>CM076184.1:132195027-133686485 GCA_038277355.1 Encarsia formosa
GTACGAAATTAAAAAAAAAAAAAAAACTTGGAAGTAAAATATGAAACCCGTAAAAGTTTGACGTTCGGGTTCGAAAGCAGAGTTAACGGCAGTTTTTCTTCGTTTTCAAGAGGCAGGGCGTCTTTATACATCAGCGAGCGAGCGAGCGAGCGAGTCAAGTGGACGGCGAGGCTGAAAAGCATCGTATTTTTCCCGCACGCAGAACGATTATTACCCGGGCTAAGGCGATTAAGCCTGGGTAAAGAAAAAAAAAAAAAAAAAAAAAAGAAAATAGCTGCAGGTGAATGGAGGAGTCTACCCGGAAGGGGCGGGCTGAAATTGATAAAGAAGGGTAATCCGGCTTCTTCCTCTCGGGTATCGGTTCCTCCAAGAGAGAGAGAGAGAGAGAGAGAGAGAGAGAGAGAGGAAAAATGGTTATGGGAACTCCGTTTTTCTCCAAGGTTGTTGTTTACCTACTGCAGAGGTTATTCAATGGGGGAGGAGGACTGACTTTCGGGCGAGTTTACCTGCTTCTTCCCTTTTTTTCTACCAAACTTTTGGGGGGGCTTTGTTGGAAAAGAGGCGGACTGCGGAAGCGTAATTATGAAGAATCATTATTTTGTGAATAGAGCGAAGAGTCATTGTTTGGAAAATAAATTCAAGCTTAAGTTTTTTTGTTCGTTGATAAATAATTAGTATTGAGCTCGAGTCTTTTCTATTAGTTGTATTTATCGCACTGACTCGGTAATAACAAAAGTTTTTTTGTGTTGAATTTTTTTTTTCAGTTTCATAACAAATTAGTCATTTATTGTGTTATTTGTAAAGTAATCATAATCACCATAGTCTGCCGTCATAATGGGCTAAATAATTATTATGACCCAAGCGCGTAAAACCAGTTAAAAGTTCATTTTTTACGCACCAGTGTCGAAAAAAGCATTTTTTTGGTAAGATGAAACAGTAATTGCTACACAAATATTTTCTTACTATTAAAAAAATTCAAAAAATGTTCCAACTATGTTTTTTTTTTAGGTCAAACAACCCAATAACATACAAAAAAAATGTCTTATCAGCCGCTAAGTAGACTTTTTTCCAGTTATGTAGGGAAAACAGGTAAATATTGATTCTGAGTTTCGAGTTTCTCTCTCTCTCTGTTAATTACCTCGTTTGCACGTACCGTACAATAATCCGAAAATAATGTTTAAAGATTATTCCATTAAAAGCTTTCGGGGGGCTTAATTAAGGGGGCATAAATAAAGTTTAGAAATTAATTTTACGAGGGGGGAACATCGATTTACCACTAAAACTCAAACTTATGTGTTATTTATTCATAATCAGAGTTTAGTCGAGATCAAAAACTATATTTTCGTTAAATTCAAATTTCTTTATTGTATTATTCATATAATCGAATAGATTGTTTTGAAAAATAATTTTGAAAAAAATATTTTTTAAACTACTTACACACGAATTCTAAATAATAACTCTATGTATATTAATATCTACATATAAGTACTTAAATTCGAATCAATTGAAAAAAAAAAAATTTTCTGTTACAGCTAAAATCAAAATTTTGTTCGCTATATTCATCAAGCGATAACTCCATGCAAAGTCGTAACGTAAAAAAAAACTGTTCCAAACCAAATCAAAAGTAATGCTCGCAACATGTGGCGTAAATAAAATTTCGACCCCGCGTAATTTTTCAATCGAGACTTTGATGATTATCCTGTGCGTAAAACATTTTTTTACACCCTTGTTGCGAAAAAAACTATTAATCATTTTCGAGCCTTGATAATTGATATGAAACTTTGAACTAAAGGTCTATTTTTCAAGAAATTTTCATACATCCCCGCCTTGACTCCCCTCAGAAAATTCAGATAATTAAAGTTGAATTTAAATTTCACGTTCAAAGTCGAGGTATTTTTAAAAAATTCCCGAGACACGCCATGAGAAAAAAAAAAAAAGGGTGACGTAATTACGAAGGCAGGCAGTACGAGCGAGTTCTTGAGATAGTCGCGGTCAGAGTTTTCTCGCGCCCTTTTCTGAATTCCAGGGGGACCTTAAACTTCGCTCGAAATTATGTTGGCAGCTCTAATGTTAAATCTGTATTTCCATGATGTTGCTTCGGGCATAATCTCCCGAGGGCTTTGGGGAAACAATTTAATCGGCCAGCCCCCCGCGTTTTCAGGATTTACTTCGGGAATTTTTTTTTTCTAGACTTTGAGGATTGAGAGATTTTTTAATTTTCGTACGTTATTAAGGGATTTTTTTTTAATTCGTGGGCTTTTGAGTTTTACAGTGATAATTTACTGGGTGAACCGTTTTTTAATGAGGCTGCACGTCTTTTTACACGGGAAAAGATTATTTGATGTAAGAAGATTTTTGAATTCATGGATTCAAAATTATTTTTTAATCCTACTTGAGTATCATTCTTGATAGGCTGATTAAACTAGTAAGTAAAATTTTATTTTCTTTAGTAGATTTTTGTAGAAAAAAGATTTTTTGTTTTGACTCGTGCAGTTTGAGGTTATCATCGTTATCATCGCATTTTTCCAATTTTTTTCTCGATTGATTTCTGTTTCGAATGTTTCGAAAAAGATGAAAATCTATTGAAGGCTAAAATTCATAAGAAATTTTTCATTTATTCTGCTTATGATAAGTTTTTTGAGAAAAAAATTATTTTTTGAGGTTATAAACAGAGCATTTTTCGATATTTATGGAGTGATGTATTGTTTCCATGCTTTTCTAAGTATTAAAAGTCGAGATCCAGAGGATCAATTCGAACATTAGTTTACAAGCTGGTACACTTATGTAAAATAATCAAAATTCTTAGTTTAAAAAATTATTATTTTTTTTTAGCATGAATAAATTAAGAATTATTATTTGAAGGTTCGAAATATAACCTTAAAAGAATCTACAGCTCCAAAAAGGTCCGATCACCCCGAAAGCTAACGAGCCGGTGCATCCTCGGCAAACGACATTAGCATCCGGTTACAGCTGTGATTAGAGATAGCGGGCCGCGACAATTAATTAAGTCGTTCTTTGTCTATGGCATATAAATATATACATATAGAGCGGGTGCACTGAACCGAAGGTGCGTCATTGATTTTAATGGGAGCCGGGAGCCAGCCACTAACGAACTCCGTCGAACAAACGAGAGAATTTTCGGCGTGTGTACCTTTGAAGATTCCCGCTCTGGCGAAGATTTCGGCGCTAATGTTTGATCGAGTTCAACCAAAAGTCACGTGTGTAATTATGCTTTTCGAGTTCAAATTCTTATTCTTTTTTTTAGGTAATCAATGACACGTTGAAAAATTACACGTGTTATTTCAAAAAGGATAACTAATTTCATCAATTTTTTTCAGGTTAGGTTCACAATTTACACGTGTAAATTACATGTGTGGTTAGTTTACGTAAAGTAAATATAAACGTAGGTGACACGTTGAAAAATGACATGTGTTATTTCATATTCAAAATTTCATTTAAGGTAAACTATACATAACTAACACGTGTAATCCACATGTGTATCATTACATCTAGTAAAAATTTAATGTGTTATTTTCATTTATGATTAAATAAAGAACAAATTAACACGTGTAATTTTTCACATTAAATTCACACATGAAAAAAATATTATATTGTTTTTTAAAAAGACTCATTAGATGTAAGAGTGACACGTGTGACTTACATGTTTAATTAGTTGACGTCATGTTAAAAAAAAACACCATGACTATCACTAAATAAAGAAGAAAATTGAATTATGTTATCTGAGTAGTATAGGTACAGTATACATAGAATTTTGAGTACTTAACAGGTAAGAAATACACATGGCAATTACACGTGTCAGCCTCAACTTTGTAGTAAAAAAAAAAAAAAAAAAAAAAAAAAACTGTTGATAAATTAATGAGGTAATTTGGTTATATTAAGGTTGAAACGCGAATGCTTAAATCCGATGGAATCTCGAAATACCAGCAAGCCGAGCTTTGTGAATAATTGAACCGTCGGCTATAAATAATCCAGACTATCAGATGAAGTTTTTGGATAAATTATTCATCCTCCCCCACTTATTGTCGATGTTACAAACCCACCCACCACGTAAGAGTAAACTAAACAATCATTCCATAAAAAACGATATTTAATAAAGCCTCGTCACCGGCATTAATCAACGAAAAATACTTTCACACTAATTGGACAGATTCATCAGGGCTGTCAAGAATTTTTTTATTTTTATCTTTATTACAGCATCTGAGGGACGCATTTGGGTAATTGGTAACCTGACCGAATCCCGGAAACGTTTCGATTTTTCATTTTATACTTTCAAATTCTTTTTCGCGATATGTGTGCGATGCTTTAATATTTGCGTATGCACTTTATTACCAAATGAAAATTTTTTTTTTCTGTGCGAAGTGCTTTTTTGGTTTAAGGAATGGTGTTGAGACTTACGAGTACTTCATAATTAAACGTAGTGATGTTTATCGTGATCAAACACGTGATGTAAATTTATGAATTTTATGTAACTTTTAAAATACAACTCTTGAACTAATTACTGGTTTATACAATTATAACCTAAAAAAAAAAAAAAAAAAAAAAATTTCATTGGACAAATCCATGAAATAGATTTGATTTAGGGGTGGAAGTTCATTTCAAAATTTTTTATAAATTATCTGATTTTAATCCCAATTTTGAATTCTTGAGATACTCACAATTTGAACAGGAGCACAAATTAAAAATTTTTTTTTTATTAATTAACCCTAAAACAGTCATTTTCTCAATTTGTATGTCAAAGCAACATTTTTCTCTTTTAGGATGGTTCCAACAGCTTCAACAGCTTCAACAGTGTAACTACTTGTTGCAATAAAATCGAAATTTTTTTTTCTACACGACGATACTTCATTCTTAATAATTTTTCAGAAATTATCGGTCATTCAAAATAGTCATTTTTCCAACTATAGGGAGTTAAAGTAACTTTTTCTCCCTTAATGCACTAGTTTCATCACGGTAAATAATTGTTGGCATTGAAATCAAAATTTTTCCTACACCATGATATTTTACCGAAACAGTCATTATTTGACTAGTGAGATAAAGTATTATTTTTTTACCTCAGAACGGTTCCAACAGTTTCATCAATTTCATCTCAGTAACAACTAATTGAAATCGAAATCAAATAACAATACTTTTAGACCAACACTTTTTCAAAGATAAATTCAAACTATCAGCCATTCGAAAACGATCATTTTCCCAACAAGTAACTTAAATCATCATTAATCTCCCTCCCAACGATTTATTTAAAATCCCATAAATGTACCAATCGCAGCTAACAACAGTATCTGAAGTAACCAATCCACTCGCATAGATAATCTCACCTTCTTCTTCTTCTTCTTGTTCTCCTCCTCTGGGTTCCCCATGAACTGGTAATCACATAACACCACGAACACACTGCGCGCACAAACCAAACCAAAGCTCCTTTCGCTCAGCTCCCCGGGGTTGTCGAGTCGCGAACGCCCGAGCGAGTACTGACGCTGCCGTCGCGGGGTCGGCGCACGCGGGCGCACCAGCCTCCCCCCTCCCCCTCCAGTACTGCCAACCACCCCCGGTGAGGTGTGTGTGTGTTTCTTTTATCTTTTTTCCATTCCTGTCTGTTACCACCGCCAGCTAGCCAATGATTGGCTTTTGATGGACGGCCACGGGGATTTAGTTTTTTCGGATGGGAGGAGGAGGAGAAGAAGAAGGGACGGATCTTACTTGTTGCGCTTAATTCTGTGTTCTTTTGCTGGTCGTAGGGGGGGAGATCTTTGGTACTGGGATGTTTTACTTTGTTTTAGCTGCTTGGGGGGAGATTTATGGTGGTTTAAGTACCTTGTTCATAATATGACTGATTATTTGAATTTTATTATGATTTTTGACACTGAGTCACTTTGTTTAGGGTTTTGAAGCGATAAACGCGTACTTTATCTCCCTAGAAGAGAAAGTGATAATTTTAGTTTGATTCTGATGATTGACTCGTAATTTTAAATTTTTTTTTTTTTTCTAATTTTCAGTACTAAGATTCATGCGAATGTTGAGATATTTAACTTTATTTTAGGGTTTGAGAAGATAAACGGTACTTCCTAGTATAGAAAATGGCTGTTTTGATTGATTAATAATTTTAACTCTGTTCTGATCTTTTTATTACCATTTATCTCCCTAGACGAGAAAATGTAAGTTTCTAAGGCTTAATTTCAAAACTGTATATTTTCTTCCTGCAGAATGACAAATGGCTGTAATCAGGGTTCTTGAACGATGAAATCTTTTCTATACCTTGTGCAAAAAAAAATTCTTTTTTTTCTTCTTGTATTAAAAAAACTGCTAGATACTCGTTTTACTTAGAAAACGACAAAAATATTTGTCAGAGAAGTTTTAAGAGTTAAGGTTGCCAAATTTATGTATGAGAAAAAGAGATCTCTTTAAAAAAAGTTAGTTGAGAAATGAAGTGAAAAATGTCTATTGAAGCTGAAATATAAGAAAATAGTGCATTTTCAGCTTGTTTTAAAACAAAAATGAATCTTTTAGCAGGTTATTATGAATGATAAAATAATTTATTTTAAAAAAGTTCACAACAAGAATCATGAAAAATATATTTTTCATAACCGACTCAAAGTTGATTAATCAACGGCGCATAACTCAAATTCCCATTCGTCGAAGCCACCACAAACCTGCAAAATAGCACGCACGCACCCTCGTCGAAAAATATCCGCGGAATTCCTCCGTATAGAAACGTAAATATAAGAAAAAGAAAAAAAAGTATCAGAAACAAGTTCGTGATAGACAGAAGTAAAACAAAAGGGCCTCGTCGACTCTTATCTCGAAGCATCGATTTTGTGTGGTGCGTAGCCACCGCTATGATGATAATAATACAACAAGGTAGGTTGGTTGGTATGTACCGGACACAAAACGCTACCAACGGTTGTGCCCACACGGACACGATGGGAAACAAATATTTGAGCCCGCGCAGTTGGTACGACGACGATGGAAATCATAACAACGGAATCGAATCTGGGTCGTGGAGATTGACGAGACACACTCTGTCGTCGACCCAATTTTCAATTACAATCGAAACTCTTTTACTGTTTTGTTGTATCTTTTTTGTTTGCTTGGGTTATATAATGGTCGGATATTAATTTGATCTACGTACACAATCGTGCAACCTCAAGACTTATACATATGAGCAAAACTATAACCTTTTAGTTTTTTGTATGAGGAGAAGAAAAGAAATTTTTTGCACTGTCCAAGTACCTTAAATGTAGAAATTTTATGTCATTTCATTTTTCCGGCAACCAACAAAACTTAAGGTCATAAAATGAATGGATTTTTTGTACTGTTCATGAAAGCTTACTTGTTGATTCTATTTTTTCAATAATCATTTTTGGTTGATTTTATACAATGTAACGTCCGTGACAGAAATAATTAGTCGGTAACGAAGAGTTAAATACACCCTCTAAATTCTCATTTTTTTTAATCTATAAAGAGAACAGCTTTAAAGAGCTTGCGGTAAATAAAAAGCTCGAGGGCCCTCGAACACAATGTATCCACTTAGTAGTATCGAAAAAGACCACGAGCTTGCGCGAGAAAGAAGATTCTGTCAAGCCGGAACCGTGATTGGATGTCATCGATTTAAAAGCATATTGTGATTGGATGAGAACATGAAGTTTTAAATTTCAACTTTCATGTTTAAATTTTGAATTTCAACTCAAAATAATCATGGGTCATGCATGTCTTAAAATTTGGAAATCTATTTACAAAGTAGAGTCATTTCACTTAGTAAAAAATTTTCAAAATTTCAAAACCATTCAACCACACGGTACCCTCAACACAAAAAAAAACGCCACGCTGATGTATTATTTGTAGGTTAGAATCCAAACGTTTTTGTAACTCGATAATTTAATAAATCCTAATATCGTAGCTCAAACTTTAGTATCTTAAATTTTGTCAAAGAGATCGAAAAAAATAATGAACAGTTAAGCTTGGCAGCATAAAAAAAAAAGAAAAAAAAGACCCTGGGCATGACCTTACGCTGAGTAAAACAAAAAGCTCGCTACAGCATCGTCATGTCGGAGGGGCTTAGTAAGAGCGATGCTATTAAGGCCTGCGGGGGAACTTGAGCGTCGCTTAATTATTCAGCGACTAAACACCGCCATCGGTCATGACGCCTTCGAGTACGGTACACCTTTCGAGCTTACTCAAACCCGCCTGCCAGCTGTACTTCTGACTTTTCGGGGAGGAGAGCTTTTTTTCAATTTCATTTAAAAGCCTGAGCTACGGTGCGTACCTTATTTTTCATTCAAGGGGGGGCCGATCAAAATTCATTATACGAGTTTCAATTTGCGAGAGTTTTTTTTGAGGGGTGGAAGAGGTTAGGAACTAACCTCAAAATTTAGATTTTTCATACGGTTACTTTCTATGTATTTTAATTATTGCAATGATTGTTATTAAATAGAAACAAAGACTATAAGTTTCAAATCCCAAACTTATAGACGAATCTTAGATTTGGACATTATCTTGTCTTGGTCTTGAAAAATTATAAAATTTTCAATCTTGTCTTGGTCTTGTCTTGGTTACAAGTTTACTTCCTTTGTAATCTTTCAACTCAGTTTCCGAGGGCTGTTCTTTATTAATTAAATTTGCGTCTTCATCGTCAGTGATAAAATATTCTAAATCTTCTGCTAAATTCCCATTTTATGTTCCTTGTATATAATATAGCCTTTTCGAAGCATAGTTTGCATTTATCATTGAAACTGTACAGAAAATCATCTTGATAGTTTATTTGAGTTAAATCAAACTCAATCAATTATATTAATAACTAAAACAAAAACATTCAAAAATATTTATATAAATACAACTTACATAATTATTGCACTAAGAAACTAAAAAATCTAACCTAAAAATATCAATGAAAAAAAATCTCTTGAATAATCTAGATCCAAAGCTGAATTGATTTTCATGGAAGTCATTGAACCATGGATGATGGATCAAATCACATACCACCCATCAAACTAAATCCGTGACTCTTCCCGATCCCGTAAATGCGTGTGTAAACTCAACATTTTTCCCCTCTTCCATTCAATAACCACGCGCATAGAGTGAATGGTAATCTCCACATTTAATCCAAGGGGGAGGAGAGTAAAAAATCATCAAGATGGCCTTTCGCAACAATCATCACCATTACCGTGCACCTTTGGGATGTCCCTGCAGGCGGCTAGCGGCTCTTTATTCCCCGCGTAAACATAAGCCTCGGACGCATGTGCCAACTTAACCGAAGGGATTACACCGGGCTTAGTTAATGGCTACCAACTACGATGAATTCGGGATTACCCACGAAATTACCTCCAGACCTTTTTACTCTCCCTTCCTTCCTATACCTACTATGGTGCAGCTGACTGGCTTACTCTTCTTATTCCGTTTTTCCCTTTTAATATGGAGCTTACCTTTCTTTTTTCTGGGGAGGATTCTTCTTTTTTTCTCTCTTTCCATCTTTTATTTATCGGCAAAGCCTGTGTATTGCAAACACAATTTTATGAAATTTATGGCATTACAAACAATGAGATCGGGAAAACTACCGGCATAGTCACGAGAAGCCTTTTATTCTTCTCTTACGGCTTACATTTTTTATAAAAGCTTGGGGGTCATGAATCAGAGGATCCTTTTTCCGAGCTAACAAATTTGAATTTAATCAATAGTTATGGTTACTGCCTTTCATTAAAGTAACCTCATGTTGAAATGTTTCAAATAAGATTATTCATATTTTCTAATATTTTGAGGTTATGTATTTTTATTACCATACGTCTAATGATACGTAATCGACACGTCGAATATACGTGTCGAAATAGTATTTATGTGGTGAGTATCAGGCAACTCAACTATGTGCGGGTGGCCATCTGGTGGTAACGTACAAAATCAAAAATCCGAATCATTTTTTCCAATTTTAATTAAGGTTAGGTCGCCGGATTTATACCCAAAATTGTTTTCTGTCTTAGCCCTGTAAGAAACTTGCCGAGCGTTTAGAGCCGTTAATATCTTGAAAATAATAACCGTAACTCTATAAACTCCGTCTAAAAGAAAGCACTCGTAAAGTTCTCATTTGAATTAAGTCCCTCAGCCCTCGAACTATTCAAAACACTCGTCCCCCAATAATAATTTCATTTCCCGTCCGGGCTAATAACAAAGTTGCCTGAGAGTGCGAGCTCGAAAAAGCTGCAGCAGCAGCGCGATCCCCCCCTTTTCCTATCAAGGGGAGGATCTCCTTCCTCAATTTCAGCGTCCTCAAGTAGCCGAGTTTCCATAACAAACAGCTACTTCTCTTCGACTATGTCAGCCAGCTCGCTCACAAGAGCACCCGGGATATGGATCGCGAGCGAAACGAGTTTACCAAGTCTCGTTAGCCTGCAGCCTAAGACGAGCATCCTTATTCCCACCTAAACGCTAAAGGATCGATTGTCTTTTTACGAACGCGATGCGTAATCTATTATCTGCACTTTAAATTGTTATTTTGAGGTTATGTTAAGTTTGCGCTTTCAGGTTTTAATTGTCACAGAGGCCACCTGGCGGTATGCTGACTTATTAAATCATAAAATTTTGAAAATACCGATTTTCGAGTATTTTTTAAATTGTTTTGAGATGTTTACGGATTATTAATCTTTTTGATGGTTAACTGGGTTACTTGATCAAAGAATTATACTAAAGTATTGTAATTAATTCAACTGGATCTTAATTTTTCTTATACATTGATGTTATGTTATATTCGATTAGAAGATATCTCAAAAAATAATACATCGCACCAATAACTAAACCATACACATGTATATAACCATATATATAATCCATATATATAACCATATATAACCATAGAACGCTAAGTTGTAACAATGAGATAAGTTACGCGCGGGTAATCAGCTCGTCCATAACTCAAGATTCATCAATTCCACTTTCCGGTGTATCTCAGCGGTCCGGTCCGCAAAGAAGAGAAATGGATGATCTCGCCGCAAATCTACTTAAAGTATTGGCATGCTCCCCACCTTTCTCTTCCACCCGGCTCGCCAACTTTTCGAAACTCACGAGATCTCAGTCCTGCACCGCTTTTTTTTCACCAAGCGCTATCTTGCCTCGGAGTTTTCGCGAACTTTAACTATTATCGCCGTTGCAATCAGCTACACGTGTTTCCGAGCTTGAAGACGTACTCGATCCACTTTTTTAAGTCCCCCTGGTTTTTTACTTGTGTTTACACCCGTGATGATAAGACGGGTAGGAGCTCATGGAGATCTTGACACTGTCGGGGGTTTGTCGAAAACGTGGATTTTAAGGGGGTACATATACCTAAAAATTTTCAAAAAATCAATTTTCAGTTTTTTATGTTTTTTGATGTACTTTTACATCAGCTTTCAAATGCCGCAAACCGCGTTTCTTGATTCGTTAAGGAAAAAAAGTTACAGTTAATTTAATAAAGACATTCAATTTATTAAATTAACGTTGAAATGGCTTTTTTTGAAATTCAAGAATTTCAAGTCAGTTCTAGTAGCAGAAATACTTTCTACGATACTATAGGTACAAATGCTTTTTCGATGTATTTTTTCCTTTTTTAATTTTCGCAATGTAGGTATAATTTTTTTTTATCCACGAACAGAACTGTAAGTATTTATATCGTTTTCATCTAATAAAAGCGATGAAAAAACAGAAAATTTTTTTATCTGTGATTAGATTTTTTCCGCGACACAATATCTCAATAATGACAGTTAAGAATGACAGATTAACTTTCATTTCAAGTCTAATGCTAAAAACAATTTATTAAGTTAGAATCGATCGCATAAAAAAGTTTATAACCTTTATGACATAATATATGACATATATTACCTCTACGAGACTACTTTAGTATATTGACCAATTAGTATCGAATATCGATCTATCGATATCAAATTAGGTATTTCTGCAGCGTTAAAAGTTCACGACTACTTTTTTGTTCTTTGAGTCATCTTTCTAGTGAAATTCTACTTCACTTGGTTTTGTTTTTGTTATTATTTCAATCTGAAGTAAATAAGTTAGTTTTATTAAAAAAAATGTGTTTATGTACAAATGTGAAGTGAAAAAATAATTCTGTGATTTAAAATCAAAGATAATTTTTAGATAATTGCATGTGAAGACTCCGCTGACTCAAAGTCTTAACTTGGTCTTGGTGCCTAATAGTGTGTGATCTGTGTTTTTGATAAAAAAGCTAATTGGGTCACTTTAGGAGCAGGAGAAAAAAAAAAAGTATCCGGCTGTGTGCAAAAGAGTATTTACATCAAGCAAGAGTCCTGTGACAAGATATTTTCAAAATATAAATGTTTATGTGTTGATGTGTTACATTTTATTCATCAAAATCTTTTCAGAACTTCAAAAGCCATTTTCTCAAATATGTGATTTTTGAGAAAATGAGGGCATTGCTCGTAAAGACAAAATTTTTCCAGACAGCGGGTGGATCCAGGACTTTGCACACTTGTTGTACATGTGAACCCTCATGAGCGCAACCTCAGGTAACCAAATCTAAGCATTATTATGCTGATGGCACACCAGAAATTGACTAAAATGATAAAAACTATCAAAATTTTAACCACACTAAGCAATTTTAGAGTATGCAAGTAGCTTAATAGTGCTTGGATTTGGTTGCCTGAGGTTCCGCTCATGAGGGTTCACATGTACAACAACTATGCCAAGTCCTGGGTCCATCCGCTTTAAGGAAAAATTTTGACTTTACGAGCAATGTACTTTTATAGCCTAAATAAGCTGAATTTTATAACACTTATAAAAACAGTTATTTCAATTTTCTAAATTTAAAAAACTTTGTAAAAATGTGTGTATATTATGGGAAAAAAATATCTTTTTGAGTTTTTTTTTTTTAGGTATATGTACCCCCTTAAGGTTAAGTCGGGGCCTCGGTGACTTTGCTGGTCAAGATTTGGCGACTTTGGACCTAGTCTATTTCTATACAAGTATACTTCTACTTATTTTTGACAATTTTAGATTGCAATATTATTTTTTAGGTTTCAAAAAATTCTTGGTTGAGAATTTGTTCGTATTTATAGGTTATGATCAAAAAAACTTGGATCTAGAAAATTTTCCTCTCAAAGCACACGATATTTTCTGAGGTTGTAAGCTGGTCATTAATCGATACCTCAGGTTTGAGGTTATGTTACGTTGCAGCAGCCAGAGTTTGAAACAAATCCTGAATTTATAGTGAGGCTCGTTAGGGGAAGAGACCGCACTAGATCATAGAATCGTACGGAAACAATGGCCTAGAAGCAATTTGTCCCAGAAAAATTAAATTAATCGACAAAGTTGAGTAGCCGGGCTAATCCAGAGGTCAGCACTTTGTACCGCGAAAGAAGCGCTCGCAGAGTTGTTGCTGCATAAATCAAGAGTAGCTGGAATTGTTTTATGCATCAACAAATCCTGGCGGGACGGGACGCGGGGCGAGAGAGGAATCCAAAACAAAAGACAATGTAGCTGAATCCCTTTGTGCGACGTCACTCGGAGACGGGAACTTTAAACGCCGGGCTCATCGAAACTCGCTTTAATTGTGACGTTGCGTCTTTTTCAGGCTGCCTGCGGGGGTGTTATGATAATTTGATATGTTTTCAGAGCTCAGTCGTGCTGGTATTGTTTCACCACATACGTATTGTGATTTTAGTGTGTGTTACTCGGGTTATTTATACTTATACTTACGTCGTAAACTTTCTGAAAATTAGTATGCTGATAAAGGTAAAATGGTATAGAATTTTTTTTTTTAAGGACGTTCAACTTTTACTACTCGAGTCAAATTCTCTCGCATGACTATATTCCGATATAGATGCACGCTGATTGGTTGCTCAAGTCTAACCTATCGTCTAAAAGTACTATTTTTTGTCTTGTCTTCGTGGATTGTTTTATAATATAAATAATCTTCTAATAAACTATTATAACATCTCAAAATGATCCTAAAATGTTCTTCTAATATCTTGATCTGTGTTGATAACCTTTCGACAAAATCACGAAAAAGTTCCGATTCCCATAAGAATACTTTTTATGCTTCAATCAAATTTTCATTATTTTTTCATCATGATTAATTTTTTGAGTTAACTGTCTTTAAAAATACATAATTTTGAAATTGGACAATTAATTTTGTATCATTTTTAGATTATTCAACTTTTTTTCCATTTTAAATACTTATTAAAATATAAACTGTTCAATCTTTTTGGGTACTGCTCTAATTTAGAGTTTCAAAGTATCCAGTTTCATCACCAGATTTTGAGTCCATCGAATTCAAGGAAGCACCACCACTTCAAATAAGTCCTCTCCATTGTAAAAATTTTTCCAAAAATTCCATTGTTAAACTCGAGATAAAAAATCCACTCTTCGGGGAGGGTGGTTGACGCGGGGCGTCGATAAAGACCGTCTCGGGGTAGAGCAACAGTAAGGCTTTTGTCGAGCACGTATGCGTAAACTCGAAGACGCTCGCTCCGGGTCTGGGAATTTCCCGACTAGCTGCGCCCTTTGAGTTGCGATTCTATTCAATTATATCATCGAATCCGGCTCATTATTACTGTGGCTGCTTATTCAACTATGCGGAGATATTTCCGCCCTATTATTTCATCATTTATTCTATACTTGAAACCTTTTTTTATTTATTTATCAAACAGGTAGATCATTCGAGGCTATAGAATAAAAGAGCATAAGAGACTTTTTTTGAAGAAGATAAAACTTGAATCTAATTATGCTCGTATAAATCGTCTAAGGAATACTGATTGTCTATTGAATGATCAATTAGATTTGAATGACTCGCCTCTTCTAAACCTATTTACTTAAAACAGCTGATCTTTGAACATATATATGCCAGACTACACTATAAATACTTAGTGAAACTACTAATTTCATCTGAAGATGACATGTAACGATTATTTTAATTTAATAAGTTGTTTTGTGAAAATCGAACACTTTGAGTTATCAATTAGTTTTCCTGTATACAATTTAAGATTGACCAAATTAAATCGACGTAAAACGGAGCATCAAAACCATAAAGCCCAGGAACTTTCAATTTAAATACTCGTTTAAACAAAAAACAATGAAGAGAATTCTCAAAGATCGCCAGCCAGCCGCAATATGCGAAATAATTTCGTCTGGAGAGCAGAAGTAGAAGAAAAGGGCAGGAAGCAGAAGTTTCGCCACTCGACGGGAAAATAATTAGTCGACGACAATGGTACGACAAAGATGCTCCCGGGCCGCAATTAATTTTATCCGAGAGAGAGAAACGACGCGTGCGTGGGAATTTGAATAAACGTTGTTTAGCGGACTGCCTCTGACACTCATTGCCTTTTTCAAGGGCTCATGAATAAAACTAATTTCGTTGATTGTTGGGGAGCTGCAATTATGAGATCTAATAAAAATTCATTTAAATTATTTCAGTTTTATCACATTAATTTTTATAAAGCCACAAACCATTTAACTATGCTATTTTTTTTCAAATAAGTAAAAAAAAAAAAGATACTCTGAAATACGATGTTGATTCCATAGAGTATAAAAATGACCCAGACTTGAACTCTGTAATATCAATAAACAGGGCTGCTAGTGGCTTATTCATGAACGTAAACAGCGATAAAGTCTGGTGGGAATAGAAGCCGCAATCAAAAGGCAGCCTAAATTGAATTTATCATAGCGTCCGAACGTCGGTACACTGCCCTGCTGGTTTCTTGGAAAACTTCGTACTGCATATTCATGCGGTCACGTTCAATCAGCGACGCTTTAATTTCTGTTCACACTTTCGTAAAATAACTTCATGAAATTTTGAATCATTGTTCTTACTCTTTTTATTGATTTTTAAAGTTATTTTTATTAGTTTAAAATTCAGAGAAGTGAGAAAATGAAAGATTTGAGTTATTAGATAAATATCTGTAAGCTATAATTGATTTAAAATCAATTTTATAAAGAAATAAATCAAAATTATGTATATAGATATACTGCGCGGCAAATCTGTCAACATAACCTCCAAAGGTTTTCGATCAGCTGATTTGCGCTGATTCTCGTCCATGCGCATGCTCTAACATACGAAGGTGGTTTTCTACAAGTCCAAGACTGAGAAAAAAATTATTCTGCCAAATTACTAAAAATTTTTTATAAAATTAATTTTTTTACTTATAACTTTGAAGAGTTAATTTTTTCTGTTTAAACTTCTCAGAGACAATTCTCGGTATCATATACAGAGAAGGAATCTTCAAAGTCCGGAGTAAAAAATGTTGATCCTAAGTAGTTGCAACTACAAGTAAATCTTGAAGGGATTTAGTAGAGATAAACAAAGACGCGCAGGTCTCCGGCAGCTACGGCTTTGCAGCAAGCAAGTTAATCGAGCGTCCCCAAAACTACTTCCAAATACAAACTCACGCAAAGACTTCGGATCAATCTTAACAAAACCAAGTGGAACTTTTAGACGAGATCCTCAAATTTAAAAAAAAACTAATGACTTTAATTAGGCTGTGCATTCTTATTAGAATCTGACAGAGGTATGCTAATCTACAAGAGAATCGTCTGCTATAAGAGCTTTTTTTATTTAATAATAGTTTTTTGATCAAAATAATAATAATTTTATTACAATTAAATATAAAATATTTTAAACCAGACATATAGTTCTAGTGATTAAAGCTTCAATAATTGAATTTTTTTATACAGTATTTCAGTTAAAATTATGCAATGAAGTTATCTATCTATAAATGAGAGATATCGCCATTTTGGTGAGATTTTCAATGTAAGATTTTATTCGTGAGCTGATTGGTGTAGAAGTTTTTAAAATATTCGAAAAGTGCCTATTGAGGTTACAATTATTGTTTTTTTTTTCCTATGCGCGCTTGCAGCGCGCTGAGTGGTACTAGTAACCACAAAAAATTCATACAGTTCGAGTCAGCTAGAAATATAAGACAAGTCGTAAAAAATCAACATAAATTGAAAACTCAATCTAAAAGATCGTGAATAGAAAAAAAAATAAATAAATTGTTAATTTGTAATTGGATTAATTGGTGAAACGTTATATAATACAAGACAAAGGTGCGGGAGTGAAATACCTCGGGGTAACAACGAGGAGGAACGGACAGGAAACAAAGCTTTCGAAATGCCGGCGCTCGCCCACACGCAGTTCGTGAAATCGTTCGGCTTTGTGAGTTCATGCCTCATTGTTCGACTCCCAGTGTCAGCCGGAGATAAGTCGAATTAAGCTAAGCAAATCAAAATCTCGCTCTATTAATTTTCGTACTTCAATGCATCCAATAAATTTTTTACTTTTTTTTTTCAAAAATGGACCTTGATACCTTTTTCCTGTAAGATCAAACAGATTAATAATTTGATAGTAATTAGCGCACAGTCATCGAAAGGTAATTTTTATAGCTTGTTTGATCAACAGGTGCTCAACACTTAGCTTAAAATATTAATCAATTGATAAATTTATCGAATCAATAATAACCGTCTGCGAATTAATTAATTGATTAAAATAAAATTATTAATTGTAGTTGTTTAATTAGAAGTAATTTATTTTTTTAAACTTTACCTCAAATTATTTATTTTTTTTTTAAGAAAATAAAAAGTATTGTAAAGTTTAAAAAAATGAAAAAAAAAAAAAATAATACATTTTTAGTAACGAAACAGCATTTTTAAGAGTTGCATTATTCATTTCAGCCCAGGGCTAATCCACGGCTCACACAGTTTTAAGCGGATCATCATCATCGCCCCAGCCGCGTTTAACATTTTATATTTGCATTAGCTCGGCGAGTTTCAAAAGTTTTCCTTCTACGTTTGCTCGCCCCTACTAATAGTTTACTTAACAATAATCAAACGACTTTGAAGAAAAACGTACGTGACTCTAAACCGCACGTGTAAGCTTCAAGATAAGAACAATCATTGGCTCCTCTAACTTTATTTAAAAAATTCTAAAACGATTGTTAAATATTTTCAACGCCACGAATGATAAAACAATTTCGTAAAAAACGATGTTTGAAGTTTGATAAAGAAACTTAACGAGCCAGCGTAAAGGAAAAAAAAAAAAGCCAAACCACTTTGTCAGTTGCCAGGTGGCACCATCCAGTGAATATGTGGATCTACTTAATCCTCCTGATCCTGCACGGCTCGTCATGCCAAGACTTCGGGAAACTCAACTGGACCCTGCGGGACCACATCAGCAGCGAGATTCTGGATTTCGCGAGGTTCGACCTTGCCACGAGAACCAACTGCCGTGGTACCAAGCAGGAAGTCTCGGTTTTGGAACAGATCGACTCGGATTTGGGTCGCGAGGAGCTCAAAGCAGGATACGAACATGCCAGGAAGCTCGTTGACTCAGCTCTGCCGGGGAATTTGAAACCGGGGAGCTGCCAACACTACAGAGGGGAGTACGGGTCACAGTGCCTGGGTGACGTCGGAAAGAGGTAAGGTTTTGGGGATGGAGACTTGCAGGTTTTATTAGTTATCTCATATTACTAAATATGGCGGTTTTTTGAGTTATCTCATTTTAAAAAAATTAATGAGAGATAAAACGAAGTAAATTTTGATAATGATAAAGATCGACTGGAATAAACCAGGATAAATTGGGATCAATATGGATAAATTTGGATAAACCCGGGTGAACTAGAATAAATCGAGATAAACCAAGATAAACCTGGATTGATCCAGATAAGATTGTATGAATCGAGATAAACAAGTATAAACTGGGATTAACCGGAATAAACCGAGATATACCAGGATAAACCACGATAAACTTGGATAAATTGAGATAAACTGGAATAAACTTAGAGAAACCAGAATAAACTTGGATAAACTGGAATAAACCAGGATATACTTGGATAAACTTGGATAAATCAGGATAAGTCAGGATATTATTGAATAAAATGGGATAAGCTGAGGTTAACGAATATAATTTTGAAATTATTCAAAAATATTCCGGTCTGTCCCAGTTTATCATGGCCTATCTTGGTCATCTCTATTCATCTCAATTTCATTCATCAATTTTTATTTTATTCACAAATTTTCAAGAAATATCTGAATATTTATAAAAAAAATTGATTAAACTTGGATACCACCCAGATAAACCCGGATAAACTGGGATTATTTTGTGATAATTATCAGTGCCTGACTCAAAAGCTCATATTTTTACTGCGGATAACCAAAACAATATTTTAAAAACTTGATACTAGACCTGTAAAACGATAACTTACGTCTCCGATTTCGATGAATTAGTTCATATTAACAAATAATGTTACAGAGACATGAGTGAAACTAAGCTGGTTTGTGCTCTGTCCATAGTAAAATAAATTTTATGTGATCCCTATCATTCAACAGGTACGTCTTCGACCAGGGCCAGCTCCACATAAAAAGATTCTCGAGAGTTTTGTCTTCGGGACACCTTCTGACATGGCCCATGTACTGCTACGACAGAGATTTGTTGAAGCCCCAGATCGAAGTTTTCTCAGAGGACCTCGCCTTCGACCAGCAAGGTTCGGTACCCAGGATCGACTGGGGACCACCGACGCCCCATTTTGAAAAGCTCCAGGAGCTGCAGAAAAAAATTGACTTGTACAATAGAACGGGTCACTTTCCCTGGTAAGAGTAAAACCAATAATCTGATGTTCTAAAATATGTCTTTACCATTTGACTTTATTCGCGAGTAAATAAACTTTCAACCTAAAACTTAACAACATATTGTTAATCTTTCCCTCCAGGGTCAGTAGTAGTCCAAAATGGCTTCCCGGAACTCCACTGAAGGACCAGCATTCGGATCTGTTCAAGCTGTATCACATCGTGCCCCTTCCGGTTCTGGCGAGCTTTTACGAAGTGTTTTCTGCGGTCTGGCACGAGATGGACGCAGGAAGACGTCAAATGGCGTCGGCACCGCTACGAATTTTGAACCGTACCGCCGAGGCTGCCAAGCGAATTCTCGCCGGACGCCTCTTGAATTCCACGAATTACAATAACGACTACCAAGCTTTGAAAGAGGAGGTTTCGAGACGATTCAACTTCGACTACGACCCGATAAAGATCTTCTTCTGGGCACCTGGAAACTTGTACTGGGGATACGATGACCTGAAGAAAGGAACCAATGACGAGAAGTTTAATGCAGATGTGGAAGTGATCATTGGTAATGTTACTAATTGAATTAAGGATACCGATTATCTAGATGCCCGACTGAGTCAAATATTCAGATTTTCGGATATCCGATTGGTATTCTTAAATTACTAGTCCCAAATATTACCCTTGCGAGAAATTTCCGCCAGAATATTGCCAGACAGTGGGCAGATTTAGCGAAATTGGGCAGAAATTTAGTAGGGTTAATCGCCAGATTCTTGACAGAAGGCCAATGCTTTACGCATAGGGATTCTGGCGAGCTATAACGTAAACCTTTTTATTTTAAATTGTAACATTTATTACTAACAAAAATATGTTCAGTATCATAACTTGACTCTGAAATTTTTCTTTTTTTTTTCCTTATGTTGAACATTTTTCTCATCCATTTTGATGTAATTTTAAAATATTATTCACACGATACCAGCCCTGCTGTATAGCCACACGTGTGGACCACACGTATGTGACACACGTGTGGCATACGTGTGCCACACGTACAATGGACTTGAACAAATTTTTTTTCTTTTGCTAAATATTTTAACACCTATGGAGTCAGGGCGGAGACCTAGTGCATAGGATAGCGATTACAACCTAAACATGATTTCCCCAGGAAGTTTTGACTCCGGAGGGGCCAGGGCGGATACCTGGTGCACCTGGTGATACTGACGCCTTGGAGATATTTTCCCCAGGAAGTTTGGACTCCGGAGGGGTCAGGCTGAACACCTGGTGCACCTTGTGATACTTACGCCTTAGAGATGATTTCCCCAGGAAGTTTTGACTCCGGAGAGGCCAGGGCGGATACCTGGTGCACCTGGTGATACTTACGCCTTGAAGATGATTTCCTCAGGAAGTTTGGACCTCGGAGGGGCCAGGGCGAATACCTAGTACACCTGGTTATACTGAGGCCTTGGAGATAATTTCCCCAGGAAGTTTGGACTCCGGAGGGGTCAGGCTGAACACCCGGTGCACCTGGTATTAATTACGCCTTGGAGATGATTTCCCCAGGAAGTTAGGACTCCGGGGGGGTCAGGGCGGACACCTGGTGCACCTGGTGATACTTACGCCTTGGAGATGATTTTCTCAGAAAGTTTTGATCCCAGTGGGTTCACATCATCAAGTTTACTATTAGGATAGCATCTTCAGAGTGTGGTTATTACCGGGTACACCAAGTATTTTCCCTAGCCCATCCAGGGTCAAAATTTCTTCATAAAATCATCTCCAAGGCGTAAGTATCACCAGGTTCACCAGGTGTCCGCCCTGACCCCTCCGGAGTCGAAACTTCCTGGGAAAATCATCTCCAAGGCGCAAATATCACCAGGTGCACCAGATGTTCAGCCTGACCCCTCGGGAGTCCAAACTTCCTGGGGAAATCATCTCCAAGGCCTCAGTATAACCAGGTGTACTAGGTATTCGCCCTGGCCCCTCCGAGGTCCAAACTTCCTGAGGAAATCATCTTCAAGGCGGAAGTATCACCAGGTGCACCAGGTATCCGCCCTGGCCTCTCCGGAGTCAAAACTTCCTGGGGAAATCATCTCCAGGTTGTAATCGCTATCCTATGCGCTAGGTCACTGCCCTGACTCCATATGTGTTAAAATATTTAGCAAAAGAAAAAAAATTTGTTCAAGTCCATTGTACGTGTGGCTATACAGCAGGGAGAGGTTCGGATTTTCAAACAGCAAGCATGATTCATCGATTAAAATTATATTTCTATAAAATTATTTGATTATTTTTTATCAATTTTGTAACATCGGAGCTGCATGCTGCTGCTCCGATTTGTAAACTAACCTCTCATCAACGCATCTAGGTACATATACATATATCTTCCTATATTATATAGTTATATCCAGGAGGAGCTCTTTTTTTTTTGGCTCTTCCGGGAGGAGCTCTGAAAATTACGGCTCCTCCGGGAGGAGCCCCTTAAAACATGTTAAATATAAGGTTTTTTGAAGGTTTTGAGGTGCTTCTCCGGGAGGAACTCTTAATTTTAAAAGCTCCTCCCGGAGGAGCCAATTTTAGTAGCTCCTCCCGGAGGAGCACCTTAAAACGTCAAAAACCCTTATATTTAACATGTTTTAAGGGGCTCCTCCCGGAGGAGCCAATTTTAGTAGCTCCTCCCGGAGGAGCACCTTAAATCGTCAAAAACCCTTATATTTAACATGTTTTAAGGAGCTCCTCCGGGAGGAGCACCTCAAAACCTTCAAAAAACCTTATATTCAACATATTTTAAGGGGCTCCTCCCGGAGGAGCCGTAATTTTCAGAGCTCCTCCCGGAGGAGCCCTTTAAAACGTCAAAAAACCTTATATTTATTATGTTTGAAGTGAGCTCCTCCCGGAGGAGCCGTAGTTTAAAGAGCTCCTCCCGGAGGAGCACCTCAAAACGTCAATAAATCTTATATTCAACATGTTTTAAGGGGCTCCTCCCGGAGGAGTTGATTTTAAATTTTTAAATTATAGGAGCTTCTCCTGTACGAGCACCTTAACTGTCAAAAAACTCCAAAATAACCTCTTTGAAGGGCACTTTTCCTAGAGGAGTCGTAATTTTAAAAGCCCTTTTTAAAGGAGTACTTCAAAACGGTTAAAAATATTATATTGAACATGTTTCAAGTACTTGAAGTATTTTAACTTACTATTTAATTTTTATAACTATTTTTTTAGACTCACTATAATATAAAATTTTCTTTTTTCAATTTAAATCATATTCAACAATTTTACCTGAACATGTTTGAACTTTTATTCAATACACAAACTCAACTCAAAAAACATGTTAAATATTAACTGTCAAAAAACTCCATATTTTGTAACTATTTTTATGGGGGTTGGCGAGCGAAGCGAGCAGGGGGGGTACCCCCCAGTATATATATATATATATATATATATATATACATAGACATATACATAAAATAATAAGCTTGACAGAATTTTCTGCCCACTATCTGGCGGGCACCCCAGACGTTCTGTAAAAACTTCTCGCAGGGACTATAAATTAAATTTAAAGCACTCCTAAGTCCGCGTAATGATGAAATCACTGAGACGATACTTTGCTTGCAGGTAACAAGAGATTCAAGAAGGCTGAGATGATTTACAACCACATTCTGGACTTCATGGACCGAGCCGGATGTCCGGTAGGATCAAACCAAATCGTGAACGACGAAAAAGTCGTCAAGACCATAATGTCTGACCAAGCATTGTTCACCGAACTGAAGGAGTTGTTTCACAAGATGGTTTACTTTGGACTGGAGAGAAACGAGCCGTACCCGGTTGACGAGACCCTCTGGGAGCCACTGCACTCAACGGGTGTCTGGGCCTGGAAGATAATCTCCCTCAACGAGACCGACGTATCTCTGGATCTCGAAGACGACTTCGTAGACAACCGGATAGCGATGGAGTGGACGATCCACGATGCCTGTCATAGCATCGCCCAGACGAGCTTCAGAAAGCGGAGATCCATCCTCACGAACAGCAACGAATACCTCGCGTTCGCCGATTCCGAGGCCAGAAGCCTACTGACCAACGAGACCGATATCGGGCTTATTTTGAGAGACTTCGCTGCCAGGCACGAGGGTTCGTACTCCACTTCCCTTTCCAGTCTCAGCGAATTCGTTCGTAACGAGTCCATTAACTACTACACCGATCAGCATTGCTCTGAAGGTAGCTACTTGTGCTCCAGAGTAGAATCGGCATGCGGCATCGAGGACATAGACGATGCCACGATTAGGTGCGATGAAAGAGACGAACCCAACGATCGCACATGCCCTGGGGTTGAGATCTCCAGACGCGGTTACGCGACCTCGGCGTCTTTTCCCGAATGGTGTGACGGAAAGAGGTTCGATAACAAGAACCAAGTTACCACCGATAGCGTGGTGATCAGGGTGCTGACTCACAACCAGACGAAACCCAACAGGTTCAACAAGAGGATACTCGTGGATCTTTACGGCGAGTATTCAAAGTCTGGAAAGAACAACTTTGTGGATTACCTGGAAGATCAGATCCAGAAGTACAATACCACAGCCAGCAGGATTTTGAACCAGGCATGCAGGGTTTACAAGGAGGCGCCACAGCAAAAGCCGAAGATGGAGGAGGCTGTCAAGGTTATGACCAAAAGATTGTGCTACCTTCCTCAGAATCGGATGGTTGCTTTCTACTGCATTGCTAATTACGTTTCGGGTGGGTTCCTACGGTATTACTTGTCCAGCAAAGTTAATATTTTCAATTTTGGGAAACCCTACGAACTTCCAGATACCATTGGAGATCAATAAGATTAATGTATGGAGATAATTCGGTAGATAAGAATTTTTGATTTACAATGAAGTATAGTTTTTTATTAGAAGTTGAAATGTATATGCATTGAATGAACTGATATTTTACTAACTAAAACCTTTTGAATATATTAATACCGTTGTGTACTTAGAATATCGATCGAATAAAACATAGAGGCAAATAATAAATGATGCAGTCCAGAAATAATTACGTATTTATTTATCCTTACACAAAAAATTATTCCTTTCATGTTGAGTAATAACAAAATATTCTCTCCCACTCAAAGATAATTATTATTGACGGGAACAATAAGTAAATAATAAATATTTTTTCGACTCCAAAAGGCTCATTATTGAGAATCCCAAAGGACGCTGCAATTTCAGAGAAATAGAAAAGGCTCCCATTGTTAGATCCTTAAAGAGAAATCGGCTGACCACTTAGAATGAGAATGCGGGGATTTCGTGGTTGAAATACTTCGGCGGACGCGGGCCGGCCGGCCGGCACTGTTGCTGCTACTGCAGGGGATTTAATACTTGTGTGGTAATTGTACGCTCAAGATCTTTTCCGTTTTCTCCGATTCACTGCTGCAGCTGCTTGCATTTTCTTTTATTTACCTCTTTCTTTTTTTTTTTTTTCTGGTGCAGAATAGTATTAACGGATGGTCATCTTAAATAGATTAACGTCGCCTTAACATTTTAATGAAAATGTTAATTTTACAATTTTATGATAAAATATATTTCTAATACTTCATTATTATTAGTGTTATTTATGTTGAGTTACAGTATGATAAAAAAATGCATCGCTATTTTGAGCCAGAATAATTAGTATTCACCAACGTTTCATAAAAATATGAGTCGTCACAAACCCTAATGAGGCCCAAAGATCTTGGGTCGAAACGTTGATCAAAATAAATCATTCTGGATCATATTGAACTTGTTTTTTCTTTACTTCAAGTAGACTTATATTTTCACACAATCCCAACCTCTTAATTCTATAAAGCTCGCCTTGAAAAAATTTTTCACTATTTTAATATCATCAAAAAACTCATTTTACCATCTGTTGATAAAGCAGATTTCTATTTTCTCACAATTCCACCCCCTTAACAATAAAACTCACTTTGACAAAAGATTTTAGAATTACAATTCCAATAAAAAAAGTTCATTTTGCTATCTGCTGATAAAGTATTATATTTAAAAATAAATATTTATATTTTCATAAAATTTCGTCTCGTTGAATCGATAAAGCTCACCTTGACAAAGGTTTTCTACCAGATTTTCTCTCCATTTTCCATCAATTAGAGTCTGTCTCCCGTTGAAGTTTATCCCTGACAGTATATCCGATTAAGATGCACAGGAAGAGAGGGAGGGAGACGAGAGGAGAGGCGTCCTTACGAATTCATGGCGATCGCTTTCCGTTTCCACATCTGCGGACGCGCTTCGAGAATAAGCTATGAAGCCTCCTGCACATCCTTAATGCAGCGCCGTCTCGAATTTTCCGGGATCGATCAAGCTTTGACGCGGAGTAAAACATCATTTTTTTATCGCTTAGAGACTATTTTATCTCTCCCTGGAACGTTGTTAAAGTGAAATTGTTTTTTAACAGCTTTTTCTTCGAAAAAAAAAAAAACAACTTTTGAGGTTAGGGTAAAACTCTTGAAAAATAAGTCATCAAGTCCTTGAAAAAAACAATTTTTTCCCGTGAGCTTTTGCAAGGGGAGGTGAATTGTTATGATACAGGTATCCAGTCGGGATTTCGGGTCGAAATGAAAGAGAAACATTGCAGGATCAACACGATCGGTCGAGGGTCGCCAGACAACTTTGGTTACTTCCATGCAAATCCGTTGAGTGCAAGCCCGTGCTGTCGCCCCCCCCCCCTCTTTTCATCGGATTTCCCCTCCTCTTCCTCTTCTTATTCTTCTGGATTCTCCGGACTCCACTGCTTTATTATTGGTACGTGCGACGCCCCGAGATTCAAAATCGTTTGGTATTACACTTTATTTGTTCTTCTGTAATAGTATATTATAGTACGGGTGCAGCATCGTCACCAGGGCGGTTTTAAGGACCCGAGTGCGTAGCGAAGCGGAGCACGAGGTCCTTAAAGAGCCCTGGTGACCTGCTGCACCAGTGCTATATACTATTTTATAGTACGAGTAACCGAAAACACGCATCAAAGATTTGATTTTGAGGTTAGAGTGACCAGGAGTACTATAAAATTATTTTATTACACTAATGCGTGGAGGCTCGATTTTACGCACGCTAGCCCTAACCTAACTTTAGGCGGCGTCCGCAAAATCGAGCCTCCACGCAATTCGTGTAATAAAATATAGTATGCAACGGGTGCAGCACGTCACCAGGGCTTATTAAAATCGCTTCGCACTCGGTGCTTTTAAAACCGCCCTGGTGACGACACTGCACCCGTTGCATAATATACTATTTCTCAAACTCATTTATTCATAAATTTAGGAAAATTGAAAGAGATGGTTTTTGAATTACCGCCAAAAAACTTAACCTCAAAAACACGTTTAATAGTGTTTATAGTTGGTATGAGTTAAAGCAAATAAAAAAACTTGTATACAAGTTTTATTTAGGGTGAGTCTGTTTTCAATCTTGAGGTCGATTTTATAGGTTAGATTTACGTAATTGTTTGCGTTCTAGTTAAAAAAACTTAAATATAAAATTTTCTAATTTTTTGTACTTGCGTATTTATTTCATAAATAAAAAATGAAAGACGGCAAAAGAGAGGAAACGTTTTAACCTTAGCAAGTTATGAAATAAACTCAGCTTGAAATCTGACAAAATTAAAAAAAAAAAAAGGTACGAGAATTTAATAGAAATATCATTTTAATTAACTCTTTGGGATGGAAATATTTTCATTGAATTAAAATCCACGGTGCGAGCTGCGAAATATTGTAGCGAAGTTTTCGAGCAAGAATTCTTTTTGAGGAGGAGGGGAGTGGAAAAAGAAAGAGGCAAAAGTATGGAAAAACGAGAAGTGTCTCACTCGAAAAAGTTTGAAACTCTTTCACTTAAAACTTTTTTCACGCTAGAATATTCATAAGCAGCTTGTATTACGATCGGAATGAAGAATACAAGAGTGATTTACTCAAGATTCTAAGCTTTTTAATATGAATCTACAGTGACCGAGTTTCGACTAAACTTTAGCTATAAGTATCTCTTTAAAAATTTGAATTTCATAGCTTCTTATGGATTGAAGCATCATGAACAATGATTTCATAATTTGAAGATGATATTATTAATATCCAAACAAAATTAATCTCAATTAAAATTATTTTTTTTATTAACAAATTTTAATTAAAAAATTTAAAATTTTTTATAGCACGAGTACTTGAGTGAATATTTTTTATTGTTAATTTATGGAAAAAAAATTTGCATCAAAACAGGAAAATTTTTTAATTAGAATGCCTTAATTTCACTTTTTTATTGAAACATTATTTCTTATAGTCTATTATCTTGAGTTTGAACAATTGAATAAAGATGTAACAAGGTCATTCGTGGAAGCTTGGTTGAGCAAACACGACTTTTATAATTTAAAAACAATTTCGTTCAAAAATTGGCAATTTAAAATTTATTGATATTGATAATTTAAATTATCTTATATTTCCTCGATACTGAACTAATTTCAAAAATTTGACAAGCAATGGGCTTTTTCAGAATTTACTGAAAGCCTAAAATTTTAACTAGATGAACAATCAAGTTAGCCAACCGAATTATAACAAAAGAAATTTTGAAAATTTCTCAAACGAAATCGTACTTTAAATTTTAAAAAATGTACTGTAATTTTAAGTACTAAAGTTGGTACGACTGTGTTGACTGACAAGGCAACCAAAGCGATTTATTACCAAAAGAAAAAATGTACAATTATTTCGAGTATAGCAGTTGGTACGACTACCTAAAATTTATTAGCACAAATAATCAGACCGATGGCGAAACAAACGAGCCGAAGATTCGCAATTAGCGTGTCTGGAAAATTAATAGCCCGGTTTCCGGCCGGTACTATGAGAAAAGTTATAAAGCTAAAGCTTTGTGCGAAAGATACCCGAGGGACGCATTATCCTCCTCGATGCGTGCATGCTGCTTAGTCTGGCTCTTTATCATTACGTGCGTGGTGGAGAAGCATTTTTTAACTTTCTCGAATGGGCTGCGTCTCCCCAAGATTTTGAATACATTTCAACTAATTTAATTTTTTAATTAGTTTAATTGGGTGGTAGCGAAGAAAAACCTTAGCCGAAAATCTGCCTCGAATAATGTTACAACGGAGATACTTTCTTCGACTTAAAAGTCTCTAAACCACTATATTTATGATTTTAATATGTGGAAATAAATGTTCAGATGACTTTTGTCATACCGATGATATAATAAAAAAAAGTTTTCTCGACACACCAGCCACGAATAAAACGACTCTGCGATATTTATAAGCTGAAAACTTAGAGTCGTTTTATTCACGGTTGGTGTGTCGAAAATTTTTTTGATAGAAACAGTCATTTTAACATTTTTTCTCCAGGCTAAAATAATACAGTGGTTAAAAGATAATTTATTGACCAAAATGTACCAATCAATTGTTGTAACTTTATTCGTGGCAGATTTTTGGTCTTTGGTTTTTCTTCGCACCGGGAAGATGACAAGAAAAAAAAAATAAAACTCCGGGATTGATAATGAGTTACAAAGACTATAAAATAAGCAGCGTCGTGTATACATTTTTGCGGGGCACGTTGGGCGACGACGGTTGCTACTCGGAATCGATCAATCAATCAAACGTGACGCGCAGAAAACTAATCAATCAAAAACAAAATTGACTGGCTTTTTTCCCACCCCAAAGTACAATACACCCGCAGCCTTTCGATACACTGGCTGTTTTTTTTTTTTTTTTTTTTTTTTTACGCTGCGGCTCAAACTTTTCATTATTTACGACAGCTTGTTTATACATTGATTTATTTTAATAAACCACCATGGAGAGATTTTATTTATTGACGAGTTAAGTGGCTTGTTTTTTTTTTTTTTTTTTTTGTATGAGGTGTGACATTATGTTTTGATATTTTTTTTATTTTCTTCGTACAAAATGTGTTATTTTGTTGTTGATTAAATTTTGACAATTTAATTAATTATGATTTACGATTTGACATGTGAAAATTATTATTCTTGCCAACACTCAAAATGAGTAAAAAAATTGCAAAGTACAAGAAAAATTAAAATTTTTTTGTATTGGTTATTTATACCCGAACGAAAATGAAATTTCTTAACAAACTTAAAAAAATCTTGCCAAACCTTGCCAAACCTCAACAAACGTTGAATTTTTGGACCATTGGAAACTTTTGTCAAGGTTTGGCAAAGTTTCGCAGTAATTCTTCCTTCAAAAATTTAAAAAGTTACTCCGGAAACGTTAGGCAATGTTTGGTAACTTTTGTCAAGGTTTGGCAAAGTTTCGCAATAATTATTATTCCCTATGGTATACCATGGTGGGACATAATAAGTTTGAGAAAAAAATATTATATGATTCTTAAAAAAAAAAAAAAAAAAATTTTTGTTGATCACTAGAAATTTTATTATATCTATGTACATGTAAAGTCACTGAAAACAAAAAATCTTAAAATGTAGAAAAAGTGCATGTAATAAATAAAAGGATACTCTTAAAAACTCAATTTAATGAAAATCAGAATTGAGCTACTTATGAAAAATTTTCTACGAACAATGCGACGAATGTTGTCAACGTAAGCTATACGAACACTCAAACTACGATTTGCTCGAATACTTGGGAAGTTATTTTAATCATACGGGATGATTTTGCGTTCTCGTCCAAACGTCACTGAGACACTAACATACTCGAGATACCAAGGATCTCTGTCAGTTACAAACTTGTCAAAACTCTAAGCTTGAAATGCACAGCTTGCAAGCTTTGATGTCCTCAAAAATATATAACTCGGCCTGTTCTGAGCTCGAATTATATTCATGCTAAATGAAAAAGCATAAATTTATGTATGTTTTTTATAAGAAAGTGTCTAGGTACCATCGCCGTGTACCGTATTCGGTGCACGGTGCACGGTACACGGTACCAAATAAGAGTTACTTTAGACACTCTGTGAATTTAAATGGGTTATTTAGGATGGGTAATTAGATTTAAAGTAAAAACTAGTAGTTTTTTAAACTTAAGTGGGTTATTTGGAATAAATTATAGGATCTAAAGTAAAAAGCTACCGTGTACCGTGTACCGTGTACGGTACACGGCGATGGTACCTAGACACAACCTTTTTATAAATATACATCTATTATAAAATTGTTATTGATAATATTGTTACTGAAACTTTCTACTAGATCAGTTAACTTAAAAATTTAGAAAGATGTATTATGGTGGTTGCAAGTAGGTATAATAACACACATTTTAAATAAAAAGTTTATTTTTGAAATTTCATCGTTATCACTGTGAAGGGCAAATTTGACAATAATATTCGATAGATTTTAAAACGTGAATAAGCATATCTTTCAGATTCAAACAACTGCTTAATATTAAACTTATTAATGACACAGTTTAAAGAAAAAAAGAAAAAGATTGACCATCAGTCGGTACAGCAGGGACTCATAACCTGTAAAATTCACCTCGTAAACTCGTCGATAAGTTTTCTTCTGTCTTGCATCAAAAATGTATCACTTTGATCAATTTTGATTCTCAGAATCTCAGAAGATTTGTTATAAGAACTTCTTACCATCAGTCGGTAAAACAGTGACTCGTAAACTGTAAAATTCAAAACTCATTAAAGACACTTTCGTCATCAGTTATATTTCTGCATTGATGTTGAGACTTCGTTTTCCTCTGTCTTGAATCGAAATTTTATTTTCCTACGAATTCAATTAATGTTTTTTTCTTATAAAGTACTTAATCGGAAACTAAAATGTAATTTTTCTATTGCAAGATCGGGCAAATGACCGATAAAATAGATAAAAATCGTTGATCAACTTTCAAAACTAGTCAAATTTGTGAAAAAAACTATTGAACGAACAACTTTTGTTGTGAAATACTTATTGAATGAAAATTAATTTTATTGAGTTAACCGATTATCGAGAAAGACACATAACTCATTAAAATTCATCAGTTCCATACCAGTTTATTGCTAAGTAGTCAGTTAATTCATCATACATGCATAACTTCAGAAAAGGTTCAAAAAAATATTATTAGTTCGTAGTGATGCATGAAATCTTCAAACATACATTCGACGTAATAATAATAATAATAATAATAACAATGACCCCGCGCATTGCAAATGTAATTAGTTACCTCGTAAATTATAAGCTAACGGTAATCGAACTATGATAATTACCACACGGAATGATAATATCCTTTCTTTTTCCTTCGTTGGACCGTTGAAAGAAAGTATAAAGCAGTCTTTATTTCTCGCGGTGGGGAGGGAAGAAAATTTTACTGGCTCGGGTCCAATCGGACTTTAACGACGCCCTTCGGACGGATAATTGATGACAAGGCGCCGATGGACCCTTTTTTTTTTTATCGACTTGTTGCTTTTCTTACCCCGCTAATGGAAGTGTTTATCGCCTTTTACCACTACTATCCGCTCGAGTGGGGTTGGTAACATTTTCTGATTTTTAATATTTTTTGTTTGAGTATTGGAAAATAATTAACGCGAGCTAAAAAAAAAAAGGTCAGTTGAAGTTTTTAAAACTTTGATGATTGTATGGGTGATTCTCTGTCAAATCGAGCACCCAAAGGATAAATTTCAAAATTTATATTGTCGTATATTTTAGATTTCTCATTTTTTAAAAATATTAATTACTGTCGTTTTACTTATATTAAAAGCTGCAGGAATTTTCCTCTGGCTCACTCTTTTATTATACAAGTCCAATACTTCCTTTTTTTGGGCAATAGTCAACTCATTATGTTTTCTCACCATGATGTTAATTTAAAAAAAAGGAAACAAAAATGCACTAAAATGCCTCTTATACACTTTAGAGTTGCTTGAACACTAATGTCCACATTAAAACTAAACGTCTCTCTCTCTCTCCACTCCAAAGACTCCAAATTTTGATGGTCAACTTAAAGAGGTTCATTCTTATTGAACTCCATACATCGAGGCTGGGCAAAAGTGGTCAACTTACGGAGGTGGTCAATATAGAGAAAAATTTTCCTATCCATTTATTTCGTTTCCATGTAAAAGTGGTCAAGTTAGGGAGGTGGTCAATTTGGTAGGTTTTACTGTATTTAGAAAATGTTAAATTAAAAGTTAAAATTATGTTTATATATTTATTTTTTATAATCTCTGTACCAGTTTTGATGTAACATTTTTCGCTTCGACTACAAAAAACTTATTTAAAAATGATATAATAAATTTTTTATTGTTTAAGCGAAAAATTTATCGTCCTTTTGAATAACTCTGGTGATTTTAAGCTCGCATAACTTAAACGAGGCTCTACTCACAAACTGGCGGCTTTTAATTTACAAAATTTCGAGTAAACTAGCACGGTAATGCGGTAAAGTTTCGGCTTTGAATGCAGGCCCGAGTGACATTGTCTCGTAGTCATAGCGGAGGTTAACTTGTTTTCCCACCTGAAGTCTGATGAAAGCTCAAGTGTTTATGGGCTCGTCCTGGTACCGTTTACCATTTTGCTGGCGTTTTTAAACTCAAAGTTGCAATGCAATAGCTAGTGATTATCAAAAAGAAATTTTTTTTATTTTTTGATGAATTGTGCTTATTTGAAGTAACTTGTTTGTAATTTTTAATGAAATTTATTAAATAAACTTTCTTAGCTTGGTAAGTGTTAAATTCAAACCATAATTATATTTTGTAAGCACCTGTTACAACATAATATACTTACAGTATAATTCAAGTTTTTAAAAATCATGATATTACTGGCCAGTTCTGTTCAAATTGGCCAGTAATATCATGATTTTTCTACCAATCATCTCTGTTCGTAAAATCTCCAAATTGAAATTCAAGTTTTTAAATTCATTATTTTGAATGTTAATTTTATGGTTCTGCGTCATGTCTGCTCTGCGTTTTTAAAAATTTGTATTACATTGAGAAAATATATTTTGGTCTACCTGCTTTGAGAATATTTTTTTAAGCTGCTTTTCAAAGTATTGAATTTTAAAAAGCACTGGACCGAATTGTAAAAAATCTTGTTTCAAAAGCTTACTTGTACCACGTCTTTTAAAACCTTTTAAAGAAACCATTTCGTTACATCACTTGAAAAAATATAATCCTAGAAGAAAGTTTTATTTATAATTTTAACTTAATGTGTACTGATGAGCTTGCTCAATTAATTTTATAAAAATGAAGAAAATTTGTTTGTATGATACTATAATGCGTAGAATTTTTATTTGGTGAGAATCATATTAAGTAAGAAAGTAAGTAAGTAAACTGATGACTCTAAAAAGGATTGATTTTCTGCTATTAATGCATAAAACTCGGTACTTTTTTACGCTCGCTCGGTAGATAAAAAATAAAACTGTTATATCGACCGATGGTAAAAGTAGAAATTTTTCTCCACTGCTTCACGGTACTTCCAATTTCCACTTAGTAATCGACATCCTGGATCTCGAAATCCATAATTTACCTCTTCCTCTCAGCAAGCTCGGCATCCATCTTGATCTAAATAAACTCCGGCTGGCGTAAGTCAATTAGGCTCTTCTCGGGTATTGTAACAAACGTTCTAAAACAAGTTTTCCAACACTTCCAAGATGAAAGAAAGAAAGAAAGAAAGAAAGAAAGTTAGTTAGCGGTATCGGGAGATTCGATATCATTAGACAACCAGAGGAATCTAGGTGGCACGGTCATTATTTACAACCCATTTAGCCGGATATTTGCCCTCGTTGATTGCCATCGCGGATGTGTGCACGCCGGAATGGACAGCCGAATATCAATCTGGCCGAAGATCCGAGTACCAACGGATTATCCTACTCCCCGATATTCGCTCTATTTTTTGAAAGATTTAAAAGTGAGGTTACGTGTGCATCCACCCGCCTTTTTTTTCAACGAAAGCTGCGTGATGTTACCGAATTGATTGAACTTTAAAAAATATGGGAAATTTTTCAATACTGGCTATAAAAACGTAAGTCTACAAATTTATAATAGTACCGATTTTATTCAATAAGTAAATTACATATAATAAATTTTCTAATAGTTTTTAGTAGTTTTATTACACATTTATAATTTTTACGGTCAATGAAGGCGTTAATCGACTGAAAAATCTACAGCGAGTATATCTATAGCGTTGACGTAATGAAAAAAGGTATACATAATACTTGTAATAGACTTTTTTTGTGGTTGTAAAGCCAATAACTCATCACTACAAAAAAATTTTTTTTTAACAATAAATAATATTTGTGATCTAACACTATGTTGTAGACTAGAAAAAAATCGTTGATTACTAGGATGAAACTGATGGCTTACAGGATGTTTTATGAAATTTATTTCAGTAAAAACAAAGTCTTCTACGAAACGTGCCGTGCTTACATTGTGAAGATTCCATGTTATTTTCTTCAAAATTTTTTTATTTTTATTAAAAATTTTTATTTCCTCTTTTTTTATTCAAAAATTATTAAGATATGAAATAACTGGAATTATTAATGTCGTGTATCAACCTTTAACACAAATAATAATACTAACAATAATCATAACCAATACCCATCACCCTCCTAAGTTGCGCTAACGACTTTTCAAATATTCTTAATTACTCCCGCCGAAAGAGTGAGGAAGGGGGCCCGTCGCGAGCCGAGCTAAAAGCTCGAGCTAATTGGATGCAGCTCCGATCCTTAAGTCCTAGGTGGGGATAATCGGCGACCTCCCGGCTCGCGCGAACCTCAAACGCTCTCTCTCGTTCCCGACACCAAGCGACCCGGAGGCCAGCGCAAGCCGAAGGTCGCAGAGGCACACCTGGACGGAAGGAGCCGGAGTTCCACGGGCTTCGACAGGCCACTGTATTCGACAGCCCTGACACGTGGGTCAACCATAGGGATCACCGGGCTAGAAACCCGGACCCCTCTCCGTCTAGCCTAGGTTCGCACCTAGTTACAAGTAAGATTTTTTTTATTGTTAATTTATAACTTCGTCGAAGGACGATAAACTTGATTCGTAAAAATTTCTATTTTATAATTATTAATAATAAAATTTACATTAACTTTAAAAATTACATTTATTTTTCCCCAAATAAATCCCACCCAAGACAAGCGAAAAGGGTGACGAGCAGATTACTGCGTAATCTGCTCATATCGGGTAAGTTCCCACTTAAATTAAATTAAACTCAAATATAATTAAATAATTATTGTCACGTTTGCACGCGACAATTAATTTTATTTTATAATAGTTTACTATCAAAATAAAAAGAAGAAGAAAATTAGCACATATTGGTAAATATGTAAAATCTTATATTTATGTTCGATAAACTCTGCTACTTAACTTAAAAACCCAGAAAAGTGAAATATAAAAGATTCATTAGAGGGAAAAATACTTGTTGGATACTTGTTAGAATTTAATTTAGAAAGTGGTACTGATTTATTTCTTGTTAGGGTAAAGACTAACACAAGAGAGGTAGAAAAACAAATTGACCAGCAAGTTAACTTCAAACTTATTTCAAATCAGAAAAAGCTTCGGCACTAATTAGCTAGCCGATGAAGAATTTTCAAAGTAACTTATTTACTCTCGGTTTTTGTATCTGTTTCCATCAACTCTAAATTGAAATTGTAGAAAGAATAATTTCTGGGGCTTTTAAAAAAAGTAAATAACTAATTTTAATCAGCTAATATTTCTAATATTTAAAAAATGATAGTGTATAAATGTCAATTTATAATTTTTGAAATAGAATGCAAAATTTTTTTTGCAGTATAGTCTAATTTACAGAGCTAGAAGAGATATTAAAAAACTAGTTAATAATACGTGTTTTTTCTGCTATTAATAGGGCCGTATGTTAAAAAGCGTATAAATACTTCTTCAAACGTATGAAAAAATTTCCAAAGCTTCGTAAAGCGTGATGTGCGGTAGGTTTACAGTAATGACAATAAAACAGTCTTGAAAAAAGAAAGCAAAAAGGTCTAACAGTATTAGAGCCGCGGTAAAAGAGATAAACGCATGCGCAATTGAAGCTGCATCAGGTGCAACGAGCGGTGACTGCGGTTACGTTAATTACAGTCTTTATTCCTTCTTTTGCCCTGAGTAATTTTTTCCGGGCTGGAATGTTTTTTACCCCCGAAAATCTTTCTTAAACAATGGTATCACTCGAAAAATTCGAATGGATAGTTTTTTTTCTCCCTTTGTTTTCGGATAATTGGGATTATTTGGTAAATTATGCTGGAAAATGTGTCATTCAAAGTTTTAAATTTAACTATTATTCAAATGTCAACCAGGAATAATTTTAATTACATATTTTTAGGGTTTTTTTTTTTTTTTTTTTTTTTTTTTTATTTCCACTCAGAAGCTACATCTGTAAAAATATCGAGGACTTATATTATTCTCGTAAATTTACATTAAAAGTATTGAAAAACTCTAATACATTCAAAAAATTTTTATTTAACATAAATTTTAGACAGCAATTAATGTCAAAAAGTGAGTATAGTTAAGTCTCTAAAAAGTTTTCAAAGTTTAATTTTTTTTTCTCAAATAGAATCTTGATTTTGAGTATTTTAATAGAGCTTAAAGAGTGAAAAAATGACGATTCTTTAAAGTTTTTTTAGGAAAACTTAAATGTAAGAAAAAAAATGCTTCTGTAGGTAAAGTAAATTACGTCAATACTCATGGCATCAAAAAACAATGAAATTATTCAAAATATTGATTCCGCATCGATTATTATTTTTCATTCCCAAGCCCCCATAATTTAAAATTTACTTTTTTCTTAAGGTAAGTAGATCGAGTCGCGGTTCAGTCAGACAACTGGCAACAAACAAACCGCGGCGCACTTCAATAAATTCCCCGTGGAATTTAAAATTCAATACCCGGTTGGCTGAAAATTTATAAAGATTTCATTCGTGAGCCGAAGGAGCGGTAAATCACGCACGCATTCTATTCATAATAACCATCCGACGCATCTGGCGGCACGCGACTCTCTAAAAAAACGCATTCCGCTACCGAGTATTTTACCGGGATAAATGGAGCAATTTTACTCCGAGGCTTTTTTGAATTAAAAGAAACGTTGAATTTTTATTTGAATTTACTGCTGAGAATACAAGTACCTTATATTTATTCAATCACAATGATTGACTGAACGTTTAATTACCAAAAACAAAATAAATTAGTCTTCTTTGATTTTTTGTTCTAGAATAATAATAGTATTTTTCGTAACGAGGGTCTAAAAAAACGTTTTACGCACCGATTACATGAGGTCCTAATTTTTTTACAATAAAATAGTCGTTTTACGAACACTGAGCGAAAGTAAGTGTCAAAAACAGTTGTTTTAAAGCTGATCGTGCTGTAGTTGAGGTTAAAATTAACTATTTTTTACATTTTTTACTTTTTTCTGAGTGTTCGTAAACCGACCATTTTACGCACTGAAATCAGTGCGTAAACAAATAAGTTTACGCATATTATGATAAAAATATTGTAATGTCTGATCTGTAAGAAATAAGGATTAGGTTATCCATTAAATAGCCATTAGAAATACTAGATTGAGTCAATAAAATAGCTAGTAAATGGCTATTAAAAGGATAACCTGAATTTACATTTTTTACAAGGTGCGCAAGAATCAAAATATATATTTTAATCCCTGGTAGAAATGTGAAAATTTTCAATGGCCTTGAAGATTCGATTTCTATATTAAGAGATATTTTAATTATATTTTTAAATATCGATTAATTAATTATCACCAAGGCATTCCAATAATTTGACAAAAAACGTATCCCAATTTCGATTGTCCATCCCCACAAAGCCAAGTCGTGTATTCTCTTCTCTTCTATTCTCCGCAAATTGATACCGTCAACGCGTCACGTAACTTACCGATGCGTCAAAACCTGCAGCGAGGCTTTCAGGATCCTTCAAAACCGTGAGAAATAACCACCTTTTCTGCCCTCCCCCGGCGTATAAATAACACTTGTCACGTGCGGCCGTTACCGGAGCGTACGTGCGGAAGGCCGAAATGCGATTGTCGAAAATGTAAATTCACCCCGATCGCTCCCGAAATAAGAAATCTTTCTCTTCTTCTTCTCTTTTCGAATTATAATGTGTGACCCGCTTTTATCTCTGAATATCCCCACAACTTTTTCATTGTTTCATAATGCGAATTCTTTACACTTGCTTTGTTTTAAAATTTTTAATTCATTTGGGGATGATGAAAAATACAAAAGAGCTAAAAAAAAAGAAATTTTTGAATCTTAGTTTAACTAATGATGTTCAAAGTGGAGTAATGAGAGAAATTAGACTGACTGTTGAAAAAAATTCTTGAATTTTAAGATAAAAATCTTTATATTGACTGCCCTACAAAAAATTTTTATCAAGCATCATCTAATGATCCACGTATCTGGTTAGACTATAAGACCGTTGTTGATAATAAAAACAAGTTTCGTATGTTCAATGAAGAAATTCAATGATGACGTGAATGCACAACTTTACACACTAGTTGTATAATACACCAATTTTTAAACAAGTATTTTGAAAGATTGATATAAAATGTATAAAAAAATTCATTAATTGGTAAAGTTTACTTTCGTCATTTCTTATTTATAATGATTTGATAACGTCGAACATTCAAGAGATTTAAAACTTTAAACACAAAATACTCGAAAAATGACAGATGAAAGTTACGGACTCTTTTGCTTATGGCGGCAGTATTTAAGTCATAAATTTATAAAAGTCGGTAAACCTGACCTAGTCTCCCCTACTCAGCTATTGTAAAAAATAAGCTGTAAATGTACAACTTTACACACTAGTAGTGTAACACATAATTACGCACCATAGATTTCAAACAACAACAGTCTGTTCATAACCCACATATAAAACTAAAAAAAAAAAGGTGTGTAAATTTAGCCAATTCCTTCGAAAGGAAGATGTTCCATTTGATTAACAACCTCGCCGAGCAGTGCGACACGAAAATACGTAATCCAATATCCCCTCCTCTTTTTTTACCTCGCTGTTTCCAAATCAATCGAATCCGTTGGACTCCCACTCTAATGAATCACCATTGTTTCGCGGATTTTCAGCCCCTCCCAAAAAAAAGGGTGTAAGTGCAACTACAGCCGCGTGTAGGGGTATTAAGTCGGATTTACAGGGGGCGCGGCGGGCGTCACGGAGATATTTTGTTTTTCGACGCGGGGCTCTTCGATGGCTTCATTCGAGTTTTATTCACTGTTTCCGAGTTTATTTTGCACAATCAAAATGAATGATTTTTTTTTAAGGGGGATTAATCGCTCGCATGATGAAAATAATGGCCCAGTCGTTTTTGTTTCATATTGGGAATTGAATAAATGTTAATTTTTTTTTACTTTTGTTTTTAAATGATTTTGAATAAAAGAGTGCACTCGAAGATTTTGAAAAATTCCACATTGTTACCATAAATCAAGGATCGAACTCGCAATGCGACTCTTTGTTCTACTTTCTTATAATCTTTGGTTAAACTTGATTCTTTCTTTCCTTAAACTTTTCCCGCGGCGTTTTACCGGAAGGAGAGGGGAGGGCACTTCACTTGTTGTAATTTGCATTATTAGATTATCGCTCGGATTGAATAAAAGCTTCGGGGGAGAGACTTGGAGCGCTGAAAATTTTTTTCTTCTTTTTTTTTTTAGAAACTTCATATTTTCTTAGCTGGGGTTTTACTTATTCGGTTGATTGAATCCAATGTTTTCACGAGAAAATTTTTTTCAAATAAAAGTAAATTTTTGAAAGTGGTTTCATCATAGTTGTTGAGATATTTGTTCAACCTTGATAACATAAAAAACCCTTTGATAAATTTCAAAGTTTTGGCTAGAGATTTTTGTCATGAAAATGAACAAAAATTTGGATCTTGAAACATTAAATTTTTTGTTATCAAATTATATAATATTGGTAAGTATAAACATAAGCATCAAACTCAAATATTATACATATAATTGAGAAATCAAAATTTAAACATGAACAGGAACAATGTAATATCAACATGGTTTCAACATGACCCTCAACATAAAAAATGTAGTATCAACATAACCTCAAAATAAAAATAAATGACCATAAATACAAAGATAAACGTTAATATGTGCATAAAAATTGTACAAAAAAAAAAAAAAAAAACATTAAACTCCTACTTAATCTTCCTATTCTACCAAGCAGAAGGTATAATCGAATAAGTAATTCAAGTATAAAGCTCGGTTATATTGAAAAGCAATGTAAGCCGTCCTTCTTTGTTATCAAATTTGTCGAGGGCAAAGCGATGTCGTTAAGTTTGAATTTGAACCGACGAAGCACCGCAACTAATTTCGTAAGGGAAGTTTTGCTCCGGCTTTTGTGTTATACGTATCCACACCCCTGCCCACCTGCCTGCCAAAACTGCGTTCCATGCCTCTCGGGTTATTGCGCGAGTTCGCTCGGCTAAACACGATATTTTTTCTAAGGGCAAATACGCTATGTTCAGGTCTTAAAAACCGAGACGCTGGTTAGGATATCGAGCTCGAATATCGAAATTTTTTTTCTTTTTCCTTGTAGGTACAGTGTCAATGGTAGGATATGAAAAAATTTCGAGATTCGAGTTCGATATCTACCATAAAGCCCCTGGTTCGGCTATTCGATATAGGTTGTAACAGGGGTGGATTTAAGGGTTTGTATGAGCCGATACAAATACCCACGGTGCGTTCTAAATCCTTATTACCTGTACTTAGTGCTGATCCAAGCACTCGTCGAACTGCAACTCGTCGACCTGAAATAATAAAATGAGGAAGTCGCGTCCGCGAATATTACTATATCTCGCGACGCGGTCGGCTAGTTCGTTTATCGGCAGTGGGTGCGGGTATTAAAACAGGATCGATTCGCAGGAACACTAGGTTTAGTCAATAAAAATTAAATTAACAATTTAATAATTTATTAAAACAAATCTAAACCTAAAATACAAATTTCGAATTACGACTCGGTGTCGTTCAAACCAGTAAACAAAAGAATCTTCAATGCTCTCTAAATCGTTGCGCGCGCACACAAATTCTTGCTGCTATCGGCAGCTAACGCGCGCGAGAGAAAAACAAAGATTATGACAATAACAGTGTACTAAGGACACTCACACGCATTCACATTCACTCGCACATTTACAATTAACTTACGGAGTCGCTAAGGTGCACCTCATACCAAGCCGTCAGGCTAAACAAAATGCCAGGCTACGATGCCGACCAGCCGCAATATCTACCATACTCGAGTCGCCGTGTAGCCGTCGGAAAGCGGTCCAGGCGATGACGTGAAATGACAACTTCACAAATAACACCACACTCTCACACTACGGCTCTACCACAACGCGCGACGCGAATGTCAATAATTGCCTTGACTTCCGTAACGAGTAAGCTGCTTCAAGATCTGCCATGAATCGATCTCCAGATCTTTGCGTGTCTGCCGGACGTCGGTCAGGTTCCCCGACGTCCACGGCTTCCAAAAGCCGGTTGACTCGTCTAGACAGAAGAATGCTTCCCGGGCGATGACCATCGATCCCGCACCTTCTGTCTCTGCCAACTCTCTCTTCGACGACATTCCACTCCCGAGGAGTCCGGTTAGCCGTCGAACCGAGACGAGTTAAGTTCCATGTACGTGCGAACACTTGGACACGAAAACTTCGAGTGGCTTCCCGATTCCCACTCTACCACCTCAGAGGTCCGCTCTGAGCTGCGTTCGACAGTCACGTGACTCGCGCCAAATCCTAAATCGTTACCGATGATTTAATTACGATCACTGACTGTCACAAGGTATAGAGGCGGAAGGATCCCACCGATCCTCGAGATCGTCTGCTGCGGACTGCGGAGCTTCGGGCTAAAGTGTATAGAGTTAAATAATTTCAAGTCTTTTTGTCAACTGTGTCAATTTGTGAAATATTTATTAATCCTACGATGGCCGGAGCTTTGTTCGGAGACATTCAATTTAATTTTTTTAAACATTATATTCTGAAATGTTATCAAGTTTAACAAATTTTAATTCATGAATTTTTTTATACAAATTTTTCAAATAAATTTTATTCGCATGAAATGTCTTTGTTAATAAATTAAAAATCTTCTCTAATTAATCTTTTATTGTTGAACTTGTTCGTCTTCAAGAAGTGGTTGCTGTTGATGCTTTGGAATAACCGGATGTTGGGGTTGCAGATGTTGGTGGATTTGTGGTTGGAGATGTGGGTGTAGTTGTGGTTGCAGATGTTGATGTTGATGCTGAAATTGAACTTGTGGGTGTGGTGGGATAAATTGAACTTTTTGGTGTTGCTGTGGCTGTAGTTGTATTTGAAGCTAATTCTGTGTGTGAATTTCATGATAATTTTGAGAGTTATAGTGTGATTTAAAAGTATTTTTTCTAAATTTTCTTTATTGTTTCTGTATATTTTTGTGTACTGATTCTTTGGCTTATTCAGCGGTCGCGGTTGTTACTAAGAGATCAGCAGCAAAATCAACCGGCCGGCGCCTTGCTTTCTCATAAGGGTTGAAAATGGATTTATAATATTGGACGAAATGTCCCTTTTCAATTAACTGCTTAGTCTACAATTCAATAAAACACAGATATTCTTTAATAAATAAACTTTCAATTATATTTTGAACAAATAGTGACTCAAGTTTAGGTTAATGCGTAAGCACACAGCGACTTATAAGAAGCTAGTCATTAACGGACTAGCAGTTAAGCCAAATTCAAGCTGTTCGAATTTTACATTCCATCATATAATAATCTAAATTTTGTCCTCCTCTTTTTGCTCGTTTCTTGACAGATATATTTTTATTACCCACATGATGCTGGTGCTGGTATGGTTGGTTGTACTGAATACTGATCAGGGGGTGTTGACAATTCGCCGAATGACATTCTGCCGAAAAAAAATATTCCACGGTATAGAGGTTGGCAACACTACGTCGATCGTCTGCTTGGCGCTCGGTCCATCACGTTCCGCCGTTCCGAAACTACTTCGCGTTGCTGTTCGGCGCGCGTGAGCTTTTGTAACATTAAAGTATCAACTGCTGTATCAATCTATGAATAGAAAATAAAATGCACGGAATAATTGATAACTGGTAAAAAAATAATAGCAATGAAATATTAAAAAATAAATAAATAAATAAAAAGGATTGTAATGAATCGAAAATAATTTAAATATTAACATTTAATTATTGCCAATATTAAAAAATTCTTTACAAAAAAAGGCCCCAACAAAAGTAAGTAAAAATTATTGTTTATATTATATAACTTTATTCTTCTTCCATAAATTTTATAAGAATACACTATTAATAACAATATCTTGATAACATGTTAAAAAAAAAAGTTTTTTCTATAATTTACTTACATAGTATTGATGCAATGCGTCATAAAATACCTTATTGGATGACAAATAATAAAAACGATAAAAATCTCATGTTATTGGCACTCGTTAAGGTATTTTATACATTACAATGTTTTTAACAACAATTTTTTAACAAAATTCTTAGCCTACGAATAAAGTTAGTACGGGGAAACTTTGAGGAAATCAAATATCTCTAAACCATTTTATTAATGATTTTATCTTGCGGCAATAGAAGTAAAAATGACTTTTGCTATAAATTTGTTGATCCACGGAAAAAAAAATCTTGACACACCAGCCGCTCGCCGGGCCCCATCGCCAAATCATACGATCCTGCATTGATTTAATTTTTAGCTTGTGACGCCAAAAGTATCCCCGTTGTTTTGGGCTAAGGTTTTTCTTACAGTCTATAAATAATAAACGCGTAAAAAATTATTAATAAAATTCGTAGTCTTCGCATAATTTCTTCTTCGGCTCTTTTCTCAGCGATCTTACGGAACTTCTTGTTTCGAGACTACTCTGTGCTGTCGCCTTTTTATTATCAGTCACATTAGTGGGAGGTGGCAGACCTAGAATAATTAAATGTATTTTATATAAAAGATAAATAAATAAATATACAATTTCTGGTGTAACTGGTGCTGCTGTTGTTGCTGGTATCGCTGCTGGTGTTGCTGGAATTGCGGCTGTTTCTGAAGAGAAACAGATACAATCGCGACACAGTGAGGTTGATTCAAACGTTATCAAAAATTCAATAAACTTTTGAGATAAAAAAAAATTTACAGTACTTATGAAATTTGTACAGTTGATTCTTTGACGCCTAAGAAATTCAACAAATTTTATTGCGCATTGAAATCCCACAAAATTTCAATTCATTACTTTTAATAAATATTAAAAATACAGTAAACCATCAAGAATGAATTGAATTCCAGGGAATCGAAAATTTTTCATAAAAAGCAAACCGGAAACGGAGAAGGCTAGAGCAACATAAACAGAAACGAAAAAAAAGCGCAATAGAGACAGACGCGCTCGGTGGTTCTAGCAAATACGTTAAATATAAAACAGGTGGGCAGTTCGGACGAACGGCTTTAAAGGGATACGAGCCTATCGTTGTTATTATTCCCGAGGCAGTGAAAACCTTTTTCGCGTTAACCATACCGCACTCAAGTTCAAAGCTATCAAAATTATAACAGAATACTGTTTAAAATTAATTTTTCAATATCAAATAATGATGGTTAATGATCAATTATTTTTTTTTTTTTCATAGGTTAAAAAGGTCATTTTGAGTTTAAAGACCAGAAAGTAGCATCACAGAATTGGTTTATGACTAGTTCATCAAAATGGCGTCGTTATAAGTAAATTAGAACTTTACCGCGATTGACGCGAGATTTTCATTATCCAGGCGCGCTCGATCTTTTAAGAAATAACGGCGCATCAAGTCAGCCGGGCCGAGATTTCCTATATAATATCCGGTCGATTAGCCGAAAGTTTTAATCGAGACATTTCAGAGGAAGAATTCATCCCGAGTCGCATTTGATTTAGTCCTAATCGCTCGTCACGCACTATCGAATATATTAGACGGGAGCCTCATGATCATCGACCTACTTTTCTAATCACTTTTCTCAAAATTGGCTGGGATTATGTCGGTATTACGTCATTGGAATTTATTAGACTTGAAAATCCTGATTTGAGGTTATGTTTCCTGAAAAAATAGAATTTAAACTTTTTTTTTATGTGATTGGTTCATCTTATATGTGTTAATTTATGTAGATCCATATTATAAGGGTGGAAAATATTTTCTGAAATGATAAGAAGGACGATGACCCAATTTTGTTTTATTATACTTGAAAAAACAAAAAAAAAACAAAAAGTTATTCAAACATTGTATAAATATTTTTAAAAATACACCAGTGTATAAAACCTAACCTCAAAAATTCATGAATTCAAATTAATATTGATTTATTAAAAAACTCACTTAAAACCACAACAATGTAAAATATGGATCAATCTTATATATGATTATCGCTGAATGCCCTATGTTTTTTACGAGTATTTTTCGAACCCTCAGACATATTATGAGTTTTCCTTTATAAACAAAATTTATGAATTTAGGGTTAAACACTTTTCGAATTCATTAAAATTTAAGCTACACAGTATGATTTATTTTCAGTTTAAAAACTTATTTTAGATTAAATAAATTTTATAAAATTTTGATCCATACACAGTGTCAAAGAATCCAATAATTAATAATCTGATGAGAAAATGCATTTCGAGAGAGATGATTGTATAACGAAAATAACATAAATATTTTAAGTAAAAAAATTACTTTGTGTGATTCTGTAGTGCACAGCCCCTCGGCCAGATTAAATTAATAAATCCTATAAAAAAAGTCTCCGGCAAAACAAACGGCTGCCCTCGAGGAAAAAAAGGGTTTAATTAAGCGTTCCCCCATCAAAACTCAAATAAACACGGCCGGTCGGCTCTCGATGAACGACCGTGAGTTACAACTACAACTGCGTTTCTATAAATAACGTTTAATGAATTTTCCCGAGCTGCGACAGTTACGTGCTTCGGCCAGCCCTCCCCCCTCTATTATAACATAATTTCAGGTTTATGATTTGAGTTCATAATTGCGCGTCTCGGGTGTACAGTTAAACTCAAACTTTCGACTTTTTAATTTAACTCACAGAGCCGTGTGTTAAGGGCGTCTGACCAAACTTGACTTTTACTACTTGCCTGGGTGGGCTCGAAGATTTTAATTTAAATCAACAGGTTCATAATTCATTAGTACTTTTTATTTTTTGTTTTTAGATTTTTTAACTCTGCGCACGAACAAAGTGTTACTTCCAAGAGTTTCACGAACCATATTTTAACAGATCAAGGTCCCTGCGAATATGTCGATTGTCCCAGCGAAGAAAAACCTTAGCTCAAACTCAGCCTCGAATAAAGTTACAATGAGTTGCGACTTTCGGTTACTAAAATTTCTCTGAATCACTTTATTTTTTATTTTAGCCTACGAACAAAATGTCAAAATGACCTTTCTGACCAATACATTGATATATTACAGTATAAAAGAAATTTATCGGCACACCAGCCGCGAATAAAATGACTTCTTCCGATTTTTATAAGATGAAAACTCAGAGTAATTTTAGTCGTGGCTGGTGTGTCGAAATTTTTTTTTTTTTTTATTATTATAATATAACATCGGTATGGTAGCAAAGGTTATTTAAACATTTTTTTCCACAGGCTGAAATAATAAATAAAGTGATTCAGAGGCATTTTAGTCACCGAAAGTACACCTTTTGTAACTTTATTCGTGGCAGATTTTTGACTAAGGTTTTTCTTCGTTGGGGGTCCATCGCGTATATGATGATAATAACATTGTATGAGTAAACTATGGACTACTTAAAACTACGAAAAATTAATATTAATGGATAGTTTTTGTTTGATAGTAGAGCAGTATCGCGTTGAAAGTATGAAAGTTATTAAACAAACCGAAGCACCGTCGGAGGTAGTCACGTTGAATGAAGTGCATGGTTAATTACTTTTACATCGTTAAAACAGCCGGCAATTTGAGCTAAGTATTTAATCCACTTAGCCTTCAAGAATTTAAAGACTTTAAAACTGTACGACGTCTTTGCTTAATATTTTAAGATTAATTCATTTACTATTTAAAGTGTTTATTTACTATATTGAAAAAAAAAAATAATAATAAAAAAATGAAAATATTTTCTTTTAAACAGAAAAAAAAGTATCAAATTTCTCAAGTTTCATGAATTTTATGAAACTTATATAATTTCTGAAGTCAAAAGTTAGAAAATTTTCAGAATTTTAAAGAAAAATGCGTGTACTTATGTGTGAGTTTTTCAAGTCTTATAAATTTTTTTTAGTAAATGACTCGAGTTATTGAATAACAAATATTTATACCCACAAATAGACCAAAAAACGAAAAAAAATATTACGTATTTTAGAGAATTTTTTTCAAAACCCATTTTGTGTTCAATCGTCACTTCCGTTTTCAAAAATAACCAAGTTAAAAATGGCGGGTATTTTAAAAATAATTTTTAAAAAGTTGGAATAAAAATCAACGCTAACGATTATGTTTATAAATAAACAAACTAAAAACTTGTTGTTCCCAATCGGTTAAATTCGTCAATGTTTGACCGTGGTTGACCCCAAAGTTTTGACTACGGAATTGGGTCGGGTAAACAGTGGCCGTGTACATCGATTCCAAACAATTAAAATACAAGCGAGGATTTTTGGGGAAAAAAAATTGTTGTTGTGTGTATCGCTCGATAAAGCAAGCGATCGAGCGTTAAGTTAAAATTTGTTTACGCCGGCTTTATTGATTTAGACTTTTATAATAATAACAAATAAATAGTCGATATTAAATTTTTAATTGTTTTAAACATTGTGTAGTTTACGTTAAAACCTTAATTATGGAATTAAAAATTTAATGACTTTTAAATCTTATCATTCCCTTATCAATTGCAATAAACTAATTATTATTATTAAGAATTACCAACAAAAATCCTTTTTGTTATTGGAACTCGGTAGACGACATTTTTTTTCCCGCCACTGTGTCCGTTCTATCTGAACATAGTCGTTATTAAATATATCGAATTCAATGCTGGCAGCATGAGCACTTGCCCTGTTACTGTTACTTAACCTAAGTGGAAGATTACTTATTAATTAATAATCAGATTAGTTATGGTTGAGATTGAAAGAAAAAAAGTTTAAACCATCGTTTGAAGAAATTGAGAAATGTGGGCTTATACGATGCACAGTTGACAATTAGCTAAAACTTAAATTTTGTTTATCGGGCGAATTTTTTGTTAAACTCTGAAGAACTTGGGAAGTACTCAAGATTTTTTTATGAAATTTTAGGACCACATTCTTAAACTCCTTGCGCTGCTAATAGATTGGTCCAGATATTTTTAAATTTTTTTAAAACCCTGTAATTAACTTTTAAAAACACAATTTTTCGCTGTTTCTAACCTAAAACTTTGAATTAAAAAAGTAAGCAGAAAAATTAAGAATTGAAAAAACTTTAAGCGAGGAAGTTGTTTATTTGCTTTCAAAGAATATTTCTCTGAATTTGCAAAACACTGTTCTTAATAGGACAAATATTGCAGCAATTTTGAGAGAGAGCGTCGGGCCCTGCAGTCGGGCCTAAGCCTGCAGCTCGTATTCCAAAGGCTGCTCGCACGGGATTTTCTTGTGCACATCGCACCCAAAATACGAGTGCAAGCTGCCTCTTGTTTTCTCATGCGTGGCGCCCCCATGTCATCTGAGTGAACCTTCTCTCCGTGCGCCTGTTCCTTTTGGATTTCAGAAAGTTGTGAAAACAAGTCTGGGTGATTCTTGCCGACCATAAGCCTGAATCGATTATGCCAGCCCTCACTGACGTTATTCGTTCTATGATCGCCAGAGAGAGCCGCATCTCTCTGATTCCACAGTTTCGGAGGATACGTTGTAGCTGCAGCAGCCCTCCTGCCTCGTGCAGCTTTACCAATGTAGTTGGATTCAAAGTATTCCAGCACAGGTTGAAGACAATCAGCTGTGAATTGGCTCAACTTTCGGAAAACTTTGGGGACATCATCAATGGGCACATACGCCAATGCAAGAATCACATGTACTTAGGTTCTTACTCTGTCGTAATTTTGATCTTGGTTAGTAGTTTGCAGGTGTTATTGCTGTACTCTTCGGTACATGGATTGCCCCAAGTGAAAGAAGCAGCAGCTTAGTGTGCAATTTTCGAAGACCTCGAAGCCAGTGCCAATGATGCCCAGTTCAAAGTCTGTCATGAGCCTTGTTGGCCAGGTTATTCTGGGTGCAGCTCACCCTCGTGCTTTACTTTGTACTTTGTAATTTCAGCCTTACATTCGTCAGGATCTGGTGGGTGATTGGACCCTTCAAAATTGTCGGAGCAATATCATCCATTGCCAGCGATGTGATTGCTCGAGAGTGGCACTCCTTTTTTCGAAATCTCTGGCAGTCCCAGTATGTTTTGTCCTTACGGTCTCTTGAACGAGTGTATAAGAAGCCGTCAATAATTCATTTACTGTCAATAAGGACGACATCATTAAAAAAGTTGGTAAAGGTTATAATAATGTAAACATTCGATGACCGATCGAAACGTTTGAAATTACAAAATAATTTTTCGTGAAAATGGTCGTTCGTGAATTTAGATTCATGAAAAATGCCTTCGTGAAAAGTGTCTGTCGTGAAATCTGATTCGTGAAAACCGTCGGGTACCCAAATCCGGGGCCTACTACTAAAGTTACCAAATTTTTTTTTCATTTATAAAAAGTTAACAATTTAATGAATTATTTTCGAAGATTCAAAATGCCGAGTTTGATAATCATACGAAGCGAATAAATGAGAGTACTTATGTGGTCATGGAGATATTGACCCTTTACTGAATTTGGACCCAGGTTTATAGAGGTTTAAGGTAGTTCACCCATAATACCAAAAGTCTCAAATTTTTATAAATTTGGTGGATTTACAGTCTTTATGATTTGTTAAATCAAATTCTGCAAAAAAAAAAAAAAAAAAAAAAACATAGAAAGCGGTGCTAATTTTCGAGATATTGATGTTCAAACAAGGCACTTTTTCACGATTACAGGGGAAATGCGAGACTTAAGATTTTTGAAGACTCTAAAGTGAATAATACTTATGAAGGTCTAAAAAAACAATATGTTATACTTTGAATTATGAGAAACAACTTGCAAATTTAAAAAATAGAGCAAGTGGTGCTAACTTTTGAGAAAAAAAGAAATTACTTCGAAAAATAACCCAAATATAGTTGAGTTTCCATACTGAAACATTCTCTAACTTTTTTATTTCGATTCATATTTTCGTGATAGACAGTTGATTTTAATAAATAATACATAGACCTCGATACTATTTTAATGTAGAGATCCTGGTTTTATCAGTAAATAGCAATAAAATGCTACAAATATTTGTAGGGTAGTTTGAGAGCCACTGACACGGGTGAACTACCTTAAAGCTTGGGGAGTAATCAATCAATCATTTGTTAAACTAGGAATTCAGGGTCAGAGTATACGGCTTTGGGGATACTCAATTGACCTTTTACTGAACGTAAGTCCAGGGTTATGGGGGCTTATCATATGTTAAATTAGGAACTCAGGGTCACGGCGGTAGGCAAGATATGGTTATGCCAATTACTTAAATAAGTAATAAATTGCAAAAGAATTACTGAAGAAGGAGACTTTCGTTTAATAGTACACACATAATCATATTCCAGTAAAAATAAAATTAATATTATTGGCTGGTTATTAATAAATAATTAATGTTGTCATTACCAGATAAAGCTCCACCTCCAACAGCCAAGTCTGGTGGCGGTGGAGGTACCACAACCACGCGCTGTCCAGGATGCCCTACGATACCTATACGAAAACCGAAACCGCCGCCTAAACTCAAACCTATACACAGACCCGCCATTATTTGATGCAGCGCTGGAACGAAGAACGTACTCGTCGTTGGCCAACTTGCCTTTTTAATTGTCGTCATTGCTGTCGAACTCATATTTTAATGTCATTTATTTCTAACTTGTGTGCAGTTATTTTAATATAACTTTGTTTTTAACCTTTAGCTTTACTCGGATAATGCTAAACAGTACTGTTGACCTTTTGTATTTAAATACAGTAGTGAAGCTGAAAGTATTTGTTTTTCTTTATTAACTAATTTATCTGTACTAAATTCAAGATAAGATAACGTCATATTTTCTTTAATCTTCAATGATTGATCAACGTTTAATTTGAATGAAAACAAGAAGAATTTATAATAAGATCAGATTTTTTCAAAACTACTTTGGATTCTTTCAATATCATTTACAAATCACTAAAAATCTTGATTTGTGTAAAATAGTCACTATCTCTCGTTTGACACTTGCCGACGTATAAAACTAAAGAGACTCGGAAAAAAAGGTTGGTATCACTGCAGTTTATTCAATGTTTATCGTGGACATAAAGTTTGTTTTGTCTTTGTTTCAGGTCAAACTTTTACCTCGGCCGGGGCAGCGCTTGTTGCTTCTGTCCGTTAAACTCGACGACACTTTTACCAATAATTGAGAAATATCGCACCTGAAATAAAAAAAAAAATAAAAGGAGAGAGCAAAGCGATTTTATTTTTTTTTATTTTTTTTTTTAGGTATTGGATAATTGGATACATCTCGTCGTGGTAATTAAGGTCATCTCGGTTTTAAAAGAGATAAGAAGTGTAGAAAAAATCAGTTCGGCCAAAGTAATGTATTCTCGGCCTTTTAAAAGCTTTATCTTGGGGACATTTGAATTTCTATGCGGGACCGAGGTTGTAAGATACAGCTGCGGAATTTTCCCCCGACTTAACGTTTCACATGTCGTTTGAATTCGATTTACACGCAGGGACATAATGCAGTGCACTTAAAAGCCTGTGCTATACACAAAACATCCACTTTTTCTTAAGCGAAAAGTAAAATGCTTCCTTTTGAGATTATGGATGGAATTGTGGAACTGTTTGTAGATTATTCCTGAAATTTTAGGTTAGGTTTCTACATTTTTTATACTAAATTTGAATGATGCTTTTATACACTTTTTATTTATTTATTGCCCTTTGAAAATTTTTTTGAATTAGTCAGTTTTTCACCTTCACAATAGATAGATAGATGATCATGATTGTAATTGTTGGATAAAACAATTGAACTGTTTTGAGGTTAGGTTGAGAACAAAAACTACCAGTAATTATTAAAAAAAAATTAATTATGAATATTTATGTCAAACAAATACTTTTTTTATTTTAAAAAACCAAGCGTCTCACGAAAAGTGATACAAGATCACCAAAAACCCATGTAACTAACCTAAAACTTAAGGAGCAGACGACACCCGCTAATGATTTTTCCGTTTGCACTGGACTGAATGTAAAAAATAGTCACACCAAACGAATAAGAAAACTCACGCGTGGTGGGGGTGGGGGGGCTAAAAGTTTTCCCCACGCGTTGTGTAAATAACAACGCTCGGTCTCTCGAGAGTTTCCAAATGGACGAAAACTAACGCGGGGGGATTAACTTTCAGTCCAAAGAGAACAATTGAAAAGTTTTCACGCGTTTAGACGCCTAGCAATTGTTTTTCTCAGCGTGTTAAACACGACAAGTTGACGCCGCTGCGATCGATCTGAGAAAATTCGTGGTCATTATTGACACGATAAAAAACGATTAATCTACACTTGGGGGACATTAATTAGAGCAATTTTATGGGTTGTTTTCTCACGAACTTAAGTTGGCATGTTGTGGCCCTTGGCTTAGTGCTATTGATGAAATCGTCATTGATTTTTCTTTGGTCGGGTCAAGAGTTTTGAATATTTTATAACCATAAAGATATAACATTAGTACATAACCTATAATTTGAATTTTAAAATTATCATGATGCTGTACGGTAATTTAAAAAGTGAGGTTAGGATTAATTCCAACACTCTTCGTCTATTTTTCAAGACTCCCCTAGACACTGTATTTTTTCTAAAAGCTTAAAAGTGAGGTTATGTTATGGTAGACTATACCCTCGAACAATTTTTTCAAAAGCGGGTCCAATCGATACGAAAAATACCACTGGCATTAAAAAATCTAACGGTTGCTTTTAGCCCTTGCCCTAAAAATTCGCCATAAAGCAAGCCGCCTTAGTAAAATTTAATGTAACGACAGGCAGCTTGCACCGCGTTGCAATTTTGAGCTAAGCAAGCATCCCCGATAAACAACAAAAAGGGTGGGGGTGGGGATGCCGCTGAAAATTCGGTGCGGCGAGATCATAGCAATATCCGTAAAGTTTAATCTCCCGGGGGGGGGGGGGGGGCTAAGAGTAACAACGATTATACCTTAAGTGACCGAGCTTTTCGGTTATCCATGCGCTAGCGTTACCCTAACCTCACTTTTTACTTTTTTTTCTGCTACTAATTTGGAGCCCACTGGCGTAAATTTTTCCTTTCATGCATGCGTGGCCTCAGCCAACCGCGAGCTAAATAACGCGTCTGGGGGTTGAAAGAAAAAAAAAAAAAAAAAAAAAAAAGAAAGGGGGCGCTGCAATTTCTCTTGAGGTGTGCGATTCTTCTTTTTTTGCTCATTTGCCAAGTGAAAATTTCATTTCGGGCTCTCGCTTTGCCCTTTCCCCCCACGCACATTAAAAGCCCAGGTGAAAAATGAGTAACTCGGAGAGAGAGAGAAAAATTTAAGCCGGCTATTGACGTTGCCCTAAGTGGAGTTTGTGCATACTTTGTCAATTTACAACCGCTCTGGCGACACTAATTACCAAGGAGGAAAGCCCGAACGCTCCAAATAAATGAAAGTGTTTTTGAAACTAAAAAAATTGTACTCATTGTGAGTTGAAATTTTTTTAGCGCTCTGGTAAGTTGAAAGAGTGTATTCAATCGTAAGGTGTTTTCAAGTAAATAGTACTAAGTTTACAATTTTTTTTGCTTTTACTATCTAACTACGATTCAGAAAGAGTGTATTTGATGCAGAAGGGTTTTAAAATAAATAAATAAATGAATAATAAAAAGTTAACATTTTAAGTGTTATTACTTTCTAATTATGATAAACAAAGAACGTATTTGACTCAAAACTGTCCATAAATAAATAATACAAAGCTAATATTTTGAGTGTTTTTACCCTTTAATTATGATCAAGAAATAATGCCTTTGATTGGATCAACATATTTTAACATAATCTAATAATATAGAATAATGAATATTTTGAGTAACATTTTTTTAGTTTCTTCACGATCTATTTACGATCCTGAAAGAGTGTATTCAAATAAATACTACTAAGTTAACATTTTTTGTGTTTCCACTATCTAACTACGATTCGGAACGAGTTTCTTCAATTCTAAAGTGTTCTGATTTTGGTACTTACTGACGAGTAAGTACCAAATCCAGGCATCAAAATTTCAAGTACGCAACAATGTTAATAAAAAAATACAAGGAATCTAAAAAATTGAACAAAATTGCTTTTAAATCTAGTAACATGAGTATTGATGATAAAAAAATGATTGAATCATTAAAATTTTGGTAAGCACTGATAAAAAAAGAAAGAATCAATCAAAAGCGATAACGCGAAAGTCAGGGCGATTCAATGGTCGAAAACCGCGGGGGCGCGTTTGACGCTGTTTTATCGTCGTAATCGGGTTTCGTTTCCTAAAATTATTTATCATCCGAGCCCGAGCTGACGTTTATGACGGTCTCTTATATCTGGCCGAAATTTTACTGGCTGATTTATGGGAGCATTGATGCCGGACGACCGACCGACCGCACTGCACAATACGCTTCGCGATAGTCAATATGTGTTGTTGATTATTGACTTATCATCGTTTCTCCGCTTTTTCATCGTTTTAACCAAACAATTATTTTTTCTTTGTTTACTTTGTATACCATGTAGTATATTCAATTTAATTTTGAAGGTATCCTCTTGGAAACTGTTTTTAAACAATTGTTCCTTATTCTTGTGCTTGTTCCTTATACGTGATAACCCATTAATGCTTGTAATTATAGACTTTGATTGTAAGTAAAATCTGCGTTAAAAGTAACAATTGACAGTTTACGTACAAAAATATTATTCAAATTATAAATTAGCTAATAATGAATAAATATGAATTTGTAATGGTTCCTTATTCTTGTGCTTGTTCCTTATAAGTGATTAACCCATTAATGCTTGTAATTTTAGATTTAGATTGTAAGTGAAATCTGCACTTAAAGTAACAATTGACAGATTCTGCACAAAAATATTATTTAAATTATAAATTGGCTAATAATAAATAATATTAAAGAAGTTTTCTCAGTTGCTAATAATTAATAAATATAAATCTTTTATAATGTTCAATACTACTCAAAATTGTTTTCGTTACAAGCGATCGTGAGAAAAATTTTATCGTAAGCTTTTAAATTATGCTTAATTTAGTTTTATATACACTGCTACCCAAAATAGACAAATTCAGCAAGACAGTTTTCTATTTTGATTAATTTAAATTGCTGTTGAGCCTATATTTTATCAAAGTTTCGAAGCCTAACCTAAAAACTTTATTTTAGAATTTCAAGATTTTTTTCAAACTTCAATTATGTTGTCAATCGAGAGTACATCAACATGTTAATAATTCTTATGATAAATAGCGTTTACAAACATAAAAAATGGAGAAAAAAAACTTCATCCACTCGAAACAGTGAAAAGCCTTTACAGTGGAAAATTGCAGGCGTTCAAAATCCAAGCACCTTTTGGAAGGAAAAAAGCCCGTGCTTTTTTTTCCGCTCTTTTTTTTTTAGTTTCATTCAATGATTTTACTTCGGTGCTTTAGTTGCAGCACCGGCAGCGCCTGCAGCACGCGACGCAGTTGAATTCACGAGGGTCCACTTGTTTATGCGGCTGACTCGACACTCGGTGCATGTTCAACTACGACGGCTCTGTATTTCTGCCTGCGTGGAAAAACCTCCAAAGAAGAACTTTGAAGGGACACTTGTCAATTAATGGAAATAAAAAAAAAAATAAAAAAAAAGAAAAAAAAAATGTGGGTGAAGAGTTACAATGATGCGTTTACACTCCTTTGAGAATCTCATTCATTTTTAGATCAAGATTTATTCAGACTTTTTTTTATTTTAAAAGGAATAAAGCTGAAAAATTAAAGTTTTCAATATTTAAATATATATGTAGATAATAATTTAATTAATATTTATAAAATTATTCAATGATATAAAAATAAGAATTTTAAACAAATATTTGTAGAAGTAAAAGATCAAAATAGTAATTGGTAAGCTCTGTGTTTGGTTATTAAATAACCAAAATGACCAAAGCACTCAAAATTAATAAGAAATAGACTTGAAAGAATTTAATTTAATTTATCAAGTCAGTTTTAGAAAATTTTATTACTTTATTTTACACAAAAAATTTCTATGTCATTAATCAAGATCAAGAATATATTTTATTTTTTAAATAATTTTCAGTAAAAATCTTTTCTTGGTAAATTTTGAATAAAAAAATCTGGAAATTCGTTAAAAATTACAAAGCAGTGCTACTAACCCTAAACGTAAAAATATTCCTAAAGTGGCAAAGATATGACGCGAAAACAATTAAGTAGTGTTTTACTTAGTCGTGAACTTAAATTTTTAAAATCCCGGAGTAGTTTAAACTCCCGAAACTTGGAGCCGAGAGCGTCGCGCGCTTATTCAATTAGCAGGCCTTGTAATTCGAAACTGTTTGAGTCACGTTGCAGGCCCTGGAAAGCCGAACTTTCACGATGATACTCCTCCCGCTACCCAAGATGTGTGTTTGCCGAGGACTTTGAAAATTATTTTTACTCGATCGAATTAGGTATGCTATTTCGTCTTTTGATTATTCAAGTTTCAAGTTGGGCTGTTGTGAGGGATTTTGTTTTTTTGTCAAAATTAACTTGACTTTTAATAGTTTCATTATTTTATAAATTTCTGTTTTTTAAACTTGTCGGAAATGCGGTCAAAAAATAAATTTAAGTCGATTTTATTTACGATCAATTAATTTCAAAAATAAAAAAATTCGGTTTTTTTTTTTGTTTTAAAAAATGTTCAAAGTGATTCTGAATAAAAACTAACTTTGAAACTAATTTTCAAAAAAAATTTGACCTCAAGCTTGACTTAAATGCTTTCTTATTAGCAGGTTTTTTTTTACCCAAGTTAAGCACTTACCACTGCAAAATTTTTATGAAGGTAAGTGGTTTTAATTTCGGAAACCTAATATTGAACAAAAATATCTCGATCAGTTGGTCAATTATTTGCACTTACAAGGAGAGGACCAGGCCTTTGGGTCATGGATTTGGCTCAAACTTGGTATATGGGCTCCAAATATGCCAAAAAGAAACCTCCAAGTGTCAGTTTCTCTGGATGGGCCATTAAGATGTTTTTCGTCATTTTTTCATTTTAAATATCTCAATTTTACATGGTCTAATACATTTAAAAAAAAATCTCAAATAATTTTTTCCAGAAAGTACTTGGAAAGACGAAAAAAATGCGAGGTTTCGGATTTCTGTAAGTGTAATAGGGTCTGTGCAATATTTTTTTGAAAATCAGGTCAAAAACAGCTTTTTATTGAAAAATGCTGATAAAATGCTGATTTTTTAGCATGGGGTGTAGAAGGAACATGACTTTAAAAGACCTATTCAGAGAAACTGACACTTGGAGGTTTCTTTTTGGCATATTTGGAGCCCATATACCAAGTTTGAGCCAAATCCATGACCAAAAGGCCTGGTCCTCTCCTTGTCAGTGCAAGTTTAATAATGTCTTTAATATTGTCCATCTACCCTAATTTGAATTATTGATACAAGCTGAGAGCTTAGTGAATTTTTCAAGAGAAATTATAATTACATTGTCGCTTGATACGTCAATTAAGTAAAATAAGTACATAAATCCCGAAAAAGAATAAATACGCGGTCGAGATTTAATAATCACAGTTTTAATAAAATCCATTTCGGTCAAGAATTTTTCCGGCTGGCTTAAGTGCGAGCCACATTAATTCATACGGCATAATAAAGTAGCGGTATTAAATATTGAGTCCTCGCGTCAATAACATCGATGTCCTGAGTTCCGTTTTTTAAAAAAAATTGGAGCGTCATGATACGATAGAATTTATTTCAGCTCTAGTTGTAGTGAATAAACCGTGAACTACTTTTTTCAGCCAAAGACATTGTGACATTGTACGAAAATTAATGTTGAGAGTTTGAAAATTAATAAAATATGTTTTTTGTATATTAACCTCGACAGAGGAAAAACCAGAAAACTCGATTTTTTTAATTTTTTTGACAAAACTTGAATTTAATTTGACTAGGACTGCTGAGACTAGCAAAAAGTATGTATATTCTGTAACTGAACTCTTTAAAAATAAATTTCAAACGTTAATAACAAAAATTTGAAAAACGATTTCTGGCTCATTAAAACGCTGTTATTTTACTAAATTAATAGAACACACCAAACTTAGCTCTATGATCAATCCAAATTCATATACTTAAAAATCTTCTTTAGCGCTTCCAAAAAATATCTCAACCTTCTTTCCGCTGCAAAAAAACCCCAGGCCATTTGTTCGTCCTCGTATCTTCTTCTCGTGGCCTTGGGCTAAGCTTCTTCAAAGTCACGTATCAGTCGTGGGGCACGCCAAAGACGTTCACACGCTTGCTTCTTTTCGATGCCTGGAATTATTTTCCTCCGCTCATGATGAATTCAAACCCGTTGGCGGTTCGAATTCCCTTTGAGGCTGGTTTATTTTTGAAACCGGTCTGAATTAACTATACTGTTTGTTCGGCGCCTCATCAAGATTACAGTGGGCTTTAATTTTAATGTCCGTCTGACCGAATTTGAATATTTCTACTTATTAATTATGTAGTGTATTAGATTAAAGAGGCTCGATGCCTGACCGAATTCGGGTATATCTACTGATGATTTGAACAATGAAAAGTCATGAAAGCTTGATGTCTGACCGAACTCTTATGTTACTACTGATTACTTATATTGTATGTTTTAATAATGAGGTTCAATGTCTGGCCAAATTCGGGGATTTCTACTGATGAGTTGAGCAACGCAAATTATTATTGATAGGGATCGAAAAAAGACGTTAGGCTATCAGAATATAAATTATAGATTTTCGACGTCTGACCAAACCCAATCATTTCTGATCACTGAAAAGGGCAGTCGTCAAAATGATTATTTTTGAGTCTGAATTTGTGATATGTACGTTTAAAATTAATAAAATAAAAGTTCAGATCTTAAAACTATGAAAGAAGTTTGATTTATTTAAGAGTCCAGAGTGTTTTTCGAGATTCTTTATTGAATTTGTGAATTTAAATTTTGAACTGCATTTTGATAAATAATATTCAATACTCGAATAAATTCTGCATGCATCTGGTAAATTATTAATATCCGTCTAAAAAGCTTTAATATTTCTTACGTTTTAATAATTTATTATCACTATTTATCTCCATTTTATAAATTTTCAGGTCATCCGATAAAATTTTAAATTTACTGAGTCGTCGAAACAGTTTATTTTACTCATGCTCAAACGTTTTTCCTGTTTCATTAAACTTTCATAATTTTTGACCTATTGACTCAAGGTATATGCGTAATAATGTACTCTAGCTTTAAAAATTCACATGTAGAAAAATATTGTACAAATAGCTTTGAAATTAATTACAGTTTTTCTAAAAAAAAAATTTTATATTTAAATATATGAACTTCACTTTTTTGAAAATTTAAACGATCAAAGTGAAATTCTGAGGTTCACTTTGAAAATTAAAGGACGGAGTAAAATTTATGCAGCTTGATATAAATAATGAAAGTAAAGTAACTAAATTTTTAAATATTAAAAAAAGTTTGAAGATTCTATAAACATAATATTGGTTTGTAAACTTCCTTCACATCTAAACTTCTAAGTTAACCATGTCTGACCAGATCCAAAGCGTACCACTAATAATCATAATTATGCATGGTACGAAGTTACTTATCCGCAGGCTGGTAAAGAATATGTTTTATTGAAAATTGAATCAAAATAATAGTTTATCAAATAGTATCATCTAACCTAGCAAAAATAACAAAGTGCCTGACTATAAAAATTATCTTAATCTTAATATAAATGAATTATCGAAATCATAATAATCAAATTTTTAAAAATACCAAGTTTTCCAGACAATGATTCGAACATTTCATTCTTATTTTTAGACCATTGAAAATCTTACCAGAATTACTTAAACCACTTAAACTTCCCACCGAAACGATATGTGTCTGTCTGATCTACCAATTAGTCCGACCAAACTCGATTTTTTCCACTGCTCCACGAGTTATCAAATCATCAGGTTGGTATAAAATAAAAAAAGCCAGTTTGGTTCGACAGGCTAATGGACGTTGTGGAATAATCGCGGAGTAGACAGTGATTGCAGCTTGAGTGTCGCGTGCCTCCTGCACCGAGCTCCGTAATTGTGCGTTGGGAAATCGATGCGGGTGCTATTGCCCTCCGTGATAATTCCATGTCTCGTTCTTCTCGCGAATATTCTAATGTTGAATTCAATCATAGTCGTAAGTGGCCGTGATTAATGATATTTTGAGTCAGAGGGAAATTTTTTTTTATTTTTTTTGTTCAAAATTTTGAACAAAATTTGAACAAAATTTTTAAAATGAAGATCGACTAAATTAAAAAAGGCTCAACTACATTAATTTAGTGATAACTATGAAAATAAATAATGCCACCGTATTAAGGTCAACCCGGAATTATTCTTATTACATAAATGCCATAGCTAGTTGAGGCTGAATAGTAAGCTTTAGAGTCTGACAAATTTCAAACTCTCATGTAAGTATAATATCATATAAAAATTTGCCACGAATAAAGTTACGTTGAGGAGATTTTTGGTGACTATAGTGTCTCTAAAACATTTTATTCATTATTTTAACTTTTGTAGATTAGAGGAAAATGAAATTTGCTACTAACCAAATGAACCTTGTCCATTGATACGTGGAGGCGAAAAATTTTTTTCTTGACTTTTTAGCCGTGAATAAAATGACTCTAAGTTTTCTGTTTATAACAAATCGCAAGATTTTTTTATTCTCGGCTAGTGCGTCGAACAAATTTCTTTTATCACAATTAGATTAAATTAATTGAAGATCGAGTCGTAAATGCGCAGAGCATAATTCTAACCCGGTGGTCCTCGAGGGTAAGCACGTGCTCGAAAATTATCCGCTCGCCGGATCGAAACAAGTGATAACTCTCACTCGAGCTTGAATTTAAATGCCCGGCTCCGAGTGACTTATGTTCCACAGCCGACCAAACTTTTCGAGTACCTGGATCAACCTTGTTTATCTCTACTTTAACAACAACGAGCCCCCAATATTTATAGTCTATGAAAGCTAAAGGTTTCATTTATTTGCTCATTTTTATGGACCAAATTTTTTGAAAGGTTGGTTCGCCGCGGTATCGACCTTACCCGCAGTAGCCACTCAGGCTCCGGGCAACTCGGGCTGCTTTCTACTTTATCAGCACCCAAGTTTAAAAAAAAAAAAAAACTTACTTTTTTTGAGGATTTTGTTTTTTAACTCAAAGTTGGGATTTTTAGGTCAATTAAACCTATTGGTTGGACTATGTAAGGCACATTGTTAGCTTCAAATAATGTCAACGAATTTTTTAAAACTATTAATTAAAAATTAAAATTTTTATAAACAATTAATGTATAGATCAATCATTTATTATTAATAATATTAATCAAAATCTACTAATAATACATCTTTTATTTTATAATATGTCCAAACCTTACTCTTCAGCCTAAACTAATAACCTGTGCTAATTACAGTTGTAAATCCTGTAATTAAGTAATAATTTATAAATTAAATTCAACATGTACATAATCTTGAACACTGATTAAAAATTATTAAAAATTATACAGTAAGACTCAAATAACTATTTAAAGGTAGTCGTAACGATGAATCCAACTAGTAAATTAACAACATTACATATACTTAATTTTACTAAACACATCAACGCAGCCCAGATTTTGGATTCAAATTCGGAATTCATTCGGTTTATTCCGGTCGATTCAACAGCCACGCGTTAAAAAAATTCAAAAAACCCCTATTTTTGGACAATTCGCGTAAACCACCCCCGCCTCTCCCCCTTTTTTTTATCTCTCAGGGATTGATTTAAAGCCATTGTTTATCTAATGAATCGGCATTGTTCCGGGTGTTTACAAATCCTGCACCACCTGCAGCCCTTTTTTTCGAAAAAGATTTCAAAAAACACGTGTCCGCCAAATTTACGAAATCGATCGCGAGCCTTTTTTTCTCCCCAACAATCGTCGAATTACGTTTTGATCGTCGAAGGATTAAAAAAAAAAAAAAAAATTGAAAAGGTACAAAAAAAAAATCATGGTCATTATTGTGACGGAGCTAGCCGGGTTAAAATCGAATAGTTTTTTATGACCAAGCTGCTCGGAATGGTTTTCCAATACCACGATTTCACTCCTGTTTTAAATAATATTCCCGAAGAAAGCCCGGGCGGAAAAAAGAGAGACACCGGGAGCCCAAAAAAGAATCCCGGGGATTGCGGAATCCTGGTAAATAAAATGATGCTGGATCAGGACTGGCTTGGGATGTACCAAACCTATCACAAATCTTCGTTGACTGTGGTTTTTTGAAAATCATGATACTGTGGATTTTTTATGAGAAGTTTTTATTTTGTTGTAAGTACATTGTCTCATTACTGTTGTATCGAGATTTATTCTTCTCTGTAATAAGTAAATGACTAGTTCTGGATTATTATTTTGGGTTAAAAAATACCTTCGTAAATTTTTTGGGTAAGTTCTTTCAAATTTTGACTGTACACATTTGAGATTTCTGAGACTCATAAAAGCTAAAAAGGGCTAAATCATAGAACCTTGTATATTTTTCTGAAAATTCATGGAAAATCGAAGACTCAAGAACTAACAAAGTGCGAGAAACGGCAGAAAGGCTTACTCATCGAGACTATTTGCGTCAAATAAACGATCCACAAAGATTCATGAAGATCAGTTACCAAAATGCCTGGTCAAGTCTTTACATACTCTTACAGAATCTCAATTATAATTGATCAAAAAAGACTTTAGTAACTATTCGAGGAGTACTAAAAGGCCATGCTTACCGTATCAGCGGCACAGAATGTAATTTAATAAAAACCTCTTTTTTAATTATAAAGTCCCATGTAAGTGACAATAACCCAAACCAAAGTATAAATTTGTTAAAATTGTCTTGAAAATCCAAAAACAAATCAAAAACTGAATTCACCAAACCCGAGTAATTGACAGGACTAAAAAAGTTAAGGTATCGAAAAAAAAGAGAGTCCCGGATGCATGCTCGTTAATCGTTCATGAGACGGGTAAAGTCTCGAGCGCTTGAAATTTTAATAAACAGATCGATAATTACAAAGCAGGCGGGGCGGGGCGGGGAGCACAATTACTCTTATGAAAATTCGTCACCGGAGGCGATCGAACTAACCGAGAATAGTACGTGCACAAATTCGAGGAGAGCGAGACGCGCGCGCGGTCCCGGCTAACAGAATATGCATTAATTGAAGCCGCCCAAGGATACGTCTCATGATTCGCTCGACACGAGTATATCTCGGATGAGGGAGAAGCCTTAATTGCTTGTCAGAAACGCTAACCCCGACGCCCGTTATTTTAATTGATTATATCGTTACTTTAAAATAACCACGGTAGCAAAGTATGCTTTATTTTTAGGCTATTTTACATTATTTCGATAACAAGTTGGTTTTACCGTGTTTTAAATCATAGATTTAAAAATTTTTAGTTTAGTTAGGTTAAGTTAAGTTAGTTAACTGGAGAGTTAAGTTAAATTACTAATCTTAAGTTAATTTAAGTAGGATAAGTTGTTTGTCAGAAACGCTGCACTCGGACCGCTCAAGTAATTTAAATTGGTTATGTCGTTCGTTTAAAATAACGTTCTTTTAATATAAATATATACACTCAATGTTTAATCACAGGGTTTTTTAGGTTATGTGAGGTTTCAAATGAGTTTGAAAATATAGAGATTTTTTTAGTTTTTAAATCCTGAGAATCGATTTTAGTTCATTTAGCTTAGTTTATCTTAACTGCCCTTAATTTTTGAGAGATTTAAGTTGAATTACTGAGCTTAACTTAAACAAAGTAAGAAAAGTTAACATATACATGATTAATCAAATTTTTAATCGTAGAATTCTTTATGTTTCCTAAGTTAATTAGACTTATTAGCTAAATTATTTTGAATAAAAGCAAATATATATATATATATATATATATATATATATTAAATTCATTGGTATTTATTTTACTCAATTAATATTAATTTAACTGAACTGAACTGAACTTTTGATAGGTTTAGTTGATTGAGCTTAAGTTAAGCGATATACGTAAACAAGTACATGATTTATCATATTTTATGAAATCAAAACCTATCCTAAGACTTCTAAATTTGAAAAATTATATCATTTATTTAACTTAGGTGAGATTAGATAAGTTCAAATACTTTTAAAAGTCAACTTATTTCAAAAAATTCAGTATCAAATGAAATAAATTTGAAAAAAATTTACGTTTTGAATACTTTTTTCAGATTTTAAGCTATTGAAAATGTGGCAGTAGTCGGTTTTAGTATATTAATTAATTTTATTACGAATCTATCTGAAAAAATTGAATGCCCTGGTTATTATAACACGCACGAAGCAGCTACGCAAATACTATCGCCTAAGTGTTTGTAGCTATTAATGAAGAAATAGTTGTAGTTTATCAACATATTAATAGGAAAAATTCATAATTTGAAATCGATTTGATTACTCAACGACGTAATAAAAAAAAATGTAAATAATGATTAGATTTTTGTTTTCTATCTTTTTTTTTTTTAAGGTAATCAAATAAATGATAAAATTTTGAAAATAGAATAATACGTAGAATCTTCAATTGGTTAATTAATAGAAAAATAAATTTTATCTCTTGTTGATATTGTTCGAGCGCATATATTGTTAGAAATTTTGTTACATTATTTGTTTCTACGTATTATGAGGATTTTTTTGACTATTGCCTTTTTATGTGTTAGACTGATTCAAAACTTAGTGAGAAATTGGGGGAAACCAGCAGATGTTTTTCTCGCACGTGTTCATTTTTTTTCGCACGGTCGTAAAGGCCATGCGGAGAGGCCCGGGCGGTTTCGGGTTCAAGTGTTTTGTCGCCTCGAGTATGGAGGTCATCGGTAGTAAAAAATTATCGTCAGTGATTTTTCCCACAATATTACTAGTCTATTTATGAGAGTGTGATGGCAGCTTCTTTGTGCGTAGTCAGAGTTCAGTTAGGCTGCGATACTCATTCATGTAACATCTCCTTTGTTTGCTCTTGAAATAAAGTCTAAAATTCAGATTTGTTTTTAGTTTTTAATTTTATTTAAGGGAAACGTATCAGACTTGCTGGTACAGATATGGTAATCTGCTACTGGAAAATTCAACTATTTTTTCGTTGTTAGCTGGAAGTATGTAAGTTAGGCAGAAATATTTTTTTAGCTGTTTGATAGTTCTTATGAATTTAAAGAAGTAGTAGAAAATTTTTGAAAATTCTTTAAATTAGTTTATAATTAAGTTCATTTTTGATAAATAAACATTACTTATTTCATAATAAAATAAAACTAGAATCATTTCCTCAATTTGAATTCATCCTTTGAAACATTTTATACCAAGCTAAATAATAATGCTTTTTCATAACATACGATCTTCATAAAATCTAACTATTTTAAATAAATAATTATTAAAATCTGAAACAGGTATATTTTTAATAATTAAAATATTAAATTTAACATACGAACACATGAAATTCATTTAGTGGAAAAGTCAAATCATTATTTTACTTCACATAACATTTATTTTCACAATTTGAAAAAGCTTCTTGCTATAATGACTAATATCAACCAGTTCTCATGAAGTACAGATGGTCCTCGAAGCTAAAAAATAATAAAGAAAACAGACGAGTTACATGAAAACTCACAATCAACGTTAGCATAGTTTTGATAGAAAAGAACTTTTCGAAAAACAAGCTGATGGTATAAAAAGGTGTCGAAATTTTAAAGTCACCAATTGAAGTTAATTTTTTTTTAACTTTACAATCATGCTACGAGAAACTCTAACTGTCGCACTTTTGTGCACGAGCCTTGCCTGGGTAAGTCTACTTTTATTTATTTATTTCTTCATACTGGACATGTTTCATTAAATTTAATGCTTTAAGTATCTTGAAATATAATCGAATCGAAAAAAAGACAATTTTTTTTCATATGCTTGGTTATTAGTTACTAAAAGCATCACACTTTGAAAATATTGATTTGTACATTTTTTCATTTTAAAGGTTCATGGTAATCCTGCTAAAGCATTTAATTTTCCGAGCAACGTAATTGATGATTCAAAAGAAACCGTGGAAGCCACAACTGTAGAAGTATTCGACGAACTAAGCAAAGTTGGACCAGCCTGTAAGTAAAATTTTTTCAATCGTCAAATAATTTTATTATTTTAATTTTTTTTTTATGATAAAATTCATCTACAGATAAGTATTTATCTCTATCAAACATTTTTTACACTCAAGGCTGTAACTAAAGTTTTTTTAAAATATTTTTTCTTTTCACTCTGGCTTCAATTAAATATTTTATTTTATTGATATTATTTTTGTTTATTAAACTTACGAAAAATGGCATGTATCGTTGGCCCGGACGAAAAAAAAACACCTGACCAAGAATCCATGAAAAAAGTAGCATTACGTGATTTTCCGGAAAAAAAAAAAAAAAAATTTTACGCGATAAATGTAACGTTGCAATTTTTTCCAAGAAAACTGTCATGATGTATAATTTTTCCGAGAAAACTGACATGTTAAACTTTCTGTGGGTCGGAAGACAACATTCCCCGAGGAAAGTGTAACCAGTGTGTTTTTATCCGGGAAAACAATTACATTCACTCAAGACGGAAATCAATCCCGAGGAAAAAGTAATCTGCAAAACTTATCCGATTATTCCGGGTAAAGTGTAACGTTGAGATAATTAACGATTGAGGAATTCTTTTTTCATGTAAAAAGTAACAAGACCTATGTCAATTGGTTTGAAGCAGACTAAGGGAGCTTTTCCCGAGGAAATCGTAACGTTGAGTAATATTTTCCGAGTAAAATGTAACGTTGAGGGAATCATCGAATATAAAGATATCTTTTAAAGGAAAATTTACAATATCCATGCCAACTTACTCAAACCAGAGAAAGGAGATTTTTCCAAGGAAATCGTAACATTGAGAACTTTTTTCCGAGTGAAGTGTAACGTTGAGGAAATAATCAAATGTAAAAATATTTTTTAAAGGAAAATTTACAATATCGATGCTAACTTGTTTAAAGCAGGCCAGAAAGCTTTTCCCGTGGAAATCGTAACGTTGAGAACTTTTTTCGAGTAAACTGTAACGTTGAGGAAATCATCGAATATAAAGATATTTTTTAAAGAAAAATTTACAATATCCATGCCAACTTACTTAAACAAGAGAAGGGAGATTTTTCCGAGGAAATCGTAACGTTGAGAACTTTTTTCCGAGTAAAGTGCACCGTTGAGGAAATCATCGAATACAAAGATATTTTTTAAAGGAAAATTTACAATATCCATGCCAACTTACTCAAACCAGAGAAAGGAGATTTTTCCGAGGAAATCGTAACATTAGGACATTTTTCCGAGTGAAATTTAACGTAAGGTGATTAACGATAAAAATACGGTATTTTATGAAGGAAAAAATTTCAGTACTTTTATACAAGATAGAATTGATCTTGTTGCTGGTTTGGTAGAGTTGTCCGAGGTGGCTGTTACAATCTACTCGGGAAAAGATGCATACGTTATGTTTTCGATCGAAAAAAGTTCCAGCAACATTTTTTTCCATATTTTTCTTGAATAATAACTGGTTTCTCGGATAAAGTATTTTAAGGGAGTGAGGTTACATTTTACCTGAAAAAATTTAACTCGTTACTTTTTCTTTGGAAAAAAGCACCCTGTTCTATTGTTAATAAGTTTACACAAAACTTTCAATTTTGTACCTGGAAAAATACTATCTCAATCGTTGAATGACTCAACGTTATGCTTTACCTGGAAAAAAGTTCTAAAGTTACGATTACCTCGGGAAAAGCTCCCTGGCCTGCTTTAAACAAGTTAGCATTGATATTGTAGATTCTCACATAGAAAAATATTATTTTAATCGTTAATCACCTAAACGTTACATTTCACCTGGAAAAAAGTCCCAACGTTACGATTTCCTCGGGAAAATCTCCCTTCTCTGATTTAAGTAAATTGGCATGAATATTATAAGTTTTCCTTTGAAAAATATTTTTGTAATCGATGATTTCCTCAACGTTACACTTTACTCGGAAAAAAGTTCTCAACGTTACTATTTCCTTGGGAAAATCTCCTTTCTCTCGTTTAAGTAGGTTGGCATGGATATTATAAATTTTTATTTAAAAAATATTTTTACATTCGATGATTTCCTCAACGTTACATTTTACTCGGAAAAAAGTTCTCAACGTTACGATTTCCTCGGGAAAAGCTCCCTAGCCTGCTTAAAACAAGTTAACATTGATATTGTACATTCTCACTTAGAAAAATATTTTTTAAATCGTTCATCGCCTAAACGTTACACTTTACCTGGAAAATATTCTCAACGTTACGATTTCCTCAGGAAAAGCTCCCTTAGTCTGCTTTAAATAAGTTGGCAATGGTCTTGTTACTTTTTACCTAGAAAAACAATACCTTTATCGTCAATTACCTCAACGTGTTACACTGTACCCGGAAAAGTGCACCCGTTACTTTACTCACGGAAATTTTCCCTTTTTATTGATCGTTATTGTTATCACGGAAAAAATATGCTAATTACTGTTTTCTCGGAAAAATGTGGCTCATATATGGGCCGATTATTTTGTTGTTGCAGTTATCTCGAAAAATTGTTAACTTGTTACAGTTTTCTTGTAATAAAAAAACTTGTTACGTTTTTCTTGAAAAACTGGTACTGTTACTGTTTTACCGGATTTTTCGGCAGGTGTTTTTTTTCGTTTGGGTCACCGATATGACTAAAATTATTTCACATTATTAGTGTCATAGTAAAATTAACAATAAATTAGAAAAATTTTATTGTTATCATTTGTTGCTGTAACATACGCAACAATATTTCGTTGGCCCGAACGAAAAAAAACACCTGCCAAAAAATCCAGTTCAACAGTAACAGTACCAGTTTTTCAAGAAAAACGTAACAAGTTTTTTTTTTACTAGAAAACTGTAATAAGTTAACAATTTTCCGAGATAACTGTAACAACAACAAAATCGGCCAATGATTACCAATACGTTATACTTTACCTGGAATATATTGTGCAGATTACTTTTTTCCCGGGATATATTTTCGTCTTGAGTGAATGTAATTGTTTTCCCGGATAAAAACACACTGGTTACACTTTCCTCGGGGAATGTTGTCTTCCGACCCACAGCAAGTTTAACATGACAGTTTTCTCGGAAAAATTATACATCATGACAGTTTTCTTGGAAAAAATTGCAACGTTACATTAATCGCGTAAAATTTTTTTTTTGTTATTCTTTCCCCGGAAAATCACGTAATGGTACTTTTTTCACGGATAAATTTTCCATCATGACAATTTCCTTGGAAAAAATTGCATCGTTGCATTAATCGCGTAAAACTTTTTTTTTGTTATTCTTTCCCCGGAAAATCACGTAATGGTACTTTTTTCACGGATTCTCGGTCTCAGGTGTTTCTTTTCGTACGGGTCAATGATTTGCGTAGCTGTTTTAACGCTTTATCTAACCAAAGTCAACCTTTTTCAAAATTTCTCACATTAATTTAAATTTAATGAAAACAATATAAAAATAGTCTTGGACTTGGGCTTTTTAAAAAAACTAGTACCACTCAGCGCGCTGCAAGCGCGCATAGGAAAAAAACAATGATTGTAACCTCAAAAGGCACTTTTCGAATATTTTAAAAACTGCTCCACCAATCAGCTCACGAATAAAATCTTACATTGAAAATCTCACCAAAATGGCGATATCTCTCTTTTATAAAGGGAATCAGCGCGCTGCAAGCGCGCATAGGAAAAAAAACAATGATTGTAACCTCAAAAGGCACTTTTCGAATATTTTAAAAACTGCTCCACCAATCAGCTCACGAATAAAATCTTACATTGAAAATCTCACCAAAATGGCGATATCTCTCTTTTATAAAGGGAATCAGCGCGCTGCAAGCGCGCATAGGAAAAAAAACAATGATTGTAACCTCAAAAGGCACTTTTCGAATATTTTAAAAACTTCTACACCAATCAGCTCACGAATAAAATCTTACATTGAAAATCCCTTTATAAAAGAGAGCTATCGCCATCTTGCGTAAGATTTTTATTCGTGAGCTGATTGGTGAACAAGTTTTTAAAATATTCGAAAAGTACATTTTGAGGTTACTCTTATTGTTTTTTCCTATGCGCGCTTGAAGCGCGCTCAGAAGAGCTAGTCTCACCAAAATGGCGATATCTCTCTTTTATAAAGGGAATTGAGTGTTTAAATACTGTACGCCTATGTTTGATTAGCTGATAATTATTAATGATTGATTAAAAAAATGATATTAAATAAGAACCTTGTAATTACAATTATGTTTAATATAGGCTTAATCTAATAGTATTATCAAAACTTCATAGATGGCTAAAAATCTTATCAACCTTTTTTCTAATTAACAAGATAAAAAACACGAAGTGATTGATAGCAAAAAAAAAAAAAAGTTTGCGTTATCGGAGCTGGTCCGTCTGGGATCACCATGACGCGACATCTATCGAAGTCCTTGGACAAATTTGACATTGCAGTTTTCGAACAGAATTCCGACGTTGGCGGACAGTGGCTCTACACTGAAGAGACTGGAACTACCAAGTACGGTTATCCCGTACACTCGAGCATGTACAAAGATCTCAGGTAATAAATAAATAAATAAATAAATAAAATGAATTAATCATGTTACTGGGTAACTCTGCAATAATCATCGCATTCATTAAAAAAAATTTCATTCTCAAAATTTGATAAGAGACAGAGTTTGTCAAAAGAAAAGTCAAAATTTAAACTTGATTAGTCAACGAGAAATATAGTATTTATTTGGTCATGTTCGATTATGGGGGTGATATACGGGCGTGTGTTTCTAGGCAACGCGCTACGCGCACGCCATCCCAGCATGCGGTATCGCCTAGGAATACACGCTCGTATGTGACTTCCACGATCGAACATGTTCAAATATTTGCTTTTTAGGGCTCCAACAATTTTAGGTGTTTTATGAGTGTTGTTTTCTGAGCAAATGACAGCAAGTTCAGTCATAAACTGTGTTGCCGCGTTCTAACCTCAAAGCTTGGCACCATGATCGTTTTCATCTTTGAGTAAGTTTTTTGACGACCCGATAGGTAGCGACTGCAAAACACCGAAAAATGGAAATATTCTCAAAATGAGTCCCAGACGTTTCGCCATAAAGAGTGAAGTTGGTTTTAGACGTTTTAGACGCTTGTCGGATAAACAACATTAAAAACAAATTTGGAATGAAATTAAAATAATGAATTTTCTTGTATAAACTGTAGGGTACAACCATTTTACCCTGGAAACGACTCCCAGGGTGCTTGTACGTAACATCCTGGGTCAGGATGGTCACCAGGTCTCAAGGTCCAAAGATTACGTCTTGGAGAAGACTTCCCCAGGAAGTTTCGACCCAGGTCAAGTCTAAATAAACACCTGGAGCATGAGGTGGTGATTACTCTTTGGGGGTGACCTCCCCAGGAAGTTTCGACCTGGGTCGAGTCTAAATAAACACCTGGTGCATGGGGTGGTGATTACTCTTTGGGGATGACCACCCCAGGAAGTTTCGACCTGGGACGAGTCTAAATAAACACCTGGTGCATGGGGTGGTGATTACTCTTTGAGGATGACCTCCCCAGGGAGTTTCGACCTGGGTCAAGTCTAAATTGACACCTGGTGGATAGATTACTCTTTGGGGATGACTTCCCCAGGAAACTTCGACTCAGGTAAGTCAGCGTAGACACCTGATGCATGGGGTGGTAATTACTTTTTGGGGGTGACTTCACCAGGAAGATTCGACCAGGGTCAAGTTCAGATAAACACCTGGTGGATAAATTACTCTTTGAAGATGACCTCCCCAGAAAGTTTCGACCCAGGTAAAGTCAGAGTAGACACCTAGTGCATGGGGTGGTGATTAGTCTTTAGGGATGACTTCCCCAGGAAGTTTTGACCTGGACAGAGTCTGAATAGACACTCAATGCATGGGGCAGTGATGACACTTTAGGGATGACTTTTTCAGGAAGTTTCGACCTGTATAGAGTCGTAATAGACACCTAGTACATGGGGCAGTGATTACTTACAGTGGCCGACTTCCCCAGGAAGTTTCGACCCGGGTGAAGTTCGAGTAGACAATAGGTGCATGTAGCGGTAATTACGTTTTGGGGATGATTTTTCTAGGAAGTTTCGTCCCAGCTGATGTCTGAGTAGACACCAGGTACATATGGTGGTGCAGCGGTTGGATATTGGGGATGAATTTCCCATAAAATTTTGATTACAAACTAAATCGTACGTTGACACTTGGTGCAAAGGGTCTCGATAACGCTCTTGAGATAACTTTCTCAAAGTTATGACTCTGTACAGGACAGATAAACTTTCTGATGTAAGAGCGGCGATCATGCCTCGCAAATTATTCAGAAAAATAAACATAGAGATAAGGAAAATTTTTGATTTTCATTATACTGATTATTCCTAGGAAACGACTTACCTAGATAATTTTGATTTGTATCGCATTTCATTTTAAAATGATAATCTCAGATATTTTGTTGAGTAAATGCTTTATTTTTGGATGCCTACTGTCGTTCATAGCATGGCATATAGCTCAAGAGATGATTTAAAATATAAATCGTTAGAAAAATAATTTTTTATATCAAAGAAATCTTCTTTTGAATACGTGTTTTCAAAAAGAATAAAATTAATTACTATAAATTAAAAAAAAAAAAAAAAATTATTTATTGATTGACCTAACGAACGTAAATAAAAAACCTTGTTATGACTGTATGTAATCCGGATGCAGTTAAACTATAAGACACCTCAAAAAAAAAAACATATATTTTTTGAAACAGACGAAGCTTTTCTTGGTCGCTCTTCATCATCTTTGAAAATTATGTTTCATCGAGGCATTTTTAAAATCAATCCGGATTAAATAGTAAGTAATACAAAGGCTTATTTTTATGTTCGTGAACATAAATTAACAAATAAATTAATTATTTACAATAAATTTACAAACTACTAACGAATCCAATCAAACTTGAATTCAAAAATTTATAAAATTAAGTTGATTATCGACATTGACCTTGAAAAGGCCTTTATAAAACAGAAATTAACTTGCTAAGTTGATAAATAGTAACTAAACTCTTGCACTTGTTCATGGCTTAGTGTTTAAGACTCCTTTATATTGTGGAAAAGATTAAAAGTTAGAATATCATCCAGAAAATTTTTTTTTCAAAAAATATGATTTAATCTTAAAGTTGTCTCATCGAGGGCATCCAGATAAAACATAGTTATTAAAATTGCTCTGTTTGTGTTTCCTTTTTTTCATGATTTTTTGCCTGCAGTATTGATCACAAGACATAAAAATTCGACGTTTTTAAATAAATTTTGGTCTCTTTTTTCAAATGACAAGGGGTGGTCAATTTTTATTAAAATAAAATTGTTAAATACGAAAGTATTTTGCCCGTAGAAGACACAAAAAAACCTTTGCCTCCGTCACCTTCGGCTCGGGCGTCAATTTGGGTTTGCTAGGGCTGGCTAATACTTTTCCAGTGCCCAGTGTGTAATATACTATTTGGGACTAGAAATTTTGAAAACTTTATATTTTAGTACCTATAATCGATGCACAAATTTTCAGAATATTAAAAAAAAATGTAGATTTGTATTTGAAAAATCATCCCCAAAACGTAATCACCGCTACATGCACCTGTTGTCTACTCGAACTTCACCCGGGTCGAAACTTCCTGAGGAAGTCGGCCACTGTACGTAATCACTGCCCCATGTACTAGGTGTCTATTACGACTCTATACAGGTCGAAACTTCCTGAAAAAGTCATCCCTAAAGTGTCATCCTTGCCCCATGCATTGAGTGTCTATTCAGACTCTGTCCAGGTCAAAACTTCCTGAAAAAGTCATCCCTAAAGTGTCATCACTGCCCCATGCATTGAGTGTCTTTTCAGACTCTGTCCAGGTCAAAACTTCCTGGGGAAGTCATCCCTAAAGAGTAATCACCACCCCATGCACTAGGTGTCTATTTGGACTTTACCCTGGTCGAAACTTACTGGTGAAGTCATTCCTAAAGAGTAATCACCGCCCCATGCATCAGGTGTCTACTCTGACTTTACCTGGGTCGAAACTTTCTGGGGAGGTCATCTTCAAAGAGTAATTTATCCACCAGGTGTTTATCTGAACTTGACCCTGGTCGAAACTTCCTGGTGAAGTCACCCCCAAAAAGTAATTACCACCCCATGCATCAGGTGTCTACGCTGACTTACCTGAGTCGAAGTTTCCTGGGAAGGTCATCCCCAAAGAGTAATCACCACCCCATGCACCAGGTGTTTATTTAGACTCGACCCAGGTCGAAACTTCCTGGGGAGGTCATCCCCAAAGAGTAATCACCACCCCATGCACCAGGTGTTTATTTAGACTCGACCTGGGTCGAAACTTCCTGGGGAAGTCTTCTCCAAGACGTAATCTTTGGACCTTGAGACCTGGTGACCATCCTGACCCAGGATGTTACGTACAAGCACCCTGGGAGTCGTTTCCAGGGTAAAATGGTTGTACCCTACAGTTTATACAAGAAAATTCATTATTTTAATTTCATTGCAAATTTTTTTTTAATGTTGTTTATCCGACAAGCGTCTAAAACGTCTAAAACCAACTTCACTCTTTATGGCGAAACGTCTGGGACTCCTCAAAATATATCCAAAGTCTTCCCAGTATTCCCGTAGTATTTACAAAGTATTCTTAGCATTCTCGACATCATCTTGGGAATGCAGAATGGTTTTTATTGCAGTCATCGGTAGTCATAGTTATGTTTTTTAGAAAATCTTTAGACGCTAAAACTCATAAAAAAACTAAGTTTTTGTTTTAACAAACACAATTTTAAAGTTGAAAAATAACTTTTTTAGCACAAACACGCCAAAGGAATTAATGACTTTTGCGGACTATCCTGATTTAAATGCAACATTTTTCTCTTTTCTGCCTCAAGCTGTAGTTTTGGAATACATAAGAAATTATACAAAACATTTTGATCTGAAACGGTTTATTCAAGTACGTAACAAATAATAATGGCTTCCTTTTCTGAAAAACTATTTTGCTGAATGACTTAATTGTTTGTTTCAGTTCAATACTAGAGTACTGAGTGTTAAACTTAACAACCCTGTAAATTCTGCAGACAAGTGGACGGTACAAGTGAAACACTTGGAAGCCAACAAGATAGAAGATACAATTTGCGATAATGTCGTTGTTTGCAATGGGTAAGTTGATAACTCATCATGAAACTGATATATAGAATTCAAAGTTGTATCATCATTTCAGACATGTTTCGGTACCGAAAATTCCAAAAATTCCCGGAATCGAGAACTTCAAAGGGTTGAACATCCACAGTCATTCTTACAGAAAGCCCGAAACTTTTTCAGGAAAAAGAGTTGTTTTGCTTGGTGCTAGAAGTTCGGGACTGGACATAGCCTCAAAACTTATTGAATTTGCCGATAAAGTTTATTTAAGTCAAAGATATCCAAAAAGGTAAAAATCGGAACCTGTAATATTCCAAATTCTATCAAGTTGGAAAAAAAAAAGAATTTTTAAATTTTAATTTTGAATGTTTATCTTTAAAATTTTAAATCTAGTGATACAAGCATTTATCACTGGTTCTATAAAGCGCGTAATTTATGGAACGGTAGTCCAGTAACTGAGGTTCAGGGAATCGTGAGATTCGAGAACGGAAAATTCGTTTTACAAGACGATAGTACACTGGAAGTGGGCGCCATCATATTTTGCACCGGTTACAAAACTGAATTCCCCTTTTTGGACAAAAATTCTGGAATTACAGTCGACAATAATTTTGTCACTCCACTTTACAAGCACATTATCAACATTCAACATCCATCAATGAGCTTCGTTGGTCTTATAAAGGATGTACCTACTTTTCTAGTCTCTTACTATCAGGTAAGTAATCTTTTAATTTTTGAATTATTTATCAATTTATTAAAAAGAGATGAGTTTATTGAAATAGCACATTATATAATAGGTGCCTAAATAATGATGTCTAAAATGGCTATAACTCTAACTTACTAGAACTTTATTGAAATCACTACCATTAAAATTATTTATTTTCCAAAAATCGTAATAAAATTAAAAACTTAATTGTTACAGTCACTGTACGTCGCGTCGGTGCTCAAAGGCAAAGTCAAGCTGCCGACGAAGGAAGCCATGATGAAGGAAAACGCTGAACTAATCGAATACATGCGGCAGAAAAAGCTTAAAGATCACATGGTGGAAACCTATTTCTGGGATTACGTGAATGAGTTGGCTCAAGAGGTCGGATTCAAAGTCCTAAGCCTAATCGAGAACGTAATTAATAAATCTGAGGGGAGCATATTAAGATTTTTCGGATTTGGACAGTAAGATCCTAAGAAAATGTAGTTAGCTCAAAAAGTTTTAAATAAAATTGTAAAAAGTGTAAAAAATTTACTTTTGTTACCCTTGAATACATACCCGAATAAATAAATTATTTCAATTATCCAAAACTTTTTATTGATTCATAATTATTTATAATAAACAATCGTGGTTCCTTTCCAGAATTTTTATCACTATTGTTTTCAATCTATACTTATAATAATTTTTATGATATTCAAAAGAAAATCGAGAAAAATCAATCAAAATTTTAAAGCTCTAAACACTTTGAATTTGCCAAAAAAATCAAAAGAATCATCAGTGATTTTGGAATGCATAGCCCCTCGTTAGTTACTTGTACAATTATAAACAATTAATTTTTTATACTTGTAAATATGACTTTTCATTGGCTACAATTAGAAGTTAGAAAGTGACTGAGCCAATGAATAGACGACTAATTTTGTCAAATGTATTTTTGACTCACGTGTATTATAGGGAGCGTCCTAGCAATTTGAGATGAAATAAAGGTTTCAGAAAGTACACGATTCTTTCAATCATTATTATGAATTAAATAATATAAACATTTACTTTCATAAATAAAATTTTAAACAATCATCGTTAAAAAGATAAAGTAAGTTAATCCATAACTTTTATGCTGTAGATTCATACAATTAGTCATATGAATTTTTTACACAAATGTAGAATCCACAATTTAATATCAAAATAATAACTATAATATATCTACTAATTAACTATTACATTTCGGTGGTTCCAGCGAAGAAAAACTTTAGCCCAAAATCTGCCTCGAAAAAACTATTACAATGAGGCCACTTCGGTGACTTAAATTTCTCTGTACTAATTTATTCACGACTTCAACTTTTGTAGGTTGGTAGAAAATGACTTTTGCTACTATACCGATTACATATTATAATAAAAAAAAAAAAAAATTTGCGTCACCAGCCACGAATAAAAGACCTTTGCGATTCTTGTAAGCTGAAAACTTAAGTCATTTTATTCGCAGCTGGTGTGTCGAAAATTTTTTTTTTGGCCCCGTGTATCAAGGGACCGATAGAAAAGTACATTTTCTTCCAATGTAGAAAAGTTAAAATCATGAATAAAGTGATTCAGAGACATTTTAGTCACCCAAAGTTGCCACTGTAACTTTATTCGTGGCAGATTTTTGGCTAAGGTTTTTCTTCACTTATTAGTTTGACCATTTATTTTTTTGGAATGCATTTGGATCATACAATAAAAAGGCAATTTTTTTTTTTTTCATGTTTTATTATCTCAAAGTCTCTTGTAGATTTTCAATCGTAGTTATTCGAGGGTTATTTATAATTATGAATGAAAAAATCTAAGGACTGCTCAGAGAAGGATCTTCACGTCTCAGTGATTCTTTCATCTTGCTGATGATTTCATCTTGCTCGAGTTTCAAAGTTTTCTCCAACTCTTCCAACACTGCAATAAGATCATTCGAGGCAGTGATGTAAGCTTCCCTGTTTTGTTTTTCTAACTCTTTTATTTCGGACTCATAAGAGGATATAATTTCATGATATTTCGAAACAGCTTCTTCTTTTATTTTGTTGTAATCTGATATTAATCGATAAAAATTTTTACTCTCCGCACACAATGTTACAAGTCTATTCCTACTTTTTATTTTAACCTCGCTGAGTCTCTGTTTTAAAGGAAGTCTGTACAACTCCTAAAATGTTAAAAAATATATTTTTTATTTTTTGATAAATTTTGTTTTATTGATTTTTGTTACTTCATCATTAACTGTAAATTATAAAGTTATTTAGTTACGTTACTACTCAAAATTTTTTCATTTTGATGACTTTTTCTCAAAGCTTTTTATAAATAAAAATTAAAATGCAGTTGATTTAAAGTATTTAAAATAAAAATTATAGTTTTTAAAGAATTAAAATTATATATATTTAACAATTGATTATTAAAAAAGTCTAAAGTTATCGAACTCTGAATAAAAATACTTACATATTTTAGTGAGTCATCAGTTTTTGTAGTTACCTGTAATGAATGAAGCAATGAAAAATTTGAATGAATTATCTACGTAAGTATAAGATAAGAAATTCAAAAAATTTTAAAAATTTTGACTGATCAAAAATTTAAAATAAAATAAAATTATTCTTTATACACAGCTTTAAAATTACATTGGTTTAAAAATTGAACACTAAAAATTTTTCTATTAACTACTGTTAATAAAAAATTTGTGAAAATCTAAAATATTGGTTTTATTGATAAATTTAAAAAAAATTTTTTAAATAATCTATAACTATGAATAAAATACATACTTGTTCATCTAGTTCATTCGTCACTGGTAATGCCTGTAAAAAAAAAAAAATCTACATAAACATACAATTTTTAACATAGTTCAAGATCTATGAGCTGAACAATAATAATATTATAAAATGTACGAACGAGAACGTAAGTTGCAGCGCACAGGCTCAAAACAAATGATTCGAACAACATATTGTAGAAAGCGTTCTAGATCGAACTAGTATGACCGATTTTCGTTTTTCGAAAAGAATTTAACCCAAATTTAGTAACACCTGTGTCATTGTTTAGAACTGTCTATAATTAAGTTTGTAGCTTAGTCTTACCTGATCACGTGTTTTACTAATGGTATCTAATGAATGAATAAGCTGATTTTTAAGAACAACATTATGATTATGACGAAACAAAAAACTAAAATCTGTTTCTGCTACAAACGCACAACAAAACTAAAACAAAATAGTTATTCTTCTTAGAAAAACGTTCCAAGTGTACTTATACCGAGCAAAGTGTAACGTTAAACGAGGAATCAAAGTAGTTTAACCATGATAAACGTAACATAACCAACAATAAATTCACTATTTTGTGTACTTGTAACATCCTTCGCAGGAAAAATTTCCTGAGGACTTTACTTTTTCTGTAACGTTACATTTTACACGGAAAAAAGTTACATTGTTACCTTTTTCTTGGTATATAGCTCTGAAAACTATTTTTGTTTAATAATTAGTTATAAGGAAAAGTTAACGGTTTTTCATTGATAGCTGCAAGTACGTAGGCAACAATATTTGTACTACTTTTTGATAATTATTATTAATTTCATCAATTTCCGTGAATCTTTTCAAGTGAGTGTACATATTCAAAAAAAATTTCAAGTTCAACTCATGACTTTACCTACTTATCTTATTTTTCTTATCCAAGAATAATTTTGAACTTCAAGTGGTTTTCCTAGATTCCACGTAGCGTCAGAATATCATTGTTCATTATCTGCCCGGAAATCACGTAGTTTTGAATATCAAATTGAGGCTTATCGAATATTATAAAAAGATCTCGAAATTCTCAAATTACTAGTTTAAATGCGACACTTTTAATAAATGATCATACTTCGAGAAACCTTGTTGTTGCACCCTTGTGCCCGAATTTCAACTTGGTAACTTAGAGATAGAAAAAATTTACCAACGCCTAAACTTTTTGTTTACTAAAGTAATTTATCTATTTATTTATAATTTGATAATATACACATTTCATTAAAAATTAAATGAAAAGCATTTCTTTTAGTTCCGTATATTTTGATTTTGTATTTTTTTAAATAGCTTTTATTGATTTCACTATATTACAGAATTTAGTTTTTTTATTCCTGAAGAAGAGTATGAAATAAAAATACAAGTAGTTACTATATTTTTCAAATGAACGGTATATAGTTAAGTTAGCTAAAGTTAATTTAACTTGATTAAACTTAAATTTTTATTAAATTAATTTTAACATAAGTTCTGTACAATAATTTAACAAATATACGATGTACCAAATTATGATATTCATAGTATAGTTTTCCAGTTAAATGAATCTATTTAAGTTGGGTTAGGTTAATTTAACTTATTTCAACTTAGCTTATGATTAAATTAAGTTAAATTACTTGAAGTTAACTTAACCCAGTTAAGTTAAGTAAAATAAGTTAACGAATCATAAAATTTTTTATTTATCGTCTTGGATTTTAGCAAACTCTCCGAAATCGAAGATTTCATGTCGCATATTTTTTTTTAACACCGTAAAAACTGTAGCAGGTCGAGTGTACTTCGCCTGAAAAATTACTCGATTTTGCGGGAAACGCATTGAACGTTTTAAAAGAAACCGGCGAGAAAGTAGTGAAGACAGACGGAACTGTGGAAAGATTTAGAAACTTCGCTGACAACGCTGGTGACGAGCTCGGCAAAGTCGGTCAGCTTGGTATCTTCGATGCTGTGGCGAGGAATTGGTTTTGAAAATACCAAGGGAGGCGTCCAGGATACTTTTGAGCTAAAAGGTTAAAGAGAATTACTGGGAAAAAGTTGGCGATAGATTGGACGAAGGGTCCGCGAAGATGAGGATAATCATAATGTATAAAATATAAAATAATTTGAATCGTGCACCTTAAATAAATTAATTACACGAAACTGAATTTTTTCAAAAACTACTAAGCAAATTGCACTTTAGTAGGTACTTGTTTTTTAACAGCCTTTTAAAACCGTACTTTGTAACATCCGTAACCGAAAATAATCGCTCGAAAAGTAAGTTCGAAAGATCCCAGTGGAAATAAAAGAGCGATAAAAAATAAAAATAAACGTAACCCCCGAAAGTCACGTAATATCATCGACCCCATCCAGCGGCACACTTTGGCTTCGAAAAACTTCATAAATCCTCGGGCACATAATGTAACGCGCTCTATTATGACGAAGAAAGTGGGGAAACGAACGAACCAAGGGAAAGGAAAAAAAAAAAACAACCTACTGGTAGCATTTTAAATCAATGTTCTCGCGCGGTAGCGGTAGCCCGCCGTTATGTAAGTCATGAACACGCCCCCGTACACGACTTGTTATTCGCGTGATACCGAACGGTAAGTATACGAGCACGAGACATTATATCATGTCATTTATTGTCGCTGTACCGTTTTTTTCGCCGCCTGCTTCACCTATGATTACGTGGAATTTCCAAGTCCAGACAAATATTAAATTCTGCGATTGTCTGACCATGCGTTGACCCCTGCTACTGATTCATTCTAATTGTTTCATTTTTTATCTTAGTTACTGTAAGTCAATTTCAAATCTGATAAGGCGAAACTAGAAATATGGATTTTTTTACAAATTCTTGACCATTCATTGACCCTTACTACTGATGATTTATCTCTAAGGATCAGTTACTCAGCTTGTGATCCTTAACTTTTATTTAAATTGTAATCTGAAGTTCAGTTCTGTGGTTAGTTTCGTACTTTTTACACTATTTTGAATACATACCTGTGGTAATTTATGTTTGAGTCTGATATTATTAAAATTATTAATATTTTAGAAATTTTAACTATCTGCGCTGTATCAGTCCTTTGTCATTGGATCCTCTCTTAGATTATTTGAAATGAAGTTCAATTAACTGCTTAACTTATATAAATTTGAGCTACATTAAATCATTTTAACTTATTTACTGTCTGCGTAGTAAACATACTTAATGCATATCATATTTTTAATTAACTTCGACAAATTAACTTAAATTAGATAGGTAAGCTAAGTCTGATGTGAATTGTTTTTGGATGATAACTGCCTCGTTAAACATTGACCTTAGCTACTGATCTCTATTAACTAATTTTTTAACTCTATTAACATTATTATTATTATTGTTATTATCATTATTAGGATTATTATTATTTATTATTATTATTAGGATTATGAAGGAGAATATACTCTTGAAGAGAAAAAAAAAATGTACACAGAACATAACAATGATGATAATAATGCTTGGTGCAAACATATAATTTATGCGTGTACGGTGCCCAGGTGTGCGATAAAACGTCAAGATACGACGTCGAATTAATTAACTTGGTTAAATCTGAATATACACCTTTGCCTACAACTGTCACGCAATTTTGTGATTCTAACCGAGTACAATAATAATTCTTGTTTCTCAAGCTTTCGCTTATTTCACGTATGCATATTTAATGATAAGAGAAGATGATAATTCCACATCCTTCAAATGGAAATTTTACCTTTATGTTATTTTATCATATTCATTTCCAGCTGGCAGCCGGAATTTTAACACACGAACCGAGTAAAATATTTTTAACCATTCTTTTTTAATCTCAATTTTTTTATTTATTCTTTTGTTTTTTATGTACAAGTTAATTGAACTTTTCTAAACTGATCTTTCTAGACTTCACAGATAAAGTTGACAGAACTGGTCGAAATATTTATTATGAATATTGTTAATATTACTGTAGTAAATTTTTTGTAAAGGGCTTATTGCCTTCGATAACGATGGAATCTCCAACTAAATTAAGATCTTCAGCTCACTGTTTCAATCCGTAAAACAGAGAGCTGAATTAATGTAGTAAAGGCTGGTGGGGGGCAGGCTAATCCAGATCTTAAATTAGGCTGAAGAGGAGGCAACCAGGGTAAATTTGTTGGAGCGTGGCTGGCGCGGGTCAGCTAAATCCGAGATGCTTGTCTTTCCCACCGCATGACACCACGCAAGCCTGCAGCAAAGGAACCGGTAATTAAGCCCACCGCTATGGATATCCACGACAAAGTCCTGCCAAAGCCGCCCCTATTTATACTTTACTTTCATCACTTTTTTTTTTTCTTCAACCAAGGATTTTATTGGTAGACAAGCATCTCTTATAATACAGTCATGAATATAATTCACGTATACAGAACTAAATAGACTTAGACTAACAATAGAATTAATTGAATAATTTATTCTTGTTAAACTGACAATTATAATATTTCATATTGTTGTTTACGTTTTTACTCTAGTATACAATTGTACAAATGAAGATAACCATGGCACTTACTTCCAGTCAAAATTTTTAATAACTATTCTTTGTTCTTTCCCTATCTCTAGAATCATTACTTTACCCACATCTCTGCCGAATATTGGGTTAGTTAAAAAAATTGGACCGTTTGACCCTGAACCCTTCCGTAACAATCTTAGACGAAAGCGAGATTGCGGTGGACGAAAAGTAGGGTACTAATCTCGGGGGAGGTTTCATTTCAACAAAAGAAGTATGTGCGAGTAGAGAAGAAGAGTCCCAAATGAAAATCCTCGCATGGACCGTAGCTGCTGTTTTGGTTATCAGTGGCTGACCCACTTTCGTGAAATTCGTACGGGGCGCATCGATAAATGCCGGCTGATGTATTGCCGAATCGGCAATATCTACGCTCGGCTTTGCAGCTCCAATATTTTGGTTATGGTTTACTCCTCTTCAAATATTGCCCCTTTTCATTACCGGCTCTTCAAACTTTGCGACCCTTTTTATGCTCCGAGAAATCTTTCTCGGCTGAAAATGCTGAAAATATTTTTCTTATTCATAGGTAAGATTTCGAATGAGGTTACAATCAATATTAAATTAAAAATCAAAATTTTCTTTTAAAAGCGAATTATGTAAATGAACACGTGTTAAAGTTACATGCGTAAGTTTCACATTTTTGATTAACAAAAAAAGTTGAAATGAGGTTTACATATTTTATTAAAATCAAAAACTTTTTTTAAAAGAGTGAATTTACTTATGTAAATGAACTACATATGTTACGTGACACGTGTGAAAGTATAATTGACACGTGTAAGTTTCACGTGGATATCAGAGAAAATATTTTTGATTTATAGAAAAGATTGAGAGTGAGGTTTACATATTTTATTAAAATAAAAAATTTTTTTTAAAAGAGTGAATTTACTTGTGTAAATGAACATATGTAATTTATATATGTCACATGACATGTGTAAAAGTGTTATTTATATATTGTAAATTTTTAATTTATAGGTAAGGTTCTAAATGAGGTTAAAATATTTCATTAAAAACCAAGTATTTGTTAAAAAGGTGTATTTTCTACACATGTTACATAACACGTGTAAATTATACTTATAATTAGTATGTGTTAGATGTCTTTTGTGTAATTTTTATATTTGGATTTGGTAAAGTTATTGGTAAATTAGTAATATTACATAAGCTTTGAAAGAAAATTCTCGATTTAATTTTCATAATCTACGAACCTTATAAAATACGTGATTTCTTCCAAGTTCTAGTTAAATTTACTTCTTTAAATCCCAGGACCTTTTAAAAAACTTGGAATTAATTCAAGCCACAAGTAAAAAGAAAAGTTTTTTCCTCTGTAGCACAATTCAAACAATTTCCCTCGGAAAAATCAAAATCAAGCTGCCTGAGGCTGGAGAATGGAGAATGGAGAAGAAGAAGAAGGGAGCAGGTGCACTCGAAATTGCGGCTACTTTCCAGCCGCGAAATTGCATCTTACGCGGGTAAAGTTCATACCGAAACTGCTCGTAAGCGCCAATGGTTTGGAAAATTTTTAAGTGCACTCGCTAATGCGACCAAGATATGGGCTTTGTGTACTGTAAATAATATTTTCTTCATTTTCATAAATAATGGTTTTAACTTACAAGTACTTTCTTGACAGTATAATTCTACATTTCAACTGAGATTTTTGTAATTACTTTTGATGAAGTTGAATTTTATTTGTTTGAGTATTTCTTTGAAATAATCTTTAGGGGAAAGTCAGGCCCGTTACCACCGGTAAAAAAGTTTTCTATAAATCTTAGTTATCTTGGATTCAACTTGTAGCTTGTAATTTTAGTTAACAAGTTTTTTTTTTAATTTTTTGAATCTATTATTTTAAATTTAATTTTAATTATAATCTGACCTCTTACACCCAACAAGTAATTTTGGAAAATAAATAAAAAGGAAATTGAAAAAATAGCCTCGTAGCCCGCAAGTTGATACCGTGAGCTTAAAGTTTGAAAATCCGATGAAAATTCTACTCAGGGTTCATTAAAAACGCTATTGGCTTGACTACCCCCTTAAGTTTAAATTTTTAGAGCAGTAAATTTTGTAAAATTAAATCAAAAATTTACAGCGCATAGTAAATTTGATTACGGGAATCTGTCTCGGTCGTCTACCCTCCCCGAAGCAACTAGAATTAAATTTAATTGCTTACTCAAACTATTCAAATTATCCCTTACTTAATTACGATGCAGCTACAAGCGCTCGCTCTGTTGGAACTGTACACAAGTCTTGGTTATTACATTGAAGCATTATGCTCATTTCGGTGGGATCAAAGCTCCTAAACTCGGTTCAATCAGAAGCTACGCGTCTCTTGTAATTCACGATGGACTTCTTCTTCTTATCTGGTTTTAAATTTTTAACGTCGAGCGGCAAGGGAGGAAGCAGCAACTTCTTCTTCTTTTTTTAAAACCAGGAAACTTTTCTTGCCTCCTGTTTTATTCCCGCCTTTCAAATCTCTTCCGGGAATGTAACTCCTTCTTTTGTACAAAGATAACGACATCGAATCTTCCCTTTCATTTTGGTCCTCCTCTCTACAACTGTTTTCCTCATCCACTTTAGATCTCCCACTCCCGACTTCATCCACAAAGAACTGATTCGTTTACGCTCGTCCACAATGAACCGAGCGCTTACTTTTTTTTCTTACTTACTTTCTTTCTCTCTCCTTGATTCTGAATTTTAACCTGTACTTTTTTACGATCTTACTTTACCGATAGCCGATTACTTAAGTAATCAAAAATGCGAGGTTTTTGATGAATATTGATTAGTAACTGAGTTCACGATTGCATTACAGTAGTACAAAAAAATTGTTTACTAATTTTTATCATGTTTATAATTATGTACACTGTAAACGATTATTATATGTTTTTTTAGTTAGGCTAAGTTAAATGAGCTTAACTAACTTAAATTATCTCATTTTAGGTGAGTTAGAGAAGTTTAAATTGAATATATTTTTCTGGGTCATTAATAATTAGCAGTTTACTAGTTAAGGCCCTGTTCGTGTCAATTGAAGTTAAACTATGTATAGTTGTTTTATGTTAAGTTAAATGAGCTTAACTTACTTAAAAATTATCTTCTTTCAGGTAAGTTAGAGCAGTTTAAATTAAATATATTTTTCTGTATTATCAATAATAAATTGAATCAATAATAAAACAAATGTATAAATTATATAAATTATAAGAATCAATTTATGGCCACTTTCACGTCAATTTAAGTTAGACTAACCTAAGTTAAATCATGTACAGTTAAGTTAAGTTATACATTATGAGAACTAACTAAAGTCCTTTTCGTGTCAATTTAAGATAAACCATATATATTTATGTTAAGTTAAGTTGAAACAATAACCTTCCGAAGTAAGTAAAATAAGTACATGTCGAATAAATTATTTCGGACTATGAAAAATAATCAGTTGTATTTAAAAATTATAAGAATCAATTAAGGCTTTTTTCGTATAAATTTAAATTAGGCTAGGTTAAGTTAGACTACACTGGAAGCTCACTGAAAATATAATAAAACTATAAAACTAACTATGACATTATCAGTTCAATCATTACACACGCTCTTGAAAAAAAAATTAATTTCTGTAAAAAAAATCGAGCAGAAAATTTTAACTTGTAGTTTCTTTGAATGTAAATAAGGAAGCTTTTTCTCCCTTCTCCCGCGTCGGTAATAAATTACTTCATTAATGAGTTTTTGGTTACTCAGGAGAGGTACCAGAGGAGTTTGAAAAAGTCATTTTTTACCACCGCTTCGCGAGCGCTATCTTCTTGATATACTTTTATGATCAATTTTTATTCATGAGAGACATTATTTAGATAAAGTGTCGCGAGCGCAGTTACGCTGTTTTAAAAGTTATTGATTAACCGCTTTGGCCACGAGTGTCTGAAAATTTTTTTTTTTTAAACATGATCTCGTAAACATCGCATCAAACAATGCGTGTAGTAGGGAGAAAAATTGCGGGTAATTAAAGTTGTATTTTTGTCCCGTGTATTGCGTAATGCTGTCGGTATTAATCACTCGTAAACATTTTTCTCCCTAGCTCGGGCTCATTTCGTACTTTTGTTTAGTATTACAGGTAAATAATGCCGGGTACGGGTAATTAAAATCATTATCTCGGGAGGCTAATTTTATTGCAAGCTCAAAAAAAAAAAAAATTTAAGTTTAATAGCCCTGGGTATAATTTTATGGTCGATAAATTATACTTGTTAAAACATTGTAAAAATTAACTTCTTGATAGAGTTACGTTTCGTTTATTTTTGATTAAATTACAAATTTTGAATTGAAAAACTGACGACTTTAATAATTATTAATTTTTTTTTTTTTTTTTTTTCACAGTAATAAATGTCTGACGATGATTTTTATAGGTTAGAAAAGCCATTAAGACTCGTGCCAGTAAGTAATCAGTAATTCAGAGTGAGTAATCAAAGCGATTAAAAAATAAATGAATGTAAAAATTGAAGGCCTCTTTGAAAATTAAGTTAACTTAAGGTTTAAAGATTTCTTAAACATTCGTTTCAGCTGATTTTGCAATAATATTCCGTAATCTCAGCTTGGTTGTTGTTCCTTATCGCTTCTTCCTCAAAGCAGCAGCACAACAAAAGGATTGCGTGCGTAGGTTAAACGGCCGAGGAGAAGGAATTAGAACGTGGAGTGGGGAGGAAGCTAGGCGCTAAAATTACCGAGTAAAGCGAGCCGAGCGCGAAAGTGGATGCGCAACCGCGGTTATGTCTTTGTTGTACCTACTTCCCTGCCTGTCTCCCGTAGAGTTGTTCACCTAAATGAGAGGACTTTATAACCTAAAAATTCATCTCTTTTGAATAGGTTAAGGATTTAATGTCACATACGTGTTTAATTTTTACGTCAATATTGCATACGTAACTTATACTAAATCTCTAATTTAAAAAAATGTGATGATTATATATATTATCTTATTGTAATAGTCGAAAGAGAATATTTCATAACCTCAAAAATTATAAACAATTGGTTATGCTAATTTTTTAACTATTTATGTTAGAAATATTCAAAAAATTGGTTCAAAACGTATAGGTGTAACTTATAAGAAACATTAAACTAAACGTTTTATCTTATTGTAATGTTCAAAGTAGAGTTCATAACCTCAAAATTGACAAAAAATTTTTATGAAGTAACTCATAAACGCCAAGTTTTTAAATTCTAATCAAAAATATTTCATTTTTTTGTTATTGTAATAATTATATAAGCTAGCTATGTTCTCTAAAGCTCTATCAAATATTTAAGTATCTTTACAATCCGTTAACGTGTAAGTTACACCCAAAGTAGTGTAGGTAATTAAAACGGGCGTCGCACGTAAATAAAGTTGGCGGGGCCCGGGGGGGGAGGCGAGACCGCGAGTAAAAAGTAATGATAATTTCGGGGGGCGGGTAAAAAGCTGCAACTTCGTATAATGCTTACGCATCTTTCATTTAAATCGACCCCCAACATTTTCTCTCTCCTCTTGAAAATCCTGAATAAGTTTAGGGCTCGTAAATAACTCTTCTCGCTCCCGCGGAATGAAATCTTTGTTGCTGCTATTTATGCGAGAGACCCTTAATCATCCCACCGGCCTATTTATAACAATTAAGCCCCCCGGCTCTTAAATTTTTCGGTTTACTCTTTGTGGTGGAAGCGCTCCTCGAGGAAAGATCGATTACCTAAAGACTCTTTTTTTTTTTTTTTTTTTCTTCCTCCTCGTGCTAGCGGCCTTGAGAGGAAGAGGCCAATTAGTTTGCTAATTTCAGAGCCCCACTTTTGTGTACCCAGCTAATATTTGAGCTGAGTTTTAGAAGACGACAAAAACATTGATGAGACCGTGCGGCCCGAGACATGCTTTTGAATATAATTTTCTTTAATTTTTGAATTTATTTATTCACAAAGTATGGAAGCCGTGACTCTTCAATATTAAAAGTCTTTAATTTTTCTAAACATTATTAATGATGTTGATTTTCAATCAAGGCACTTCTTCACTTTTTCAGCGGTGCTAACTGATCAGAAAAATGGAAATAATTCTAATAAATAAGTCGAAAATAATCGATTTTACATACTTTAACTATTTAGACCTTGCTGTTTCGGGTATATTTAAATTTCATAAAATTGATGAAGTTAAATAATACATAGATTTTGGTAGCGTTATACTGTAGGGATCATCATTTTATTGTCAAACAGTTTACAAATGCTTGAAATATTTGGAGGTTAGGTTGAGAAACACTGATACGATAGAACTATTTTAATTTCTTCTTTTTAATAATTTTCAAACCTACTCAAAAATGTTCAATACAATTCAGATCAAGTCAAACTAATAAAGGTCAATTCACAAAATACACAACCAGCTTAAGGCACGATCACGTACGTACAGATAGGCACACACAACCTATAACTTGATTTTATGGTAAGATTACATTAATCTAGTGTACAGCTTCGCGCCAACAAAAGATCACTCGGTTAACCGCGACTAATTGAAGAAAGCGGGCCTTCAGATCCCTTTGTCCGCAATGACTTTGACAGAAAGATTCAAAGAAGAAGAAGAAGCAGGGCTTAATGGAGCGGACGCTCAGTCACGTCTTTGTCGTCGTCATCAGCGGGTTCGCGTCTCTCTCGACGACAAAGTTGAATTTATCGCGAGCAGCCGAGAGGGTAAGTGTCGCTCGCTCGCGGCCTAATGGATACGTAAATGGCTCCCCCCCCCCCCCCCCCGCCTCCCACTCGTGATGCATTTGCATTGAGTGCAAAACGACCCGACCAAGAGATAAGCACGCCCTTGTACTTCTTGCATACATCCGGGCCAGCCTTATCGATGTCTTTTGTCCGATTGTTGGGGCTTACTAAGACTCAAGGGATTAACCTTTTTTTTGGAACGTTTTTCTTTCTTTTAAGGATGTTCAACTTGGACTGCTTGAGTCAAATTCTCTATATATTCCGCTGATTGGTTGCTAAAGACTGACCTAACCTCCAAAAGCACTATTTTTTGTTCAATGTTTCTTTAATAACTCAAAATGTGATCCATAATCCAGTAAATAAAAAATTGGTACCAAGTAACAACGAAAAAAATTTAGACAATCGGAAACAGCAAATCATCATTTTAAAGAAAAGCATCAAACTCTTTGTGAAAAGTATACACTGATTAATCTTAGTACAGCCTGGAGGATTGTAAGTTAGGGCCCCCGCAAACGAGGAAGAACGGTTGGAAGTCAAAGCTTTTCGGTAAAGTTGGAAGTCTGGAAGTAGTGGATCCCTCGTGGCCGGCAAAGGGTCCACTCCGAAGAGGCTTTATCTTACCGAATCCCCTGCGGAAGCCCATTGCCGCGAAAAAAAAGACGCGTACTCGTTGATCACTCAGTACTTGCCCATCCGAGCAGCAGTTAATTTCGTACACGTGTTATCCATCAGTTTAACGAGTGATGAGTCGGCTTGTGTTGTGAGATGACAGCTGTTTGCCGTCTGTGATGCATCGCACTCGTAATTTTTACCAATCCTATCCTCGAAAGTATCAAATGGGTAGTTACAAAAAGTTAATTTAGAAAAAAATTTTAACTGAAATTAAAATTAAAAATCAGTTTGTACTGAATATTGTTAGATGTAATTAATTTATAGACCTGTAAATTAAAATGATTGTGTTTTTATTGAACTTTCGGAGAAATAAATATTTCTACTTTTTAATGTCAAGATTAATCAGCCACAGGAGGAAAGCAAAAAATAATAAAAAACGAAAAATAAAAAATAAAAGAAATAAAATGATTAGAAAACAAATAAATACAAAATTAAATAAAAAATAAAATATAATTTATAAATAGAAAATAAGTTTGTGAATATTTCTCAAAGTTTCCAGCGAGGGTTTGCTGAACATAACAAAGAGAAATTCACTTGCTTATTGAAAAAAGTAAAGATGTAGAAGGTTAGAAAAAGAAATTGTAGAATAAGAAAAATCGGTTTCGTTCTTATTAAATATTAGAAATAAAAATTATTGACCTGTAGGGATCGAGGAATGATCATGTAGAATGAACTGATTTAAAAAAGTTAGTGAACAGGTTAAGAGATGAGAAGAAAAAAGTATAGAGAAGTTCATAAGTAAATGATGCTGATAAACAAGTTATCCAACTTTTAAACTGGATTTTTGCTTTCTTTCAAATTCCAAAATTTAATACCTACATCACAACAGTAAGTGTACTAATCTCAATTTTGTCTATATATGTTCAAGGTCATAAACTAGTGAATCTCATAGTCGATGGCGATCAAGTCAGTTATAAATCGATCATAGTTTAAGTTTTTTCCCATCACGGTCATTAAAATTTTTTATCTCTCGATACAAGCTATCAAACAGTCATGTCGGAATCGTTAATAAAGCTCGCGGAGCAGGAAAATTATTCAGCTAGCGCGTAAATCTACAATCGGGACCCAAACGCGTGCAATCGGAAGTGATAAAAAGCCCGGGGTAAGGGTTTAAACTTTTTCCATCATCGATTTCCTACCCCCTCCCGCAATATAGCCGCCCCAGTTTCATCCGATAATTAACGGGTAGAATAATCCCTATGCCCTCTTTTTTTTTTTTATTATTACTACTGCCCGGTGAATTGAAAAATGAATAAAAAACAGTTGGCCAAGATATTGATAAACAAATCCGAGTAACGTTTCGGAATTGGAATTGGCTACGATCGATTGGTTGGCAGAGTCACGGGGGACTTAAACTCGGAGCTGGGATGCGGACAGATTTGTCACGCACCGGTACTCGCCCGGCTTTAATTGGTGTTGATATTGCTCGCTCTGTCTTATTCGATTGGAAAGTGATTAAACTTACTTTACGACCTGGATTATTTTGGTGACTAACTTACCTTCATCTGGAGAATGACTGTACTTACATTTAAATAAATAAATGCTGTTTTGAAAAATAAATTAGGTTTAAAGTTAGACGAGGTAACTAGTGAAAAGTATTATTCACATATCTTACATATAGCTAAATCAACTGGTAAAACTCCTGAACTGTACTTTTATATTTAATTATGTACGTGGATTATTTAAGTGACTAACTTACGCTTATGTGTAAAATGACTATACTTGTATTTAAATATAGAAATGCGCTTTTGAAAAATAAATTAGGTTTAAAGTTACACGAGGTAACTAATGAAAATTATATTATTCATATAACTTACGGGTAGCTAAAATGATATAAGTGGTTTATTTAAATAATTAAGTGCTATTACAGAAAATAAATTAGGTATAAAGCCACACTAACGATAAGTATTATTCGTATAACTTACGTGTAGCTAAGTTAACTAGTAAAATAATTCTCAATAATTGTACACTACTTATAGTATTATACTTGGCGTATGATACATCACGTAAGGTATTTTAAAATTACGCGTGTAACTTATATGTGTAAGTCGTAAAAAGTTGATAAAATTCAAGTTAAATCATAAGTAGAAATAATTACTTGCAGATAAGACAAACAGAATTATTGCAACTGAGTGTTAACTTGACGCGCAACAGGAGATAAAATGAGGGAAAGAAAAAAAGTTTTTAGCGAGCTGATAACTGGTAGTGAAGAAAAAAAGGTGAGAAAGAGAAAAGTTTAGATGGGAAAGAGAATAAGTAGTTTTACGATTCTTTCGATATCAAGTTGGCTCTACAAGGTAACTTCTTAAACTTCATTCTTACGTTTGTTCTCTCCGAGTGTTTCAAAATTCTTAATTTAGGCGGGAAAAATCGTACGATTCGGGGAGTCTAAATAATGCACTGCGGTAACAGCCGCAGCACCAGCTGCAAGTCAAACTTGGAAATCTTGGAAGTTTGGTGTCGTCCAATTCAAGGATCTCAGGGAGGAGAAGGAGTAAGGAAGGAACTTTATTGCACGGTACTGGGAAGATGGTCGACCTAACGAGCTTTTAAATTATTCCGTCGAGCTAAATGAGAAAATTATTAACTAGATAAAGCGTCGTGTCTAATGAAAGGGGACTCTTTATGCGTTTCCAAGTTTTTCTGATGCTCATTTTTTTTTTAAACTGTGACCTATTAGTGACGCTCATGAATTCATGTCTTTCTAACTGTGACGCTCGTTGACGTCATTTTTATTGTCAGTAAACTTAGACTAATAAATTATGAGACGTATTTTTTATCGTCAGTTATAGTCGTGACTCAAGTTTTATGACATCATTTTTATTTCTAATTGTGACGGTCTTGTGACATAGTTTTTTGAAGTCAATATTATTGTCAGTAACGTTGTCTCTACAAATTATGAGACATTTTTTGGTGTCAATAGTCCGGACTCAAAGTCTTTTGACGTCATTTTTATTTCTAATTGTGACGGTCTTATAACATAGTTTTTGTGACATCACTATACTTTTAAATAGTTCTTGTAATAAGGTTTTTCGTTTTTGATAATTGTCATAGTTAAGTTTTTTTTTACGTAAATATTTAATTTATAGCTGTCTTAGTGATGTCAATTATTATTAAAAATTATTGTTGACAGTCATGGTTCATCTCTCAAGGTTTTTTGACGTCATTTTCGTACTTAATAATGACCGTCATGTAACTCGAAGTTTAGTCACAAAAGAAACTTCGTACAACGTAACGTTTGTTTGTCAAAATGAAAATTCCCCTTTTGCCTTAAGAAACTCAATACTTCCTTCTTTGACTTTTCGCTCGGAGAAATAGGACGAATATTCTTTCATTAAAAACGAACAAAATTTTCAAATAATATTTTTTTTTCCCCAGGCCCCCTCCCTTTCATCCTTGGTATTCTAATAAAAATCTCGTTCATTTCGCAACTACAAGGACTTGAATATTACCTTTGATCTTTGCCGGACAGTAAAAGAGCAAATGCCCTGGAGACTCGTAGAAAATTACACTGAAAAAAAAAAAAAAAAAAAAAAAAGAAGTGGAGAAGAGCGAGAGAGAGAGAGAGAAAGGGATTATAAGAACTAAAGTTTGAACTCCCGCGGGGTCCGCAAACTACGTTGGATATTCAAACCCCTTCTTTAATACACTCTTTTTTTTCTTTTCTTTTTTTTTTTGTCAAAAATTCTAAGGAATAAAATTGAAATCTTCTTTTCTGGAAAAAGTTAATTTGACTTCTGTGTATGAGTCATCCATCCTCTCTGGAATTAATGAATTTTCGTCGGAATATTCGTGGCATTTCGTGTAATTGACAGGTCATACCGGTTAGGGGAAATTCTTGGAATCTCTCTGGTTTTTTTTCTCGCACGAGACGTGGAACATTGTATGAGGAAAGAGGCTGAGGAATAATTCCTGAAGGTTGGTAGAAATAAATAAACATCTCGGTTATCACCTTAATTATTTATTCATCAACAGGTATTGCCACTTTATAAATTTTTGATGTAACTAACAGTATTATCATATTTGCAAGCAGTATGAAGACGTCAACTAAGAGTAAATCAAAATGCGTCAACTATGTTGCGTAGAATATTTCTTTTTTTTTTTTTTTTTTTTCTTTTTATCTTATGAATCAATTAACTTACATTCGAAGCGCATTAAGAATAGTTCTTGAAAGTTTGTTAAATATCTAAACGTCATAAAAAATTTCGTTAAAAAGTATTGTAAATGAAAACAACGTTATCTCCTCATTACAAAAAACACTTTATACACTTTGACGAAAATTCACGTTTTGACCTCGAAAGAAAGGAAAGTGAGAGGATTAAAGAATTAACAGAAAAGAGGGTTCTGGCAAGCTCACCTCAAAATTTTAATTTTGAGGTTTTTTCAAAAAGCACACGCGTAATTTACATGGATAACTTACACACTTAACATAACACATAGTAAAAAAATTAAAAAACAAATTTAGTTTATAATTTTTATTTACTTATCACCATAAGTGACATCACACATATAGTTTACTTATCTCAATAAACCATTACTAATTAAATTAAATTGCACGTATAATTTACTAGTATGAGAAGAGTAATTTATGTGTAATTGCACGTGTGATAAAAATTAAACGTATCTTACTTGTATAAGTTACATGACCACGTAACTTACTTTCGTTTATACAGTAAGTGTTATTTAACTTAGAAAGTAAAATAACATTACACGTGTACTTACTCTGATGTTTTAGAGTGAGGCATGTAAATAAATTAAAATTGAAAATATCACGTGTCCTTCACCTGTGTAATTTACATGATACATGTAACTTACTTACATGTTTATCAAGTAGAATACATTAAAAATGCAAGTTACTCGTATGCTTTTAAATTCCGTTGAATTCCAGAACCCTAGTTTTTTTCAGATGGGAGGAAATATCGAACATCGACTCGAGGGTGAAGAAACATGCACGTCTGTGAGTAACACACACTTAATCGAGGAGAGGGAGGAGGAGGAGGAGGGAAGGGCGGTTATTGTCGAGCTGGTTTATTTTCATTCGTGATGTTCGTTAGTCGCGGGTCGTGTCTCCCCACCAGTTTCCGTTGAGCTCGCCCATCATGGAAAGCCGGATAAGGTTCCAGCCTTCGAGTTCTCTGTATCAGGTGTCGAGGTTACGATTGACTTCCGGTTTGTACCCGAGGTTCTTACGCTGGAGGAACAGGTGGATCTCCCGAAAATTCGGACGGGACACCTCGTTTCTCTGCCAACACTCTCGCATCAGGTCGTACATCTCCTTCGGACAGTTCTTCGGCAGTGGTAGTATTATCTGAAATCACAAAGGTTTTTTTTCACGTCTGTTAGGGTGTAAAGTACCATTTTATGCCCTAGTACATTCCTGGTTATATTTACAACAGACATTTGACTATGTTTTGTACAGACAGTAACCTACTATTTTTTCTTATCTGAAAAAAAAAGTTCATTTTGGCCACTTGACAGTTTTTTATGTCAGCTGGGGTGTAAAGTACGATTTTAGGCCCTACTTAATTTTACTGCCCAGCTAAATTCCTGATTCTATTTATCACAGACATTTGAGTAACAGACATAAGTACCCTATGATGGTTTGTATTAAAAAAAAAGCCTATATTTTGATTTAGACCCTAAGTTAAGTTAAGTTAAGCTATTAAAGTTAACTTAGTTAGATAAATTAAATTTAAGTTAAGGTAAGCTCAGTTTGTCATTTTCATGTTTAATTTTGACGATCTTGTGATTTTTAAAAGTCGTTATTATAAATATTGAACTACCTACTGAATCCTAGAAGATTTTTGACAGTAACTGACATCCAACAATATTAAAAAAAAAAATTTGGAACAAAAAAATGTTAATCTTACCCTGCGTTCATCCTCCTGATAGAAGAACGTTGCATTTTCCACGATCCGATGGTCGGGCAGCTCTTCGAAGGGCTGCTCCCGAGCGAACGTTAGAATTTCCCAAAAGGTAACGGCGAACGCCCACACGTCACTTTTTGACGTGTAGTTTCCCTGTGAACCAAGAATATCGCAATTTTTTACAAAATAAATAAAAACTGAGAGGCGAGACTAGTAAAAAATTCGAAATTCCATATGTTATCGGGAGGAAAAAAAAGTGAGGCTATGGACGAGGAGGCCTCGATCAATACCGGGAAGCCATAAAATTTACCCTTTTGATATCAAATTGCGGGTTTAACCCAGCAATGATTTACTTCCGGGACATTAGAAAACAATTTTTTTTCGGTTTTATTTTTAATAGATGGCGGTCTGTAATTACAAAAATTTTCGTCCTTTCATTTTCCGCAGCTGTTTCAATCGGTTGATAACGAGAATGGGAGGGTGGGGGGCAAAAACGTTTACGTTGTTTCCATAAATCAGAAGCGAGTTCACCCGCAAGGCAAACTTTTTTATGTTTTTTTTTTTTTTTTCCATGAAAGGGCTACGCCCATTTTGTTGTCACCCATTCTTCTTTTCTTCCTTTTATTTTTATCTTTCCTTCCGTTTCACACGACCGTAGTTAGCTTCTTTGTTTCTCCCACGCCCCTTTTCATTTTTTTATTTTTTTTTATTTCACTTTGAAGTTTATACTTTTAGGAAGACTACATTTTTACTCTTCCGAGGCTCGCTTTCAGTGAAAAAAAATAATTAATTCATTGTTGCAAAAAATCTTATCAATTTTCCGGTTCTTGATATACTTTAGACACGTAGTTATTTTAGGGCGAATCAAATAATACAGAAAAAAACTCATTTTCATAATATATTTACAAGAAATGCAATTTGCAACTAATTTTACGATCAAAATTAAATAACTTAACCAAAAAAGTAAGTAACCTGATACGTTATGAGACTATGTCCTAATTTAAACCCCATAGCTTACTAAAAAGTACAAATTAAGTAAGAAATATATCAGGAAAGGGTCTAAAATCAATGTTTAAATGGCTATTTTTAAAGCACTAGTAACGAAACTTTTTTTGGCAATGGATTACATTCCAAAAAAATTGATTATCGATTAAATTTATTTTTACTTTTGCGATGTTCTTAAATTTCAAATAGTAATTCAAAAGCATGAACTATAAACTTATGCAGATGTGCACTTACAAACACAAAGCTAAGCCTCAAGATCAAAATACTATTTCTATGAAATAATTTCATACTTAATCTCTTTTCATAGGTGACTATCAATCTTATTTTTACATTTCAGTTTCAAAAAAAGTTACTGCAAGTGGTAACTCGTAAATTAAAAGCATAAACTATGAAATCATGTAGATGTGACTATTATAAATTTTGAACAAACCCGTAGGAACAAAATATTGTTTCTATAAAAGACAGTAACAAAGATCTCTATTTATAGGTGACGATTATTCTTATTTTTCTATTTATTCAGAAACCACAATCATAAATTCAAAGCACGAACTATAAAACCATACAGACGCATTGAAACTTAAAAACTTAACCTCGATCTTAAAGTAGGTTAAAAGAAAAACAACTTACCAACAGCATAGACTCCCAGGCCATCCAGCGTATCGGAAGGGCGGTTTGTCCATCCACCTTGAAGTAATCGGCCCCGTACGCGCTTCTGCCCGGACCGAGATCGGAAATTTTTATGGCGTGTCCCTTGTTGACCAGGCAGTTTCTGTGTAACAAAAAAAATTTCGCAATTTTACTCTAGCCCGCGGTTATTATTGCCATTACAAAGTTTATAATTGGTACACGTGCCCTCATTAAACTACTCCATTAAGGGGGAGGCCTCGGGGGTAGCGTAAAGCGACATTAAAGTCACACATTCGTAGTTGGGAATATTTATGGATCGTAATTTAAGGAGTTTAGTCGAAGACTTTTTTCATTGTAAATCGATCGGTTTAGTAATGGAACAAGTGCAGAGAGAGAGCGAGTTGTGCTGAAGTTCGATTCCGGAAAATCGAAGCATGTCTCGTGCATTTCTACACTTGGGAATGGCGTGTCTAGGTTTTAGGGAAGAGAGAGAGAGAGACAGAAACAGAAATCTTACCTCGTGGCTAAATCCCGATGCACAAAGTCCATTTCCTCGAGGTACTTCATGCCGGATGCTATTTGCGTGGCCATGTACACCAGAGTACCGAAACTGCAATTAATAATACAATACATTAACGTAACTGGCAAACTACGTCTTGTTGTTTGTACTTTAAACTTTTATCTGACTTTAATGGCTTTATCAGATCATGCTAAATTGTGTTCAAATCGTAATTAAGTTTTACGAAAAGTCAATTAAAAAGTTTTGTGGGGTAATTTTTTCATTTATGCTCGGAATCTACAGGCAAAATATGTAAATGAAACATTTTCTAAGATGAAATTTATAATTAACTAGCTCTTCTGAGCGCGCTTCAAGCGCGCATAGGAAAAAACAATAAGAGTAACCTCAAAATGCACTTTTCGAATATTTTAAAAACTTCTCCACCAATCAGCTCAAGAATAAAAATCTTACGCAAGATGGCGATAGCTCTCTTTTATAAAGGGATTAAAAATTATTTATAGGTAAGATTTATTATTGATCCAGGGAGTCTTCAATTCCTTGATAATTATGAACTCTATTGAGTTTTAAGTCATTGATATCAAATCTTCTTAATATCGAACTAATTATCTGAAGCACAACTAAATTTATTCGTAGGTTATGGCAGTTTGTTTTGGTGTTGGAACTCAAACCGATTCAAAAATAATATACTAGGAGCACACTCTCTAAAAGTCCCGTACAATCATCGGTTTTTAAGCAATCAAGCGAGTTGGAAGGCAACAAAGCAGTGTCCGGCCGCAGTCAGCGAAACTTTTATCGATTCGAAGCCACCCGCGCAAAGCGAGTGTTTACGCAAACGTTTTCATTGTCACCGTTGATTGTGAAAGTATCGAATTTATAAAGCGAACTAAAATTTAAACCTCAGAGTTTTAGCAGTCTGCACGGTGCTGGTCTCAGCCACGTGGCTCTGCAAGTACTGGTTGAGGTCGCCGCACTCGGAGTTCTCAAGGACCATGCACATCGGGTCGTCCTTGAGACTGGCTCCAAGCAATCTCGCCACGTTTCGGTCTTTCAGTTTGGACAATCGTTTTGCTTCCTTCCTGAACTCTAACCTAGAAATTATAAATAAAAACAATATAGTGAAAAAAATTTGGCTGTTGAATCATTTAGGCAAATTATACGGGCCATTAGCAAGTCTAAGTTTTAAAGTGTAGTTACGAATTATTTTGTTTAAATTATTTAAAATTGCGAGAAATATCATTTTAATGGATGTATGCACCAAATTTAAACGTATAGTTTAGCCATGTAAGTTACGTCTAACTTATTCAATTTACACGCAAAAATTATGTTAGTCGTGTAAGTTATACGTGTTAATAAATCCAAGGAAAATTTTTTTCAACTGTTTTCATATACGAGAAAAATTATCTTACTCATCGTATTTAAGCAAATAACTTATTCATGAAACTTACTCGTAACTTACATACTTTAAACGCATAAATTACACACTAATTTAGCTGACTCGTTGACTACTTGTACAATTTAATCGAGTAAACAACATAATTATTGATGTATACATATTTATTATATGTATACATCAATAATTATGAGTTACGCTCAATTTAGCCTTGTAACTTACATGACTTATATGTGTAAATCATACACTTAACTTAGATGACTCTTTAATGTTTGATGTAATTTAATTAAGTAATTTAGATGTATAAATAATTTAGAAACTTGAATAATCACGCACATAACTTAGTCATGTAACTTACGTTTGATTAATGTAACTTACATGACTTAGATGATTTATTTATTACTTATATGGTTAAATCAGGTTAGTAAGACTTCTAAAAATCTTGTATCCATAAAAACTGATGAGTAACTTCACCTTGTAAACTACTTATGGCCTGTATAGTTTACACGCGTAATTTACACGCGTAAATTACGGGATGAGTAAAATTTACAGCAGCACTCCAGTAGTAAAGGGTGTGTTTACAACTCACCTAAGAGGCTCACTGGAACCGGGCTTGAGGGACTTTACGAGCACGAGATTGGAGCTCGTATTCCTGAAGAGGTCGTCGTAACCGACGAAACGGTCTACTTCGCATACGTGCACGTCCCCGAAGTAGCCGCAGCCGAGGCTCTCGGCGATGGTCAGCCTTTCCCGGGGAAAGTCGAATATGGCCGTCTCGGACTTGTCCTCGTCGTCGTCGTCCTCCGTAACCAGCATGTCCTCCGGACTGAAACTGTTGAGGCTGCTCGAGGCCTTGGCGCTGTGGGCTCGAGGTGAACTAGGATTTGGTGATGTTGGCAGTGGTGGGCTCTGAACATAATCGAAATTTGGTCATGAGTTTAAGTGAGGATCAGAGAATAAATTTTTTTTTAATTCTTAGTTTATGTTACATTTTGATGTTCAATCACTTATAATTATTAGAATTCAGAGTATCGTTTTATAAAATAGGTTTTATATTATATTTATAGGTTATGTCACTGTTTTCTGCGGTAACTACTATCAAATTTTTTTTTCAATGCAGCAAATTTTAAAAATAACGTTGACAAAAATCAATAAGTTATTTCATTCGCTCGTAAAATTTAAACCGTAAAGAGACACTGTACGCGAGGTCGTTGACCTGTGCGAAAATTTCGTAAATAATATTTTTTAATATCCATTTGATTTTCATTCTGTCTTCGTACAGATTAACGTCACATTTTTACTGTTTTTAAAAAGAACATCATGAAATTAAAAAAAAAAAAAAATTTTACGTGATATTCCCGGGCAGATGTGTACCAATAATTAATTCAATATGCGGGGCACGTGACAAGTGTAACAAAATAGAGCGATTTGAAATTCAAATGTACTCGGCATAAAGCGTTTGGGATGGAAAATATACAGGAACAACGATGTAGTGAGTATTTTTATTTACATATCCATTACCCGGAGTTTATAAATTTAGTGCACACTCGACGTTATTTTTTTTCGATGATTTGCATGAATTTTTTTTGTTCACGCAAAAATTCATTACAAAAGACCTACTTTACAATATTTAAAATACTAAAAAATTTTCATGATGAAAAAAATTTTTTCATTACGTGAAATATTTATTAAACTGTGAATAAATCGATGAAACACTTTTCAAGTGTTGGAGTGTGTTACTCATCTGATATTAATTTTAATGAATAAAATTTAATTAAATGAGCACAAAAATTTATTGTCAAATTTTACGCAAAAAAAAAACAAACACATTTTAGATAGTAGTTGAATTATAGTAAACTGAAAATATTTGTTTTTTCTGCGGCAAGGGAACACATGTAAGTAACACGTACGAAAGTTGCATGGGTTTACTTACATGTGTACAATGCAGTTTCACACGTATCACGAAACATGTGTAAGTTACATGTGTTCATTTGAATATATATAAATTATACTTTCGCTACAGTATACACTTACGCACTTGAGACGTAACATGTGTAACTTACACTTGTAAGTTACATGTGTACAGTTTCACACTTGTGACGTAACATGTGAAGTTACATTCGTAAACTTACAAGAGAGTAACCAATATTATTCACTCTACACTATAATAAACGATATCAGTGAAATAAGAAGTTGCACTATCTAAATAATCTTAGAATATAGAGCAAGAAAATGGTGAAATACCTTTTGGATGTCCGTGCCGGTGGCGTAATACTTTTCCGGGGGCGGTGGAATTGGGGGTGGCGAAGACGGCCGCAGGTAATCTCCCAGAGTCAGGGCTGAATTTAGCGAAAGCGATATGTCAGTACGTTCCTTCTTTAATTTCACTCCTGAAATGAACACAGACCCAGCCCCCCAGCGTGAATAATGAGTGGGATGGAATCGAGCCCTACCGCTTTAATTCGTATGATTAATGGTCAAACCTACGAGAATCTAAACTTCGCTATCGATATTTTTCTAGCACTTTTTTTTTAAAGTTCATAAATTTTTGAACTTTTGATTTCAAAAAATTTGTAATTTTGAATTTTAGAAAATATGACGAGTTTTCAATAATGAAACTTTTTTTAAAGTTATTGATTTTTGATGAATTTCAATATTTTTTGATTAAAATCATTAGAGACGAAAGTTTTTCAGTACAAATTCTATTTTAGGTAAAAAATCTTTATATTTATAATTCTAATACAATCTTTTTAAGACGTATTGACCGGTACTAATAATACAAGAGTGCCAACCTAAAGACGAAAAAATATTTTTTATTTTAGCTAATTTAGTTTTTGATGATTTCCATAGGTTTAATCTAGTTTCATTGTAAACAACGATTCAAATATAAATCAAGGGGTACCAACCAAAAGATTATAATAACAAAAAGACGCGTACCTGCGGTAGTTTTGTGTAGCTGGGGCGTGGTGACGGTGGTCTTGCAGCCGGTCGTTGTTGGCGCTACCGCGTAAGCGCTCGGCTGGTACTGGAGCGGAAGTGGGGGGCAAATTGGTCCCTTGTCCTCGCTTTCCACCGAGACCTGGACAACCGATATTATTATTCTATGTTACTGTTGTTACTCTTACGTGCAACAACCTTCAATTCTCGTGTTTGAGGGAATTATTAAGCTGTCATTTATTTATTGAAAAAAAGCGTTTTCTAACCTAAAAATTTGAGAAACCGTGTTTCATCAACTGGGGTAAGTAAGTCACAGATGGAATTTGATGTGTAAAAGTGTTGCGAGTTAGATCCAAAAGGTTTTGACTTCAAACTTGAATTATTTAGTAAATAATTAAAATGTTGATAATAAAAAATTTATTTTAGTACCTCAGAACCTTATAATAAAGCATGTAAAAAATAGACTCTAGCAAGTTTTATTTTTTCATTAATATTCAAAATGCTGAAAGCAGCGATTTTTCTGTTTTATAATTGGGATCTTTGCTTTACAACCGTTATAAAAAAAGTAGTAATCAAGCAAGTAGAATAATTGAATGATAAATATTTAAAAATTAGTATTAAATAAATGCAGCTGACCTCAGGAAACCATGACAAGAAAAAAAATTAATTTAGCTTTTCATTTTAATACTGAAATAGGAGCTGAAATAAATTTTTGTTTTTATTTGGAAATCATAAAAATTTTTTCGTTGCTTTCATCATCTCTGGCGAAAAAAGTCATATGAATTTATTTTAAAATATTTTTAATACAGTGAATAAGTTTCATGATTCAAATTATTCATAATTTCAAACTAATAACAACGTAACTTTAATAATAAAGATAATTTGATAACTAAAGTGAAATTAAACAGTCATCCCTTGAAGCTTTGAACAATTAAATAAAATAACTCCAAAATACTCCAAGTCATTATTAAATTAAGTCGCGACAAAGCCCGAGCGACGTCAAAGGACTCGCGGATATTCAATTCTGTCGTACACAGCACGTTACATGAAATTTTCCGTCACACCCTTAAATTAAATTTCAAAGTGTCTCCGTAAAGAAGAAAAGTAAAAAAGAGGGGAAACGATTATTATTTCTTTGGGCAAAAATTAAACAGATTAGAGCGGTTTTGTCGGTTGTAATCCAAGCCCCCGCGATGTACTTTTATTGTCGCCGAGGAGGAGGATTGCGAGCGCTGTTTTTGTAATTTTCTCCGCTGCCTTAATGTCCGCGCTGGCGAAAAAAGCGGCATTGTTTGAATTTTTATATTTTTAATTAGCTTGGAATTTACGACCCTGGAAGAAGGAGTAAATCAGAATTACACCGGGAGAAATTTTTCGCTCGGGTTTGTTTTAAAAAAAAAGCACGGGGTTTTTGTGTTTGCAAAATTCATTCTGTATATTTTCTGGAATTAACAAACACGTAAATTTTGGAATTTTTTAAAGAATTTTGATTATTATTTTTTATATATTTGTACCGAGTATTATGAAAACTGGTAGTAATCAAAGAATTAGATAGCTAAGCCTTATTAGTTTAATAACGTAAATTAAGGGATATAATAAAATTTTCTGCTATTATTAAAAAATTTTTATTTCAATTTCGAAGTAGAAGAAATATTTTTAAAAAACGTATCAAAGACTTGTTTTGAACTTAAACACACAAGCCTTATCGCTGCGATGATTAAACAAAGAAATCCAGATAACCTTGAGCGTTGTTTTCAAACTAGAGCATGAGTGCGAATTAATTATAATTTTTTAGATTTTAAAAACTTCTCAAAATATTTTTAAACTAGTTTCGTTTTAGATTATTTAAAAGTATGCTTCGTTCTACGATTTTACTACTGATCGGTGCGTTTTCGATTCAAACTATCCAATGCAAAAATTTGCCAACCGACCTTAAACGCTCTCCCATGAGTGCCAAAATTTTGGAATTCGTGCGATTCAACTTGGCCCAAAGAGTGGACCATAAAAGACACTCAATAGAGGCCGAAATCACAATAGAACAATTATCAAACACAACCTTAGGTCAGGAAGAACTAAAAGCCATACACAAGCACCAGTCATATCTAATCAAATCGGCCTTTACTGAAAATCCAATAAAAGAAAACAGCAAAGGTCTCAAAGATGGATGCCAGAGCGAAATTCGTATAAGAGACATTTTTGATCAGGTAGAATTTTACACCAAAGAGTTCTCAATCGATCTCAGTCTGGGCTTGGTTCGGATTTGGCCAAGGTACTACTATGACCAAGACGCAAAATCTATCATCGTCCTTCCAGAAATACTCCAACTCAATCCAGATTTGATCAGCACGGAGTTGTACGATCTAGGACCTCCGGTACCCGTGTTCGAAGAACTTCAAAATCCACTGGAAGAAACAAAAATCCAGAAAGGTCCGATGTGGGTTTCCAACACTCCTCCAATCTTGAAAAACCCGGATCTGTACGAACTTGGATACATCATACCTCTCCAGGTTCTAGCTGGGTTCTACGAGTTGGTTTCATCCACTTTCAACAAGTTGAACGACAGAAAATACCAAAAGGTTATGGCACCATTGAGAATCCTCAAACGTTCCAGTGATGCCGTGGACCGGATCAGGGCATCCATGGAACTGACCTCCAATGAATTCGACGAGCCAGAATTCAATTACAACATGAAGAAGTGTGTCTTATGGGCTCCGGGTAACTCATACTACAGCTTCAAAGATAGAGAACACAAAGTCGGGCAAGATAAGTTGGACACCAGGTTGGAGGTAGTGATTGGTACCTCGCGACTTAGAAAAGCCGAGGATATCCACAACCGCATTATCCGTTTCATGAAACTCGTGAATTACGGTGTCTACCCAAAACTTAATAAAGACCAACTGGATAAAATAGCAGAACATATAGTATCAGACGAAGATTGGTTCGACAGTATCACGGAATTATTCTTCCAAGTTGTTTACTTTGGATTGGGAAGACGGAGTCCTTATCGAATAGACGTAAACCAGTGGAAGAGAACACGTCACAGAGAATTGTGGACTTGGGAGTTGAAATCCATTGACGAATATGGATATCCTAGCAAAGGTGTAGCTGACAATTCAGCATTTTTCAAGTTCCAAGCTCTGTGTTACGGTGAACGATTTCTGGTTCGCAGTGTACTGACAAACAGGACCCACACCAGCATGGTTTTCAACCAGTTCCAACAAAAGCATCCGGAACTAGCATCGGCTAATCTATCGGACATAAACGACTTCGTTGCGAGCAAGCTCCGTGACTCTGTGCACCTGGAAAGATCCAGGATGGAAAAATGGTGCCGGAACGACGTTATCGTGCTGGAGTCCGAAGACAGTTCGGAATCGCTGATAGTTGATTTGTCCGATGTGGTTGGGTCCATGGGTTTCGAAGATTGGTGCAATGGGGTGCGTTACAGAAGGAAGGGTATGGTAACAACCGACAGTGCGTTCGTTCGAGTGATGACTTACAATTCGAGCGTTGAGAATAGATTGAATGTGGACACGTTGAGCGATCTCCAGAACGATTTTATGTTATCGAGCAGACCTGACTCAGATATTACTTTCTTCGAGTACGTCGAGGACCAATTGCAGAGGGTCAACTCGAAGGCTAATAGGATACTGAACGAAGCTTGCAATGATTATGAAAGAAAGAAAAATCATCGTGGTAAGAAGAATGAAGAAAAAGCTTTAGGTAAAAGTTGGGTAAAGCAAGGCATGGAGATGCTAGAAGGAGCTCTTATTTTCTTCGAGGGCAGTCCCATGGACGATTTTAAGATGAGACAGGTTCATTATGGTGACCTTAGACGATGAATTATGGACAAAAGTTTTTGATTCAATTATTATGCACTGATTAAAACTAAAATAATATTCAAAATTGTTAGTTGTTCTGAATTTCTGCGAGATTTATAAATTGAACTATTTTGAACTACGAAAACCATGGATACAATTAATATTCTAGGGTAGTTAGACGATTTTCGAATGGAACAGCTTTATTGTAGACGTTGACTAAATTTGCAATGAGTACAACTTTTATGTACTTAATTATATTGATGTTGCATATTAATTCGAATTAAAAAGTTGTTAATTTTAAATAAATTTTTTTTTTATGAACCATAAATTTTTTATTAACATTAATTTTACTAAACGTTATTATTATTATTTCTACTTTCATCATAAACTGACTTTTGAAAGGTCTTCGATTAATTTATAATAAAAATGTCCCCTTTTTGTAAAATAATCATCGTTGTAAAAACAGCCTCTAAGTTATAAACAACTTTTTTCAACCTTTTTTTTCCAACAATCCACACATATCCTACGAAGTCCTCAATTCTTGCTAAGGTAAAAATTCCCGATTAAAAAAAAAGGCAAGTAATCTTTCAAAATTCGAAAAAAAAACTTCCCAATTGACTTTGAGTTTGAAAACAGTTGGATTACACCGCGAGTCGATTACAAGGCTGATCCGATAAACGTTTAGTCCCTCGGGAGTCGGCTCGGAAGCTCATCGATAAGTTTAACAATAAACCCTGCGGACAGTGCGCGGTCATAAGACGTCCGACAGCCGAAACGAGGTCACTTCACCGGATGAAGGGGGAACGTACCAGGTGGCTACGTATATATAGCTACTGCCAGAGATGAAAATTGTTCGAAACTTATCGATTATTCACCGAGCTGAAAGACAAGTTTATCGTGTCTCCTTTGCCTTGCACCCTACTCGTTCATCATAATCCCTCTTTTTTTTCGGGGTTCTTGAAGATTAATCATTTTTTTCATTAGGTAGTAATACTGCGTAGGATTTTGTAAAAGTTGGTGTTCTGAGATGTCTTGCAGATGTATAAATTCTAAAGTACTTACTTGCAAAGAAAATTCTTTGGAAAGTTAATTTAAAAATCAATTCAATTAATTAATTTTTGGAAAAAATGCATTCAGGGTAGGTAATTAAGAAAAAAAATGCTACCTGCCTAATTCAAAAATAAGACTCTACATATGGAGAGTTTTAAGTGTCCAATAGTTTCTCTTGAAATTTAGACTTAAGTAGCTGTTTTGAAAAGAGTAAATTTGAAAATGAAGTGGAAAACGCGAACGACAAAGAAGCAGTAGAAAACAGTTTTTAAATTTATATATAGATTAAGTATATTTTCCATGTTTCTATAATAAAATTTTTCTCATGTACATTAAAAAATAATTTTGTAATAATTGAATTGTAAATTATCAAAAAACTAAATATATTTAATAATTAAAGCCTTTTTTTAACTTTTAATCTTCAACTGACCCTTTTTTTAAGGTTATAAACCAAGTTTGGGTAGTTAAAAAATATGATGGTGAGAAAAACTTTGATTTAATACATATCCTTAAAAAAAATGGGATCTTTTACCCACTCGCAACAGCTCCCCAAGCAACCCAAATTTATTCATCATGATTTTTCCACGGTATCAATTCAAATTCAAGGTGTTCCCGCGCTCTCGAAAAAAAAGGGGAAGAAATTTCATACTTCCCGGAGGCGTAAAAATCCCAGCTTAAAATTCAAAACACGTGCTTTTTGTTCCGAATGAAAATGTAAGCCCCCGAAGTATCGGTTATCCCCATCCCCACTCTTTCATTCTTATTTTGTCCTCCCTTTTTTTGGGAATGCATTGTGCGTCGCACTCTCGGGATAAAAACAGCGAGAGCTGGGTGAAAAAACTGGAGCGTGAAGTGATAAAAGAGAGATAAAAAATTTCGAAACAAAAGGGAGGGAATGAATTACCTTGAGCTCTCCCTGGTGGTCGAAGAAGGTCTTAGGGGGTGCCAGTGCGGCCTTGAGTCGTCGGTTGCGGTAGAATATGAAGGTTATGGCGCCAGAGAGCATAACTATGACCGTCATGAGCAACCCTATGAGCAAGCCTATCAGTTGCCTGGATTCGGGCTCCTTGCTTTTGTCGGGAACTGTAAATTATTATAAATTATGCTGTAGCGATAAAATGTCTTCGTTTCTTCACTAAAAGTTATTGATTTTGTCTTTGCTATACCATTTTTAAATCAAAGAATGTTTAAAAAACTTGATAAATATAGATTCATGCGGTATATAATTAAATTAAATTGAAAAATCATTCTCTAGTACCATCAGCTAATTAAAATCAAATAAAATTCGAAAATCGAACGCAACTCAAAATATCCGTCAAAAAAGTAGAATTTGATAAATACGCCAACTTCACCTGCAGGAATTATCAATTAACTCACCCCCCAGTACAAAAATAAATTCCCGATAAACTTCAATTTTCCCCGATTGACAGTTTAACGCCACTTCGATCGGTATTTTCCAATAGCCAACGTCAAACCAAAAAATTAATATCAAGAAACCAAACAAAGTGTTTCGCGGATTTCAGTGGTGAAACAAAAGCATCGATAAAGCTTTCAGCCCCTTCAAAAAAATAAAAAAGTTGAGTATTTTAAAAGCTCTCGATTTGAAATTTTAAAAACACGATAAAACTTACACGGACTTATGTTGGCCTCGTGGTCCTTCTTGAGGGTAGCCTTAACTTCGTCCCTCTGCAGTGGGCCTTCGTTGCTAGGGTAAGTCGCCGAAGTCGTGGTCGAGGTCGAGTCTGTTGCGTTTTTTACGGCGACTCTCGAATCGTCCGTGACGTTATTCCACTCCGAAACAACTGGAAAAAATATTGAGACTTGTATTGATAATTGTGAATATGCCTTTATGTGTTCTAGTGTCTTGTACGTGAAATGATCTTTATTTTTTTTATGCTTATTACTCTGATTTCTTTTAATTTTTTGGACACAAAGTAGGAAGGTAACTTTTATTGGGCCATAGTTAGTTTATCTTTTACCTTTGTAACATTGATAGTGATACACCGTGATAGAATACACCTTTATGTTTTCGTGTGTGTTATATATCAATTACGTGGAATGATCTTTAAGATTTTTTTTTTTTTTCATTTACACCAGTTGTGGCTACAATCTGTTTGCTTACCATCATTGCTGATAATTTTAAATTTAAAAAGTAGAAAAGTTTTTATTGAACCATTGTGAGTTTATTTCTTATCTACAATATTGACTTGTAACATTGATAGTGAACACACCTTTATGTTTTCTTGTGTGTTTTATATAAATTACGTGAAATGACCTTTACTATTTTTGTAACATATTACCGTGATTTCTTATATTTTTATATTCACAAAGTAGGAAGGTAACTTATTTTGGGCCATATTTAGTTTATTTTTTATCTTTCATATTTATTTGTTACGTGATCGTGAATACACCTTGAGGTTTTTTTATGCGTTAAATTTCACCATTTGGAACTTGTTATTTTTTTTTCCGCGCTCTTTCAATAATAAAGCCTCTGGTATTTTCAAAGCCACAAATTAAAATGCGCCCCAAGAAGAGAATAGTTAAGCGTACCAGAGTCGAAAACGACCTCGCTGATCATGATCCACCTGGCGGCGAAGTACAGCTGTAGCTTTACGTATTTTCCGGATCGTGAGTGGAGCTTTATGGTTACGTCCCGCGCCTGCTCGAGCACGAGATCCGGCATGTACGAGAAGTGTACCGGCTCACCCGTGAACTGGCCCTTGTCCGCGCTGAAGAATACCTTGGCGTGACTGAACACCTTTGGACACATCGATCAAAAATATTATTAACTCTATTTATTTTCGACTCTGAGTATGTGGCAAAGAGAGATTTGTTTACCTGGACGTCCTTGCTGAAGAAGTTGTTGGTGTGTAGGTGCATGGCCGTGAAGTTCCTCGAGTAGTCGAACTCGAAGACTATCTCCACGGGTCGGCCAAGCATGCTCGGCGTGTCGTTCCTCCAGCCTACCCACTCGTACCCTATAATTTAAAGGTACTTCTTAATTTTAGGTCCAAAAACCGAAAATTTTTAAATATTTATCTAATGGCTAATTCCAAATTTACATTTCTTACAGGGAACCAATTATTTTGATTTCCTAAAAAAAAAAACTACTTTCACGGTTTTTTTCTGATTTTTTTTTGTACTTGAAATAGAAATGCAACGTTATCAAGTGAACGGGAAGCTGCATCTTTAGAGTCTAGTGAATCGAGCGAGCGGTAAAAGTCGTTCATTCCTAACGTGGGTAATCTTGAAAATGCTCGCGAGAAAAGCCGCAAACGCTCGCACAATTTTGCCAGTCTTGGAAAAATAAAGAGGAGCTCTTTGTTAACATGAGCATTCCGATGCTCAAGCTCTGAGCTGAGGGATGTTTACCTAAATGACTCCCTATCTATTCGTTACTTTCGCAAAAAAAAACTCCTTTTTTTTATTTAAAAACCAAACAAAACAATTTCAATGTATTTTTTTCACCCCAACCTCTAAATTTAGGTTTAAAATATAGTTATGAAAAAAATTATCAATTCATTTCACTAGCAAGGTGTGAATGGCGCTTTTGAGTTTATTAAGAAGTGGTATTAAACTTAACCTCGATATTTATAACCTAAAATTTTGTTTTAATTAATTAGTCTGGCGTGATGTAGATGGCGCTTTTAGTAAACTTAACCTGGATATTTATAACCTAAAATTTTGTTTTAATTATAATTAGTCTGGCGTGATGTAGATGGCGCTTGTAGTTCGAGATAAATACTTAACGTATTAGGCAATCTAAGCTCAAACTTTTTAACCTCGAAGAAACTTCTTAAAAATCACAGACCGTGCTGTTGGGTTGAGTTATTAACATTTTGATATCTTTCAGATTAAATTTTATTGTAGTATTTAAATATTTTTTTAAGAACGTAATTGATTGATTAAACAAACATGGTGCATATGGCACTATTAGTTTCAGTAATTTGATTTAAAACTTTAACAAGTTTTAGGCAATCTAACCTCTAACTTTTGAACCTCTAAGAAATTTCTTGATGGATCTAAAAATAGTTTGTAATAATCTTTAGGTAATTAATTAAAAAGTATTGTAACCAAATTCATAAACACAAGATCTTTACAGCGCCATATATTCATTCAAACACAAATTTTTTCACTTAAAACGTGAATAATTTATTTTTTTTCTCAGACATTTGTAGAAAGATGAAAGTCACATTAAAGTTAACAAGATGTTTTCCACTCGTCTCCTGAAAATTCAATTTTAAAGTACGAGAAATTCAAGCGCGCCGTGGGTGTCTACTTTACATTGATTAAACAGGGTTAAAAATTCACTTGACTCCGAAGAGCGCGTCGCGCGCAAACCGAAGAAGAAGAAGAAAAAAAAACACGCGGAAGAGTCACAAGAAGAAAAAGAGAGAGAGAGATAATAATAACAAAAGGTCCTCAACCGGGGGTTTCAATAAAAGAAAGCATTTCCTTCTTCCCCCCCCCCCCCCACTCCCCTCCTTTTAGTCTTTTTAATAAAAAGCAAACTCTGCTTCTCTCTCTCGAGAATATAGAAACTACCCAAATAGAATAAACTCGCGGCAGCTCACCGACTTTAATATGTATGTAAATCGAACGCCTCGTTCGACACTCGTATCACACACGTACCTTTTTTTCCTCTTCGTTTTCTTAATGATTTTCCTAAAAACACATGATCTCTTATTTCGTTTTTTTTTTTTGGGCTCTTGTTATCATTTTTTTTTTTTTCTGGTTGTTGTTGAGTTTCCGGGTTTCGAGTGCAGCCGAGACACTCGGGATAAATCCTGAAGCGCGGGTGCCTGCATTGCCAAAACCAATTTCGCGGGTGGGGGGTAGACTCCCGGAAATTTATGCGATTTGTGTGTTTGAGGCATATTAAATGTACGCCACCAACCGGCTGCAACCCGAAATTATTGGTACCACCCGCTATTGTTTTTTATTTATTTTTTCCCTTCTTTGTTGAATTGTGAATTCATTCGATGACTATCTTGCTACCATTTCAATTTGCACGATGAAATACAAATCCCGAGTTTTTAGGTTATGTTTCGCTGTGTTGCGATCAGTTTTGATTACTTTCAACCTGAATATTGCTAGTTTATGTCTCAAAATTCACAAAGTTCAACGATTTAATCAATTTTAAGTTACCTAACCTCAAAATCGAAAAATAATTGTGGTTACTGTTTAGGTCATTTTTTTCAGCTCAAAGACTTTTTATATTTTAAATATAAAAGAACTTTTTTCAGCATTTCAATAACCTCAAAATTATTAACCTTTACCTTTAAATCCGGATAAATTACAATAAAGATAAGCCCAATCAAATTTCAAAATAAGGATAATAAAGCATCATGCAGATGGCGCTGCACAATCTCTAACCTAAAGAAACGTGAACTCATCGCTTTAAGAAAATTAGTGCTTTATAATCCCAACTTATGAGTTTAGATGGCGCTGCTCTAACCTAAAAAAATTCGAACAAATCGTTTCAGAAAAATAATTACTTCACCCGACACTGCCATCTACATAAATCTTCAATTTAAAATTCATAAAACTTTATTTTCTAAATAATTCATGGAATTTTATTTAAAAAATATGATTCCATGTTGTTCTTTAAAAAAAATTAAATTTTACCTTGACCATAACCGTGCAGATCCAGTCGAAAGTTGTCCGGTCCCTTGCGTCCATCAACGAGCTGTCCGAGTCCGTCCTCGAGCAGGCCGTCCTCCTTCTCGGTGCCGTCGTAGGTGCGGTCGGTGAGATCCAGCTCGGCGCCCCGCTGCACGCCCTGGGGCATCGAGTACGACACCAGACCCTCTGTTAAACGTAAACACAAACGCGGCAGAATTTTATTTCTCTTTCCTCGAAAATTTTATTCAGACTTTTCTACCGGGAAAATTGCACGCGAGCTTTTATTTGGAAACTGCGAGGAGCAGGTGGCGTGATACTTTGTAGGAAAACTCCCTTTTTTTCTTTTCTTTCTTTCTTTTTTTTTTTTTTTTCTGTGCCCGGAGGAAAAGTTTAATTTAGAACGAATGAAGTCGCTGTGCAGGAGAGAGGCATTGTTTTGATAGAATTTTAAATCTGCCGTGTTTTTCTTTAAACAACGTCAATATACAAAAAACGTGTTGTTTGCCGTGCTCTGTGGAACACACGAGCTGTGTCAAAAACTTGTATCTACAGAATGAATAAAAAAAAGCTGTCATCGAATCACGAAATAAGTAACATTTAAAACCTTATAAACGATTCTTAATCAGAAAAGCAGATTCGTCCATAAATTACCAATAAGAAGAAAAAATTAAATAAAAATTCGCCACTAATACTGTAACTACGGAGATACTTTTGGTCGATAAAATGTTTATTATTTTAGCCTATGGAGAAAAAATGTTAAAATGATCTTTACTATCAATCCGTTGATATGAAGTAATAAAAAAAAATTTCGACATACCAACGACGAATAAATTGACTCTAAGTTTTTAGCTCATAAAAATCGCTTCAAGTCATTTTATTCGTGTCTGGTAGGTCGAAAAATTTTCTTTTATCATAAGTATCAATGGTATGGTAGTCAAGGTCATTTTAACATTTTTTGGCTGCAGGCTAAAAGTGTAGGCTTAGAGACGTGATTTTATTGGACAAAAGTATCTGTCATTGCAACTTTATTCGTGGTAAATTAAAGGCTAAGATTTTTCTTCACACGGAAAATCGAGATGTTTATATCCTTCATAACCCATTCAAACAATAATAATTTAAAAATATGAAATAAAAATACAAAATTCGAAAATTTTTTTTTATAATTATTATATAATAATTATTGTGATTATTACAAAATCTTTCAAAATTCTAAAAAAATCAAAATTCATCCATCAAAACGAAAAATATATAGCCTACGTATCCCAGCATCCCGTAAAAACATAAAAAGAAAGTCGTAAAATGATAAATCACGAAAACAGAATCCCGCGTTATGTTTCTTTTTGGCCCCTCTCTCCCATAAATCAAGTATTAGATCCAAGAGAGAGCCGGGTAGTAAATACCGAATCGCGTCTTACCGGTCCAAACACAGCCGTAGAGTTCCACCCGCATGCAGACAATGCGCATGTGCGAGGTGTAGGGTATGAACCGGACCTTCGAGGCGACCACGGTGGGATCGAAGATCTGCTCCTTCTCCGTCTGCGGGTTGTCGTTTCCCACCAGCAGCTGTGAACATTAAATTTGAAAAAGGTTTTTTTAGGTTAGGGAATGTTTGGCTGGGGGAATTTATTCGACCGAAGCGTGATAATTAGCGGTGGCTCGGGATCTAATGATACGGTCACGGTACAAACAGCGGTTTACCGGATCGCTCGACCATGGATGTAGTTTACGAGGATGTTTGCATTCGTTGTGTCAAGAGGTTTAAAACATTTTTTTTTACCAATACTGTGTTTCATTTTAATTAAATAATTTCAATGTAGTTTATAAAGCGATCATATTTTTAAATTTTTTATTTAATAGCGAAATTTGATTAATAAGTAGTAAGTGGACTAGTATGATCAGACAAACTTTAACTTTTATTAATTTAGTATTTTTTATTGATAAGTAGTCATAGATTATTCTGGCCAGGCTAACTTTTAACTCTTATTAAGGTAGTATTAATTATTGATAAGTAGTGGTAGACTAGTATTGACAGACAAATTTTAACTTTTATTAACGTAGTAATAGGTTATTTTGGTCAGGCAAACTTGAACTTTTATTAATGTAGTATTCATGATTTAAGTAGTACTGGACTAGTATGGTCAGACATACCTAGCAAAATTTTTCTTGTAGATTAAAGTTTATTTAATTAAGTTAGTCATATGATTGACCATCAACAAGTGACGATACCAAGAGTAAACATCGACGTAACTCAATTGTAATAAAAAAAGCGCGAGATTCAAAAGCAAAGAACAAGAATTTCGGTGAGGTAGTAAAACCCGAGTGCGTATTTACGAGGTCACGGTAGGGCTACTCATCGAGGTATCAATTTAATGTGTCAGTGGGTGCACCACTGTAACACCGACATTGTGCGAACCAGCCGGCTAGTCTTCCTTGTTTATGGCTGTATTAATTATTCCTATCACGCGCCACCCGCTCTCGGGCTACTATACACGTATGCAGCTGGCTAGGTTGTTGCGAGGGACCGATACTGGAGAGATGTTCAAGCAGAGCGCACTCTAAAATTACGAGCGACCCACTGCTCTTGGACGTCTGAATTTTGAGTGACCGATGATCAAACTCTTTTTGGAATAATAATTCTAGTAAGCAAGTGAAGAGTATTTTCATTGGGAATCGTATCCAAGAAGTTAGATATGTTTTTGAGAATCTCTTGGTTTGAGAAAAGAGTATCTAAGAAATCGTAACAATTATTAGAAAAGCCCTTTAAATCTGAAAACGTTTCAAAGAAGTAGCACATAATTCTGAGAATCCTCAACAGTTTGTCATAAAATCTGAGAGCATTTCCAAGAACTCGAATATACTTTCGAGAATATGTAGTGATTTTTCTAAAATCACTCTCAGCCTGAAAAATATTCCAAGAATTCACAGATAATTCAGAGAACCAAAAATATAATTCAAGAAATCGAACATACTTCTGAGAATTCGTAACCATTTTTCAAATAATCTCTCTCTGAAAAAATTTCTAAAAACTCGAAAATACTTCTGAGAATCCGTAATGAATTTTCAAAAATCACTCTAACTCTGAAATCATTTCAAAGAACTCACACTCACTTCTCAGAATCCCAAACCCTTTTTCAAAAAATCTTTTTCAGTCTGAGAGCATTTCCAAGAACTCTTATGTACATTCGAGAATCAGCAATAGTTTCTCAAAAAACCAATCCAAGAATTAACAGATACTTCAGAGAATCCAAAAATACCCAAGAACTCGAAAACTTTCTGAAGTTTTGAAAAAATTACTGCGAGTGTATGATGAACCAAAGGTTAAAATTCTCTTGAAACGGCGTTTGAAAAAAACAAGAGGGTAAATAGCAAGCACTCGGTGAGGAGAGAGAAATCCCAGAGTCACGCTAGGAGTGGCGCACGAGCGGGTAGCCGACAAATAACACGCGTGTCAGTCTGGAAGTCGAGAGAGAGCAAAACTATGGGCCAGCGGGCCTTCGTGTCATCCTTCCATTACTCTTTTTGTCAACGTCTGCTTCTTCTGCTTCTTTTTCTTCTTCTTTGTGTGCGTCGTGACTGCGAAGAGTCAAAAGGGAAGTGGTAGAAGAAAAAAACATTTAAAAAAAGTCATACCGCTGCACGCCGTTAAAAAGCGAGGGGGGGAGGGCGAGATGAAAACTTTATAAATGGCTCGTGTGACTCGGAGGGCTTGACCTTACGAACAATGAGGGATGCTTTTTTTTGGGATGTTGGTACGCTATGAGTGGCGATAAATTTTTGATATTTTTTTTCTGATTGTTTTTTAAGTGCAGGGACCCGGTAGTAGCCAAACGTTTCTTTACTTTTTTTATTTTATAATTATTTTATCGTCAAAATAAATGAATGGAAAAGTACCAATAATTGTTGTCACTTTTTTAAAAGTAACAATATTGCTGTAAGAGTTTAAATAATTTTTTTTTTTACACTTTTTGACGAAAGATTATAATGAAGAAATTTTATAAAAAAGTTTGAAGTTTCGTTAAAGACTTACGCCAAAACCATGCATTTTGTCAAAAATTCAAAATAAAAAATTCAAAAATTTTTATTTTTAGTCACTCTAGCTCTTTAATTTTCGAAGATATATTCTGAAACATACTATTAAATTTACATTGTCGATTAATTGATTGTTTATTAAACAAACAGCGTTACTATTCATACATGATTGATCGCTGCATATAATTAGAAATTAATAACACGTTATAATTAATGAATCACTATCTAGTTCAAAAAAAGTTTCTGGAATCGATTAGTTGTAAAAATTCATTAATGTTCGGATGCTCTTCAAAGCTGTATTAGCTACACAAGTAACTAACATAAAAAAAAACGATCTAATGAAGCAATCTCAGTAAATGAACACCATTTATTAAACGCACGTAACTTAAAAGTACCCAGAAAAAAGGCACACTTTTGAAATGCGAGGATTAATTAAGTAGTTAATCAAAGCGATAAATTCAAAATCTCGTAAGACGAGAGTTTACCTAATTGGATGAGCTGTAGGAGTTTGGTCGCTAATTAATTACTCGATCATTCGGCGTTATCGTACCCGTCGCTCCCTATTCTCGAGGGTGAGATATGCGATAACCAATTGTTGGCTTCCCTACGTCTCCTCTAACTTATTCGGCATCCGAGATTTATGGAATTTTTAAGTCTTTTAATTTACGCTTTTTTTACCATTTTAACTTCAGAGGTCATCGGCATTCATAAGCTAATAAAAAAAAGTTGATATGTCAAAAGTTCAATGAAAACACAATTTTAAAATTTTATTTCACGCATTAATTTTAGTGCGTAAAGTGGTCGTATTCAAAGTATTGAAATTTAAATTTTTCCGAACCAATCATAAACATTTTGAATCAATGAAATTCGATCATGCTTCATTTATTATACACAGATGAAGATATTAAAGTGTATTTGAAAATCACCCCTAAATTCGTGACGACCAAGAGACCCAAGCCCAAAACAAAAGGGACAAACCCACGAGGACTAGAAAACGTATGGACGTTAAATTGTTTCCGCACCAGCGCGGTAATCCGCTAATGGGAAGAGGGCCGACCCGATAATCCGTAATCCGGATGACACGTACCCGTTTATACTTTCTTCCGGTCCACCTTTTTTTCAACTCCCCGACTTTTTTTTTTTTCATCTCACGGTTTATTCAAATATTCATGCAAATTGGGACTCTGCTTTTCAATCGTTCGGTGTCTTCTGGCTTATAATTGAATTTATTTACTCTTTTTTTTTGACTATCGGATTTTTTACTAAGCAAAATTTGAGAACTGGGTTGGATATTTCAAACAAATGAGGTTTTGGGAGTTCTTGTCTATGCACAGTTAGAATTTTTCAGACAAAGAAAACTTTTTTAAGCATGCTTATCTAAAAATTAATAAGATAAAAAAACAAAAATTAATATCGTTTAAGAAACTGAATTTTTGGGATTATTTTTTAAATTCATTACTTTTTAATAGTACAAATTGATAAACCAAGAATTAATTCAAGTTCTTGAAGATGATCTTCCAAGTGTCCTCTGTCATTGATGACCTGGTTGTCCAAATCAAAAACTGGCCATTGCGTCGTCATTTAAAGTCATTGCAAAATTTCAGTCTCTTATAAACAGTAGGGTCGATTTTATAAAGCTTCAGAGAATTCAAACATTCAAAAAGTGTTATAAATAAATAATATATAAATAATTTAAAAATAAACAGATTCGAGTAAATATTCTCAATAGTATCTCGACACATAATCCGTCAGCACCGGAATAAATCAAGCGCGCGAGTCTGTCGAGAATTAATGAATTAAAAGTGGCGTGCAGCTTTGGGGGGTGCTGAAGGGGCTAAAAAAAGAAAAAAAAAAAAAAAAAAAGAAGAAGAATAAGAGGCTTCAGTCAAATTTTAATTCAGCCTGCAAGTGACTTTTCGCGCTGGAATTTCAATCTCTTTTATCCAAAGTTACTTTAACGCACCAGAGATTTCCCACTGATGGTAAAAGAAAGAAAAAAAAAAAGAGAGAGAACTGGAGCCGATGAAAAGCGCGCGTATCGAATTTTAATCAATCACCTTTAGGGACAGCCAATTCCCGAGCCAATTAACATATTCATTTCGGTCGCGGCTGGACCGTTTTTTTCGCTCGAGCTGGCTTACCGCGCGCGTACGCTTTTTGACTTCTGATACGTCTACGCGCGCACTCCGACGATAATGACATTGTCACGAGCGACTTTTATTTCGTTACCCTGATTGACGTTTAATTTACATTTTTCTTAGTTTCTAAGCTTCTACTTTTTTAGATTCCTTGTACTTTGATTTTTTTGAAAATCAATATTATTTATTTCTGCTACAACTTTTTCGTTTTTTGTTTTTGGTATTCAAAAAAGCATCTAAACTAAAGATAATAGAAACTACCTCGAACTTTCTTGAAAATGTTTGCATAGAGTAAAGTTTCATGCTGAGGTTTTTATGTATTCAGGTTTTTCACAGGTTTCTGAGTGTTTGAATTATGAAATTTATTCGGGATGTACAGAATCTAGTATCATTAGGTTTTTTGATGGATTACTGGGTTACTAGGTATTCAGATTTTTCAATTTTACTAGGTTACAAATACTTGGTTACCAGGTTTTTAAGATTTTAAATACTTAGATTTCCGAGTATTATAATTAAAAGTTCATGAGGTTCTGTAGTATATGAGTTATCAGGTTCTTCAGTATTCAGGTTTTAAAGTTCCCAGGTTTCCTAGTATTTAGTTGATAAGGTTTTTTGAGTTTCCAAGTAATCGGATTTCTGGGTATAGCAATTGAAATTTTTCAATATATAAGTTATTGAGTTTCTGAGAATCCAGGTTTTGATGCTATTAGGTTTCACGGTATGAATCAGTTATCAGGTTTTTCAAGTCTCTGAGTATTCAGATTTCTGAGTATTGCGATTTAATTTTCACTAGGTTCTTGTTATTGTGTTTCCAAGAGTTAAGTGAACAGATTTTTTGAATCTCCAGAAATAATACCATACTTTAAAACTTGATAACCGTATTATGTGAACTTTATAAGACCAAAAAACCTAATACCGGAAGCTTTGAAAACCTTGTAATTTAAATATTTAGAAATTTCAAAATATAAGTACGCAAAAAAAATTTTAATATTTTCAACACTTATACCTAGAAAATCTATAAGCTTTTAATTCAGTGAACAAGTCTGTGAGATGCAATTATTGAAAATAACATGCATGAATTAAATATGCCAGAACTTTTATTTCAGTCTCTTGCAGATTATTCTTTGTGAGAACAAACGACTCCAATATTTAGTTTTTTCTTCCCGTACATATCTTTTAGAGTAAACATTATAAACTAATGCAATTCACTTACAACTGGTAAAAAAAAGGTAAACCAAGAGTACGAAAAAGGTAGACAAATCACCAGGTCGTCTTGGCCGTTGTCTCGGTAGTCTGCAATCACCCTGCAGAGAGTCGGTGGCATTGTCTCGGTTCTTAAAGAGCACATTTATCCCGGGGCATTGTTAAGGCAACCATTTGATGCCGCCGCCGCCGTTGGTTGTATCCACCCAGGGAGCAGCTCTTATTATCGTTTATTTCTCCCTCTCAAGCGCTTACTACGTACGACGCCAAAGGCGGTAATCCCGGCAGCCTCGGCTCGCGCAATGAATTCCGAGTGTCAGAATTAGCGTAAGACGCTGTTTTACTTATCCTACCCCCCCGGTGAGATGAAAGCACCAACCCGTTTGTCTTTACGATTAGGAGACGAAAGCTTTTTCTATTACTCTTTCAGCCTTTTTTAATTAATTTCACTCCTTACGTTTCTTTTTTGGGCACCAGATCATTATGCGTTTTGAGAGGAGGATTCATTCCGTTGGACTTCTACATAGTTCGATCAAATTTTTTATACTACTTAAGTCTGTTATTAACAAAGAGTATATACATCAAGTTCTAGGTAGCTACACTATGAACCTCCTGAGTACTTAACACAGCTAGGTAACAAGTAGTAAAGTCCTAGTTTGGTCCGACCGAATTTTTTATACTGCTTAAATCTGCTACTAGCATGAGGGTATTATTATCAAACTCTAGCTTGCTACACTACGAGCCTCCTGAATAAATTACACAGCTAGCTAACAAGTAGTATAATTTCAGTTTGGTCAGACTGAAATTTTTTATACTGTTCAAATCTGCTATTGAAAATGAATACAATTTATCGAGTTCTATAGATAGCTACGCATCAAGCTTGTTCGGTAATAAGTAGTATAGACCCGGTTGAGTCAGACACCCCAAAAAAAACTTTGATCAGCTGTAAAGCCAACGTTTAACACACACACACACGGGCAGAGTGGAATAATCACTCAGGTAAAATCAATATCAGTTGGGGGCGGAAGGCAGCCGGCGCTTAGTCACGCGCGCGTTTGCCCTCATTGACAGAGACGCATTGGAGCCGCTTAATCAAGCGGCGCTGCAGATTTACGATTAATATGAACCGACGCATGCGAAATGAGTGGGACCGGCCGCAATTAGACCCGAGTGCCGTGCTGTACCTCGCTTGAAAAATTATTCTACGAGTATGTATGTGTGGCTGTGTTTTTTCGCCTGGATTAATCGCCCTTTGTAAACGATGAAAGCGAGCATTATCGTTGCGATATTAAAGAGTGCGGAAAAAAAACAGAGGGGCGGCTTTTTTTTGGAATTCTTGTGACCTGGTTTCAGGAATTTCAGATTTTCATACTAACAAACAATATTTTATTGAATAGAATTGGAAAGAGCAAATTACGAATTTAATTTGAATAGCCATTCGAGGTAAATAAACTCACCCGCGAGACGTAAAAAACAAAATTTGAGAGAGAAAGAATTTCGCTTCCAAACTAGCGTTTGACCTGCGGCTCCACGGATAGCTTGGTTGGTAAAGCATCCGACCGGCAATCGGGAGATCCCAGGTTTAAATCCTGGTCCTGGAGTCGAATTTTTTTCTTTCTCAATTATTGTTTTAAAAATTCATCTTTCGTTACAAGATGATAATAATTTGAGAAAAAATCCTTTTTCTGCAACCTTTCAAAATTGAAAGACAGTTATAAATGAATTGATTATTTGTGCTCTACATCCAAGTTACAACCTTTATTGAACAATATTTTAATTGTTTGTAAGATTTTCTGGCACGCGCGTAATGAAATCTTCTTATTTTTGAAATATATAATTGTAGGTTACGATGCAGGTTCGATAAATAAGCATTATTATTATTATTTTGATCATCTTTATTTAATAATTTTGAGCTTTAGTTTTTTGGATAATCCTCAGCGTAACGTTGTACTCGGGAGTCCATTAACTGTTATATAATATATTTGTAAATTTTAACAATCGACGTGAAAATGAAAATCGATTCTTTTCAAACAATTGCAATATCCGTTTTACGATGTTACCAAATCATCAAAATATTTTTTGGTTTCAAATTAAATCACTGTATGAGTTATATTGAATTACACTCAATAATTCGATGAAGCAAACTGAAATCTGATGTGAAAAAAGATACGAAATCACTTTAAAGTCTTCAATAATTCAAAATGAAATAAATCAAGAATTTAAAAACATCTCGCGTGTTGAATTATCAATTACATACTTCAACCAGAATCGCTGCGTTTAATTCGATTACCATATATTATAAATCAGCAATGTGATATCTAATTTCGATTTGAAATCCAGAATAACACCGTAATACGATTATTTTGAGATTTGATTGCTCAATAAATTTCAAATGTGAAACATGAAAAATTTACAAAAAATCAAATTTAATAAATAACGGTATTTTTTTAAATGTTTGTAATTACTACAAAAAAGAATTTATCTACTTTCAGTTGATTTTGAATTTCCTCCAAAAGGACTAAATAGTGGCGTCATCTTGATAAAGTCGCATGACTCAGCAGTTTTTGTTACTGCTACTGCTGATGAATAATTCAATTAATTACAGTTCCAAAATAAAGTATGAAACTCCAAAAATATAAAATTTAATGATAATATTTTACTGAAATAATTATTTGTTCCGAGTATTCTGATTGAAATCTTTAAAAGCTACTTTTTAGTACCAGAGTGTAATAGATCCGAATGAAACAAGTAGGTTAGGTATCATTTTAAACCTCTCGATTCAAGCGATGAAATGAGACCATAAATTTTTAAAATAGCACGTATCTACATTAGTGCCTAAAACATGGCGCATGCGCCGTATGAAACAACCTTTGTATTGTTTTAGGCACTTCAGGCCGTGCGTGGAAAAATCTTTCAGCCCCTAGTGCGATAAATATTAATTTTTATGCGAGGGTAAATACTTACACTGGTTCCCTGCCGATTCTTCCAGCGTCGCCACTCTTTGAAGCCCGGCCGCCAGTAGTCGAAGTAGTACTCCTCGGAGTACTCGACCCCGTGTCCGTTCCCGAATCTTCCCTGGGTCCGAGCCGAGGTGAGCACTCTGGTTTGGCGCAGGCTGACCTGGAGGTACTCTTGGATGTCCTTGGTAACCATGTTCTTCGGACACCAGGCACCTCCGCCCTTCTCCTTTCTCAACCTAAAACAAAAATATCATCATAGTTTAATAGTTGAGTATTTTACAGCTAATATCTTCAAATTTGTATATTTTTATAACTTGTAAAACATAACCTCCAAAGAATTATGATTTTAATAACCTCAAAAAATTTTATGATCGTAATTATATGTTACAGGTTAGTTAATTTATTATCTTTAGAATAGTATCCATCAACACGTACATACGACTCAATGATGGTGTAAGACATAACCTACAAAGAATTATGATTTTGATAGATAAATAACCTCAAAAAATTTTATGACCGTAATCATGTACAGGTTAGTTAATTTATTATTTTTCTATCTTTAGACTAATATCTTTGAACACGTGACTCAATGATGGTGTAAAACATAACCTCCAAAGAATAATCATTCCGATAGAAAAATAACCTTAAAAAATTTTACAATCGTAATAATAGGTTACAGGTTAAAAACAGTTATTATTCAAATGAGAAAGACGAATCAAAGCTGTCAGGATAAAAAAAGTTTCATTTAAAAGTAAGAGTATCACCAGCTTCGATAAAGCACAGGTATGATTTACAGATAAAACAAGTGAATAAAGTGAAACGTTACGCGGAATAATCAAAGGTAAGCCGTAAATTCGGGGGGGGGGGGGGCTTGCACACGCAGTTCCCGCCCCGGCATAATTAGGTTCGAGCCCTCGCGCGCCACCCGAGATTTCCTCTGTTGCACTTAATTTGTAGTCAAGCCGCAGTTTTCGGCTGGCTGGGCTTCCTCCCTTCTTCCTATGAGATTTCGTTTAATTATTTCACTCCCCAGAAACCCCGTGTAATTACACTCTTTTTCTTACCTCTTTTGTGTTTCCCGTTTTTGTCATCTCGGGCCTTTGTTTTTTTACTCCTGTTTACTACGCTGTTTTAATTTAAATACCTTTTTTTTTTTTTTTTCTCTACTTCTAGAGCTGTTTGAGTTACGATGAGGTTTCGTTAATGTTTACTGGTGTTCAAGTCCCACCAATACAGACAACATTTCCATCCTTGCGTATAAATAAAGTTAATAAAAGTGAAAAGAAGAATTAGACGTCGAATGTAAATGGAGGGTAGAATATTTAGAGAGAACACTCGAGGCCAATTCAACAGCATAGCAGGGAATTCGCAGCGATGTCGGTCCGGCCGTGGCGATTATGAGCATAGCTGTTTAATTAACCACAAACGTGTTCAGCGCTTCACTCTCGATTCTGATGACCGCAAGTATGCTCGCGTTTACGTATGCGCTAGTAATAACCGACCCTCCCCTTCCCCCGCTACCTAAATTACGACAACCCAGCACTGTTATTTAGCTGAATTTTCAAAATTTTCAAAATTTCTTTGCTTACAGGAACGAATCATTATTGCGAGATGATTCTTAATTACAAAGGTTAACTAATAGTGCTATTTGACAGAATTAAATGTAAATAGTAAGCAGCTGAAATGGGAAATTTTCAATTGACAAACAATGTGATCTGAGGCTTTCCCACTATGTTTCTGCACGACGACAAAAATAAAATTCAAAAACTTTATCAATAAATTTGGTATTTCATTAAAAGATTGAAGAAATTTAATCGACGTGTGACGTACCTAAATAAACAGAAGAAAAATCTAATTTTTCATTTTTGAGGTTATGTAACTGATAATAAATGTCCACAATTTACGAAAAAAAAACCTTCGACCCAAGCAAAAAAAAAATGTGTCAAACCGTGATAATCCAGCGGAACTGGATGAATTAGACGTCTTTGATTCGGGTGCACTCGTCAAAAGAGAATAAAGCTTCCCAAGCGCCGAAAGAAATTTAATGGAAAGATGAAAGGAAACTAAGGTATAGAAAGAAGAAGAAGAAGATTCATCTCATTTTTCAGGGCACTCGAGGCTCAATGAACCGTGTCGGGGCGATCAGAGGGGCTCAAAATGGGGCCAAATACTAAGTTTTTTAAAATCCATTCGCAGCTGTGGGAAGCTTTTAGTCACGTGCGACAAATTTCGTTCCTTGTGTCACTCGCTGCCCGATTCGCTCGCATTCATAAGCAAAGCGAGCCAAGATGAAAGTAAAACACCGCTTTTTTTTTTTTTTTTAAAGGGTGGTAGAAGTGCTGTGTTTGCAGGCAAAGAGCGAAAAAAGGGGAAAATACAGAGAAAGGCCAAAGGGCTAATTGTCCTCGTGATTTTTTAAGGGCTTTGTTTTTTTTTTTTTTCATAAACTCGTCGGGGCAAATAATGTATTGGAAGGGCTTGATTTTGAGGGTTTTCATGGTATGTGATATTTAATTTTACAAAGATTAGCTTGAGCAATGAATAAATATAAAAAATGATGTTTTGAATTTTGTGAGATTCAAGCAATTGGGTGGGCAGTAATTAAAAAGTTTGGTATTGTTTATTAAATTCTTTGTTGCAGTATTGAAAAGCAAATGTCTTTTTTGAGGTTAGATTAGGCTTAAGTAACAACAAAAGTTTTTCTAGGTTAGGTTATTTTTTCATAGTCACAAAAAATGCCGTAAAAATTTTTACTTTTGTTGTAAGACTGCTTTTAAGTCGAAATGAAGTTCCTTTGATCTTTTTTTATTACAAATAAAATATAGCAAAATTGTTAGTTATTATCAGGTCTCTGGAATTTTGTACCTCGACTAAAGACTACCATTTCAAATTGACATTTTTTTATTAAAAAAAAAAATTTCGTTTAAGGGGGGGGTATACCCTAAGCCTAAATCGATTTTTAAATTTCTAAACCTAAAAAATCGATTTTTTTTTTTTTTTTTTCTTAAAGTACAACATCTCAAGAATGTTGTGTCAAAATTTCAAGTCATTCTGAGTCGATCTCAGAAAGTTACAGCAGTTTTCGTGCAATGATCGAGGATGAAAGCCGTATAGACAAAGCTGAGAAAGAAGCTACCAAAGAGAGTAAAGATGCCAAGGTTAAGCGTAGAAGGAAAGAAAAACAAGCTGAAGACGAAGCAGAAGCAGCAGAAGAAGTGCTTTATGGTGCAGGAATCGATGATTCCTTTTAAGGTAAAAAAAAAAAAATTTCATTACTTTTATCTTGTTCAAAACTTTAAACGCGTTTTTCTCAAAACTAGTCTTTTTAAAGTCGGTGAGGAAAATATCTCGGCGACCGCTGCACCGATCGTTCTGAAATTTTGAGGATTTCTTTAATATATATTTTTCCAGGTATTAACACGAGGATTTTAAAAAATTTTCATTTTTACGGCTGTGGCGTCAACAAAATGGCGGATTTTTTAGCCGAAAAAACGGTTTTTCACTTTAAACAACCACCAAATCGTCAAAAATGAAAAAAAAAAAAATCCTCGTGTTATTACCAAGATAAACTTGTCTTCTAACAGAATCTTTTTTCAAAATTGATTTTAGGTGATCCTGAACAAAATGGCGTTCCTCACCGTAAAAAATCGAAAAGCAAAGGCGTCGCCGAAAAAGTACTGGCATCGGCTTATTTATTAATATTTTTACTTGAAAAAATTATGGAAGGTAATTGAAATGTTGTATAATTATATGGCGAATAAATGACTTAAATAATATTAACCGTTTTTTCAATATAAATTCCCAAAAATTACCTTTTTTTTAGCCTCTTAGGGTATACCCCCCCCTTAAAACACAATCAAAAAAGCTTTTTGGGATAAATTACCAGAGCGAGAGGAAAGAATGTAAATTAGAAGAGGTCCAAGTTAACAAAAACTAAAAGGTTAGGAACGAAAACGAGGAAGTAAAAGCTCTCCTTCCTATTATCTTCCCTGTGCTGGCCTCCGGTAAACTAATTAAATTTCTTGGCAATGCGGTGTAATTTGAATGATAATCCTCGGCGAAGAGATCAAAATGATTTGGGAAAAACTAATTACACCAGTACAAAAGCACGAAATTTCAATTACATTCGAAAAAAAAAGAAGAAAAAAATTAATTATTTAATCAACTTGCATGTTTTTGAAACATGCAAGTTGTAAAAATGAAATTTTTTCAAAGCTCAATGCTATTGTTACAGTTTAAAAAAAATTTTATTCGCGCCTTAGTTTGCATGTACGACACAAATGTTTTTTTCACATAATAAACTTTAATAATCGCTCAAAAGTAAAATATGTTTGAAACAAAATTTGTAATTAATTACTTTTAAAGAATTTTTAAGGTGGTTTCCCAACGTATCTCCTATACGAACAAACCATAAAGTCACGTGACCACTTGGCGCGAATTTGAATATGGAAATCAATAAATAGTGAATTCAAAGTTATAAACATAGATTTGAAAAACAGAAACGCATGCCGGATTTGGAACAGAAGGTCTGGCAGGTAAAATAACGAGGAAAATTAAGCGTTGAAGTTTTTGAAATAAAATTTAAGCCCCGGTAAACTTTCCTTTTATCCCAAGCACTTAGAGATGACTCTCCGCTCCGCCAGTTCCTCGTTCCCCCTCTCCGAGAAACTTTTACGAAATACAAATATAAGAATATAAGTTTAACAAAGAATTTAATGAACTCGGTTGAGTGAAAAAAGTACTGGAAATGCAGACTGAAAGAGATGAGCTGAAAGCTGCCGAGGAAAAACTTCCGACGAACTTCTGCGTAACGGTAAACAATCGGACCTTGATGGGTAATTGCTGTTAGCTCACAGAATCTGATAAATAAATAATGAGTTTTTTAACTATTAATTAAATAACATGTAGTGCGTTAATAAATTTTTTTATCATCTTATACGTAAAGTTAATTTTCACGCATTGATTTTAGTACGAAAAATGATCACTTTACGCACACTTTGAAAAAAATTAAAAATGTGAAAAATAATAGTTTTTACACATATACTATTTTTAGTGTTCCTGAAACATTACGCACTAAAATCGATGCGTAAAAAATAACTTTACGCATACTATGATAAAAAAAAATTTTATAAAACAGCACTTGGTAGGATAATTGAGGTTATGTTAAAAAAAATTATTTTAATTTGACTGAAGGTACGACCTATTTGTAATAATTTTGTTTTACCTAATTTTTTTTGGCTTAGTAAATCCAATTTTTATTTTTTTACTCATACAACGTAAGCAAGAAGGTACATTTACAACTAAAAAAAAAAAACTAATTTTCGCTCGGAATATTTTCAGAACTAGGCTTCGTTATTTTCGCAGTGTCCAGTCCTTCCTTCCAGAAAGATAATTCGGTCCAAAATTTTCCCCTGAAAAAACCTGATTTCCACGCGCTGGTGGGGGGCTGAGCCCGGAGTTTTTAAAAAAATAAACGAGAAATAATACGGTGTCCAGATAAAAATATTCTCTTGGCTCGTATTTTTATCAAATACTTATTTTTTATAAAAGTTCGCACGGCTTGCAGCCCCGTAGTCTTTTTTTTTCCTCCTCTATCCCAGAGTCTCTGAAATAAAAAAAAAAGAAAGAAGTGTGCCAACGGCTTTTTTACACGCAAACTGTAACCTACTTTCCGGCTGATAGTCCACGTACCGACTTATCTCACGGTCTTTTGTCCGTGCTCACACGCGTGTAACTTCCTTCTTTTTTCTTTTTTAATTCCTGTTTTGAAGAGAAAAAATCCAACGAGGAATTCTCGTAAAATCAGTTTTTTTGATGCTGTTTTGTCAATAAGAGTCATTCAAGTTATTAGAGTAAACATGATTTATAAAGTTTAAACATCTAGACAACAGAGGGTCTATAAAATCATGTATTTAGTGATTTTTGCCACGTAAAAAACGTTTAGGGAATAGTACTTTGCACATTTTGAACGATTTTAAAATACCGTGTAGTAGGTAACTCTTAGGTGCATCGAGTTTCATTGGAGCACTCTGCAACGATTCGTGTGTCAAACGAAACTATCGCTAGAGCAATCCGGGTGTACGGTCTAGCCAACTTTGAATGAATCAACGTTAAAGTGCAGTTTCAAAGTTTACACTGGGTCGAGAATTTTTTATTTTTATGCTAGTTATTTATTTATCGTGTTTATTTATAATGTATTGCAATAAATAAATAATTTAAAAAAATAACATCTTGTTTATTCTGCCTGGATCATCAAGACAAAGTCACCATACATAAGTGTTTATTTATTTTGTATGAGTCAAAAAATTACCATTAATAATATTAAATCTGACGATTAAATCCATTTTGAAAGTTTATTTCGTCTAGATTTGATTTTAATTACAGCGTATCGCGTTGACAGTGATTTAATGAATCATTTTTCATGTAAACTGTACTAATGTATCAAAATTCAATCAGAAAGAAAATTTTAGACTTTTGAGATAAAATATATTTTACCATCAATAAGAGTAAAAAGAAGTTTACAAACCTGGCGAACTTTGGGCCCAAGCTGGGGTCGAACATCGAACTCGCGGTCACGTCCTCGTCCGGTATGGCACCGCTTTCCATGCCCAGCGCGTTTGTACATTTTCCTAAAAATAAATAAAACACAATAAAAAGTGTTCAAAAAATTGTTTAATTCATAGAAGTTGAGCTAGCTCATCATTAAGGGGAAGTCAGGCCAGTATCGTCGATAAAAACGTTTTCTGTAAATCCTAAAGCGAGTTTTCTTCGGATTTTCATTTACTTGGACTCAACTTGACTCGGAGTTTAAGGCAGAAATCAACATAATATAAGTAGTACTTAATCTTATTGGCCATTAAGGGATTCAAGCTATAAATAAACTAATACAAAGAATTTTCACTGCTAGGGGGCGCTAATCGCACTTGAGATTTCTAGTTTTGTCAACTAAAAATCTTATTTAGTTAAAAAATTTTCAACTATGACTTTAGAACTTGGAGAAATTCATGGCTGTAATAAGTGATTTGAGCAAAGAACTAAAACTTACAAATCGGATAAAATATTTTTCAAAATTGCTAAGCTGGGTTAAAAAGAAAATGACGTTGTTATGGCTTGAAAAAAAGAAAATTAAAATTTTGAATAGCAGTCGGAAACATCGCACTGTGGTTACTGGTTAGTACCAAGAGATAATATCGGTATAAAACACGGGAGCCCGCGTCTCTCGGCCGGGTTATTACACTGCGGCGGTTGTCATAATAAATTCAAGGCAATACCCAGACCCGACCGAGTGGTTGGAGTGCCTTACAGCTCTGGAAATCAAGGAGCGAAACGTAATTGCGATAAAATATTTCAAGTAGCTCGCGAGAAGTCGGACATGAGAATTCTAATAAAGTTTTCATTACCCGGACCCCCTCCCCGCCTCACCAGCTGTTTTAATTTCGTAAACATTTTTATGGAATTTTATTATTCCTTCTCTGTAGCGAGCAAGATATATTCTAAAAGTATTTTTCATAACACAAATACTTTTCTGGATGGGGAAACGTTTCTGTACAATTGTTTATTACGAGATTGCGTTTTCTTCTTTTTTTTACCTTTTTCCCGCGTAGTAATAATTTTATCAGACTTTTGAATGCGCGCCATTTCTCAAACTCGTTGCGCATGCGTGTTTACACCTAACCAACAATTTACTGATTTAAACGATTTTTTTTTGCTACAAAAAATGTAACTTTACTCTCTAATTAATTAATAAAAAATAATGAAGTAATATATACTGACGGTCGTTAAGAAATGATCTCAATCGATAAAGTAGAACCCTTTGAAATATAATCAAAATTTTATTTTACATCTGATTGTTTAATTTTAATAAAATGTAAAGCTGCTTCGATTGATGAAAAAGTTGATAATGTAAAACACTCAAGAATAAAATTGATTGGTTATCAAAATTAAGGGTCTTATGAGACATACAAAATTTAAGTATAGCTTACCGACGGTCGGTAAAAAAATTATCTCATCCATCTAATAGTTCAATTAAAGTAAAAAATAAGATAATAAAATTATTGCGTAAAAAAAGGCACTTGAAACATAATCTTCCCTAGCCCACATTTCTCTACAAAAGAAGCCGTAGAGATAAGAGGTTACGGTTACCTAGATCCAGGGCGTGCGCCGTGAAAGGTGACGACGACGACGACGACAATAGGGCGGCGAACAGGACGAGCAGGATCATTGTACCTCTCGGCATGTTAACGACCGATATTAGGAAGTCGCACTGCTCCCCTCGGCCAGCCTCGATCCGCAGGAATGATTTTCCCGCGGCCGCCTCCTACGCCTCGGCTGATCCCTGCTCGACATAATAGCTGATCACCGATAAGTGTAACGTCCTGGATGCTTTCTGAAACATATATCGAAAGAACGGGATTTTTAGTTCGAGATGTGAGTGCTAATGTTTTATTGGGTTCGATAAGATTTCGAATTTTGAATTTTAAGGTTTTCATATTTCTTAATTTTTAATAATCAACAACGGATGATAAATACTCGTAAAATCATTAAAAAAAAATTTTTCAACGCAGTTTTTTAAAAATTAGATCAAAATAATAAACGTATTGCACAAATACACATATTATTCAGTTATAACATAAGTTAAATAAAGCTGTAATCAAAATATATTTCAATCGAGTTTCAATTATAAGGTAATTTTTGATATTGGAAATACTTTAAAGTTTGATAAGACTATTTTTAAGATTGACGATTCAATCTTACATTAAAATTTCAATTAATAATTTCGTAATCCTTGAGTAAATCTTACAGTGATCATATCCAAACGCGTTTCTCAATTATTTCTTTATTCTCTTATTTTGTGGAAGACTTGAATTTTAATTTGATTTGATTTTAATTGATTTTTAAATATAATTTTACAACTTGAAAAGGAAGATTGGTTTGATTTTTTATGTAATTTAATTTTTTTTTTTTTTTTTTTTATATAAAGCATTTATTTATCCTTTATGTAATTTAATTACTAACGAGATTGAAACTTCCGGTTACTCTTGTTTTCAAAGGTACAATTTCTCTCTTTTAAATATCGAAAAGAAAACTTGATAAATTTTTTCTTTTTGATACAAAGGATATCTAATTTTAATAAAATAGGTCGGAATAAAAAAGTGTACCATTTTAAACTCAATTACAAGTTACAGAACCTTCCACTTAACATTTGGGATTTCTTTCAAATCAGCTCAGTACGGTACATGAAAATTAAAGGCTCATGAGCAGTCACTCTTACAGTTCTAACTTTTTCATTTAAACTAGTGTTCAATTACTAAGTTCTACAAATCTCTTTTCCACGCTTCTGGCCAATCGGGAACGAGAAAAATTTTCAAAATTTAATTTTAACAAAAGTCTATAGTATCAAGTTAATTTCTTATTTAGTTAGTTTCGAATTCCCGACAAAATATTTACGTCATACAAAAAAAAAAAAAAAAAACCACGTGACTCAGAATTTACAACACAATTTACAATAACGTGTTTTCTCAGTTACTTCAAAGATCAAAATTTAAAAATACATACTACACGTTACTTCTAACCATCAAACTCTAGATGAAAAATTTTTTAAAGCCCAATGTAGTAAAAAACCACAAGCAGCTTTCAACAGCAAAATATCGATTTATTGGACTTTATAACCTTTAACCTCCATTATGGTACATACATGGCTGAATGCGGAATTTTAGGTGCTTTCATAATTCGGAGTCAAAAATAGGTGTCCCTAAAAAAAAAAAAAAACCCATGATAGAGTCTGAGTCAAGTTCAAATTTAAGGTTAACAATTTTCATCTGGAAAATTTGTTTGTCGAGTGCTTCAAATTTTCGATATTTCTACTTGTAGATCAAAATGACTTATTCTGTACTTCTAAATACTTGTTATTTCCATTTTGAGGATATTCACAGTTTTGAAGGTTCGAGCATGCGCATAGATGATAACTTTTGGAGGTTAAGTCAGCTGCTAACTTAATTTCGGGTAGTTTATCTATTTCTCAAATGCTAGGAAGCTACAAGTTGAGTCCAAGAAAATTCGCTTCATCGATCGAAAACAATACAAGTGCTGAAAACTTATCAATAAACCCATCCCATAAATCGAAATATTTATAAAAGAGTGCAATAAAAGCTCGTTTATAGAGGATAGAGAATAAGGTTGGCTCCAAATAAAAGGGTCGCAGAAGTTGTAACATTCTTGCGTCCCTCCTCCGAGGTGTGAATAATACATCGTAGCATTTCTCTCTCTTTCGATGCATGCCGATCACGTGCGCAAGGCGAAAACGTCCAGGGCAACGCAATTGATTTTTCTCTCTCGAAATACGTTTCATAAAAATTTACCCGGACCGAGCGTGAAAGGATAGAAATGGGCTGGTAAATAAATCATGTTTTTCTTTTTTTAAATCGCTCTAAATTATACTTTTTTCTTCAATTTTTAGAATTTTAGCAATTTAAAATTTTAGAAGAATTAGGATAATTATAAACATTTCAATCTGAGTATTAATCAGAAATTTCAGCTTATTTTTATTACAATTTAACGGAAAGTTTGAGGTTATGTAATGTTTTCGAACAAACTTTTCCCAAGTTGTGTATTGAAACCAACTTTAAAGTCCGAAATTTTAAAAGTTTGTTCGTACAGAACAAGGCACTAACAATAAGTAACCAAGATTTATAATTTTTTGTTTCTTCTCTTATTCTTTGTACCTTACGTATTTTTAGTTTCTTAAAAGTAACTTTTTTTATTAAACATTTCATTAAGAAGCTAGCTAAGGTTCGTTCACAATATTAAATTTTCAAAAGATCTTTGAATTATCTCATCCTAACTCAGTGAGCTTCTTCAAATCTTTTGGTAATCAGTTTAGAGCATCTGTCACTGATGCGTACACAAACCAAGCCCAGATAACACATGAAGCAGAGGTACCAGTGACATAAATTTTCGTGCCTCCCTTGGAAATATTCAAAAGCCCAACGCGTCCATTCAAATCCGAAAGAAATATCTCGCTAATTCAAAGCCGTTTAGCCGTGAAAAAAAAAAAAACATATACACGTATATATTTGTGTAAAAAAGGGGATGTAGTTGACTCAAAGGTGCATCGTACGTGACTGGAAGCTGCGTTCGCCTCATCGGAGTAAACCGCACGGGATACTAATAATAAAACTCGTGGAAGGGGAAAAAAAAGGGTCGCGAGTCTTGGGGCGTTAACGACCAGTAAAGTTGAGGGCTCTCGTACCTTAATTGCGCAACTCTTTTCAATCTCAAACTGGTTTGAGCGGCTGAGAAAACAACTTTACTTACAGTTGGTTGACATTGGCGGTAAATGACCTTACAATTTTCATGAATCATGACAAGTTTCAATTTGATTTACATACAGTGAACACACTATAATTATCATTCGCTATTAATATCATTAAAATATTAATAACTCGCCAAGTTTGAGTACAACCGTCTTCTTTGGGTTATTGTAAAGAAAATTTAGATTTACATAAATAATAATTTTAAAATACTGTTATGAACGAACGATTTTATAAATCTTATTCCATAAACATTATAGCAGAAGCTATTGAGTCAAACTAACTAAAGGTCGATTCACAAAATATATAGTAAGTGCAATAAATTTAAGGCATAACCACGAACGTGTAGACATGTATACACCATATTTCTGAGTTTGTATGTCCGACTTAATCCCGATATTATCTACTTGTAGGTACAGTAAAGATAATGATCTCAAAAAATTGTATCGATAAATAAGAAATAAATAAATAATAACAAGTTATGAATAATAAATAAATGAGCAGGCTTAATGCTACTAGCCTTAAATAATTTCGGGTCATCGGTTTCCATCAGCCGTAAGGCTCCGAATAACTCAGAAAAAGTTAGCAGCTTCAGGCAATAAGAAACCCGAAAGAAGAATTCATAAAACTATCAAGCTGAGAGGGGAGGGGTGGGTGGGTGATAAATTCACGGTAATTGAAAAATTTCGCGGGTGGAAAACACGCTCTACGAGTCCCCTCGTTATCCCGTTAAAAGAACCGCCAAATCCTTTTTCAGCTCCCACTTAACGAGACGAAGCTTTAACTTTCGCGCCGCCGGCCCACTTGGCAATGCTCAGGTGCAGCCAGTCCGTCCTCATTTGTCTCTCTCTCTCTCTCCGGCTGCAGTTTGTCTTGTCTCCTTAATAAATCCGGGAGAGGAAGGAAAGTGAGATTTTTTACCTGCGCCTGGTTACTGTTTTGCTTTGATCGGGAATTAAACTTTTTCGGTTTATTTAGCCAAAGAGATTAAGGAAACTTTGGGATTAATGAACCCACTGCTTTTTACGGTTTATCTACTGAGTGGAGAGTCGAGAGCACTCTGTCCTACTTAAGGGGGGAGTAGGGGTTAATTGGTAAAAAAAAAGCACTTTTTCGACGATTTTTTGGGGCGACGTATAAACAAATGCATTTATTTAAACAATGACACATAATAGAGCAACATTTAAAGTAAATTTTGTCAAATTTTTGAATAAGAATATTCATAAATGAGCCTCTGACGTAACATTTTCGGAGGCGTCGAAAAAAAAGGTCATCCGCGGTGAACACTCCTGGGCTGCACTGGGTAACCTGAAATGAAATTAAATAATTTTTTTAGTTAAAGTAGGAGTTTTTCCCGACTCCTACGGAGAGTATTTATTTTAAAAATTTTTTTTCAAGATTTGGCAACAATTTAAAAAAAAAAAACGGATTTTTCGCGGAAAATTGACGCCATTTTGTATCCGTAAAACCGAAAAAAAAAAAAAATAAATAAAACTCTCCGTAGGGGCTGGGTATTTTATATAATAAGTAAATGTGTCAAATTTTAGAACGATCGGTTGAGTAGTCTTTAAATGGCAGCGTTCACCGACTTTGAAAAAGTTAGTTTCGAGAAAAACGCGTTTTAAGTTTTCGAGGGGGAAAAATCATGAAAAATTTTTTTTTTTACAACTTACACTGAATCGTCGATTCCAGCTGCATAAAGCACATTCCCTGCTGCAGTTTCCTTGTCAAGGGCTTGTTTTGATTGCTGTCTACGAAGTACTCGAGCTTCTTTCGTCTGCTGTTTGTTTTTTACATCAGCCTTCCTGATGCGATCGAAATCGTTTATCTCGTAATGTCGGTCGACTGTTTCACTCGTAGGGATTATGCGTACGGGACAGTTTGCACACTCGACTTGAATTTTACACCCAAGCCCTTCTTTCTGACAAGACTTGAAAGATATCTTGCCATTACAAACAGCACAATTCACTAGCGTTGATAAACTGTTGAAAACCAATAAAAAATCTAGTATTCTGTAATGCATTTCAAAATCTTCTGGTATGCTGCTCCCAGTGCTCACATTTATTTTTCTAGCAGAAGCGCCAGTTCTCACGTTTTCACTTGACTTCACTGGAGGTCTTCTTTTGGCAGGTCTGGCTATAATACTTCCATCACTTGCTCGTTTCAACCTTGAAACTTTATTCACTCTTACCATTTTAAAATAAAATATATGCTAAACTTTAAAATAAGACTTTGTGCGACTACTGCGTTCGACAGCTGACGACAAACTGAGGCTCTGTCTCATCCAAAAATTCAGGTGTACATAGACGTAGGCACGTAGCCTTGTAGGGTGAGAATAAAAGAGAATGAACAGCTAGTAGAAAAGGGAGGGCCACAAAATCTGATCGCCCGAAAGACACACCTGCCGCTCGGCCGTGCGACGAGCCGTGCGACCGAGCTGCAGCGCCCGGGCTTAGAGCTCTGTATCTTGGAAAGTTTTGCTCCGAATTACTTTTAATTTTGAGGGGACATTCATAAGACCCTATTCTTTACGAAAATGTAAAAAAAAAAAAATCGATTTTTTGAAAATGTCTAGCCCCTACTCCCCCCTTAAACAAGTATTTTAAAATTAGCAAACATAACCTTAAAATAAATAATAATAATAATTTTGCTTAAATTTTTTAATTAGTTGAAATTTATGTAATGGTATAGTTTAATATTCTTTGAGCAATGTCTGAAATCATCAAAAAGTGTATAAATAATCAATTTTGAAAGAACTCAATTGATCTTCTGCAGTATATTGCTGAGGACACTATGTCTCACTTGTAAAAATGAGTATTCGACTAATAGTGACCAAAAAAATTGCTTAAAAGTTTAAATTGCATAAAATTTATCTGATGGTATAGTGTAATAATGATTCAACAATTTCTACAACTATTAAAAAAATTTACATGTAAACAACTTTGAAAGAGATTAGTTTAATTACAAACATAACCTCAAAACTGAAAAATTGCTTTTTTCGATTACAAAAACACCACTAGCCCAAAATTCATGTAATGTTTAAAATGCAGTGTAGTCATTAAACAACAGGAAATTAAAAAATCGAACTAAACTAAAATTAATAATGAACATTAGAGCATATTTTTATAACAATAAACGTTATATTTTGTCACAATTAAAAGATTGTTTTTCTGAAACTAACCTCTAAATTTGAAAATATCAAGTCCTAAAAATTATAATCATTTTTTAAGAACAATATTTGTTATTACTTGTTATAGGGCGTTATTTAAACGAGCAGACTCAGGAGTACAACCCACGTAGATCTGCCGAGTTTGTCATACAGCCTCTATAAGCTCTGCCGCAGTCGACTACACGTCGACGAGGTTCCTGCAAAAGGAGAAAATTCCGTCCGCGATTATATATCCCTAAACGGTTTATTAATCGGGGAGGGCGCGACAGCTCGTTGATTTCGGTAGGTGGGCGCGGGCTAGAGGATTCGAGCGCGGGAAACACCGGTCAGAAAAATAATTGTTACTCAGAAAGTTAATTTTGAATATTTAATAACAAAAAAATGAACTTAAAAACTAATACAAAAATCTATGCTTGACACGGTGATAATTTATAAACAAATACTCATACGGTTGAGTATTTCAATCAACAACAAAGAGTTATCGGTGCTCTCTAAGTTGATTTGCGCGCGCACACAACAACCTGCTGCTATCGGCAGCTTACGCGCGCGAGAAAAACAAAGTATTTTACACTTGATTTTAATCACTCACACTCTCACACGATAACGATTATGGTCGCTTAACAAACAATAACTCACGAGGACGCCGCAGGTGCACCTGTTACAAGCCGTAAGGCTGAAACTCTAGCCTCCAAGCTAGATACCCAAATCGTAGACTGCCGTGTCTCGATGCCGGCGTACGGTCCAGTGTCGTCGTCTCGTTGTCGCAGGTTAACAAGTTGTCCAAGGATGACAATCCTGTCGAAGACTTGTTTTCGTCGCGACGATAACTCCCGAGCACGCGCGACACAACAAAACTGACCTTTCACTCGTACTTTTTATAATTTCACGAAGCTTCGAATCGGTACGATCTGTACTCGAACGCGTGCGGTGATTAGAATGACTCCTGTCCTCCTTCTCAGCGGCCCGATATTCTACCGATTCCCGCGCGTTCCATTCCCACTCGTGCTGCGTTCTAACGGTCGCGCGGCGAACATGAAATTAATTTAATGTCGTCGCGATTAATTAACTCGACCGTTACAACTACTTCAAAGTATGCCCTATGAGATGAGGTGTAGAAGTATCTCAAAACCTTCATTCTGAATGAAGTCATATTTTAAAGCCTCATTCGACTTAAAATGCTCATAACCTTCAAATTAAAAATTTTCATACATTTTTGTAAATTATGTACCTGCATTTAAAAAAAAAATTTTCAACGTAAGATTAATATTCTAACATTTCTTACATTTCTACGGAACGTCAAGGTATATTATTTCACAACAGTCTGTTCTGAATCTTCAATCCCATTTATAATTTCCCCACACAGACCTTTTTTTCCTTCCGCGTCGGTCTGATTTTGTCACGCGGTTTTTATATCAGTTCCATCCGTGCCTCTTCCGTAAACTCGAGATTTTTGTATTTTCGGTGAGCGAGGAAAGAAGAAAAGGGCTACGACTTTGGAATACAAAATTCCACGGGTGTTTCTGTATGCGTCGTGTTTTCATGGAGATGCCTTTCTCGAGGAAAATGAAGAAAATCCTATTTTTACACCCCCCCCCACTTTTTGTTACACTTTTCATCAAAAAACACCCGCTACGCCACCGGAATATCGATCCTGCTCACCTGACTCTTCTTTTCTATTTTTTTTTAACATAGGGCAATTATGAATAAGCACTGTAAGTTATCTCAAAGGTATTCGCGAATTCCTTTTCGACTGAGAGTACTCGAGAGGAAGAATAAGAAGAAAATGCTTGCGAATAAGTTTTCTTTATTCAACGCACAAAGAACCTGGGCTTCTGAATAATCTCCTTACTTTTTTTTTTTTTTTTTTTTTGTGAGTTTAATTAATATTTAATCATCGTGAAACCTCTTGTATTCATGAAAAAAATTAATTTTTTCATTAGTCTGTTTTTAATTAATGAAGAATTTTTACTTCAAAGAATTTTTACTTGAGCAAATTAATTTTCAAATAAGTCTTACAAACTACCATTGTAATGAAATTAATTTAACAAGTTTATTTTGATATGATTAAATGGTGACAGTAGTGGGATACTTTATTCGATCTATTAATAATGTTTAGTTTGATAAACAAATATTCTTCATTTATAAAAATTAAACCAGTTAATGAACTCGTGAAGCCCTGCTGGCTTCATAATGAAGTCTTGAAGTTTCTTTTCCAATTCTAAAAAGTTTAATTTTTAGAGAACAAAAAATACTATCGAATTCTATGTAAAATTCTAAGAAGAAAATATTTGATGTTTTTTTGACCAATCTCATTGATCGTGGGTGACAATTCATAGAAATTCACGATTCCACCAAATAGGTTGAGATCTTCATCTTAGCAATAAATGATTCGATAAAATTTTTTAAGATCTTACGATATCTACAAGTAGACAGTATCAGGATTTAGTCAGACGTCTCGAAGTTAATTCTTTAATAAATTGTATCTCTTGCATTTTTAAAATAAATTATTCGATAAAATAATGATAATCGTAGCTACAAGTAGAAATATCAGGATTTAGTCAGCCACGTACACAATAACTTAAAAAGAGTGTTTGAAAGTAAGCTCTTGTTATTATCGGAAAAGCTCCCCATAAAAAACAAGGGAGATTGATGATGCCAAGCCACAGACCATGTTTGCCTTTAATATTTGCTCAAGTGCAAATACGCGAGGCAAATATGAATTTGATTTTTCCCGAGTTCAAACATTGATCGAACCGTAACAAAGTCACTGAAAAAACTACCCCCTCAGTTTTATAACTTTTAAAAAACTAATAAAATTGATATCACTTTTTACCACTGATAGCAAAAGTACATAAATTAATTTAATTTTTACTGCAGTACTAAAAAAAATGAAATTATTATAGTATTATCTTATAGTATTTTATTCAAACAAATTTTTTTCTTATTCCTATAATTCGGTATTATAATTAGTATAAAATTAAATTTTTGTTTCAAGTTTGAAAGTTTGAAACTTTAACTAAATCATTAAAAAAAAGTCATGTCGCCCAATAAAACAGCTTTAAGTGTGAGTACAATAATTAGTAATGAAATGATTGAATAATAAAAACTTAGAGCAAGGGGGTGTGGTTTTTCGTCATTTACCTAAATGATTTTAAACTACTGTAGAAAGGCATTCTCTTGAACTATCGTAGGAAAAAATTTTGAAAAAAATTTATTACTTTTAAACTTTTAAATTGAAAATATAATTTCAAAACAATATAAGACTATTTTTGGCATAAACATTTTTATTAGCTGTATTTTCATTGAAAGTCTAGTTTATTCTTAAAATTAAAGCTTATTCTCAGATTATTATCAATGAAGTTTCTTACCAGGGTCAACATCAACCAAATTCAAATTTAATAATTGGAATTGAAATTAATTTTAATTAAACCAAAACTATCTTCAAATTATAAAATAAAAAATCCTTTTTTCTCCACACACGGTAAATAAAAGAAATACCCTCGCGGAATCAATCGTCTACCAAGACACGCATAAGAAAACAAGGCTGATGACAAAGCACGGCTGAACGGAGAAGCAAAAGATAAAAAAAAGTCGGGGGAGTTTTTATCCCCGAGTCGTTTTCCAATACCTGCAGGTAGAATATTCTATTTTAAATAATATTCCACCGATAGACGACGAGATAGAGAGAAAAAAAGAAAAAAATAAAAGGATTCGAGCACAGCACACATTGGAAGGGGGGAGGGGGGGAAGAGAAATGGAGAAATAACGGCAAATGGGAGTGGAGTGGATAGAGGTAAAAAAAAAGAGCCTGGGAGAGGGAAAAATAATTTTTAGGATTTAACTAAAAGGAAGATACTCCAGAGACGATTGAATATACAATATAAATCAGATACTTTTTTTTTTTTTTTTTTTTTTTTACAGTAATGAATAAAGATAGATTCAATGAAGGTTAGCTGAGAGGAGAAGCTAATTCTCAAACACTGCACGTGCCGTAAAATTTTATGTCTCCATTGAATTTTTACGGTTATCGAGACCGGTCGAGTATGATTTCAGCTGGTAGCAGTAGTTGTATCAAACTTGTTAATATTCATTTCAACGCGGGCTTGGTTTTAAAATCAGTTTCTACCTTTTCATGCGGTCCTCGAATTGAAATAAAAATCTTTTTTCTTTTTTTTTTTTATTATTCGATTACTGATTTTTTTTTAGACCTAACCTCGAAATTATTGATTGGTAGGTAGGATATCGCGAAAAACCGTCATGCTCAGCTCTGCTTTTCTATCTTATTATTGGTATAGTTCTGGGTAAAAAAAATTTAACCATAAAACACATAAGTTTTTTCAATTTTCACAATATTTTTTTATTAACAAAAGTTAACGGAGGCTCATTCACAAAAATATTATTTTTATTATTTATTAAAAATCTTCGAATAAACATTAAAAATCAGTACGAATTTAGCCGATTGAATGGGATGTTTTTTATTTGCAAAGCTTGCTAAACTTATGTAAGCACGCGCATCCTCGTCTGAATACATACATATTCGTTCAAATTCGCAAATACAAACTTTAACGCATTAAAAGCATAATCTAATACACATTTACCCCCAGCGGATTTTCGTAAATATCTGCCAAACAAATACGTGCTGTACCAGCAGCAGCTGAATTTCAAACTTCTTGTTCAGCATGATTTGTTGCTAAATTATACTGGACCCGACAAAAATTTGAAAAAAAAGACCTGGATTTTCGTATTTAATGAGTGATTGCGTACGTGACGAGTTTTTATTGATATATCGACGGCCGATACGAAAAAGGGCACTTTGATGAAATTAGCGAAGTAAAAAGTAACAGCAAGGGGGTGCCGCGAATAAAATAAGCTGAAACGGCTGTTTTTAACGATTTTGGCCAAAATTATCATGCCGCGTTAACAATAACAACAAAATAACAGGACGAGCTCCTTAAATGATGAGTTTACTCGTTAGCGGCGTAAAAAAAAATCCGAAAAAATTCGTAATCCAGCAGCGGAGTAAAAGATAACACGCTATCTTCTAGCGACGTAAAGAATAACACGAAATTTATACTGGCCACGTAAACTGTAACACGGAGCATGACCAACTGTGTGGTGCTTATTATTTATCGCTTCAGCCGCGTAAAAAAAATTCTGACAACTACGAGCTCAGCGACGATAAAAATAACACCAGCTGTGTGAAACTAACAAAAATTGTACCAGCCGCGTAAAAAATAACACGAATAATTCTATTATTATTTCGATAAGTTGAGAGCTCTTGGGACAACTAAATCGCTAATTTCAAGGCTAGCGACGATAAAAGTAACACCAGAGGTGTAAAACCTCCAAAAAACAGACCAGCCGCGTAAAAAATAACACGAATAATTTTATCATTATTTCGGTAAGCTGAGAGCTCCTGGGACAACTAAATTGCTTATTTCAAGGCTAGCGACGATAAAAGTAACACCAGAGGTCTAAAACTAACAAAAAACGGACCAGCCGCGTAAAAAATAACACGAATAATTCTATTATTATTTCGATAAGTTGAGAGCTCTTGGGACAACTAAATTGCTTATTTTAAGGCTAGCGACGATAAAAGTAACACCAGAGGTGTAAAACCTCCAAAAAACGGACCAGTCACGTAAAAAATAACACGAATAATTTTATCATTATTTCGGTAAGTTGAGAGCTCTTGGGACAACTCAATCGCTAATTTCAGAGCTAGCAACGATAAAAGTAACACCGCAGGTGTAAAACCTCCAAAAAACGGACCAGCCACGTAAAAAATAACACGAATAATTTTATCATTATTTCGGTAAGTTGAGAGCTCTTGGGACAACTAAATCGCTAATTTCAAGGCTAGCGACGATAAAAGTAAACCGACCCATGTAAAACTATAGCATTAACCATGTCAGAAGCGTAAAAACGAGCGTAAAAAATAACACGTATAGTTTCATCATTCATCTTATGACTTAACCGCTTATGAATCAACCAAATTGCTACCTTGCAATTAAAGTAATTCCTGCAGATTTTACACAGTTGGGGCTAATTTTATCGTCGCTAGCCTTGAAATTAGCGATTTAGTTATCCCAAGAGCTCTCAACTTATCAAAATAATGATACAATTATTCGCGTTATTTTTTACGTGGCTGGTCCGTTTTTTGGAGGTTTTACACCTATGGTGTTACTTTTATCGTCGCTAGCTTTGAAATTAGCGATTTAGTTGTCCCAAGAGCTCTCAACATACCGAAATAATGATAAAATTATTCGTGTTATTTTTAACGTGGCTGGTCTGATTTATGGTGATTTTTCTCTGGTGGTGTTACTTTTATCGTCGCTAGCCTTGAAATTAGCGATTTAGTTGTCCCAAGAGCTCTCAACTTATCGAAACAATAATAGAATTATTCGTGTTATTTTTTACGCGGCTGGTCTGATTTTTGGTGATTTTTCTCTGGTGGTGTTACTTTTATCGTTGCTAGCCTTGAAATTAGCGATTTAGTTGTCCCAAGAGCTCTCAACTTACCGAAATAATGATACAATTATTCGTGTTATTTTTAACGTGGCTGGTCTGATTTTTGGTGATTTTTCTCTGGTGGTGTTACTTTTATCGTCGCTAGCCTTGAAATTAGCGATTTAGTTGTCCCAAGAGCTCTCAACTTATCGAAATAATAATAGAATTATTCGTGTTATTTTTTACGCGGCTGGTCCGTTTTTTGTTAGTTTTAGACCTCTGGTGTTACTTTTATTGTCGCTAGCCTTGAAATAAGCAATTTAGTTGTCCCAGGAGCTCTCAGCTTACCGAAATAATGATAAAATTATTCGTGTTATTTTTTACGCGGCTGGTCTGTTTTTTGGAGGTTTTACACCTCTGGTGTTACTTTTATCGTCGCTAGCCTTGAAAAATCTGATTTAGTTGTCCCAAGAGCTCTCAACTTACCGAAATAATGATAAAATTATTCGTGTTATTTTTTACGTGGCTGATCCGTTTTTTGGAGGTTTTACACCTCTGGTTTTACTTTTATCGTCGCTAGCCTTGAAATTAGCGATTTACTTGTCCCAAGAGCTCTCAACTTACCGAAATAATGATATAATTATTCGTGTTATTTTTTACGCGGCTGGTTCGTTTTTGTAGGTTTTACACCTCTGGTGTTACTTTTATCGTCGCTAGCCTTGAAATTAGCGATTTAGTTGTCCCAAGAGCTCTCAACTTATCGAAATAATAATAGAATTATTCGTGTTATTTTTTACGCGGCTGGTACAATTTTTGTTAGTTTCACACAGCTGATGTTATTTTTATCGTCGCTGAGCTCGTAGTTGTCAGAATTTTTTTTACGCGGCTGAAGCGATAAATAATAAACACCACACAGTTGGTCATGCTCCGTGTACAGTTTACGTGGCCAGTGTAAATTTCGTGTTATTCTTTACGTCGCTAGAAGATAGCGTATTATCTTTTACTCCGCTGCTGGATTACGAATTTTTTCGGATTTTTTTTTACGCCGCTAACGAGTAAACTCATCATTTAAGGAGCTCGTCCTGTTATTTTGTTGTTATTGTTAACGCGGCATGATAATTTTGGCCAAAATCGTTAAAAACAGCCGTTTCAGCTTATTTTATTCGCGGCACCCCCTTGCTGTTACTTTTTACTTCGCTAATTTCATCAAAGTGCCCTTTTTCGTATCGGCCGTCGATATAGTGAAAAAGAAAGTGTCGTTTACAAAATTTGACTACGAACTTGTACGCGTAATAAAAACTGCTTACAAAAAGTTTTTTCTTTTAATTTCAAGTCATTAAGGTGGTTTTCTACCAAATGCATAACAATAGAGAATCAGCTCAGATTTTCTGGAGGTGTTTATTAGATATTAATAAACATTTCTACGAAGTCTGATCTAAATTGACCATATAGTTTGGAAGTTACAGCAAGTTAAAGATTGAATTTTTTTCATTACGCATATGGCCGCTACGCTGAAAAAGTGTACTAAATTATTAATATTTATCTTCTTACAATAGAGATCCTTTAGAAAAACCACATACGTATAGTTTCACTATCAAAGAATTCATTTCTTCAAACTGCAAAAAAATGAACCTTTTACAAATTTTACAGTAATTTTACAAAAATAATTTTCACGTGAATAACCTCCAAAACTGCGGTGTTCAAAGGTGAGGTTAAAAGTTTAAAAAAATGTTTTTTTGTGATTGTCAATGTTTTTTTGGTAGAAAATAATTTCAGATACCATAAAAAGTTAAAAAATAAATTTCAATAACCAATTTTTAGTAATTTGGAGAAATAATTTTTTTTTAGTCTTGCACTTGACTAGCTCTGGTAGAAAACCACCTTAATGTGAATTTTGTTTGTAATTTAAATTTACTTAGTTCAATCTACATGTGTATTTTACACACATGTTATTTACATATAAATAACTTTAATTCGCAATATACCCAAATAAGTGTTTGTCAGAAGAGATACTTATTAAAAAACATGAATAAGTTACACGTGTAAGTTAAGTTAATTTACAAATAACCTGCGTAAATTACACTCGTAACACTATTCACGCAAGATCTTCAACATTTAAGCTCAATATATTCAGAAAATAATTTTAAGATCCCATAAAAACATAGGCAAGTTACTCATGTAAATTATGACAGTTTACAAATGTAAGTTACCTGTTCAGCTTTGGCATATGACACGTAAAATTCACATTTTAATTTAAAATTACTCAAAAAACTTTTGATCCCAATTTTAAAAACATAAATAAGTTGCACATGAAAGTAAAGTTAATTTACAAACATAAATTACCTGTGTAACTTATACACGTATAAATTTTCACGTAAAATTAACTACATTTAAATTTGAAATTACCCAGAAAAAAATTTTAAGATCCCAATTTTTAAAAAATGAGTAAGATCATACATGTAAATTAAAACAGTTAATAGGCGTAAGTTACATGTGTAACTTACGCAAGTATAACCTTTTAAGAGTAAATTAACATTAAAGTTTCTAGAATAAAACCTCGGTGGATGTGAAAAAACAAACACTTAAAACACTATCAAAACTGCCAACGACTTTTCATACCAATAAACAAAACTCACTTTCCATGCAATCTTTATAATAAAAAGGTAGTTAAAGGTAGCTAGAAAAATCAGTTGTGTACAGTGCGTGCGCCTTGAGATTTAGCTCTTCTCCTCGGGGAGGTAGGAGGGAGATAAATGGGGTATCATTTTACGAGCAGCCCTAACTCAGCCATGAAAATGATAAAGCTGAATAAATCGGCCCGCGCGCTTTTCTCTCTCCTCCCCGTGAAATATAAAAAGTCAGCCCACGCCATATGAAAAAACTACCGAGTGATAGAAACACACACACGTACATTGTGCATATTGGAAATCAATACCCGACACTCGACTTATTGTTCCGGCTCCTTACGAGTATGTGTGTGGACCAATTTCTTAAAAGCTTTTTTTAAACTCCCGGGTGGATGCGTAACGACGAGCTCTTCTTTTTGAAAGTGGGATGGGGAAATGTTGGAGATCTGGAAAATTTTTTTTCAAGAAGGTTCATAGATTTTTTCAAAATTGATTGTACACATAGTTTTTGGTAGCTTGTAAAAAAAGTTATAAACATTTTAACATTTCACATCTTAGCATGGACTCTTGTGGGAAATCTACTAAAATCGAAATCATTCAATTCCTAGACCCCGGATTCCATTAGCTACCTGTAGCAATAATTATAAACAGTTGATTTTTTAGTCTTGTAAATAAGACTTCTCATTGGTGAAAATTAGAGGTTAAAAAGTGGCTGTGCCAATGAGAAGACGACTACTCTCGTCAAATGCACATTTGACTCACGTAGCTGGTTGCTGAAACGTTCTTATTCTTAATTGAGAATCTGTCTATGAAATGTTCACAATAGTTGTACATTTACGTCGAGAGTTGTTGATGCTCGGGATGTTAGTGTACAACTTCGGACATTAATTGAATATCATATTTTATTCAATAAATCTTGTAATATGGTACTTTGATATAAATGCGGTAAAAAGAAATTAAGATGTATTTTACGCATATTTTGCTCGTCAGAAAGTACCTATTGTATGGTCTAGTTAAATAAACACATTTTTGACACGATTGCAGCACCTATATAGTTGTAAGATGACGCGTCATAAAAATTTTGGTCACATGACACAGTAGTACAGTCACAGGACGAAATTTGTCTTTTTTTCATTGCCATGTCACAGAAAATAAACTTTTTACCGGAGTCATGTCACATTTGTAGCCAAAAAATAAAGTTTTGAAATTTTCCAATCGTTACTTTGCTTTTCGTTTAGGTATTCTTTGGACTTTTTTCAAATAATGAGTAAACTTGTCAAAAAATTTTTGTCACAATAATAATTTTTAAATAAATGCTTGAAAGAATTTGTGTTTGCAAAGCATCAATTTCAAAACAAACGCCCCGTAAAACATCTTCCCGCGTATTTCGTACCATGCGGAAAAACTTAGCCCCGGAGTTTCCATAAAAATCAATAATTTTTTACGACCGGTTGATTCTTACAATTCAAAGAGTCTCGGTCACAATCGCATCCTGATAATATTCATCCTTCTGCTCCCGCTCCTCTTCGATGATAAAATCGCATCAAAATGAAAAGTGGTACTTGAGAGATTTATCGAGAGTGAGAAATCGATGAGAATTCGCGTGTTTTATGTTAAAAAAAAAAGTGCGGGTTCGTTTGAAAAGGTCGTTAAAAAAAGTACGGTGGCTCAAAGGGTCCTGTGTCAGCGAAATTCCACATCGATAAATGCCAATTTCGCTAATGTACCTTTGATCGACGCGGCCACCACTACTTTTTTTCTTTCTATTTATTCGTTTCTTTCGATCTGTTTGAGGCACTTTAAACTTGCCAAATGAGCCTGAAAAGTTTATTCCTCAAAAGGTATGGGTTTTTTAAAAATATATTCATTCTTGTGTATAACGAAAATTTCATAAATTTGAATTCCCGCCAAAACCTTTAACAGCTTTACACTGATGAAATTAGGTTATAATCAAATGTGAACAGGGAATTGGGAATATTGAGCTTCTTTTACGGTACTTTAGTTTGTCAGAGTGGGTTGTAAAGACTTATGTATTGCGACGTCACGTGTTAAGCATTTTGGCGGGAATTTAAAACACTCTTTTTTCTCAGTAATTTTAATGTCAAACATTTTTAAATATTCACTGAAATTTACTATTGACTATACAACTTTATTAATAAAAATTTTTTAAATTCCTTTGTATTGTTTCGTTATAAAATGATGGTATGAAATTAAATTAAAATACACAATTTACTCAGAATCCATGATAGTTTAAATTTGTTAAATTTTTGAATTATTTTAGAACCAGTAGCTATTCTCTTTGATGAATATTTCGAAATTCGCGCTGTAATTATAAATTTTATGGTGTGATTATCGATTGCCCAACGAACTGTAACCAGGTCAGATATTCATTTTTAAAATATTTTCTTTGTTGCATTATTAATATCGAAAAACCTGGCTCTGCAATCTATACTTTTTATCAGATAATAAAAAAATGAAAGAAAAAAACAATGTATTTTTAGATAAAAAATTACCTGTGTAACAAAAAATTTAGTTAGCCACAAAAACACCGATACTTTATCAAATAACCACGTATATACAATAAAAAAAGTATTTGTTTACGTATCGATAAAAAATTTATTGTATCTTTCCGGCAAAGGGTGGAAAGTTAACTTTTTCACGGAGTTAATAAACTGCTAAAAAGACTTTTTTTTAAAAGTAAGTCACAAACGTCACTTGAAGATGTGTCATCGATTATGTGCGTATGAGGAATGACCATGTCTTGTGGCGGTCACAAGACTATTACATAATTATTCATTTTTTCTAATGTGACAGTAAAAAAACCAGTTTAATTTTGAACCCAGTTTACTGACGAAGTAATGCAACAAAAATTTTGATCACACGCCATCTCACAACTACATAGAGAATTTGTAGAACAAAAAAAAATTAAAAAGTTTTCCTGCTTGACGTCATGACAGTCATTTAACAATAATTTAAAATTACATCAACAGCTTTCGACCTAAATTATTCTAAAGCATAAAAATCCAGCTAATTAGTTTATTTTCAGCTTAAAAACGGTCAATACACCCAACCAGGTAAACAAAAAAATTAAAACACACAAACAAACAAAAGTTGAAAACCGGAAAGCCAAGTTTGAAGAAAAATGAAGTTAATTAAGGGGGAGGGGAGAGCGGAAGGGAAGTAAAATAGACCAGCCGAGTGTCTGTCAAGACAAATAGCAATATGAGCCAGACAACGTCGCGGTGGCGCACTCGCAAATTGAGTTTGGTTAGTTAGGCCTAATTCAAGATTTAACCACCCGATATTTGACTTATTTCAGCGAGATTAGAGCTTTAAAAAAGAAAAAAGAGAGAGAGAAGAAAGGCTTTATCAGGGGTAACTACTTTGTAATTTGGTGGTGAGAAGAACTTCGGAGCTGGAGTACCGAAAGTTATCGGGAAAAGTTAAAAAGAAAGAAAAGTTTTAGAGCAGGGAAGAGAGAGGATTTTTTTCTTCTTTTCTTTTCTGCTGGAAAAAGTCGCTGAGGATACTTGGGCGTGTTAAGCATCCGCGATAGGATTGAGAAAATGAAAGTGATACCGGCCAAGATAAGACTACTTCTTCTGAGTTTCGTACTTGGGCCCGAGATTTATTCTCGAGTGGTATTGATTATTCAAAATCACGATTTTTACTGCTAATGGTTGCTCATTTCTACAAAATCTGTCGCAAGTTCGATTATTTAACTGCTTTAGTGTGTTTTTTGACTGGTCACGTCTTAGATCCAGTCATTTAATGTATCATGACCGTCATTTTTAATTTACAACCCGACCAACCCTTCGATGATATATTACAAACTCTTATAAAATTATTTATACGTTATCTGATCATTCTATTACACCTTAGAAAAATAAATATGAAGTTTCATGACTAGTCATTTTATAAATTCAGACAAAATTTGTATAATTACCGTCATTTTTAATTTACAATTCTACGAAGCCTATTGAAGAAATATTTCAAACGCACGATAAAATTAATTTTTTTTTACAATGATCATTTTTATTAAACAATCCTACGAACCCTTTGAAAAAATCCTACAAACTAATACTGAAATTAATATTTTTTTCTTTTTTTCGTAATCGCAGAATCGAGAAAGTATGGATTTTATGAAATTGAATTTAGCCGGGTAAAAAGAGCTCGTTGCCAATTAAGCGCAGTTCAACGAACGCTTAAGAAGCACTCGGGGTGGGGCGGGAGGGGCGAAGAAGAGCATTGAAAAAAAAGTAAAAAAGAGTTATAATTATGTACTCGGTAAATTGCCCATCATTCTCTGCGCTGCAATTACGATTTGTCTGAAGCTTGGGATCAATAACGGTCTCTTATTTTCTCAAACTTTTGTTAATTAGCACCCAAAAATTGTAAACTCTTCAAACTGATATGACAGAATAGAATTTCTTAAATTATTGATTTTCGAATTCCCGCTTAAATGACTGACGTGAGACGTCGCAAGATTCACGTGGTTGTAAAATGTTCTCACAATATTAAATTTTAAAACAGTAGCATGAACACAATATTAAAAATTCTACGATAATATTTAATTATAACCTTATTTTCAAGCCAATTTTATTAATTTCGTCACGTTGACGTCACAAGTATTTTGGCGGGAATTCGAAATGAAATATTTGAATTATTTCATTTTTCTCAATCATTGTTTCTCTTAAATATTTATAGATATATATTTTTTAAATTCCTTATGGATTTTTTTTAAAGTACTTTCAAATTCAACATAAAAACTAAATGATTTCATTTAGGCATCTCTTCTATTTTAACATTGACTGTATCCAAAAACATTAAAACAATAAATTGATCGTGTTCTATATGGAATAAACGACATCAAAAGAAAAATTCAATTAATTCAGCCCTCTCAGGACAATAAAGATGTTCTTATATCTCGGGTCTTATCTGGTCATTTTCGGCTTTCCGCAGTTCGTAAAACGTCGAAAAGCTCATTTCTTTCGGGGGGGAGGCTCAATATAAGATTTTGATAGACTCTCTCTTCTCTCCATTTTATCGCCTTTTCTCTTATATCCTTATTTTTCTCTCTCTTTCTCTCTCTCTCTCTCTCTCTCCCGGAGACCGGATTCGTACTAAAAATCATTTCAGACACGCTCGCGTGACTTCTGAGGGGGAAGAGGAAGAAGAATTTTTTTCCTTTTCTGAAGTAACGTACCGGAACTATCGAATATTGAAGATTTTCGGATAAAATTACCAGTACTTTTAAGTTGGTACTCGAAAATTTTATTTTTACTATTATGTCAAAATGGGACTGTCCGTATAGATAATTGTTGTTGGTCAGTACGGACATAAAAATGCTTATTAGTAATTTGCAATTTTTTGGTTAAAAGTATACAAATCTTATACATTAATAACAAAACATCTTCATCACGGTTTTATTGAAAGTTCATGATTAACATAACCAAAAATATAATTTTCGTTCGAGTATCGAAAAACTGAATGAGTGACTTTCTCAGGATGAATTATTCTTTTTCCAATTCCGTAAATAAACGCGAAAATTTAATTACTGTCAGACTTTTTGGGTAATATATCGAGATCCAAAGTTTTCGGACGTTTTTGGGTCAATGTTTCATCAACCTAACCTAATAAACACAACTTGATGATATGTAACTTGTCGTCTGCTGTCTGCATTACTTGAGTTATAATTTTAGTCAGCTTTTGAGGTAATTAAAGGACACTCTGTTTGATGTAAATCCTATTTGAAATTTTTTGATAGAATTAAGTGTGCTAAGTACAACCTAACCTAATAAACTGAACTTGATGACACGTGATTACGTCGTCTGCTGTCTTCATTATAATTGTTTTTTACACAAGTAGGGAACGAACAAAAATCACATAAAAACTTTTTTTTAGCACTTTAAGCTTGAAGTACTAGGGCAATAAATGCATCTTCAAATTTAATTCACTTCAGTTGACCGTGTCTGAGAATTCATAGTTTTAAATCATTTAAACGACTCTTTATTTTTATTGTTGAAACCATAGTGCTGTATACACAGTTTGAAGTGCGTACGTTCAAATTTGTACTTTCAAAGTTCGCTTGGTTGTTTCGGTTTCCCAGAGTCATAAAAAGTTATTAAAAAGTCCCGAGAGTCATCAAAGTTTCATAAACACTTGTCAACCTACTTTTTTACAATATTAAGCCAAAAGAAAGGCATAAATCGAGTTTATTTTGAATATTTATTAAAATTATTCCCAAAGTTCATCTCTTAATCTGGTCTTATATTGGCTATAAATCATATCTCCTATAGGAGCCACTAAAGTACAGCTTAAACGCACGTGCTTGTAATGTTCACCGGGCTGTAAAAAGTACAGATTACTCAAATTTTTCGCTAGTAAAAACTTCTCGTAAAATACCGAGAATCGATCTCTGATGAATAACAATAATAACTTCTGTGTGAACCAGAAATTCCAGGTAATGAGATTAAAACTGTTTCCGAGCTTTCGAATGACTTCGCATTAAATTCTATCGACGAACGTAATTTAATCTGATTTAGTTTTTAACTTTTACAATTTTGATTATGCGAATGAAATTATAGAAGTTTCACGCATTAGAATTAATAAACAATGTATGATTTATGCGTTTTAATAATTTTGTAAATTTATTGAAACAATGTTTCATCTATTTTATTGATATTACATACACAGTTGGAGGTATAACCCAAGAAGAATCTCCAGATTTTCACAAAAGCTGGAAAAATTTCAAAAGCTTTTTATCCGATTACTCAAACAAAAAGGAGGGATGAAATAAAAAAGGCGAAATATTATTTCGAAATAAGAAATTCGAGAAAAAGATTATTGAATCGGGAGTAAAATGTTATTCGGGTTTCGAGAAACATTAGTCAGTCTGTCATGTGTGCAGTAGCAAGTTCACCCAAGTTTACTCTTGAACTTTTCTTCCACTTCTTTTTTTTTTTGTTTTTTTATCTTCACACAAAAAAAGGGAAACTAGCAGCTCGATCAGTAAAACTTGGACTTGTGCATTTCCTTGATTTGTAGAGAAGCAGATCTGAAATCTTTCTCACGTACGATCTTGTTCTTCTTCTTTCCTGCTCGGCTCGTGTTACTTATTCTTTGACGCGAACTACTTGTGATATCTCGCTTCGTGTACGAAAAATTTTTGATGCACGCTGAAACTTTACAAAACACGTTAGTTCTATGTTTGGAAAAAAACATAATGTGTTTTGTGTGTAAGGTATTGACCATTTTTTATCTGGCTACGGGCAATAGATTTTACTTTGACTACTTTAATGAAAATTCAAACTAAAAATAACGTACTTATGAGAATTTTCGACGCCAGGGGGCGCTCTTATTGCACTTATAGTTTTTAATTTTTATCAAGTTCCAGGGTTAGCTTAGACTTGATAAGTTAGATACTTTCTTACCAGGTAATCAAGTTTTCAAATTCGGATGAATATTGAAAGCAGCAGAAAATAATAAGCTACTTGGTTACACGACCATAAAGTTTCGGCAAGAGTGTTTACGATCCGAGGCAATATCATGGCCTACCTGCTTCATTATCAGCCACCCGCGTGCAACTTCAAATTGTAAATTACGGCCTTACCCCATTATTATTTAATTTCTTCTGCGAGCTGGCTGTAACGGTAATGCACTCGAGCCTCGTAAAATCCCTATATATTACATTATTTTACCCTTGATCGATAAATACTGATTACCTGTTTTATAAAAGCTGCGTGAGGCCTGGTAATATTAAAAATCTATCATTTGACGCTGAGTTCTTGAGAAATACACGATTGTATTGGGTTACAGTTTTGAGAATCATTGAAGAAGTTGAAGAAACATTAATATTCTTGAAAATATGTACGAGCATACTGGCAGACATAAAACAACATTCGGTTTTTTAATATTCTGAAAAATTGAAAACTACTTGAAGAAATCGAGAAGTTTTTGAATCGATTCTAAGAAAGTAAGACTGATTATAGACAGATATTCTGAGAAAATGAATACTTGAATTTATAAATAAAATTTGTGAATCTTATAATTATATAAATACTATATTTCCAATATTGAAAATTTTCTTTCTCATTCTTTAGACGGATACTTATAAAAAATTCAAATAGTTTTGAACTCTAGGATGTAAGATGTAAGGATTACCGTAAGAATCTGCTTTCAATTCTCAAAATCATGAGTGAGGTAAGAACAAGATGATTATCATTTTGATTTATTAAAAATTTAGCTTCTTTTCTGAAAATAGTAACTTCCTTTGTGATCAGACTTGATCTTATTATAAATTAATGAATATAAGTGTCATTTATATTATAAAGCCCACGACTAATTGCTAACAAAAAGAGACCATAATTCTTTAAAAACATGAAACTTTGCTCAGAAAAGAACCAAATTCTCATTTAATATAAACCATAGTACTAAATTTGAAAAGCAAACATCTTACTCTCAGTACCAACAATCATTCGAATAGTTCTGGAAGCACACAATTCCGGGCTTTGAGAATGGCCCGTCGGTTCTTCAAACATCTCCCTCTATAAGACGGATGCAATTTCCCGTGTTTGTGCATTTGGTAAAATTAACTGTAAACGAGGGCTACCCATTAACCTCCACCACCACCACTCCATTAAATATAAATTAAGGTTGTGCGCTCGCAATAATTGCCAGAAATTCATATTGATTTTTGGGCTCGCATTTTCGATTAAAATTTTAAAAACCATCAATCGGTAAACTCCGTTGGTAACCAGGCCACCATTTTATAAACTCGTTAGGGGTTCGCTAAATTCGTAAATTAGCCACTCGTAAATTCGGGTTACAAGACCAGAGGGCTTCTAATGGATACGTAATTTACTTAATGCGGCCGCTCCAACCAACGTGAAATCAGCGCGTAGAATCGAGTAACGAATGCCCGGAAGATAGCCCGCATGCTAACCCTTCAACAAGTGAGTAACTTTATTTTTATCTTGGAATGGTAATTAGGTTAGCCAAAGATTGATCATTTCTTTTTTTTCGTGGGTGGACACAACGATGTGTTTGTCCTTGCACTCGGGGAACCCCCTTTGTTGGACTCTGTATGTATTATTCATGGGGGGCGGACGAGCGAGTTTGCCAACACCTACGAGTGCATGTACAATAAGGGCGTATTAACAGCGAGTTGTGATAATGTTTACGACTAATGTCGTGATCTTTTTTTTTTGCTTGGTTGGTACATTTCGGATTCAGATTGGAGTAGAACAACGTCAGACATAAATTAGTTCTAAATTATGATCAGTATTGTACATCGTCAGGCGCATTATTTTTTGAGCTTACACTGTGTCATGTCTGGGATCCCGGTACGAATCCTACAGTGCAGTTTATTAGTAATTTAAGGACGCTCAACTTTGACTACTTGAGTCAAATTTTCTCTAACCACAAAAAAATCATTTTTTTTCTTCAAATGTATATATTTTTGAAAACTAATGGTCTATCAACATCTGAAAATAAATCTAATGTGTTCTTTGGACATTGTAATGAACTATAAATGTAGTAGCTGAGAATCTTACGATCTAAGTACGAAAAATTTGGAATCCCACAAGACATAGCATTAAAATGCCAAAATAAAGATAATCATATCTCATCAGTGTCTCTTCTGTAAAAATATTGATTATCCGTTTGGTTCATTGTGATCCACATTGTTGTTCTGGACTATCAACTATTTTGATTTATTCTGTTGATTATAATTTGTTTTGATATTTATTTAATCTTTTGTTATTTCTGTTGTAATCTATATTTCTCTGTAAAACATAATGTACAAAATATTAATTTACGTAGATTCCTGATCGCTTCCAAATTTCAACCAAGTTCTTCAACACACTTTTACTAAAATATTCTAAAATTTTCATACGAGTCATTAAAAAAAAAAAAAAAAAAAATGGAATATTAAAGTTGGTAAAATCTTTTGAGCGGAGTACGACAATCCTAGAATCGAGAGGGATACAAGTGCAAACAATCCTTCCCCCCCGCGAACGGTCAGTTTGAAAGACAAAGAGAGCCCCGGCAGTGGCCGCTGGTTTCCAATTCCCCGGGCGTATACCCCCGCGGAAAACCGGGGGGCTGGCTCGTTACATCCAGCTTGCGTTATATACGCTAACCTCAAACGGTCCCCCGGGTGCTGGTTCGCCTTTTGTCCCTCATACTCCTGCATGTTTCGGAAGCCGGCTGATTGATTGAGACTTTTAAACTGGGACGAATAACCCCTGGGAATTTCATCTACGACTTTCCGTGTTTTACGATATTTATAATTGTTTCATCGTCGTTTTGAGCATCGATTGAAACTCCCTGTCAATATTTCAATGTTTACTTTAGATGTTTACTTGTTGAGAAATTGTTTGCAATTTTCAGAACGGTGCTGATCCAGTTCTAAGAAGATTCTTGGAATTTTAAGAACTTCTGAGTTTTTGGTTGGAGTGGACATTTGAGATTACGAAAAATTCTTAGAAGTTGTGCTTGGGTTCTAATAAACAGTTCTGTGAGTTACTCTAACAATTCTAGGAAATTGAGAGTTCTTTCGAACCCATTCAGTTCCAAGAATCATTTGTGAGATTTAGAAAAACAAAAGTTGTTGGAATCCTTGTTCCAAGAATTCTCAAATAAGTTTTTGTGATTCTAAAATAGCAGTTTTGAAAATTATGGCTGAGTTCTAGGAATTGTGTTTTTGAGTTATCTCAAACCGATTTAAATATGAAAAAAATTAAAATAACTTAAATTTTTTGAATAGATGCCATTTATTTTTGTTCAGTTCTGAGAATTTTATCTTCAATTTTATAACAGATAAGTTTCTGGTCATTTCTTACACGCGATACTAAAATCAATATAAAAAAAAAATCAATTCTAAAAATTTATATTGGGATTAAAGACTGATATCTGGTCAAATCCGACTGATAAATATTTAAAGTAATCAAATATTCAAGAATTCTAAAAAAAAACTGTTTTTTAATCATGATCTTTTGAGCTACCGAAAACAAATTAATTCTTCCTTGGAAATTCATAAGTTTAACGTACCCCGAAATGTAAAAGGCATTAAAGCCGGATTTCTCAGAAATTAGCTGAAACTGTAGCTAGCTCATAACCGAACGAAAACATCACTAATCTTGGGGGTACTTTCGGAAACTTATGGACTCAAACTAGTCAAACACACACAGAGTCTATAGCCCTGGCCGGCTGAAAGTTCGCAGGTTCAATAGAATTTTAAGGGTAATTACAGTCTCGGCCGTACCGGCCATATCGACGGAGTTTGCCTTTCATCCCTCGACCGCCCCTCGCTCGGTGGGTTATATAAGGCATCAAGTTTTATCCGTTCTTTGCAGCGGGCTAGTTGGATCCAAAGTTTGAAGAACTTGCTAGATTCGAGCTTTACTTTTCTACCCTCCGGAAACTATGCTAATCGCTCGCTAGCCTTTTTTTTCTTTCTTCTTCCCCTACTCCTCGTTTTACTGAATAATTTCCTAAATCTTCAACGAGTGAACACGGATTATCTTGGATTAAACTCTGTTGATGGGCTGCGAGAGACGCTAAGTCGTGTGGACCAAATTTTGAAATCTTCGAGTTTGCAGTTTACCGACCTGGTTTATGAATTATTTCTAACACAGGACTTTTTGATGATTCACTTATGTTTACGAAAGTTGATGATGATTTATTTTTTAATATAAAATGAGAACAAAAAACTTGAATAATTTTAGTTAAGGCTTACGAAATCTTTTCATATTTTGAAAATTGTTTGTATATTGGTAAAAAAATATTTCTATGTACATACTTGTATGCATTAGAACATTCGTTGATCTTAAAATTTGTTCAATTTTTTAACATTTTTATCATTTCTTTGAAAAATATGGAAATCTTAGGTAATTCAAAATTGAATCCCAGACATTTTCGTTTCCTTTATCTGCTAATGTAAAATTACCCAATTAATTCGAAATTTCTTAAATTAAAACCTATCGAAGTAGTTTTTTGCCAAGTAGAACAAATTTTCATTTACTAAGTCCCTCGATAATTCGAAGTTACTTAGGATAGACAATTTTGAATGTATATTTGGTCACAAGAATATAAAAATTTTAGTAAATTGTAAAAAAGTGGTTTGATGAATCAAAATTTTCAAGTTGTTTAGCAATTTGAAGTTAAAGCCTAGACTCTTGAGAATTGAAGACAAGGTGTATCAACGAACCAATTTGCAAAAAAAAAAAGAAGAGTAAAGTGTAATTTACACAGAGTAAGCATTAATGAGGTAAAGATAAAGGTAAAAAAAGGTGGTAGCGAAGAGGTGAGGTGAATAGCACTTTAGAGAGACGTTTTCTTGAAAATGTAGCTCCCATGGTGTACCATAAAAATGGGCACGTTACCGTTACGATAAATTTCATTTGCAATGGAATGTTTTCCTTACGATACAACCAACCGGCGCCAAACATTACAATCTAAATTGCCTCGCGCACCTTCTTCTCCTCCTGGGCCATTAATCTACCTATTCGATGTTTTATCAAACCTTTTTTTCAGCTTTTCCGATAATATATTTTTTTATTTATTTTAAAAACAACACTTTTAACGGAATTATTGTTTATTTCATACGATAACGCACTTGTTTATTGATCAAACAAATATATTCAATTCGTTCGAATCAATTTCAGGTCAAAACGGTATGAATATTAATAATCATCAGCATTATCAATTGATAATTATAAACAATATTTTATGAAAATTTAAATCAACATTAATCCCGGATAGCGTATATGCTTTAGCAATAAATTTAACGTGGAAAGAATTGGGAAAAACATCAGCTGGCCCACTGGGAATTTCTACAAACTGTCTGCCCGATCAATATCGTCGAGTTTTGTATAACACGAGGAATAATATTTCAGAAAAATTGAAGAACAATTTCGAAGAATTTTCATTTGAGTTTTAAACAAAAATTTGAGGGTTCATGGAATTATAACTATTTGGATATTTAGATTCTCAGAACTTTATGGTGCCTTAAGATTTAAAAAAATTTTCTAAAAATTATGACCTCAGTTCTCAGAACTGGATCTTATTTAAAGATTCGAAAAACTGTTTCTTAAAATTATGACCTCAGTTCTAAGAACTGAATCTTACTTAAAGATTCAAAAAATTGTTTCTTAAAATTGTGATCTCAGTTCTCAGAACTGAATCTTACCTAAAAATTCAAAAAATTGTTTCTTAAAATTATTATCTCAGTTCTAGAAATTCTACTTTGAGTATCTTATCATATCTAAAAACTGCAAGAACTACAATTTCTCAAATATGTTTACGAAAGATTGATAGATTCATGAAATTTTGAACTATTCGAGTACACGTGTTTACGAAAAATGTAAAACAACATTAATCCCGCGTGTACTTCGACAATAAATTTCAAGCGCTGGGGGGGAGGAAGAAAGTAGTTTATATTTTTGAAAGCCACGCATACATCTCGCAAGATGAATTTTTAATGGCCGAGCTTATTTTTTGCAAAAGGGGTAAAAAAAAAAAATAAATAAATAAAAAAACTCTCGCAAAACATTTCAGAAGTTCTTGTGGCAGTTTTATGTAAGATTCTTTTTAAAACCGGAGGCTGGCTCGCATACGTGCCATTCGGTAAAGAATTTCTTACTCCCAGCCCCGAGCAATATTTTACGTGTTCGAGACATGCATGGAACTCGCTAAGCGAGCGTGATTAAAATTTTTCATAAAGCACCGCTCGCTTCCACATTTTTTTTTTCGTTTTCTTTTTTTCGTCGGTTCGGCCACTAAAGTTTTAAGCACCTGCTTGAGAAACTTTCAAACTCGGTTTTTCCGGCTACCTTCTTCTTTTTCCTCTACTTTTTACATGATCTAATAAAGCAGCCCGTTAGCTTCTTCTTTTTTTTTTTAGCCCTACTTTTTGAGCCTTAAAGACGTTAAATTCAAAAAATTTTGGGATATTTTTATTGAATCGTCAGAAGTATTATGTCAAAATTTAGAAGCGATTAGGAGTCTAATAATTATTGTTTTATAAAACAATTCATGAAGACAAAAAAAAATAGTACTTTTGAGTTAGGTTAGACTTCAGCAACAAAGGATTTGACTTGAGTAGTCAAAGTTAAACGTCATTAATTCGCTTCTATTTTTTAAATTGAAGCAAACAAACATTGTAATATCGATCGTGACAAACACGTCGAGCTCAAAATGCTTTACGTTTGCCAAAGCCCCGCGACGTTTATCGCTGACGCAAAGTATGACGCGTGCACGATGTTACGGTTACCGAAAATTACCATCCGTCGAATTACTCGTACGCTCCTAGCGTGGCAATGGGGACATAACCTAATTCAAGATGACTGCAAATTTTCAACGTTCAAGATTTATTTTCGTGAAAATAACAATGTTTTCAATAATAATTTACTATAGCGTCACTAATTATAAAATATTTACTTTTCAATATTAGTTACGTAGAATATGTTCAGTTTTTTTAAAAGTAAAGTTTTGAAAAATTTAACTTTATAGTTCTCTTTTACAGACTACAAATACAAAGGTGAAATTTGATTAAATTTTCAGTTGAACATAACCTTAAAATGAGACGCACGTAGAAGCTTTTTGTAATACATTCAATGTAAATTTTTGAAAAATTTATCTTTTGATTCATTTCTAAGAGTTTGTTAAGCAGATAAGTTTTAAAATTAAGTCAAAATCAAACATAACCTCGAAATAATACACTTGTACTTTAAATATCATTTTTAAATCTGCGATTGAGTTTCAATTTATTAAAAAGTAGTTTTCTTACTTTTCTTTGACAGTTTATAAAGACAGATTAAATTTAAAGACAGTCTTAATCAAACATAACCTCAAAATAATACATCCACACTGTTTACAAAAAAAATCTGTTAGACCTGGTCTTTCAACTTTTCTTAAACATTCTGTAAAAAGCAGATAAAATTTAAAGATAGGTTTTTCAATTGAACCAGACGGGATTTTAAGAACGATTCGTCAACAATCGGGCTCGCACGGGGCAGCGCCCGTGAGAGCCCGTGAAAAACGACCAAAGTAGAACGAATGGCCCTCGTGATTTCCACGAACACGGGATTTTTCTCGTGTGTCGTGACCGAGAAATTTATGAGACCGTTGCGTTGCTGCTGTTGCTTCTCTCTGCTCAGCTGCTAAGATGAAATATTTACGGTATAATAACGCGCCAGGGAGCGCTTCTTCTTCCCCCCCCCCCTCCACCCCTTTTTTTTCGGCGCTGCGCTTCTGCATTTTACAGAAAAAAAGAGCTTCTAAACTCAAAAAAATTTTTTATTAAAAAAGGTTGTGCGCTTAAATTTACGACGTGTTTTTAATATCTCTCAAAATACCAACCTGAAAAAATTTCTCGGTGTGTTGGCCAGACTGAATTCCTCGAGTTCAACGGACTGTGATTTCTGAAAAATAAAAAAGAAGATAACTCGTTAATATAAAATTTTTACTAGACAATACTTTAAACTTGAATTTTTTATGAGCAAAAAAAAAAAAATATTAGTGGGTACTTATCTAAAATTTTTGACTTTAAATTCCCGCCCTCACTGTCATGACGGTTCGATAAGGTCACGCGACATTTCCATCATTGTGGCGGGAATTCAAAAACAATAATTTTAAATATCCTTTTCTGGGTCTTTATCACTTTATCAAACTTATCACTTTCGATAAAATATATTTTTTTAATAGCCTTGTTTTCTTTATAGCAAACAGTTGCAAAGTGGTCGCAAAACTGTACCGAGTGGAAGCTTAATTACCAGTTGTGTAGTGGGAGTATCGGGGTCGAATAAAATAATAGCCCTAATTGATCAGATACGTTATCACGCCGACACCAACGACGATCTTTGAGCGCCCAGGATTACACGTTTTGGCAACAAGAGACACGCGATAATTTCAACGAGATTAATTTATCATCACTAATAACAGTAAAAAAATGGTTGATCATTTCAAACTAAATTCAAAGTATAAAATTAATAATCTACTCAATAGTACAACAAAAATAAAATTTTGTTTTTTCATTATTTTTCTTCTTCTATCACGGCTCTTTTTATAAAATTACAGGTTAAGTTAAATTCGTTTTTTTATTTTTTTTAGCCGGACGATTAAATTTAACGTCAGGCTTGTCAAAAATAAACTAAGTCATAAGTAATCGATTTGATTTATGGCACTAAAAACTTAGTTATGATGAGTATGAGTAAAATCATTCCTTACAAGAACCTGAATATGCTATCATAGCTAATGTGCGTTCTGAATGTAGCTCATATTTAACTTATAAAAACTGAAATTTTGCGTTTAGAAACAAAATCCATGAAGCCATCTGGCGTAAGCGTTATTTTATAATTCAATCAATTAGAAAATACGATTACAGGTTATGCAGTGTTCTTTTTTTATTTATGATGAAAACTTTTGCGTTTTACTGCCAGATTGCAAAAAAAAAAAAAAAAAAAATTCGTAAAACAACTTCATAAACAAAAATTTTTTATACTTAATAGTCAAAAGTATTACAATCAAAAATCGTATTTTTCAAAGAATTAGATATTTTTCAACTCAAAAAAGCTCTAATTTTAGAAATCAAATAAAAAATATCTTTGTTTTTTTAATTTTTCATACGAGTAAGCATCGAACTAATCTAAAAACCAAATCATCTTGAAATTAAATTGAATTGAAAATTCAAGAACATTTAACTTGGTTATAAATTAATTCAATAACTGACTTTGAATAAATAATACTTAAATTATTAATGTTTATCACTCTGCTTTAGTATTATATTCAAAATAACCAAAATAGTTTTAAGTAAGAAATCTAAGTTCTTCAATTTTTTTTTTAATAGATAAGCAAGCAATATTTTTTCAATAATAAGCTTTAAATATTGAAAAAATAATGATTTTTCAACAAGCATTGCTTATAAATTAATATGAAAAGAGTGAGTATGTACATACATTAGTAAATTTTTTAAATTATTTAATTCAAAATCGTACGGTAAAAATTTTTTTCTTTTTTTCTTTTTCATTATAATAAAGCAACTTCTAATAGTTATGGATATTTTTCAGACAAAAAAGCTCTAATTTAAGCAATCAAATAGAAAATAACCCCAACTGAGCAAGCTCAAAACTTGTTTTTTTCATTTTTGAATCTTAAGTAAGCGCCAAACTAATTAAAAAAACCAAATTCTCGTATAATGAACTGAAAAATTTTTCTAGAACTTTTAATTTAATTTTACAAAAAACTAAAAAAAATTTCATTTAAAAATTTGTTTAAAAAAAATTTAAGAAGAATTAATTATTTTTGATTGTTAATTTTAATAATAAATTTTTTTTTACCATTAATTATTATTTGTAATCCTCTGTATTAAAGAGTTGATTTATGAAAAAAAAAAAAAAAAACAAACAAACCTAATTATTTTTATGTTAAACAATTTAAATTAAAATTATGGTAAAAACAATTCGACTTATTTGAAAATTAGATATTTCGTAGATGATCAAAATACATCGAGTATTTATTAACATATTCATAGATTAACGATTGAATTAATTCGGTTTATTGCTTAGCCAGCAATATTTTTTTGTATAAAAAGACTTCATAATTCTCGGAATCTTCACTTAAATCTTTTGTTTCAAACGATATCATGGATTTGAAAGTAACAATCTTTGCAATTTTGTGCACGAGTTTTGGTTTGGTAAGTCTTTATTATTCTAAAATAGTATACTAAATGAATTTTTTTATATAATTTATGCTGATTCATTATTCTTACTTTTTATCACAAACTTTTTATCAAACACACACACTTTTTATCAAAATTTTTTTCTTAAATTATCACTATGAAGATTACATAAAGTATTTTTATATAAAATCTTAGATCCTAAGGATCAAGAAAAATTTTTTTTCTAATAACGTCGTTCCGTTTATTTTTAAAATACTATTAATAATAAAAAAATTTTTGATTATTTAATTATTGAATTTGAGAAAAATTACTATTACTATGAATTTTTTCAAGCAATTTTTCATACTTCAAGTAAGATGTAAGAATTAACAATTACTAATTTTTTTTTGAAGAATCATAAAATTTTATTAGTAGAATACGCAAAAGATTGTGCATCATTTAAATTCTCTGATACTGCAAAAAATGACGAGAACATACATATTTTTTAATTATTAAATACTAATTTCACTCCGCCTTAAGGTTGCAGCTGAAAAATTTGTTGTTCACGGAATGACAGAATCAGAAATGAATTCAGAAAACTGGAAAAACGAAACTTTTGAATACAATTTGCAATTACAGAAGAAAATGATAAGTGCAACAAAACGCGCCGATGAAAAAGAAAAACTATTCAGAGATTTAATAAATAGTGTTTCAAAATTAGTATCGTTCGATGAATGCGTCAAGTCTGATCAAGCTACATCAGCTATGAAAAACTTGACGGATGAAATTAAATCATTGAATAATAATTTGAGAAAGTGTGAGCTCGAAGTCAAAAGCAAGGACGATGAAGTTGAAAAACTGGCCAAAGAAAAGAACTTCGTAGCCAACCAGCTCCGGAAGGCAAACGAGACGGCTAAAGCTACGTATAAACAGTACATGACACAGTTACAAACAGTTCGAAATGATTTGACATCGGCAAACAAGTTAATGGACGAATACAAAGTATATTTTGAAACCACGGATAAAGAAACGAAAAAACTTACTGAAGAAAGAAACTACGCAGTGGAACATTGGAAAATGTCCAATTCGATAATCAATGACACTATGAAAACTTTTTCGTCAACGATTAAAAACTTGACGGATCAAGTGACGGTGCTGACTAAAAATATGCAGAGTAGCAATCAAACTTGTGAAAAAATTGACGCAAGTACGATATTAAAAATTTAAAAATAAAATTTATTTATAAAGAATGTTACTCATATAATTCCTTTTCAGACTACGAGACCAAGATCAAAGATCTGATGGAACGAAACAATAGGATGGTTAATTCGCATAGAAGAGAAACTGAAGTTCTTAGAAAGTATGTAGATTAAACTGAATATAGAACAATGTTAAAATAATTAATAAAAATTAATAACATTTTATCCACTTTAGGCAGCTGAAAGATAAAAATAAAAATTGTCCCGTTAACAAAACCAAAGAACAAGAGTGCAAATCATACGCGGTAATATTATTTGAACCCAGTTTAAGTCACCAAAAAAGAGACAAAAACAATTTAATTTTTTTATTTGCAGATAATGGCGGATGCATTCTTAAAAGGTTACATTTTCACCGACAACCTCGGTTTTCACAAGATTTACCCGAAGGCTGAAAATTATACCACAGCATATCAAACCTGTGAAGCGGACTATGCCAGACTGGCTGTTATTAATTCTGAAGCTGAAGAACAAGTAAGTTTATTTCGTGTTATCTAGTTACTATGTTTTAAAAGTATTTTCAAAGCTTAGGTAAAAAATTAACTATTTTATACTGAGAGCAAGAAGGGCTCATTTTCGGCCCTCGGGTGATAAAAGAAGTGTTTATTGTCCAAGAGCGGAGAATAATTCGCTCGAAGTATAAAAATTTCTTCTTTTTTTTTTTTTTTAATCAAGGGCACAAAATTTTCCTTCGTGATCGATTTGAAGCAAAATCGACCCAATTTTTAAAAAATTCACATAAGAACGAGAAAATGTCATTTAAAATGAAAATTATATTACAGTAGAGTATAGAAACAGAGAAACTGAAAATACAATAAAAGTTACATTTCGCAGCTTATTAAATTTATTTAAGGTTTAAAAAATCCATTTTTCGCCCCGAGGTTGAAAAAACACATTATCAGCTCGTGCGAAAAGTATAATTTTTTCGTCCAAAGTACGTAATACACTGAATTATAAAAACTCTGTTTCCAGCTGCTTGTCAACATGATACTAGATGCAAGAGAACAGATCGTTATTAAGGAAACACAAATTGTTAATACGGAGAACGTAGGACGCTTTTATGAGCAAGCGTATATCGGTATAAACGACTTGAAGTCTGAAGGAAATTACGTAACAACAGCCGATGAGGCGCCCCTTGAAAGTACCGGATATGTACACTGGGCTAATTACTATAATGTACAACAGCCAGCGGGGCATCGAAAACAGAACTGCGTTACCCTAGTTGCGGTCCAAGGATATGGGATGAATGACGTTGAATGTGGTACTAATTTCGCATTCATATGTGAAGTTGAAACTAACGATTTGTTCAAAAAAATTGACTAAATTTACGATGCTTAAACGGCACTTTTTTTAAGTTAAGATGTGTGATATTAAGATTTTGGTCTGAATTTAACATAAATTTAAGTTAATATTGAAAAGGATTTCTTTGTCAGTAAGATGAATCAGTTGAAAAAATTCCGTGAGATGGCGTTTTACGAGTATCACTAAAAATTAATAAACAAAATACTTTACACCCTCTAGCGGAATTTTTGCAAGATATTCTACCAATCACTAATCAATGATAGAAAATGGAATCTTAAAGCTTGAGTTTTTGTTGAATTTAGTACAGTATCTAAGTAATAAATAAATTTTATTTTTATTTTACTTTTGTTCTTTGTGTTTGATAATATAAGATAATTGTTTTAATTTGTATGAAACTCATAAAATATTTACTTTATATCTTACTCGTTAAAGCTGTTCGCCTTTAATGTAAGAAAAATGTTAAAATTTTCAATTTTTTAACAATAAAAAACTGTAATGGATTTAGAAATAAAAACGAATCAATAAAATTACCAGTTATTTATAGTTTATTAACTCTTACGATCTTGAAACAAATTCATACGCATTCATTTTAAAAAAGTTTTAAAATAATTTTATCAAAATTCAAATTGTGTATTTTTTTTCTTTTTTACTAAAATAAAATATTCATTCTATAAATAGTAATAAACAAAAAAAAACATTTTTGGTATGCATTTAATAATTTATAAAAAAAATTAAAAAATTTTTAATAAACAAGAACCATCTTCAGAAAAGTTTGATTATATAAAAGTCATTTTGTCATGTATGACTAATTTTTTTGTTACCTACTTGAAGTAATTATAATACGGAGTTGCTTCCTCCTGTCACAGTATTTCTGAAACATAAAAAGGATAAATAAATCAATGTTTGAATGTTGAAATAGTAAAATAATTTTATCATTTTAAATTTTTCTTACTTAATAAGTAAGAATTGTAACTACAAATGGTATTCTCATTAAAAACTATCTGAAATTCACTGTTTTCGTAGAATACAGTTTTTTTAACTTTGTCAATGCCAACAAAAGGGTCGAAAACGATATACTAAATCATCCATGAAAAAAAGAAACAAAGCCCCTGACATTTGACGACATTGGCGCCGGCAGACTCCATATTAAAAAAAAAGGCAATGGTCAATCGAGCATGCACGGTGTGTTCCACATCCCCCAGGGTCAGCAGAAAAAAAAAAGGTCTGGTTTAATTAAGGCTGTCACCCAGCCAGGGTGCTACTTGAACTTTTTCAATTTTGAGGATGAGAAATAAGTGTAAACGGTAATGGTGTTACGTAGTAGTGTAAAAGTACTTGCGACAGAAGAAATTGGACTGCGGGTCAACGAGCGAAGATCGAGTTTGACACCGGCTGGAACTCGTCCGACTAAATCGAATTACCGGATGATACTTTCCGAAGTTGGAAAAATTAAGATTCGATTATGAGATACGTGACGGGGTTTCTTCATAGCTCACGCTGTTTTATCTGCGGGATCTTTGACGCGTCAATATTCGGGACGGGCGTTTTTGAGGTTAGGTCTAACTCGCTGACCTAATGTCTGAAGTTTTTGAGATGTTGCATTAAAATACCTGTTATTAATTTTTAAAAGATGAACAAATTTTTAATGAGAAATATCAAATTAAATCATTTTAAATGAAATCAATGTTCTCAATATACAACTTAAAATCAAAAATTAAAAAATTGTAAAAAGTCCATTTTATAAATAATTTTCGTCTTTATTTATTTATTTATTCATCCTCATCAACGAACATTAATGTCCTTTGATACATAATTAATTTATATGTATACATATTTCGTCAATAATCTTTAAAAAAAATAAATATGTAATACGAATATTTTAAAAACATAACCTCTAATACTTAATAATGCTCATAATTGCGGATCAAACTTTTCGAATTTTCAAAAAGAGTATTATAAAAACATAACCTAAAATACTTAACATTGTTCAGAATTCTTCAATACAATTTGCAAAAAACCCTACAAATTCTAGTTGATTTTTCATCAACATTCATAAAAAGTTGAATAAATTATAATTCAATCAAAACAAATAATTGATATAAAATCCTATCATCAAAAGTTAAAAATTCTCAGGTTAGCCAACAAAAAAAAAAAAAAAAAAAAAAAAAAAAAAAAAGTAAAAACTAATAGAAAAGTCATCAGTCGCTGAGGGTGGTAAGGAACGGTTTAGTTATCCTGGTTTCTCGTCACGGAATTGAGAAAAATCATACCCGGGGTCGGTCCATATCAATAAAGTAATTACTTCCCGTGGTGGCGTTGGAGGAAGAAAAACTTTCATCAGTAGTTATCCCAAAGGCTGTGTATAGTAGGTATAGATGTATGTATTGGGAATCCGGATCACGTAATTCTTGGGCGAACCTGCGAAATACGCGAGCAACTTCACCTTTCTTTTCTCGAGACTATAAATCTTTGTTTGGCCGAGACGCTTGAGCGGTTACTTTTCTCTCTCTCTCTCTCTCTTTCTTTCCTCATTCTTTTAAAGAAAAATTGTGCACTGCAGGCTTCGATACTTTATTCTTCTTCTTCGGCTATACCCAGCCTGCCTGCTCTTCTATATTACATACCGGGAGAGTAGATTGGATTTTACTCTTCTTCCGCTGTGCCCTCGAATTATGTCTTTTACTTTTTTTACAAACTTATTCCTTCGCTTTGAGCGCCCTAATTTATTTTAATTTTCATCCTTTCAGATTTATAAAAAAACTCTTTTTCATTTTATCGAGTGCAATTTTATGAGTAAAAGTGAACAAAAACACTCAACTTTTCTCAATAGATTTAATTTTTTAAATGGTCATAACATGCCATCTAAAAACTAAAGTTTGTATTTAAATACAAAAACTAATACTTTTTTACTAAAAAAATTAAAAATTACTACTAAGGACGATAATTACAATGACATTTATAACTACAGATCTGTATGACAAAACAATTACCAGATGTCACTTGACCGTTCAATTTTTTGTCATGCCTCTTCGATCAGATTTTAAATCATAAATTTTTTTTCTAATAAAAAATTTTAAAAAAGTAAAAAAATAAATAAATTAAATGTCAATATAAAAATATTATAATTATTATACGTCACAGAAGAAACAATATTGTATATTCTCGGGTCAGCCACAAAATAAAATAATATTTTCAAAACTAAAACACTATTAAAACTATTTAATTTAATTTAAATGACATGAAGGAAAATAAAAATAATTTATAACTATAGACCTTGATAAAATATACACATTTTGGTAAAAATCAAAAACAAAGGTTGAATTTGTGTTAATACAGCTAGTTTCGAGAAATTCGTCGCTGATTCATGTCAATCAAAGTGTACCGAAATAAAATTAATAGAACAATGGACAATTCAGAAAGGTAAATCGTATCGACGATTCTGCTTTTATTTACAACTAACATCATTGAATTTTGGTAAACCGCTGTAAAATCAATTGTCTTTATAAAATCTAGGCCCGAAGCTTATTTTATCCGTATTTGAAGCTCACCACGAGCAACATTTAGTGAGTGTTTATTGTCAGCGTAGAAATTATCATAGAAAATCGTCAAAAATGGTAAGAACATTGGTCTTTTAAATTTTTAGATAAAAGTTTTAACTTTTTTTTTTCGTTTTATTCGCATTAGTTTTTATAAATCATGGTTTATTAAGTACTATATAATAGTATAATTTCAAAAACAATATTAGAAAAAAAGGTGTCTTGGACGCCTGTTAGAAGTGAAGCATGATTATTTTTTAATTGCAAATTTTTATTTGAAAATTAGAAATTTTAACAATATAAAAATTACGTTATATATTATAAAATAAAACTAAAAATTAAGAGGCTTCAAAAAAAAAATTTCCAACTTAAAATTTTGTACTGGTAAAATAACATCTACCATAATCTGGCTTATTAGATATGTATATATCGAATATATACATATCTATTGTAGAAGGGTTGCTATATTCTAAGCCATATTAGATACTATAAATATTTATTTAGTATATATACTATATATATATCGTGATGTCGCTTTTTTGGGTCGTTTTTTACGGATTCACTCCTCGTATAAAAAGCTTCGCTTCAAAAAAGGTGCATATTAAAAATTGTTTTTCTTAAATCGTTTGAATGGCGTGTTGAAATTTTTTATTTTTCATCTATTTCATTCATTTGAAAAACAATAAATATAAGATTGTTGAAGATGATTTCATAAACATTACATTGACAATATATTTTTGAAGTTTCGAAATTTTTTTCAAAAATTTGCTAAAAAATAATATATTTTTGAGGTTTAAAAATTTTTTCAAATATTTTTACACAATGAATTCCAAAAAAATAATGTTACTTGTATAAAAGATTCTAAGAGAGCTGAATTAAACTGATATTTTCGCCACCGCAGCTTAGACTAAAAATATTCACAGTAAATTGATACCAGAAATGGAAAACGAATAGATTTCGATAAATAGATCTTTGTTTGGACTATAAATACATGCACCTTAATTATATGCTGATCGATTGAAGCAATTTGAAATATTTACACTGATGTTATTTTAAACAAACCAAAATACATTTTTTAAACAATCATTTTGAATAACTTTTTTCTAAACAATAAACTTTTATACCTAAAATAATTTTTATTAGTATAAGTTTTAATTTAAACTAAGCAATGACTTAAACAGTATATATATTTTTTTACTTTACAGGAAGATCTAAAAAAGGATCAAATAATGAGTAAGTACTGCATATAAATAAATACAGATGAATTTCAAAACTAAACTCTTTTTTCCTGTACATTTTTCAGTGTTAAAAAAAGCATTTGAAATATTCGACATGCAGAAGAAAGGTGCAATCAGTACTGACATGGTCGGTACGATATTGAGCCTGTTCGATATCAACATGACCGAGAAGGCCCTGGCCGAAGTCATTTCCGAGGTTGATGCTGACGGTAATTTAAACAAAACTTTAAAAAAAAAATTTTTTAAATAACTTTTTATAAATTTTTTAATGTTCTGTAAGTAAAATTTTTAAGTAATAATTGATAATTAATGAAAAAATCGTCTTTTTCGCATTCTAACCTCAAAACCGGGTCTCTGGTTTTTATGCGGTAAAATATTTTTCGTAACTGGTGTGCGCGAAAGTCGTTGAGAAAAACAGCTGATCTCTTATAATCGCAGTGCGACAAAAAATGAATTAATCGTCCTCAGAACTGATAAAATTGCAGGATCCGGGGAGCTAGAGTTCGAAGAGTTCTGCGAGTTGGCCGCCAGGTACCTGGTGGAGCCGGAGCCCGTAGACGAGGAAGCCCTGCAGGAGGAGCTCAGGGAAGCCTTCAAGTTCTACGACAAGGAGGGCAACGGGTACATAACCACCGCCGTCTTCAAGGAAATACTCTCGGAACTCGACGACAAACTATCCTCCGAAGACTTGGACATGATGATCGAGGAAATAGACGAGGATGGCTCCGGAACCCTCGACTTCGAAGGTTATTTACTTGATTCTTTTATCTCCCACTCGGTGTTTATTACTGAAAAACGAAACCTTATTTTCAGAATTCATGGCTGTCATGAGTGGCGGAGATGAAGAATAACTTTTAGACAAAACTACAAGCTATTTTAAATAATAAATACATGAATTTCTCAAAACTGAAATTTGATAATTTTTCTGTAACTCGAGAGCTCATCAAATATTAATCCAAAAATTCATTATCATTATTAATTCTTTTCATTTTCATTTCAAATTGCTATCAATAATTACCGGCTCATAAGTCTTGGCTTGCTGTTTAAACAGACCTTAATAATTTCCATCAGCATAATAAACGGTTGATTTTCAATTATGATTTTTTGTTATGATTTTTTTTTTCAATTTAAAATTACTGCATTTTAGTACTGAAATTTTAAATGACGAACGGTTAATGACGAAATATTTACACAATAGGGTTAATTTAAAATACATTATCATACATGCTTTTATTTTTGGACTGTTTGATAAGTACATACACTAGACGCCAAATTAGTTAACAAATTCAATTAAACTTTCATAAATGAACATTTTTCAAAGAACTGGTAACTTTTACACAGAATTTTATATAAAATATCAAGAAATCATAAATCTTTGAAATAATCACTCGACTTTTTCTCGGAAAACTGGCGTAATGAGAACATTTTCTTTGCTTTTATAATTCATATCATACTTTAAAAAAGTAATCTTTTAAACTTAAAAAATCTTCTCTGAATTGTCAAAAAAAAAAAAAAACGTAAATTTTTAATTATTTCCTTGTCTGTTAATTTCAAAAGCTTCGTTAGGTTTATTCAAAACTCTTACAACAAAGAGCTTCATTTTTTCAGTGTTCATTCACAACTGCATATTGAATTTAAAAAAGGCTTAACTATTACATTACGAGAAAATGTTTTTATAATTAATTAAACATTGTTTTGCTTTGCGAAAAGATAAAAACAATAACAAAGTGCGTATCCTTACCTCGTTTTGTTCTAACGTACAGTCAGCGGACATCTTAACATTCAGTCGTTTAAATTTGCCGGAAAAAAAACATGGCCGCCATAGTCGAAATTTTTATGGCCTGCCAACTCAGCAGAAGAAAAATAAAAATTCATCGACTGAAGCGAAAGTGAGGTTAATGAATACAATATTTAATAAAGATGTTCATCAATAATAAAATGTTACTTATTTAATAAATTAATACCGAACTATACATTTTACAGTTGAGTGATTTGATGGTCATGGTCAAAATGTGATGTTTGGCTGTAATAAAAAAATTGACTGAGCAGGAGAAGATGTTAATGCTCAATGTTGATGGTCATTTTTTAACATTTCGATATATGTATGATATCCTCTTCATCAGCTATATCTTAATAATAATAAAATTGTGAATAATTTAAAAGAATCGATATTAATGTAAATATAACGAACGTTATTGTATACATATAAAGAACAATATTGTTTTTTGAATTTCTGATAATTGACTTCTTTTAATTATTCAGTTTCATTATGATATAATAAAATGAATCAAATTCTTGTAATTTATTATAGCTCTTCAAGAGAATATCATTCATATATCGAAATGTTCAAAAATTATAACCATCAACAATAAGCATTAACATCTCCTCCAGTCTTTTTTTACTAAATCACATTTTGATCAAGACCATCAAGGCATCAACTCACTCAATTGTAAAATGTACAATGCGGTATCAGTTTATTAAATAGGTAGCATTTTATAGTTACTAAACATCTTTATTAAAACTTGTATTTATTAACCTTACTTTTGCCTAAGTTAATGAATTTTTTTTTTTTCATTACTGGGTTGGCAGGCCATACAAATTTCGACTATGGCGGCCATGTTTTTTCTCCGGCAAATTCAAACGACTGAATGTTAAGATGTCCGCTGACTGTACAACTAATTAAAACTCGTCTGGGATACAACGCACACACCGAGTTTACTCTGCGTTAAAAAAAATTACGTTTAATGTTAACGACCAAAGCGTGCGTACCGACACAACGCTTAGGTAAACATCATACGTAAAGTCAACATTTATTTTTGAATAATTTATCGCCAACTTCACGTGGCTAGTTGATGACATTCTATTTTAAAACATACATTTTTTACTTTTTGATGATAAACTTGCTTTCGTATTAAATTTTTAAACTTACGATAAAGAAGTATTAAGATGAAAATTCATATTTTAAGATATAGGCACTTGAGTATCAACAACTCTCGGTTTAAGTGCATAACTTCACACACTAGTTGAGTAAAATATTATTATTCAACAGGATCATGTAATAGGTACTTTTTATGGCAAAAGTGATATTTCTTATTTTCTTCACAGAGTTGAATAATTGGTACTTTTTTATATTACATGACCTTGTTAAATAAAATAATGTCCAATTCAATAAATGCCCTGTAGGTAGTTCGAAAAACCTATGAAAAACCAGCTTTAAGGTCAATATTACAGTGAAGGACTGAGAGAAAAAAAGGCAAAAATTCAAGGGCGATAGGAGCACGGTGTATAGGCACGATACAGAACCCATGTAAATCGATCCCTTTGACGGATATCCGGTTTCGATAGAGTTTCGGTCATAACTCTCTCCCTCCATCCCCACTCGAGACATCCCTGGCCGAGATAATCAGCTTCCTTTGAGCCCTTCCCTCCCTCCCTCCGAATATTCACTGACCAAAGGCTTACCCATACACGCTCAACCGGTAACTCCGATCATCAGTCAACTCGCGTCGCGGCTTGCTTACCCCTTAAACAATAATGCTTTGAGGTTATGAATTAGAGCATTTAAAATGACCCTTGTGCTAAGATTTGGAAGACTTAAAATTCTGACTTGCCTGGGAACAAGAAGTATTTGAAGTATTATGTCCAAATTTGGAAAGAATCGGGAGTCTACTCGTGCATTAGCATATTCCACAGTTTTTTTTGAGCTTTCAAAATAATATCTGTGTAATTAGGTTTGACTTGAGCAATCAATCAATCAATCATGGAAGAAGATTTTATTAACGTAGTCAAAGTTGAACGTCCTAAAAATCATTGAATATAATAAAACTGGGTAACTTGTTATCATTTCATTGACTCTAATTGGCTGATACATACAGAATATTGTGTGTGTAAATTACCACTTGTAAAAAAGTCAAACATCGAAGTAGAAAAAAAAAATAGCTCGACGATGTATAATTTTCTGAAAAGGTAAACGTATATTTTCAACGAACCGCATAAAAAAAGGCCTGCAATTTATTCCCAAGCCGCACTCTATGCATGATTCAAGCCTCCGGTGTTTCCAATTTTCGTAATTCTTAAAAAAGTTTTATGGAATAGCGAAGCATTCGTCAAAAAATTATCGCAGCAGCAGCAGAAGCTCCCGGGCTGAAAAATATGAGAGGCACGCATCGATTTTAAAACTCGAGACGGACATTATACCATCCGCAGCCCATTTCTCGTTCAACTCCATGTTGATTTTTATGTCGCAGTGCAGTTGTAAAAGAAGCCAGCGCAATCATGATTTTTTCATGTTTACGGCGCCCCCTTTGGTTCTTTTATTTTTATGGGGGCGGGTTGGACATTAAAAACAATGAATTTTTCATATGATCGTACCCTGTTTTTCATACTTTTCGATAATAAAATGCTTTATGGCTTTATTAGTGGGATCGGAGGAATATTTAATGCCCTTTCTTTCTTTTTTTTTTTTGCAACCTCAGAGCTTTCGGTTAATGCAATTTTTAACCTTTGATTTCCAATAAGCTGCTTGTGCGCCCGACGAGCTTTATGGGAACAATTCCGTAATTGAATTCCACACGATCGGTTTCAAAACTTCTTCCGATAGTTTCAAAACAGTAACAACTAATGGCGGTATCGATTTTAATAAAACAGCTTTTTATATGTGGAAATATTAAAAAAATTACTATAGTGTAACTTATGGGTTATTTTACACGTAACTTACTTGCATAATTTATGACAGATAAATTACACGTGTGTTTACGCGTGAAACTTACATATGTTAGTTAACTTAATTTTATACGCGTAAGTTACTGGTGTAATGTATCACAAAACTTACTTTTTAATATACATAATTTACGTGTATAAGTTACTTGTATAACTTATCATAAAATTTCACTTATACTTAAACATGCGTAACTTAACTTAGTAATTTGTGCAAGGATTTATTTTAGCACCTCTTAGTTATTAGCATAAATTACTCGTGTATAAGTTACCCATGTAAGTTATCAACCAGGCTAAGTGTACCAATTTAAAAACTATTGTCACAGCAATCCATGGTACTAGCAAGTTTCACTAAAACCTTTTAACTACTACTTTTTGGAAAATCGTGATAATCGAAGTGTAAAAATAAAAAAAGAGTTAATTCAATCTCGATGGAATCGAATCGTTACAAATAATAACCGAGCGAAAAGACCTTAGAAATTGTAAAATTTATTTGAGGAAAAAAGGGGAGTGGGCTAAGGAGAAGTTTCTATCGATATCAAGTTGGCCAAACAAGGTAGTCGACCTCACCCTGCAAACGAACTCTTCTATATATTCCCTTTACGGCAAGTGCTAACTCCACGCTCGTTCAACTCGTAACTTTGTTTTTCGGGGTTCGATGTTTCAAACTTTACGTGTACCTCTCACTTGACTTTCTTCTTTATTTTTTCGCTACTTTTAATTGACGATAGAAAACCAATGAAAAGTTACAAAATCTTTAATTTTATCTTTTGAATACTTTCTAATCTAACCTCAAAATCAATATTACAGCTGCTTTGTTGAAAAAATTTTTGTAGAAAAACTTAAAAATCAATATTTCTTGAAGTAGCCTTTTTAGAATTCTTCGTACTAACAATTTCTGCTACATAACCTTAAAATTAGAGAAATCACGTTTTATCTATTGACTTACATAACCTCAAAATTATCACAAACACGTAACATTTGTTGGTATTATTATGTTTCAAAACCTACATACTAGAATTTTGAAAATAAGTCGCGTTCCCAACTGACCATACATTGAATCTTCAAAGGCTTTAGTAACATAACCTCAAAATCACTGTAGCCATGTTACGTACATATATTGACTTAAGCCAGGTCTTCCTTTTTATATTTCAACACCGATATAAAGTTTGCTTTCTCGGGCAAAGCTTCAAGTAGGACGGTGGTCTTTTGATCTCTCGGCCGGCCGGCCAGCAGCGCCCGGGCAGCGAGTGAGCAAATACCCGAGAGAGTCTGGGAAAATCTCAGAGAAAATAAGAGGGCTACGGGTATTAAGAGTGAAAATCTAATTCTATCTCTCTCTCTCTCTCTCTTCTTGGTTCCAAGACGTAAAGACCGGTGTTGATAAAACTCTCCTTTATCCACTGAACCTTTTATTTTTCATTTAAATTTAAACAAAACATTCACTGAATCAACTGAATCGTAGAATAGTTCTACGATTTCAAATGGAATTTTCACTTTCGGTGTGCTTCTTAAAAAAAAATCACGTTTGCTAAACAGTATTTTCTACAATAAACAAACTTCAAAAATTGTGGTTGTTAACTTAATCCTCATACAATTTACAAGTACAAAACTCACAACCCAAAAGTCACCATAAAATTCTGATTAGATCCGATTGATTGAAATTCTAACCTCAAAATTTTATTTCTTATTATTATTATTTTTGTTTTGAATAAATAAACGGGCATGATACCTAATACAATTTTCAGACAATTTTTTTTTTACAAAGCCTCGAAAATTATAACTGTAAGCCAGATAATCATCTATTTTACAAGAGTACATTAAATTCAAAAGTCATTTTTAAATTTTCCAAGATACGATTAATTACAATCCTAACCTAAAAATTTCCAAAAAAAAAAATTATTTCTACAAAACCTCAAAACTTATGACTGTAAACCAGATCATCATCCAATTTTCCAACGTGAGATTTCCAAGCCAAAAGTCACCTCAAAATTCTCCTGGATCCGGATACGCACGAGGCTCAGCCGTGAGAGTAAAAAAGGGATAAGCAGAGAGATCGAAGAAGTAAAGAAGAATTTTCGGGGGGGAAAAAAGGCAATGTCTCTACGATTTCCCTTTAACTCGGCGATTTTCACGCTCGGCAATCCTCGAAGGAGTGGAAAATCGAACGAGGTCCGAACGCTGATGAAATTTTAAACGAAGAACAAAGAGGGCTTACCCAAGCTTCCTTCCTTCCCTCCTTTTGATCCCTTCCCTTTCTGTTTTCATTCAATTATGCGTCGGCCGCAAAAACAGCATGAATAGAAATTGAGTAGTTTTGATGCCGACCGGCGAAGAGATTTAGAAAAATTAATCGTTTCCGCAGAAGATTGGATTCCCCTTTCGAATTTTAATGCTGATTGATGAGCCAAACACAATCTGGTTATCCGGAGAGAAGAAAATTGTTTCTATTCGGTTAACTGGATTATTCCAAACACTCACAAAAGTTTTAAAAGATGAGATTATTGGTGGAAATCACTGTTCAACATATTTATGCATTATTGATTTCGTTTATTGAAGTTATGTTACTTTTAAGTGGCCTCAAATTATTTTAATACTTTTTGAGGTTATTTGCAAATTTACTGTTTTGGCGCCAAATTTTCCTAATACCAACTGCAAGCTACTTTATAGTCTGAGCAATAAAACTTGAAGTTTTTGACAAAGTTTTTGAATCTGTTTTCACGCAAGTTTCAAGTCGCTTTATTGCAAAAGGAAATAAAAGATTCCATGTTGTAAATTAAAAATTTCAGTTTCATGTTGAGGTTATGTTTTAAAAATAAATCACGATAAATTTTTGACAAATACAGTCTGAACAATAGAGCTTGAAGTTTTTGAATCTGTTTTAACCCAAGTTTCAGGTCGCTTTATTGCAAATTTCATGGAAAGGCAAGATTAAATGTTTTTTAATAAAAATTTCAGACTCATGTTTAGGTTATGTTTCTTCATTTGACTCTTTACAATAAATTTTGTAATTTTTGATGACTCAGCTTGATGATAAATAAATTAAGCATAACGATTCTCAAAACTGATGTTGTTCGTGCAGTGTATCCTTAAATCAGCGCTTTGATTTGAAAAACAAATATAAAGTTGCGAAACGGGATGGATCTCGGATGGCCGCTGCATCAATGGAATATTATACCCGGGAAATACATCTCAACAAAGTTGCCCTCGGAGTCTGGCAATCCGATACGCCGTGAGGCAGTTAAACTATGAGAATCGATGTTCCGGCGTTGCTCCCGCTCGAGAATCTTGCAGGCTGCTTCGAGTTTCTCCCACTGCGCTCCCAAGTTTATTATAGTTTGCGCCACTCATCTTGCTCCAGATAAATCTGTTGCATCCTATACCGCGCCGACGAAACTTTGGAATCATATCAGTTTACAAATTATTGAATAGCTTTGTATTTCAAACTTTCGTGACATTTTCGGACGACCCGGCATTCTTTACAAACAAAGCTTTCAATTAGACCCTTTAATCCCTTTAAATAAATGTTACTAACGACATTTCAACATTTCTTTATATCAGCTTATTTATAACTAGTCTAAGTAACTTTACTCAGTAAAATTACCTTTTTTACTTTACACATTTCACTTACATTTTTATACTTAAAAGGTATGTATCATTCATCACAGGTAAACTACATAATTACCTTGTCAATAAGTTTCGTAGATATTATAAGTAATGTTACTCATGAAATTCAACTTTGATATTTCACATTTCTAAGGAACTTATCAAATACACGTAAATTACACGTATGATAATATTTACATGTAATTAAGTTACGCATTTTATACGTTCAAGTCATATGTGTATATACAAAAACTTACAAATATAATTTCTTTCATAAAAATTAAATGTAATTAGACATAAAAACTTTTTACAAGTTACGCAATAATTATTATCTTTATGAAAAGCTTTTTATTAAATTTGAATAACTAGTTGCAAGTTTATCAAAAGAAGAATAATTAAAAGCGTTTATTTCATTAAAAGCTCGGAAAAAAGCTAACTTTTCGAGTGCCGCCACTCGCGGTTTTAACAATTCCGTCTCATAAATAAGAAAAATGGCCCTACAGCCAACAAAGAAGCTCCACCGGGTGGGAAAAAAATTAAAAGAGTTTTTTTTTTTTTTTTTTTTTTTAATGAGGCGGCTGGCGCGCCAGCGATAAGCGGAAATATCGGATATAATCAGTTCAATTTGCCGAGTCTCGCGTTTCCTAGCTCGAATAAATACGCGCGCAAGCTTGGGAGCTTTTATCCCCGCGGCAATGATGTCGAGCTTGCGAGCGAGCTTTCAGCACTCCGCTGTTGACTTTTCGCTGCGTCGCTTGAATTTTTCATGGAAATTTCTAATATGTCGGTAGGTGGCTTTTTTTTATACGTTGAGCTGCTTTTGGAAAATAAAATCACCGCGCGGGGGGAGCTGGGAAGTCTTCTTTTCGAAAGTTCGGCCGAAGTTAGATTGAACGCTGTTTGAGTTTCTGATCAGTAATCTTTTTTTTTTTTTTTTCAAAAGTTTATTCAGAGCTTTGATTTTCGAAAGATTTTTTGAAAGTTTTTTGCGTCTGCCTAATGGACTTTTACGTCATGATTATCAAACTTGAATTTGAAATTTTTTTTATTAGGTTTCAGAGAAACTTATGTACTTTTACTATTACTCGAATATTAATAAAAAAATTAAGAGACCAACAAAACAGATTTACATTGTCTGGAGGAAAAAATAATCATCTGCTGTTGATTACAATGTAGTTTTCAGTTCAAACTTTTATTATCACTTTGTCTGAAGATAAATTTGTCAAACTTTAGGATATTAAAACAAATTTCTTATTTTACTAACTAATCAATATTAAACTACTTTTAGGTAATTATATAAAAAATTGTAGTAAAACCAGTCAAAGCCATCAAATTTAAAAATGAACGCACTTGTACTAACTATGTAATAAATTAATTACTCCAATTTTTTTATCGAATAATCTTGGAAGACTGAAAAATGTATTGATTAAAATGTAGAAGAACCCAAATTAAATCCATCAAAGCTGACAACTTTCAGTAAGCCAGTAATCAAGTCCTTAAACAAATAGATCCCCAAAGCTTGTTGAACGCTCAAACCGGCTTTAATTAAAAATTCATCGAATTCAAGGTAAAAAAGAAGCTTCGGTTGTAGTCCAGGCGATAGGCTGTCGCACAATATTCCTACTTTGACACTTTGTTCCCAGGATTAAAGTCGAGGCTTGGTGGAAAATATTTTTTATCGCTCGCTTTTTGCTCTTTACGATGATGTTTATTACTCGATTGAGCTCCTCGCGTTGACCGGGCTTTTTTTTTATTTTCCAGGGCCCTTGACGATACTAATCTTTTATTTTACCGCGAATTACTATTTTTTTTTTATTAGCTTCGTAATTTCATGAGGACGCTTTGAGAAATTCCAAATATAGATACCTACAAGATTTCAATGGGATTTGAGTCTTGAAATCTTGGAGTTTGATATTTTTTAGCTTCGTATATTTTTTAAATCAATTAATCTCATATTATTCTCATAAACATACTTTTGATCATTCTCACACATCCTTCACGTAGTAAAAAAAAAAAGTAAGGTATATTATTAAGGGCACGAACAGTCGTTAAAACGTTCATATTCTCAATATCAAAATATTCTGGCGGCAAAGCTTCCGAGAACTCATACCATATGGAAACCAGGCTACCTTAAATTACGTAAAATCCGGTTGGTTTAATGAGTTTTCACTAAAAGCGCATCGATAAAAAGCACTCTGGTTCTCTGGTTCTCTCCCCCCAATTAAAAGGCTGCAAGCTTCCTGCAAGCTTCCAAAAAAGCACTAATGATTTTTAATGGCCTCATGTATCTTGCAGGTGTTTAAGTTCATTAACGATTGACCGCGTCGAATCCATTTTCAAAAACTCCCGGCCTGTTTAATGGAATATATAAATTCACTATATATAGCAACGTGATGTACAACCCGGGACGGTAATAGCGTAATTTATGAACACTCTCCATGAATTTATGAAATATCAAGCTATAAAAATGGTAAAAACGACGCCGCGGAGGAGGAGAAATGTATGACTGCCGGCCGGGAGGAGCTTTCATTTATCCTTTTTATAGCCATCCCCCAAGTATTTGCATGATTTTACCAGTCGTAACCCCTGTTACATTGAAATCAAAACTAATGCACGCGATCTATGAGACCTTAAGTAAATTAAAGAAACAATAAAACTTGTAACACAACTGTTCAAACTGTATTTTAATTTGACTTTTTTTATTATTTTCAGACAAGAAGAAACTTTTAACTAAAAAGCGACCCAAAAATCCGACACCAAGATATATATATATATATATATATACTATATAAACATGTGTATATAGTATCTAATAAGGCCGAGAATATAGCATCCTTTCTACTTTACCAGTACAAAATTTTAATTTAGAAATTTTTTTCTACATTTTCAGTTTTATTTTATAATATATAAATTTAATTATATACGTAATTTTTATATTGACAAAATTTCAGATTTCAAATTAAAATTTTCAATTAAAAAACAATTATGCTTCGCTTCTATTTTTTATTGAAACAGTAATAAAGGGTCGAAACAACTTTTATACAATACTTTTTTGTATAGTTGAAGACTTGTCAATATAATTTTTACCCAGAATAAAAAATTAAAAAGTTATTCAAAGTCTTAGTTGAAATGCTTAAATACATTTTTTCGATTTTTCCTGGTTATATCCCTGGACCCTTCAAATGTTTAATGTTTTAAAAAAGCCTAGTTTGGCAAATTAATTTTTTCTTACGAGTCTGGAATGATCATGAAAATGATGGAAGCAGTTTTGTTACTCTCTGTTATTACAAGAATTTACTTCGTTTACGCTGAAAATTCAAAGTTTTCTCTTAATTACTGAAACAATAGGAAACTTTCCCAATTAGATTGTCTTTTCAGCGTGTCTCATATTAAACAGTTGACACTAGATTAAACAGTTTTTATTTTTTTCGGTTGTACAATTGAAAAAAAAAAAAAATAGTAACACGTCAAAAGTCACGTTTGTAAACTACCCTAAAAACTTTTTTTTCAATAGATTGACTTATATACAAAAGTGAAGCAACCTGAAGATACCGAAAGTGAAAATATCTAAAAGCAACATAAAAATAGTCTAAACTTACTATTCTACTTGAGTTTGTTGATAAATGGCCAGAAACAAGCCAATAGAACCCCAATAGTGATTATCACTGCAACCAGGGTATAAATATTAAAAAAAAAAACCCTAAGATCCCGGTCTAAATGAAATAATAATTCTCTTCGTTCTCGAAGTAACGCTTGAATTAAATGAACATACGCAGTCTGCAGGGAGATTGAGACTAGCGTGAAGTTGTAACAACCTGTAAGCAGTTATTTAGGGCAACGAGCCCGGTCGCAAGCATCAATTTCGGAGATGTAATACCTAAGTTTTCGGGGCGGGAAGCCTCTCTTAAGGGAATTGCGAGCGGAGGATTTCAACCGATCTGACTTTCTTAATATTCGGGTACAAAGGTTTCAGCTTTAACTTTATGAATGTTAATTTTTTTTTTTATTTTGCATCGAAAAGACTTGTCAAGATGCTGGAAAAAGAGTGTTTCACTAAATTTTTATTTTTGGGCTTGCAAATTTACAATTTTTTATTTTGCGTGCGTTTGGCTTGACTAGCCAATTGTTCATCGATTTACTATAGGAATCTTTAAATTTAGATAGATATCTTATTTTAAGGGATTTAAAAAAAAATCGATTAAAACAAAAATAAAATGACAGTAAATAGTTTTATTCAAGATTTATATTTCCTATTAAAAATATGTTAAAAATAATTTTTCTAACTCTCCTCATATTATGAAAAAAAAGATGTATCGTTCAATGAAGCAGTTTTGTTTAATACTTGAACAAAATATTAAAAAAAATGAATTTTACTGAAAATAATACTATTTGACTCCCGAGAAATATTGTAACAGTTGATAAGAAAAAGCTAAATTTCAAGGTTTGAATTTTAAACGGTCACATCAATAAACAGAATTTATTTTTTCGTTATCAAAACGTACCACGCCACTGTCAAAAAAATAAATAGTTCAAACAATGAGATAAAATAAGGTGTTTTTCAGCTGAAATTTTAACTATCAAAAAATTGTTATTTTCTAGAACAGTCGTTTGACATAAGACGTATGTTAAAATTTTAGTATAAGAAGGCGTAAAATTTTTGGTTTCTTAGTCTCTTTCTACGACGTCATGATCTCGAAAATAACAATCTTCGCACTTTTGTGCTCAAGTATCGCTTTGGTAAGTTTTTATCAAGATAAGACAATAAAATAATTTTAATATGCTTTCTTGATATTTGATTTGAAAATATTATTTTTTTTACTCTGTTTTTTTTTTTTTTTTTTTTAAACTGAGAAAATATTTTCTTTAAACAACATTTTCAATTGTAAAAGTATAGCATTAGAATTGAATTAAGTTGGGACTTAAAAGTATCGAGCTAATAATGATTGACTGCTGGTTCGAAATGAGCTATGATTGAAATAAATTTATGCTGTCATAAAACTGACTTAGGCATGATCTTATTTTTTGAATTATCAATTCAACTACTATACGTTTTATTAGGTTAAAACTGCCGATGAAGAAGAAAGTACAGAATATTATGTTGCAACTGATAAATATGAACAATCCGACTGTGAAGAAAATTCAAACTGCGACTATAGAATAAAAAATGTCAAAGTGATCATAGAAAACTTGGTAAATCAAACCGAGGCATTACCAAGCAAAATAAAAGCCGAGGTGGAGGCTGCATTCGTGGAGAAAGAAAAAACCTTAAGGAATGAAGAAGCAAATCTCACGAAAAATATTGAAGAATTGACTGACAAAAGAATGAAAAAAGTTGAAGCTGAAATACAAAAGCAAAACGAGTCATTACCAAGTAAAATAAGAACCGAGGTGGAGGCTGCATTCGTAGAAAAAGAGAAAACCTTGAATAATGAAATAGCCAACCTCAAGAAGAATATTTCCGAACTGATGAAGTTGAAAAAGTTGGAAAGTGTGCAACAAACTAAGATTGTAGAAAGGATCGATGGTAAATATACTCTATTATTATATGTATGTTCTTGAAAGAATGATAGTTTCAACATTTGAGATTCAGTCAAATTTAGTTTTTTTCTCGGGAGCAAAGACCAAGACTCAATTTCTCATTTAATAATGATTGTCATGTTTTTTAAGGATTGGATGCAGCAGGTAAGAACATTAAGACAGAATCTAAACCATCTGACTTTGACAAGAGATTTTCTGATATGCTAAGGTAAGCATTAGAAAAGCTTCCATTTTTTTCTTCACACACTTTGATTTTAATTCAACTGTTATTCTAATTGCAAAAAAAATTACTATTGCAGAGAATTTACAATCTTCAAGAATAGTTTAACATTGTCCTTAAAATCAGTAGAGAACCGTGAAATCGAGAACGCAGCTCGATTATCTAAACTGGAGGTATTGTTTCTGATATTAAACCTAACCTAACAAATATCTTATCAAAGAACTTTAAGCATTGAATTTTTATTTTTAAAAGAGTATCATCAAACAGACACCGGAAAATGACGACGGATACGTCAAGACACCAAGCATAGGTTCGCATAAAATTTATACCGTAGGAAAGAATTACGAAGAGGCCAGAGCTGTTTGTGAAAATGATGGAGCTCACCTGGCCGTCGTAGATTCTCCAGCGGAGATTAAAGTAAGTTTGGCTCAATACCAATAATCATAAAACCTAACCTCCAAAAGCGTTTTCTTATATTAATAATCTCCTAATTGTCTTTTCAACGTCTCAGCGGTTCGTCATCGTCCATCTTTGATGATCTTTTAAAAGAATTATAAAAAAGTTGTATTTCCCATAAGTCACCATAGTAATTATCAATGTCTTCGGTCTTATACTCCAAATCGTTTCCAAATTTTGACACAATCCTTTTTTATGCTCCCCTTAAAAATCCCCCAATTTACAGAATTTAATTTTTTGAGTTTAACGTCCTTAAAAACTATCCTTAAGGTCATTTTGGAGAGTTATTAGACGATCTCAATAATGTAAAGGCACATGAGAAGATTCCAAAGATCACATTACACATAAAAATTATTGAAACAATCATGGTTCATCAAACGATACTTTATTATGACTATGGTCATACCAACTGATCATATAAATATTCTGTTCTAGCTGCTCGCTGAAATGGTCCGCAAGGCCCAGTCGAAGATAACGAATGTTAACCAGATGTTCAGGGATCAGGCTTACATTGGTGTTTATTTTGATGACGAAACTCAACTCTGGGTAAACGCGTTTGGCGTACATCTCATAGATTTGAACTGGGCCCAGTCTTACAACAACCAAAGACAACCCAACGGTGGACGATACCAGAAATGCGTTACCACGATTGCCAATGACGGAGGTGAATGGAACGATATCGACTGTCGCACTAGATTAGCGTTCATTTGTGAAAAGAATGCGGAACCTTCACTGTGGGGAAATTTTAAATTTTGAATCTCGAAACTCATGTTTGGTTGAAAAATTTATTACTATGTAGAGAAAATAGCAAGGCACTGAGTTTTTCTTTTATCTGAATTATGAATAATATTGTACAATGAAGGAATATTATATGTTTGTGAAAAATGAATTACAACCAAAATTTACTCACCCAAATACCCAAAATGTTGATAGAAAATCAATTCCACGTCAATCAACTGTAAAAAACAAAAAATATTGGTTTTTAATAATAATATTTAGCTAGCATACAAAACTCAAAAAATTGAAAATCAAGTTAAATGACACAGTATAATATCAATTGCACGAATATAAACTGAATTTATTTTAATTACTGAGGTACTTTTATTTTTGATATTAATCATTATAAATCATTATAATCTAGACAAAATAATTAGAAAAAAAATCAATCATAAATAACGTACATTGAATCACTTGTTCCTATAAATAGTATTTTTTAATATTTCAATTAAACAAATGCAAGGGTCAAACTATCCAAGCAGATGTATCTTTGTCAAAAAAGTAAATAGTTCATGCTATAGAGGTAAAAAAGGTGTTTACCAGCGGAAATACGAAAAACAACTTTTTTTTTTTTCCTTGTTGCTTGAACCATTTACCTTTTAGACAATGATTTTCTCACTCAGCTAATCTACAAATGAACTTTTATTTCATTTCGCGTTCATACTGCAGAGGTAAGAATTATTGTCAAAATTTTGGATACTCCCAGCGAATAATTTATTCAAAACTTTGAGGTTCTGACTAGAAGTAAATGTAAATCATTGTTGCAGACACATTGAAGACTTCACTGAAAGTAATCGATGCACGTGAAAGCAACATTGAAGCTAAATTATCTAAATTAGAGGTTGGATTCAAATTTAGAACTGACTTAGAATATCATTTGTAAAATTGAATACTTATCTCTTAAACCGTTGAACAGAAAGAGGAAGATACTGATGGATGCATCATCACACCAGGCGTTGGTTCGCATAAAATTCATACCGAAGGAAAAAAATACGAGGATGACAGAATTGTTTGTAAAGAAGACGGAGGTTATCTGGATATTGAAGATTAAATCAAAGATGGAAGACACGAATTGCTGGAGGAAGGAATAAATAATATCAAACAAAAAATGAAAAAATAAAATTATTAGGAAAAATCAATAAATATAAAATTAAATTCAATTAATCAATTGTAATAAGTTTGCGAATATTACTCAAAGTTTTCGGCGAGGGTTTGTTTAAACAAAATAAAGAGAAATTTACTTTTTAATTTAAAAATTTTAATTCAGAAGCTGTTACAAAGGTAATGTAATTGTTAGATCACTTACCTTCGTTTGGTGTCAATTTCAAAAATGCTTATTTTTATAAAGTTATTTGTCATTTGTTACTTTAATAAAAATATTTATCAAATGAGAGAGATGATTATTTTTCCATTCATTGTCTAATTATTTAAAAAACTATATTTATTGGAAAAAAGCGGGTGTAAGTGCGCTAAGCAACGTTTCTGGATGGGCAAATATTACGGAAATCATATTTTTATTTTCAGCATTTTTTGAATAAATTCTAAAATTTTGAATTTCGAAAAATCGATTAAAATGATTGGTACACTGGCCGGACACGATATCGTTCCGAGGTTCAAATTGGCGCTCGAAATATGACCGTCACAACCAATTTTTTTTGGTACCAACCTTCGTCCCAAGCGCGCAAAAAGTTAGTAAACTTAACCTCATCAGATGAGAGAAAATTTTTGCGCGCGTAGGACAAAGGTTGGCGTTAAAAAAAATTGATTCTGACGGTCACATTTCGAGCGCCAATTCAAACCTCGGAACGATATGGTGTCGGGCCAGTGTACATGCGTAACTCAAGCAGTCGATTTTCATTTGATAAAGACGTACTTTATGATTGATTCGTGAAAATTTAAAAATTCATTTAATATTTATGAATAAATAATTTACTGTGAATTTTCTTCAATTAAAAGTTTTACAAACATGCATCACGAGATTTTTTCATCCTATAAGATTTTAATTTTCACGTTTCATATTTTCAAGTAAATTTATTCTTCTTAGTATAATTTATTTCATTTTGAAGCAACGAAATAAGTGAAACTTGAAAAATATTACTTTTCTAAAACGATATCAAAAAGGTGAAGCTTCGACTAAACAAACATACAATTTACCCTTGAAAAATAGCTTCATTACCTCTTATTTTTATTTTATTTTTTAAAGTAGAAATCACGTGTTCCTAGGAATAATGAAAATTAACTCTAAGTTATACGATGAAGCTTGTAATTCTAAGAATAAATATTTTCTAGATTCAATAATAATAATTACTTCTACTTAAAAAAATACGAAGCATGTTTCTAGAATTAAAAAAAAAATGTAAAATGAAAAAAAATTTTTTTTAATAGTTATAATCTTAGCTGACATTTAATTTTCAAATAGATTTAAGAACAGTCATTAAACATTTTTAAAGCTTATGAACTTTAAATAAATTTATTTAATTTATTTTTCCTATTGAAGTTTTGCGTAATTTAAAAATATCAGACTATTTTTTGTTTTTGAAAAAAAATAAAATCATTGACGTAATGTTAATTTGATATACAATTTGTTACGTATCTTTTTGATCGAAAAATAATTTAATGATTATGGATAAAAAAAATTTAATGAACAGTTGCGAAAAAACCAATATGTACCGTTTGAATATTAGTTAAATGTTTACCATCAATGTAAGTACATTTGAGAGTATACCTTGTAATCTAAAATTATATTTTATTTTTATAACTATAAATTTTAATTAATAATTTAACGTTAAAGGTTAATTATTTCTAAGATGCTGAAGAGGATAAAACTTCTGGCAAAACCCGAAAAACACTACACAACGGATACGAATTCAAACAATTAAAACTCCAACTGAACAAACTTACGATGAAGTGACGCTTTTAGTTTTTTGTGTTGCGTATTTTTTTTTTTTTTTTTTTTTAAACTAAAAACTAAAATTTTATAGAAAAAATGAAAAATCTATGATATATTTCATTGGACCTATTCAAAAGTTTCGTAAAAACCATGTACTTTTGAAACCATTAAAAAAAATCCTACTCTTAATCCTAATTTGAAAAAATTATACAATTTCCATACTCTTCAATTATAAGGAAAAAAAAATGATGAAAATTTTAAAACTGTTTTGTCGCTTGGTTTCAAAAACTTAACTTTAATTCACGAAACAATGATATCGATTCGATAATGAAGAACTCGTACGTACAATAAAAAAAAATTAATTATTATTCATAGATAAAGAATCTAAATTTCATGACGTACGCATCATTTTTAGTATAAGAAGGCGTTCGAATTTTCAAATATTCAGTTAATTTTTTCGAGCACACCATGAGCTTGAAAATAATAGTTCTCGCACTTTTGTGCACGAGCCTCGCTTTGGTAAGTTTTTATTTTAATAAAACATAATAAGTCATTCATTTTTTTACTATAGAGTTCTATTCTTTTAAATATTTATTTTAATTTTTGTTTTATATTTTTTAATTTTATTTTTTCGATTAATTATTCATGATAGATATATGAGAGTAAAAAAGGCTTGCTTCAAAATTTATTTCATATTTGAATAATAAATACAATTTAAAAATTTTTATTTTTTTCTTAAATAAATAAATAAAATTTCGAATGTTAATTATAAATATTAATTATTGTATAGGAAATTTTTATTATTTTTAATTATTATTTTTTTTATGAAAATAAAACTAAAATCGTACTTAGAGTATCTTTGTGAAAAATTTCAGAATAATCAGTTCAGCAGTTTTTGCGATTGAGCGCAAAATTTTTTTACCCAAACCGTTCATATGAAATACAATTTAAAGAACACGTAATTCAATGAATCAAAAGAATATTATTATTATTATTATTATTTTATTACAAAAAGCTAGAAGAATCTTTTAAAAACGTAAAATCCAAGAATCTATGAATATTTTTTGATAAGTATTAATTCCTTGGTTACATGAAAACAATTTTTTTCAATAAAAGTTTTTTCAAGTGTGAATAAGCAATCGTAATTTCTTTTCAATTTAGTTACTAAAAAAGAGGCTTCAAAAGTGAGTATAATCTTTTTTCAAGTAACTAGTACAATTGTAAAATTAAAAAAATTGAAAACTAAAATTCTCTTAGAAAACAGTTTTAAATAAAACTTGTTTGGTTTTTACTGGTGTTGAAAATATATAGTATTAAGTAGTACAAAGTAACATAAAAATTTGTGATGTTAAATTGTTTAAATTTAACTTTTATTCCAGGCTAAAGCTGAGGATTCACAAACGACACTTATTCCTTTCGACGAGAATGAACAACGCCCAAAACATGTAAATATAAACAATATTTATTTCCAATTTAGTTACTAATAAAAAGCATTAAAATAAAATTTAATCTTTAAAAAATAATGTTTATTTCCAACTTATTAACTAATAAATAATCTTTTAGTGAAAATTTAGTTTTTTTTTAAAGTTATTAGTCAAAATCAAAAACTGAAATTCTCTTAGGAAATAGTTTTTTGAAGATTATTAAAACTAAGTAGCATGAAAATTTGTGATGTCAAGAAATTCATATTTAACTATCATTTCAGTCGGATTGTAAAGAAAAGTCAGCTGACCAAAAAAAAATAACCGAACTAGTAACTAAAGTTGAATCATTAGAAAGGTCAAGAGATGAATTGTTGAAGCCAATAAAGGAATCAGAACTCTTGCCAGCCTTGAATGGAATTAAGGAAGCTATGGTTGATCTCAATAAGAACCGCAATAACCAGCAGGAGATTGATATCGAGAATTTAAAGAAAAAAATTAATGCTGATGTTAAGAACGACCTAGAGGCTATCTCGAACAAAACCATTGATAATAAAAACTCGATTGAAGAGTTGAAAACTCGAGTAAAAGATTTAGAAACGAATTCAGGAAATCCGAAAAGTCTAGATAATCCAGGCGGGACAAATAGTTTGCCTAGAGACGCTGAAACTAGGTTCACTAACATCGAGTCAAAAGTCGACGATACGACAAATAACTTTAAGGGATTGAACTCTAGAGTGAAGGATTTGGAAAACAAACAGATTGAAAGAGTCGAAAAAGAAAAAAAGTATGATCAAGATATCTTGGATTTGAAAAACAAACTTGAAACGAATAAATCATCGGAAGTTACGATCCCAACACCACCAAAAATTATTACCTATGAGAAAAATATTGCCGAGCTCAACACCAGAATACTTGATTTGGAGGCTAAATTTAAACCAGCTCCGCCTGGAAATAAAGAAGACAACTATGACCAAAAAATCAACGAATTAAAAAGTACATTAATCCAACGAATTGAAGTTTTAGAAAGATCAAAAGAGGACAAGTCAACAGTTAATGTACACAAGAGCGAGTCAACTGAGCCAGATTCATCAATAAAAATAACTGATCTCACCACAAGAATTCAAAATTTGGAAAAATTGTTGGAAAACCAGAAAAATGATTTCAACACTCAAATACGAATGCTGACCGAAAAAATTGAATCGGTTAAAGAGTCCGCTAGCACGGCTTCATCGGATGCAGACAACTCGAAAGAAATTTCAAAAATTAACAGTGTTGTTGACGATCGAGTGCAAGCAGTTTTGCAAACCCGTCAGGAAACGTTGAAAAATTTGGAAGTTCAGCAGCAAGAAATCAATACCAAAGTCAATGGTGAGGAAAAAATTTTTTTTTAACTTGTATCTTTTGCAGTTGAGTTGTAACGAATGCATTTGATTCTTACTAGATTTGAACAATTCTGTATATTACATTAATACGAAGTTGGAACAGAGTACGTTCAAAACAAACACTTTTGATGCGCAAATCCAGGGGCTATTCATGTAAGAAATTTAAAATCTCTGTCTTTAAATTAACATCTTATTTCTTCATCCACATAATAAAATAAAATGACAGTTTGAAAATAACATTGACAATCAAAAGAAAAAATAATATTATTTCAGTCAAATGGTGAACCAGAGTAAGTACCAGATCGAGTTCAATGACAAATTAATGACAGCTCAGAAAATGAATGAAGTTAGAGGATTAAATAACGAAGCTCGAGTGATAGTGTTAGAGGTAAGGATTCCAAACTAGTAAAACTTGCACAAAATTAATATGTCAACATATCATTAAATTTTTTCCTCCCAATAGGAAAGCTACAGGAAAATACGTTCCAAGGAAGATTACGTCTACACTTTAGGAATGGGTTTCCACAAGATGTACACTCACGGACAAAACTATGAGAATGCCAGAGCTACTTGTCAAGAGGATGGAGCTCACTTGGCCATCATCGATAATAAAGCCGAGGCTAAAGTAAGTTGATTTGAAATTTATCAAAAAGACTGTACAAATATACTTAGAGTCTTTTGGGTTTGACGGATCAATGCACTCAGGAGTCAACTGGTATTTTCTCTTGAGATACTCATTACTGAAATACCCAGTTTACCCAAAGAGTCAAGCACTATACTCCAATCATTAGCTAATCCTAATTCTTCCTAGTTCATCCGGTTTATTGCATAGAAAATTGACTTATACTCACTAAGAGATGAATAGACAATTGGGTAAGTTAAAAACCTGTAAATGCTAAAAATGACGCTACGAGACCCAAATGTCTGATCATCTCTTTGCACAGCTTCGACATTAACAGATTTGGATTATAACGATATACGACCATTGTTGACTAATGGATATGCTTTTCCAGATGATCGGCATGTTGATCAGCAAGAAAATGTCGGAGATAACGAACGTGCAGAACCAGAAGGCCAAGCAACAGGCTCTGATAGGAGTTCACCTCGACGAGTCTCAACGCTGGGTTGACGAGTTTGGTGATCTAATTAAGGGGTCCAACTTTGCCAAATCTTTCTACGGCAAACCACAACCGAGCGGAGGAAATCAGAAGTGCGTCACCACGATCGCCGGAACCGGAGAGTGGAACGACGTTGATTGCAGTATCAATTTCGCCTTCATATGCGAGAAAAAATTCAACTAGACAGTTTTCAATACTGATTTCTTTGGTGTGCTTTTTTAATGAGATATCTATGCTTATAAGTAGTAAGATCTCTCGTTGACATTTAATTATTCGTCAATTTAAAGATGGCAACTGAAAAATTCTTAGTGTTTTACGTAACAAGAGTTTACAACAACGTTTTACGCACCGATCAGACGAGGTTCTACTTTTTTACACCCATGTTACGAAATTTTTTTTTATTTTTTTTTTTTTATCATAGATGCGAATAGTAATTTTTTACGTGGCAATCTTATAGTGCGAAATGTGAAAACAGTAGTTTTAACTTTGGAATTTTGCTCCGCATCACCCCCAAGGCCTTCAAACAGCCCAATGAGGTTAAATACTACTATTTTTTACTTTTTCTTAGTGTTCGTAAAGAGACCATTTTACGCACTAAAACGATGCGTAAAAAATGACTTATCGCGTACTTTGATAAAAAATTTCGTTTTATTACTTGCAGCTAATATATATATTTCTTTATAGTTAGATGTGTTAATGAAACTAAATTGTTGTGAAAATTTAACTTTGTGAAAATATTTTGAGTGTAAAACAGTATGAATTTTAATTGAAATAAAAATAATAATGGTAGTGATCAAAGTTTTTATTCTTATTCCCACAAAAAATGAATTACTCTCTTGTCAAAAAAAAATTTTTTTAACTACAAATATATGGGGTATTATTTTACATCAACTAAGATGATTCCAATCTGAAAAACCACTCTTGTCTTCAACAACTTTTGATTAAAACTCGTTAGAAAAGATTGTGGAAGTGATTTTTTAAATTAGTTTGTTTTTCAGCATTGTAAAAATTGACATTATCGATTGTTTGAAGATTAGTTTTAAAGAACGCCGATTCTGACAAAATTTTGAGGGTCGGCTTTTTATGCCAAATGATGAACCAAATCGCTTATATCTCTTGGTCATTATGGAGGCTTATGCAACAGTTTACCTTCTAGACAAAAGGGCAATTTCATCCCATTTTTGTTATTTTAAAAAAATTTCTGCTCAATGAAGAATTTCGTTCAAACACTTGATTATAATTTGATTGATACACAATATTCTAAATGAAAATAACTAAATTTTCCGCAGGTCAGATAGTGAACTCGCTAATCTATTATCAGCTAGAACTAAATACATCATCAGCTAGTTTAAGTTAATTACAAATTTTCAATAGTAAAATAGTTTTCCTTAGAATTGAATCTTCAGTTCAATAAATAGTTTTCAATAAATGTATAATAAAAAACTAATGAAAATGATGTTTTCCAGCTCTTGTTGGATATGCACAAAAGAGTTTCGAGCTCGATAACAAACGACGACAGTCCCTGGTATATGCACATTGGGATTCACGATATGTTCGAAGAAGCCGAGTGGGTTACGGTTCTAGACGAATCTTTGGCTGGAACTGGTTACGTTCACTGGAACTCAAAGTTTTGTGGTCCGAATGGTGGATCTGATGTTAACTGCAGCTCGCTATTTTTACATGATACAGTTGGAATAATGGACGTTGGTTGCTCTAACATATTTGCTTACGTCTGCGAGATACCGATTTAATTGCCAGTTGCTTACAGGATGTGTTTATGATGTTTTTATGTGTGGTCTTTGATAAAAAGTTGTCTTCAAAATATATTCTTGTTTAACTCTCAAATTATATTAAAAAAATATTCTCAACCTGTAAGAAAAATATATATATATATATATTTATTTTAGCCATGTATAAAATTATAAAATGGGTATCATACATCAATTTAGCTGATTAAAATCTCAAAAACTGTTTTGGGCTTCGAAATTACCTTATCTTTATAAATGGGTCTTGTTTTCAAAAATTTTTTATTACTGGACCAAATTAAAATTTCGTAACAAATAAGCTTGTGATAAATTATTAAATTAAAATAAAATATTTCATTTAGTAAATATGATTTGAAAATTTAGTTTTATTAAAAAAAACATAATCCAAAAAGTTACCTTTTTTATGCTTTAGTGCAATCAATATTCGTTCTTTGGCCATCATTCGACAAAAAAATATTAGAATAAAAATTCTTTTTTTTTCTGTGTATTATTTCCAATTGATACTGCAGTGTAATGAGTTTTATTATAATTTCCGTTTTGTACCGATTTTTTATATAAAAAGACCTTTATTAGGCACTCCAGATCGTAATTCGTCCGCAAGTTTTTGTATGTAAAAAGATCACAGTTAAATTTTTTTCGATATGCTGCAGACTGGATAACTAATCTTCCAAGAGGTCAGGTAGTTGACTTGATTTGAGATTTTATCATTTTTAAATTTACTCAAGAAAAACCCAGTACGAGTCACTAAGATATAAAGCGAAATATTGACAAATATAAGCCAGTTTTAAAATCGAGTACTCTTCAGTTGAAGTTTGCATCTTGCACGACCAACACCATGTCTTGGAAAAAAATAAGCTTCGCTTTTTTAGTTGCGAGTCTAAGTTTGGTAAGTTTTTGCGATAGCGAATAAACTTATACTTATTGATATTTATATAAGTAAACTTGATATTATTGATGATCATGTTTAAAAGTTATGTAACTTTTATCAAACAAAATGAGTCTTGGAGTTAAAAAAACTATTTTTTACTTAAGAATTTCTGACCAGGTTAATCTTTCAATGTTTAAAAATACATAAGTGCAATTGTAAAGACCTGAAGAGTATATTTTTAAAAATAATACTTTAATTAGATGTAGCATAACTAGTATGAATTTTTGCAGGTAACAGCTGCCACAATAGAATTGGAAACAAATTCTAAATCAGAAATATCTGGAAATTCACCAAAAATATTGCAGCTATATAATGTTATTAAGCAATTATTTTTTTTCGCAAATGACTTCGAAAGATCGGAAAAACAAATAAATGAAGGGACGCTTCAAATTGGAGAACTGAGAAAAGAAAAAATTGAAATAGAAAATGAAAGGAATCTGACTCTGACACAAATGAACTATGTTACAAAACTGTTGGCCTCTGTGCAAGCAGAAAATGAAAGTCTTAAAAAAAAATTGTATGAAAGCGAACAAGTCAAAGAAATAGAAAAATTGAATAAAGAAAGAATAGAATTAGATGCTGAAAGAAACTTAACAATGAATATTAACAAAAAATTGCAAGAAATTAATGAAACACTTAAAACTATGAAGGACAAATTAAAGTCAGAGGTAAATTTCTTATTTATTGAACTTTACCCTTATAAGATGTATTGAAACGTAACAATTAATTGAAGGTTGCTTACAACGAAAGTAAAAAGACAGTCCCAGATGGATACAGTTTAACAAAAGACATTGGTTACCATAAAATATACACCGAAGCTAAAATTTGGAACGACGCGCGTGAAGCCTGCATTGGGGACGGCGCACACTTGGCCATTATCAACTCCCAAGCTGAGGAAAAAGTTAGTTATTTATAAAATGTAAAAAAAAAATTGAACAAACAATGAAGAATTATCTGTTTTAGATCTTGACGGACATGTACAACGGAGTAAAAGACAAGGTAAAGAACGTAGAAAACTACTCATATCCGCAGCAGATGTATGTAGGCATCCACGACATGTTTAAAGACGGAGATTGGGTCACGGTCTTAGGTGAACCAATTGGAACAATAGGCTATGTTAACTGGTCCACTTTCAATGATGGTCAGCCGAATGGTGGAACGCGCCAAAACTGTGTTACCTTGGAATTCCACGGTCCAGGTGGAATGAACGATGTGGAGTGTAGTTCAGTATTTTTTTACGCTTGCGAGATACCAATTTAATCAAATTTATTTTTTCGTTTCTATGATTAAGTCTTGTTAGTGTTAATTCGTTTTTATCGATAACTTTGCTTCTGTCATTTTGATGAGTGTTTTGTCAAAATCAATTCAAACTTTTATTAAAGCTTTGTGCGGTTAGAGTGTTTTATTGTTTTCAAATTGACTCTGATAACTGATAAACAAATTTTCTCTGAATTGTAATAAAATTTTTGTCGTTAAGAACAATAAAAAAGTTTATATATATATATTATTCATATGATTCTGATTCATTGGGTTTTACCCTTTTATCAAAATTTTTTGATATGCAGTACACTGGATAACTAATCTTCCAAGAGGTCAGGTAGTTGACTTGATTTCAGATTTTATCATTTTTAAATTTATTCAAAGAAAAACCCAGTATGACTCGCTAAGATATAAAGCGAAATCTTGAAAAATAAGACAGTTTTAAGATCGAGTTCAGTTGAAGCTTGCATCTTGCACGACAAATACCATGTCTTGGAAAAAAATAAGCCTCGCAAAAATCTTGAAGAATGAGAGAGCTTCAGAAATAAATATTTTTTAGTTGAACATAGCGTCTCGCAAGACCAACACCATGCTGTGGAAAAAAATATGCCTTTCAATTTTGGTTCCAACTTTAAGTTTGGTAAGTTTTTTAAATGATAAATAAACTTCTGCGAATTAATCGATAAATTTAGGCTGACCCTTTTTGATTATGCAGGCTTCATACAATAATCCCTCAGAGTGGACAAATAAGCATATATACGATGACTGTTCTGCCCTACAGAATTAAAAACGCACTATCTACATAGGAAACCCCTAGCAGATGTGCAATTTTAAATCTTTATGGCAGTGTTGTAAAAATCCGAAGACTATGTTTCAAATATGTCCATAATACTGTAAACAGATGTGGTGTAACGATTACAAATTTTTGTAGGTAACAGCTGCCCCAATAGAATCGGAAGTAAGCAATAAACAAGAAATTTCTGAAAATTTACCAAAAATATTTAAACTGGATAGTATTATGAAGCAATTGTATTCTTTCGCAAGTGACGTTGAACAATTGGAAAATCAATTAAACGAAGGGATGCTTCAAATAAAAGAACTGAGAAACAAGTTAGCCTCTGTGCAAGAAGAAAATGAAAATCTTAAAAGAATATTGGATGGAAACAAACAAGGTGTAGAAATATTGAGAAAAACAGAAACGGAATCAGAGGCTGAAAGAAGCTTAGCATTAAACATTGGAAAAAAACTGCTAGAAATGGAAGAAACACTTAAAACCATGAAGGACAAATTGAACTCAGAGGTAATATTATTATTAAAATGAAACTTTACCCACATAGGAAATTTAACATACATATTAAACTGTAATATCGAAGTCAAGGTTGCTTTCAATACAAGTAAAAAGACAGACGCAGAAGAGTACATATTAACGGAAGGCATTGGTTACCATAAAATATACACTGAAACTAAAAATTGGAACGACGCGCGTGAAGCCTGCAATAGGGACGATGCACACTTGGCCATTATCAATTCTCAAGCTGAAGAAAAGGTAAAATTCATTAAATATTAATTTTCGTAGTATAATTCATAAAATTTCTGTACCGAAACTGTATCGTGAAATTTTTCGTATTATCAGTATAACATGTGCTTCTCTGTAATAATAAAATTTCAACGTATCATTTAACTCACCCAAGCCTACGTCGCATGTCAAAAGCTTCGGGGTAAATCGAATGAGATACTTCTGTTTCATGTGTTAGACCATCAGAACTTAGAAGCATAAACTTAGGAGAATACATCTTTTGATCATTTAAGCAATGTTGTCTTTAAAAAAAAAAAAACCAATTCAAATAATGTTTTCCAGCTTTTGCAGAATATGAACAACAAAGTTTCGGGCTCGATAATAAACACCGATGACTCCAGATTTATGTACATTGGGATTAACGACATGTTCAAGGAACGCGAGTGGGTTACGGTATTTGGTGAACCCTTGGCCAAGACTGGTTACGTTCACTGGTATTTTAGCAATCTTGAGCCAAACAATAACGGGATAGGTAAGGACTGCGGTGCCCTGTACGTAAGTAATTATGGAGTTGGAATGATCGACGCTCCATGTGACTATAGATTTGCTTACGTCTGCGAGTTACCGATTTGATTACTTGTTGCGGACAGGATTTGTTTATGATTATTTACATTTGGACTTGAATAGAAACTGTGTAACCTGTAAAACATCTTCTCGTTTGAGTCTGAAATGCTTGAAAATTTCTTTCATTGTGAAAAAAAAATTCTATTAAGTTACGTTAGTCCCGTAAGTTAATGTGTCTACGATTTTTTTCTCCATTCAAAAAATTATTAAAAGTTCCGTCATCAATGAAAAATTTTCTGTATAAATAGCATTTAGTCTTTTAATCCATGTCATTTCTATCACTGTACACTGTATTGTAGAGTTATATGTTAATAGCCATTTATACCGATTTTTTTGAAAAAATAAAACGACTTTTGTTAAGTTTATTTAGATCGTTTTTTTGTCCGCAAGTATTTGTAAACTGATCATGCTAGAGAAACAAAGTTTGTTGAGTGCAAATTTACACTTTTTTAACATTATAAAAAAATTATATTATACTGTTTTTGGTACGTTAGATAACTAGTAACTTTTTATAATTTTATTTGAAATTCTGTAATCTTCATGGAAAATAAAAACATTTTTCAAGAATCATATGACTTTCATTGATTTTTGATATTCTGTTGTAATTTTTTCAATGTGCCACTCACTAAGTAACTAATCTTTCAAGAGGTCAGGTAGTTGACCCGATAATAAATTATTTTCGTTTTTCAGACTTGAAGATATAAAGCGAAATCTTGAAAAATAAGACAGTTTTAAAATCGAGTACTTTTCAGTTGAAGTTAGCATCTTGCAAGACCAACATTATGCTGTGTAAAGTAATAAGCTTCGTTCTTTTGGTTGCCAGTTTAAGTTTGGTAAGTTTTTGTAGTAACAAATAATCTTTTACTTTGCTATTATCAACTGTATTAAATACTTGGCTTTCAAGGTTTTTTTAAAAATATTTTACCACTTCGAAATAATGAACAGTTATAAAGATCTGAAACTTATATTTTAAAGCATAATACTATAATTACAGTAGTAAAACAGTTACGATTTTTTGTAGGTAACAGTTGCCTCAATAGAATCAGAAACAAATTATGAACAAGAGGTTTCTAAAAATTTACCAAAAATATTGAAACTGTATGATATTATAAAGCAATTATTCTTTTTCGCAAATGACCTCGAAATATCGGAAAAACAACTAAATAAAGGAACGCTTCAAATAGAAGAACTGAGAAAAGGAAAAGTAGAAAAAGAAAATGCAAGATATCTGACATTGACCCATATGAACGATGTTGCAAAAAATTTAGCTTCTGTGCAAGAGGAAAATGAAAATCTTAAAAAAAAATTAGATGAAAGCGAACAAATAGTTGAAAAATTGAAAAAAAAAATAATAGAATTAGAAGTTAAAAGATCGGAAAAACAATTAAAAGAAGAGACGATTCAAATAGAAGAAATAAAAAGAGAAAAAATGAAAATAGAATATGAAAGGAATACGACATTGTCACGAATAAACGAAATTACAAAAAACTTAGCTTCGGCACAAGTAGAAAATGAAAATCTTAAAAAAGAATTGGATGAAAACAAACGAGAAGTTGAAAAATTGAGACAGGAAAAAACAGGATTAGAAGTTGAAAGAAACATAACATCGAATTTTAGCAAAAATCTGGAAGGAATTGAAGAAACGCTTAAAACCATGGAAGCCAAATTCAAATCAGAGGTAAAATTTGTTGTTGATCGAACTTAACCCTAATTATACGAGTTTAGATTTATATTAAATTGTAATTTTGGATTCTAGGTTGCTTCCAATACAAGTAAAAAAACAGTTCCAGATGGATACACTTTAACAAAAGACATTGGTTACCATAAAATATACACCGAAGCTAAAAATTGGAACGACGCGCGTAAAACTTGCATGAGGGACGGTGCGCACTTGGCCATTATCGACTCCCAAGCTGAGGAAAAAGTTAGTTCAATTTTCGATTCAATAGAACAAGTTATTTTTAATTTTTTCGATATTGACCTTCTGATGGTACAGTAAAATTTTCTGTAGCCAAAAAGAAAAATTAAAATTTTTCTGTTCTAGCTCTTGGCGGAAATGTACAATAGAGTAAAACTCGAGATAAAGAACGTCAATCATGTTTCATACCCAAGGCAGACGTACATAGGCATCCACGATATGTTTAAAGAAGGAGATTGGGTTACGGTTCTAGGTGAACCAATTGGAACAATAGGCTATGTTAACTGGTCAAAAGATAAAGGTAATCAGCCAAACAATTACGGAGGAAGTCAGAACTGCGGTACTTTGGACTTGGATGTAAATGCAATGAACGATGTTCAATGTGACTACAGATTTTCATACATTTGCGAAATACCGATTTAATTGCCTGCTGTCTACAGGATCTGTCGAATAAAAATTAATCTCAAAAAACACATTCTTGTTTTATTCAAAAAATGATTGTTTAAAATATGTTTTCATACTTGTGAGAAAAAGAAATTCTTATTTACCAATTAATATATGGGTCGAAATAATACTTTTTGACAAATCGGCTCGCTCGAGGTTCACCGATTTTTCTCAAATTTTTTTTTGGTAAAAGTACTCTTCATTTTTTTATTATTATTTTTTTTTTTTATTGAAGAGTTTTTTTACTGAATTTTTTGTAAGTTCAAAACCAGAGCAATTCTTTTATGCTGTTGATTCTTTGTACGATATATCTGGGGTCGTGGCTGATAATTTGAGCTCAAAATTTTGGTGAATCACACATATACATATAATTGTGAGTTTCTGGATCACCAGCATAACGGCATTGCTCTGGTTTTAAACTTACAAAAAATTCAATGGAAAACACTTCAGTAAAAAAAAAAAAATAATAATAAAATTTTGATATAAAATTTTGATGCAGTTAAAGTGTTGAACTTTTATCTTTCACTCAATTGAAGAAAGTATTTAAAAAATTTCTCATTAACTTTAATATCACGATTTTTACACTAAACCAATCATAACAATTTTAAATCGATGACACTCGATCATGATTCGTCTATACATAAGAAGATGACATTCAATCTTGATTCGTTTATTTATAAGAAGATTCAATACTAGAATTGGCGTTTGGCATTAATAATATGTAAGAGAACTGAACAATAATTTTTATAATTTTTTTTTTTTACTTTTTTACGATGAAGAAACCTCGGCATTTTATTTAACTTTGGAGTGCAATAAATTGAGTACTTTGGAAATCACTTATTCAATCATTTTGACCGTTTCTTAAAAAATATCTTCAATAAAAAAGTGATATCGAAAAAAAAACATTTAGAAGAGTAAAAAAAAGCATCACGTGCCCAGAGATACTGTTTCAAAAAGCTCATTCGATACTAAAAAAGCGTAAAAAGTAAGTGCTCCGCAATGAAAAAAAAAAAAAAAAAACCCCAAAAAGCTACTGCAATAATCATTGGAGCTTGTTTGGGAACCTTCAAAGACTACCTCCATCAAGTTTCAGAAGAAAAAAAAAGGGCGAACTGGCACAATAACATATGCAAAAACTGTAAAAAACGCGTTTTTGGCACTTTTCTTAGTATTTGAACAGCTGTATCTTGAAAACAAAAAGTCGTAGAAATTTCTATAAGGTCGCAAAATAATCGTTTTTAATTCAAAAATTTAACAATTTTTTAATATGTGAAAAAATGAATCTATAGTCGCAGCTACGGTCGTAGAAAGATACCCTAAAATGTGAAAAAATAGCAACTTCATCATTGGACTGCAGGCGTATAAAAAAAATTAAAATGATAAGTTTTTATATATTTTCTCAAATAGTCCTTATTTTGAAGAAAATTTTTCCGAAAACTAGAGGCTTCTATCTCATTTTAATCAAAAGTTAGAATTTTTCAAAAAATACCTCAAAATAGCTGAAAAATAGGCCATTTTTTAATCTTTTAAAAAGTCTACCACCAAGCAGAATTAAAATGGAGACCTCTAGTTTACGGCAAAAGTCTTTTAATGAGTAGTACTTTAACCAAAAAAAAATTTGAGAAAAATTGGCGAACCTCGTGAGTTGAATGTCGAGTGATAAATTATGAACTCAAAAAGGAAGGGCTTTAGTTGTTCGGCTCCAATCAGTACCAGGCCAGGAAATCATTTACTTTGAGATATTCAAAACAATGTCTGATATGTCCCGGATCCTTGTTCTTGATTTTTTTTTTTTTTTTTTTTTTTACTAAGCTCCTAAATGTGGGTGACCCTAGGTAAGTGCGACTTCCGTGACATCTTTGTTAGAAATAAAAATAAAAATTTTTTTTAGTATTATATGACTTCGAATCATTGGGTTTTACCATTTCATCAAATTTTTTTGATATGCTGCACACTGGATAACTAATCTACCAAGAGGTCAGGTAGTTGACTTGATTTGAGTTTTTATCATTTTTAAATTTTTTCAAAGAAAAACCCAGTATGACTCGCTAAGATATAAAGCGAAATCTTGACAAATATAAGCCAGTTTTAAAATCGAGTACTCTTCATTCGAAGTTAGCATCTTGCAAAACCAACATCATGTCTTGGAAAAAAACAAGCCTCGCTCTTTCAGTTGCAAGTTCAAGTTTGGTAAGTTTTTGTAATAACAAATAATCTTGTACTTCGCTTTTAGCAATCGTATTAAAAACTTGATTTGCTTTGTATTTATTTTTGATAAAGAATGAATAAAATTAAGATAGGTGTACCTAAGGTGTCCATCTGAGCTATTTTGATTATGCTAGCTAGATAATTAAAAACTGGTAATTGAAAGCGAGAAAAAAAAAAAAAAAAAAAAAAAAAAAAAAAAAACAATTGTATGTCATTGTGGGAATGAACGAATGGACCTATAAGATTGTACCTTTTCATTCTGGCTCGCTGAGATAACGCCTTCTTATTGCAAACCAACAAAGTATCCATTCGATTGTCCACAATTTTTTCGTGCTCAAGGTTGCCATTTGAGGTATATCTACCTTAAATTAAAACTAAAAAAATTCACTCGTTTTTTATTACATGACTTTTAAGTTATTTACTTGAAGTGAAAAACATTGTTAATCATAAAATAACGATTCTGTTATCTTGTTTTTTCTCTATTCAGTCTTCTTTTCTCTAATCTTTTTTTACCATGATCTTGCAAAGATGACGTATTATTGATAATTATGTTAAAAAATTATCTTACTCTTATTAAACAGAATAAGTCTTGAGGTTTAAACATTCGGCGCAGATATTCTTATTTTATGCTAAAAAAATTCTGTCCATGTATATAAATAACTTCTTTCAAAAACTTTTTTTAAATATTTCACCACTGCAAAATAAAGAACAGTTATTAAGATCTGAAAACTATATTTTAAAATATAATACTATTATAATATTATTATATTTAGTAAAACAGTTACGATTTTTGTAGATAGCAGCTGCCTCAATAGAATCAGAATCAAGCAATAAACAAGAAATTTCTGAAAATTTATCAAAAATATTTAAAGTGGATAGTATTATGAAGAAATTATATTATTTCGGACTTGAAGTCGAGAAATTGGAAAAACAATTAACCGAAGGGATGCTTCAAGTGGAAGAACTGAGAAGAGAAAAAATGAACGATGTTTCAAAACTGTTAGCTACTGTGCAAGTAGAAAATGAAAATCTTAAAAAAAATTGGATGAAAGCGAACAAACAGTGGAACAATTAAAAAAGGAAAAAACAGAACTAGAAGTAGAAAGAAATTTAACATCGAATTTAAACAAAAATCTGGAAGGAATTGAAGAAACATTTAAAGTCATGGAATCCAAATTAGATTCAGAGGTAAAATTTGTTTATGGATATCTTAAAAAAAAACTGGATGAATGCGAACAAACAGTGGAAAAATTGAAAAAAGAAAAAACAGCAATAAAAGTTAAATCGTAACAACAATAAAAAGAAGAGACGCTTTTAATAGAATCACTGAGAAGAGAAAAAATGAAAATAGAATATGAAAGGAATATGACATTGTCACGAATAAACAAAATTGCAAAAAATTTAGCTTCAGGACAAGTAGAAAATGAAAATTTTTAAAAAGAATTTGACGAAAACAAACGAGAAGTGGAAAAATTGAGAAAGAAAAAAACAGGATTAGAAGTTGAAAGAAACTTAACATCAAACTGCGACAAAAAACTGCAAGGAATTGAAGAAACACTCAAAACCATGGAAGCCAAATTCAAATCAGAGGTAAAATTTGTTATTGATCGAAGTTTGCATTAGGGACGGTGCACGCTTGGCCATTATCAATTCTGAAGCTGAAGAAACAGTAAGATTAAGATTTTAAATTAATTTTCGTAACCAAAACTGTATATTAAAATTTTTCATATTATAAGTATAACATGGGCTTCTCTGTAATAATAAAATTTTAACATATCATTAAACTCATCCGAGCCTACGTCACATGTCAAGGGCTTCGCATCTTTAAGGCCATCAGAACTTAGGAGAATACATATTTCGATCATTTAAGCAATGTTGTATATCGTAAAAAAAGTAATGAAAATTATGTTTTTTAGCTTTTACGGAATATGTTCAAAAGAGTTACGGACTCGATAACAAACGCAAGTAGTTACAATTATCTTCACATTGGGAGTAGTGCAACGTTCAAGGAAGGCGAATGGGTTAGGGTACTTGGTGAACCTTTGGATAAGACTGGTTACGTTCACTGGTCCTATGGTCAGCTAAATGGTGGATTTTCACATGCCTGCGAGATATCGATTTAATTGCCAGCAACTAACAATATGTGTTTATTATTTTTAACGTTGTATGGTCTTTAATTAAAAGTAATCTCAAAAACATATTCTTGCTCTAGTCTGAAATACCTCGAAAAAAATTTATTTTCTTACCTGTGAGTAAAAATTTTTATCTTACACTGATAAAAACAGAAACTATTAATACAATAGTCAATACACGGTTACGGGAGGTACAAAACTATAAATTAATCAGTTATTAAATGCGAGTTGTCTATTAATGAATTCCACGGGCTTAAATTTATCGTTACTCTGTCTCAGTGTATTACATAAACGAGATTTGAAAAAGTACACAAGTTCTGAACCATCCCAACCACGTAGAAATCGTGCAGCGGAACAACGAGAATATCACTCCAGCCCCCGGTTAACAAATTTAAAACCAGCTCGTCGTTCGAGTTGACACACCGGGTCTTTTAATATCGTAAAAGCCATCAATTTCTCATCCCGAGCTTCCCTCCCGCTTCGAAAAGATAAATCATCCGATGGGCAATCGATGGTCGCAGGTGCACCCGCCCTAATTGCGATCAAAGTGCCTGCATGCCAACAAGCAAATGCAATACCGAAAAATAAAAGTCCGAGAAGTAGTAAAAAATAGGGCGCCATCTTTCGGCTTATCTCCGATCTTTCAATCTCTCGTCCGTTTTTTTCCCGCAGTGTACACAGACGCCCCCCTGGAATTCGGATTTGTGTTTGAACGGCCAGGGTTAAATGGTGCGCCAGCGGGGAGGAAGTGCGGATCGGGAGATACGACCGGACTGTCCTCTCAAGCGGGAACAATTTTTATATGAAAAAAAATATTGGGAAAACCGTTTTTTTTTTTTTATATTTCGACGCTTTGTGGAGGGAAGAAAATTTGTATTGTTAAAAAAGTTTGTTTTCAAAAATCTTACGACGATTATGATCACGTTTTTAAAGAATATTATTACATCATAAAATTTGATAAGAGAATTGATTGTAAATAATTTTTAAAAAAATGTTTTACTGTAAAATTTCCATTGGTCCCTAAAGAGATGTATGTAATGAAAATTCAAAATTCCCCCAAGAAAACAATGTAATTACAAGAGCCCGAGAGTTGTAATAACCGTGTTCCGAGCGTGTGAAATCTCGATCTAAGAATATTGAATAACATCTTTCAATCTCTCGTAGCAGTGAAAATCTAGTCCAGGCTGTAATCACGGCCGCGGGGTGATATGAATTTTTTTTTCTCGGTTTACGGTACACTTTAATCGCGAAATTGCGTGTCGCCGTGGTTGGAAAAGTAGATTGGCTCCGTACTCGCGATAAGACCGAGCGAGCAACTTTAAGAGCCACGTGACCTTAATGCCGCTCTAGAGGGGAAATCTATATTCGCAGGCCGATTGTTATTTTGGAGTTTCAGCCAGTGGCGTCATTAGCGGAATGATAATGAGGAGGAAATTGTAATGAACGCCACCCCGCGAATCGACCTCGTTTGGAAAGTTAATTTTGGCTGGGGATAAGAGAGGGACTGCGAGAAAAATAAAAATTCGGTTTAATTGCCTGGAAACTCGGTACTGTTTATGGGGAACTATAAGTTTCGCAGTAGAACCAGACGAGATATGGTCAGACGAGGAATTAATACAGAAAAAGAGAAAAAAATGTAGAATCAATTATTTTGAAATTAATTTTTTTTTAGTTAAGCTTAATATTAATAAGATTTACTTAAATTACTTGGATTAAGTTAACTTAAGTTAAATAAAACTATGCTTACTTAAGTTAAATAATTATTCAATAAATTGTTAAATAATTTAAATTAGCTTAATGCCAATTGAGTAGAGGGGTTTTTAAATCTTTACAGTGTTAAATAACACATAAGCTCACAGTTAAATTGACCTATTTAATTTAAGTTAAGTTCACTTAAATTAGAAACAGATCTTAATAAGACTATAGTTATTAAAATTATCTATGCATCTAAACAGGAATTTCTGTAATGTACAAGGCAAGTTTTTAAGAAACTCACATTTGAGTTTACGCCCCTAACTTAAGCTAAGTGAACTAAGGTAACTCATGTCTACTAAGTATTTCCTTGATACAATGATCATTGAACAAATAGATTTTATCTGAATATGTAAAAAACTGCAGTAAAAATATCTTACAATTAATTTTACGCAGCTAACCTAAGCTAACTTTAATAAAATAACTTATGTCTGATATAAGTATTATCTAAACGTAAGAATTCATTTAGTTTTTAGAACAAATATATTGGTATATTAAACTGTAAAAAATATTTATCGAAAGTATTTTTTAATTTTTAGTTAAATTTATTCAACTAACTTAAATTAAGTTAACTTTAAGTATTTAATAAACTATTCGATCGAGTATTCGGTTTAACTTAAAATTTATCCATGCGTCGTCTCAAAATTTCAAGCAACTTAATGGAATCCGGTTGGAAAAATCAGTAACAGTATAAAACAACTCTCAATCGCCAAGTTGAGGGCCGCCAACAGTAGGAAAAAGTAAAACAGCAGTAGTTCGACGTGAACGCACAAAGAGCAACCGCTAATCGAGCGTGTAACGCAGTTGAGAAGGTAATACTAATTTTCGCCCGGTGTAAATAGCCTTCATTAAAGAGAAGAGCGGCCTCAGGGTAATCACCACAGCGACGTGCTTCCCCTTATATCTTATCCAGCCTCCTCTCGGAGAAAATACTCCGGGCTCTCTTATCTTTTTTAACGGGATGGCTGATGGGAGCGAGCCGATAAGGGAGTTAAACCTAATTACCCGTGGAGCGTCCTGCACCTTTTTTTTCTCTTTCTCTTCTCCTCCTCCTTCCCGAAGTTATTTTGCCGGGAGACTATTAGCAGTATATTGTCGGAATTATTAAGTGGAAATGGAGAAGAAAAAAGCGAGGGAGGTCGTAACGGGATATGTGGGCTGCCAAACAGGCAGAGGTTTTACTTTTTGTTTAACGTCAGCGTTCTATGTTTATGAAATATCTACTTGGAGTCTTTTAATTTACATGTGTCATTTACACGTGCGATTTTCGAGGCTATTTAAGGTCTATCAAGTGTTTTTATATAGTTTTTACAACTGCATACAAGTGTAAATGAATGATGGAAATTACATGTGGAAGTTGAGCATGTTTTTAAATTTAATCTTCTCACGTGTTCAGTTATATGTTTATTTAAATAATTTACACGTGTACACTGTTGAACATGTTTTTGCATTTTATTACATGTAGAATAATCTGTGTTTTTTTCATGAATACACCCATGAGAATAAGTAAATGTATTGTACAAATTACTGTTTTATTCAATTCTAGTGTACTACACATTATGTGTTCAGTAATATACGTTCAATTTTTATGAGTTTTATGTATGTACTTGGAGTCTGTAAGATAATAAATATGTCCATGAGGGTGAAAATTACACATGTAATTTGAAAATTATTCTATAGGTACACTTTGTAATGTGTAAAATTATTTTTGTCAGTTTAAATGTAGAACATACACATTTAATATTAGTCATAATACTAATTATAATCGTAACATTAGTAAAACTAAATGCTTCAACATGTAATTTACACCCGTCAATTACATGTAAAATTTAAAAAATTTTTTTACGTGTCCTTAATTATATGTGCAACATTGCGTCATGCTACGTGTTCAATAATTCAAGTTTAATTTTTAATTACATGTATAATTAACTACACGTAACCAATCCGTGGTAATTACATTTTAGTAGCCCAAAAATTTTTTACTTAGCAAGTTATTATTATCTGATAATGTTATTTTTATATTAGACTGTCTAAAAAAACTCAGACACGAGTCACAACCAAGTTATCCCTCGGTAAAAAACTCCTCATAATCCCATGAAAAATATAATCCAATAACAAACGTCGCGGAGGAAGGTAAAAACAAAAAACAAGAAAAAAAGAAAGTAAATTCAATTTAATTATGTTCTTCGCTTGGTTTAGGTGAAAAACATCGCTCCCGTCTGCTCCCCGGAAAAAGCAAACAATGGCCTGGCGTCCGGTCCCCGTCATCCGTCACGTCTTAAACAATTAACCCCGGCCGGGGCGTTAATATCACGGGACAGGGGCTGTTTTCGATATCCCGAACTATGACATCTGGAAAGATTTTTTTTTTTTTTTTAACTCGGGTGTTTGTCGACCTGATTTTTCATTTCTTTTTTGTTTGTCTGAAAATTTATCGCTGAAAGTTACGGTTGTTTAAATATTTGGCTGTTGTGACTGATAGAAGCATTCGGATATTTTGATTGATGTAAAGAACCTAACCTCAAAATTCACTTTATCATGCATAGCTATTTTTTATTTAATGTATGTTTTTGGATTATTGAACCTATGAATTTTTTCAAAATTGTCTAGATTCTTAAGATCATGTTCAAGGATCAACATTATGTTGTACAAAAAGAGGAAGCAGTTTTCAAAAGAATGATCATACTTATTAATAAAAATATTGATTTTACACTGCTTTGTCAATATTTGAAAAATGTCATAAAAACTACTTCAATTAGTTTGATTTTTTTTTTTTTTTTAACTATATTTAATCACAAATATTGTTATTTAAATAGTAAAAAATAATATTTTTCAATGCTTGTAATCCCTTTGAAAATTTCAGCACAATCAAAAAAATTCCATGAACCGTTCTTAAAAATATTTTCATTATTTTCGAAAAAAAATCAAATTTTCGTCACAGTATATGTATAAAACAACCCATAAAAAAAATCTGCTACTTCAACAATATAAATCCGAATTTAACTGGTCGTCGTACAAACATCCAGCTCGAATATTTTCATCTCTGGTATTTTTCACTCAAAGAGCTAATGAAAATTCTGTAAAAAATACCGGCTGAAAAAAAAAAAAAATTTAATCTTCCGCAGTCAAAGCGAATTATTTCGAAATCAAGAGAATTTGGTGAATACTCAGAGTGGCTCCCTCTGGCGGTAACGGAATCACGTCGATTTAGACGAAAATATCTTCGTACCGGTGGAATTCACGCAGCCACGAATTCCCAACTCTTGGCACGCGTACACTATGAAAAAAAAAAGATGAAAAGAGAGTTTTTTATTAAACGCGAGGGAGGGCCGTTGAATATTCAACAGTTGGGGAGGCATTAAACATGATCTACTTGACACGGTTACACCCGAAACTTTGTAGGAATAATTTCCATCCGGTTCGATGAATTCGTACCTCTGCTTGCTTTTTTTTTTTTTTTTTTAAAAAGCTTTGATGCTGCTTGATTTTAAAGGCACGTAGTGTGATGTATGGGAATATTTTAAAAACTTACGAATCACGGAACAGTTTGATATGTAGAGTTGGCGATTTAATCGCTCGGATAAAATGTTCATCTTACGTTGAAATTAGTTTCAATTAATCATAAATTTAATAAAAGCTTGTAAAAATATATATATTTTCTAGTCTGCGCATGTTGAAATCATGTTAAAATTACACATGTTACGTAACATGAGTGAAAATGTCTATTACATCGATCACCCGTGCGAAGAAAAACCTTGGCTGAAAATTTGTCACGAAAAATGTGACGACGGAGCTACTTTTTGCCAATAAAATGTCTTACAAAGTCTTATTTATAAAAAATATGTAAAATCACCTTTGCTACCATGCTATCGATAAATTATAAAGAGAAAATTTTTTCGATATGCTATCCGCGATTAAAATGACTATTGCGATGTTTTATAAGCTGAAAAGTTAGAATCAGTTTATCCGCGGCTAAAACGTCAAAAAAAATTTTCGCCTCCATGTATTATTATCAACGGATCGATAGCAAAGTTCATTTTCTTCCAATCAACAAAAGTTGAAACTATGAATAAAATCGTTTAAAGACATTTTAGTCACCGAAAATCGCCTTTATTCGTGGCAGATTATTGTCCAAGGTTTTTCTTCGCCGGAACCATCGATTTCATTAAACTTTCGACTAATTAATTTTTTCGGCAACCCAAATTAAATCCGTAAAAAAAATTTATTAATTAAACGCCACTTTTTTTTTCCACCACGCAGCACCGACGTCGAGATACGCATCGTAGATCCGTATCAGAAAATTAATATTTACAATGACGCGCGAGTATTCGGCAGAATAAAAAATAAAAAAAAAAGCCCGAGCGAGAGTAATAAAAATAACTTGATTAATAGCCTCCAGAGTGAATTGTAAAATTAATAATAATCCACCTACCTCGAAATTTATTATATTATACGTAGGCTTTTATCTGATGTACGGTGCCTCGTAAAACTTGACCGAATCCTTTTTAAATAAATCAGGCTTGCAATAACTTTCGAAAAGTAAATAGCTCACGCTCGAATAATACATTCGAACAAACGATTCTTTGTTTATGAGTATTTTAAATATATATCACCTGCGTGAATTATTCAGAGCCGGGGTGATAAATTATCGAAATTTTTTACGCAGACGAAAAAAAAAAAAAAAAAAATTTTGTATTGTACCCGAAACTTAAGTAAGTTTAACTTTGCTGCTCGTATTATAAAGTTAAATAAACGAAAAAAAAGTTTGATGTAATGAATATTAAAAGAATGTTTGACAAATTTTATAAGTTTTGTGATAAATGCATACATGATTATGAAAAAAAAACTTGTTTGAATGACTTTTGAATGTGATCTCGATAATAAGAGTTAATCAAAAAGTAGTTTTAGATAATATGAAGCTGTCTTGGTTTTAGATAACGAATAAGTACATTATGTTATGCAATAACAAGACTGTCTTTTATCATTTTATTACCGAAAGAGTTAACAAGCAAAAATAAATAAATCGAAGCTAAAAATTGGTGCACTTGTTGTAACAAATAATACATTTCGGGGTGAAATTTTTTTTTTCAAAAGTCAATCATGTTTACTATTATTCTATGAAAATTAAGAAGCACTTATGAGCCTCATTGAGTACTAATATAAGAAAGTTTCATTTTATAAAAAATCATTCTTACCAACACAAAATAACACAATGCCTAAAGTAAACTTGATTTCATTGTTTCTCAGAATTTTTCAAATATCAGCAGCAATTATTCATAAGTGCCAACATAGGAAAGTTAAATTTAGTTCAAATAGGAATTAGAATAGATTTTGTATTCCCAATCAGTGGTTGCACTCGTGAAAGCCGATAGAGCCATAGATAGAAATGAAATTGTATCCGATTAGACGGCTTATAAATACAAACACGAGTGGCAAGTTGCAGAACTGTTAGGAGAGGGCAGGAGAAATTGGGTGCCGAATAAGAAACTCGTTAAACTGTTATATATAGGTAGGATCGCGTGCCGGTGCGAGTAACACATCACTTACCTCTGCTGAACTGACGTCTACTACTTCTGGCCAGTCACTGCACACTTTATTTTCTCCAACTGTCACACTTTTTTTTTTTTTTTTTTCTTTTTTGGGAGGTTGGCAACACTGTCAGTCCTCGAGGAGGAGGCTATTTCGTGGTTAACTACATTTCTGGAACAAACGGGTGATTTGTTTGTTACGCACTTTTATTTTTTTAATGTGGTGGTGGCAACACTGACTACTCCGCACGTTTTAACCGGACTACTGTGACAACTATGATAAATTGATGTTTTTCACGTGTTTTTTTATGACGTTTATTGTTGTTTATTGTTTTTATGTTTAAAATGTGATTATTTTTGTGCTTCTAGAGTACCAACAACATGAAAAAAATTAAAAGTCACATTAAAACTACAAAGTACATTTTATAAAAATTTGTGATATTTTCAGTATTTTTTATGATAATTTATACCGAGACCTAGTGAAACAAAAAAAATTGTGCTGATAGTCAGACTGATTTATGAGAAAAAACAATCTAACCTCATTTCTTATTATTTTGAATAAACACGCAAGCTATAAAATAACATCATAATTTTTAACGTAGCGGTTTATAACTATAAGTCGTTATATTTAATTAAAAAATTTATTATTGTTAAGAGTAACTAACCTGACAGCAAAATAAAATATAAATAAAAATTTTTAACCGCAAAACATTAAATTATTTATGAAATAACAAAAACCTTGAAGAAAATAAAATTGTCTGATTTAAAATGACTTAATAATATTACTCAAAAAATCACAAAACATTATATTCATTAAATAGCTATTTCCTAACCTCAAAAAAAAAAAATATATGAATTAATTCTAAAATCAAACGACTCTTAAGCTTGATATCCACCCCATAAAAATTACAATAATTTATTTCATCAAGATATTTAAATTTCACTGTAAACAGAATAAAAGTTTTTTTAAATCTAACAAAGAACCGGTAAAATCAAATGATTCCTAACCTCAATTTTCTCTAAAATCATCCATTATGAAAACCAAAACAAAACTCGTCAAATTATTTTAATTTAATACAGATAAAAATTTATCTTACTTAGATTTTCTAACCTCACAATAAAAAACAAAAAAAAACCTCTAAAACCAGATAAATCTAACCTCAAAATTTTTTAAACCACAATAGAATCAAAAAAAAAAAAAAAGCAACCGTAAACACTAAAATAATAAAATTCTTACTAAAGATAATAAAAAATCTATTTTACCAAAATTATGGAACTTCACAAATACCGCACCGCACAAATCACCTCACACGTTGTTCCTAACCTAAAACTGCACTCACGTGGCTCTCACCGCAAGCCCAACGCGCGCGCGGCTCGAGCGAGACTGAGCCGCGTTGGCTTCCCGGGGGTGAAGGTACTCGCCTCCCCACTACCACTAGAGGAAGAGGAGGAGAAAGAGGAGTGGGTGGGGGGGGGGGGGAAGCAGCGACGCGTCGGTACGAATAAAATCGTGCGTGCCGCCGGCCAAAGCTGTCTTTTGTTATCGGTACTGCGATCCTTATCGGGGAATTAGCGGCTTTACAAAGAGTTTTACGGGCTGTCTGACCGAACCCTGACTCGAGCTACTTGTTCGACTTTGATGCTTTTCACTACGCTTAAATTAACTATTTTTGAGGTTATAATCATCAATACTAATGCATAATTACAGTTTTTACAGTTAGTATGTAACTATGAGTTGTATTATTGTTTCAAAATTATACTTTATTTAATTTAAGAAACTTAGTTGTTGAGGAAATAGTTCTTTAGGTTTTTAACACTTTTAATAATTTTGGGTATTTTATTTATAGATTACAATTTATTTTTTTAACACGTTAAGTTTTATTTTGTCGTTGTAATGTCATAGTTATACAAACATTTTGATATTTGATATATATATTTTACACTTTGATTCTCCACCATTGGAAAAAAAAAAAAAAAAAAAAAAACTAAAAGAACTATACTTCTGTCATAGATTATTTCAGCATAAATTTTACAAAAATCTTTTTTTAAGGCAAATTTGAATTTCGACAGTAACTTTTTATAAAAAAATGAAAAATAAAATAAGATAAAAGTATAGTAATTTTAAAAAGTCGTTGGTAAGTCTAGTACCAAGTAAAAATTTTTCACTGAAAATAAATTTAACCAAGAGTTTTTACGAGAATAAGTAGTTGAGAGTAAATAAGATCACTCGGGTGCAGCAAGATATTCATGAAATTTTTTTTTTGAAATTCAGCGATTTTAGTAGTTTTATGGTCGAGCGGGGGGGGGGGGGTTAAGCGAGAACTTTTGTTAAAAAGTTTCGAAAATATATGTAGCCGCCTTATTGTCAATGCAAATCCTCGTAGCGCGGCGATTCTGTTTAAAATATGACCAAAGTAAACTACTGCACTGGAAGTTTAAGAGACCGCGTACTGCAGTTACGATAGTTTTTTCACTTCAAAGTAACATTTTCACTAAGCTCTTACACTTCATCATAAACTAGCTTATTATTAATTTTTATTTTATTCAATCGAATATTTTCAGTCTTTTATCCTCAGTTGTCTATGGAGTAGTAGAAGAAAAGTTAACACTTACATGTATAGGTATACTTCCAATGTAAATTAGTATTTACGGCTTTACTGAATTAAAAATGATTAAAAATTTCTGATCTTCCATATTTTAATTGTTTATTTAAAAATAATAATAATAATTTCATCTTAAAAGAAATTAAAACTTTATTTTTTCAAACAAAGCCTTTTGAGTAATTTAAAATAATTAATTTTTGATCCTTAAAATTTGACAAACTAATTAAAATTTTTAATCTATACTTAAAATAGTTCTGATACTTTTGTAAACACATAAAAAGTCTTTTAGAGAAAATTGATTTTGCCGAAAAATTCGAAAAATTATATCTCTTATGATATTTTAAAAAAAATCATTTTAAATTCAATAGAATTTGTAAAGCTTGCTGTTATTTTTATTTATTATAACTATTTTTTAACAAGTTTTGTAAAAAAAAAAATCAAACACGTGTGATTAGTTTAGCTAATATTAACAGCGTACTTCACGAAATATCATAAAATTAGTGAGGAAGCAGCTTTTTGAAGATAAGTATCTAATTCATAATTCCGTAATATACATCATGCTTACTCGACATTGTTTTGTGTGCGCGTCCAGTTTTAATAACTTTTGGTTAACATCCATCTGATTAGTTTTGGAATAACAAAGTCCGGCCCAGCCGAAATTAATCATACCAACGTAAATTTATTAAAGTAGAGATGAATTAATCCCTCAAGAACAAATATTAAACTCATTATAAGCAAAAATTCGAAATATTCTTTCTTTAGACAAAGAATATTGAATATTATCTTGGATGTATAGAAATAATAAAATTGGCTCAATTAATAAACCGAAGTTACTTTAATATTCCGAGAGAGGCCGTATCGAACAATATAATGAATTTATTAACTCGTTAAATTGTAGCTAACGAGGCTGATACTTATAATTTATTCATTCCAAAGTAAGTACCGTTGATTTATTCTTAGAAAAATCCTCATAAATCATTCAAATTAAAATTATTATTAATTTATAATTATAACTTGGTCACAAACGTATTTAAATAGACAGGTTTTTGGATGCTACCTAAAAATGCATTTCTTATTTGAAAAAAAAAAAAAAAAAAAATTCAGGCAGTTAATTTTTTATTAATTGAAGATCAATTTTTTCGTACAACTGTTCAGATTTTTTTGTTGAATTCCCTCCACTAAAGAAACAACTTGATTTTGTTTAAGACTCGTCAATAATGATTTAGATGCCACAATCTAGTGTTCTTCGAACCAATTGTCAGCTAAAATAAATCAAATACATTACTTTATTATTTTATCAAGAGTAATTTAGAGACTGATTAAATAATTAATAGACTGTACTCACAGATTTTGAAGTTTTCCGAGTCATTGTTGATGAATGACACTGTTTTAGTCTCTTAAATTTTATTTAAAATTACTCTAATGTTTTCCTATTCATTTACTTCAAACTTTAAGATAACAGAAACTGATAAAACAAAGTTCTTATTCAATTTTATTTAAAATCAAAAAGTATTAATTGATTATCAATATCGCTCATTATTCCGTGCATAGTTAATTTAATAAAAACATCAAAATTCTTAAAATTAAAGTTAAATTATAACGTTGTTTTTCATTAAATAATACAAATTTATCATAAAAAATTAAAAAACTTATATATGATATTTGTTGGGGCGAAGCCCCATACAATATGTAAAACATTTTTACAAAATACAATGACAAGACTTACAAATTTTAGATCAATAGCATTCGATATTGCTTTAATCATTGCGATTATATTTGGTTCAAACATTATTGAGACAAATTCATTAGATGAAAAGGGCAAAAAACCGGCCAGTGAGAGAGCGACTTTGAAAGATTACTTGAATTAACAAGAAAACTTGACGGTTCGCAAGTCTTAACCAACTCGACCTTATGTCCCGACAAGAATTTGTAATCCGAAAAGGATCAGATTCTGATCAGACCTAGTTAGAGTCTGATCAGACATTCTGATCAGAATCGTATACTACTTGTAACCTCTTTTTTCATCCGATTCTGATGTTTTGGTCTGATGTAAAGAATATACATATTTTAATTTAATTATTATTATCGTTGAATTGGGTTTTTTTATTACAAATTTATAATAAATAAAGTGTAAATAATAAATTACCACTATTGAAAGAAAAAAAAAATTTTTTTAAATGAAAGTTGGGACTCGAACCTACGATGAAAAAAAAGAAAAAAAAAACTTGTGTTATCATATCCACTCGACAAAAAACTTAATATGCATTATGAATAGTGATGCAAAATGACGACGTTTTTCAAAATCGGTCCCGTCACTGGTCATTTGAACGGTCTTACGACCGTCTTGGGACCGTCGCAAAAAGCTGACATTTTTGTATGCCAGAATGACGGTCCTTAATTTTTTCGTCCCTTCCCAATTACGAGACGTCCCGCGACGGTCATTTTGCATCTAGATAGATGATGGAGTAAAATTATTTATTTAATAAAATTTGATTTTTAAATGTTAAATTAAAAATACGTATTGGTTTTAAATAAATAACTCAATTTCATCAGTTTGAAACAAATTTTGTTGCAAAAAAAAGTTATTAAAAATTGTTAAATATTTGGGTTTGATGTACTATAGATGAGGGAATCAACTTATATATACTAAACTATCATAAATATCAAATGTTATGATTACATAAATGATTTGGTTATCTTCAAAAAAGTATCAGTGGCAGTAAAAAAACAAAAAATTGCTGAACTTGCGCAAATTTTTGGAGCTTTCAAGAGCTTTACGAAAAATGACCGTCCTCGATTTTTCCATTGGTCCCAAGACCGTCCTCGTCATTTTGCATCACTAATTATGAAGTTGAAACGCATATAAAAACTGAGTTTTGAGAAAAGCTTAATTTAAATAAATATAAAGTTTTTCAGAATTATTTCATTTCGCAATAAGAAAGCAGTTTAAGTTTATTAAAAGTAAGAATTTATTTTTATTACTTTTAACAAAAACTGAATTTTTTTTAGTGGACTGAAATTCAAACTGATTATTTGATGTTTACTAAATTAGTACTGAATTTACAATTATTGGTTTAGTATAATTATGTTAGTAAACTAAATTATATGCCATACAAAAACTGACTATGTAATATTTCTTTAAAGTTATTAAAAATCCATAAAAAAAATTTTTTTTTAAATTTATTCGATGAGAATTTAATTTTTATAACAATTAGTGCAAATTAAAATTAATAAAGAACACAGGTGAACATATAAGGAAAATTTACCCAACTTAGCTCCAATTTTCTAAAGAACACAGGTGAGCATATAAGGAAAATTTACCCAACTTAGCTCAAATTTTCCACTTAAACTTAAAATTAACTCCTTTTTCATATTATTATTTACTAAAATATTTAACTTAAAAAATATCAAATTTAAATAAATCATTTTTTGAAAAATTAGAAGGCATTAGGTGACTTTTATGAATAGAAACCAAATTAATCTGGGATCAATAAGCGCTTTATTAGTGAATTTTAAACTAAAATAACAAACATAAATTAGTTAATACATTGCTGACAGATAAAAATTATAATAATTTTTGATGTATGGAACTTTATCAGCGTACACTTAAGTTTCCTGTTTTTAATGCATTTCAACAATATTATCTTAAAGTTTTCTAATCCACAATGTTATATAATTAATATATGACTGAAAATGATTGTCCTCGTGATTGTCTTCATATGAATCTTTACTCCATTGTTGACAAACTCTTTTGTATAATGTCATTGCATTAATTTAGTTTTTTTTATATCTGTTAATTTTTTATTATTTTTGTTGACTTTTTTTCTAATTTATTATGAATAGTAGTTTAACGCTTTATTACTTGAAGTCAATGTATTTCTAATATACTTAAATGTTATTAACAATTATATTTTTTTATATTTTTTAAAAACTCAGACAAAGTTATAATTCTCACTGCTGCAACTTTAAAAAAAAATGTTTTGACCTTTTTCTTGTCCACTACAATCCACATATGATTACTGATTGTTTATAATTCTTTTAATTTATGAAATTGAGAGATGAATCTTTATATATTAAAAAACAATTATTTTTCTTATTAATTAATTGATGATGAAGAGTTAGTTTTGTCGTATTAATTATTTTTTCTTGATTTTTATCACACAATCAAAAATTAAATCAACAAATAGTATTGTTTTTAATTTATTGTTTTCTATTATTATTTATTTACTCTCACTAATTTGCTCCAAAACTTATAAACCTAACCTATCCATTGTGTTTTTTCAAGTTTAGTAGAGTTTAATTAAAAAAAAAAATTACTTATTATGACATTTAATTTGACTAATTTAACTTTAATATTATTAGGAACTTGTTAATAAAATAGTAAATAATTCATTGTATTTATTTAGAGCAGCTCAACATCCCATTCATAACTGAAGACTGGACGAAGACCCCCGAAAAAATTACTTTCAAAGACTATCCGGACATTGTCAATATCAGAACATTCATAGAAAAGGATAAAAGGAATAAATATTACGAACTTTTACAGATTCACCGATCTTGCATTCAAATTCTTCTGTATGAGCGTATAATAATTTTGATTCAGGTTTTTGACTGACCGAACCATTATTCACATTGGATAGCCTCCCTTATGGAAAATATCGGTGTAAAAACCGAAAAATAACACTGAAAAAAGCACCGAACTTCTACACCACATTGGGTGTGATTTCGCACACCCAAATGGAGTGTTACACCCAATGGAGAGTTATACCCAAAGGAATGTTACACTAAACCGAAAAAAAAAATTTGGGGATTCGAACCATTGATCTTCAAGTTGACAAAAAGTCACCGACCACTTTATCCACTTAGCCACGCTCTTCATTGAATATAATATGTTTAAAATTATATATAAACTTTGAAACAAACTTTGATTATTTAGTTTATATATGATTAAAAAACATTACTTTTAACTTGTTTATAAAAACTATATTAAAAATTATTAAAATGAAAATTTCAGTTTAAGCACCCAAAATTCGGGTGTTTTTCAAAAAAATTCATTTTTTTATTTATTTTTTGTCAGAAATTAAAACAATTAAACCAACTTATTTCTTTTTTGATAAATTGTTTTGAACTTTTTATTATTAATTATATTTATTCTCGTGATTTTCTTTAACTCACAAAGTTTCGATCACGTCATCGACGTCGTATGTCCAAATCTGCCAATAGCACCATAATTTTGAGCCTACGACACTTAGAGGTCTAAAATTTTACAGACGGTATAAGTTTGAATGTCGATACATCAATGTGCAGTCTTGGACATACAGGTTACCGATGCCGGGGGTACCTGGGGGTCTTCTCCGAGAAATCAGGTCTAATTCTTTGGATGTGAATTTTTAATAAGTACGTCAAAATATAGTACTTTTTAAATAAAAGCATGTTAAAAAATTATTATTATTATTATTTTTGTCATAATTGACTTACTATTGATTGGTTTCAAAAAATTTCAAATATTTTCATTTTTTTGTGTGTTACCAGTTTTTTCTAAAATAATAATTTTTACCGCTCCTTTGGCCGAATATATACTTTTAGTTCTTAACTTGAAGGTTCATGTATTTTTTACAAAGGTTTTTACATTATTTCAGTTCAGACGTAATTTTCTAAATAAAAAAATGAATTTTGAACAAATTACTTTATAAAATACACTTAAATGTTTAACGATAAAAATTTAATGAATTATTCGAATTCTGGAATGATTTTTAGTAAATCATTTAATTTTTTTGTGTTTCAATTACTGTCTCAGACGTTTTGTACTTACTTTATAGTACACGTCGAACTCACGATATATATGTGCAATAATAAAGAAGTTATGGTATTTATTTTTGATCCTACTGATTAAGCATATCATCATCTATTTAATCCTTCATTAATTTTACGTTAAAAACGGATTTAGCGTCAAAATTCCATTTTGAGTGTAACATTTTAACTAACTTTTAACTTTGGTGTAAACACTAATTCTTTTAGGTGTAATACCCATAATTATTATCACTTAACTTTGGTGTTAGCACTAAACCTTTTATGTGTAAACTCGCAAAAGTGTGGGTGTTGACACCCAAAAGTTAAGTGTTAACACTTAACTTCGGTGTTAACGCTGATTCTATTGGGTGTAAACTCCCATTGCGAGTGTCAACACCCAACAGTTGAGTGTCAACACTTAACTTTTGTGTTAACACTGAACTTATTGGGTGTAAACTCCCAATTGTGGGTGTCAACACCCAACAGTTGAGTGTAAACACCGAATTTTCGGTGTTAACACTCAAAATCTAGTGTTTATACCAAAAAATCAGTGTTAACACTGAAAATTCGGTGTTTACACTGGTTTTTTCCATAAAGGCTAGCCAATCTGTCATCGATTCTTCAAGATTTTCCGTCCACTTCGTCAGGTTTATATGGATCGTGTTTCCCTGGATCGAATAGAAAGAGACGAGATCTGAATACAGACTTAAATAGGAACGATATCACAACAAAAATGTACTTGTTTTTGACGCACAACACTCATGGCTTAAATTCTGTTAGCCAGGAGGCTTACGATTCCCTCAAAATGAAGTATAAAAAGAACCGAGAACAATATCTTTCTTGGAATTCTTGGAAGGTGAATTTGAAAATCCAGACTCAGCCATAAGTAAAACGTTAAATCAGGCATGCAAGAATTTAAAATCTGAGACTTTGCACTTCAGCCAAGACAAAACAAGCATTTCCACCTGTGTGAGACGTCACAGGCTGTTTCAATGTGAAGGACTTAACAAGAGAACAGTGATAGTACAAGAAATTCTGGTTTGGTTGCTAGTACACTTTCTGGAAGAAGCGATACGTGGTCAAACGTCTTGAATGAAGTTGAGAATTTGGTCCAGAATATGATACGTTCACTCTCGCAAGCTTTTGTAGACGTCGTGATCGAGGTCACAAAAAAAGTCACGCTTGCTTGTTCTGATAACAAGATTATATCAACAATGCGATGTCCTACTTTCCACGATGAATACTTGGAACAAATATTGCTTGCTTGGTTTGGTCTACCATTTTCTGCCGAGAATATTAACAAAGAGCTGGGACCGGAGTTAGTTGGTGGTTAAAATTTTATCTCTATGAAAATGTACAATGAAATCGATTTGATAAAAAATCTGTAAGTTTTGACCAAATGTTATGAATTAATTAATTTTTCTTGTAAATCTTTATTTTTTTCCAAATCTATTCTCAAACTGACCTTTCTTAATATTTACAAAATTCAATTATATAATATTATCTGTCAGAACAACGACAACAAATTATATCTAGCTTATACCAACAAAGCCGTTTTTATTTACACATTGTCAGGACTACTTATCAACCACTTCTTCTTGAAAGTGAATATCGTAAAAAACAAAACAAATAGCATTTAAAATTTTAGTAGCTTTTTTTTCTTAAAAAAACAAAAGACTACAATAAAGTAAGCGATAAAAAAATAAAAAACAAACACAAAACGTTCAAATATCATTTGAAATTATTCTTGATATCATTCATACGTGCTTTAAGTGTAAACTTCTCAATTCTGTTGAAATTAAAAAAATAGTTTCGACACTTTATTCCAGCAAGTATGATTCCAGTCGCCATTGAAAGATACTGATAAGGCTAATAAAAGCGACTTGAAACTTTAAGTTAAATTCTCCAACTAGACTCGCTTATAATCGTTCAATATCAAGTCACGCTTTTCGCGGCGATAAACTCTGGGTTTTTAAAAAAGGTAAGGATTTCAATTACTTTGATTCAATAGTATCAAGCACCCTCATATGTATTTTAGAAGGTGGATAACTAAACTATCAACTTTGCTAAACTTTAAAAAAAATTTTCATCAATTTATTTCTTTATTTATTATTTTTTTTTTTCAATCAGTGTTGTAAGCATATTCAATGATTTTTTCAGAAATTTTTTTTAAAATAAATTCTTTTATCTATTTTTTAAAGGATATCATGGCAAAACTTAAAAGTTCCAAATCAATAGCATTCGATATTGCATTTATCGTTGCAGTAATATTTAGATCGTACCTCATTGGGACAAGTTCAGCGGATGAAAGTAGTAAAAGACCGGTCAGTGAAGGAGATTTAGAAAATTTATTGGCATTGACAAGAGACTTTAGTGGTTTGCAAGTCTTGACCAATTCGACCCTATGTATTTTAGGACAAAGTCTGTCATGGGTTGGGGTAACTTTGGAAATATTAAACGAAACTGAACCAATCGAGATCAATGAAATGATTTACCTTCCATTTTCTGGCAAATTTTTGGAATCTTACACACCAGGTAACTACTTTACAACTCCTATTTACTTACCAACCAGAGAAAAGATAGAAAATTACAGAAGGCTACTTGAACAACTTGAAATGGATCCGAGAAGTATTTTACGAAGATACCAAGACTACGCCAGTGTGACTGTCGTAGCTGACCTGATTAATACCGGAGCAGGCTTGGCATCGTTTCTGTGGTTTTTACTAACCTGGGCAGCAGAAGATGGCGTTAATCTAAGTTCTGCTCTGGACATTGTTGGTGTGGTGAGACCGGTTATTTTCGAAGATGAAATTCCGACGTCTTATATAAACATAGATGGCGGTGACACCATATACTTCCATCCACTAGAAATTGGCCATACCTTCATAGGTCTCATTGCTCAGCCAGAAGAATATGGAGTATTCAAAAGACTCGTCCCTAGTCGTCCACACACAGTATGGACCAAAACCGTCAGAAAGATTAATTTTAAAGACGATCCAAGTAATGTAAAAGTGATAGAAGCTATCAGAGCATTCATAGAAAAACATAAAAGAGAGAAAATACGAACAACTTCTTCTTTACCGATCTTAGATTCGAGTTCTCCTATCCTGGTTAGTAATAATTTTGATTCAGGTTTTCGACTGACTGAACCATTATTCACGTTGGATAGCCTAGCCAATCTGTCATCCATTCTTCAAGATTTGCCGTCCACTTCATCAGGTTTATATGGATCGTGTTTCCCTGGATCAAATAGAAAGAGACGAGATTTGAGTACACACGTAAATCGGAAATATATTACAATGAAAATGTACTTACTTTTGAAGTACAATACTAATGGCACGAATTCCGTTAGCCAGGAAGTTTATGATTTCCTCAAGATGAAGTATAAAAAACAATCGGGAAGAATACCTTTCTTGAAATTCTTGGAAGCTGAATTTGAAAATCCTGACTCAGCCGCAAGTAAAACGTTAAATCAGGCATGCAAGAAACTAAAATCTGATACCTTGCACTTCAGCCAAGACAAAACGAGCATTTCCTCGTGTATAAGACGTCACAGGCTATTTCACTGTGGAGAACTCAACAAGAGAACAGCGATAGTACAAGAAATTTCTGATTCGGTTTCTAGTACACTTTCTGGAAGAAGCGATACATGGTCAAACGTCTTGAATGAAGTTGAGAATTTAGTCCAGAATATGATGCGTTCATTCTTGCAAGCTTTTGTAAAAGACGTGATCGAGGTTACAAAAGAAGTCGTTCTTGCTTGTTCTGATAACAGGATTGTATCAACGATGCGATGTCCTACTTTCCACGATGAATACTTGGAACAAATATTGCTTGCTTGGTTTGATCTATCATTTCCTAACGAAAATATTAATGAGGCTCTGGGACCAGAATTTGTTGATGGTTAAAATTTTATCTCTATGAAAATGTTTAATGAAATCGATATGATGAGAAAATGTACAAGCTTTTTAATAAAATATGATAAATGAATCAATTTTTAGTGTCAATCTTTACTTACTTTTCAAACCCATTTTTAATATTGACGAAATTCAATTACATAGTATAATCTATCACAACAATGACTAAAACTTATAATAAGCTTATACCAACAAACATAGATACTGATATTCAAAACAAAGTTCTCGTGTAGTTTTAAATTTTTATAACAAGAAGTATTTTTTTATTTGATTCCAAGAAATAATCTTGGATTTATTTTGAATCGTAGGTACTTTCTGAAACAAGCTTGTTCCCAGACAAAGGCAAACGTTGCCAAAAACCAACCAAAGGAAGCACTGTACAAAATCAACTGTTTGAATATCTCATTAACCGGAGTAAAAGATCTTTCCATTTGATAAACTTCGACTCGTCTCAAGCGTCTTTCATCCATGGATAAAATTCCAGCCTCCCCAGTCAAAAAAAATGATGTCAATTTGACACAATATTGACGTCAATTCCCGACGTCAATTTGACGTTAATTTGTCGTCAATTTGACGTAAAATTGAAAGTATGTTTTGTTCCAAAAGTTCCCTTTTTTTGACGTCAATTTTTTGTAAAATTGACGTAAAATATACACTTGATTTAAAAAACTTTATTCATGTAAAATTTACATCAATTTTCTGTTAAATATTCGTTAATAATTTTTGTAAAATCTTTGTTAAATTATCGTCAAATTTTCGTTATTATTTAATAAATTTTGATAAATGAATTTGATGCAAATTTGTAGTAAAACTTTATTTAAAGATAATTTAAATTTACGTCAATTATTATTGACAATTTTTGAAAAAAAAAAATAATTTTATATAAATTTTAAATTAATTTGATGTAAAAAATTAATCATTAATTTTTTGAAATTGACGTCAATTTATAATAAATATTCTTAAATTTTTTATTAAAATTTTAATATTAATAATTCGTATAAAATTCAATTAAAATTTTCACATATTTTTTTTGTTCAATTTTCAATAAACAATTAAATTAAAAATATATTCGTCATAATTTTTATAAAAATTTAAATTAATTTTTGATGTAAATTTGATGTAAATTTTTTGATGAATTTTAATTGTTATTTTGTTAAATTTTTTTTTTTTTTTTAGTTAATTTTTCCTTTTTTTAAAGTTATTTTAATGTATTTTCAGCAACAAAATATTTTAATACATTATTTATTTATATTTTTTTATTAAATACGACTTAAAAGTAGTACATAAAATTTTTGAAAAGGTTAAAGTTACATTATTTTCAGATTTAATTTTTAAATATTCAAATATACTGTTATGTCGTTATGACTTTTTCCATAACTCCGGGACGAAAACACCAAATTCCCTGCCCGGGTAGGAGCGTGACTTTGGGTTTTCCTCCCATCGTAATGAAAAAAACATTTCACACGACGTGGTAAGAGTATTGGCCAGCCCTAGCAAACCCAAATTGACGCCCGAGCCAAAGGCAAGGTTGTCAAAGGTTTGCTAGGGGTTGGCTAATACTTTTCCTGCGCCTGGTGTGCAATATACTATTAATCCTCGACGTTTGCTCGGCTGGTTCTGCAAGTTTGACGAAGGTGTTTCTAGTCGCTGCTAGCTCGTTGTAAGCCGTTGTTGTTTTGTCGTATCCGCTAAGACTGGCTCTCGACGAGTCCGTGCGCGCATCAGCGTAGGGAGGCTGCAGTCATCTAAGGCCGTAGCTGTGTCCTGTGTGTGGTTGTTTTATTATTATTATATCATTATCATTATCATTATCATTATCATTATCATTATCATTATCATTATCATTATCATTATCATTATCATTATCATTATCATTATCATTATCATTATCATTATCATTATCATTATCATTATCATTATCATTATCATTATCATTATCATTATCATTATCATTATCATTATCATTATCATTATCATTATCATTATCATTATCATTATCATTATCATTATCATTATCATTATCATTATCATTATCATTATCATTATCATTATCATTATCATTATCATTATCATTATCATTATCATTATCATTATCATTATCATTATCATTATCATTATCATTATCATTATCATTATCATTATCATTATCATTATCATTATCATTATCATTATCATTATCATTATCATTATCATTATCATTATCATTATCATTATCATTATCATTATCATTATCATTATCATTATCATTATCATTATCATTATCATTATCATTATCATTATCATTATCATTATCATTATCATTATCATTATCATTATCATTATCATTATCATTATCATTATCATTATCATTATCATTATCATTATCATTATCATTATCATTATCATTATCATTATCATTATCATTATCATTATCATTATCATTATCATTATCATTATCATTATCATTATCATTATCATTATCATTATCATTATCATTATCATTATCATTATCATTATCATTATCATTATCATTATCATTATCATTATCATTATTATTATTATTACTATTACTATTACTATTACTATTACTATTATTATTATTATTATTATTACTATTACTATTACTATTACTATTATTATTATTATTATTATTATTATTATTACTATTACTATTATTATTATTATTATTATTATTATTATTACTATTACTATTACTATTACTATTACTATTATTATTATTACTATTACTATTACTATTATTATTATTATTATTATTATTATTATTATTATTATTACTATTACTATTATTATTATTATTACTATTACTATTACTATTACTATTACTATTACTATTATTATTATTATTACTATTACTATTACTATTACTATTATTATTATTATTATTATTATTACTATACAAAGCAAATTTTTCAAGCTTTTATTTTGTTAATATTTTTATTTGAACATTTGTTCACCTCTTTCCTCCCTGTCATGTTTTATAATTGAAATATATTTCTTAATGCGTGTGATCGATCTTGTGCACCCTGTAGGTTTGTGTAGGTCATGTGCACTGATTATAATGGGAACTTCCTTGTAAAGTCTACCTGGTGCATCAAGAGTCGACCTGGTGCACCCTATACCTTACTCTAGGTCTCGATCACTGGTTACAATGAAAGTTTGTAACTTAACTTATCGCAGATGTCAAACTGTAGCTCCTGGAATCGACCGGTTACAATGAAAACTTCATGGAGTAGTCGACCAAGTTTGCAAGGAGTCGACTCCGAGATCCTGAAATTTTATTTATAAGTATAGAAAAAAAAATCATTATAGTTTTAACATTAAGTGATATCCAAATTGACCTATTTTTGATGATATGATAAACCAGGCTTCAGTATTAAACTATGATGAGCGTAGCTGTGGTCAAATAATTTATAAAAATCATTAAAGAATCAAGTTTAAAAAAAAAAAAACTATTGATAACGTATTTTAAAAATAAATTAAAAATGAAAAATTTATCTGATGTATCCAGTTTTTATCTGATTAAAATAAGACATTGTTAAAATTCTGCTTATATTTATTTAAATTAAATATTAATTATAATCTATAATAATAAAATCTTTAAATTATTTAATAAATTTAAATTTAATATAATAATTTAACTTTTAAAAAATAAAAATTTTATTCTTATTTATTGAAAATTAATTTGTGTTACAAATATCAATCAACCAACAGTAGTTTGTAATAATTTTCTTAATTATAAAAATAATGACTGGTTTAGTCAACAAAAATTTTCATAAACAAATTAAGGTAACAGAACCAATTCGTCGGTTTAGAGTAAGAACCTACTATCTCACGGGGCCAGAGCAAGAACATACTATCTCAAGGGGTCAGAGCAAGAACCTGCTATCTCAGGGGCCAGAGTTAAAAGCTACTATTTCACTGGCATCCAAATTTTTTTTTCTTTTTTAAACCGTAGCAGAGTTATAACAAGGACCTGGGTGCGTTTTTTTATTCCGAGTTTCGCTCGGTTCTCGCGATTCTGTCGTTCCATTCGTCTCGAACGGAACGACATTCTTTCGGTTATCTCTCTAGGTTATATCCTAGTCAATGGCATTCAAATTTTAAAACTGCAGTAGGTCAGTTTTTAATGTTTTGAATTTAATTTTTATGAAAATTTGAAAGTTGTAAATTATTTTGTATAAAATTTGTTTTTTTAATCATAAATTGTTTGAATTAAAAAAAAAAATTTACTTTTATTTAGGTTGCATCCAGTAGATAAAAGTCGTATTGATTCTTCTACTATTGATGAAAATCCAGATGCATTTGAAAAAGAAACGTTCAAGAAAAATAAATGAATTGGTAAATGGAACCCAGCTGAAAAAATCCATATGGAAATCCGTAAGGAAACCCGTATGGGGATCCATAAGGGTTCCCGTAAAGGACCCCATACGGGTTTCCGATACTGATATTTGGTCAGGGTTTCCGTACGGGTTTCCATACGGGTTTTTTTTTTCTTTTGATTTTATTTTCACACTATTTTTTAATTTATTTAATATTATTATTAGATATTGATATATTATTCTTTATTAGATTCAATTATTAATAATTATTAATAATAAAATTATAGAAGAAAAAAATTTTGTTCTACTGAGATTCGAACCCACAACCCCAGGCATGGCAGGCAGACACTCTACCACCTGAGCCATTGAGCTAGCTTGCACCAAGACTTTAATTAAACTACTTTAACAACTGTTTTATATTTGATTTTTAACTAGTCTCTCTCAGTGCGCAAGTGCGAGCAATTGTATTACATTATCTAAATCTAAAACAAATTTTGTCAAAGCTTCATCTAAATTAAAGGGCTTAACCGACTAAGTTGTATATTAAAAGGGTTTAATTAAAGTCTTGGTGCATGCTAGCTCAATGGCTCAGGTGGTAGAGTGTCTGCCTGTCATGCCTGAGGTCGTGGGTTCGAATCCCAGTCAAACCAAATTTTTTTCTTTGATAATTTTATTCTAAATAATTTTACTATCGTAATAAATCTATTGAAGAATACAATATTGGTAAGTAATTATGATATTAAATAAATAAAAAAAAAGCATTAAAAAGAAAAAAAAAAAAAAAATCTGCATGGAAACCCGTATCGGAACCCGTACGGAAACCCTGACCAAATATCAGTATCGGGATCCTGTATGGTGTCCTTTACGGGAACCTTTATGGGTTCCCGTACGGGTTTCCTTACGGATTTCCATATGGATTTTTTCAGCTGGGAAGAATTGATTAAGTTATTATTACCCTTGAATCGGGTGTCACGAAAAAGTCCCTTAAATAAAATCTCCGTCGGAAAAAATAACAAATAATTTAAAAAAATTTGAAAATTTAAGAAAAAATTCAAAACTTAAAATGTTTTAAATTCAAAAATTTCGATTACCATTAGACAATCAAATAGTTCAAGTCGTGACTTGAAATTGTGTCTTTAAATTTTCACCATGATGTATTTGTCATTTTAATTTTCAAAACCGAGTTGCTAAAATTATTTTTTCTTGCGATATTACCTACTCGGTAATAAATAAAAAAATATTCTATGTAAATTAATTACTTTACTAAAAATTATTATTAGAACAAAACTATAAATTGAACATACTCTCACAAACTTGACATTCTCGGGTGAAAAAAAAGTTCTCAGCCACGCAATTACGTTTATAAAATCTAGAAAAAGTCTCGGTTTAGCTTTTCCAGGAGTGGGTTAGTTCTCAGGTGCAGTCCTAAATCGCGCTTAATTTGAAAAAAGCCGAATTTATATTGTCATTTAAATTTAACGCGTAATCCGGGAGGATCGAAAGTACCGCGCTGCCAAGGGGGAATTGAAAACACCATACCTACCTTCTTTTACTTTTCTTTCGCATTCTACCCCCCTCTAGACCCCATAGATTACCCTCTCCCCCCTGCTTTTTTTTTTAGCTGGATTGGTACTCTATTTTACCCCTTTTATTTTGTTGGTCTTTTTATCGCTGTTTTTCGATTTTTAGCGACTGAGAATTTGAGTTTTTTAAGAGTGGTGACTCGGTAATAACATCGATGGTCCCAGCGAAGAAAAACCTTAGTGCGAAATCTGTCACGAATAAAGTTACAATGGGGAGACTTTTGGACAGGAAAGTGTCTCTAAAAGACTTCATTTATTTTAGCTTTTGAAGATTGGTAGGAATTGACTTTTGCTATCGACCATCAACCACGAATAAAATGACTCCTTGTGACTTTTATAATCAGAAAACTTAAAGTCGTTTTATCCACGGCAATAGTGTGGAGAAAATTTTTTTTAATCATAATATATCAACTGTATGATAGCAAAGGTAATTTTAACATTTTTTTTGCCGTCTAAAATAATAAACAAAGTGGTTTGTCTGTTGTGACTTTATTCGTGGCAGATTTTGGGCTAAGGTTTTTTTCTTCGCACATGCAATCGATATTGATGAATGTTCAACTTGGTGAAAACCAAAAAGTTTCCAAACCAAATAAAATTCTAGCGCTTCGAACAGTATCCACAAGTCACAACCGAAATTCCCGGCGTGCATTATAAATTCTCGACAGATATTCCAGTGCATATTCATCCGGTCCGGCTAAGTGCACGATCCTCCCCAACAGCTGCGGTATCGAATACTTTTTTTACCTTTTACCCACTCGATGATGATTATATATGTGACGATTTGAGTTTTTTTAGCTTACACTCACACAGAACCGGAATGTTGATTTTTGTTTTTCACTTTGCACAGTTTTATTGCGTCACCTCGACGGGTAAACATTACTTTACGAGTTTAGCCTCAGGGTTTTTTAATACCAAAGATATGAAGTTAAGGGAGGAAGCTGCGTCTTATTTCGAGGATTTATCCTCTGTTGCTTACTTTACCGAGTAGGTAATTGGTTTTTCTTAAATTTTAGTATGCTAATGGAAATAAATATTTTTTTTTTAGAAGAAATATTTATATTATCACCCGAGAACTAACCTTTGCCTCGAAGAGAGATTTACACCAAAATTTGCCACGAATATAGTAACAACAGAAGTACTTTTTCCGAGTAAAATGTCTCTAAAAGACTTTATTTATTATTTTAGCCTGCAGAAAAAAAATTGTAAAATGACCTTTGCTACCACAGCGTTTAATCTTGTAATAAAAAAAAAAAAAAAAAACTTATCGGCACACCAGCCGCGAATAAAATGATGCCTTGCAATTTTTATTATAAACTGAAAACTCAGAGTCATTTTATTCGTGGCTAGTATATCGAAATTTTTTTTTTTTTACTATAATATATCATCTGTATGGTAGCAAAGGTAATATTAAAATTTTTTGCAGCAGGCTAAAATAATAAATAAAGTCGTTTAGAGAAATTTTATTGGCCACAAGTACCAATCAATCGTAACTTTATTCGTGGCAAATTTTAAACAAAGGTTTTTCTTCGCAAAAACGTCATCGAATTGATAGAAAAAAAAAAAAAAAGATCAATCCCCGGTAAAAAAAAATCATTCGCTGTTCGTCTTATTTCATCAGTTAAGAATGATGAAATAAGACGCGTCGACAGAGCAAAAGGGAATGAAAAATGAGCTTTTGTGGGTAGGAGGCTGAAGATGCTGTCGTATCTAGCGATCGAGATGTCGCGGCTGGAAGTAGCTGCTAGCTGCAATGCTGGAAACACGACGGCTTTCATGCATAAATATACATAGTAACGTACCTTGAATTTTAATGCCCCACAAAGAGAACGCGAAGAACCAGCAGCAGTGGCAGAAAAAAAAATGAGCGTATCGAATTGACGCTTCGGGAATTTTCGCTATACGACTAGATGCTTTAGTTTCCTTAATTTTCATATAGAAATTTTTGACGGCATGTGCGAAGAAAAACCTTAGCCGAAAATCTGAGGCTGAATTTAATTTAATTAAAAAAATTCTATTTATTAGGGACCAATTTATTAATATTCTTGATAAAATTCTAATTTTTAAAGTTTTATGGGTAATTTTAAATCAGCTAATTTTTGGCTAGGGGTTTTTCTTCACACGGGCCATCGATTTGCGCTAAACACTAGTGCTTATCGAGGTTATATTAATATTTTTGAAAACTTTATGATATATTTACTTTTTTTTTTTTTTAATATTAATTTTTCTATAATATTTAAAAATTTATAGTTGCAATCGGAGCTTCTTAGTGGTGACAATTCTGAAAATCGTATACTAGCTACATAATTGTGACATGATCCTTATAAAAACGCAAAAATTTCTAAAAAAAATTAGACATTTTTTAAATCATTACAATCTTATAAACGAGAGAATTAGTCGAAGTGATTTAGGTGAATCTGCTCTGTTTGAACAACTTGGAAAAAAAAAATAAACAAAGCGTTTTTATTTAGTTACAGTTTTTTATAATTTTTCTGAACTCGTAACAAGACTACGTATGAAACTATTAGAAAACTCATCAATGAATTACAAAAAAAAATTTTAAAGATAGCTGAATAAAAAAATTTCAAAGTCAAAAAATTATTTGAAAAAATAAGATGAAATAAACTTCGATTCATTAAACAATTTTGTATCAGTATCAATAAAAAACTGTAAAATATTTCTGTTAAAATTTATCGTACCAGAGGAGTAAGCCAAGTATGTCGGTAAAGATAATAGTTCCACCAGAATCCAGATGGCAGCAGCTGCTGGCTGCTTCGAAATTTAAATAAATTCATACTTATTTTTTTATTAAGTAACTTTTGAATATTGTTCATTAAAATTTTTATTCTTGAGTGTTCATCTGCAAAATTTTTTTTACTTAACAGTGCCTACATGTTATGCCCAAAGGAGGTTCTGTGTATTCAAATAAAAATTTGTTTTATAATTTTCGAAGCTTTTTTATTTTTTGAATAAAAACTTTCAGACCAAAGTGTTTAAATAATTGTCAAATTTTTTGAAAGTCTCTTTTCCATTCTATGTCTTGAACATACTTGAAGAAAAGGAACCGAATAAAAATTAGCAGCAACAGAAGAGCTTCCAGAAGCTACAGTTAATTACAGCAGGGTTTTACATTATTTTAAGTGTAGGTTTCATGGATTCCGTCGGATGTATCAGTCCTGAATACTTCATCCGATAAGGTGAAGATGTCGTCCTATATGTATATCATGAGCTATTGATGGCTAACAGTGGAGGGTTTAACGGGTTTTGGCTTTATCAGATTCGTTTGTAATTCTTAGTGAACATTAATCCAATCATCCAAGCGGAAATTCAAACCCCCGCTTCTTAGTACGCAGATGTTTCAGCCAACTAAGACGCGTACCTTAGACGACTGAGCCAATATTACTTTTTATTCAAGACTACTTATTAAAAATGATGAACACATATTGTTAACAAAAGGCAATTAAATTGGTATTTCGCAGACGTATGGAAGTCTCCAGCTGCAGTAAAAATTGCTCATTCCGACTTGGTCATCCGTGACCAGAGCACCGCAGTTATAATCAGATCCACCATTCGGCTGACCAGAGTACCAGTGATCATAACCAGTCTTGGCCAATGGTTCGCCAAGTACCGTAACCCACTCGCCTTGCTTGGACTTGTCGTGAATCCCAATGTGCATATACCTTCTGTGCATATTCTTCAAAAGCTGGAAAACAAACAACAACATCAAATTATTAAAATTAGTTTTTTACAATATTATGCATAGAAAACAATTCATGAATTAATTTAATAAGTTTTTCTTAATTTTATAATTCTTTGATCATATAGTCTAAAAGATGAGAGTAGTACATATCGACACTAGTGCCTAAAACAAGGCAAAGTTTTTTCACACGGCGCGAAGTTATCGCATAGCGCATGCGCCGCGTGAAAAAACCTTTGTCTTGTTTAGGCTCCAGTGTCGATATGTGCTTTATCGAATCGAGTGGCTAAAACATGACAACTTCAGGTCGTGCGTAGAAAAATGTTTTAGCCACGAATGCGATAAAATCGTTTCATTTGATTTTTTTATTTTAAATTACACCGAGGTCTTTGTGGGTATAATAAATCAATTTTATGGATATCACACAATCTCATAAATTTAAAGGACTTGACCATGAAATTTAATATAAAACCAATCTTACTTTTGCTTCGGCTTCAGAGTTGATGATTACCAAATGTGCACCGTCCCTAATACAGGCTTCACGCGCCTCGGTCCAATTTTTAACTTCGTAGTATATTTTGTGGTAACCAATGCCTTCCGTTAATATGTACTCTTCTGCGTCTGTCTTTTTACTTGTATTGGAGACAACCTTGAATTCATTATTACAATTAAATATTCATGTGAATAAAACTTAGCTTACATTAGTTTAATTATTAAAATTTGATAAAACAACAATATTACCATCATTTTGAGTGTTTCCTCTATTCCTTGTAAATTTGAGCCAAACTTCAATGTTAAGTTTCTTTCCGCTTCTAAATATATTTTTTCTCTTCTCAATTTTTCTGTTTCTTTGACATTTTCATCCAATTCCTTTTTGAGATTTTCGTTTTCTGCCTGCACAGAGGCCAACAGTTTTGTAACACAGTTCATTTGTGTCAGTGTCAGATTCCTTTCATTTTCAATTACAATTTTTTCTTTTCTCAGTTCTTCTATTTGAAGCATCCCTTCGTTCAATTGTTTTTCCAATTTTTCGACTTCGAGTGAGAAAGAATATAATTCCTTCATAATACTATCCAGTTTAAATATTTTTGGTAAATATTCAGATATAACTTGTTTATTGCTTACTTCTGATTGAGCTGACTCTATTGTGGCGGAACTTGTCTGTACAAAAGAGTTAATTTATTATTTATTTCAAATTTTGAATAAAGTTAGTGAACAAATGGTTGAAAGAACATAAACATAACTTTTTTTTTCAAGCATTGTAAAATTTTTAAATTAGCAATTATAAGTCGTCTGTCACGATCAAAGTTGAAAAAAAAAGAAAATATGGACGAATAAATTAAAGCAGTCATTCATCAAATAGTTTTTATAATATAGCAACTAATTATTCACTCACTCCAAAGTAAAAATAGTAAAATTAAATTAAAATTTTTATTTCATTTTTGACTTTAAGAAGAAAGTAAATGAAATTTTTTATTTTTTTTATTAACTTAGTATCTTGTCTTGATAGGGGATACTATAAGCATGACAATTGTTGTAAACTATTATATTTTTATTTAAAAAACGTACCAATGACAAATTCACCAATAAAAGCGCGAGGCTCACTGCTTCCCACTTCATGTTGTTCGGCTTGGAAGTTTAATTCAACTAAAGATTCTTCTCTGAAAAAAATCTATCTTGCTTTCGAAGACATTACTGAAACTTGCTGATTACGCATTTATTTTTAACTAATGATAAGCTACAGATCTCATTATCTCACTTCTGGAAAGGTTAGTTACTATCATTTAGAATACTGCGCATCAATCAAGTGTTTGAACAAAATTCTTCTATAATTGTAAGTCGTATAAAATTAAATCATTTTTTCAAAGCCTAATTCAAACAGATTTAGGCATTTCTAATTTGAAAAATCGTGCTACGCTTCGCTTCGCACTCGGTACTTTTAAAACCGCCCTGGTGACGACACTGCACCCGTTGCATAATATACTATACTAATTTAGTGTGGTGATACAAAACTAGATGTTTACAGTTTTGAAGACTAAGTACAACAAAATTCGCAATTCAAAACAAAGGTGAAAAATCATCGGTCCCTGAGGTGTGCGAGGGGGCGGAGACGGGAGAGCTCGAACGATATCCTTGTAATCCCTACGCAGGAATTGTGTGTCCTGCAGCTTATTAATATTATCATCGTACAATTGTATGTAAAGCATCTCCAATAATTTCCCGGCAAATTTAACGGCAAATTCTACCATCAAGTGAGAGGAGCACCGATTGGTGGCTGTTGCAGCCCTTGGTTTGCAGAACTTTACTTAGAAGCCATAGAAAACAATTGTTTGGATAAATTCAAGAAAAGTTGTTTGATTTTCCGACGAAATTTTTTATTCCGAAAAATTTTTTATTTTAGTTCAAACACTGAACACGTGATGTCAGATAAAAATATTTCATTTTGATACACAAAGTTACTCTTTTTTTTTTTTTTTTTTTTTTTTATCCCTTAAAGGTTATTAGCTACAATTACAATACATTACAAGAGTTTCAGAAAATTAATTTACTTGTAATTTTAATTTTGATTTAAAATATCAAAATTAATTTTCTGAAATCTTACGAAATTCAAAATTTTCTTAAATAATTTCTTACTAATTCATATTTTGGGTCTGTCCGTATGTGACGGGTGTTACATCGTACACAGTTTTTCAAATATTTATGAACATAGAATACTAAAAAAAAAAAAAAAATTGATACTAAAGGGAAGTACTTTTTTTTTAGAAAATTTTCATGTCATTCAAAAATTTTTCACATCTTTCATTTTTCTAAAAATTTAATGCGAAGTCCGTTCCGGGCGTTACTGAAAACAGAAGTGGTTCTGATGTTACCGGTAAGAATACAAGAACTCAGCGAATTATGAAATGATGCAGTTCTGAAAAAAATTCATGTTAAAGTTAAGTCTTGAAACTTTTACGCTCATATAAAAGTTTTTGTATTTTTCATTTTTTTTACTTAATAAAAATTTATCTTTATGTTCCGGGTGTTACACGAATTTGTTCCGGGTGTTACGCGTACGAATAAATTTCTTGTAGAACACTGAAAAAATGATTTCTGATACATATTTGATACTATTAAATTAAAAATCATCTATTGAAAAACTCTGAAGCAGTTTATTTAAGAAAAAATATTTTTTGAAGATTTTACATTTTTAACGGGTGTATAATATAAACATTGTTATATAATACTACTTAAATTAAAATCTTTGATAATATAAGATCTAATAGTCAAATTGTTCACCATGAATATATTTTTTAATATTTTATCTCATTTAATTCAACGGAATCTTTTTTTAAAAGTAATTTTTTCTTTTTTCGTCTTTTTTTATCTCTGATTCTTTCTTTATAGTCTGGGCGCCGTAGGGGTTTTCGTGATCCGATAGCGGTCAGCGATCCTCCCAGGCTTAAAAGATGTATTTTGACTTCCTAATGAAGAATTTCAAGGGTGGACGGAAAAATTTGTTTACAATTATTTAAACAAATAACAAAGTAAAAAAGTCATTTTTTCGATGAAAAAAATTTTTTTTTTTTTTGTCAGCTAAAAATGAGTTGAAAATGTAAGCGGACTTTTATTTGTAAAGTCTATAATATAATAGTTTTCGGGAAAAAAATCATCCAAGTTTGAAAAAACCGTGCATCTGTAGAAAATCAGTCGAGCCTACCATGGCGGCCGGAGTATAAGTTTTTTAAAACTTTGATGATTTTTTTCTCCAAAACTATTGACTTTACGAAAAAAAGTCCACTTACATTTTCGACTTATTTTTAGCTGAAAAATATTTAAAAAAAATTTTTTTCATCGAAAACATGAGTCTAAAAGATTGAACGGAGGCAAAAAGACCAATGCTCTAAAATACGTTTAAAAGTGAAAAAAAAAAAAAAAAGATATCTGTATTGTTTCTTTTTAATGCTTTAGTAATATTATACTTTTTTCTGCTTAAATAATGTATTAATTCTGAAAGATTCAAGTGCACTTTAACAGCGACGTCCGTGACATGTAACACCCGGAACGCATTTTTTCGGAAAGAGGAGTCTCAAAAATTTTTTCTACAGTAGGGGGGGATTAGTTATCTTAAGATAGCTTTGTAAACAAGAAGCTGAGTAAAAATATTAAAAACTCAAGTCACTATACAAACAATACCCTTTTTTAGCGTTCCGGGTGTTACAGAGAAATAAGAATCTTTACCACAGCACAAAATTTTCTGTAATTACCGAAACAAATTGAAACTTTGCTGAGAGCTCAATCACACTGCATTCTAAAGAGTGAAACATAACTTATAAATCTTTGTTGATATCGAACGATTTACAATGCTATCAACTTTGCACTAGAATCACACAAGTCAGGCCGGTGGTGTTCATAGATTCATCAACAGGCTAAAAAATTTTAAATTAAAAAAAAAAGTGGTAGAACCAGTATAGTTCCAGAAACTACATATAATTTCTGACCAGAAAAAACGGTTCATATATTTTTTTTTCATAATTTAATTTTTTACTCTGAGGTTCGTTTTTATACGGACAGACCCTTTTGATTTTTTAGCTTACTTCGCTGAAGCTCTAATGTAAATTAGCTATCTACTTGTTAGAATATTTATTAGTATAATAATATGTATAATTATATTACAAATGTATGTTTGTAATTTAAAACAATGTATGTTTATATATTCTACAAAAAAAATATGATTCAAGACTTAAAATTGTTGCACAATCAGATTCATTCTATAAAATGCCTAAATTACTAATATTTTTCAGTCAAGATTTCAAAAAAGATTTCCTCTATATGTCTATCTAGCACTCGACGCAATGACTTTAAAGTGGCTTTCACAACGTACTAGGGAACACAACAGGCTACGCACGTCAAATTATTAAAAAAAATAATAATAAAAAATCAAACATGAGACTTACGATAACAAATTTTCCCTCGAAATAACAATATATAATTTCCCTGATACTCAAAAACCTCAAATTTTGTGAAGTTATTACTTTTCTTTGAAGTAATAAACACAACTTCACCTTCCATGTGTATAGTTTTACATAATAAGGCCCCCGGACAAAACCTGAAGAACCGCTTTGGCCGCGGGACTTCGGAAAATTAATTTCTCCAGCGGATATTGCCACGACAATCCCAGTTTGTAGCATTCAGGAGCTTTGATCCTTTCCCAATTCCTCAACGTAAGTCTACTGATTTCGCAATGTGTGAGGCGGATAGTTTTCATTCACCTCGAAGGCGTTTTTCAACATTATTTCCTTCGACGGAAGCTTGGCCTCGCCTTTGAGAACCGATGCTACGTACTGAGACTGGAAATTATTTTTTAAAACAGTTGTAAATATTCGATCAAACTCAAATAAAAATTGTATTTTATCACTAGATTTAGGAAACCCCAATGTTCCATTCCAGATGTAACGGATATAATAGTTTCGAGAATATTTTACAATTTTTTTTTTTTTCCATGTTCTGGGCTAAAATTTTGAGTAGAAAAACTAATTTGATCAAGAATATACTATACCCAGTTACAAGACGGATCATAAAAACGGTTTTTGTATTATGCAAATTTGAACGCGTCTTGTACGTGGGTGAAAACGATATTTTGATCTTCTTAAAGTATAAACTCGGAATAAATAATTTCTGTCTTTCACTTTCTTCTCTCTACCAATAGAAATGATTTTGAATTGTAACTTTAAAAGAAAATTATATTATAGAAAAAGAGTGTTTACCTGAAGGTAAACCAGTGGAAAAGCTGTAGGTGTGATTATACCAACAAAGGTCATCGATGGATGCTCCACATTGATAATGTGGTGGTAAAGTGGAGTGACAAAATTATGATCAACCTTGATTCCAGCATTATCGTCCAAAAATGGAAATTCCCTTTTGTACCCGGTGCAAAATATAATGGCATCCACTTCCAGTGTTATGTTGTCAACTGACACGAATTTACCGTTTTCGAATCTCATGATCTCCGAGACTTCGTTTGATTTCGGACCAATCGCTTTAATCAAAGGATCTATGTATCTAGAAGTTTACAAGTATTAGATTGGCAGAGAGATTATCAACAATCTTCAAAGCTATATAGCCATGATAAAATCATGCTTGAATGAGAATAAAAAAAAATATATATATAAATATCCAGTATAGTATATTATTCGCTTCTCCGATGACTCAAGTAAACTTTGTCAGCGGTTTGGGAAGCTGCGAGGCTATGTCCAGTCCCGAATCTCCCCCGCCAATCAAAAGGACTCTTTGTCCAGTGAAATCTTCCGGTTTTCTGTAAGAGTGACTGTGGATGTTCAACCCTTTGAAGTTCTCGATTCCACGAATTTTTTGAATCTTTGGTACAGAATTTGCACTGAAAGAGAAGTACAACAATTGATTAAATTTTAATCTCTCGGTCGAATGTTTATTGACTTACCCGTTGCCAACAACGACATTATCACAAATAATTTCTTCCATTGTGTTAGCTTCCAAATGTTTAACTAGTACTTTCCATTTTTCTGCTGAACCTTTGGAGCTGTCCAGTTTAACACTCAGTACTCTAGTATTGAACAGAAACCCAAAGTTAATTAAAAATTCTTATAAACAGATTTGTATGATTTTTTTTTTAAACTTACTTGAATGAATCGTCTCAGATCATAACGGTTTGTATAATTTCTCAAGTACTCTAGAACTACTTGCGTGAGGCAAGGAAGACCCACATTTTGCGTTTATTTCTTGACTGTCGGGAAAAGTCATTAATTCCTTAGGCGTGTTTGTCCTGAAAATAAATTATAGCTCCTTAATACGATCTCCTAAGACTACCAAATTTTTTTACGATCTTTAACTCGTTGCTTATACAATGAATTATTGAAAGCTAGAAACTTACCAAAGATCTCTGTAAACGCTCGAATGTACGGGATAACCGTACTTGGTAGTTCCAGTCTCTTCCATGTAGAGCCACTGGCCACCAACGTCGGAATTCTGTTCGAATACTGCAATGTCAAACTTGTCCATCGATTCCGACAAATGTCGCGCCATGGTCAGGCCAGATGGGCCAGCTCTTATGATGCAAACCTTTTTAACCTCGAATTCACCTGTTTCACATTTTAGATCTGAAAAATTACGATGACGATTGATTCTTACCGGTGAGTGGTTTGATTTATTATAGTACTCTTGGTCACTCTAACCTTAACCTCAAAATTGGATCTTTTATCCGTACTATAATAGTATACTATTATACAAGTGCATAAAAATGATTCCCTTCTTGAATGATCATTGAGTCTTAAGCGAGAAAATTTTGATTATGTGCAGTATTAAACAAAAAAAAAATTAATTAAAAGTTTCATGTGAACGTATTACTAAAGAACTTTGTGTTGAAGTACTTTAAAATAAGAAAATTATTATTATAATTATTATTATTTTTTTATTATGTAACTTTTAAGTATTCTTTATTTAAGTCGAAAATTTTTCATTTTTCTGGATTGATCTACATATCTCTTGTACTTAATAGGTCAAAAAAAAGGCTATTACGATGTTTTGTGTATTGAAATAAAAACTCGTGATTAATTGTTAATTTTCTAAGCTTTTTTATTTTTTTAATGAGCACTTTTAGACTAAACAGCTTCTTAACAACATTCAAAATTTTCGTGAGTCTCTTTTCCATATTATTAATTTTTTTCTATTTATAAATGAAATAGTTTAAAAAATAAAATTTAGAAATTTCTTGAAAAATTAAAAGTATTGTAACCACAAATTTTTTTTTAAACACTACCCAGGCTATTTAAAATTTTTTTTTTCTTACGTATTATAAAATTTAATTTCCCGTAATAATTGTCCAGAATGAAATATTACCCATAATATCGTAAACAATTATGTATTTGAAATCAATCATAGACTGTTCAAAAACTTGTTGGATTGGTGTAAGATCCATAGATTATAAACGAAAATAAAAGTAATAAAAAAAAAAAAAAACCAAAGTTATTTCAAAGCTGTTATTATTGATTCAATGACATCTAATTTCTAAAAACAATACCATTAGAATTTCAAGAAGCCTGCAATCCATTGTTACTCTCTTGATCCAATCTTCGTACAACAGTGGCTCCAAAATCGCCGTAGCCTCCAGCTCGGGAGGCACGAAATCATAGTCTCTGTAAGTAGCCAAGCGAAACTTTCTGTGGTTGTTCCAGGTCTTATACCCGAACCAGTAGGACGCGGGAACCGATGGAAAATCCGCGTCGCAGGACAACTCGTCGCTGTAGGCCTGCTGGTCCTTCACCACGTGATTCTCAGGCTTTTCGAGCTTTGAATACTTTTCAATTTCATCGGAGGTCAGAGTGAATTTACCCTTGAGCATCGATGCGACGTATTGAGCCTGGAGATATTAATTTTGATGATTTTACACATATGTTTTAGTAGAGAATGAACATTTTCGGTACTCACTTGAACGTGGATCATTAATATTGGGTTATCCGATACAGCAAGCCCAACAAAACTCATGCTTGGATGCTTGAGGTTGAAGACGTGTTTGTAAAGTGGGCTAACGTAGTTTTTTTCAGTGTCAACTGTGATCGCGCTGTTTTTGTGCAAGAACGGATAGCCAATCTTGTAACCAGTACATAACACAATTGCGTTGGCTTCCAGTGTGCTGCCGTTTTTCAATGTAAATTTATCGTTTTCGAATTTAACTATATCCGGGACCTCCCTGATTCCCAAGTTCCTTTGTGAAAACAAAAATAAGAAAATTGTTTTTATATTTGTTTAGTGGAACTAAATATATACAATGATCATGAAATGATATGATTCTTAACACTATTCACATAGCTGAGCTTGGAAATTTCAAGTCACCAATAGGGAAAATTTTCACTTGAGAAACTGACCTTGAGGTTAAATTCAAGGTTACCATCATTACTTTACCTGAAAAACTTTGTACTCATAGATTAATTTAAGCGATACAGTGTATATTTTATCTTCAAAAACTTGAATATTAGTCAAAATTCAACGTTCAAGATAAATGTTAAAGAAGACTTCAACACTACATTTGGACACTTAATAAGTGACGTTTACAATGATGCATTTAGATAAACTCAATTTCTATCTTGAAACAGATTTTGGACAAAATTCAAGCTCCTTCAAGAATACAAAAGTTCAATCAATATTTTTTATCAAACAGTCAGTTTTAAGTAAAGGATCGTGACTCTGAATCTAAAATAGTTAAAACTGTGAAAGTCTTTGAGACTCTGAAGATTTATATCAATTTCTGCTATGAATCTAAACACTTGTGATCAGAGCGATCCATAAAAAAAAGAGTATAATGTAATTTGTACTTTTCTTCTTTCTCGTGACTTACAATAACTTCTTTCTCGGCTTTCTGCAGATCCAAAGCTATGTCGATACCGACAGGATCCGAACCGATCAACAAGACTCTTTTGCCGCTTATCATTTCTGGTTTCCGGTACGAGTGACTGTGAATTTTTTCCTTTTTGAAGTTTTCAATTCCAGGTATTTTTGGAATGTTTGGTTTTGTGTAGTGCCTACGACGAGAATACAGTAAGACTTAGTTTCGTTTTAATTAAGGAGTTCCATCATGTGGTCTTACCCAGTGCAAACTATGGCAAAGTCGATGATGTCTTTAACGTCATTGGTACTGTATTGCACTTTCCACTTCTCAGAATCATCTAGTTTAACACTCAGTACTTTTGTATTAAACTGTAATGAAACGTAGAGAACTTGATAAAAAGTCTCTTCTAATCAATGAAATATAAAACTAGTTAACCTTGATTGTTATAAGTTAGGTCAGGTTGAAATGGTTTGTGTAGTTTTTCAAGTACTGTAGAAATACGCTGTGGGATACGCAGCTCTCGTTTGGTCCTTCAAACTCCGGATAATCTGGAAAGTTTATGATTTGCTTCGGCAAGTACGTCCTACAAACAAAATTTTTTTTATTTCCACAGTTTTTCAAACATCGAATGGAAGGAAATTTTTTTTTTTCATTTACCTAAAACTTTGAAACATGCCCGAATGAATAGGATTTTGATAGTTTCCAGGGTCATCGGTGTAAACCCAATTGCCACCAATTTCGGAATTCTGCTCGAAAACCGTGACTTCGAACTTATCCAAGGATTCTTATAATTGTCGCGCCATGCTAAGGCCAGCTGGTCTGGCTCCAATGATGCCAACCCTTTTTTTAATTTGATCCTTACCAGACCCTGGAATACAGTTCGCACCAATGAGTAACATGACATTAAGAAAATTTTAGTTTTGACCTCGTTCTATTTTTCTGATTGAAAATTTATAGGATTGTATTATAGGATTCAATTGAGCAAATTGATTTTCATCTCTATAAAACTAATTTTGTGAATTTAATAATTTTCATAGATTTAACGCTTCAAGGTAGATATATTTGTGATTGATTGTTTGTGATTTCTTTATATAATTGAGATTATAACTGAGGTATTAATTTATCTTTTAATTTCTTATTTGTGAGATTTTAAAACCAAAAGTCACTCTTACAAGATATTATGATAGTACTTATTTTTATTTTTTAAAGTTAAAGAAAGAAAAAAATATATTTACCATTTTCTGGGTTTTGCTTAGAGTAACTTATTGAAATAAATAATAAGAAAGGCAGTATAATTTTACGCTTCATTCCGGAAATTTCTCAGTCGAAGTTTAATGCTAAAATGCATTAGTGCAACAGTCTTTAAAATTGTATTTTGTAATAACTTAATCGTGAACATAAGAAATAAAATTAAAAAAAGTAATTAAAAAAAAACTTAATTAATAAACTAATAGTTATAAATCGTGACTTGCAAGTATAAACAAATTGACTTTTGTTGCAAGAATAAAAGTTATGAAGTTATTAAAAAACTTTGAAATTTTTTTTTAAATTTGTTGTTTTATGAGAAGGACGCTAGAGTCTACCTTGAAGCTATAATTTTAATACAATGTTTGTTTAATGTTAAAAATAGGAATAATAACTTAAGTTTGATCAATCGAGATTTTTAAAAAAAACACAAACACTTCCAATATTTTATTACAGTTCATAGCTACATAGACAGATATTGTATTTCAAAACATCAATATTTGAAACTTAAACTAGGGGTACATAAAACAGTTTCTGCCATCTCACTTTCCCAAAGATTAAAAAAAAATCTTATTTTGTGAAACGCGTTATTTTTTAGCAGCACCTTGTTGCACCCCTGTTGAATGTCCACACGTGTGGCACACGTAAAATTATTTTCAAGTAGATTATTATAAAAGGGAATAAAATATGGATATAGTGAATTATTCAATGATTTTATAGCCTCTTATGTCATAAATAATCAAAAAATTGGTTTTTTTTTTTTAATTTTAAGTGCTTTTCTTTAACTCGCAATGTTTCGTCGTCGTCGTCGTATGTTCAAAACTGCCAATCTCTAGAACTTGGAGCTTGTAAGACCTGGAGGTCTGAAATTTGGCAGAGGGTCTAGGTTCGGATGACAATACATGAATCCATAGTCACTTATCGACCTGGACCTCCAGGTCGCCGATGACGGGGGTACCTGAGGGAGTCATCTCCGAGAGTTTGGGCTAAATTCTTCGGGGATGACTTTGAGGAAAGTTCTAGAGTATTTATCGAGGCAATTTGAACCTAAGTACCAAGGTTACCGATGATGGGGGTACCCAGGGTACCTGGGGGTCATCATCTTCGAGAATTCGGGTCGAATTCTTGGGATATAACTTAGGATAGATTTCGGGGGTGTTTTAGAGGCATATGAGGAAGAAGTTTGAACCTGGAGAGCCAGGTCGACGATGACGGGTGTACCTAGAGAACCTGGACATCATCTTCGAAGGTTAGGGAAAATTTCTGTGGAAATGACTTTAAGAGGTGGTATAGAGTATTTATCGAGGCAACTTAAACCTAGGTACCCAGGTCGCCGATGACGGTTGTACCTGAGGAACCTGGAGGTCATCTTCGAAAGTTTGGGCCAAATTCTGCGGGGATGTATTAAAAGTTCAGCATTCTCGAAGATGACCCCCAGGTACCCCGGGTACCCCCATCATCGGTGACCTTGGTACTTAGGTTCAAATTGCCTCGATAAATACTCTAGAACTTTCCTCAAAGTCATCCCCGAAGAATTTAGCCCAAACTCTCGGAGATGACTCCCTCAGGTACCCCCGTCATCGGTGACCTGGAGGTCCAGGTCGATAAGTGACTATGGATTCATGTGTTGTCATCCGAACCTAGACCCTCTGCCAAATTTCAGACCTCCAGGTCTTACAAGCTCCAAGTTCTAGAGATTGGCAGTTTTGAACATACGACGACGACGACGAAACATTGTGAGTTAAAGAAAAGCACTTAAAATTAAAAAAAAAAAACCAATTTTTTGATTGTTTATGACATAAGAGGCTATAAAATCATTGAATAATTCACTATATCCATATTTTATTCCCTTTTATAATAATCTACTTGAAAATAATTTTACGTGTAGCTCACACGTGTGGACATTCAACAGGGACATTAGAAAAAATCACCTCGAAGGTTCCGTAAGATTTGAATTTTAATACTCGTAATTTATTTCGAACCCGCCCTCCAAAGCTAACTCTTCGATGTAGGCTCTTTCATCGGACAGCAAGTGACCGTAGCGCTTATTTGATGGTTGCAGATTAGCGTTTTCCATCATGTCTTTCCGCGGTGGAAACCTGGCGTTGCCCTTTAGCACCGATGCTACGTACTGAGACTGTAACAATTAAGAGTTTAGAAATTTTTTTAATCATGGTACCTATTCGTTAATCAGCTGGTGATCTCTGAAATATAATGAATAGTAATAAAATATAAATAAATCGATGGTACCAGTGAAGAAGAACTTTAGCGTAAATCTGTTACAACAAGGCGACTTTTGGTGACTAAAATATATCTAAATCACTTTTTTCATGATTTTAACTTCTTTAAATTGGAAGGAAGTGGGTGAGCTTTGCTATCAGTCCGTTGGCAATACAAGGACGAAAAAAGTTTTTTCTCCACACCAGAGTATTTTTATTCTCGGCTGATGAGTTGAATAAATTTTTCGTCCCTCTAACCTCAAAATCGGAACTTCACCCCTTGTTTTCGGTTAGAAGGACGAAAAATAGTATATTCATCTTCGGCTCGGGTCGCAAACCTCTCGGAGGCCAAATTGAACCATCTCGCCTGCGGGAATAATATACTATTTCGCCCCCATGTATCAACGGACTGATAGCAAAGCTCACAATCATGAACAAAGTGGCTTAGAGACATTAAAATAATGGAAAGTTGCCTCATTGTAACTTTATTCGTGGCAAATTTTGGGCTAAGGTTTTTCTTCACTGGTGCCATCAAAATAGTTTTTTTACTTATTAATAATTAATATTGACAAAACAAATTATCTATAGAGTAAATTAAGAGCGTTGTGTAAAGAGTGTGCCCAAAAAAAAGATTTAGTCTGAACAAAACTGAATTTAGCCACAGGTGAGAAAAAAAATCTTCGCGGGGCATACGCAAGCGGAAGTCATAATCGCTTCGTTCTCCTACATCCTAAACATCAAAATTTTAGCCAGGGTATGAGAAAAAATTGTTTTTGTATTTTGAACCCGAGTAACTTACCTGAGTGTCAAATATTGGAAAATTTACTGAAGGTGAGATTATACCAATAAAGCTCATTGATGGATGCTGAACATTGATAATGTGCTTATAAAGTGGACTAACAAAATTATCGTCAACCGTGATTCCAGCACTATCGTCTAAAAATGGAAATTCGGTTTTGTAGCCGGTGCAAAATATAATGGCGTCCACTTCCAGTGTACTGTTGTCTTGTAACACGAATTTACCGTTCTTGAATCTCACGATTCCCGAGACCTCCGTGTAATTATGTTCCGGTTGGCTGAAAAAATAATATTTTTATGAACTTCCAAAACGAAATGACTTTCTTAACATACTTTAACCAATATTGCAGAACCTTGCTAAGCTTCGCGATTCGTTCTTTAAAAGTTATCAAAAATTGCCTTAATTTTTGGATTGGATTATTTTTTAAAGCTTAGACCATCACCATTTCAAATTATTAAGAATAACAATTCTTAACCTTGAAATTTTTATCTTATTTGTTTGACATTAGAGAAACTCATTACATTTTTATCATGAACTGATTTGTTTGAGAATAGTACGGTTTAATTAAATCTACATGATCATCGTGTATTAATAAAAAATTTTTAATTTTAAGGCTGAGTCTTACTTTGGTGGACTTCTGTGACTCAGGTAAACTTTATTAGCAGCTTTGTTAAGCTGCGAGGCTATGTCTCGTCCCGAATCACCAGCACCGAGCAAAACAACTCTTTTTCCAGTAAATGTTTCCGGTTTTCTGTAAGACTGACTGTGGATACTCATTCCTTTAAAATTTTCAATTCCAGGAATTTTTGGTATGTTAGGTGCAGAAACATGACTGAAATGAAAGTACAATGATTGATCAAATTTTAATCTCATGGTTGAATGTTTAATGACTTACCCGTTGCAAACAACGACATTATCACAAATAATTTCTTCCATTGTGTTAGCTTCCAAATTTTTAATTTGAACTTTCCATTTTTCTGCAGAATCTTTGGAGGAGTTCAGTTTAACATTGAGTACTCTCGTATTGAACTGAAATAAAGAATCATGTAATTTCACTCAATTATCTGAAAGGGTAAGAAATGCATTTTCAAATTTACTTGAATGAACCGTTTCAGATCAAAATGTTTTGTATAATTTCTCAAGTATTCCAGAACTACAGCATGAGGTAAACGGGTCCAACTCGGTGCATCTAAATCATAGTCAGGAAAAGTCATGAATCTCTTAGGCACGTTTGTCCTGAAAATAAATTATAGTCAATTTATTTAGTTTCAAAACTAGGGTCATTTCTCAGATTGTTTATATATTTTAGATGAAATAAAATATTAAAATTTTTATGAAATATTTTAAACTACTGTAAACTATCTTTCACCCAATAGACTAATCTGTTTTGCTGTGAAATTGTTGTAACAAAAGCAGCAATAAAATTACCAAAGATCTCTGTAAATGCTCGAATGTACGGGATAACCATACTTGGTAGTTCCAGTCTCTTCAGTGTAGAGCCACTGGCCACCAACGTCGGAATTCTGTTCGAAAACTGCAATGTCAAACTTGTCCGTCGATTCCGACAGATGTCGCGCTATGGTCAAACCAGATGGGCCAGCTCCTATGATGCAAACCTTTTTGACCTCAAATTCAGCTGCTTTACGTTTTACAACTGAAAAACAGTAGAAATTTTAAGTTGTTCCTTTAAAGTACAGCCATTTGGAAATCAAGTTGGTGACTCTGTTACATTAATAATTATTAGTAACAGAGAAATTATGTGTATTGTTAGTCATTTGTACATTTTATTTTCCTTTAGATAGACAAAGAAAGAGAAAAGGGAAACTTACCTCAACACTAAGAAAATGGTTTCTTAGCATAAAAAGACCAAAATATGATTAAAAATATTAATAATGATTTTTTTTTTGTACTTACCAGATGCGATTAATGAGATAGATACAAGATCAAAAATATGAATAGTTAACAATATCTGATTTAATTGAAAAAAATTCATTTTGTATAATTTTCAATCAACACTGTATGACAACCAGTCACTCAACTTGTTCGAGTATAATCTAAGAAAATTTTCTTACGCTTTATACAAAATTGAAACCTACGAAACAATTGATAAGAATAAACTTCCAAATTCCCCAGAGTATATCTATCCCGTTTCCGATCTAATAGTATACTGTTATTAAATATTTAAATTTTATGGGAAAACCAAAAAACCCTGATACGTAATGAGAAAATTTAACTAAAGCGAAAAGTAACTTATGTTTTTATAAGATTAAAAAAAAATTTAACTTGAATTTTGAAGTTTACAATGTAGAAAAGAGTGACCCCAAAATTAGCCCCTTTTGGCGCAAACGAAATTCGATTTAATTTTTGGTCTAAATAGTAGTTTATAGTTTAAAATGAATCCCTGCAAAGTTTTTATTTGCGAAATTTTTTTGTTACAAAGATATGATCGAAAAACGTCATTTTTTTATACATACGTTTAAAGGGGCAATTTTTTAAAGTTTAATATTTATAAAACAAAAAATACTGTCGTATTTAGCATGAAATTCTAAGAAGAAAATATACTTGGTGTTTTTTCGATTTATGCAACCGATTTTGCATGAAAATTCATCGAAAATCACGATTTTTCAAAACGGGCTAAAATTTGTCGATTTTTGGGGTCACTCTTTGTTTTGTTGATTAAGGGGGGTGTCTTATGAAATTTTTTCAGAAAATCGAAAATTTTTTTATTTTTTTTTCGTGTAGTATAACATCATAGAATTACGGTAAAATTGGTTTCGAAGGTCTACAAGGTCAGGAAAAAGTAGAAAATGGTGTTGGACAGCTGCAGCGTTCGAGCGCTTGAGTTGCCTGCCCACCGCTGAATATGTATAAAAAAGCAGCAGCTGAAAAAAAATTGAATGGATTCAAGCACCCTCCAGCTTTTGATGAAGATGTGCAATCATTATTAAAACCAATCTACGAGGATTTATCATCGGATGATTTACTGGACAGGTGCTTAGGCGCAAATACTCAAAATAACAACGAAAGTTTAAATTCTTGTGTTTGGAATATTGCCCCTAAACACGCCTTTTATGGAAAAAAAGTGGTTGAAATTGCAGCTTGGAGTGGTGCTTGTATGTTCAATGATGGGTACTTCCCAATATTGAAAATAATGGAGACTATAGGAATCCAAATCGGCCCAGAGGCCAACCGGCACGCGCTCACAGTCGACGCCGAGCGTCGCTCGAAAGCACAGATACGCAGTTCCACTGCCTCAAAAGAGTCCCGAACAGAAAAAAGGTTGGCCAGGATTGCAGAAAATGAAATGTACGAAGAAGATGAAGGAATTATGTATGGTCCTGGAATCGCAGACTAAAGGTATGTAACGATTTTTCAAAAAATTTCTTTTTAAAAAACTTTAAACGCGTTTATCTCAAAACTGCACTTTTTCAACTGGTGGAAGTTCTATAAAAAAAAATAATGCACTGATTGACTCCAAATTTTAACTGCATGTTTGTGACATGTAACCTCAAGTCCCCTACCATGAATGGATTATTTTATAAATATTTAAAAAAGTTATTAACAATTGAAGTCAAAAAAAACACCTGAAAAATTCAAAACGTCGCCGTTTTTTTAATTTATTATGAAAATGTCTAAAAATGGTACCAGATATGGGGAAACATGTATAGATTACAAAACTATTTTTTTTTTTTTTTGCTTTCAGATTTACCGTTCTTCAGTTAGAAATTCCACCAACAACAAAAAGGATAATTTTCGGACCGCCGCAGAATCACGTCATCAACAAAAAAAAAAAAAATTTTTTTTCATTTTTCAATATTTTATCTTTGATATGTAAAAAATTTGAGCCTGAAATATATTTTTTTCTACGAAATAAAATTCTTTAAAAAAAAGGCCGATTTCATAAGACAACCCCCTTAAACATCCGGTGTTGGATAGCAAGAGTTTTATAAAATTCCAGCTGTATTTGATAAGTATTTAAAAAAAAAGCAAGGTGATTATTAATTGTATTTGTAAGCTGATTATTTGACCTTCTACGCAATATTAAATTTTTTTTTTGAATTTCTAATGAAGTTTTAAATTGATTTATCTTGTCAATGTTCACATGATAAGTAATGAAAAAAGTCAACACAATTTAATCTTCACACAAAAAACAATATTTATTCATACGTAAGCATCCATAATAATTTTACATTCAAGACTGGCGAGCAAGCCAGACGCGATTTTTGTCTTCGGTAACGAACATGTTGTACTTCCTGAAGTCCCCAAGATGCGTCTTTTTCAGGTTGTTCCAGGCGTCGTAGCCCTTCCAGTAGAACGAAGGAACGGGCGTGAATCCGGCCTCGGAGGCCATGTCGTCACCGTAGCGATGCTGGTCGGAAACGTTGTGACCCTTGCGTTTCTTCTTGGTCTTGAGCTTTACATCCGTTTCCATAACGTCCTTCGTGGGAAGCTTGAACTTGCCCCGGAGCTGCGCAGCGATGTACTGGGACTGTCAAAATTGAACATACATTCGAGACATTAGGACTTGATCGTTTCTAATGTTGTTTGGTGATAAATTTTGAAAATGAAGACAGAAATTGATTTCAGAACAGTTAATGACCATTTTTTGGCCAGTTATAAACATTACACACTGTAAGGTGACTATAATGTCGTTACTAAAAAGATACGATTTTATGGTAGAATTGATAAGAGTCATTTTGAGTTCATAAAAGTAAGAATAGTTTCTGGTCAGTTCATGTCCAGTTATGCAACGATATACGAATGCAACTATGAACTGTATATATTTGACCCCAATATAATTTTGTAGATCGCAACCACAAAAGATTTCATTCGCATTAATTATACCTCAATACATAACAATTTTAAAAATTTTAGTCCGATTCAACATTTTTCAGTCATGAGGCCAGCCACGTTATGTTCCAATAAAAGTATTTAATACTCAAAATGGCCATTAGTTTGTCAAAAACGATGAATGAGAATGGTTTTTATTTGTTTTCAAGTTCTATTTCTTCCAATGTTAACATTATACTTGAGTTCATAACTATTCTAATCAAATAGGAAAAATAATAATATTTTTTTTAGCTACCAATAATCAAATATGAAAATTATTGTCAATTGGTATTTAAGAAAATACAATAACAAGGAAATTTTATACGTGTGTTTTCAATATTTGATACGATTACTCACATGCACGTGAATCATCAAAAATGGCGATTCTCCCATAGCAACCCCGACGAAGCTCATGGTTGGATGTTGAACATTGAAAACGTGTTTGTAAAGTGGACTAACAAAGTTGTCGACAACGGTGATACCGGTATTTTTGTCCAAAAACGGATACACGAATTTATAACCGGTACAGAATATAATGGCATCGGCTTCAATCGAGTTGCCGTCTTTCAGCACGAATTTGCCATTCTCGTATCTGTTGACGTCTTTGACTTCTTGGAATCCCAAATCTTCCTGGAATATTCTGAAAAGCAATATATTTTGATTTTGATGATGTAAATATTCCATTGAATTCTTACAGTTTTTCTCTATAACTTTGTTATTTTAGGAATTAAATTTTTGATTAAACATACTTTTCTGGATTCCAGTGACTCAGGTAAACTTTACGAGCAACATTGACCAGTTCCAGAGCTATGTCGGATCCCGAAATTCCACCACCGAACACTATGACTCTTTTTCCTTCGAAAGCTTCGGGTTTTCTGTACGAGTGACTGTGTATGTTCAATCCTTTGAAGTTCTCGATTCCTGGAACTTTGGGTATGTTCGGATCGGAGTAGTGCCTATTTCGAACCAAGTCAGTAAAAAAGTATTAGGGATTATAATTGTAGCATCACTTTTTTTTTATTTAAACTTGGTAAATTTTATTTTTTCTATTTCTAGGTTACCGTTAAAAAAAAAATTTATTAAACAAATATGGTCTCACTCATTACAAACTACTACAAAGTCACATGTGTTTTCCTCAACTTAGCCGGTTTCGAAATTTTTTACCTGTACCTTCCACTTGTCACCGGAACCTGCAGACTCGTCCAGTTTGACATTGAGTACTCTTGCATTCAACTGAAAAAATTTTTAACATTTTTACGAAAAATTTCAAGACTGGTTACTACTAGGTAAGTTTCTTCGACTTACGTGTATAAAACGTTTCAGATTGTAGTGATCTGTATAGTTTTTCAAGTATTCCAAGAACACGTAATGTGGAACGCAGCTTTGATCCGAGTTTATCACAGGATAGTCCGGAAAGTTCATGATTTCCTTCGGTAAGTTCGTCCTTTTTTTAATTTTTGAATACATGCAATAATTTTTTTTACTCATTTGTTCTATTTCAATATTAAAAATTACGATCTTAAATTTTTATCTAATACTAAAGTCTGTCAAAAAAAAAAAAAAAAAATTGACATTGGCATTGTGCCTGACATAAGCAGATAAGTCCACAACTTTGCTGTTTGAAGAAATCTTTGCAAGAATTATTTGATTATCATAATAAAATTATAAACCTTATCATTTCCTTTTAGAATTAAATTATTCATTTAATAGCCATTTACTGGCCATTTTATAGACTCAATCTAGTATTTTTCTAGTAACTATAGCCATGGAATGACCTATTCTCATTTCTTCCAAGGTTCTTATAGTCCTTGGGTACTCTTGCCTTGACGCGATGTATTTTATCATTTTTGTGGCAAGCGCAAAAAAATGGACTTATCTAGTCTTTCTGGTCATCTCAACGAACCTGAGATCTCTGTACATGCTCGAGTGAATGGGATTTCCATATTTGTCTTGTCCAGTAAGCTCCGTGTAGACCCAAGTGCCCCCGATCTCCGAATTTTGCTCGTAAACGTCTATGTCGAATTTGTCTGAAGATCCTGCCAACTGTCGAGCTGTGCTTATCCCAGCTGGTCCGGCTCCGATAACGCAAACTCTCTTTTTGCCTGTCAATTACATCAATTTCTTAAATTTTGAAATGTAATTGAATGTATTTTACTAACGATCGCTAAGAGAAAACCAGACGTAATTGTTTAATTGTCGATAAACTGAGTTTGGTTTTTATTTATTTTCAATAAATACGGTCACAATACATATATTTTTATTTCATGCTCTTTATTAAAAGTGTGACGCATTAAAGCTCTTAAATCTTTTACTATTAAGTGATAATTTTATTACTTTGAATTATTTTTTGTTCTGTTAAAAAGTAACTGAAAGTACATAACAATGCTTGTGATACAATTCGATCAGTGAATTTGAAGATGATAAAAAATTAATACGATAATTCATGAGAAATCTCAATTAATTTTTACTTTTTTGATAATGTACAGGTTTATAAACTTCATCATACCTGTGTCGCCTTGAAACGAGTAGCCAATAAAACTAAATGAGATGAAAAAAATTAAAATTTTTTTATTCATTTTCGTGGCTTACTATCTTTTACAGCTATGCGAAAAAAAGAATTTTAAGCAAATGCAAGCTATAGATTTATACACGGCATTTTATAGTATTTTTTATTGATGTTTAGTAGCGTCATCGCGAGTATTTATTCGGTTCTATTCGATGAATCGTGCACACTTATAAATATAAAAAAGTATATTAATACAAAAATTAATGTTTTAATGACGCAAAAAAGTTTTAACAAAACGCGTCTACTAAAATTATAAAATAAAATTTTTTCCTCATCGACAACTTCCCTCAGAAGTTTGGTTGAAAATAGTCAAAAATAGACTTCAATTTTAAAATCATAAAATTTTCCGTAATATAGATTTATGATTAATGTTGTAAATTCAAATTTATTTTTCAATATTTTTTATTTACAAATATAATTTTTTTTGTTCTGAGGTTTTTTCCTCAACAAGCCAACCACAAATAAAACTACTGTAATTATCGAGCTTATAAAACTGGCTGGCGTTTCGACAAATATTTATTTGTCCCGGATGTATCAACGGAATTGGTAGCAAATGCCATTTTAACTTCAATTAAATAATATGCTAGAATAATCAATGAAGTCGTTTAGAGACTTTAGTCTCCAGTAGTACTTAGATTGTAACTTCATTCGTGGCAGATTATCTTTTATCGATACAGTTGATCTTTTTTTTTACTATTGTAAATTTGTACAGTTTTTCAACACCAAAAACTTTAAAATTTTATCATTTCGGAACAACGTAAACAGTCTTGTTGTCGCTTTCAATGACCAGCCTGAAGTTTTTGAAATCACCAGGTCTGTTAGTCCTGTGCGCGTCCCAGACTTTGTAGCCTCGTCTGTACAGTTGAGGAATTTTATCGAATCCACCAATTCGTGACAGCTCGTCGTTGTAGGCCCACTGATCGGGTAACGCGTGAGCGTCGCGCTTTTTCAGAGTTTTTAGTTTTGCGTCCTCAGCCATGACTTCCTTTGACGGCAGCCGGACTTTGCCCTTTAGCACCGATGTCACATACTGAGACTGTTTTAAATTATTATATTTTTAATTCAACAATTAGTTACAGACAGTGTTATAAAGCAATAAATCGGAATGGTCCGAGGTAAACTATGATAATTTTTTGAAAAATTTAGATAAATATGAATAATAGTTATTGTGGCGAGTGAGCTCTCGAAGCGAGTAAATTATCTCAAGAGTAAATTTTTAACTCATTACTTACCTGAGTGTGAAACATCGAATAGGCTAAAGATCTTGTAGGTAATCCAACAAAGGTCATCGATGGATGCTCAACGTTGAAAATGTGCTTATAAAGTGGACTGACAAAATTATCGTCAACCGTGATTCCAGCATTATCGTCCAAAAATGGAAATTCAGTTTTGTAACCGGTGCAGAATATAATGGCGTCCACTTCCAGTGTACTGTTGTCTTGTAATACGAATTCACCGTTCTCAAATCTCTCGACTCCCTTGATCTCGGTGATTCCCAGATTTTCACCTTTTAAAATACTGAACGGAAAAAATTAGTAAAAATACCGCAATATTCTTTCGTTAGTATACTATAGTTTTTTGATATTCTCCAAAAAATATTAACGATAACAGTCTTACCTTCTAGGATTTCTGTGACTCAAGTAAACTTCATCGGCTGTTTTTACTAGCTCTAAAGCTATATCCACTCCCGAGGAGCCCGCTCCTAGTACAACAACTTTTCTATTGCTAAAAGTCTCAGGATTTCTGTAAGAGTGACTGTGGATGTTCATCCCCTTGAAATTCTCGATTCCAGGAATTTTTGGAATTTTCGGGTCGAAAAGATGTCTGAAATGACGATACGACTTTGAACTGTATTCCAGTTTTATTGTTCGATGCAAACTTACCCGTTGCAAACTACTACAAAGTCACATATGTCTTCCTCAATATTGTTGGCTTCTAGTTTTTTGACTTGTACTTTCCACTTGTCAACGGAACTTTCAGATTCGTCCAGTTTGACCTTGAGTACCCTCGTATTAAACTAAAATTAATCAAAAATTTGATAAACTTAAAAAAGTAAAGATCGGAATTGATCTTTGACGCTAAATAAAACTCACCTGGACAAATTTTCTCAAATTAAAGTTGTCAGTGTAATTTTTCAAGTACTCCTCAACAACGGCGCGAGGTACGCAGCTTTCATCTGATTTAATCTCTGGGTAATCCGGAAAAGTTAATACTTCTTTTGGCAAATTTGTCCTGAAATTTAAATATTATTTAAATTTAAGAAAGAAAAATGTATCAATTAAGTAATAAAAATGAATAAACAAATGAAAAAAGTCAATACAGTAAATTAATTACCAGAGATCTCTGTACATGCTCGAGTGTACAGGATAACCATACTTGTTGGTATCAGTTTCGTCGGTGTAAATCCAAGTTCCACCGATATCGGAATTCTGTTCGAAAACTGCAATGTCAAACTTGTCCGTCAATTCCGACAGATGTCGCGTCATGCTGAGACCAGAAGGACCAGCTCCAATGATGCAAACTTTTTTTTTTACAATCTTTTTGCCTTCAGTAACTTTGTCACTGTCGAATGCTAGAATAATATTATTCAGATTTTGTGATTAAATAGACTTATACAGTTCTAACCTATAATTATTACTGTATTACATTTACTTATAAGGTTTAAAGATGTATGCTATGATTTAAAAAAAATAAATTCGAAATCGCCAGTTTTGTTTGATCAAAGTGCGATTAATCACGAATATTTTTACGTTACTTTTTCAATAAACCAGAAATTCAATAAACCAGAAAATCATGAAAGCTTCATATTAATGAAGGCAATTATAATATTTAGTTTTCGCTATTATCGTTGAATATTTTTATTTCATACAGAAATATTTTATTTTACTTTAATAATTTTATAACGAAGTAAAAAAAAAATTATAAAAAATTAATTGAATGTACCAAGTACCTTACCTGCGTCTAATAATTTTTGATAGTTTTTTTCTGGCGTGAATATTGTTTTCTTCCATTTCAACATTTCCTCAACTATATCTTTAAAAACAAACGTTAAATTATTTTATTATTAGTTTGAAATTAATTTTTAAAAAATTTCATCATTGAGAATATAAAAATTTATACTTTACCAGTAATAAAGTCGAAGGTGTTTTCATGATCCTGCGCGAATGAAAGAGGTGAACCATGACAACCAAGCATTCCAGTCATTTGCATCTGAAACAGTTTCAATCAGTTTTTAATGAATTTTCAATGAAAACTGTAGTAGTAAAAGATCAATCATCCAGGATTATTTAAATTTTATTTAAAAAAAAATATTTTGAACAACGATTAAAGTACTTTAAAAAACATTAACAATCGAAATTTAAATTTCTCTTTAGATTTAGTTCGTAAATATGAATAACATTCTTTTTGTTAGAAATAATTTTATTATTTTCCACTAATTTAAGATAGAGAAAAATTTATTTTTAAATGCGTATTACTAGGATTGTAAATGAACTTTACACTCCATTACTGAACAAACAATATTGTAGTAAATGAAATAAACAAATCAAATGTAGTATTTTATAAAAATTTCTTACCAACAACTTTAGATACTTACCATTAGAACAATGCCAAAAAACTTGGTAACTATGAATTTTGGTAAACGCATTTTGAAAACTATAAAAGCACTTTTTTTAAAAATGTCACGAAAAAATAATACTGAATATAGCTTTAGGACTCAAAGAGTTTAAATAACACGCAACGGACAAAGAAAATTCGTCTCTTGTCGTTACGAAATCGATAAGTTTAGTCGAAACGTGTCTCCTGAACGAAAGATTTTCTAATTCCCCGAATTAACACGCAACGACTTACGTCAAATTTTTTCTTGATTTTATATGATTATATTATTATTATTATTTTTATTTTTTTTTGAAAAAAATGCGTTACATCAAATGAGTAATTTTCTATCTCAACGGATTTAATAGTTTGTAAGATGGCTATCTGATTTTTTACTCAAAAATTAAATTTTATTCTTTTTTAAATGAAAAAAAAACTACATTCGATGTTTATAAAATTAATCCAGTATGTTTGTTAAAATAAATATGGAATAATTTATATGTAAATCAAAACAATGGTCCCAGCGAATAAAAACCGTAGCCCAAAATCTGCCACGAATAAACTGTTACAATAAAAGGCAACTTTGGATGACTAAAATGTCTCTGAATCACTTTATTCATGATTTTAACTTTTCTACATTGGAAGAAAGTGACCTTTGATATCAGTAAGTTGATGAAAACCCGACTTTAAGTTTTCAGTTTATAAAAATAACAAGAAATCATTATATATATATATATATATATATATATATATATATATATATTCATTGACACAATCTAAAATCATAAATAAAATCTTTAAGAGACATTTTATTAGACGAAATTACACTATTTGTAACTTTATTCATTTTTTTCAACTATGATTTGTATCTTATAAATTTGTTCTATGAAAGTATTATTTCAAAGATAAACTTAAAATTGTTTTACTGATATGTAGAAAATCACGTTGTTGGCGTTATAATTTTAAAGCTGTCTTTTATTTTCATAAAAATTGAAACTAAAGTAATTCTTTTTAAACTTTGTCGTAAACCAGCCCGAAAAATTGAGCACGTACGTATCATTTTAATCAGTTGACGGTTGCGATTTTAAAAGATTAAGTTGTTCGCCTGCAACGATATAAACTCTGGGAGTTTGCGAGCAAGATGCAGTTTTTCTGATTTTACATCGAGTGTTAGTGGATTATCTCAGAATTGTGCCGAATAAGTGTATTTTTTTTTTTTTTTTTTTCAATCATTAAAATGCGTCCGCCGAGACTTGCAGCTCTTGAAATTCTAGGATTCGTTTTGATGGTGACTGAATTAATTTATTTAATAAATCGGTTGTTGGATTTTTGTGTTCTTGATAACTAGATTTTAAATGTTAACTTGGTGTCGTTATTTTAGATGAAAGTGCTGGATTGTAACTGCTTGCCGAGATTCGATCTGGACGATTACTATTTTGATGGTCTAAGAGGTAACGCAACTTTGAATAAAGTTAATTTACAGTTTAGCCAACGTGTTATTTAAAAACTTAATTTTTTTTTTCAAGACGTCTTGTACGAGTTAAAATTTGAATGTGTGGATGTGAATTGCACCGAAGACAACAAAACACCAGCTCCAGGTGGCGTAGTTTTAAATTACTAAGTCACTTAAATTGCCTACAACTCAAATATGCTGGGGTACTTTAATAAATATTTGATGTGTACTTAATTACTTACAAATGCTCCAAAACTGAATTTCTTACGCATTCAAAAAAAAAAAGTATAAATCATTAATTTATCATAATTTTCAGAATTTTTAATGAATTTTAGCTGTAAAATAGTGAGTTTTGAGTTGTAGACAATTAGACTTAGCACCAGTGAGTGCACATGAACTTTTAACGTGATAAATTAGTACTAACCAAGCGTTACTTTGATTCCAGTTGATGCAAAAAATCATTCATTCATTCTTCTTGGCGCCACCGTGAGTTACAACTTTTTCTCATCCCATTATTTCAATTGTTAACACGTAAAAAATCCAATATAACACAATGACAGTACAACATATTTTGACAAATTCGATCGCAGGGCGACCTCTCCAAAAGAAAAATCTACCCCGCTCTATGGCAGCTCTACCGAGGCAAGCTTCTCCCAGCCAACACGACCATATATGGCTACGCCACGAGACCGATGACGAAGGACGCCATGCGGGAGAGGATCGAGCCTTTCGTCGTAGTTAACCCGGGTGAGGAGAAACTCTACGACGAGTTCTGGAGGAGCCACAACCACGACGTCATCGGCTCCAAGGATGCGGTCGAGGGGTACGATACCCTGTGCCGGACAGTCAAGGAGGTTGAAAACGGCAACAGGATATTCTACATGGCGCTTCCGCCGTCTGTATTCCCGAGCGCGGCTGCCCAGATAAAGAGAGCTTGCATGGCTGACCAGTGAGTTTTTACAGTTTTTATTTTGCTCTTTGAGAGGAGTGGCTCACTGAAAGTATTCCCAAGGGAATGTACGGGAAATACTGGGAATACTGGTAATACTAGGATGCTTTGAGAATACTGGAAATATTTTGTGAATACTTTTCGTATAAATAAATTAATGAGTCTTAAACTCGACTGAAGACTCATGAGTCTCATCAAAAATGTTTATATTAAAAATAATAATAAGTAACTGATATTACAGAGGCTGGACTCGCGTCGTGGTGGAGAAACCATTCGGTCGTGACCTCGAGACGTCCGAGGCGCTCTCCAAGGAACTCTCGAGTCTCTTCACGGAGGACCAGATCTACAGAGTTGATCACTTCCTAGGGTACGAGACCGTGCAGAACATTCCAAACGTGCGCTTCAACAATTTCGTTTGGAACAAACACTGGAACAGGGACAGCGTGGCCAATGTCAAGATAGATTTCAGGGAGACCATTGGGGTCGAAGGCCGGGGACGCTACTACGAAGAGAGTGGAATTATCAGAGACGTTATGCAGAATCATCTGCTCCAGATATTGTCACTGGTGGCCATGGATAAACCAAAGTCTGATCATGCCGATGATGTCAGGTTATTACAATTTGAATAATTTTGGTGATGGTGTTGGTTTTATACAATATTCTAGTTTATGTACTAAAAATTTTCAAAATCCTAAGTAATGTCTGGTCTCAGTGAAAACTCCAGAAACTCGATGGCAACAACATTTCTCCATAAGTAAAACTGATGAAATTTTCAGAGACGAAAAGGTCAAACTACTCAAGAGCACGAGGAACATCGAGTTCGATGACGTTGTATTGGGTCAATACGTTGGTAATCCGAGTTCTTCGAATCCTCGAGAACGTATGGGTTACAGAGATGACCCGAGCGTAGCGAACAACTCGATCCAGTCGACTTTCGCCTTGACCGTACTCAAGATCGACAACGAACGATGGTTCGGCGTACCGTTCGTCATCAGAGCTGGAAAAGGTTTTTAATCAAAGTTATAAAATTCATGAAGCCTTCATAAACATTACAGTCACGTTAAGATAGTTCAAGCTAGGGGTGGTTTACAATTTCTGACATACTTTTCCCGACCAAAATTTAGAATTTTTTACTCTTTTTTGCAAAACTTTAATATGATCTTGACTGATCAATTGGTAAACTTACTCTTTCAAGGGTAAGTTTTAGTGAAGAAAAAAAGTAATCATTTTGAAATTTTCAAGCTTTGAACATCAATCAGACCCAGGTCGTTATTCAGTTCAAAGACATCAAAGATGATCTCATCGAGGGTAAACCGAATAAAAACAAGCTCGTTATCAGAATTAAAAGTACCAACTCGTCGATGTCCGAAGGCGCATCGAAGTCTCATGGCTCAACCAACAATTCTGAAGAAAGCACGATACTCAAATTTGCCAACAGATCCAAAGTAAGGTTGGACAAAGTTTTGTTTAATCTCAAACTCTCTAATCGATTGGTTGTTCATCAATAGGGTATCAAGGTTCTCAACGCTTACGAAAAGTTAATTCTGGACATCATTCATGGCTCCCAGCTGAACTTTGTTCGTCACGACGAGCTCAAGGAATCCTGGAGAATATTTACTCCGATACTCCACAAAATCGACCAAGAAAAAATTCAGCCGCTGAGCTACGTGTAAGAACTATCAGATAAAAATAAATTTATTATAATCTTCGCAGCAAAGAGAATAACTTAGGTCCAGCTTTCACAGTTTCATCCCTCAAAATCGTCATAACTGACTAGAATCTAGTCTCATTGCTGCCAATTTTATCTCAGTAACTGTAACTATTTTTGTGATTTCAGATTCGGTACGACTGGACCAAAAGAAGCTGATGACTTAGAGAGAAGGTACAACTTTGCATGAAAATTTTCTAGTAATTCTGCCATGTTTGTATGTGTATATAGAAAAAAATTTTATTTTTGTAGTAAGAAAATAAAGAATATTTATGCTGTATAACTTATTCATTCTTTCAATAACGTACAAATTGTGATGAGAAGTAGTTAAGTGATATAAAACAACTCTTCGTATCCCAAAATTTACTCGATATAATCGTCAATCAATATAAGTAACACTTCTTAGCCGGATTCATGTTTGATCCAACTGGGCAATCGAAATCTCTCGCAAACTCCGGACTGTTGGCGAGCGATCCTCTGACGCGAAACGCGTTCGTAGTGTACTCCGAGAATTCGACTTCATCTATCCACATATCCTCGGGAATTTTTTGACAAAAGTAAGATGCGTAGGACATCCAAAAAATTTGATTTGGGGTGTAGCCATCTAATCCAGGAAGTCCGGACTCAACGCCGTTTTTCATCTGCCGAGTTTGGTAGGCGTTGTGGACTACTTTGGTACCGATGTTGTCCGCAACGTCCTCAGCCGATGTCCTCGTACCGTTAAACTTGAAAAAGAAAACAGTCAGTTTTTTAATGTTTCTTGGATGTGTTTTAGAAATGTTGGTTACAAAAATTTCTACCCCTGGTAGCACGAGAATCAAATTTTACCATTTCAAAGCTTGTTACGGGTCATTTATTGAATTGAATCTATGAAATGGTCAACTTTGATTATTATTGCTACTAACAACGTTACGACAATATTATTATGATGAAATGATTCTATTTCATTAACGTCGATGACTTATGATATTTATAATCAACACAGTTATCAATCATTGTTATATGAGACTTATTCAAAAAAGATTTCTATTTTCATTTACGGTATTCTACAAGATACATTAGTTATGAGTACTACTGTAATTATTCTGCACTTACTTTTGTTGTGGATCCTTTGATGGAAAAATTGCTGTATTGATCTTGAATACAACGAGTTCTATTTAAAAATTCAACTGCAGAACCCAAACTTTTATGATAGTTATAATCGAAACCGTGTCCGAATTCATGCCCAAGTAGGAATCCCAACATCCCATAGTTCAGGTAATTCGGTACATCCACGACTAAGTTTGATTCCACTAACATCCACAATGGTATAACTGAAGAAAACGATGTTTAATATTACAATCATTCCTATGAACTTTGTGAAGAAAGTAACCTTACTAATTCGCTCTTCTGTTCTGTTTTTGTTTGTTTCGTACACTCCAGTGGTGTAAAAGAAAGTGTAACTGTTAATTGGGAAACTAATGTCTTCTGTTCCATAACTTTTGATCAATTCATTCAATGATTCGGATTTGTTGAAGAAATCGTCGGATCCAATTTTTAATTCCTTGTAGTAACTGTCAATGAGAGTATCATTCGTCAGAAATTCATCAGAATACGGTTCAATGACTTTGATTTTCCCAAGCCTTTGTATCAACTGCTCCTTGGAATTTTGATCCATCCAATGTGACTGTAAAAAAATCATCAAACCCAATGTAAATTTATAATAAAAATCTGTAAAACCTATTTATCGTGATTTATTGTGGCTTAACTCAATTATTATAAACTTATCTTAATTTTTTTTGAAAACTGTTCGAAAAAACTGGTATAAACAGATAAAAATAGATAAATTTTTAAATATATTTTAGTAACGAAAGGTCAAGCTTTGATGCGTTTCTAAACTTATCCATGTTCTTATATCTCATTTAATTTCAGATTGCCATAGATAAGCTAGATTAATTTTGGTTCATCTTGATTTATGTTAATTTTTATAGTTTATTAAAATTATTGAGATATACTGAGATAATTATGGTATTTTGAATAGTTTCTGACCCCATGAAAATTTAAAATTCAACCCAAAATTATTTTCTTCTTACACTATTCAAAACTTGTCCAAAAGAACCCCGTATGTCATCCACCAGGTTCCTCAAATATTCTTTCTTCCTGGTGTCGAAGTGTTTCCTGATCACAAACACGTTAAGTGCCAAAATCATATTGAAGGACGTTAAAATTATGCACTTCGATGACGTTGAGTCCAATCTCACGCCGGTTACCTCGTAAACGAAATCGTCTTTCATTTTTTCAAGATTATAACCGAGTGGTTTCGAGAAGATGTCACGGTGGTTTAGAAACAAAGTCCAACTGACGTAGTTTGACCAAACTCTGTCTGGAGTACTCATTAGGAGACGGTAGAATTTTTCAACACTGCTGAAGTTGTAGAAAAATATTTCATTTGAATCTTGCAGATTTGGAACAATTTTTGTCCAGTTAACTTTAGGAAGATCACTTTTCAGCTGACCCAAGGTCACGACTTTGGATTCCGAGTTGTTAGCTTGTATTATCTGGAAAGATAGTTTAGGGTAACCTTCAAAGCGTACAAATTTGAGTTTTTGATAGTTTACCTCGTTCAATTTGACTTCAAGATCTAACACCTGTGCAACTTCTTGGGAAACATTAGTGCTGTTTGCTTTGAGCGCTTCAGCCACGGAAGTCATAAATTTCAGGTAAATTTCTGTTTTATTAGATGATAAGATTTTGGGCATATGGCGATTGTACCTATTAGGCTTGATTTTGAACTAAAAATCCAAAAATTATTGTATTATCCTTACGTGTGATGAAATAGTTTTCTTATTTTTATAGATTGTGATTACCTTCATTGCTGCAGAATGTTGACCATTTCCAGATTCCTGTGGGACCTCAGGAATCAGATTTATTACGCTCATCCAATTGAAACTTGAATTGGTCCATGAATTCCCATCTAGTAGAGGCCAACCACCATATTTTCTCAAGAATTTTAAGAAATCATGCTTATTTTCTTGTTCTGAAAAAAATCATTTAAAACAAATAAGTGAATTCATAAATTTTTAATTAAACAATTGTACCTTCATTATCCTGGCAGTTTCTGTAATAGTACTTGAGTTTCTTAAACGTCTCCGGTTCATCACTCGATGATTCTTCCCTCAAACTCACTTTCAAAAATTTCCAAACATCCTCCAAGTTACGGCTGAAGCGTGTTTCGTGGGGCTCTGATGTTTTTACGAAATTACCACATGCGAATTCGTAAAAGTCATCGCATGGATTGACCGATTTGTCTAAATTGTTTAATAAAAACCTCGCTAAAAATTGAAGCAAAAAATGAATAAGTTTCAACAGTAATTTTAATGTAAATAATAAGTAAAATTCTAATACCAACCGGCTTTGCTGCATGCTTCAGATGTGCAGACATTCTGTTTATTAGTGGACGCTGCTATAAACAAAACTCAAATTATTCAAAAAATATAAACAGATTTATGTATGAACTGAAAATTAAACTTTTGCCTTTGAAAAATAAAATCAGAAGATAATTTTCAAATTTATTTCGAATAAATCATACTTACTTGCTGCATCGTCAGCTTGCGTTAACCAACCAGTTATACAACTGGCAGCGAAGACGAGAAAAACATTCAAATTCATTATTCTAATTCCAATTTTTCAGCTGAAGTCAAAATTTGAAGATGAAAAGTTATTTCCAGAGTAACAGGTGTCTGATACCAGGTTTTATAGAAAAAATTGAGCAATCAAAAAAATTTATTTTGTAATTATCAGGTGTTTGTTTAGCAATTTACGATAGATAATTCCAAGAATATTGAAAATTAGTTAAAATTAAAAGACTAATGCTCTAATAATATTCTATCTTTATAGCCTTTTTTCGGATAAAACTAGCTTAAGCCGGCTAAAGTTTAATTTATCTAGCGTTTTTGGTTAAAAGTATAGGCATCAGGCTTTAACCGGCAAAAGCTATCTCTATACAAGACGCAATAGATGAAGTCGTAAGCAGCTCTAAATTTTGAAAGAAATGATTATGAAAATGAAGTATTCTGGGAATCTTCTTCAAGATCCATAACTCTTGTTGGTTCAAAAAATATTCTATAATTTACGCAAACGCTCTTTTTCACCTTAAAATGAATTCGATTTTCCCTCCCTCCCAAATTACTCTTCAAGGCTTATATGGTCACTGCTTTTCACCTTAAATCCAATAACCAGCCCCAAAAGGGAAAAAAAAGGTTAATTATTAAATGAAAGTGTCTAGGTACCATCGCCGTGTACCGTATTCGGTGCACGGTGCACGGTACATGGTACCAAATAAGAGTTACTTTAGACACTCTGTGAATTTAAGTGGGTTATTTAGGATGGGTAATTAGATTTAAAGTAAAAACTAGTAGTTTTTTAAACTTAAGTGGGTTATTTGGAATAAATTATAGGATCTAAAGTAAAAAGCTACCGTGTACCGTGTACCGTGTACGGTACACGGCGATGGTACCTAGACACAACCTTATTAAATTTTTAATTAATTTTGACATATTATTCAAGTTTTAATTTGAAGATCACCCTCAGCTTACCTATGCATAAGTATTAAAAAAGTTTGAAAAAAATTACAAAACTTACCTTGTAAATTTACAGAGCTCTCGAGTTGTCAAAGGACGTAAAACTTTTATTTCTTTACCATACCAAACTTAGATTTATAAGAAATACTTTTTTTAAGAAGTAAACAAGTTTTATTTAAAAAAAAATAATTATAATAAAAGTGCTGAGTAGCGAACTAAAGCAAGAATTATTATACTAACAAATTTTTATAACCAGGAAACTTTAGAAAAAAAGAATTAAAAAAAGTAACAAAATATGTTAAGTAATAATTTTTTAAAATTTTACATGACTTTAAAAAAATATACAGTAAAATTTTTCAACAAATGCTACAGATATTTTAAATTTAAATTTTTCAAATCGTTAATAACAATGGTTTAAAAATAAATAAAATAAAAAAAAAAAAAAAAAAAAAAAAAACAGTTGCCAGATATATTTAAAATGCATAATTTTTTAAAATAATATTATCAAATTAAAAAAAAAAAAAAAGAAAAGATTTGTAAAACTTGTGAGAAAAATATTGTTTCCTGTTTTATTTTGTAATCAAATTTTTTTATATTTGAACAATAAGTATAAATTTTGCTGACAGTTATCTAACTAATTATCATATAATTTCAGAAACAATTGTTCCAAGCACAATAACTTTTTTATCGCCAACAATAGAAAAAAAATCAATTCTAATTTGAAAAATTAATATTTGAACAGCAATAAATTGAGTCTTTTAATTTCTTTTATTTACGTTCAAAATACACATGATCACGATTTCCTACGAAACTAGTACTTTTCTAAGTATATTCAAGCTACATTTTTTAAACATCTTTACAAAAAAAAGTTATTAACTATTATTTATAAGTGAATAATATTTTTCAATAATATTCTCATCTCAAGCGCAATCATCAGCATGCGGTAAAAGCGGCTCAACTCTCTTCTTGTAGGTGTCTAGAGGTATATCGTATCCAACATCTTCAAATTTAAGAGGAATCAGTTTTTCGTCACCACCAGTCCAGTAGAACATCTGGAAAAAAAGTCTTATCTAACAGTAACAAACATTTCTAATAATGCAATAGGGCGAACAATGTCATTCCATCTTTCGGTATGAAAAACTAAAGAAAACGAAAACCTCCAATGATTCATGTAAATCCGTTTCCAAAAGAACAGGTGATGCTTGTACTTTGAAAATAAAAGTGAAAAATCAACTTTCAATTACATATTATTTTATGTAGGATAATCAATTTCTATGAACATTGGTAACGATTGTACACCGAAAAAAAAGTATGGCAGTTACTCCCATTAATTCAAAGCAAATTTTCGATGACGGTTCAATAGAACTTTTCTATTGATTCAATGGAAAAAGTCCATTGACAGTTTCTGCATTGAAATAAAATAGAATCAATAATTAAACAGGTTATATTCAATGTGGAATCGTTTTTAAAAAAGGAAACCAAATTTTCTTCATTTTTAAGGGTTATCTGTTGTTTGAATAAATTTTTTTATTTCAAAGAGCTTAAAAAGTTCAACAGTAAAAAATAATTGCGCTAAGTATCAAGCATGAAATACATTATAACCTGTTTATTAATTGATTCTATTTTATTTCAATGTTGCATCTGTCAATGGACTTTTTACATTGAATCAATGGAAAAGTTCTATTGAATCGTCATCTAAAAAATTGCTTTGAATAATTTTCCGTGTACAGAAAAGTCTTACCCTCACAACAGCTCGACCGTCCTTTCCCCTCAGTTTTTCCACAACCACGCTGTTTCCAAAATCAGGGACTTTCGGCGTCTCCGTGAAATTGTGGGCTCTCGTAAACGTGGACAAGTTAATGTCGTGGCCACTGTAAAGGTACAACTTCTTGGCGTCCTTGTTTTCGAGGTTGGACATGAATTTTTTGACGACCGGTCCAGCGCTTATCCTCATGACTTCTTGGGAAGTTGTCAAACCGTCGAGACTGTCGGAAAGAAAAGCCTCGAGTTCGTGCAAGACTTCGTCGGTGCACCACTCTGGTCTCGTCAAGTTCAACCACATCTGGAATGATAATATTTCAGTTTTTATTTCCTTTACAAGCTTTGAAGATGTCAGATCATGTAACTCACTCCGCCTTTGATGTTGTGATACAGTTTCAGAACTTTCTTAGCCGTGTCCTTGGACAAGTCCCAGCCGGTACGCTTGGACAAGCTCACCAGCAACTCCATGTACTTCTTGAACTTACCCCTAACTTCGGGTTTATTCGATACATCCTCAACCAATTTGTAGAACCTAAAAGCACAATAACCTCACACTTCCACACTGTAACAATCCACTCTGAACTTCCATATTCACTTGGGCTCGCACTCCCCGAAACGGAACCTGGTGAGGAAACCAGTCTCTTTCACCTCGGTGCTTACATCCACCGATGACCAGTCCGGATACAAACCTCTCAGGACATTGTCCAGTGACTGTATAGTGCGGTTGTGGTCCGAGCTGTATGCGCTAACTTTATCCTGGCTGTAGTCGCCCAAGAACTCACCGTAGCGTTTCCTGATCAGCTCGCCGAGCTTAGTCATTCGTGCTTTACCACCCTGAAAATACATGTAAGAATAGTGTGTTTGTTATTGGGGAGTGAGGAGTCAAACTACTTGCCTCCGTCAACCGGCCGTACCCGACTTGTTCATACTCCCCGGTGGATTTGTGAGGATCTGTGGGGTAGACTTCGTCTTGTTCGGGAAGACGGTCGCCTTGTCTGAATAACTGAAAAGAGATCAAGAGTTATCTGAACTGAGTTGGGTTGTAAAAACAGTTTTTTAAGTTCTTACAATTTGCAAAAGCTCCAGCTTCAAACTATTATCTTCGGGAGGTGAAGCGTCTGAAATAAATGAAGATATTGGGAACTTTGTAGAGTTATTGCATCCACTTGGTAAAAATCCATTATCAATTCGTAAACAGTATTGTGTATTGTATATACTCATCTGAAGATGACATTGTATGTCGAAACGGCTGTCATGAGGCTAATGTATTAACTAATGTTAATAAATAAATTGTGAAAATCGAAAACATTTTGTTTTTGATTATTCTCGAAGATATTGTGATTTTTTGTATTGACTGTGAATAAAAAGTGGGAATCGAAAAATAATTCTTCGATCTTTTTGACTTTTTAAATAAATTAGTCAACTTGTCTAACGTACTACGAACTGCCGATGAAATAAACTAGCAAACTTAATTTAACCTTTCTGAATTTGAAACCAGGACTATTTATTTATTTGATAAAAGATTGCTTTATTGAAAAAATTAACATGAAATACTGACATAGGAATCAGAAGATTTCACTCTTGAATACATTAAGTATTGAAATGTAAAATAATGCTGCATTACCAGTAGCTTCTGCATTATTGCACAACGGAATGAAACAATCAAAATTATTTCCAAACTCGAGTTGCGCTTTCTCGTATTGGATCAACTCATCTATAACAGCTTTAAAAATTTCAAAAATTTAGTTATACGAACTCATAGTAAAATTAAGATGAATGAATAGGTTCTATAAAAATTTATGAAAGCAGTGTACCTGAAATTTGATCATAAGCAACATCCGAATAATTCTCCTGCTTACAAAAAGGTAGGCAGTGACTATCTAAAAGTCCAACCAGCTGAATCTGTCAATATAACATTAAGAAAATTTTTAGTAATTAATAAAAGCATTCTAAAGCGACAAATATTTAAGTATAATCTAATAAACTAGTATAATTAATCTTACAAATATAATGAACTCTACATCAAAATGATTTTCCGAATACAAAAAAAAAAAATCTGACGAGTTTGAATCCTAAAAAAACAGCATTTTGATTCATTTAAAACTTTTTGAATATTTTAATTAATTTTACATTTGATTCTTTATTTTCATTACAAAACTACAAAAAACATTTACAACTGATTTTTGCATGGAAAATTTTCAAAGTTTACGTTTATGTACTTACCATGAAAATAAATCCAAGAAATTTGCTAATATTTGGTATTAAAAAGTTCATTTTTAAGCAATTGAAATTAAAAATTAATCTTAAATTTGGTAACTCCCAACCGAATTAATGTAGACTTCTATCGAAAACCAAACTGCATTCAATCCTTGTTTAAGGAGCATTTAAGTCAGAGAGAAAGCAATTTATTCGGTAATATCAAATACTCTGCTGCAGATAATTTAATATAAGCAAGACTGCGGGACGTACTTGATTCACCGATTAAAATTAATTTGAAAAATCTTTCAACAACTCATCATGGAATTAAAAAAAAAAAATTATGCTGCGATAATCAATGATTTTCATTGGTAAACCGAGTATCTAAAGTTAATAAAAAACTATAAATAAAATTAGAAATTCATAAAACTTGAACAAATTTATGAAGTTTCGTCCAAAAAATAAATGGAAAATGATGCGAGATTTTTTCTGTAATATCAATTCAGGAAGCGAAACTTGAATAAAAGCACGTAGAGCTTACGAATGAGCTTGGTTGGCGTAAGCTAAGAAAATTCAAGAGTGGCTTATATAATTTAAGAAAATCATTTTATGTAATTTATATTATTATTTGTATTATTATCCAATATAAAAAATATTTGAAACCGTTATAAAAAAGTTAGAAACATAAATTAGAAAAATTCTCACAGCTTGAACAATCTGTTTATTCTTGACTATTGTGCGTCAGTGTGAATTTTAATCTAGACTTGATGAAAATTCATCAGGTGTCAATTATTCCGTAAGTTCGAAAGTATGTATTCAAGTTACTTTTTACCATAAGCTAAATTTATTAATAAATCTGAAATTTGATATTGAATGCTGAAAATAAAATTTTTGACAGAAATGCACTTAAAAAGTGTATTATTCTCATTTAATTCGAAAAGTACAATTGTTACGGAAAATGAATTCAAAAAATTTAAGAAAAATGCTATTTTTTATATTTTTAAATCAATAAAATCATTTAATTTATAAATTTGACAATATTCAAAGTACTCATCGAAGCCAATAAATAGTCAAAATACAATAATATTTTTTTATTTTTAATCATTTAATTATTCACGCCGACTTATTAGCCCTTTTCTTATCTATGTAACTTTGTGCAGTTTGAATTCATGAATAATATTATTTGCTTATAAAATAATTAATTCAGACACGACGTGCCTCTGGCATTATTATTTTAAATTCAACATCAAGCTTTTGAAATAAGAATAAAAAAAAGTCACTCTACATAGATCCAGCCTTACCGACCGAGTTTATAGTAGTTCGCCTGCGGCACCGCAACCCGCCAGTCTGGCACTCGCGACGGCCACGCGCATCTCGACTGTTTATCACAGTTACATTAACCCGTTGTTTCTTTGATCTTGAAGCTTCCTGGCATCGCTGATGTACGTGCACGCATACTTCAGCAAAAGTTTCAAGTCAGTGTGAAAATATTGTGCGAGTCGTGAGTGTGCATCGTACAACAAAACAGTGGTAAACAATAAACAGCAGAAGTCGACCGCCGGGCTCCGCCTCGTGGTCGTCAGCTGTACTCCGCGATGTAAACAAGCAGCGTGCGGCTTCTTTTGTTTTGACTCCGAAGATAGGTGAGTTTTTATTTTTTTATCCGATTTTTTGAATTAGTTATGCTTATTTTTCCGAGTGATGCTAGACATAATTATCATAAGTCAAATATTTTAGCTTCTCTTATCTGTCGTAAACACTTTCAGTAGTTTAATATTTTTTTAATTACTTTTAAATTAAAATAATAATTTACGTAGCATTTTGTACTGTGTTAGTAACCGTAGCTCTTCTTTTTTTTAATCATGTTATAGACTTTATCATAAATGACTTTTTTTCAATAATTCGTTAATAAGAGTATTTATTGTATGAAAAATAAATAATATAAATTAAACGGTAATTTTTTCTAAAGAACCTGGTGGTTGCTTGTGGGTTATATTAATAATAATAAATTTTGACGTTTTGTTTCAGAATAAAACTGTGATAAAATGGAATGGGACGAAAAGTTTGAAGCTTCATCGCAAATAAAAGCAGAACCAATAGATTACGATTTAGAGTACCTGGGTGAGTTACAAAGTTTAAATTTACTTTTTTTTGAAGTTTCGATTCAAAATTAATAAATTAAAGCTGTTGACTCATAAAAATTCATCAAATAAAGTTATTATTATCTCTTTTGATGGATATACTAATTTTCTTTTTCCAGTAAACAACGCTCAATTTTATGATAAAATTGAGATCGAACAAGAGTTCAAAACTGAACCTCTGGATATCAAACCATTTTCCGTGATTGATGGTAAGTTTCTCTCCTTGTAAAATAATAATTTTTCAACTTGTAATTTTAAGTTAAAAATAATTATTTGACTGTTGTTTCAGAAAATGACTCAGAAGTTCTTGACAAAATCCAAAAAAAATTAAGAACCGAATCTTTAGACATTAAACTATTTCCAGGAACTAAAGCAAAAGATTCTGGTAAGTTAGTGAAAAAAATATATTAATATTTTTTTTTAATCAGGTTTTTTTTTAATCAACGATTAGAAATGTGCATAAAATTTAAAAGTGAGGTTTAGAATCTAAGACCTCAACAAAATAGAAGGCTGTATTTAATCGAGCGAACATAAACATAACCCTAGCCAGTTTAAAACACACGTGGTTGTAATCGTGGTATTGTTGTGAAGAGTTTGAAAAAAGAAGTGTGATTAAATCAGCATCGTACTAGCAGCAGGTTCGTATCTGGCTTAATTCATCACAGTGCAATATCGGAGTTGCGTCGCCATCGCTTAAAGCTGTGAATTTCAAGAGTTCGACGGCTTGCTACCGGCACAAACACCGGTAAGTAATTTTCAAATAAAAGCGTTATCATTGTAATTTTTATTTGGTCTTCTTCTTAAATAAATCGGCCGAGTCACTACCCAAGTCGCGTCGCTGTTGCTTGAAGTTCCTCACCGGCTTACTACCAGCACAAGTACTCGTAAGTTGAAAACTTTATTTTTTATGAAAAAAAAAAACCATTACATTATATTACAGTCAAGTTTTTTTTTTCACAGTGTACAATCCACTCCGTAAGCAATCCAGATATTTTTAAAGTGCTTTAAAGCCGAGTAATAAATAATTAAAAATTAAAAATTAGCAGTTTTTAACCTAAAACTTTGAATTAAAAAAGACGCATAAAAATTAAAAGCTGAAAAACTTCCCGCGAGGAAAATAATTTTTTAAGTAAATAATTTACCTAAAATTTCTTTCCTTGGTCTTTATTTCAGGATTACTACTACCTGAGCGACCTGGGAGCCGATGAAATGAGTGCCTTAGAGGAGGTCGAAAAATTAAAGATCTCCTCCTAACGCGAGATCTACACGGAGAAAGAGGTACATCATGAAACTTGGTGTACAGCGCCATCGTTTTACATGATGCGTAGTGCTTGCCGAGACTCGAGATCATTTCTTGGTCTCGTCTTGATCTCGTCTTGAAATCAAGACGAGACCAAGGCGAGATTTGAATTTTCACAGTTTTTCAAGACCAAGACGAGACCAAGACAAAGGTCAATCTCGTCTTGATGATCTTGAAAAATCTCGAAAATTTTTTTTTCAAGAATCATGTTACCTGATTCAGTTGTAACACCATAATTAAAATTTTCAACCTCAAAAACAACCCAGTCTCATTAGTTGAATATACCGAACCTACAGAGAAGTAGGCAGACTAAATTTACATTACCGCCTTTGAGCACTTTAAGTCCTGACAAGTTTAAATAGCCATGCTTACTTGATTATTCATTAGTCTTGGCTAAAAGTTGTAGCTGTCAAAATGAATAAACGAAAACGCACAGAATTAGAAAGTTCAGATGAAGATTTTGAAGGCTCGTCGGAAGTTCAAAACCAAGGATGTGAAGAGGTTGAAGCTCCATCGAAAATAAATTATAAAAATTTTTTTCATTATATCAAAAAACAGCAAAAAAAGATGTTGATATTCTTCAATGGTGGAAGTTAAATTCATGTGTTTATCCTCATCTTTCAAAAATGGCAATAGATATTTTGAGTATTCAAGCCTCAATTATATTTAAATAATAATAAATTTAAATTTTTATAAATTATTCTTAACTTTATTTCAATTCAAATTGTACATAATTCCCCGCTCAGCATGAAAATCGAGATTTTCGAGATTTTTTCTTGGTCTTGTCTCGAAACCAAGACAAGACTAAGGTAAAACCAAGACAAGACCAAGACAAGATTCTAAACTTCGCTTTTTTTCAAGACCAAGACGAGATTAAGCCGAATCTTGGTCTCATCTTGGTCTCGGCAAGCACTAATGATGCGTGGTGCAGCGTGATTCCAAGTCACACTTCGTATTTCCAAGTGCATGCACCGTGTTTTCCAGTGCAAAATTTTTAGAGAGACAATTTCGATAGAGCAGACGACGGCGCTCGGAACACCGACGTAACTAGTTTTTCAAAGTTTTACACTAAAAATTGTGTACGATTCTTACTTTGAAATGTTCTTGCTATCTTTCCTAACAAATTTATAAACTTCAATTACGATTTCAAACTTGGTATTTATATTTATACGATTTTAAAGTTTCGAGGTTAGAGATTCAGCAGAACTTCAGTAACCGAGAAAAAAGCATGCGTCAAATGCGTACACTGGAAAACACCGTGCACACATTGTGTTTCATAGTGTGTCTCCTTCTCCGTGTAGGAGTTGAGGGAATAGAGTGTGCCTCGGGCCTCAAGTCTTTAGACAAGAAGGATGTTTGCCTCGAGCAAACGTCCGATCAATCTCAGGATGTTGGAGCACAGAATTTGCCAAATCTTTCATTTGATTGGTCCGGCCTTATCAAAGAGATGGAAACTTGTGCCACTAGCTACGTAAAGCAAATTAAATGGGACTTTATTTTCACGATTTCAAGCGGCATGCAAGGAACACTCCTGCCCTCCCGAGATTTTAATTTGGAAGCAAAGGGTGCAGCAGCGACTGAACGAGATCGAGATACTGTGGGAGCGTCGTATATCCTTGAAAGTGGCTGCAGTCCGTGCGGAGGAGCTACGACGGAAAAAGTTGGAGGTGACCGCGGCTGCGCAACGACACGCTGACCAAGCAGCAGTGGCCTTGCAGCGCCAAACCATCAAAGTGCAGCAACTACAGAGAGAAGCCGCCCGAAAAAAAACAGATGTGTGGTTTGCTGAAGGCAGAGCTCAAAAAAAGCCGCGTGGTCCGATTTTAAAAAGAAGGAGCCCGTAAAGTGTTGGGTATGTGGCCACCCAGGCGTGAAGAAATCACGACATTGCCCGAGATGGTATGAACATAAAAACATGCCCGGAAGGTTATGAATTTAGGACCAGGTGAAAAGACAAATCTTCGTTTTAGACTAAGAACCTGCTATCTCAGCGGACCAGAGCAAGAACCTGCAATCTCAGGGGCCGGAGTCAAAAGCTACCGTCTCACGGGCCCATTTAAATAATGGTATTAAATTTTTTATTTTTTTTAAGCGTAGCTTCTATAGTTACGTTATAACTCTGCTACGCTTCAAAAAAGAAAAAAAAAATTTTGATGTTATTGTTTAAATGGGCCCGTGAGACAGTAGCTTTTAACTCTGGCCCCTGAGATAGCAGGTTCTTGCTCTGGTCCGCTGAGAGTCATGCGTAGCTATTTGAACAAGAATTTGGTTCCTGATTAATTTACAGTTAGATAATTGGTGAGAAATATTTTGCTAATGAAATTAGGCATATTTAAGGAGCTAGAGACAAGTAACATTGAAGAAAAGAAAAAAATGATCTGCTGACTTGAAGAGTATCTCTTTAACTTGTTCCTTATTATATAACAAAATTTGGACCGTGAAATAGTAGCTTTTTACTCCGATTCCTGAGATAGCAGGTTCATGCTCTGGCTCGCCGAGATAGCAGGTTCTTGCTCTGGCCCGCTGAGATAGCAGGTTCTTACTCTAAACCGACGAATTTATGAATTAAAAAAAAAAAAAAAAAAAATTAACTCGGAACTTTGAACACTCCTAAAACCTGGCTGGGACATTGACCCCCTTGACCAAAATATCGCTTAAAGTTGTGTTTTTCATGAATTAAAAACATAATGAAATATAATAGCTGGACCAACTCTGGTTTTCAAGTACTGAAGTGTGGTTCCCCATGTACTTTAAATGGGACACTGCTATAACTGTCGATATAAGGGTAAAACTAGTCGACGCTCCTACTTCATCGAAATTCGTCGAAAAATCAGCTAAAAAATGAAACAGCCTTCTCTAGCAAAGCAGACTGCTCCTTGACTGAGTCTAACTGTTCCAAAACCTCTGACTTCGTCCCCAATAAAATAGTTTAAAAAATTCATTTCAAATCTATTCCAAAGGTGATGAAAAAAATAAAATAAAAATACCCAGGGCGCAGCATGAGTTTTTCTTACCCCAAGAAAGAAAATACAACTGTCAATACAAAAGAATGTAAGAAGTCACGCGTTTTTTTTTTTTTTTTTCATTTGCTAGCTCAGAAGTTAATAAGCTTGCTTTTTTTTTTTTTTTTAGACAAGGATACATTGTACGCGCTCTAAGAAAATAGTTACGTTTTTAGACAAATTAAATTTTTTTCGAAATCTCCTTCAAAATTTCTATGCTTGTAGAATTACCTAGTACTTCAATAAATTAGTAAAAAATTCGTTTTAAGTAGTACTTGAATGAAAAACACGTGAGTTTTTATTTAAAAAAATTAAATTATTTCGTTTCTTGAATGCACTTCAACTCCTGAAAATGACCAACCTCCAAATACAGACACAACAAAAAAACTAAATAAATCACAGGGATTTTTATTAAACTCGAATTCTGAAGATGGTTCATAATAAAATTGACTCAGAATCAAGGGCTGCAATAGAGACTCTGGGAGGACAGAGCAGAAGTCATAGCAGTAGATCTTCAGCTGGGTATTGTAACGGTCGAAGGACAGCAGGTCCCCCTTGGCATAGCTTGGATCGAGAACGTCACCTTTGAAAAAAATAGTTCAAAATTACTTATTTTAAAAATTTTCAGAGCATAAAAATTGTTTGAAAGATAGAGACAAAATTAAAAAATAAATACTAAAATAAAAAAATTTTTTTAAGTAAAATGGATACATCCTATAATATTTCAAGAGTTTATACATACACAACTATAGTTTTGTATGAATAAAAACATTAAATTGTGATGAATTTAGCCAGATACGAACCTTCTGCTAGTGATGCTGATTTAATAACGCTTCTTTTTTCAAACTCTTAACAACAATACCACGATTACAACCACGTGTGTTTTAAACTGGCTAGGGTTATGTTTATGTTCGCTCGATTAAATACAGCCTTCTATTTTGTTGAGGTCTTAGATTCTAAACCTCACTTTTAAATTTTATGCACATTTCTAATCGTTGATAAAAAAAACCTGATTAAAAAAAAAATATTAATATATTTTTTTGGAATCAGGGTAAAATTCACTTTAAAATAGTTAAAAATTTTGATTTGTTCATGCATGTGTCTTTCCAGGTACCTCCAACTCTCTAGTCTACTGCCCAAGCTGCGACGAGAACTGGCATTACTTTGGTAAAAGAAAGGTCGCGTGTCTCGCCTGCTCTACGGAGCTCAAGTTCAAGTGCCGCAGGTGTCACAAAACCTACGACATCTACTCGTCCCTAAACTCCCACCACATCGCGGGGAGCTGCGAGACTAAGATTTCCTGCGAGCTGTGCGACCTGAAAACCTACAACAAGGTCCAGCTCCAGAAGCACATGAAGACCCACGACCTGAAGAAGTGCAGAAACTGCGCTACAACCTACCCCAGAACCGACCCGACCTGGATTGCAAACAAGAAATCAAAATCTACCTGCCGGAGCTGCAGGTCGAAGCTCAAGTGCTCGGTGTGCACCAGAGAGTACGGCTCGGTGGAGTCACTGGAGCTGCACCGTCGGCGTTGCGAACTCAGGTTCGTATGCGACGACTGCGGGTACAAGACCCACGAGAAGTTCAAGCTCGGCCAGCACATCAAGTGCAAACACCTGCCGCCCGACGAAGACTCGAGGTGCGGGAGCTGCGGGAAAAACTTCCCGTGGGTGTCCTACCTCAAGACGCACGTCAAGACCTGCAGAGGAGCCAGGAACTCCAAGGGCAAGAGTTTCGCTTGCAACAGGGAGTCTTGTCAGTTCAGGAGCAGGTTCAAGAAGAGACTGAAGACTCACGTCGAGAAGAAACATCCAAAACCGAAACAGACACTTTACAAGTGCATGAAGTGTCAGAGAATATACGTGCTGCTTTCTAGTATTAAGGAACATTTAAAATTATGCGCCAAAACGTAGAAGTAAGTAGTTGTACTAGTAAAAAAAAAAAATTATTTTTATGGTATGTGTAGAGTGTTTTATAGAGTAAAAGAGAAAAAAAAAGTATAATTGCTTAAGCGTTGTTACTATCTTTTATGAAAGGTAGATGAATAAAATCACCATTTCACAAAAAAAGTTTTTGAACAAATCTTTTTTTAATTTTTTTTTTAAATTGTTCAAAATTGTTTTGATGCGTGCCAAAAATGTTTCTCGGTCAGATGTTTGTTGTTAATTAATTTTTAAACTCTGAATAGAGCCTTTTTAATGCTCTATAAATTTTCATAATTTTCTCAGCATGCTTAATTTTTCGAGTTAAACGTCCTTAAATAATTTTTTAAATGAAATATTTGAATGTGAGATATCATTTATCGTGGTTGGGTAACGTTACCCAGAGTCGGGTAGTCTCGAAAGTTACCGACCGCTTGAATCAATATCATCTTGCTACTTCACTGTTAGCTTCAGCGATGTCGCTTTTTTATAGGAAAATTTTTTTATTTTCCTTAAATTTTCTCAGTTTAAAAATTTACGCAAGTTAAAAAAATATAATAATTTACTCAAACTTTACAGAATTACTCGATTTAAAATCAATTATTGATACAATTGTATCATTTTCTATTTTTATGATTTTTCAAATAAAGTATATAAAAATAAAATTGATCTAAAAAAAAATTTTTCTTAATCCTTAAAAATAATTCAAGGATCACTTCGAACTCATTGGAATCCAAAAAAAGATCCTGAGGATCGTATCGTAATCCTCAAAATCGTTTCAAAAATCATCCTAGAAAATGATCGATAGGATCGCATCGTGATCCTTTAATGATCCATACAAATATTTCGTAAAATTATGCATTCGTATAACTGGTGACGTTTGGTCTCAACTGTAAAGCTTTTGTTCATCATAAGATTTTGTAATTCTAAAAAAAAAAAAATTGCGAGAAACTAATTTTTGCTTTTTATTACAATTCATGTTATAGTTTTTTTGGGTATGATTTAAAAAAAAAAAAAAAAAAAAAAGAGAGACTTTATTTGTTATTAGAGATTGAATTAGAATAGGTCAAATGCTTGAGGTGCGAAAAAATACTAAATTGAAGTTTGTTTCAACAACTTCTTTGGAAGTATTTCAATGAAAAAAAAAGTAGAAACCGCCGAAACCAAATTAAAAATCAACTTTCTTTCAATCAACTCTATCAAAATAAATAGTAATACCTCAAGTAAATTAATAAAAATAATTTTTTAATAAAATAATATCATCGAATCTTCTGTTTGTTAGTATTATCAATCCTTAATATTTTTTTAGTATACTTTTTAAAATGCTTTTAAATCTCATAGAATCTGATCAGAAAAATTTTCATGACACTGTACAGTACTTTTAACAAAAAAATTTACACTAAATTCTAAAAAAATCTCCAATTCACTGTTTTTTTTTCGCAGCTGCTGTTTAGTTATTTATCAAGTTGGTGAAAATAAAAAAAGCTGGTTCGATCCGTATAAATGCAGGCCGACTTCTTATTTATCTTGGTCCAGATAGGAGAGATAAATCTCGGTCCATAAAGTCTCGTTCTTCGGTAATTGGAAGTAGTGGAAAAAGTGAGGTTATGTATCGCTCCATTGTGGCGGCCAACATTTATACCTACGCGGCTTGTTTTGTTCTATCAAAGAGTTTCGAGACTTGCTGAGATTGATGAAGCATTGGTTTTTCATTAAGTTCTGGAATCGTGATATACCGAATGAAAAGCTTCTAAAATAATCTTTCTTTGTTAGGTTTTTTCATAGCAGACGATTTTCATAACCTAAAAAACAATTTATTATTCTGATAAAAAAATTTCCAGCTCAATCTAAAAGATATGACTGATTGACTTTCACCTTTTTGACGACCACGGAATTCAATGCATAAATAATCATGAATTTTTCATAAATTATTTAAATTTTCAAATTTTATAATTAATTTTGAATTATTTTCAATTATATTAGACTAATTGAAAAAAAACTTTGAGTAACTGTATGCGATTGAACTCTTTTGATATAGTATATTTGCCTCATTCTTTAAGTCTTTATAAAATTTATTCAAATGAACTATTCTATCTTATACATTATTTATACTTGTATGTCTTGTTTATTAGAAATAAATAAATTGAAATATACAATTATAGAGGATTTTTCATTGGACACCAAATTCCAATGGAAATTTTTTTTTACCAGAAGTAATATTCCTCAGTCTCGCACAAAAACTCACAGCAAAGGCATTTCTTTTGAAAAAAAAATTGTCCAGCAGTCTCATTTTAAAAATTCATTAGAATTTCTCATGTAATTGTTTTTCTCGAGTACTCATGTTTTTCTGTTCTCCAATTTTCACATTACGCGTTCGGTCCTCCTGCTTTTCATTTTTATATTTCTGACGGTTCGCTTTCATTTATCCAGCTCTTAACTGTTGAACAACGTACTTACAACAGACTCATTTACTTTTTCTCATCTTTCAGCTCTTTCCAAAGAAATTTTTTTTTTCAATTTGCGACGCTTACTTTGCAAAAAAGTTTATGATTAATTTGTTTTCTTCTTTGCTGGTACATTTATTACTTTTCTTTGTCTGCAATAAATACTTATTTGTTTTGAAAATTTAAAAATATTTAATTTAATTTATATTATTTATTCCAATAGAAGAATCGTTTATAAATTTTAAAAATATTGAAACTACAGGAAGAAATGTACTTATTTTTTACTTTTAAAATTGTCAAAATTTAAATTTGTTTATAATTTTACACAGCTACAATCATGAAATTAAAACAACTAAACCTCATTAATCTGATTATATACATTTGAACGTTTAAATTTGACTGCGATTTTCAATAAATAAATAAAAATAAGCAAATCAATTGACCGATTTAAAAATTAACTTTGATTTGTAAATAAAAATAATTAAAAAATGCAAAACGATTGAAACGTATCCGGAAACATTAAATGTTTCCAGGGTATTTTAAAGCTTGTAAGCTCACGATATTATCCACGATGGTAATTACCTTTTGCACTTAGCATTCGTCGTGTAATTCAAACTCGCTAAACCCGATTAAATTAATTTTCAAATGAGTAAAATAAAGCTTCGAAAAAAAGGTCTCTTATGCTTCTGAACTTTTAAAATTTAAATGCGATTTTCAGGTTCTAGCTTAAGGATTTATCGCCAGTTAACGCTCGATTGACCCTGCCAGTAGATAAGATATAATTGGGTCAGCTTGTTTGATTAAACATTACACTTAATTTGTGTTACGATAATCTTTCATTAACGAATTTACGAGTGAACGAATAAGTTTTCGATTGAATTGTTAACAAGAAGCACGGACGCGTTAAGCGATATATTTAATTGCCGGATGGATTTAAATGGAATCCGTTTCGGGAATTTTTTTTTTTTTTTTCGACTCAATTGCAGAAAAAAGTTTGATTGGACCAAGTGGATTTTGTCCCAAATTATTTAATTACATATTCGGTTCTTATTATTATTTTGTTTTTAGGTCATATGAATTGGTGAAATATCCAAAAAGCCCGAGTGATTTTTCAAAAACAAATTTATTCGTTAGTTTTTTCGCTAATTTTTTATTATATAAACATTTGCAAGTTTACGATGAAAAATCGATTAGATATATTTTATTAGAATTTTAGTTGAAATACAATAAATCTAATAAAATTATATTTGTTTATGAACTTGAAAACTAAAAAAAAAAGAAGTAAAGAATTAAAAAAACTTGCAGAAAATAGGTTTCTAATATTTTTTAGAAATACAGTATTTCAGCAAATTTTTGAAATTTTTCAAATAAGTTTAATAATAAAAAAATTTAATATATTAATTAATTTAGTTTAACCAAAAAGATCGATTATTCGTATAGATTCGAGAATAAATCGATCAATTACGTTTAATCAGCTTGAATCCATCAATTAAAAGGCTTAGATTTTAATCATTCTTAATTCTTTAAGTTGGTGTCGTATCAAAATTTATTTTTACCAAAAAATTTAAAATTCCGTCGTTCGATATCTCCGAGATTGTCTATTTTCGCAAACTCCCGGGTAATTCATCAAAAATTTACAAAGTCTAGACTCCAAAATTCATTAATAAAAAACGAGGTTCACACATACATACACACATATGTGTATCTCTTTGGCGTGTGTGCGAGCTCATTAGTGTAGAAACTCCAGGGTGCGGACCTACTAATATAATACTGTCTCGTTTCATTTGCCTCCGAAATTTGCATGAGACCAGCTGCTAATTTGATTCGTCCCCAGGTAAATTTCTAAAAAAAAGTCGTTTTAGCGCCTTTTTTCAAAATAGTTTGGTATTAAGCTAGAATTTACATGATCAAATTCAATTCGAGCTCTCGAATGTATCTGAAATTCTCAATTTGGGGATAGCTGTGGCGAGATCCAGGGTAATAGAATAATAAAATGAGAGCTTCGGATTCACCCCAAGGTGAGAATATTATGACCAAAGTTTTACATAAAAATAGTGTTCAGTTTGCTGAAATTAAATTTTGAATTTGAAAATTCTTTGGAACTTTTGAGGAATTTTGCACTCCACAATCAAATCGGTGATTTAAAAAAATTTTTTTATACATTATGAAATACACGGATCTCTAAAATTTTTTTACACAGGTTATTATCATTAAAAAAAGAAAAAAAAAAAAAAACGCAAAGGGCATTTTTTTTGACAAATAAAAACCTCGTTGTTTTTAAATTTTTGTTGAAAAATCTTCTGGTTTTTAATCAGTACTTTTTCAAAAAATAAAACCAACCTAACCTAAAAAATCCAATTCTTGCATTTATGTCATTTTTGCACTTTTTTTGTTAAACTATTCACAAACAATTCCTTTTTTCTTTTTACTAAATATAAATATGACCCTTAGTTTTTAACAAAAGTAAAGAAAAGTAAAAAAACTTGACATTCAATAACTTCAAACCTTTTTTAATCAAATACTGACTTCAAAATTTACCATAATCATATACTTCATTCTCAACTCTCCCCTCAAAAATTGCCATAGCAAGCAAATTATGTAATAAACAACTCGAGAGGTACGATATTAAAAAGGTAAAGGGTGGAAGTGTATTTATTAAGATCGTGGTCGGAATCAAGAAGCGATCAAAGAGCTTTTAAAGAGTCAGTAAATAAAACCAAGCTGACGCTCGAACGAAGGCTTACTTATAAAAGCAAAATCCTAGACTAATAATTACTTTTGTCCCAAGGATTTATGAAGTCTGGAGAATTGAAATACGAAAGCTTGTTTATTTCTGGCTTTTCTTCTTTGTTTCTTGTATTTATTGAAAAATTATTTTTTAATCGGACAGTTTTTTGAATAATTAACATTAGAAGTACGTTCTAAAAATATGAAAATTTTTTAAATTTCAAAAGTCGGTATCTTCAATTCTTTTTTTTTTTTTTCAAAAATAAAAGAATACATATGAATTTTTTCATCTACCATCCAAATAATAGTTTTGGTGCATTTATCATCTTCCATGTACATGGTAAATAATATAATTTATATAATTTATTGATAAACCGGAGCAGTTTTATCTTGGTAATATTGATAGCTTCTCGACCAAGTCTTAGAAGCGATAACTCTGTAGTTAGGCTCATCAATGTCCACAGTATTAGACATCAACTTGGACAATCTATTCGTTGTCCAGTACAGGTAACCATTTTCATCTATGGCAAATGTGTCTGGCCACTGGTTAACAAATCTATCTTGGAAGTAGATGTGTTCTTCGAAAGAAAGGTCGGTGTTCCAAACAGCAACCGTGTCCTGGTTAAGAAGACTGTAAAATAGGTAACCAGCGCTGTTCACGAACATGCCATCGGTCTGACTTGTCTTTTCAGAAATTTTGGTTACATCTTGCAAGTTGTTGTTCTTCAATTGCTTCACGAGTACGGAATACAGATTGTAACTTGAAAGAGGTGCATAATACAGAACTCTGTTGCCTAAAAAAATCAAAGAAAATTGAAAAAACTTAAGGGCAGAAAAAAATATTGGTGATCTTTATTTTCAAGCATTGCAGACTCTTAGATTTTTGATAAACTTTACCTTCGGTAGAAGCTGGCGAGAGTGCAATTCCATCAATGCCTCCTGGAAGAGAAAAAGAAGTGCCATTGCTCTTGATGTTCACAGCTTTCTTATCTACTCTCATAGACTGATGCGTTACTTTTCAGGAAGCTCTTTGTTTCAATGAGAATACGACAATTCCAGGAAACTCGGCATCAGCGTCGGATATGTAGGCATATCCTCCATCTTCGTGGTCCAAGACAATGTCGTTGATGAAAACAGAGTTTTTATGTACCACGTCATCTGGAAATTTGTAGTCCAACAGAATCTTGTTGTTGTCTTCCAAGTCCAAAATGACCAATCTCGTTGGGCACTTTGTTCTCGGATAAGATGTCGTAAACTCGGTTCTGCCATTTTCCAGTATCCACATTCTTCCAAGTACATCAATTTCCATACTCTGCACGTACTGAAACGCACTGCAGTCGTCCACTTTCTGCATTTCCCAGTTTGGAAACGGTTCCAAAAGTGGAGAATTATTGCCATTAACCGGGTTCAGCGACGTGGAAGCCAAAGTCACGGGTACTCCATTTTTGAATCGCGGAAGAGACAGGTACATGCGGTCTTTCCAGACTTTAATACCTGTTATTACAACATTTTCAGGAATGTAGGAGTAATCGTTCAGAGCTTCGTTGTAAGCTTGTGGAGATGGCCAGGTAAAGTTCAAAAAGTTCCATTGGTATTTCACGTGTTCCGAGTAATGCTGCCCCAGACATAGGGACAGCGAAGTTGCTAATATTAATATTATCCTGCAATAATTAATAACACATAACTAATCAAATTTATAAAATTCTTTAGTACTATTGATTAATTTTTTACATATGAAAAAGAAATTTAAAGTAAAATAAAAAAGGCAAAGAAATACTTAGATTTTATCAAGACTATTTTAATTGAAAAAAAAAAATGATGAATTTGGTATTTTTTCAAATTTTAAAAGTAAAAAAAATTTTCATAAGAACTTACTTCATCATTCTTTAACAGCTTTATTTAAAAATTTAAGCTTCATTAAAATCTCAAGTATGTTCATAAACTAAAGTTTCAGAAGCAACTGACGGGCTAAACTGTTATTTATTTACGGCTCTTAATTGCTTCTTTCTCGAGACGCAAACACCGATACAAAGCATTTCATAAAAATAAATATTTGAATTTGCACCTGGGGGCAACGATATGATTTTATAACATTGCATGAGTCATTTGGTAATCAACTTATCAGGACTCGACGTGGAAATTTTTTCAATACAATCAATATTAATTCCAAAAAATACCGAGTCATTGACCTCTATTTAAATTACTCTAGATGATAATAACTTCTGCAGGTGATTTATTAAATTCACGATAGTTGATATTTACTGAGTTATTTATAAAGTAAAAACACATCTTAATCATTAGCTGCGCAGGTAAATAAGAAATATTCAAAATATTATTTTCCGCACTCCGGCCGGGAAGCGCTACTTCCCTGCCGCTGCCGCTACAGTCAGTAGCGCTTCCCGGCGCCGTCGTGCGGAAAAATAGCATACTCAACTAGGCACCTGAATGGGAAGGTCTCAGATCACATGTTTGTCACACTCGGCTACGCCTCGGACGACAATTTCATGCGATCTGAGACGTTTCCCATTCATACTGCCTAGTTAAGTAATATACTAATTAATTATTTCTTGATTAGAATAGAAATGACAATATTCATTACTTTAATAGGGAATATTATAATGGTAAAAATTTGGATTTGACTATTATAAATGATATGCTTCGATTACATACATTTTTTACGTTAGTTTGTACATTATGATGTTGTAAAACTATTGCTAATACTATATAATTTATAAAATTTCATGCCTGTTAATACATTTTGTGAACAAACTTTTTTGCTAATTATATCGATATATTGGATCAAAAATACTATATAAATACTGGAAAATTCGGTGCAGTCTTATCTTGGTAAAATTGATAGCTCCTCGTCCACGTTTGAGAAACGATTACTCTATAGTTAGGCACATCAATATCCACTTCGTCCGCTGCCAATTTGGGCAAACGAGTAGTTGTCCAGTACAGATAACCATTTTCGTCTATGGCGAATGCATCTGGCCACTGGTTCACGTCTCCGCTTCGGAAATAAACGTGTTCTTTGAAAGGAAGATGGGTGTTCCAAACAGCAACTGAATCCTGGTTGAGAAGACCGTAAAATAAGTAACCAGCGCTGTTCATGAACATACCATCTGTCTGACTTGTCTTTTCAGAAATTTTGGTTACGTTTTGCAAGTTTTTGTTCTTCAATTGGTTCACTGGTGTGGAATACAGATTGTAACTTGAGAGAGGTGCATAGTACAGAGTTCTATTACCTACATTTAAGAACAATTAAATAAATACAGTAATGATTTAGGATTTGTAAGAATGATTAATTTTTAATACCTTCGGTAGATGCCGGTGAAAGTGCAATTCCGTCTATACCTCCAGGAATGGATAAAGTAGTTCCATTTTCGACGATTTTAATACCATTTTTATCCACTTCCATAGATTGGTGTGTTACTTTCCAAGAAACTTTCTTTTGCAGCGAGAATACAATAACTCCTGGAAACTCGCTGTCTGAATCAGCGATGTAAGCGTATCCACCATCTTCATGGTCCAAGACAATGTCGTTGAGAAAAACAGTATTTTTGTGTACCATGTCATCCGGGAATTCATAGTCCAACAGAATCTTGTTATTGTCTTCCAAATCTAAAAGAACCAATCTGGTTGGGCACTTGGTTTTTGGACTGGATGTTATGAACTCGGTTCTGCCATTTTCTAGAATCCACATTCTTCCTAATAAATCAATTTCCATACTTTGCACAAACTGAAACGCACTGCAGTCGTCTAATTTTTGCATCTCCCAGTTCGGAAATGGTTCCAGTAATGGTGCCATGTTGTTTTCAATTGGTTTAAGGGATATTGACGCCATAGTTGCTGGTACTCCATTTTTGAATCGTGGAAGAGTTAGATAAATGCGATCTTTCCACACTTTAATTCCAGAAATAATATTATTTTTTGGTATGTAGGAATGATTTTGTATGGCCTCATTGTATAATTCTGAAGACGGCCAGGTAAAGTTCAAATAATTCCATTGGTATTTGACATGTTCTGAGTTTTGTTGATCTAATGGTATGGTAAATGCAGTTATAAGAAGTAAAAACGTTCTGAAATTAAAAAGATCAAATGTTCTCTATACTTAAAAATATAAAGACTTAAAATCTACTGAGCTCTTAGAATTTCAATTTTCTATTTTCTAACATTTTTTACAGTCTTTGATCATAATTTGAAACCAATTTATGTGTAATCTATACAAAATTTTGATAAAAAAAAATTTTTTTAAGTTAATTGTTTAGAAATCATGATTTTTTAATCTTGAAACTCTTTAAAAATAAATTAATAATTAAACTCTGGAAAAAATTTTTTACCTTAAACTATACCGTATCAAAACTTTCATTTCAATTTCATTTAGTTTTCATACATTATATGTTATAAAACTTAAAAATGTAATAATTAGAACATAAATATCTGTAAAAACAAGCAGGCATTTAAAAAACCAAGAAAAGATATGATAAAATACTTACTTTATCATTTTTTTGATAGCAATTTTAATTTGATTAACAGCTGCTTGAATAAACACAACTTAAAAATTCTGTAAAGAAAAGTCAGTTTACTATAGCAAAATTTTACAATTTTTATCTTTTTTACTCAACTGTTAACAATATCGATGCAAATGATTTTGTTTTTGTTAAGATTTCGTACATAAATTATAATTTTTTTATTAACTATACCTATCCTAATTTAGAGAAAAAAAATTTTAATGATATTTATTTCTTTATTATATACAAATTATAAAGAATACTTGATATCTTATAATAAAGTAAGGTTTTATACAAAAGGTTTTTTAATTTCATCAAAATTAATACTAACTTACTTTTTTATGCATGTAAAAAAATATTCTATTAGATCGCAAACATCATTAATATTTTAAGTTTCAGTCAATTCATACAGAACTGTTATATTATTAATTTTAAAAGAAAGTAGTTATACCTGATTTAAACTTAAATACGATGAAATTTTTTAAGCTTCCCGAAAAAAATATGAGTCACTGTTATCTTCTTACTTCAATGAAAAAAAATTACAAAACTATAGTTCTTAGTTCTTCTAGTAAAATTAATACATGTAATGAAAAGTTTATCATGTCGTGCTATCTTAAGTAAACATCTCTCCGGAAGTTATACATTAAAATTAATTTGTTGTAACTGTTAGGAAAATAAACTTGTAACTTTAGGTTAATTAAAAAAATTTTTAGGAAAGAAAATACTACTTTGTAGATGCAACCAATACATTAGTGACAAAGGGAAAAATTTGCGAAAAAAATCACTATTAAGTTACTAAAATTTATAAAAAATTAGTAAAATAAATGATTATAGAGGTTTAAACTTAAAATTAAATTTTTCAAATTACTCAACAGGAAAAAGTGCGTTGCTATTTAACAAAATAGATAGTGAAAAAAATACGGTTAGCCTCGCCCCAATTTCAGGTATTTTATTACTAAAAAATAAAAAGAAATTATTTGAACAAATTATTGTACTTTATAAAATTTCACCGTAAACTTGCCATACTTTGCATGAATTTCGATAATATAATACTCATCAAGAAAAAAAAAGCTTATGAAACTGATTGTAATTTAGGCGCAGATCCATTCTGATAGTACTGATAGTTGGTCGAGTCAGTTTTAGATGCAATTATTCGATAGTTTGGTTCGTTAACATTGACGATGTTCGTAGAAAACCTCTGGAATCGACTCGTCGTCCAGTAAACGTAACCTTTTTTGTCGATAGAGTATGAATCTGGAAATTGATTAACAACGTGATCTTGAAAGAAAATGTGCTCTTCGAAAGGAAGATTCGTGTTCCAAACGGCAACAGCGTCGTTGTTCATGACACCATAGTAGAGATGTCCATCGCTGCTCATGACCATACCGCCATTCTGACTCGACTTTTTGGTGACTTTGGTGACATCTTGCAAGTTGTTGATCTTCAATTGGTTGACAGGCGCCGAGTAGAGATTGTAACTTGAGAATGGCGTATAGTACAAAGTTCTATTGCCTACATTTAAGAACAATCAAATAAGTTCAGAAATGATTTAGAGTTTGTAGTATTGATTAATTTTGTATACCTTCAGTGGAAGCTGGCGAAAGTGCAATTCCATTTACCGCTCCTGGAGCGCTAAATTTTGTTCCATTCACAACCAACTCAGTCGCCGTTTTGTCGACTTCCATTGTTGGATGAGTTATCTTCCAAGAGGTCATATTTTTCAGAGAAAATACAATGACTCCAGGAAATTCGGTATCAGAGTCGGTTATGTAAGCGTATTCCCCGTCCTCGTGATCCACAACAATATCATTCGAGTAAACAGAGTCCTTGTGTACGACGTCATTTGGAAATTCGTAGTCCAGCAGAATCTTGTTGTTGTCTTCCAAGTCCAAAATGACCAATCTCGTTGGGCACTTTAATCTTGGTTTGGGTGATCGAAACTCACTTCGGCCATTTTCCAGTATCCACATTCTTCCAAGTACATCGATTTCCATACTTTGCACGTACTGGAACGCACTGCAGTCGTCCAATTTTTGCATTTCCCAGTTTGGAAATGGTTCTAGTAGTGGTGCCATGTTGTTTTCAATTGGGTTAAGGGGTATTAACGCCATAGTTGCTGGTACTCCAGGTTTGTACCTAGGAAGTGTCAGGTAAATTCGGTCTTTCCATACTTTGATTCCGGAAATAACGTTACTTTCTGGTATGTAAGAGTGGTCACGAACAGCTTCATTGTATGCTTGTGTGGATGGCCAGGTGAAGTTTAAATAGTTCCATTGGTATCTCACATGTGCCGAGGGTTGTTTTCCGAAACATAAGGTCAAAGATGTTATCAAGATTAAAATAGTCCTGGATATAATTAAATATGTTGAATAAAAATTTTAGTAAAATTTATAAGAATTTTTTTATTTATTGGTTACATCACATAGGAAAAAATATTGAGTTTTATACTTACTTCATTATTTTTCCAAAATTTGGTTGTGCTTCATTTATAGAAAAACCAGACAGTAAAATAAAATGAAATAAAGAGGTGTCGAAAATTAATCCGTTAATACTGTTTATATGTACGTTCAAAAAGAGTTTATCTTCTTTAATCTTACACTTAAATAAAGACGATGCTCAAAGGATTAAGTATTATTTCACATTTAATCTATAAATTTTCCATAATTTAGTGAATAATATAACATGAGCCAAGACTTTGGCCATTACTTGAAGCTTTCGGGTTGACACTAAAGTACTGTTTTACAAAGAAATACTTATCCTAAGAAAAGTCTTTTTATCCATGCTCGTAAAAATTATCAATTTTTATTTATAGCTTACAGTAGAAATTTACATACATAAAATAGTTTTTTTATACTATTTTCTAATTACATAACTTTTTATCCTTTTAATAATGAACAATTAAAGCTCAGAAAATAGAAAAACGGAAACAAAGTACTTTGAATATTTTTTTTAACATAGTTGTTTCGGTCAATAATTTTAGTAATAAAAAAAAAGACTTTGAAGTACTATTTTTAAATTAAGTAGTAGGAAGAAAGATCGCAAATTAAATTTATTAAAATATTATTAACTTCAACGTAGTAAAGCGTTAGTGCAGTAAACTACATCAAAGTAAAAAAAAAAAAAAAATGAAAAAAAATGATTCAAAGATACTAAAGTATTCATAAATGAATTTTCTGTTAAAAACAAAATTTTTTTTTCATCCTACAACTTAGTTTACATGGATCGTAAAAAAGCGAAACAATAAAATTTTAAGTAATCGCATGGATCTTATCTTACCTGATCTTATAAATCAGGTTGATAATACTGATAGCCTTTTGAATACACTCTAGAAGCAAAAACTCTAAAGTTTGTCTCTTTAAAATTCAGTTTTTCATTTGCGAATAATTTTTGCAGCCTGTTGGATGTCCAATAGATGTATCCATCCTTACCAATGGTAAACGAGTCTGGAAATTGATTGATGTCGTGATCTTGGAAATAAATCTGCTCATTTAAAGGAAAATTGATGTTCCGAACGGCAACAGCGTACTGGTTCATTAAACCGTAATACAAATATGCATCGCTGGTTACGGTCATACCGTCGTTTTGACTTGATTTCTTGTATTCAATAGGTTTTTTGACATCATTGACTTTCAACTGATCAACCTGAGCAGCGTAGAGGTTGTAACTTGCGAATGGCGTATAGTACAGAGTTCTGTTACCTGTGGTTATAATCAACATCTAAAGTTATCATTCTTTTCATAAGTAGCATAACATTTTTTAAGTTGCGAATCAACAAAATATGGCAAAGCTATTCGATATTGACTGTATTTTTGAATTCAATTTTTTGTATTATTAAGAGCATTTACATTTCAAAGCTACACTCAACGAATTGCCAGCTTTTTTTTCAAAATCATATCCGTTAGACCAATGGCGTTTATTCTATAACCCAACTTTTGAACTAGTTTACTAATTAAAGAATTTTTTAAATAATTTTCATATGAAAGCCGCGGGAATGAAAATTTTTTAAGAGAGTTAACAAGTAAAAACTTTAGGTAGTATTTTAATTTTATGTTTCCGCTGAAACCTTGATTTTTTTGTGTCATAATAAACAATCCAAAGTGGGTAGCAGTACAGTCAACCTTATGAGATGGTTCGAGTGATAAAAAATATAAAAAACTCATCAGATCAAAAATTATACCTTCAGTAGATGCTGGTGAAAGAGCAATTCCATTAACCGTACCCAGATTCGTAAAAGTAGTGCCGTCGAAGCTTTTTTGTCTAGCTTCATAGATATATGGGTTACTTTCCAAGAAGTTTTCTTTTGCAGTGAGAATACAATGATTCCTGGAAACTTGACATCCGAGTCTGTGATGTAAGCGTATCCTCCAGCTTCGTGGTCCAATACGATGTCGTTGATGAAAACAGAGTTTTTATGTACCACGTCATCTGGAAATTTGTAGTCCAACAGAATCTTGTTGTTGTCTTCCAAGTCCAAAATGACCAATCTCGTTGGGCACTTTGTTCTCGGATAAGATGTCGTAAACTCGGTTCTGCCATTTTCCAGTAAATTTCGTTTTTTTATTAATCTGTAGTTTTACCTTGTTTTTTACTCGGTTTTTTATATTCATTGAAGCCACCAATTACACAAAAGTTTGACGAGAGTTTTTATAATGACAAAAAAACTGTTATTTTTTTTTACAAAAAATTTTATTAAAAAATTACATACTAATATAAATAATTTATATAATGATATCTTATTCGTAAAGTAACCCATTCAACAAAAAACTCAATTTATATTCAATATTTGATGGTTTAAAATAAACAATTTGACAAAAAATTCTTAAAAAATCCTATTTGGTTTCAGTGGCAGTCACTATCATCATGTCACAGATGCGACATGGTGATCAAATCATAATAAAAAATTTGACCGTGTTCATAAGCAAGTTTATTTTTTCTCTAATCAATGACGGACGAATTTCGAAATCGTCTAATTTACATGAATATTTTTACAAGATAAAACATCTATCATGAAAATTAATAAAATGATGAATTCTATAGTTTTTTAAATATAATTTTAAATTCCCCCAATATTAATTAAGATTAATTACTTATTTGCAGGAATAACTTTTTTTACTCAAGTTTTCACTCTTCAAGTGGTGATTATTAATGTAACATACTCCTAATTTGTTTGATTCTTGTTTTTTTTAATTATTTTGTTAAAATTATTTTACATTACCATTATCGATTGTGAATTTCGAAATCATTGCATCATAGTTGCAACACCGAGTTGCCCAAAATTATCACTGTTTTTATTGCAAATCTTCTCCGGGAGAGGTGATTTAATGCTTAGAGTTAATATTATTCTGTAAAACGTTTGGTATAGAAGACCAAAATTTTAGTTACACTCGGCCGATAGCCTGTATAGGGACGATTGCCAATATTAGCAAGAGAAACTGCTCTGCTCTTACTCTCGCGTACTCATGCGTGTAATAAATTGATTGTACTGCTGTTAAGTTCGATTTAAATAAAACAATAGTTTTCCTTAAACCGAGAGTGATATTTTCGTGAGAAAACCTTTCTCTATTAAATTCAAATAGAAATAAAACAATAGTTTTATTTAACCAAGAGTGTTATTATCAAAACATCATGGAGGTTTCAAAATGAAGATTTAATATTATTGCATCATCGTAAAATAATTGCCTGTAGAGGCGACCGCGAATTAAAGCCTCGCTAACTAATCTTTGTTCTAATACAAGCCGCTCGGTATTATGTTCAATTAATAAAATTAGTTAAACCCAATTTAATTATTGTCACAAACGTGACATTAAGATACACATTAAAATTATTTATGGCTCCTAGAGTTTTAGATCTGAGTGGCTACCTCATGGAAAACGCCTGATTAATCAAGCCTGAAAACAAATCTAAAACGAATTCTCACGTATTTTTCATCACATTAATAACAATGAAATATCGACAAAGTAGAAATTATAATCATAATTTCAATAATAATTAACTTTTGCAATCCACTCGGCAAAATCTTTCTTTCTTCCAGGAAAAGAAACTTCATCTTCATTGTTATCCTATTCCAACTAACACTTATAAAATAATGTCTGCCAATAATCAACAAAGACTTTACTTCCAACTCCTTTGTCAGATTGTAACATACTCTCAACTTTGCCCCTAATATTTTTTTTGTTTGTTTTTATTTCATATTACCGAAAGTGGGCGTTATCCGTCATTGCATCATACTTGTAATGTCGGATTGCCAAAAGTTAATCACGAATTAGGCAACTATCCACAGAGATAACACCTCTACGGGAGAGTTGGTTAGATCGATCGATTCTTAGAGTTCAAGTTATCTTTACATTTAGCTTAGTATATAAAGAACTCTCTCTCTCTGCTGCCATAAGGCTTGTACTCGCGTCCTCTCGCCCGGTCGATAAAATAATTATATACACGCAACCATCGTAGTGTTGCTTTCTTTCTGTAAAAGTTTATCAGTTTAAGAAATAAATAAGGTTATAACAAAATAAGGTGTCTAGCTGTTTCCTCTATTTAAGGTTATACAATAATAAAATTATTCCTTTTCTTTTAACATTCTACCTAACGCCCGCCTGTAGAGGCAATCATAACTAAAGGCCCTTTCGACAAGATCAACATTGAAGAGAAGGAAGCAACGATGAGTACCATCAATGACATAAATAAAATAAAATTAAACCCAGATAATGATTTGAAAATACAAATTCCCTAAGTAGCATATCAAGACATTGGGGTACCTTAAAATTTAATACAATCATAGAAGATATGGGAAATAAAATAAAAATTTACCATTATCGAACCCACAATAAACGTAACATGGGGATTTATTCTGCTTGACCAACCGGATACAGACCATTTGAGTAAGTATAGTACTAATATACCCGGAAAACATTTAAAACATCTAAAGCGAAGGAAAATATGCTTGACAAATAAGAAATGAATAAATAAATAAAAATGTCAAATAAAGAGGTGTTCTACTTGAGAACACCTCTTTACTTATTTAGAGAAAAATGGAAAGGACAATCCCTTTTAATCAAAGTCACAAAGAACAAATCGATGCCCGTGCAGAAAAAACCTTAGACCAAAATCTGCCGTGAATTAAGTAACAATTGATAGGTAATTTCAGACTATAAAGTGTCTCCTAAAGACTTTATTTATTATTTTAGCTTTTGGAGGTTGGTAGAAAATTACCCTATGATACTATACTTTGATATAGTATTAATATAAAACTATTTTTTTTCTACACCAGTCACGAATAAAATGACTCCTTGCGATGTTTTTTAAGCTGAAAACTTTGAGTCATTTTATTCGCAGCTGGTGTGGAGAAAAACTTTTTTTTGTTATCATATATTGACAGATTGGTACCTAAGGTCATTTTCTACCAATTTGCAAAGCTAAAATAATAAATAATATGGTTTAGAGATATTTTCATTGTTCAAAAGTAGCTCCATCGTAACTTTATTCGCGGCAAATATTAGTCCAAGGTTTTTCTTCACACGGGCAATCGAAATAGGAAAAGTAATGGTGACATACATTGGGATCCACGACATAGAAAGTACTTAACCAAGTGTGGAACGAACATGGTTCCTTGCCCACCTTGAAAACTTCACGGAGTAAAAACATTTCAGATGAGCTGTCAAAAACAAGCAGTTAACACCTTTGCAGAAATTGTTTAACCAGTTCATGCGGACGAAAATGGAACTCCCGCCCTACAAAAATCAATAAAAAAGGAACAACTGCCTCATACTTTCGGGTGCAAACGCTAACCAGGTAACAAATGGACTTACACCTTTGGAAGTAGAAATAAGACTCAACTCTTGCGCCATGGTAAGCACTCTTTTAAAAAGGGGAGCAAACCTCAACATAAGTAACTTCAATAAAGAGAATTCTTTCTTCAAGGTCTATTGATACTTTCTAAACACAGGAAAACCTACAACTCAAGGAGTGTTAAGAAATTAGCTTAACGCTTCCAGTTGACTCATGAAGATAAAACAGGAAGTACCGACCTAATAACTGGCGTACAATGTTAATACCTAAACTTAATGGATCTCGCTGATATCAACAGTCTGAAAAAAGTTACTTCTTGAACTTTCTACGATTTTTTTTAAACTTTTTGGATATACTTACTAATGTTTACGAATCATTGAGAAACTAAATAAATAATGACAATAGAATTTCACATCCTTAAATCTAGTAATTAAATTAATTATTTTGGTATTTCGTTATACTTAAAATTAGTTAACCTTAACCATAACTGGCGGAAAATCACCCTTGGCTGTTGAAGAACAACCTGCACGGAGAAAAAAAAATAGCAGTTTCTACTATAAACTAGTAGTTTCTACTATCAGAAAAAAGAAAATAGTAGTTTCTACTAAAAAAATAGTAGTTTCTACTAAAAAAATAGTAGTTTCTACTAAAAAAATAGTAGTTTCTACTAAAATAAAGTAGCAGTTTCTACTATTTTCAGGTTATGAGTAAACATCCGGTGATCAGGTTAACATTTACTCCCTGGAGGCAGGGGTTAGATCGAACACCTATAGTGCACTGACAGCTTATTACGCCCAGGAGATGATTTTCAACTTAATGCTCATATAATACTAAAATTAAATAATGTTTGTTAAATACATTCGGTCACAATTCACAAACAAGAATTACATAGTTGCAGTTATTAATATATATAGCTGCGCAGGCATGTCACGCACGCATAAACTATATCATATGTAGAAACTCCAACTCGACGAGTGTGAAGTTACTAATTTTTATAGTAGAAACTCCTACTTTTTTTTAGTAGAAACTACTATTTTTTTTTCTCCGTGTGGTTGAATATCACAAGACTAAGGACTCGAAAAGCAAGAATAGCTTTTGTGCTAGAGGAAATTCTTAAGTAGAAAACACGCACTAAAACTGAAAATTAGTACAAGAGGAAATGGCATCATCACCAAGGAAGAGGATCTCAATAAAAGAACTGAAGATTTAAAATTATTGATACCAGAATGCAAGAACAAAAGACAATGGAGGTCGCTAGAAGCTATTAAAATCTAGGAGATCAAGTATTTGCAACCTGAGTCTCCCCCATAAATTGCAACTTTTAATTTAACGAAAAACTTTATATTTTTTCAATGATTATGCTTTTCTCAATAATCATTGCATCGTAGTTGGAACACCGAGTTGCCAAAAATTATCCCAGTTTTTATCGCAGTTCTTCTTGGCTGATTAGGCTAATACTCATTTAGTATACAAGACCGAGTTTTTAGTTGCACTCGCCTGTAAATAACTGACTAAATAAAATAAACCAAGATCGAAGAGTATTAGGATTTCTTAATAATCACCACTTGTTTTGAATAAAAAAAAAAAAAAAAAAAAAAATTTAAACTTATTTAGATTAATTTAACCGTATTCATTTTAGATTTATGAAAGTATTTTTTGTGTTTCAATTTCAAATTTCAGTTTGGATTCTAATAATATATTTGTTCTACATTCTTTATGAAAAAGCTAAGAAAGTGAAAACTTCAAGAATTTTTTAAGTGCAACTATATGTCATCACCCACTATTTAAAATCAACTAAAAAATAATATAGGTGACCGAACTGTCTGCTTATCTCTTTATAAGTTTCAATTATTTTAAAATTTGTTTATAACGAAAAAAACTTGTAACTAACATTTTAAGAATTAATTTCATTGAACACTTGAAAAAAAAATCTAGATCTCCTTTTTTTTCTTACGACATCGGTCAGACAGTTTCACAATCTTATCTGGCATAATGCTCATCTCTAGTCCAGCGACTCATGAATTCCACTCATCCTCATCTTACAGTTGTCACATTACAAGCACTGATGTGCTCACAAAATCAAAGTTTATTCCATGACGCTACAGTTAAAAAAAAAAATTTAATTTCTTACTCAGTTCTGTTACAAGTTTGCGACTGCATCATCTCACACAAAAAATAAAAAAACATCCGTGATAAGTCACTAGATAAACTCCATGTGTTCAACCAGTCTCTTCTGGAAGCACTTGATGATCGTATGCAGGAATCCCACATCCAGTGGCAAAGTGTTCTTGTAAACCCCAAACAGGCAAAACTCGTCTCCATCCTCGTAGATGCTCATGTCCTGGATCCTCTCAAGCTCGTCGGTCATCCTGACCTTGAGTCTCCTGTACAACTTGTCCTCGTCGTTGACGTACTTCTGCACGTAGAAGTCCCTGAACTTGGTGCAGTGCTCCTCCATCCACAGGTGGCATCTACCAGTAACCATGAGGAATCCTCCGTTCTCCAGGTTGTGCATCCTCATGCTACTGACGCTGCTGGATTCTTCGGCCATCTCTACGGTAGTGTTGAGGATCATGGTACCAACTGCGTTCCACTGGACGCAGGTTACGTGCTCGTGCTCGTGGTACTGGTAGCAGATACCGAAGAGTTCGTTTGCGGTTGAGAAGGTCGCGTCGTGGAGGTGATGGTGTGGGAAAGTGAAGAGCTCCTTCTTCTTCTGGTCGGGGAAGAGGATGAACGAACCGATTGTGTTCTGCATCTCGTACACGCAGTAGTAGCCCTTGTCCGGGGACCCCTTCTCTATTGGTAACCTGGAGATTGAAATAACCAATTATTCACAAAAAAGTATTCCCAAAGTGTTTTCTATTTTTAAGCAAGGATTCTTGGCTTTAGCTTGGGTATCAACATTTTACTGCTTTTCAAACGTTCTAAAGAAATTTGTTTAGCATTCATTAAAAAATTACTTAATTCGCTCCCTTTGAAAACAACCACAAAAGTCACTTCCAAGGATACGATATGTTTCTGAAATTTGATATTTAGGATTGATTTTACCCCCAATGTCCCCATTATTGCACCCCATATACTTATCATTTAACACACATTTTAGATTTAACACCTCTATTATCGTTACCAACCTGTAAGACTCCTTACGTCCAAAAATATTGTCGGTTCCATGGTAATTAAACTGGGGCGACTTGAACGGACCCTCGATTAACTTTCCCTTGTAGTTGTAGGTTCTCTGGTACGAAGTCAGCAGCAGATGTTCATGGCTCTTGTAGAAGACGTCAAAGGTGCTCTTGTGTAAGATCACGTCCAAGTTCTTGGGCCTCTCGGTCTTCGCAACCTTGAACTTGATCAACTTGGTAGTACACGTTCTAACGTTCACCAGCTGTATGGCAGCGGTTTCACCATCTTCCACCCAGTACAGGGCGATGCGGTCGTCGACGAAGTTTGTCACCTGGACGTAGGGAGATAACACAAAAAATCTTCAGTATTTATTCAAAAAATAATGGATTATTCACAATCGATTAAAAAAAATTGATAATCGATTGGTGATCTATCAATTTTTAATAATCGATTGAAAATATTCTACTCTCGACTAATAATCGATCGATTTTTAAAATCGTTGAAAATGACAACGTTTGATTGATATTATTGATCAACAATTGAAAAAATAATCTACTATTCATAATCGTTCTTTAAAAAGTCGATAATCGAATGTAATCGATTGAATTGTAATAGTCGATTAAGAAATAGTCTGTATTTAATAAAAAAAATTTTCAAATTTATTTAAAAAATGGAAATTTGATTGATATTAGATCGATTTTTCATAAACAATTGAAAAACAAGCTATATTTCACAATCGATTTTTGAAAAGTCGAAGATCGTTTTACAATTGATCAACTATTTGTCAACACATGATCGATTGAGAAACCAATCGATTTTACATAATCAATTCTAATCAATTTAAAATAGCTAGCGTTCGATTGATAATCAATCGATCTATCATTATCGATTCATCATAAAAATCGAGCTTTAATAATCGATCTCAATTCTACCTCAACGTAGTCATCCAAGGGCACCCCAACCTCGCAAGACACAGGACGGCTGGTGTTGTCGAAGTTGTAGGTCTCGATGAATACGTCGCACACCCCCGAGTCCAGCTCGCAAAGCGCGTACCCCAGTTTGTTGCTCGTGGGTAAGAACGGAGAGGTTAGGTGGACCTCGGTGTCCTCGTCGAACTCCTGGTACTTGTACGCGGTTCTCATCTTAATGCAGATGGCGCCACTGATGAGTGTCACCAGTAGCAGTGTTGCGTTGTAGAACCACATGTTTGCGAGGTGAAATTACATCACGGATCAAGGGTCACCAATGATAACTGTAATTTTAATTTTTTTGTCGTTAGTGGATTTTTTGATTCACACACCCTAAAATTATTTGATTATATTGGTGTCCTGTTAAGTGTCACACCTGTGCCACGCGTAAATTTTTTTTCATAGATGTATGTATATCAAAGGTTTGATTATATAAAATTATTATTTTTACAAATTAATAGATTTATATTTAAAAATTTTATTTTTTATACATCAATTTTCTTTAATTAGTAAATTTTTTTTCATGAATTGAAATTTTTTATTTTTAACCTTACCACCTTACATCAAAATATTACTACAAAAGAGCATTTTTACCAATAATAATAGTAAGTATTTTTCGAGCTTTTTTGAAAAATCTTTTGGAAACAATAATTTATTTTTATTTTTGTCATCTTGGAGAGAGATAAGTTGTATAAAACTAATCAAAGTTGCAAAAAAAAAATTCTTAGTTAAGTAAATGTATCTTTCAATTCAATAATTTCAAATATATATTATCTGTAGTTGAATCGCTCACCTCTAACAAACAGTTATTGATCAATCCATAATCTTCATCCCGCATCGTAAATTATTCTGACTTAAAAACTAACATTAAAAAAATATTCATCCACAAAAATATGAAAAAACCGAACTGCGCTATAAGAACGCTCAGTCAAAACTGCGGGATCCAAGAATAATCGAGAAGCGATAATTCTTATCCGAAGTCTCGGGTCATAGTTCAACACAAAAACACAGCCTCGGCTTCCGAAACTTAATTAAAGGCTCGTTCGTATGTACAGTATAAGCGTCGTATTAAATTATAGGCATTGCGAAGGGAGTTGTTGTATTAATTTAATTTAAACTCCTTTGACCCCCTACCCCCCACTCCCGAGTAATGGCTGGCAGCAGACGCCTTTGGTATTTTCCCACACCTGACGGCGAATTTCACCCGGGATTTACGAGATTCAAGATACTTTTTACCGGGCCTTGGCTGAAATGACTGGATTTAACTATGATTATTGCTTTTAATTGGCTTTATGGAATCAACAGGATCGAAAAATGTTCAAGGTAGTTCCCAAAAAAATTGAGTTTCTTAAAAAATCTCTAGAATTTTGCACAGAGGTAGATTTTTGAGTCCTGTACACGCTGGTATTTTTCTTAAACCCCCAAGCCACACTTAATTTTGAGATATTGGGCTCAGAAGTTTCAATTTTTTACATGGGATTCCTATGCTGAGCGCGTGAATTCATATTTATTTTGAAGGTTATTCTCTCATTGCAAACTCAATTTTCTTAAAATATTTTTTAAAAACAGGTTTTCTTGTAGGGCAAGATCTTAGAAATCGAATCGTACAAAGATAAACATAGCAAGCGATATTAACTTATGAGATATACAATCAAAAAGAATGAAAAATGCATGATTTTAGCATGATTTCGAGCAGCGGTGGCGTCAGAGTGGGGGCAACGAGCGTTTATAATAGTCATATCTTAGTCTATAATAGGCAACGAGCTAATAAATAGTCTCGTTAAAGTTATAACTTTCAATAAATATTGATAAAAGATAATAAACTCTTGGGTTTAGGTGACAGCCGACTACTTTATTTATTTCGAAAAACTCATAAGCTTGTGCGCGAATTGGTACGCAAATGAGGGACTTTAAACGTGCCTTGAAAATCCGAAAAGTGTAAATTTTACTCTCCCGGAAATGAGTGAATGTATGGTAAGTTTATCCGTAATAACTGTTTTGTTTTCCCAAATGCTTTTTACAGATTCATTATCCCTTATATCTGAGAGATAATAATACAAACATCAAAATAGTTTTGAACCTACCACCCAAATAATGTAGTAATCTATTATTTTGAAATAAATATTTTCAGACGTCATCACTTTATATGCGCCCTGAATGCATTATCCCAGAATGGGTATATCCGAATAGTCCATCAACACTTTTACCATTTTAATTGAAATAAAAGTGCAGTGAGATTTTTTTTAAAATAGCGAAAGATTTAATTGTATTTAAGTAATAGTTCTCATTATAATACAAAATACCTTTTGTTGAAAGTTTTTACGAGGTTTATTGTCATTGAATTTAAATGATGATTTAAATCAAGTTTCTCAAAACATATTGATTTTTGCCAATGTAAAAGAAAAAAATATATATATAAAAAAATTTTTTAAATTCTTTTTTTTTCAGGTAAGTAAATTAATATTTTTTAAAGTAATTACAGACACAAACAACGGTCTGTTTTTGAGACTAATTTTTATTGAAGACCACATCGATAGTTCCAACGTAGAAAAACCTTAGCCCCAAATCTGCCACGAATAAAGTTACAATAAAGCTACTTTCGATGTTTAAAATGTCATTTTTAAACCACTTTATTCATGATTTTAACTTTTGTGAAATCGAAGAAAACGAACTTTCGTATCAATCCATTGATACACAGGGGATTAATATTTTTTCTCCACACTAGCCACGAATAAAAAGACCCTTGCGATTTTTACAAACTGAAAACTTAGTATTTTTATTCCTAGGCTGGTGAGGAGAAAAAATATTTTTTCGGCCTTGTGTATCAACTGACCGACAGAAAAGCCCACTTTTCTCTTATCTTAAAAATTTAAAATCATGAATTAAATGGTTTAGAGAAATTTGAGTCAGTAAAAGTACCTATCAATAGTAACAGTTTTTATCGTGGCACATTTTGGGCTAAGGTTTTTCTTCGCTGGGACCATCGACATATCGTAAGCAACTAGCAATTAAATCGGTATCTCGCAGGCGTATGCAAATCTGTAGTGGCATGGACCATTGTGCATTCCCATGTCCTTTCTATAAATGCTACCGCAGCTCGCATCAACTTCACCATTCGGCTCATCACCATTAGAAGACCAGTGAACGTAACCACTCTTGGCCAAAGGTTCGCCAAGTACCGTAACCCAGTCGCCTTCCTTGAACATGTCGTGAATCCCAATGTGAAGATAATTGTAACTACTTGCGTTCTTTATCGAGTCCGCAACTCTTTTGAGCATATTCCGTAAAAGCTAAAAAACATATTTTTCATTAGTTTTTTAACGATATACAACATTACTTAAATGATCAAAAAATGTTTCTCCTAAGTTCTGATGGTCTAAAAGTTTAAACAGGATTATTATATTCGATTTACCCCGAAGCCTTGACATGTGACGTAGACTGGGATGAGTTAAGAGATAACGATAAAATAGTATTATTACAGGGAAGCACACGTTGTACTTATTAGAATAAGAAAAATTTAACAATACAGTTTTGGTTACGAAAATTAATTTAAAATCTTAATCTTACTGTTTCTTCAGCTCGAGAATTGATAATGGCCAAGTGTGCACCGTCCGTAATGCAAGCTTTACGCGCGTCGGTCCAATTTTTAGCGTCGGTGTATATTTTATGGTAACCAATGCCTTCCGTTAATATGTATCCACCTAGATCTGTATTGAAGTCAACCTTAAATTCAATATTACAACCATAATTATTAATTTAAATTCAATGACGTTAATTTAGGGTAAACCTGAACAAGAAACAATTTTACATTTGATTTAACCATGACTTCCATGATTTTGAGCGTTTCTTTAATTCCTTCCAGATTTTTGCTTAAATTCGATGTTAAGTTTCTTTTAACTTCTAATTTTAAATTTTCTTTTTTCAATTTTTCTATTTCTTTGACTTGTTTGCTTTCATTGAATTTATTTTTAAGATATGTTGCACGCCGAGTGAGTCACCCACGCACAGCATCATAGTCCCTTCCTCCTCTCCCTCTCTCCCCCCTCTCCTCCGACCTCTTCGCTTCCCTGCCACCGCGCCGCTCCAGGAAAGGTTTCCCATCTTCACCGCTACGCGGCGATCGACACTTCAACCCTTAGAGTGAAGTCGTCGAGTCGCGCTACGACCCTCGCGCCTTTTCCGGGGCCGCGGGGCTTCGCGCTCTTCCCCCACCAAGAGACGTCCCGACTCGCAGGGCCCGTCTCAATTCCTATAAATACCGAGAATTTCGGCCACCCACGCACTTCCTTCCGGGTCGCGCTCGCGGCCTGACACCTCACCTTCCTCCTTCTTCCTACGGACCAACTAGCACTCTCCGGAGGCGGACTTTGTCCTGCGGCTAGCGTCTATCTCGCCCTTCGCCCTTAACCCAGGAGCTTCGTCACGTCTGCGGGCGAAGTAACCGACAGTGGTTCAAGGGACCCCTTACCTTGCGGCCTGACACCTCACCTTCCTCCTTCTTCCTACGGACCAACTAGCACTCTCCGGAGGCGGACTTTGTCCTGCGGCTAGCGTCTATCTCGCCCTTCGCCCTTAACCCAGGAGCTTCGTCACGTCTGCGGGCGAAGTAACCGACAGTGGTTCAAGGGATCCCTTACCCTTTCCTTTGACCAGTAGGGAATATTCTTTGAATAAACCCGAGTATTCTAAACCAAATTGCTATCATTCTTTTTTTACCTGTACCCTTATTCGGCCCTGATTGCCACAAACAGTCCTTATCAGGACTACGCACGATAAAACGTAAGCCAGCCCTTTTTAGGGCTTCACAACAACAACAACAACAACCCTGCGACATTTATTTGTACAACATTTGGCGGCCCAAACGTGGGGCACAAGGATAATTCTTGCGTGCGACTGAAGTCTCACCGTCCTGCGACCACAGCTCTACCGACCGACATCCACGCACTTCCAAGAGTGCTTAAACACTTGGTGGCGTCCACGGCAATGCAAAGGAAACACGAAGTACGCGAGTCTGCAACCAAAGAGCCCGCTTTCAGCAGCTACTCGCTAAGTGCCTGCCCCCGCGGCGGTAAAGTGAGCAAGAGCTCGCCGAAGCAACAGCGGCTAGAGGGTTCGCTCGGACTTGCGACTGACGTGTCAACTAGGCACCATCCTCGTGAAAGGTACGGCGGCGTCCTCTTCTACTTGGACGACTGGATCGTACACTATCCACATCGGCGCAACAACGAGTCTGTAGCAGAAGCCGCCTAACAAACTGGCTCCACATCGCAGAGCGTGGGACGACCTCACGCCCGAGCAGCAGCAGCGGGCCAGGGAGCACAGAAAGCGCAACAGACAAAGTCGGCGTCGCAACAAGGCTGCAGCGAGAAGGTTGAACGCGAGTGAGTGCAAGGCAGTCAAGGGTAGCAGCTCCTCGGAGCGTGAAAATCCACCACTCCCGTGTGATCACTTGCCACGCGATCGCACGCCTACTCCGGAAGAACTTCCAGAGGAAGTGCTCCAGATTGACCTCCTCCTCGACGACCTTCTGCCTCCCCCTTCTCCGAGAATTACAGTCCGCTCCACGGTCTGGGTAATAAGCCCTGCCAGTGGAAAACAACGCCCGCCATCACAGACCGGGCAGGCGTGCCACGCAACAAGGCGTCTCTTCTAGGGTCATGATACCTCGTTCCCCGAGAAGGACTCGCAGCACCGACACTCGCTCCCGGGGCGACGTTACGCCCTCACCAGCGCCAACCATGCAGAGGACGGCAGGCGCGCGGCAACGACCTATGCCTTCCCCGTCTGAGACGCGGCCGGAGGACGACGCTCAGCAGCTAGAGAGACAAACAGCAGCAGCTGGCAGTCAACTTGTGGAGGAGCTCGGCGGGGCCGACTCACGGCCTGAAGCCGACGGACAGCCGGGTGGAGAGCAAGTGGCGGTGCCAGGACAGTCCGATATGCAGCACGCTGCACCTCATCCACAGCAGCAGCAGCAGCCACAGCGCGAGATTATTCCACAGCCAGGTGCGTGGTCGGCGCTGATGCAGCGCGACGCGCAGCCCACTGCACCGGAGCAGCGGCAACCAATGCCGGGAGACCGTCAACAACGCGCTGGAGAACCAGCCGCGATTGGTCAGCAGCTCGCAGGTGCACTGCCAATTCAGTACGCGGCTCAACACCAACATGGAGGGCTCCCGACCGCGCAAAATCAACCTCCACCGGTGCAGACCCTGGACCCTAACCAAGCGCACATAAACTTCCAAAATGGCTGGGAGTTCTTTGCCCGAGCCGCCGCCGCGAATCGAATGCCCCTGCCTGAGTATCACGGGCTCGAACACGAGGACCTAACGCAGTACCTGGCCGACTGCGAGGAGTACTTCTTGCAGCTTGGCATCATGGACAACGTCCGCACCCGCACCGTCCAGCGAGGTCTACGCGGAGAGGCTGAGAAGTGGTTCCAAATCTACAAGTCGATGAACGTCGACTGGGACCGATTTCGACATCTGCTCCGGGATCACTTCGACAATGAGTCGATCCGGGGCCACCTGCTGTCAAAACTGTACGGCCAGAAGCAAGGGCCCCGAGAGCCGACTGGTGCCTTCGTGCAGCAGCGGTGCCTCCTATATCAGCGTCTACGACCCTACGACGAAGATGAGGTCATGATGGTCACGACCCTCGTCGGGCTCCTACGCCCGTCCATCCGGCGCAGCCTGCGGGCCCGGAACATCACGACGATCGCTGAACTTCTGACCCGGGCCATCGAGGCTGAACGTGACGAGGAGGAAGAGGCTCCGCCCCCACCGGCGCCTCCTGCTCCGAAGGCTCCTCCACGCCAAGTCAAACCGGGTCCAGACAAACAACCGGACCAAGCGACTGCTGTGCCTAGAGAGAGAGTGGTCAAGCGATCTCCGCCCCAGTGCTGGCACTGTCCCGAGAAGCACTGGCATCAGGATTGTCAGGTGTACCAGCAAAAATTGAAGGCTCGTGACCAGGGAAACTGGCGCGAGGCGGGGGTGACGAGCCAGTCGACTCCCGCCAGACCTACAACCCAATAATGGCAGAAGCGGTGCACCGAGCCAGTCGGCCACTTCCTCAGGTCAAGCTGCAGCTCGGAGACCGAAACTTGATTGCAGTGTTTGACACTGGAGCTTCTGACAACTTCATCCGAGAGGAGGTTCTGCCACCGGGAACCGTCGTCAAACCTCACGTGGAGGCCTGCAAACTGGCTACAGAGGGCGGCGCCGTCGTCAACACCATCGGCATGGCCACAGTCACCGTCAAACTCCAAGGTCACAACGTCCCGCTGCAGGTCACCATCCTCCGTGACCTCACGGAGCCCATCCTCCTAGGGCTTCCTTTCATGAAGGAGCAAGCGGTTCTCATCGATTTTGGGAGGCGCGTCCTGCACTACGGCGACCAGGACAGGCACACCGTTCCGCTGTGGACTGGAGCGCCCAGACGTGTTCTTGTACCCTCCGACGTGCACGTGGAGCAGCACTTCCCCGATATTTGCCAGCAGCGGTACCAAGAACTTCTCCGCACCCACCAGGCCATCTTCGCACCGCCTGGGGGACAGCTTCCGAGAACTCGCGGGGTGAAGCATCACATCAAACTCAAGCAGGCCAGTCCTTTTCGTCTCGCCCCCTACAGTTACTCGCCAGAGAAGCGGCGCGCCATCAGTGAGCAGGTCCGAGAGATGTTGGCTGCAGGCGTGATCGAGCCGTTCACATCGGAGTATTGTTCTCCCATCGTGATGGTTAGAAAGAAAGACTCTTCCTGGCGTTTTTGCATCGACTTTCGGAGAATCAACGCCCTCACGGAGTCATCTGCTCAACCCATACCCCGGATTCACGAGACGCTGCGAGACCTGGGCAAGGCGTGCATATTCTCGTCGCTCGATCTCAAAAGTGGCTACTGGCAAATCCCAATGGAGGATTCGTCGAAGAAGTACACCACGTTCGCGACGCCTGCTGGTGCCACCTACGCCTTCAACGTCATGGCTTTTGGTCTCAAGGGGGCAACCGGCACCTTTCAAAGATACATGCTGGAGGTACTCCAGGGCTACGTGGACGTCTTCTGCAAGGTCTACGTGGACGACGTGCTGGTGTACTCCGAGACTTGGGAGGAGCACCTTTATCACCTGGCCTTGATTTTCGAGCGGCTCAGCACCTATCAGATGACGTGTGCCCCGGACAAGTGCGTATTGGGCACTACCCGGCTACCCTACCTCGGATTTTTCATCACGGCGTCAGGTAACGAGGCGAAGCCCGACTATTGCCGCTCCATCGTCGAGTTCCCTCGCCCCACCACACAAAAGCAGTTGCAAAGTTTCGTCGGAACCTGCAATTGGCTGCATGAGTATGTAAAAGACCTGGCGTCTCTCATGGCACCGATCACTGACCTCCAGAGGAAGCGCACCTTCCAGTGGACGCCTGCGGCAGAGGCCGCCTTCGTGGCCACGAAGAAGGCGTTCGACCGCCCCTTGAAGTTGTCGCGACCGAAACCTGGCGTACCTTTCGTGCTGCAGACCGACGCCAGCGGCGTGGGCATGGGCGCTGTCTTGTATCAGGAACGTGACGACAAAGGTCGTGACATAATCAGCTTCGCCAGCGCCAAGTTCACCCGGAGCGAGTCAAAGCTGCACTGCAACGAGCAGGAGTGTGCAGCCGTCATCTGGGCAATCAAAAGATACCGTCCTTACCTGGAAGACTCACGCTTCAAGCTAAGAACGGACAGCAGGGTTCTTCTTTGGCTCGACCGCTTCAAGGACAGCCGAGACAAGCTTCGGCGGTGGTCGATCTTGTTGCAGGAGTTCGATTTAGAGGTGGAGCATGTACCGGGGCGTTGCAACGAGCTTCCGGACACCTTGTCCCGCCTTCCCCAGGAGAAAGACCACGACGTTATAGACGACGTCGAGCGTCTGCTGCCGCCCATCATGAACGTGGAACCCGAGTCCCCGACTCCTCACACCATATACCGAGTGCAGGTCAGTTCGCCCCTCTTCGAGGAGATCCAGGCAGCCCAGCACTCCGATCCGACTCTGTCCGACCTGGCCAGACGCGCCCTGGATTGGGAAGAACGGACCGCGCGCCACCCGACGGAGACCAACCCCCTGCGGAACTATGGCGTGCACAACGAGGCTCTGTGGTACCGGAACGACGTCACCGACCCCTGGCGCTTGGTCATTCCAGAGGAGGTAAAGCAGCGGCTCCTGTTCGAGTATCACGACGCCCCTCTGGCTGGACACCCCGGCGGGGAAGAGACACTCCGAGCCCTGCGAGAACATCACCATTGGCACGGCATGAGGCAAGACGTTTTGGAGTACGTCCGTCAGTGTCACCTATGCGCCTGTGTGAAGAAGGACACGAGTCCCAAGCCCGGGATGCGTCCTCGGCAGCCGACCGAGCCATGGAGGACCATCGCCGTCGACTTGATGGGGCCGTATCCCTTGACAGCGAGAAAGAAGCGATTTCTGCTGGTGGTGACCGACCTGTTCTCCCGCTGGACCGAGGCTTTTGCCCTGGGTTCCTCCGAGGCCCCAGTCCTGATCAAGTACCTGGAGAGCGAGGTGTTCCCCAGGTGGGGTTTTGCCGAAAACATCCTCAGCGACAATGGCCCACAGTTCATTTCCAAGGTCTGGCTAGAGGCTTGTGCACGATGGCAGGCTGAACCCTGGACGACGCCCATCTACCATCCACGGGCCAACCCCACGGAGCGCCGAAATCAAGAGCTGAAGAAGGCTCTGAAGCTACACCTGGAGGGTCAGAACCACGCAAGTTGGGATCTGCACCTCCCGGAGATCCTGTTCTCCCTGCGACATCGCCGCAACGCCGCCACTGGAGTCAGTCCAGCGTGGGCCCTGTTCGGGCAGAACATCAAGAAGCCGGGAGATTGGAAGCTCCACATCGCCGACGCACCCAGCCCAGGATGGAGGGAGCGGACTGCTAACATTCGACAGCATCAACGGCGATACCAGGAGAGATATGCGGAGACAGAGCAACCGCATCGAGTTTACGAGCCTGGTGAGTTGGTCTACATCAAGCGCCACACTCTCTCCAGCGTCGAAAAGGGAGTTCACGCGGGTTTTGAGCCGAGCTGGGAAGGACCCTGCGTGATACTCGCCCGCATCAGCAACACGGTCTACAATGTGGACCGCAGCGGCTCAGAGGTGAAGGTTCATCTCTCGCAAATGAAGCCAGCGCACATCCGTGCACCCGGGCCCAGGGTCGACGACCACCCGGAAGCCACCCTTAGGCAGACGCCCCGTACCCAACCGGAAAACTTGCCTCCGACCACTACGCAGCAGCCCCTGCGAGGTCAACCAGGAAGTCGAGGGCTAGACTCTCCTGCACATCCAAGTTCCGACCAGCCCCTGGGTCGGAACTCACTGCTGCCGGCGACGGCCGAGCAGCAGCCCTGCCAAACGCCAGATCCAGAGCAACCTCGTACGGCTGTGACAGCAGCCGTGCCTCCCGCGACAGAGAAGCGCGGAGCAGACCCGAGGTCGGCGGCCCCGGAATTCGTACCATTGCAAAATCGAAGACCGCGAGGGCGTCCACCGAAGCCAAAGCACCAAGTTCCTGCCTCCCAGCCACGGCCTGGGACCGCAACGATCGACGACGAGTCAGCAGAAGGCCGCCAGCAGCATCGCTACGGTCTGCGTCCTCGCCACGGATTCCCGACGTCATCGCCCCAATAATCTAAGTTTATTTTTATTTTTCTGTTAGTGTAGTCTGACAGACTTTATTCGTTTATTAGTTTTAATTAATATTTTTTACTTTAAAGTTTGCTTATATTGATTAATTCATAGCTATGCTGGCTGACGCAGGAAGCGTCTTTAGTTATTTATAGTTTTAGTATTATTTGTAGTTCTCATATCTTACTTATGTTTAGTCACGGGGAGTGCAATTCGTTTGTGTTTTCCTTTGCCTTTTAAAAATACTGTGTGTTAGGATTTTGGTTTGATTTTATTTATTTATTCTATTTATTTATTTTATTTATTTATTTATTTATTTAGTTATTTATTTGTTTATTTATTTTTGGGCATAGACTATTTATTCTAATCGTTAGATTTCGATTGATTTTTATTAAGTTAGCATGATCCGGATCGATTAAGTGATAAGTCACTATGTAATTTTAAGCCCAATATGTACTCTTATTATTATTTTTTTTTTTTTCTCTGTGTGTGACATTATACCTAACTAAGACTAAATTTAAGATAGCATGTAATCATCTGGTCAATCCCTAAATTCTTTTATGAACTGCACGTAGGCGACTTTAACACCCGGGGAATTGTTGCACGCCGAGTGAGTCACCCACGCACAGCATCATAGTCCCTTCCTCCTCTCCCTCTCTCCCCCCTCTCCTCCGACCTCTTCGCTTCCCTGCCACCGCGCCGCTCCAGGAAAGGTTTCCCATCTTCACCGCTACGCGGCGATCGACACTTCAACCCTTAGAGTGAAGTCGTCGAGTCGCGCTACGACCCTCGCGCCTTTTCCGGGGCCGCGGGGCTTCGCGCTCTTCCCCCACCAAGAGACGTCCCGACTCGCAGGGCCCGTCTCAATTCCTATAAATACCGAGAATTTCGGCCACCCACGCACTTCCTTCCGGGTCGCGCTCGCGGCCTGACACCTCACCTTCCTCCTTCTTCCTACGGACCAACTAGCACTCTCCGGAGGCGGACTTTGTCCTGCGGCTAGCGTCTATCTCGCCCTTCGCCCTTAACCCAGGAGCTTCGTCACGTCTGCGGGCGAAGTAACCGACAGTGGTTCAAGGGATCCCTTACCCTTTCCTTTGACCAGTAGGGAATATTCTTTGAATAAACCCGAGTATTCTAAACCAAATTGCTATCATTCTTTTTTTACCTGTACCCTTATTCGGCCCTGATTGCCACAAACAGTCCTTATCAGGACTACGCACGATAAAACGTAAGCCAGCCCTTTTTAGGGCTTCACAACAACAACAACAACAACCCTGCGACATTTATTTGTACAACAGATATTCATTTTCTTCTTTCACATCAGCTAATAGTTTAGAAGTATCACTTATTTGTGTCATTAACATATTCCTATCATCTTCTATTTTCATTTTTTCATCTCTCAATTCGTTTACTTGAACTATTTTTTCGAATAATTGGTTTTCTAACTCTCTGATAGAGGTTTCATGTTCATTATTTACTTCTGAATCTATTGAGGCAACTGTTACCTACAAAATATAAGTAATCAATTTTTTACTACAGTATTGTATATCTTAAATATAGTTTTCAGATCATTACAACTGTCGGTACCCTTGCACTTACACAAATGGCAAGATATTAAAAAAAACCTTGAAAGGTATACCTTGACAGGATTTCTTGAGTATTATAAAAATAGAATATTTACAACGAATTCTTTTTTTAACTTCAAGACTAATTATGTTTGAAAAAAAGTAAGATAATTTTTTAACATATTTATCAATAATGCGTTATACTTGCAAGATCAAGGTCGAAAAAGATCCGAGAAGAGAAGATTAAAGAGAGAAAAAATTTTACGATTGACAATGTTTTTTTTTTCACTTGTGATATTCGTGTGTTAAAAAACGAATGATTTTTTAAAGTATTAATTTAAACTAGATGTACACCAAGCGGAAAACTTAAAATTTCGCACGGTTTGAATTGGCCACCGAAAGAAGATGGCCGCCAAATATAAAATTTTTGTGGGGTGCCAACCGAATGCTTGAGAAAAAAAATTCGAGTAGAAGTTTTAAATAAGATTGATTAACGCTGTGCTTGTGTTGCAACCCTAAAATTTACGTTGGCGACGCCAGCTGTTATCCGATGAAAAAATTTTCGACGATTTTTTCTTTAGTATACCCATGTCTTCAATAAATTTATTGTGGAAAACAGTATATATAAATAAATAGAAAACTATTGATAACTATTGATAAAACTTACCAGACTTAAGCTCATAACTAAAAAAGCAAAGCTTATTGTGTTCCACATCATGGTGTTTGTCTTGAGATGCCAACTTCAACTGATAAGTACTCAATCCTCAAGACTATCTCATTCTTCAAGATTTCGCTTTATATCTCAGTGACTCATAAAAGAATTTTTCTTTGAATAAATTTAAAAATGATAAAAATTCAAACCAAGTCAACTACCTGACCTCTTGGAAGATTAGTTATCCAGTGTACTGCATATCAAAAAATTTTGATGAAGTAGTAGAACCCAATGATTCTATGTCATATGATACTAAAACAAAATTTTTATTTATTTATTTTTTTCAAACAGAGTAATAAAAAAATATATATTACGTTATTTAGCGCACAACAATTACAATCTATGTATTCTTAATAAAATATTGAGCAATCAAAACCTTAATCACACACCGGAATAATTTTCATATCGATCGAACCAAAATATTGTCATAAAAAATTCATGAAATTTACCCTTCCGCGAGCCGAGATTTTTAAATATTTTTTTTTCCAGCCTCCCCCCTCCTTTTAAATATTAATGAAACGCATTGAATTTTAGGGCGTCGGAGTCCGAACAATGACAAATTTTTCCGTCGGTCCGTCGCACCGTAAAATTACCCGCTGCAAAATTTACGTGAATAATAACGCGTCCGTATCGACGATAAATCCGTCGCACCGCAATTAAAATTTTATCGACGAACGGGATTACTCAAATGTATGTTTGTATGTCGACTAAAAGGATTTTTTTTTTTCCAACTCGAGGAAACCGTAAATTCCGAAAATAGTGAAGATGAATAGAATCAATTTTCTAGCTTTTTTAAGTTAATCAGGCAGTCGATTGATATTTTATTAATTTTGAAAAAAAAATGAAATTTAAAGGAGTTATAGATTTTCAAAATATTCATAAATGTATTTATGTATGTAAGTAGTGATTACGTCGTGATTCTTAAAATTAAAAAATATTATATTTCCGGTGATTTATATCAAAAAGTTCTTCAAAAAATCTTATAAATCTTAAAAAATTAATAACTTTTAAACAAAAAATCATAATAAAAGTTTCGAAAACTCGAAATCGTGAATATATTTTTTGGAGCAACAGTGTCGAGTGGAAAGAATTTGATTCCGTAGGAGCTTACAGACTGATAATATTTGCACATTTTAAGTTGAAATTTAACAGTTCGGGAGGAAGAAATTGGATTTTGAGTTGTAGAGAGAAAATATTTCGAGATGTGTGAGGGTCGAATTTTTCCATTTCGAGGAGTTGGTTTTCAATAGAATAAAATTTAAAGAAAATCATACAAAGAAAATGTAAACTAAGAAAATTTTATGACACAAGCTTCAAACAGTATCAATCATTTGTCAATAAAAATGCTTTGTCAAAAAAACATTCTTTGTATAAACTAAAGCTGAGTATATGTACTTTTTAATTGAACATTAATATTAAAAAAAATCTAAACATCGTACAAAATAATCGTGGCTAAGATTTTTGCAGAAATTGATGAATAAGATTACTAAGAATCTTTAATATGACTAATTTGATCAACAAAATCGTTTCAAATAAGTCTACTTTTGTCACTGATGCAATAATATATGTTATTGCACTGTTCTTTCAAAAATGTATTTTATTGCACAGCACAATCCAGATTTATCTTATTATTTTGGTTAAAAATATCGTTCTAAATACGTCTACTTTTGTCACTGATCCAATAAGGTACGTCATTGCACTGTTCTTTCAAAAATGTATCTTATTGCTCAGCTCAATCCAGATTTATCTCATTATATCGATCAAAAATATCGTTATAAATACGTCTATTTTTGTCACTAATCCAATAAGGTACGTCATTGCACTGTTCTTTCAAAAATGTATTTTATTGCACAGCACAATCCAGATTTATCTTATTATTTTGGTTAAAAATATCGTTCTAAATACGTCTACTTTTGCCACTGATCCAATAAGGTACGTCATTGCACTGTCCTTTCAAAAATGTATCTTATTGCACAGCACAGTCCAGATCCAAACGCATCAATAAAAAATGTCCAAAAAATGTGAATTCTTTGAAAATTCGAATAAATAGTTTCCACCCTCACGGCTCGTATCATTAATTTCTCCGAAGCCTTTTTTTCACACCACTAAACTCCCTTATCCGGGCGTAATAATTCCGAAGAAAATTCAGAAGCACGTACCCGTAACCACCGCATCTGTTCCGTCGGTAGGAGAAAAAAAAAGTCTCGTAAACGCGTGTCACACAATCGGGCGGTGCAGCTTTCCGTGCATAATTTACGACCTTTTGGTATCGGCTCGGGACACCCGGGCTTATTAATATCCCATCGAGCCCTTTGAGGAGTACCTGAAACTCGACAAATTTCAATATTCCGTTTTACACTATCGACTGGTTTGATTTTTTAATTTAGAGGAATTTTATTGATAATTAAATTAATATTTAGACACTTTTCTACCTGCTTTGGTTTTTATATAATTGCATCAAACTATAATATGTGGTTAGTATTTCTATTTATTATCCCTAATCATTGTACTAAAATATAATTTTATCGTTTACGACTATAAGTTATGTCAATGCACCTTTAGACGCTTTTATCAATTTAAGCAAAATTTTTTTTGATAGCATGATTAGGTCAAAAACACAAAATCACCCCAAAAGTTCTGTTAATAATTTTCTTAATTTTATTTAATCTCTTACTTGCACTGTATAAAAGTATAGTCCTATTAATTTGATTAGAGAACGATAAATCAACTTTAAAAAATTCGATTAAATCAAACAATTTAGATAATCATCAATCCGTTAAAGTTTTCCCTGGTGTTGACTGGGCGAGCTAATCGAGTGGAATCGAGCGCCTTTTCATTGATTACGAGATAAAGTGCGATTCCAAAAATTTGATGATTGGAACAGCTGTGAGCGCGTTTGGTGACATCTGTTTATCCTTCGGGGGCCATTCAACTCGCTCGCAAGATGCATTCCGAAAATTCGTCTACAAATTCTCTACATCCACCCCTCGGTAGCCATTAAACCGATTACGTGTGTGCATTCCAGTGAAACTCATACTGACATTATTCCTCGAAAATATTTTTATTGTCTTTTATGAGCGTTCTGTATCATAAATCACTAAAATCTTTTATGAAATTAGTTGTATAAATTTTATTCGTAATTTGGTTATGTTTCATTTATGTTATTTTGAGGTTATGTACATGAATTCTTTTGAAACTAATCCAGAATCCCTCGAGGTTATGTATTTTCCGGTTTAACTAGTCTAATTGAAACTTAAATTTTTTTAATGTAAGTTAGAGGTTATACGTATCGTATACTCTTTAATAGCCATTAAGCCGCTATTTCCAATGCATACGCTTTTTAAGGCGAATCCAGTCAAAATTTATTTTTAAATTATTCTTTATACAGTCAATTTTGAGGTTATGTATTTTCTTTAAACATTTTGAGGTTATGTACTTTTCTTCTGTCTGTAAAATTTGATTAATAATTAAAAATTGTAAAATGTCGCTTTGAGGTTACGCATCATACATCTCTTCCAGTCGCCATTTAAACCGATTACTTCTGTGCATTCCTCTAAAACGAATGCGAATCCAGCCTCTTTCATACTTACCGAAATAATTCCTCGAGAATATTTCGGCTTTTGTGGCTCGCGGTCGGTCATAATTTATGAACCCTTTCTTTGATCTTCCCCGCAGGCTAGGCTAATCGGATTACTTCTCTGATTAAAAAATGCCTTTGTTTCTGCCAACGCTCCTCCCCGCGAATAAATTTTCCGGAAAAACTTAACGTAATCCCGGTCACGAATCGAAGTATGCCGAAAAATAAATCTGACCCTCGCGCACAATGAAAAAAAAAAAAAAGGCAAGGAGACCGTAGAAGATCGTGCCCTATCTGCGGCAGGCGCGCAAACAGCTGTAAAGAAAATTCTCGTAAGCGTTAACTGGCCCCGTAATCAATTCAACCGAGATGTTGGCTTTGCCCCCTGAATTCAGAGAACGGATGTGTACCTTTGAGAAGTTACGTTATTATGCAGCTTTTTATTACCCCTCCCCCCCGGTATCTTTTAATTAGATCGGTTTTTATTGTTTCGCCTGCGCCTGGCTTGATCAAGTTTTTATCAGGCGCCGAGGGTATTGGTTATCATTGTCGTGGTTGATGAGCTTTTTTAAATTCATAGGGGCTGTTTTTTAAACTTAAATGGCTTTTTAATGAGATATTATGAGAAATTTTTTCCCCTACTTTTCCCTATTTTTTGCTCTAGAGCGAAAAATCATTTTTTTTTCTCATTATTTATACAATTTTGACTTCTTTTTGTCTGTTAATTCTACTGCAAGTTTGATATTCTTGCTCTTAAACAAATACGACGTACTATTTGCTGAATATAGATCGTAACCTACGAAGAAAAACTAATGAAATTATGATTTTAAAATGAAAATGAAAATTTATGATAGTAAAATTTTTTCGTAGGTTATGTCATCGTAGATTTTGACCTGTTATCTTATTTACCACCACGAAGGTAGCTCTGCTTTACGAAAAATTAAATTATTCATCTCAATACCATCGGAAAAACAACACTTTATAAATAAAAAATTTTAATAACTCGGGGAACCACACACAAACACAAGTTCAATCTCAAAATATCTTCCCTCAAACCGCAAACTTCAGCACGGTCAAGGGACCACCGCACCTAACTCTTTTTCTCACAGCAAGCCTGCAGGTTGATGAATAGCCGATGGTGGGGGTACATCTGTTAGCGCCTGTACGGCCCATCGCTCAGCTATCTCCAGGCATTAATCACCCCCCTCCCCCTCCCCGCATAATAAGACGTGGACAATGACCGCCAATTTGGTAGGGGCTGGGGAATCAATAACGCCCGATTGGACCCTGATTCGAACGATTGTCACTACCAAGGCCCGTATTATTTACGGATTATACGAGAGTCTGACGAATATTATTGCGAACCGCGGGCTTTAACGAGCGGTGGCAAAAATTATTCCCAGATTCGTTCCGGATGATTTGGGTCGGGGCAAAGATTAAATCTTACTCGAGTGATTTAACTTACTTTTCGAGGTTGCCTGTCGTGATTTAATTTAAATGTCATTTTGAGATTATGCTTCGTTTACTGTATTGGTCGAGTTAATCTAGTAATAATACTGATTTTTTCATTTTGAGGTTATGCATGATTATTGTCTTCATATTTTATTGAGGTTATGTCTTTCACCATTGCGCATCTCTTTTATTTTCCAATTATTAAATATTTTTAAACATTAGTTTGAGTTTATGTATCAAGCTTATGGTTGTAGCAACGAATATAGAAGTTGGCTGTAATGATCAGATGACTAATTTGTAGGTTATGTATGATCTTTAAAAATATAAAAAGCCATTTTTAGGTTATGTGTCCAGACTAACAACTCACTCATTTTCCGAATCAGAGTATACAATTGAAAATTCTAACATCACATACTAAGTTGTCTTAACATAGGATGTATTTGAACGTTGATTTGGAGGTTAGGTGCTGTTATTGTCATTTTTCAATCAAATTAAATATAAAATTGAATAGTTTGAAACGTCATTTTGGGGCACCGTATCATAAGTCACAATTCCACTAGCTCACTTTAGCACTCCGTTAAAAAAGTTGTGATCGATATTGTTGGAGTCTAGGCTCTCTCTCTCTCTGCAGGGCTGGTAATAAAAGAAGCTCGCGGGGGTGTGATTTATAGAGACCGGTGGAAATTTCAATTCCCTCTGCTGCACGTAGGATCGATAGCGGGAGAATTGTTTTCGGGAGGAGGATCCTCCTCGACCCACTTAAATTCCCATCGATTCAACAGTGTCGGTGACCGGGAAAAATATTCTCATGATTCCGAAACTTCGCCGATGTAAACACAGATTTGGTTCTTTTTTTTTTTTTTTTTTTTTTTGATGGTGGTATCGCTTACGGACGGACAATGCTTGATTTACAGTCGGCCTAATGGATCCTGTCATTTACACGCTGATTTATCTCCCTTGATATCTGGGTTACCGAGAGTTTAATGAAAGGGCTAGATACTACCCTCACATTCGCGTCACTGTCAGTCCTGTGTTTCAACAAAGTCACGAGTTTACTAATAAATATGAGCTTTTTTGTGAGAGTGGTTGTAAATAATATATTTTGGTGCCGCTTCGGGGGAACTGGTTTGAAGCTCATGATTAAAATTTATATTAAAAAATTTTTTTTGGAACAAAACGATGGAATGGTTACTTTTTTGTATTAGATGGCGCTGGTAAGATTAAAATTTTTAACTTAAAAAATGACTTTTTCAACACACGCCGCAGAACGTTCAAACTTTCTGATTTGTCCCAAACAGGGAGTTTGAACTTTCCTTGCCTCCTGTTGAAAAATATATTACACACGAGGGAGTGCAAAAATGAGCTAACCCTTAGCAAACCTTTGAGGGCATCAATTTCGGTTTGCTAAGGGCTAACTAATTTTTGACTCCCTCAGGTGTGTAAAATACTATTTTTCTGAGTGTACCTTGTTTTTTGTAGCGTCTGTAAATATTAACTTCAAAATAAACATACCCGTTGTAAAAAAAATGAATAAATCTTTAAAATAGGTCATATTTTAGTCAAAATCAATTAAAAAGGCATAAGTGCCATATATTTTTGGTAGGTGGCGCTATTAGTTTTCTGTTAAATTGATTTAAACAACCCAAGCGTAAAAATCAAATACAGTAGACAATAAATAAACAAGAACTACTCCATCCAAAAAACTTTCAGTTTCAGTATCATTATTTATTTGCAAATCAAAAATCGTTGAAATAAAAAAAACGTAGATGGCGCCACCAGACGAAAAAAAGCAAGGTAATATAAGAGGCTGTTTTAAATACGATAATTATACTCCTCGAACTTAAGCGTCTCCCAGTCAATGGAGTCTAGCTCGTAAGCGTCTTAAAGTACCCGGTAGACAGAGACTCAAAGCGTAATTAATTGCTCGAAATGATAATCATGCGTTCGCCGTTTTACCCCCTAAATTAATTGGGCAGCCATTCCGGGACAAAAGTGAGGTTAACCGTACGTTATTAATTCAAACTTAACTCATATAAGAAGTTTTTTTTCGGAATCTCGTTGATAGTGTACACAGCCAATGGGGTAATATTAGTAACAGGCGGGGTCCTTTAAGCCGCAGAACAATCCCGGGGCGCACGCACATTGTGTCTGTGCGTATATCAAGCCCTGCCCGAAATTACCCCCAATTATACGTGACGCGTGCACGCCTGGACCCGAGCGCTTTGCAAGCACAAAGCAGACATTGCTGTGCCTGTGGATTGTTGGACAATTATTGTTTTGTGTGGTCGTGTCTTTATTAAAATTGAAGTTTTGATTAAAAAATCCAAACTATCATCATAGTTTGAAAATTTTCATTCGATTTAACCTATAAATATTAACCTATAATCCTATAACTTTTATTTTCGTACAAAGTAGCCTTTATGTAAATCAAAGTGGAAAAAGTCTAAATCTAAACACTATTTCAATAAATTCATATGATCTGTCATTGTTGCAATTACAATTTTTCATAAACTATCTGGCCAAATTCTGGTGAGAATCCCGCTGAATTTCTATTCAGGAACCAAAATTTTCTTGCAAAGCTGACGCTTTAACAATAGCTTGCATATTTTGGTAGGTCTAAAGATTTCATTCCAGATGATCTGGTCCGTGTAAGTCGAAGCCCTAGCGGAAGTAAAAATGCAAAGTCTTCTTCCTCTCCGGGCATTAATAAAACGGTGTAGTCTTGGGAGACGCGGGATGAATTCGCGGCTCGATTTCAACTTGCCGAGCCTCCGTAAAACTTTCTCGATTAAAAATTTCTTCTTCCTCCTACTCCGACAGTTCTAAAAACTTTCTCCTCCTCCTGCTCCTCCCTCGTAACTTTCACACTCGGGCTGTATGCACCACCCCTGGGTCGCTTGGACCGAGAAATGAAGCACGAAGAAAGACTTTTTTACTTATGATAGTGTGCTGGTAACAATAGGAGAATCGATTTTTTTTTGCTTGCTTTGAAGATCTTGATTTACTCAAATGTCTTTGGGGGCAATAAATAAATTATGAAAATTGAGACCTCAGATTTTTAGACTCGATTTCGCAAAAAATTTAAGTAATTCATTTATCTGAATACGGGAAGATTTTTTCAACGAAGGCACACAGAAAATTAAAAAAAAAAAGTTTTTGTAGTTTTACTAGTGGTCTAATTAAAAAAAAAAATTATTTACTTCTTTTAAACAGATCTTTAAATTAAAAATAAATGAAAAATTTGTGTGTTATACTAATAAACTTCCCATGTTGTTTAATTTAAGAACCAGTTTTTTGTAGGAAAAGCGCATCAAATGTCGATCTGGGAAGCTTAATTTCAAGTTTTTGAAAATTTCTTCAAAATCTTATGGGATTTTGAATAAACTCGTGCATTCTTAATTGAATCCCCAAATAAAATGAACAATTTAAAAAAACTCCTTTTCCTCCTTTCCCCTCCACTCCTCAGTCCCCTGCTGTATGGCAACCCGGCTTTCTTCCAAGCACGCCGGGTATTTAACTATTTAGAAGAAATCCCAGATGTCTTATCATCGAGAGGGTACGAAATTTGGTAGGTAATCAGCTTAAACGGTAAAGATTTTAGCCGGCCTCGGGGGTTGTTTCGGCGCCTTTGATCAGCTGAGTATGGATCGTACAACCAGCTCTGAAAGGATCCTTATACTCTTTACTACCAAAATCCTTATTTATTTTACCATTCGAGAGATGTTTTATTTTCGGGGGTGCAAAGACTGGATCCTGGAGTTTGAATTTATTCATTTAAATCGATAAATATTGATTTTTTTTTATATCTACTGCTCGTGCGAAGAATAATCTTAGCCCAAAATCAGCAACAAAATCGTTGACTGAGAGTAAGAAGACAATATCTTGTATTTTTATTCCAAACCATTGAAATAGGGATGTAATATACTAATAAAAGTGTAAGGATATCGAATTTTCTATATGGTTGGCCAATAATAATAATAGCCTATTCGTCAAATTTTGCTCAAAAAAGTTTATGAATTGGCCAGAGATATTTAATCCTGAGACCAAAATCAACTTTTTTCAAAAATTGTCAAATTTTTAAGTTTTATTTTTTTGGTAAGTTCGAGGAAAATTATTTCGTAAAACATAAATATGTATTCATTTGATAAGTGAAAGTTAGTAGTGTCTAAATTTTCATAAAAATAATATTTAATAAAAATAAAATTTTTTTCATTAACCTTCTGCAAAATTAATTAATTAAAAAAAAAACGCTTCGATGATTATTTCGTCGGCTAAAAGTAAGAAGGTTCTATTTAAGAAATCCAAGGTAAAAAGGTGACGTCAACCGATTTGATTTTTTGATTTTTGATTTTGATGATTTTATTAATTGTACATTATGTTGTACAAAATACACAAGGTGAAAAAGTTATACACAAAATTAAAATTACAAAATAAAATAAAATAAAATAAAATAAAATAAATAAAATAAAGGTATATAAAAGGTATGTAAATATAGATAGATAATATAAAATAACAATAACAGTAATAAACAATAATCATAATAATAATAATAGCATTAGTAACAGTAAGATGAATGTGCAAGAGGTACACAATTTAACAACGGCGTACCAGACTCAGTCTTCTCCCTCAGCAGTAAAAATATGTGTTTTGACGAGATGTTTGAAACTGGACAGGGATGATGATTGGCGTATAACCGAGGGTGATAAGTTCACATCTCACGGTCCTGCAACACGTGGTTGTTTTATTATGGATGATAATTTGTTGGCTTGCTTAATTTATTGATAGATTTTTTGTACTCGCTGACGATCTGTGAGTGCTTATCGTTATGAGTTATTTTTGCAGAATTACTTTCTAAGCCGCACTTTAAAAATTTTAATTTATTCAAGTTTTGAATTCTTTATTCACTGTTTATTGAACTCAATTACTTGATAGCATTTTTTTTTTTTTTAAGTTTATGAAAACTTTAAAACACGATCGCGATTTTTCTAATAAATTTTACCGAATAAGTTTAAAATTTTTTTTTTCAGCATAGCTTCGCTAAAGAAGTTTCAAAAAAATTTTCTCTACACCAGCCACGAATAAAATGACTCCTTGCGATGTTTTGTAAACTGAAACTTTAGTCATTTTATTCGTGGCTGGCGCGTCGAGAAATTTTTTTTTTTTGAAAGGTCATTCATTCAAAAATTTTTTTCCACAAACTCAGAGAAAGATTTGATTGGACCAATTAAATATTCTTTGTTCCCTCAATAGTCTAAACATTGTAGCAGTTACAATACGTATGGTAAGGATAATAATACATATAGTTGCGACTAGCAAAGCAAATATTCAAAAATCTAACCTAACCTAGCTATTTTCTAAAATCTCAATTGAAGTCATTATTTCTTAAATATTGTGATTTTTATAATCATTTGTATATTTTTTAAGATTAAAACTATTCATTAAATACATTAATTATACCAAAATCACAAAAAAGAAATTTTTTAAAATTAAGTTGTGCTATACCAGTGTTACTAGAAACATGTTAACCCTTAATACGCATTTAGTCAGCGCTGCCATGATATTGTTTCTGCTACAATGTGCATCATTGTCTCTATATCAACTATGGCATCTTAGATGTTACAATATATTGTTGACCCAATCAAACCTTTCTCTGAGTGTAGGCTAAAATAATAAATAAAGTACTTTAGAGACATGATTTTATTGGCCAAAAGTGCCTCTCAATTGTAACTTTATTCGTGGCAAATTTTGGTCTAAGGTTTTTCTTTGCGTAAAAGCAATCGATATCAGTGAGGTTCACAATTCAACCTAAGAAAATTCACAATCACCAAAGTTAAGAGTCAAGATATTAATAATCCAAAAGCTCAAAGCCTTCGGTTTTTCTCACGCATCTCTCAGTCATATCGGGTTTCTCCGAACGTGAAAAGAAAAAAAAAAAAAAAAAAAAAGGTGCGAGAAAGAAATCCCACGTGGATCTGTTAAAGCCACGGAAGTCGGTAAGCTAAACAGATCCACGTGTTTACGCTGTTGCTGCTTACGAGCTGTCGCACCGAGATGACATCAAAGACGACGCCGGCGATTGTCACAACGTTAAAGGGAGCAATTTTTTCACTGTTGCGTTTTTATTTATTTAAGAATTTCAAAAATTTGTAATTTTTTTACAGAGCACGGATTGTGTCGTATAAGTAAACAATAGTTTACTAATACGCAGAGTCCAAAATATGAAATTATAAAATTCAAGGATTTTAGAATGTGTTGACATTAAATATTCATGGTTTTAAATAAATTACAGAAACGAATAATTAAAATTAAAATTTTATTAGTTTTTTTTTTTTTTTTTTTTCATTATACTGCTGTTAGAAAAAAGCGGTGTTATTTATTTTTAATAAATCAACGCTTGAATAACTTCGTGAAAATTTTTTACCATCACTCATAAAATTTCAGGCATTCCATCGCCAGATGTTTTAAAAGAATTCATGAATTTAAACCAGTCATCTAAAAATGTTTTGATCTGACAATAGACCTAACAAATTGAATTAAGTTGTCAGTCAAGATGAAATCCCCGCTTGTTTTACTGCTTGCATCTACACTTCTTAGCTCAAAAGTTTGTACCGCAGACTCGTTTGTTAAAGACTTATTTGCTTTTGGCTTCAACGGTAATTTGTCATGGGTCGGTGAAAAAATCTGGAAACTAAAGGACGAAAATAATCGACTGTTACAGTTGAACAATTTGAAATTTGACGAGTGGATGAAAACCTTTGGGAAGGAGCACGAGAAGATTTCGAAAAAACTCCCAGAGTTTTCAGAAACATTTGAAATTATTCGAATGAAGATCGATTATATTGATTTTTTTTACGATAAATTTTATGTTTACCATAATGCATCAAACATTGGCACACCGGAATCAACTCCTGTGGAAATGGCGAACGCGTTTCTATCCGGTAACCGAACAGCGGCCAACTTGGCTCATAAAATTTCTGAGGCTTTTGTATTGAGTCCAAGTTCCATCGTGCTAAATTTCAACAATAACGTAAAAAATATAAACCTTACTATTTTTACAAATAAATTTTTACTTATTAATATATAATTTTTTTCAGGTATCCAAAAGAAAATGTTTGAACGATGAAGAAAGTTCGTGGCTGAAGTTGATAGACAAATATCGAAGAATGATTCAATCCGCTGTAATTAAAGTTTATTTGAGTTACCGCATAGCAGGCCAAATTACAAAAACGCACGGAGGTAATTGACAAACAATTTTTAATCCAAGGATTATCAATGATACCAATTTACCATTTTCCGGATCATTGGTTGATAAAAATGATCCATAAGATCGTTTCATGATACATAGGATAATTTCAAGTATCAATAAAGTAATAAGGTAAATGTACCTCATATGGCCCCCCTAAGCAAGAATTGACGTTGTGGCGAATCAAATCAATATTTTTTGACGTGTAAGGTCCCATTTTAAAGGTTAATTCAAGAGCTTTAAAATGAGACATTACGCGTTCGATTTTGATCAATGAGCTTGAAAAGCCAGAGGATTAACCAAAACACGTTTTTTTAAGACACCAAAAATTTGTGTACCTAATATGGCCCCCTTGAAGTTATTTATCAATTGCGATTTGTTCCTATTTTTTAAATCAATCAGGATATGAGATTAAACAAAACTTCAAAATTTTTATTATTTTAAAAATGATTTATTTAAAAATTGAGCCTTTTTTACAATGTTTTTGAAAGCTTGGCAACCAGTAGAAAAATTACAACTTTAAATTCTTATCAAAGTTTGTTTTTTCAGTTATAAAATGAAAAAAAGCTACTAATTATTGGGCGGGGGGCCATATTAGGTACACTGCCGAATAAAAAGTTATTTAAGAATAAAACCCGTTAGAAAACGAGTTGAACAAAAACTAAAATAGCGTTTTAAAGCTGAAACAATAACGAGTTGAAGCTACTTATGAAATATTTGGTCATGTGTGTCTAAATCTTTTGGCAGACTATTTAATTACAACGTGAAATAATAACGAAGGTATACGAAACGAGTTTTAGCTATTAGGCGTGCGCAAAAATAATTTTAAAATGTTCTAAACAACTCAAAACTTCATAATTCAGTGTTTTTGACTTCTTCCTACCTTGTAGAGATGCATATTCAAAATAGCAGGGGTGGGGGGCATATTAGGTACACCTACCTTAGTTATAGTAATAAATAAATAAATAAATTATTGAAAGAACTAATAATTCTACTGTTGATACCTAGAGGTCATTTTGAGGATCATGCGATGATCGTAAGAACTGTTTTTCACAAAATATCACAAAATGATCTTTAGAATCATTCTTCAAAATTTCGAGGTGAGCCTTAAATGGTCATAGAGATTATTTTTAATGATCCCATATCGATTCTACAGATCATTTTTTAAGATCATGAGGATTTTTTGAAATGATCCTTAGAATCTTTATTATTACCAATAATCCGAAAAAAATATGCATTCATATCATTGGTGCCCTTTGGTATAATCTAGTTTTGGTGAAACTGAAATAATTTTCAGAAAATTCAACTGAGATTATGACAAAAAACCTCGAAGCCTTGGATGAGGAACATTCAAAAATGATGAAAGAATACCAAGATCGTACAAAGTTAATTTCAAGCAACGTTTCGAAATGTGATGGATTCTCCTTTAATTTTTAAAGTCACGCATTTGAAATAACTCATAAATCATGTTATAACTTTTTTTTCTTTTAGGTTTCTCACTACGAAATTTTTATGATAAGATAAGTGCATACATGATTGATTTCGCAGTTAGATCTACAGCAATTGGAATGTGATGGACGTTGTGAGTGACTTGAGAAAATTTTCGCACGCACATCATTTATTTGGTCTTTAAAATGATAATATTTTAATCAAATCGGGTAATTAAGAATTATTGTTTTTAAAAATCGCCTTTTCAAAAACAATAGAATTCAAAAAATATTTATGAATGAAACTATAAAACTAAAGTTCCGGTAACACAAAAACTACAATGAATCAAAAGTTAAAATGACAATAAATATCAAATTCAAACAATATAGCCTGACTAATTTAATACTCTCAAGTTTTTATTAACTAAAAAATTTTTTTTCATTGCACGGCGGAAGAATTGAAGCTTGGTTATGTATTGTATAAGAAAATAATGATTATAATAAATTTTGAATGATATAAAAAATATTTCCAAACGAAACTTCAGTTTCATGACATAGTTCTCACTCGTAAGGTTTTTAACCTTTCAGTATTTTAAGCTTATAACAGAGTATTTCCATTTAATTTTTCTGCAACAATAATTACCAGAAAACATGAAATATTTTATTTTTACTTATTACATGGTGATTGCTTCATACTTACCAAGATCGCAGAATTTAAAAGCCAGTATCTCGAACTCTTTTATTGAAGAATTTGTTGCTTTTGGGTTTGATGAGAGTTTGTCAAGTGTTGGTGAAAAAATTTGGACATTAAAAGACGAACCTCGAGATAACAATCCACTCGTAGAGCTGAACAATTTAAAATTTTCCGAATGGAATGAATACTTAGGGATTGAGCATGAAAAGATATCGAAAAAACTGCCAGAGTTTTTAGAAGCTTTTGAAATTATTCAAAAAAAGATCGAATACATAGATTTTTTTTACGAAAAATTTTATACTTGCGCCAATGCATCAAACAAGTGTAATCCCGAATCAACTCCTGCAAAAATGGCGAACGCATTTCTATCTGGGAACCGAACAGCAGCTAAGTTGGTTCATAAAGTCTTGGAGCTTTTCGTGTCAAGTCGACATGCTATCATTCAGTTTTTTAATCACAATGTAATATATGTTGTTATTATATTTATTATTCAAAGGGTCATGCACTGGTCAATATCCTGACTCATCCAAGTTCATTCCAATTTTTACTAAGATATTATATTACCTCGTTAATTTTTAGAAGTGACCGACCCCCTAATATTATCTCTAATAATGTTTTAACTTGCAATTAAATTTTTAGGAATTTGATAAAACATGTTCAGGATATAACGAAGGATACTCAATGCAGCAATTAATAAACAAGTGCCGAAAAATGATTCAATCTGCTGAAATAAAAGTTAATCTGACTTACCGTATCGCGGCAAAAATCGCACAAAAGCAAGAAAGTAAAAACAAAATTTTTTAGGTCAATAAAGTCAATGCCCGAAATTATTGAAGACCAACCCTCTAGATAATTATGAATTTTTATATTGAGTTTAACAAAATTTTCGATACTGATCAGTATAAGTTATAACATCCCCAAGTTTTAGTCCAATAAAGTCCAGACATTTACTTTACTACGATGTTTAGTCTGTTTTTGATAAAAATAAAAAATTTTCAGAAAATTTAACTGAGATCATGACAAAAAACCTTAAAGCCTTGGATGATGAACATTTGATAATGATGAGAAGATTTAAAGATCAAGCGAAATTTATTTCACGCGATGTTTGGAGATGCAACCCCATAGATGGATTCAAAGAAGGTCACAATTCTGATTTCATATTATTTTATTTATGACTGATGAATTACGAAATAGGACTTTTTTTTAGATGTCTCATATGTTAAACTCAAACGAGTTTTTCAAGGGTACATCATTCCCCAGGTGAATATTATGAAAATAGAACGTTATTTTGGTTTATGCTTTGACGATAAGTACTTTTGCGGTGGAGCTAATCCGACGACAGAAAAATCTTCTAAACATGGTAACTATCAACTCTCATATTTGCTATGAAAATAATGGAAAAATTTCAAAAATTGTTACTTTTAGACGAGGTGAGATCTGCAAACTCCAAGACAGCTGCGCTGGTCAAAATAATTTATGGAACTGCACAAAACGTTTTTACAATGACAAGGTTCTGGGAGGAAATCTACGTCATAAGTTTGAAATATGTCCAGCTGTATGCGATCCTTGTAACAAACTAGCAAGAATTATATAATTACATGAAGAAAAAAGATAAAAAATTTCATGTTTCTGTAGGATCGAAGAACCAAGCGCAGATACGAATTTGCCCACGTTAATTGTTATTACTACGTAAAAAAAGACACATGCAGCAGAACCATGGCGACAGAAATAAACGAACCACATGTTTTTGGACATTGCTTTTTATGCTACTGTGTCTGCGACGATCAAAATCCTGAATTGTCTGAGCGAGTGTTCTCTACGTTGGTAGCTGAATCTGACTACTGGAGAAATTAGTAAATAAATTAAACAATTTCAACTTAATTTCAATGCTATCGAAAATAAATTCGTTGTACTGTTTGCAGTGTTGTAACTGGAGCAAGACTACGTAAGAAATTTGGGGTAACTTACATTCAGATACAGCAAGGTTTGTTACTATCGAATGGAACAATTAACAGTTCATCGGTGCATTGGAAAGAAGTACCTGACGGTAATATTGATCATGAAATGTCAAATTGATCTTGACTTACCGATAATTTGATTAATTTTTCGTAGTTGGTAAATTGGACCCAAGTTACAAAGTTCATCTCAACTGGAATGAAACTAGAAGCATCCAACTGGAGGATATTGATCTGCCAATTGGTAACATCTTGGTTGGTCTTGCATTTGATACAGAATCTTTAGGAAGTGGAAGGCGTTTGAGACTTACTGCATAAGGGAGCAGATTTGACTTCATCAGTGGAATAGTAAATCCCAGAAGTTCTTCCTTACGATTACGAAAGATTCATTTGAGGTGAATTGGAATTTTATACTTTAGGCTCGGGACGACTCCACTGTCTAAGTTATCGTACCTCAGTTAAGATAGAAATCATACTTTACGGTTAATTGAATTTTTTATTTATAGAAATACTATTATCATCATTAATTGTAATAATCTCGGTGATGTGTATTGAAAGAACAACTTATAAGTAGATTGCAGGTCATTCAAAAAAATACGTAAAGGTAAGTTGATTAGTTTTGATCAAAATCATGATAAGTAATGGTAAGTATTTCGATCAGTTATTGGTCTCAAAGATTATTTCATTCCGACTATTTATAGCGGTAGCTTACGAAGAGGCGAAAAAAATCAAAAGTAGAAACTTAAAAATATCAATCAATTCAATGGTAACTCAATGACTTATTTATTGCTCTCAAGCTTTTTTTTTTCTCAGAAATAATTGTTTATGTTTGTATACTGCTAAAATCAATGCAGTACAGTTAATTGTAACCGTCAATAAAAAAACTGCTCATAAATCATTTTGATTTTTTAAGCCGATTAATCAAACTTCAGTTTTTAATTAACATAGTCGACCACACAGCATTTTGAACGCGACGAAAACTTCATTCAAAACATCCATAAACTACACAAAAAATAAATTATAATCAATAACTTATCCACAAGATCGGTTAAATGATATTTTTACTATTGAGAGAGTGACGCAAAGAATTTAGGTTTTAGTCGCTGGTAAGAGACATGAACATCGTAGGACTCACATTTTCAGTTTAAAACAGATTTAATCAACTGAATTGCATTCTTCAACAGCAACAAAATCCAAATCGAGATGAAATATTTGCTCGTTACAAGTTACACGCTGCTTGCAATCTCGCAGAATTTAGTAACCAGTATCTCGAACTCTTTTGCAGAAAAATTTTCTGCTTTGGGCTATTCTGATAGTTTGTCGAGTGTCGGTGAAAAATTTTGGATGTCAAAAGACGAGAACAACAGCCCACTGGTAGAGCTGAATAATTGGAAATTTCCTGAATGGAAGGAATACTTAGGGATTGTGCATGAAAAGCTGTCAAAAAAACTCCCAGAGCTTTCAGAAAATTTTGAAATTATCCAAATGAAGATCGATTATATTGATTTCTTTTACGAAAAATTTTATACCTGCGCCAATGCAACAAACATTTGCAAACCAGAATCAACTCCTGCAAAAATGGCAAGCGCGTTTCTTTCCGGGCACCGAACAGCAGCAAACTTGGTTCATAAAATTATGGAGCCTTTCGTGTTGGGTCAAAAATCCATCATACATTATTTTGATCACAATGTAAGTAATATTAAGCATACGATTTTCATTATTTCAATGTTTTGATAAAGTTTCAACGTACAAATACATTTTCTAGAAATTTGAAAAAACATGTTCACATGAAGATGAAGGACATTCCATGCAGCAATTTATTGACAACTACCGAAAAATGATTCAAATTTCTGGAATAAAAGTTCATCTGGCTTACCGCATAGCAGCGCTTATTGCACAAACTCAAGGGATAAATTTTTCAGGAAATCTAACCGAGATCTTGACAAAAAACCTTGAAGCCTTGGATGCTGAATATGCGGTAATGATAAGAAGATTTAAAGATCGAACGAAGTTTATTTCACGCGATGTTTGGAAATGCAACCCCATTGATGGATTCAAAGAAGGTCACAATTCTGATTTCATATTATTTTATTTATGACTCGTGAATAATAAAATAAGTTTTTTTTTTTAGATGTCTCGTATGTTAAACTCAAACGAGTTTTTCAAGGGTACATCATTCCCCAGGTGAATATTATGAAAAGAGAACGTTATTTTGGTTCATGCTTTGACGATAAGTACTTTTGCGGTGGAGTTAATCCGACTACAGAAAAACCTTGTAAACATGGTAACTATCAACTCTCTTATTTGCTATGAAAATAATGGAAAAATTTCAAAAATTATTACTTTTAAACGAGGTGAGATATGCAAACTCCAAGACAGCTGTGCTGGTCAAAATAATTTATGGAGCTGCACAAAACGTTTTTACAATGACAAGGTTCTGGGAGGAAATTTACGTCATAAGCTTAAAATATGTCCAGCTGTAAGTAATCCTTGAAACTTGCTAGCAAGAATTACATGATTACGATGAAAAACCATAAAAAATTCAATTTATCTACAGGATCGAAGAACCGAACGGAGATACGAATTTGCCTACGTTAAAGATTATTATTACGTGAAAAAAAACACATGCAGCCGAACCATGGCGACAGAAATAAACGAACCACATGTTTTTGGCAATTGCTTTTTATGCTACTGTATTTGCGACGATCAAAATCCAAAATTGTCCGAGCGAGTGTTTTCTACTTTGATATCAGGGTCTGACTACTGGAGAAATTAGTAAATAAATTAAACAATTTCTACTTAATTTCAATGCTATCGAAAATAAATTCGTTGTACTGTTTGCAGTGCCGTAACTGGAGCAAGACTTCGAAAGAAATTTGGGGTAACTTACATCCAAATACAGCAAGGTTTATTACTATCAAATGGCACAGTTAAGGGGAAGTCAGGCGAGTTTCCCACCGTACTTAATCAAAATTGAAGAAAAAAAAAAAAAAATTGAGGAGGTAAATAAAAAAAAAGGCTCTGTAGCACCCTAGCGACACTCAAAATGTATCTTTTAAAAAAAAAACCATCAAAATCGGTTGAAAATTGGCTGAGAAATCTGCCGAACGGTAATTTTTATGAAGTATGGAACTTTTTTTTTTTTTCAATTTTGATTAAGTATGGTGGGAAACTCAAAATTGAGAAAAAAAATTGAGGAGGTAAATTAAAAAAGGGGCTCTGTAGCACCCTAGCGACACTCGAAATGTATCTTTTAAAAAAAAAACCATCAAAATCGGTTGAAAATTGGCTGAGAAATCTGCCGAACGGTAATTTTTATGAAGTATGGAATATAATTTCTACGAAGAATGGAATATAATTACCGTTCAGCAGATTTCTCAGCCAATTCTCAACCAATTTTTATAATTTTTTTTTTAAAAGATACATTTCGAGTGTCACTAGGGTGCTACAGAGCCCTTTTTTTAATTTACCTCCTCAATTTTTTTTTTTTCAATTTCGATTAAAACAGTGGGAAATTCGTCTGACTTCCCCTTAACAGTTCATCGGTGCATTGGAAAGAAGTACCCAACGGTAATATTGATCATAAAATATCAACTTGACTTACCAATAATTTGATTAATTTTTCGTAGTTGGTAAATTGGACCCAAGTTACAAAGTTCATCTCAACTGGAATGAAACTAGAAGCATCCAACTGGAGGATATTGATCTGCCATTTGGTAACATCTTAGTTGGTCTTGCATTTGACACAACATCTTTAGGAAGTGGAAAGCGTTTGAGACTTACTGCATTAGGGAGTAGATTTGACTTCAACGTTGGAATAGTAAATCCCAGAAGTTCTTCAAATTACTGGGGTAAAAATGTTGATTTTTCCAAAAAAGGCATCGATGTTCACGAACACTGGATACCTTCAAAAAATTCAAATGAAGTTGTTGTAACAAATACGTCAGTAAGCTTCGATATCAGTGACTTGAAAACTGATCTTGGACAAACCACGATTCCATTCATTGATATACAAGATGTGACCACTAAGACACCAGCTATTATGGGCGGAGCTGGGATTTACTACAAATACCCTGGAGGTACCAGAAAAGAGACTGGTTATATTGGACTTAAGTTAAAAACTTATGATTTTGTTCCGCATATAAATTTGAAGTAATGTATTCAATCCTTTACATATTCTAATAAATTTATCAACTTTTTGAGACACAGATCTTTACGAACTTTTTATTTGGGATTACGAAAGATTCATTTTAGATTATATTTAATTGGAATTTTATACTTTAGGCTCGGGACGACTCCACTGTCTAAGTTATCGTACCTCAGTTAAGTTAGTAATCATACTTTACGGTTAATTGAATTTTTTATTTATAGAAATACTATTATCATCATTAATTGTGATAATCATGGTGATGTGTATTGAAAGAACAACTTATTAGTGGAGTTGCAGGTCATTCAAAAAAATACGTAAAGGTAAGTTGATTAGTTTTGATCAAAATCATGATAAGTAATGGTAAGTATTTCGATCAGTTATTGGTCTCAAAGATTATTTCATTCCGACTATTTATAGCGGTAGCTTACGAAGAGGCGAAAAAAATCAAAAGTAGAAACTTAAAAATATCAATCAATTCAATGGTAACTCAATGACTTATTTATTGCTCTCAAGCTTTTTTTTTTCTCAGAAATAATTGTTTATGTTTGTATACTGCTAAAATCAATGCAGTACAGTTAATTGTAACCGTCAATAAAAAAACTGCTCATAAATCATTTTGATTTTTTAAGCCGATTAATCAAACTTCAGTTTTTAATTAACATAGTCGACCACACAGCATTTTGAACGCGACGAAAACTTCATTCAAAACATCCATAAACTACACAAAAAATAAATTATAATCAATAACTTATCCACAAGATCGGTTAAATGATATTTTTACTATTGAGAGAGTGACGCAAAGAATTTAGGTTTTAGTCGCTGGTAAGAGACATGAACATCGTAGGACTCACATTTTCAGTTTAAAACAGATTTAATCAACTGAATTGCATTCTTCAACAGCAACAAAATCCAAATCGAGATGAAATATTTGCTCGTTACAAGTTACACGCTGCTTGCAATCTCGCAGAATTTAGTAACCAGTATCTCGAACTCTTTTGCAGAAAAATTTTCTGCTTTGGGCTATTCTGATAGTTTGTCGAGTGTCGGTGAAAAATTTTGGATGTCAAAAGACGAGAACAACAGCCCACTGGTAGAGCTGAATAATTGGAAATTTCCTGAATGGAAGGAATACTTAGGGATTGTGCATGAAAAGCTGTCAAAAAAACTCCCAGAGCTTTCAGAAAATTTTGAAATTATCCAAATGAAGATCGATTATATTGATTTCTTTTACGAAAAATTTTATACCTGCGCCAATGCAACAAACATTTGCAAACCAGAATCAACTCCTGCAAAAATGGCAAGCGCGTTTCTTTCCGGGCACCGAACAGCAGCAAACTTGGTTCATAAAATTATGGAGCCTTTCGTGTTGGGTCAAAAATCCATCATACATTATTTTGGTCACAACGTAAGTAATATGAATAACTATACAACTTTCATTGATCATGTTTTGATAGAGTTTCGACTAACAAATACATTCTCTAGAAATTTGAAAAAACATGTTCACATGAAGATGAAGGACATTCCATGCAGCAATTTATTGACAACTACCGAAAAATGATTCAAATTTCTGGAATAAAAGTTTTTCTGGCTTACCGCATAGCAGCGCTTATCGCACAAACTCAAGGGATAAATTTTTCAGGAAATCTAACCGAGATCTTGACAAAAAACCTTGAAGCCTTGGATGCTGAATATGCGGTAATGATAAGAAGATTTAAAGATCGAACGAAGTTTATTTCACGCGATGTTTGGAAATGCAACCCCATCGATGGATTCAAAGAAGGTCACAATTCTGATTTCATATTATTTTATTTATGACTGATGAATAATGAAATAAGGTCTTTTTTAGATGTCTCATATATTAAACTCAAACGAGTTTTTCAAGGTTTTATTAATTCTCAGTACAATATTATGAAGAAACGATATCCAAAAGAAATTTGCCCGAATGAAGAACATTTTTGCGGCGGGGTAAACCCTACGACAGAAAGACCATGTAAAGGTATAATTTTTTAATCGCTTGGTTCTTAACATTCAATAAAAAAAAATACGTTTACATTTAATAAATTATTACTTTATAATTAGGTAAAAACTCAATCTGTCAAGTCCAAGATAATTGTGCTGGATATGATAATTTATGGGAGTGTGAGAAACGTTTTTACAACGATGGAATCCTAGGCGAGGTCTTAGGTGGAAGCCTGGGCTATGGTGAGCAAGAACTAAAAATTTGTCCTGCTGTGAGTAGAACCAAAAAGAAATATGTCAAAATTGATAGGCTCTAAAACGATAAACATGACCATACAAATATTTTTTTCCCTTATAGCAACAAAGTAGTGAGCGTAGATATGACTTTGCATATGTAAATGATTTTTACTATGTTAAAAATGATACATGTAACAGAACTATGGTGATAGAAACAAACGCACAACGAGTTGGTGGAACTTGCTTCGCATGTTATTGCATCTGTGACGATCAAAATTCCAAATTGTCCGAGCGGACGTTGTCTCTTTTGATAGTAGAGTCTGACTATTGGAACAATTAGTAAAACAAATCACACTATTTTTGATTGATTTTATAGTTCTTAAAAATAAATTCGTTGTACTGTTTGCAGTGTTGTTACTGGAGCAAGACTACGTAAGCAATTTGGGGTAATCTACATCCAGATTCAGCAAGGTTTATTACTCCCAAATGGAACAGTTAACAGTTCATCAGTGCATTGGAAAGAAGTACCTGACGGTAATATTGATCATGAAATATCAATTTTGACTTACCAATAATTGAAAAATTTCACGTAGTTGGTAAATTGGATCCAAGTCACAAAATTCATCTCAACTGGAATGAGACCAGAAGCATCCAACTGGAGGATATTGACCTGCCATTTGGAAACATCTTGGTTGGTCTCAAATTTGACACAGCTTCATCAGGAAAAGTAAGGCGTCTGAGAATTATGGCAGTAGGAGTCAGCTTTGACTTCAACACTGGAATGGTTAATGACAACGGTTCTTTGTTTTCCTGGGGTGAAAGCGTTGATTTTTCTAAAAAGAGCCTTGGCGTTCATGAATTCCTGCTGCCTTCAAATAACTCGAATGACTTCGTTGTAACAAATACCTCAGTAAGCTTCGATATCAGCGACTTGAAAACTGATCTTGGACAAACTACGATTCCATTCATTGATATACAAGATGTGACCACAAAGATACCTACTATTATAGGTGGAGCTGGGACTTACTACAAGTACCCTGGGAATAACAGTAAAGAGGCTGGTTACATTGGACTCAAGTTGAAAACTTATGATTTTGCTCCACATATAAACTTCAACTGATGTATTCAATTCTTTGTATGTTTTCATGACCAAGTATTTAGTTAATAATAACTAGCATCTGTTATTGCGCTGCGCTAACGCTTGCGAGGTTGAAAATTATTTTGAATTTCTTTTTCGAATTTGAATTTTAAAAAAATTAAATTTTATTTTGATAAAAATACTGAAATAAATAAAAAAATTCACTCAAAGAAATTTATATTTTGAAATTAATGTTAAAATAGATGATAAATGAATATTTTATTAATAATTATGTTTTAAATTAAATATTATTTTTTTAATTGAATTTTGAATTCACGCAACTTTTTTCCATGAGGACAAAATTTCTAAAAATTTGAGGAAATATAGTCTTTACAATCTAGATTACGAATCTTTTAAAAATAAAAATGCAGGTTGACGACCTAAATTTTGAGAAATCACAGTTACAAAATTTTCATTTTTAACACGTGCTCTAATGGGAATTTGACGATTTCTCGATCGCATTAAAAACTGATGAGGGAAATTCTTCTAAAAAAATTCATGATTAAAACTTTTTAATAACGTAGATTAATTAATTTTTTTTAATGAATTTAGAACATTTATTTTGCACAATTTTATTTATACCAGAGTTGCTAGATCTCCAGCAGCAAGCGGCCACAGGCGGCATGTATTTTTTCAGCGCAATCTAGTAAGCCTGATTTATACCCCATAAAAATATTTTTTCATAAAACTAAAAAGCCTTACCAAAGTCAAATCGAGAGTCGCATTCAAAAAAATAGATTGAATTCATAATCGGCATCATCAAAAACCTCTAAATTAAGTTTAACATAAAATCTTAACATAAAATTTAAACATAAAGCTTAGATTCGTAATCGAAAAGCTTAAAGATCCCCATTTACCGAATTTGAAAAAAATCTAATGAAAAATAAATTCTTACCTTAAATAAATAGACCTTACGTAGGTAGAATTCAAATATAAAATTTATATTTGTAATCAGTACCCCATGTACTGAGTTTGAAAAAAATCTTATTAAAAAAAATGTTTACCTTAAATAAGTAGACTTTACATAGTTCGAATTCAAAAATGAAATTTATATTCGTAATCAGCACCCTCACAGACACCCCGTATGTCAAGTTTGAAAATAAATTGTATTAAAAATTTTTTTTATCTTAAATAAGTAGACTTTACCTAGTATAGGTTCAATTCAAAAATGAAATTTATATTTGTAATCAGCACCATCACAGACCCCAGTATATCAAGTTTAAAAAAGATCTAATAAAAAATAAATTTTTACCTTAAATAAGTAGACCTTACGTAGGTCAAATTTAATTCAAACTTTCGATTCGTAATCCGCACGCTTAAAGACCCCCATACACCGAGTTTGAAAAAAATCTAATGAAAAATAAATTTCTACCTTAAATAAGTAGACCTTAAATAGGTCGAAATCAAATATAAAATTTATAGTCGTAATCAGCACCCTCAAAAACACCCATAAACCGAGTTTGAAAAAAATCTTGTTAAAAAAATTTATACTTTAAATAAATAAGACCTGAGTTAGGTCGAATTCAAAAATAAAACTTTGATTCGTAATCGGCAATCTCTAAAACCTCCCTGTACCAAATTTGTAACTAATCCGATATGTAAAAGTCACTTTTCTTTAGTCAACCTAAAACAAGTTAAATCTAACCTGAATATTATACTTATTTAAGGTCAAATTGAAAAATGGATGTTAATTTCGTAATCATTGCCATCTAGAAACCCTACCTACCAAATTTCTAACGAATCGGTCGGATGGAAGTCACTTTTTTAAAAGAAGAAAGTTTAATGTGCGACGCCGACGACGGAAAAAAAAAAAAGTGGAAACTTATTAATGTAATAGAGGATTATGTTCACAATATAGAACAGATTCATCAACACATTCATTGGTAGATGCTAATATCATATGCTGACACAAAAATTCATTATTTTCATAATTTTGGTGGATGTCAGAAAACACTTTGTTTACTATAGTATATTTCGATACGCAGGATACCTGTGTGGAAAAAAAATTGCGTCTGCTCTGTTCCGAAAAACCGACACAGCCACACGGTTGGCGGTGTGGCTGCTACGAATTTTGGCCACAGAGTGCTGCAAAATCATTTGAAGAATCAACGGTAGTACAAAAATCATGAATAAAATTTGTGTAATAAACTTTATGGTTATGGAAGGATGAGAAAACGCCCTATGATTATATTGAATAGGCCTTTTAACCATTTTGCTAGCAGCATTAAAATCATTTTTTGGCCTTTACAATTTTTTGTCAGTTTTAGAAAATTTGGGCTCAAAGTTCGCTATTTCTGATTCTTGTATTTATGAATAACACACTTTTTTAACAGAATAATTAAAAAAAAAACTTAAAAATTTCATGTGTATTTTTTAAAAAAGAATGACTCAAAATTTAATTTCAAGTCTCCAAGATTTTTCACGAGTAGAAAACCCATTCACAGAATAATCTCTGGTTACAAGTTTTTTTGCCTGCACTTCCTCTTCCCTTTTTTTTTTTTTTTTTTTTTTAACAAGCGGCACGTGAGCCCGACTTGTCAAGTCGGGAAACTCAATATTTCCAAGGGCGGCGAAAACGTAAGGAAAAACCCGTCCTTTGTTATTTCAACCCCGGGAGATAATTTTTTTTTTAACGAGAGGTCTTTCCTACCGAATTCAAAGTTAATAAACCGCGTTTTTAAAATACTTCCGGGTAAAGAATCTTGGATATTAAAAGAAGTGAAATTTAAAAAATTCGATTGTGCGAAACCGCATAGTGAAATTTCGTGGGTCTTTGATGTAGGGGCGATAAAAAAAAAATTGTTACATGCACTGTAACGTAGAGCTTTACCGATAAAATAACTGGCCATTAATTAAAAAATATTTCGTGTAGCTTCAATAATTACCAAGCGGGAAAAAAGTGCGGTATGAAATTCCACGGGGAGGAGGAAAAAAAAAGTCGGAGCAATCACCGCCATCGACCGCTTAAATATCTCGGCGTGGTTGCGATGTCTCGAAGCTTTTTTTTTTTTCTTTTTTTCGTTGTTCATTTAAATTAATCGTTCGAAATATATTTTTGTAAAATTAGTTTTAGGGCAATGAATGGTTAACTTTTACAATGTTATAGTTTTTGTTTAATCAAAATAACATTATTTAAAATAACGTTAATCTTTCTTCCCAAATTTTTAAATAAATATCTAACATTAACCCAGAAGTCTCAAATTTATAAAACCTTAGTAACCGATTGAGGCAAATAAGAATAAACAACTGAATAAATAAATACATTATTACCTTACTTTTATAACCCAATAACTCTGGTCCGTAAATGATATTAAATCGTTCATTAATAACCCTCCAATATCCAAAATATTTTAAAAACAAATAATTATCTGAAAATAACAAATTTCAAGTCCTACAACCGAATAAACCTCGCCGATAACAATTTTTTAGCTTAAAAGTTACTATTTATGAACACATTTAACTTTGTTTTCAATTGTTCTTGAGTTATCAAGGATCTAGGTATTTACTTGTCTGTTCAATTTTTTATTTACAAAACCAATAATTTAGTTACTTTGAAGATTATTATTAAACAATGTATGGCCCAGAGTTATTGAGTTGTACAGTTGAGTAAGTATAAATTAATGCGACCAGGCGATATTTCATGTATTTTGCATCAAATCTTGTCTCTTGTTAAAGATAAAACCACAGTATTTAAAACACTTGTAGATAGTCGAGTTCTTTATTCTGGCTTTATTAAGCTGAAAAAACTGGAAACATGTCATTTTCACTCCATTTATTGGAGATTTTTTTCAAAATTCTTCTATACTTGACAACCAGTTGAAATATTTCGCCAGTATTTAAAAACTAAGCTCCTTCGTGGGTGGAAAAAAAAGAAGCTTGCAGTGCTTTGCGGTGGCGACTCAATATCGATCCGGTAATTCTCACGGCAGCCAAGCAGTCCTCGCTCGTCGGCTCCCTCACCTCTCTAACCAATCGATATGGCATCCTACTTAGCTCTTTTTTTTTTTTTTTTTTCTTTCAAAGGGTGCTTTATACTCCCTCGATTTTGTACAGCAAGAGTGAGGGAGTCTCGTTTTATTGATGCTTGCAACTTGCTTTTACGCGAGTTGCTGATTTCCAAATCACTTCGTGCATGATTTTAATTTTTGAAAATTGACAGAAAGTGAGCTTTGCTATCAAGTCCATTGATACAAGGGGGCCATCGATATCACAAAAAAATATAAACAAAATTTTCAGGCCTTGACAAGGACCTGAGATTTCTTAATAAAATAACTACAGCACCTCTTTTAACCATAAAAGATTGCATATTGACCAATCAAATATCGTAGAATGTATCCGAAACAGCGCATCCCTGGATCAGGGCTAAATTACCATAAATTTAGTCCGGCTCCCTCTCGACGGAGGAGTTTTATCGACCCCGGTGCGCACCGAGCGTGGAGGAAGCCGCCAAACGAATCGCTCGTGCCGGCCCGCTTAACGATCCGTCCTAGACTCCAGACGACGACGGCCTTCCGGGTAGGAAGCGATAGCCTCCAGATGAGCGGGATGCTAGCTGTAAATCAAACTGGGGAACGGAAGGTCCTCCACGGGAGTACTGGAGCTCGATACTTTTACAACTGGCGTGCCCACAGATCCTCCCTGTAATTAGTGTCATTTATGCTTGATCTACAGATGGTTTTACGGTGCTTGCACTCTTTTGCCAAGATGCGATTTGGTTCATTAGTACAGCTCGGAAAAAAGTTTTTTCATTAAGATTTGAAGTTTGTCAACAGTCGAAAGCTTCTTGTTTTAGTCATTTATGCTTACCTTTAAATATGGTAGTAGAATTATTGCAATCTGGGTTTGTATGGTCGAGTTTAAAGTAATTTTTATATACTCATAAAAAGATAAAAAAGACATAAGCCTTCATTAAAAATAATGTGAAAATTGAAAAACTTATGTGTTTTAATGCTATTTTGAGATTTTCGTTTCATTTGCAAGGTTTTTTAAAGTTTGTCTACATTGAATTGCATATCCTTGAGAATAAAATGATTTACCAGTTTAAATTTATTTTTGAATGGAAAAAATTTGATAAATTAATCAAAATTATTTCTAATCAGTTGAGACTTCTCGTTCCAGAATGTTTGAAGATCGACTAAGGCAATAAATAACCCCAATTCAGTTTCAACAGGTGCAGATTGAGCAAATGAATAAATCAACCCTGCATTTGCAAACGATCCATCAAACAAAAAAAGAATGACAAAACCTTGATACTCCCAACAATACAATTCGATCCTGCGGGATGGCTAAACCTCTCGGAATAAATAAAGCGAAAAATTCAATCCCAATCGTTACAAAGCGCGAAAATGATAAATCGTTCGAGCACAGAGAAAACATTGAATGAAAAAGAAAGAAAAGCTAGTCTAATAATCTGGTAAAATCCTTCTGCTTCGGGAAGATAAATATAATATCATAAAGCATAAATCCCTTATCGCATACAAATGCGCGGTTGGTGGGAGGAGGAGGAGGAGGAGGTTTTATCGTCTAGCGAACGGCTTGGCCGACGCTTCATATTCATAAACTTCCGGAGTGAAGCGCCGATGAAAAGGCGCCGGCACTCGATCGACCGATTTTTCTTCCTTAGCGGCAGGATTTTCTCTCCAAGGCGAATAATACCCGCGCCCTAATGTTACTTTATCCACCTAAAATACCGCTCTAACAGTTTCTTTTTTGTTTATTAAATTAGATGATTTTAATTTTCGAGATTCTGAAGGTATGAATGTCAAGTTACAAGGTTTTGTACGGAAATTAATTGTTCAAAGTCAAAATCGAGACAAAGTTTTTACATATATATTTTTTTGTGGCTTTATATAATTATCGAATTTTTAAGTATAGAAATTTTAGAGTACAGTTAAAATTTATGCAAACAAGATTTGTGAATTTTTTTTTTTTTAATTCGGTGTTATATTGTTTTAAATGTCTTAAAAATAAAATCCAAAAACTCAGACTATAAACTCTTTTAAATTTTGAGTGTGCAACTCGATGTCTACATACAACTTTTGCAAAAACCTTTGTAGCATTAAGTTCAAGATCTAATGTTTTTAGAATAAACTTTAAAAAAGTTTATTTTTAAATGTTAAGGGTAGCATTTGATTCTAACTGTACGAAATGTACTGGTATAAAACTATATCGTATCTGACTCTCATATAAAACCACTGTTTTTAAAACATAAACATCCAAACACAACCAAGTGTTCACAACAATTAAAAAAAAAAACCCTAAGGAATTTGAAAAACACTCCAAAAAATCATTTCCTTGACACACAGAGTTCTCAACCCCAACAGTAAAAATGACTGCTATTCACCTTACTTTTTAACGACACACCTTTAATCTTGAATAATTCACACCAGTTGGGAAACGACTCCTGCCGCTTGATCGTAAAAAAGTCGGGCTCGTAGTTTATCGGTGATTTTTCAGCATCCCCCTCTAACCTCATTTTTCTCCTCATCTACTTCCAGAATCGTGTTTACATTTTTCCTCCCCGCCTAGGCACGCTTCCTCACTGTCGTTTAAGCCCATTTATCGACCGCTGGCTACTTCGGCCAGCCTGGATTGATCGATGCTCGTTTCTCTCTGCACTTCAACAAGTGCCGAGAGGAGTGGATGAGCACTCGAACTCGCTGCAAATAGTGTTAGATAGTATGGATGCTTAGGATTTCTAGGGGTGGCTCATGAAAACTAGTCCCGTAGTGTTCCCATAACATTCTTAAAGTATTTTCAGTGTTCCTAAAATATTCTCTATTTTCAGTATCCCATAATATGCATAAATTATTTTCCGCATCACATATGATTTCCAAAGTATTCTCAGTATTCCATTGTATTCATTAAGATTCTCAGTATTCAGAAAGAACTCAAAAGTAGTTTCAGTATTTCTAAAATATCTCCAGTATCATATAGTATTCCAAGTATCCATAAAGTATTCCCACTATTTTAAAAGTACTCAAAAGTATTTTCGAAATATTTCCAATATCCCATAAGATCCATAAAGTATTCCAAGTATTCCCAAAATATTCCGTGTATCATAGAGTTCACAAAGTATTCTCAGAATTCTCAAAGTATTCCCAAAATATTTCCAGTATTCCCAAGGGAATACTTTGAGAATACTTTTTGTGAAGCTCGTGCAAACGTGACGTAACATTAGAAATTATAAAATTTTTCGATTTCTGAAAATAAATGATTCTTTAAAGAAATGATGAATATAGGTTGATTTTTTGACCCACATTAGTTTCACCTTAAATAAGGTCTGCATTGAGTTACAAGTGTATCGAAACATTGGCAATTATTTTAGGTTTCGTGCTTATCAGCGACTACGGCCACTTGAGTTAAGTAGTTTTGGGAAAACTTTGGTGAAGGTGAGAGAAATATCGACACTCTAACTATGAGTAAACAACTGGATTTTTAGATGAGTTGTACCATTCGAGTGATTCTAATGTGAGTGGCTGTGCTAATTCGTACTTTCGGATGATAATATTTGGGCTAACGAAGGTAAGTGTAAAATTACATTTGTTTATTATATTTTCTGGAGCCAGCTCAAAGCTGTTATAAAATACAAAGATTTGAAGAAGGAAAAAAATGTATAAAAATATTGCAAAGTTTTTATTAAAACTTATCATTACAATTTTAAAACTTTCCGAAAAATTCGTTTAATACTTATACATTAATTTTACTGTTCTTTATTAGCAAAAATTATCTCATTGTTCATTTGAGATATCAAATTTTGTTAAATTTTAAATGTTCTAAACCAATAACATTCATTTTGAATCGATGAAATTTCTCGCAAGATCATTTTCCAAAGCCTCCAGCTGGATCGCAGTCACTCCCACCGTGGAAAAGTTGTCAACGTAGTGTCCCAATTTCTTCCCCTGTTCCCACCATTCGGGACACGCGCTCTGAGGATAAGTGCAATCTATTGCGGGTGAACCTGCATCCTTTATCGGATTCGTCTCTTGGGGTCTCGCTGTTAATCAAAATACAACAAATCGGTTGAGGTCATTCAATATCAAGAGATCATTCAATATCATTGTAATTTTTTTAAATTCTAATTTGGTAGTGTACCTAGGTTGTGTTGAAATTTTAAAGGCTTATTTATGACACTTCTAGTTATGTATGAACTACAGATGTTATTATAAAAAATAATGATCAGTTAGAGTGCATAGTTTTGAATTTATTTACTTTTTTTGAAATTTAAATTAAATATATGTACAAGATAAGATGGTCAAAAATGCCCCCACAGTAAGTCTCTGCGATACATTTATCTGATTCTAATGGCCTTTAATACACAAGTACACACAAAAAAAGATATGTTATGAAATTGGCTGTCAAATTTTTTCAACTTTTTTTTAGATGCTGGAAGTCACTTTTCATACTAGATTATATTATTCTATGATTTAATTAATTCAAATGATTAAGTAAACTTGAAAAAAAACTTTTGTTTTAATTGTTTTAAAAAAGAATTTTCACTCAAAAAATGAAACAACTTACCAGTTGCGAGAGACACGAGAATGAACAAAAAAGCCAGCTTAGCCAACATCGTGTCGATCGCGACGCGTAACTCGTACTTCATCTACTTTAAAAACTCTGCTTCAACCAAATAGATCCAGCGGAAAATTCTCCGATTTTTCTTTCGACTAGCATTAATTGTTAATTTTTAATCGACGTTATCTTTGAATTATAATGCTGATTCGCAAACATAAAATGAAAATTTTTCCAAGTAACTTCTAGTGCGTCGATAAAAACTACCTCAAAGTCAGTAATTCGTCACCCTGACAGAAAAAATAACGATCAAACTTTCGTACAAGTGCCACGATGAAAACCCAAATATTAGTACATCTGTTCTCAAAATCAAATTATCCTTTCGAAGCCGGCGTTAGCGTGCGGTAAACAAGAAAAAAAAGGTCCTCCGATCCATCACAAGCAAAGAATATTTTCCTCTCGATAAACTACCCCAGGCCCTTAATCTATAAAGTAAGAGCGTCCGCATGCACCCGGGCACGAATTGACGATGCGGCTCTCGTACCCTACGGACGGACGAACAGATGCGTTTGCTAATCTCCCCTCCCTAGTAGTGGTCGTGGTGGTGGTATTATACCAACAAACCCCCTGGATTTTTACTCGGATCTGGCTTATTGGATTCTATCGACTTGAATATTATTAACTTGCTTTTGGGATTGCTGTGCTGGAATTAGGGTTGGCATTCTGATGCCTTTAAACTTGTAATAATTTTATTTTTTTTTAAATATGCTTCTAAAAGCCACTTTTGGCTGAATTAAAATGAATCGTAGTGCTGATAGCAGCTTTTTTATTATTACTTGCTTGGATAATCAATACAATGTTTACATAATCAGATTATATCAACAAAAAGTGAAATTACTCAATTTTGAAGTAATATCTTGTTGAGAGTTATTTGAAAAAAACCGAACTAAACCAAATGCTACAAAGTAAATGTCAAAAAAGACCATTTTCTACAATAAATATCTTCAAAATTAAAAAATGTACGTATACATATTTCTTTTAATTTCAGTTTCAAAAAAACTAAAAAAAATTGCAATTGTAAAGAGTCTATAAAATTATCGTCAGTAAATGGTTAACCGAATTCACAAACTGAAAGTACATAAAAATTCAAAAAATGTTGTAACAATCACTATAAATTTCTAGCAACCGTACCTTAAAATAAAATGATCTTTTCAATCATCAAAAGTAAAAAAAGTGTCTAAAAGAGTAAACAAAGCTCCAGTAGCTGATAAACTCAACAGTGCGCTTACGATCTCAATCACTTTGAACCGCACTCGAAACTGTATAAATATCGCGGGCCAGCTCATTGTCTTTCCACTCGAGGCCGGTCTGATCACATATGCGTCGCGCTGGCCCCATGTTTGACTTCCCAATCATCGAGGACGTAATCAATTCCTATCGAGTCGAGTGTCTTTTCGGGGGAGGGGATCAATCCGATCAAATTAAATTGCAAAGGGGGAACTTTGAAAAATTTTACTGTCTTTTTTTTTATTGCCTGTACTTTGATTTTACTTGGGTTTTCTAAGTGGATTGAATCTTGTGGAATATACGTATTTTACAGATGTAACTTGGAATTTTTATCAATTCAAGGATTAAATGAAAAAGTCAGGTAATGAATATATTTATTTTTTAAAACAACAATCTGTACATTTTTTGGTAAACTACATACATTATGAATGTAGGGTTTTGAACAATAATTCAGTCATACAAAACATGATGTTCTATCAAAATTTACGTAAATTTAACTATAGTATACCAAGTTAACGTCTGAAATATACATTGGAAATTCACGTAAAATTAACATGTTATATACGTGATCTTTTATGATTGGTGGTACAGTTGATTAGCAAAAATAAGTCATACATTATTATATCCATTTTTAAGAAAAATTATAATTACATATAACCTTAAAATACATTGGTGTAGGGTCTTGACATTATCAAAGTTTTCGTTATTCTTTTTTGGTGCCACTATTTTCAATAAACACAGTATTAATAGTTATATTAGAAAAATATTATTGCTTATGTGTTCGAAAGGCGTCATTTGACATATGCTATACTCTTTGGCGCACATACGAAAGTTATCTGTGAAGTACTCGTCGTTGAACACGACGGCGTTCGTGTATTCTTCTCTCGTTTTACATCGAGACTGAAAAAAATTAAATTAAATCTCGTTACTATAAAAAAGTAAATTATCTTTTGAACTGTGTTACTAAATAAATATTGTAAAATGACTTTGTAAACTGAGATTCTTCCGGTTTATTTAAATAGATAATGTGGATCAAAGCATATGATGATTAAATAGAAGATGTGGATCAAAGCATATGAGTCTACCTTAACGTACGCCAAGTAGAAGAACTGTCTCAAGTTGTGTAAATTTTGTTTTGGGAACAGAATGATGGAACTGTTAGCGTCGTTCAAGTCCACTTTAACCATAGCATCGTAAGCCAGTTGCAAACCATAAACGTCCGACACCATATTTTCCAGGTCTCTCTGGAATTTATTAATTTTTAAATTTCAAGACATCTGCAATTTGAGAGTACAATTTTTTGAACTCTTGATAAAAAAGAAGAATCATCCGTTGAAATAATCCTAAGAATTCAGTTTTTTTTTTTTTTTCTGGTAACTTAATCCAATTGAGATAAACTGGGACAAACCGGGATAAACTGTAATAATTTTAAGATATATTTATCTCAATTCATTCCAGTTTATCTAAGTTTATCCCGCTAAACTCATTAATTTTTAGAATTGCCCAACCCCATTGAATGAATTTCTGCAGATATTTACAGTTTTGTCCACTACAGGCTTGTTGTGAATTTCTGGCAGGAAGCACTGCATTTTGTCCAGGTGGTAGTCTGGGTTTGGATCCAAGGCATCTTTAGAGTTTATGAAAACCGGAGATATTTTTTCAAAATCGTAGTCATAGTACCTGTACATGACCGACCGGTTCAAATACACGTACGAAACTAAAAGTAAAATCGTTAAATTAGAGATAGTTTTAGGTTTGACATGGATTTGTCTACTCACTATCGTGATACTTGTTTTCGTTCAGCAATGCGTAAGCCAGACTGGCCATTCTGACACCGTAAGAACCATAGTAAACCTGCCTTCAAAATTAATTACTTAATTATGATAATTATTATCTTTATAGTGAAAAACTTACTTTGGTACGAATTGTTTGGGTAGCTCACTGCCGGAAAGAAGAGCATTTATGGCTGAAAAAAAAATTTGTTTGGAAAAATCATCAAACTTGAATGAAATATTACTTACTGAACCGATTCGATGGCTCGACTAGGTAAACCAGGCTAAACGGTGGATACTTCGTAGATATTTGTCTGTAAAAAATTGAAAACTCTTAAGGTGAAGACGTAACCGCGTTTTCATAAAATTTTTCGATTGCAATTTAAAAAAAAATAAAAGAGAAAATGTAAAAAAACGCTCTGTAGCGCGCTAGATAATATTTTTAGCTATTTTTTGAGCCTTATTTGATAAAAATTGGTTAACAAATAACTTCAGGAAACTTGGAAAATCGGTTTTCTTCTTATTCAGCAAAATTGTAGTAGTGTATGTCGTCTGCTAGTTGCTGCTAGTGAGCGAAGGATGCAGTACTGCCAAATATAACCAATAATTTTATATGCATCAAGCAACAATTATTAGTGAAAACTAAAAACAAAAACTACTTTTTAATATAAAGTGTTAATTCATGACAATAGGATAAATAAAAATAGTAAAAAAATCAATCATTTTCTTGTGAGCTATCTAGTGTTCATAACTATAGTAGATGTAAATAAACTAATGCTTTTAAGTAAATTTATCTTAAATATGTTTTTGTTGACTCCTCCATCCAATTTAACTGTTGCTGCGTTCTCTTTAATACTTGGCGTGCAATAAGAGAAATCAAACTAAATTTAAACAACTATTACAGTTTATCAAAACTAAAATTGTTCACTCGCTTTTATTTAGTAAAAGATTTTTAATCAAACATTACTTTTAAATAAAAAGTGGAAATTCATAACTACCAGATATCTAAAAAAGAAAAAAACTCTCTTGTGTTCATGAATCATAGGTGTAAATGTATAACGGCTGTTTTTAAATAAATTTTGCTAATATAAATTTTTGTTGTTTTCTCAAATTTGAGTGTGGCTTTTTGAATTTGATGAAGATTTGTGGAAACCAACGCTTAGATAAAATAATTGTGTACTTAAGGGCACAATAAGTATAATAAAATTAAATTTTAGTTGCCCACAACTTATAAACACTACAATTTTTTACTCTTTTTTCTCTAGTCAAAGGATTTTCTATTAATTAGGGTCCAGAGTTTCAAGTCAATAAGTCCATTGGTTTTTTCATAAAAATTATACCCTCAAAAAAAGAATGATACTTGGTTTTATCAGATTTTAAGTTTTGACCTTATCTGCTTTAGTAATTAAGTTTATTAAACATCTTTAGTAATTGATTAGAAGTGTAAAAGAAAATTTCTAAATTTATTTAAAATAACAAGAAAGCAGGGTCCAGAGTTTCAAGTCAATAGGTCCATTGGTTTTTTCATAAAAATTATACCCTCAAAAAAACAACGATACTTGGTTTTATCAGATTTTAAGTTTTGACCTTATCTGCTTTAGTAATTGATTAGAAGTGTAAAAAAAAATTTCTAAATTTATTTAAAATAACAAGAAAGCAAGGTCCAGAGTTTCAAGTCAATAGGTCCATTGGTTTTTTCATAAAAATTATACCCTCAAAAAAAGAACGATACTTGGTTTTATCAGATTTTAAGTTTTGACCTTATCTGCTTTAGTAATTGATTAGAAGTGTAAAAAAAAATTTCTAAATTTATTTAAAATAACTAGAAAGCAGGGTCCAGAGTTTCAAGTCAATAGGTCCATTGGTTTTTTCATAAAAATTATACCCTCAAAAAAACAACGATACTTGGTTTTATCAGATTTTAAGTTTTGACCTTATCTGCTTTAGTAATTGATGAGAAGTGTAAAAAATATTTCTAAATTTATTTAAAATAACTAGAAAGCAGGGTCCAGAGTTTCAAGTCAATAGGTCCATTGGTTTTTTCATAAAAATTATACCCTCAAAAAAACAACGATACTTGGTTTTATCAGATTTTAAGTTTTGACCTTATCTGCTTTAGTAATTGATGAGAAGTGTAAAAAATATTTCTAAATTTATTTAAAATAACTAGAAAGCAGGGTCCAGAGTTTCAAGTCAATAGGTCCATTGGTTTTTTCATAAAAATTATACCCTCAAAAAAAGAACGATACTTGGTTTTATCAGATTTTAAGTTTCGACCTTATCTGGGCGTCCTGGTTTTTTTATCAATAAAAAAACCAATGAAAAAATTATCTCCCAAACTATACAACCAAATAACGCTAGGCATGCGAGTTTTTTATAAGCAAAAAAATTTATAAACAAGTTATCCCCCAAGCTTTACAACCCAATAACGCTGGGCGTCCTGGTTTTTCTATCAATAAAAAAACTAATAAACAAATTATTCCCTAAACTATACAACCCAATAACGCTGGGCTTCCGAGTTTTTTATAATTAAAAAAATTAATAAACAAATTATTCCCCAAGCTTTACAACCTAATAACGCTGGGCATCCGAGTTTTTTATAAGCAAAAAAATTAATAAACAATAAACCCCTTCGCAGTAAAACTAAATAACGCTGGGCATCCTAATTTTTTATAAATAAAAAAATTAGTAAACAAATCATCTTCCAAGCTGTACAACTCAAAAATGCTAGGCGTCCGAGTTTTTTGTAAATAAAAAATTATTAAACAAGTTACTCCTTATCTGTAAAACTCAATAACGCTGGGCATCCTAACTTTTTTTATCTAGGTAACAAAACTAATAAACAAATCATCCCCTAAACTATACAACCCAATAACGCTAGGCGTCCTTGTTATTTTATGAATAAAAATACTAAATAACAAATTATCCCTCAAGCTTTACAAGCCAATAACGTTGGGAGTACGGGACTTTTTAAAATTAATTTAACAATTCAATAAATGAACAGGCTTAATCGTTAAACCTAGTGAAAAATTTGGGGCTCTTAATAAACAAATAAATGATTTAATAGACTATCACGAGGCACTTATCTTTGATATTCAGAAAAACTGCAGTTGATATGTCCAGGATTAAATTACCGTTGACAACAACAAAAAAACAGACGCCCAGCGTTATGGTTGTATAGCTTGGATATAATTTGTTTTTTAGATTTTTTTATTGTTTAAATAACTAAGATGCCCAGCGTTATTGGGTTGTATAGCTTGGGGGATAATCTTATAATTAGTTTTTTTATCGATAAAAAAACGAGGATGCCCAGCATTATTGGGTTGTATAGTTTGGGGGATAATTTGTTTATTAATTTTTTTATTCATAAAAAACCAGGACGCCCAGCGTTATTGGGTTGTATTACTGGGGAAATAATTTGTTTATTAATTTTTTTAATTACAAAAAACTCGGACGCCCAGCGTTATTGGGTTGTATAGCTTGGGGGTTAATTTGTTTATTATTTTTTTTACTTATTAAAAACTTGTACCCCCAGCGTTATTGGGTTGTAAAATTAGGGGGTATTTTATTTATTGAATTATTAGTTCATAAAAAAAGCTGGGCGCCCAGCGTTATTGAGTTTTTTGTTTGCCTGGTCTGTGCCGGAAGATTTTCAAATTTCGCGGTACTACCTGGGCCGGGATCGGTCACTCTGGTGCAGACGGGTGCACTGCACACTGCACACAGGTGTAAACCAAGTGTAAACTGTAAGTTCTGTGATTACTTTGGTTCATTTAGTTTTGATATATTCTTCTGCTTTTTATTAATACTTGACTAAAATGCATGAAAACTATATTTTTTAAAATATATTCATCAGTCTAAGCATGTAATTTTTCTTTTATTGATAATTAATTATCTTACTGGGTGACGGCAAGAGAGAAGCTTTCAGTGTTAGTAAAAAAAGGAAGATGATTATAAGAAGAAAAGTAATCGACACGATTGCTACAAGAACAGGATCTAATAAAGTACCCATATCAAGATAATTATTCAAGAAATTTCAGACAGTTGGGGAAATAATTTATTAATATTGAAGAAAGAAGAATTATTTATCACTGCCTGCTGCTTGTATGATTGCTTACTAAAATTTTTTTTTTCTTTGCATGTGCTGCATGAAATAAATAATTTAAAAAATTTAGAATTTCATTGAGGGAAATAAATTTTAAAGGTTATGAGAACGGGTGCATGTGCGGTTCGTGCATTTACTACGCGTGCGGTAGCAGACGACGCAAGGATCTGCTACACATGGTTAACGGGAGGAAAACGATTTTCCAAGTTTCCTGAAGTTATTTTTTAACCGATTTTCATCAAACAAGGCTTAAAAAATAGCTAAAATTATTGTCTAGCGCGCTACAGAGCGTTTTTTTACATTTTCCCTTTTATTTTTTTTTTTATAGCCACTTTTTACTTCCAGCGCTGGTTACGTCTTCACCTTAATTATAATATTTTTATCAGTTGATCGTTTATAAAGTTGTGTACTCACGGATGCATTTTCAAATTGGATAATTCTTTCAACCTCAGCATGTGACGATAGTCATTGATATTCCTAAAGTAGCTGTTGGATGGTTTGAACTAGAACAAAGCAACAATTAGATGTTGAAAAAGTTGTGGTTCATAGACGCTCACCAGATCATAGTCGGTGAAAATAGTGTCCCGAGTGCTTATATTTTTCAAAATATTCGCCGTGATGATATCCAGTTGATTCGTGAGATAGGCTTCTCGAGTGTGAGTTAGAAGTTTCGCGTCGATTATTTTTAATTTCAGACTGTTCTTTATGTTGTCTATGATTTTAAAAGATTCTTCGGAATTGTATAGCTGGAAATAACGATTATTGTAACATTCAGTATACGATTAATGTGTACCTAGATGGGAAAATAGTATAGCTCAGCAAAAAATAAATTTGTCAAATTTTATTTCACCTGGAATGGCCATCTTCCACTTTTGAAAGCATTCAAAATTTCGTAGGATACGCCGTAAAGCTTCGTCTCCTTCAAACAAAATGAAGATCTAAAAATGAAATAAAAAGTGCTCCAAATTTAACTCTTACCCTCACCAAAATCCATTGAAAAAATTGAGCAAGTTACTACTTTTTATTTGTATACTTACTTGTCAACTCGATTGATCAATTGAGCAAAGTTCCAATTGAAGTATCTCAGATTATCTACCAGAGCTTTCATCACAACTGCCAAACCTGTGAATCAAACTCCATTGATAACTTCAACAATTCTAGCATGAAGCTTTTCACATACCTATGATTTCGTTATCTGTGTTTGAAAGAACTTGAAAAAGCTCGTTGAAGTACGGATGATTCTTCACAATTATGAACTCGTTCTCCTGAACGCTGATACCAACATTCTTGAATGCGTCGCGGATTATAACTTCAAAGTTTATCTTCAAAATAGTAAATTTTAATTCGACTCAAATGATAAAATAAAAAGTGTACCTATAAACTTACATATGTTTGATTTTCTTCATTCCTGTGTCGATTAAACTCTTGGGTCCAGTTTCGAAGGCTGACCTTGAAGTTCTTGCTATCTTCGTAATCCTTCGGTATTCCACGTAGGTACTGAGCTGCAGCCTGCAAAACACAAACAATCAATTTTTTATGATAAACAATCGTTAATGTCATATATTTAAAATCATTGCCATAATTGGTGAAGATCAATTTCAAAGTTAATCATTGTTATTGGGGATTTGGCATGAAAAATGTATAGGTAGTCTAATCAACAGGCAAGATGACTAATTTGAAACAATTTGAAAATATTTTAAATTTTTACTCGAATTTCTTTATCGTTTAAAAATTGAAAGTATCCAGTGTTTGAGGAACATTAAAATACGTACATCGAACAGTGACGAAAAAAACTCCCGCAAAGGTCTCAACTTCTGGTCCTCGAAAAATTCAAAAATGGAATTGTACATTGGATGAGTCCTCGCGTGGTCACGGAGTTTGGAATCCTCAACTGTTTCATTAAAGACTTGATAAATGTTCAGCAGAGATGTCAGATCCGGTGGTGTTATCTGAAAGATCATTCTTCAGAATAAATCAAATTTAAGGAAGGAAAGTTTTTTTGATTCAGTACCATTATTATGTTCTTCTCGAGGTTGTCCTGATCCTGGACAGCCCTGATTTCAAAAAAGGCTCGACCCATGTCGGCTTGGTAAACCATCTCGTCGATTTCCTGCCAGCTTCTGTTGTTGGCCGATCTTTCTTGCAGTTCTTTCAAATATAAAAGTGTATCGTTGATTTCTTTCCTGGCTAATTCACTCGCAGTGCCTGAAGTTTTGAAATTGTCAGGTTAGAATGTTCGAATTTGAAGAATTACTTATGGTAAGGTTAAGTACTTGCCTAAATTCAAACACTGTTTGTAAAGTTTTTTCTCTGATTGAAGGGCCTCGCCACCTCGGTCAAATGAGTCGGAAGTCAAAATAACTGAAATTATTTATTAAATATTCAAGTGATCAATTTTGCGACTCTTAAAAATAAATAGATTGTAGTATCTTATGTTTATGTTTGTAGTGCTCTTAATTTTAGAATTTTCAAATAAATATTTTAGTTCGTACCTTAACTGATAACTTACCAAGCGACATAACCTAAAACTTAACATCAGTTCAAAACTGTACCACAAACTAAAACATAAATATACTTAAACTGATTCCTAATCATAAATTCACCAATTTTTATCTTAATTGAGGAAAAATTAATTTTTTTTTTTTTGTAAGATTATCATAATGATTTCAGAGTGTAAAGTAATTAATGAAAAAAAAAATGTATATTACGTGTTACGTTATCCATCAAATACAAGTACTGCTGCCAAACGTAATCCTCAACGTCTAAATCATCCTTGTTGCAAAGGTAAGCGTGCACATTTTTGCACGGGATTTTTTCATTCAGCTCAACGCGTCTAACATAATTTTCATCTGGAAATTTCATAACAAAAAATTTGATGTCAGCATAATGATCCACTCGCCGTAAAAGTGCTATCACGCTTTCAGATATTTGACAAAAAAATTTGTTCCAAATCGAAATATCTTCTTCAAGAGATAAACCGTACTATTCAAACGTCTTATAAAATATTTTTCTCCAAATTTTACCATTAAAACAAAAACAAAAAATTTTTTTTTTAACAATTGTCCGGTAAATCTTGGTTATGTTTTTACTTACACAAATACTCGCAATCTCGGGTCGTGCATTTTTCTTCCCCGTTCAGTGGCAGCACGGAGCAAGACACCCACGCGACCAAAAGTAAACTTGAAAGATAAAAAAAAAGCTTCAGCATTTGTGAAATCTTACCGAATCGAAATGTTCGTAAAGTAACTTACACTAGCCAGCTAAACAACATCTCTTGAATGTTTTCAGTTTAGAATCCAATGTTTGACTGAACTACAAGTCCACGCTTGCGTGTGATAGTGTATTATGATAAGACAGACTTTTGATTTTTGATGACATGGATATAATTAGATTTCCAGAGTTTAGTTAAATTTATTTAACTCAATTAATCACGATAGAGCCGAATATTTGATGATAAAGTACCAACATTGATTTTAAAAGAATTTAAGTCGCGAGAAGATTAGACGTGATGTTGCGTAATCAAGAATAAAAAGTGACATTGACCCATTAGAGTGAGAGGGATCTATCAATTCAGCACTTTCGCGATTACTGATTGTTTATACTTCAACTCTGAGCAAGTATCTATGAATACAAATAAATTTTTTATTATTAATGATTTTGGAATTAGAATATTTTAAAAACTAAACGGAGAGTTTTTCAACTACTGTCGCATGCAAAATGATTGATTTACTTTTGAAAATAATAATCTAATGAAGCATTTATTGCATAAAATTATTCCCAGCTTTTATCAAACGATCTGTACATAACCTCAACTTTTCTAAATAATAATAATAAGCTCCCAATTAAAACAAAATCCATAACAATCGGTATGAAAAGCCACGGCTAGGTTCTCTATTGACAAACCCCAGCTTTGACTTCTTCCAAAAGTTTCTTAATTCGAAAGCATCCACTGTTGTGTGTTTTTTTTATTCTGATGATAATGGGTACGCAAAACCTGCACCCGTACACATTGTTTCCTGATAAAAGTTTCTCCTTAGCCTCTTCGTCGTCGTCGTCGTTGGCTTTGTTTTTGTTATACCCCGCGAGCCCGCACCTTATGCCACTCTTTTTTATGTTTGCCAACATTTTTCGTCCTTTTGTGTGCCAACCCACCCCCTATACCCCCTTTTATTTTGAGAGTTTGAAGCGCCATTGTTGCCCTGGAATTTTCAACTTTTCATGCTCGATGGTTTTTGCTTTTTTTTTATTTACTGTTTGTTTAGATTTTTTTTTTTTAAAGGTCATTTTTTATGAGTTGTTGGATTGAAAACTGTATCTTTCAAAATGAATTTTTAGGTTAGGTTTTTATTATGAGAGTTTAAAGCAATTTGAACTTTTCTTTCCAGATAATTTTAGATTTTTTATTTACTATTTGTTGAAGATAGCACTTTAAATACCAAGACACTGGCAAAACACAAGCGCTCATAACCTCAAAGTTATGTATGAAATTGAAATCATTTTTTTTTATAACACAAGTAAAAAAATAATCTAGGTAGTGGTTTGAAAAAAATTTAAGCAACCAATTTATTTAACAGCAAACATTTGAGGGAGTCCAGAACAATAAGCTACTCAACCTCTAATTTGAAACTAACCTAAAACTTCAGTAGCAAACAATATGAGAATTTTGTGATTTATCAGGTGTGTAGATAAATGATTGTTCTTGAAAACATTGAAAGCTGAGATGTTTAACCTAACCTCAAAATTGTGAACTATATTTTAACCGTTTCTCTGTAAGAAAAATATATAAAAATAAATAAAAGATAGAAAAATGGGATTAATCAAAAGCAAAATTACGCTTTTTTTCAGAGATGAAATCAGAAAATAGATTTCAGAAGCTTTATTAGAAAAATAAAACATTTAGTTCAACAAAAACACTGTTTCAAGAAATTAAAAAAAAAAGGTATTCAAAAACTGAATAGAAAGTACGTCCGCAGTTGGCAATAAGCTTGCAGCCTCCCGTGTGTTCGCATCTGCAGTATCTCGACGTCCCTTGCTGGGGGAGGATGGGACGATGACACACAGGCTATTAATCACTCGCGGGCCGGTCTTGTTTATTAAGTGAAACACGTACGCACCTGCAACACCGATACCCGCAATATCCGGATCACGTATTCTGGCGCACTTCGATCAACTATTTTTTCTTTTTTTTCCCTATGGCTCGATTTGGAAAATGGATTTTTAGTTGCTGGACGGGTTGACTTATTCTTTTTTTCAAAGGGGGAGGGGGGCGAAAAGGGTATTGATGCGAATTTAATTACCGGCGGCATTGATCAAAGGCACGGAGATATTGTCTTATCGAGCTTGCAAGTCTATAGGGGGAGATTAGTTTTTTTTTTTTTTTTTTTTTTTTTGGATTGCGGACTGGGTTTGATGGATTGAGTTTTTTGACGATTTTTCGGATCTTAATATTTTAGGGGATTTGGTAGAATTTTATTACTATTATGAAAGGTAAGTGTATATCTAAACGTTGAGGACACTTATCTTAATTTATAGTTTAGAATAATTTTTAGTTAGAATACATTTACCAAAATATCTTAATTAAAAATAATGAGTATAAAAACAGTAAAAAAGTGATAATATGTTTATTTGGCGTCTCTGTTGAGTTTTCAGTTTTAAAATAAATTATATTTTTTTCTGGTAACGAACGTAAACAATTAAATTTGATTTTTTTAAATCAAATTTCCATCATTATACTAATAATTGTTGTTTTGTTTGAATAATCATTTTTTGAAAACAGACATTTTTAAAGTAGTCACCAACGCTGAACCAATTAAATATATAAAATCAATTATAATTTCGTCTTTTATTATAAATTAACTGTACAAAATATTAAATACTAAAAAATAAATAAACTAATTACAATTAATATACAAGCAATTCGTGCGAAAAATAAATCACTTTTGAATGTTATCAAATCATTAAGCATTGCTTGGTTAATTATAAAATTAAAAATTATAATATTACATATCAATAAAATTAGATGTTATTACAAAAAAAATGAAACATTTACTGCAAATCGCATAAATTACACATTTTAAGTGCAAATCAATCATTCGCATTAAGGATTTAAAAAATATATAAATTTCAATTTTTAGATAGTAACTTTTAGCGCGCTCTAGTAACATTTAAAATAATTTTTTTTTTTTTTTTTTTTTTTTTTTTATAATAGCCGTGAAGAATTAAATTGTCTAAATTGAATTACCGTCATCATGATAAGAATTGTTGAGTCGCTTACATAATCATTTTTTGAAAATGGACTTTTCAAATTAGTCCCTAATTCTGACACAGTTAAATTCAGTATCAATTAAATCTTATAAATTTGAAATTTTTATTTTTTTTATTTTTTGTCTTGCATTTATTTTCATTTATTTATTATTTTTGGTATGTTCAAATCTGCTAAGCTCTATAAAGTTCAGCCTACATGACCTAGAGGTTTGAAATTTCATAGTAGTCTCAAGATTATATGACAATACAATTATTCATGGTCAGTTTTTGAGCTGGACGACCAGGTCGCTGATGATGGGGTAATGACGAAAGTCACCTTAGAAATCATCTCCAAGGAATCAGTCCGATTGAAATTCTCTGGGATTATCTGAGTAATAATACTTTTTTATTTTATACAGTTATTTTTTATTAAATAGTTATGAAAAAAAAAAATTCAGAAAAATAATTATGGATTTTTTTTAAACTATCTCTACATAATAAACAATTTGAAGCTACGCTTCTATCAACCGTTTCATGACAGCTGCGCTTTTTTATTAATTCATTACTTTAATTTAGAAAAGCTTTTTTTTTTGGTTATCCATCTTTTTTCAATTCTTTTCTAATGCTTGGTCCTTAGATAAATATCTGACAGCGCATTTTTGATAAAGCTGCGTCCAAAAATCTGTGGTTATTGACTTTTTAATTCTAGAGATCGAATTTTCACATATTTTCACGTAAGCGTACAATCCAATACTCATGGTTATTTGATCATCTAGTCACTACAGCAAATCTATTTTTTTTTGAAACATTTAAACAGTAAGTCCTGAAAATTTTGGAAATATCCTTTTAAATATTTGAGAAACTAAAATTGAAAAATTTGTTTTTTTTCCATACCATAAAAGCTTTTCGAAATTTGGTCGACATCATGTTGTAGATTATAGGATTAATCAACGACGAGGAATAACTTAAAATGTACGTAAATTTGTAAACTTTAAATGAAAAATCAACTTCAAATTTCATGAGAAGCCAGATTATTCGAGTCACTAATGAGGGCATCCAGCAAATGATAAACGCTCCAACTAATATCACTGTAAAATAAATAAAATCACTGTACATATATATTTTTATGGTTGTTATTATTATTATTATTTTTTCAATAATCATTAGTATGCATTTCCGAACAAAAATATACTTTCTTAAAGAACTTTTTTTTTAAGATTTTCAGATCATTCGCAAGATTTGTTCAGGTTTGTCTGGTTTCACTTTATAAAAGATTCATTTTACAAAAATTATGCATAGTTTTATCAAAGTATCAACTTCCTACCGCTAGGTGGCAGAGCAAAGTTAAACGGTTAGAATAAACATAACCTAAAAAAAAAAAATAGAATAGAATAAAATAATAATGCATACATTATAAAACATTAATAACCATTTTCATATTTTTCTGAGCAAAAGTCTCCAGGTTTGGCAGGGTTTAAAGACTTAAATAAAAAGTATCGCCAATAATCAATAAATATTATTTTTTAAGGAAGTCCATTCTAAGGATGCGGTTTCATAACACAAAATTCAGCGCCGGAATTGACCTGTTCAAATTCGTTTAGCCAATAACAGCTTTTCTTCAACAGGAAGATCCACTCTGATTGGCTAGTAAATTTAAGCAGCCTCGTTCCTACGCGAAAATTTCTTATCATGTAACCACAACCTTACGATTTGATTGGATAAAAATTATCATTTACTTAGCATTTTAGGAGCCCGCTGTTTCGAGGTATTTGCTAAAATATTGTTGCTTTTGATTTTCCTGGCTGATTTTATAATTTCCAGGCCCGTCTGTACGTACATGATCGATATGATTACCATTGGAAGGATCATATAAAAATTGTTCGGAACGCTATGAACAAGAGACCGTATGCACCATACTCGTTGATGAAACCACAGGTTGACAGACTTAGATCGTCAATGTGATGCATAAAAACACACAAAAAACTATCTGGAAAACCGCCAAAAAAACTGATCAGCCATACCAAAATTATAGCTTTTATAGCCCGAGATTTACTCGTTGACTTGTGCTTGAAGGCCACCAGAGGGCGACACGTTCCCACATATCGCTCGGCACTGAGTACGGTGACCGTCAGAAACATTGCATTTGTCGTTACTTTGGCAATCATGCAGCTAAAAAAAAACAATGTTAATCTATTACTTGCAGTTTTTTTTTCATTTTGTCATCCTCTCTAAAATTAAAAGAGTAGGGTTAGCTTGAAATCACTCAAAAAGAATAAAAAATCACTCTTTATTGGAACAAAAGTGCGCCACTCTAAGCGATGATAGGCGCACTTTTCACTCTTATGGAGTGATTTTTCACTCCTCCAGATTTAATGTCATCATCATCAACGGACATTTCATCGATAGTCCAAAAATCTGCAGATTCAAAATTACCAATGAGCGACTGAAATGATTAATATATGCATGTAAAAAAAATACAATTTATTACATGCAAAATTATTAAGATTCTTGATTGTTACTGATTTCTTTACTTATTTCAGTCTCTTCATGATAATTTTTGATCTGCAGATTTTCAAAGGTTTTTCTATGATGGAACCGACCAAATGCTTTTTACATAAGTAACTTAAAAATTATTTATTCAATATTTGAAATACTAAAACTTACTTGACTTACTTGATCTGGCAACCCAAGTCGTTATCAATAAATCTGATGGTGTAAACTGGAGAAAAAAAAAACCAAAATCATAATGTCCGTAAGGGCCAAGTTGAAGAGGTATAGATTCGTATTGGTTCTCATGGTTTTGTTACTCAATATAACAACACAAGATAAAATGTTTCCAATCAAACCGAATAATTCCAGGCAAAAGTATGTCACCATCATTGCTGTCGAGTAAGCTACCATATCAAAGCTTCCGAATCTTTTTTCTGATGATGAATCATTGTGCAACATTTTAACACCTTTCGTGAAATTTTTTATAAAAATTGATTAACAAATAGGAATGGTTATGAATTCCCCTTTTTTACGAGTAGTTTGTAGATCAAAGGAATAAAAACTACTGACCGAGCGATGAATAAAATAATAATCCATGCATCAATTAAAAAGGAATGTAAATAATTTTAAATAAATCATTATTTTTTAAGTCATAACCATGAACAATCAAATTTGATTTGTTTAAATTGGTTTATCATTACTATATAATAAAAATTGTTGTTTCGTCTATACAATCATTCTTCGATTAAATTTAATTGTACGAATTGAAAAGTTTGAACGATTCTTACAATTTTTTGGTGATGAAATCATTTTACAAAAATATACTTATGGAATTAAATATTAAGATTAATTGGCCACTGGAGGAAAGAAAAAATAATATAAAACAAAAATAAAATAAAATAAAATAATTAGAAAATCAATAAGTAAAAAATAAAATAAAAAATAAAAAATAAATAATAATTTAATGATAGAAATAAGTTTGTGAATATTTCTCAAAGTTTTAAGCCAGGGTTTGCTTAACAAATCAAAGAGAATATTCACTTGCTTATTGAAAAAAGAAAAGATGTAGAAGGTTAGAAAAGGAAAATGTAGAATAAGTAAATTCGGTTTCGTCCTTATTAGTATGTCCTGTATTATAAAAATTATTGTTTCGTCTATATAATCATTCTTCGATTAAATTTAATTGTACGAATTGGAAAGTTTGAACGATTCTTAGAATTTTTTGGTGATGGAATCATTTTTCAAAAATATAATTATGGAATTAAATATTAAGATTAATCGGCCACTGGAGGAAAGTAAAAATAATATAAAACAAAAATAAAATAAAATAAAATAAAATAATTAGAAAATCAATAAATAAAAAATAAAATAAAAAATAAAAAATAAATTATAATTTAATAATAGAAATAAGTTTGTGAATATTTTTTTTAGAAATTTCCGTAATGAATTTCAGAATATTTTTAATTAAAAATAAATAAAAGAGGATGCGAGGTTGCAATTCTGTAAGTAAAATATACGGAAGCCCGGTCACGACATCTTGCTTGCTTGCTTGCAACCTTGCGTCTTGCATCGTTCCTTGCTTGCGCCCTTGCTTGCTTGCTTAACCTAATAGTTTGCTTTGTTTTGGTCTTGCAAGAGTGGGATGAAACTGGCGTTAAAAATTAAAAAAAAATATATTTGAAAATCAAGTTTTAAAAACAACAGTTTAAAATTATAGATAAAATTGACAGGTATTTTAATTTTTCTAATTTTTATGGCAGTTTTTTTTAACTTAGTTTTCTTTTTTACAGGGATATATCATTATGACAGAAACTTCGTAACCTAAAAAATTCTATCTTCCAACCTTTCGATTTTTTTAACAATCCGTGTCTAAAGCTAAAAGTTATGAGATAAGTGTGAAAAAAGAAGAAAAACTTGTTTAATATTTCATCATGAACGAAACTAAAGAGATCACTGTCACTAGCCCTCGAGGTTTATCGACTCTTAAAGAATATTTTCCTTATGCTAATGGATTAGTATACATTAAAGATGGAAAAAAAACTACTCTTTTCATTAAGGATAATCACTTAATTATTTATCTTGACGTTAAGGATTATGAAGTAAATATAGCTAGCAACGGTAAGTATTTCAATGTAGTATATTGTGGAGTCATTTTTTATATAAATCAAATATTGCATAATAACAAATATTAAAGTTTGTCAGCATAGAATAGAATTTAAATAATATTTATGTCAAGTGTGTTAATTTAAATATAATATATAAATATTTCAAGTTATAAAATTCATAAATTTTTCTATTTGAGTGAAAGAAAAACTGCTATTTAATTTTTAATATCTTTACATTATTTACTCTGGTTTCTAATTTATTGAATACAATCTGTTTGGATCAGTTCCGAGTAAAATTTTTGTTTTATAAAGAAAAATTAAATTTATTATAAAATAATAGCAATTGATCATTAAAAAACCTTTTAGGTGATTCATTGACAAATGATACCTTAATAAACAATGCATTCACTAAAGTAACGGATGCCAAGCGAGAACAAATAATCAGAATTAGAAACATTATGTTCAATGGACTTCCAGAAGTAAAATTCGATAAAAAAGATGAAATAAAAATCATTGACTTTGGTTTAAGCACATTTTCTCAAGCAGCGACAATGTTTCGTACTACTCTGGGAAAACATTATATTGGAACCTTCGTCTACATGGCTCCTGAACTAGCGATTCAGAAAGAGCGAGCAACAATCCACTCCGATATCTGGGCAGTCGGCTGCGTAGTAGTAGAAATTTTAACTGAAAAACCCATTTGGGGAGACCTTGATGACGAAGATGTAAAAAATCGGGTTCAAGCAGGAGAGATTACAAATTTAATGGAAGTACCCATAGGTCTTCGACCAATTTTAAAAGACTGCTTTGCTTTTAAAGCGTCTAATAGACCAACAATTTTTCAGTTATACCTGAAAATAACAAAAAACTCTCAAGTAAACTAACTTATTCTAGTATAACCATTTTAAGTTTCACTCTCATATATATTTAAATTATTTTTTTGAAACGATTTTTCATTAAATCAAATTCATAAAATTACTGTATACAATATAATATACATGTTTTATTTATTTCTAATTCTATGAAACCATAACTATGAATACTTAATAAAAAAAAAGACATTATCCAATAACGTTTGTTAAAGTAGAAGATAAACGCTTTACATGTTTCTAGTTCGATAGTATTGACGTGCAAATTTAAATAAGTATTTTTTTAATAAACGATTTTTTATTAATTGTATGTACTATGAAAAAAGTATCAGCCTATAGTTGATAGAACACTACTTTTATCTTTTACAGTGAAAACAAGTTTGCTGCTGAATGTGATCTTTTATGCCTAAAATTATTATGAAATATTTTTGTATTAGTTAATGTACAATTATTACTAAGTATTTTGATGCATGGCTGTAAAATAAATGTAATGTAAAAGTTTTAGTTTAAAAAGTTATATTGTTCATAGATTTAGTAGCTATAAATTGAGAAACTGACTGTTCCAAACATACTTTTAATTTCATGTAAATTTTATTTTTTTCACAAAGCGTTTTTAGTTCTTAAGTAATTCAAATATTTAACTAATAATACTGTATTTTGTTACTTACTTTAAACCCTCCCAAAGTGCTGTTTCTTCAGTAAAAAGTATCAAAATCGTACTTTCAAAAATTGATTACCGTTTCTGTATTTGTTTTAATTGATAGAATAATAAGATTCTATTGTTAAATAAATATGCGTTGAATGAGCAACTATGTATTAAAAGAAACTGTTGAGAATCAATGATAAAATAAAAAAAGTTTATTATTGTACACTATTTTTATATATTACAATTTTTTTATCACATTTTTACAAAATTATAGTCAAATTAATATTACAATTATCATTTTTTCGTTATTAATTTCATATTTTTCTAATTCTAACAATATTTTAAAATATAAATTTCTCCCTTTACTGGAGTTGCAATCCCATCGGGGAACATTGCATGGACTAATTCTGTAAATAATGGATCACAAAATCTTGGCCTTTCTGCAAAAGCTTGAAAACAATTAGCAATATGCTGTTCTTCTACTTTGAAACCACAGTCTCTAGCACCTGACATCTCTGGTTGGTAATAAAGAAAATTTGGTTTGCCTGGTTCTACTTCTCCATTTTTTTGTTTTCTTATTACATGGGTGTTCCACTCTCTTTTTATCAGTTGCAAGTCTAAATTAATCAAGTTTCCAAAACAAAACCTAAGGCACTCCAAGTGGGCTTTATTAGATTTTTTAAAATATCCAGCAGTCTTCATTGACTTAAAGAACTTAATCCAATAGTCCATGCCATGTCTCCTCATCCGCCCCCAGCTACTTTCAGCTCTCTGGTTAGCGGTACTTTTACCTTTAACAAAAGATTTGAACCTGGCTAGTTCATCTTTATGCTCCCACCTAAAAGCTATTTGAAGATTTTCAATTAAGGTATTTTCTGTACCATGGTCAGATCTGACAAGAGCTGGAACGCACCCAAACTTTTCAATTGCTGAGAGAAAATAATATGCTACTACTTCCGGCTTATTGTTAGTAGTTGCTACTTCTAGCCACAATACTTTACGGGAGAAGCCATCAACTCCTCCATGAATACAAAACCCATAAGGCTTCAGCTTGTCATATCCATCAGTGTGCCAGGCAAAGTTCGGGCCTGGCACTTTGTACTGACGAGTATGCAGCTTGTACCTTGCTCTTTGCTCGATACCTTCTGGATCAAGAACTCTTAAAAGGTTTAGAACAGTTTCACGATAAACATCTAGTCCATACAGTTGTCTTAACCGTTGCCACATGGCTTTGTACCCAAGGCGCTACCACTTCCTCCTAATTCTTTTATAATTGCTGCAATTATTGCTGGTAGATTTTCTTGTTTATTTTTTCTTTTTAATCCTAGCTTTTTTATTATTCTTTGGAGTTGCCTGTAACTTATCACATCTCCAGTTGTTATCAAAATTTCTCTAATTTCTGAATAAGAATAATTTTCTTCAAAAAAATACTTAATAATTTGCTCTCTGTTATTCATTATATATAACTGTAAATAATAAGAATAAATAAAAAAACTGCCATAAAAATCAACAGAATAGAAAGAAAAAAATACCTGTATATTTTATTTTGGAGTAAACTTAGTTAACTTCTAGTACGGTTCAAATAACCAGTAGAAATAACTGTTCAAACCATTTTAATTTTGGAGCAGTGAAACCAATACAAAATAAACTATTAGGTTAAGCAAACAAGCAAGCAAGGGCGCAAGCAAGAAACGATACAAGACGCAAGGTTGCAAGCAAGCAAGCAAGCAAGATGTCGTGACCGGGCTTGCGTAAAAATAGGCTTTAAGTAGAAATCTTATTCGTTTTATTCAAAGTTTTTCTGGTATTTTAATATTTATTTTTTTATTTTATAATACCAGTTGAGAAAACAGATTATTATTAAAACTGTAATTTATTTGTTTGAACAATATCTACCGCCTTCTACTGGTCCTTAAGGCATGATAAATAAATATTATCCATGGTTTTTTTTTGATAATTTGCAAATGCTGGGTCTTAACAAAAATATCTGACAGCGCATTTTTAATAAAAAAAGCGTCTAAAAATCTTTAGTTATTGACTCGTTATTTTTACATATTTTTCACATCAGCGTACAATGCATTACTCATTGTAATCTGATCATCTAGTCCCTACAGCAACTCTTTTTTTTTGAAACATTTAAACAGTAAGTCCTGAAAATTTTGGAAAAATTTTTTTAACTAGTTGAGAAACACAAATTGATAATATAAATTTTGTTCCGTACCATAAAAGCTTTTCGAAATTTGGTTGACATCATGTTGTAGATTATAGGATTAACCAACGACGAACAATAACTGAAAAAGTACGCTAATTTGTAAAATTCAAATGGGGATTCAAATTCATGTTCCATGATAAGCCAGAGTATTCGAGCGACCGTCGTGGGCGTCCAGCAAATGATAAACGCCCCAACTAATATCACTGTAAAGTGTAAATTAATTTTTATAGTTATTATTTTATGTATTCAAATCATCATTATTATGCGTTCCCGGACGAAAGCCGACTTTTTTAAAAAACTTAAACGAGTCTTACCAAACATTAATATAATTGAAATTTTTGGACCATTCGCAAGATATGCTTAGGTTTGTGCATCATACTTTAATAACAATTTTCATACCTTTCTGGAAAAAACTTCAAAAGTCACATGATTTGGCAAAACTTAAAGAAAAAGTATCGCAAATATTACAGTTTGTTAAAAAAGTCCATTTTCATACTTTGTTTTGATTGAAATTGTTTATTTACTTAGCATTTTAGGAGCCCGCTGTTTCGAGGTATTTGCTAAATCATTGTTGCTTTTTATTTTCCTTGCTGATTTTCTAATACCCAGTCCAGTTAGTCCGTACATGATCGATATGATTAGCATTGGAAGGTTCAAGAAAAATATTGTTCGGAAAGCTATGAACAAGAAACCGTAGGTACCATATTCATTAACTGAGATACATTTCACAACACTCGGCTCGTCAATGTCATGGATAAGAACACACATAAGACTTTCCAGCAAGCCACCAAAAAAACTGAGCAGCCATACCAAAATTATAGCTTTCATAGCCCGAGGTTTACTAGTTGACTTGTGCTTGAAGGCCACCAGAGGGCGACACATTCCCACGTATCGCTCAACACTGAGTACGGTGACCGTCAGAAACATTGCGTTTATCGACATTTTAGACATCAAGCAGCTGAAACAAAATTTGTTAGTCTATTATTTACAGTTTATTCATTCATAATTTTTTTAATATCAATGTGATATTAAATGAATTAAAAATATAAAATAGTAAGAAAAATCTGATTGTGTACCATTTTATTAAGATTCGTAGTTTTTACTGATTTATGAGTTTATTAACTAAAAAAATGTTAAATAATAGGAATTTTGGATTTAGAGTAATTGGTAGCGTTCGATTAATGCGAACAGTGCATTCGTTCGGACCATGAGCGTTTCTCGATAGTTTGAACCAAGTCAAACAATCGTCTGCAATTTTTGAGTCATGAAGAAATAAATTTTTTTTCACAAATAAATAGGTAACTGGTTACCCAAAAAACCCAATAATACTAAAAAAAAGCAATTTCCACGAATCCAACATTACCATTAAAAAATTTTGAATTTTTTAAATCTAGTTGACTTACTACATCTGGCAACCCAAGTCGTTATCAATAAATCTGATGTTGTAAATTGGAGAAAAAAAAACCAAAATCATAATGTCCGCAAGGGCCAAGTTGAGCAGGTATAGATTCGTACTAGTTCTCATGGTTTTGTTGCTCAATATAACAACACAAGATAAAATGTTTCCAATCAATCCAATCACTTCCATAATAATGTACATAACAATAATTTCTGTCGAGTAAACTTCAACTTCACACTTTACGAATCTTGAGTCAGATAATGAATCATTGTTCAACATTTTAACACTTTTTTAACTTTAAAAAAATTTATAAATTTATGAATAAACTCATGAAATGGAAACAGTTTTGAATACTTTTTTTTTATAAGTTGTTTGCTGATATGAGGAATAAAAACGACTGACCGAGTGATTAAAATTACGAACAATACATACATAAATTAAAAAATTAATGTTGAAAATGGTTTTAAATAAATTATTATAACATAATAACCGTGAACAGTAAAATTTGGTTTGTCTAAATTGAATTGCCAGTGTACTACTAAGAATTATTGTTTCGTTCACATAATTATTTTTTCAAATTGAATCGTCTAAATACAAAAGCAAGAACAATGCTTAGTATTGTTGTTTGGTATACAAAATTATTTTTCAAAAATATACTTTTCATATTAGCCTCACACTAACGCTGACTTAGTAAAGGGTATAGCCGACAAAATTTTGTTTACAAAAAATGTAGTTTTTCTATGTAAATATATATCAGTTTTACTTTGACTAAATATGCGCCTGCTATGTGGCGATTCATATTCAAAATTTTTTTAAAATTTCTACAGCTGATTTTGGTTAAAGTACATTGAAAATAAATTTTATTGATTCACACCTCTGATAGTTTTATTTTTTGATAATTCGAAAGTGCTAAGTAGGAAAAGTTTTTTAAACTTTTTGAAAAAACATTACATCAGCGCACAATATACTACTAATTACTTGATCATCTAGTCACTACGGTCACTCCATTATTTTCGTGAGAACATTTTTTGAATCTCCAAATTTTAACCAGCGAATCCTGAAAACATTTGAAAAATTTCTTAGTAGCCACTTAATTTGAAAACATAAATTTTTTTTTCTTACCTTAAAAGCTATTCGGAACTTGGTTGACATCATATTGTAGAGTACAGGATTGATCAACAACGAAAAATAATTGAAAAAGTACGTTAGTTTGTAAAATTTAAAAGTCAGGTGTATAACATCAAATTTTGTAAGAAGCCAAAGTATTCGAGCGACCATCATGGGCATCCAGCAAATGATAAATGCCCCAATTAATATCACTGTAAATAATACAAATATTATTGATTTATTTATAAAAACTATTATTATTCTAAGTTTCCAAGCATAGTCATAATTTTTCGGACATAAATTTGAATTAGAAAATTTTTTCCCAAACTTCGAAAAAATTTCCACTTAATTTAATAATCTCGAGTTTATTGAAACTTGGAAAATTCTGACAAATTTGTGTTAAAGAATTGCAAAGTTCATTTAGTTAATTTGTTAAAAAAAGTACTTATATAGAAATTTTTTATTTACTGAGCATTTTGGGAGCCCGCTGTCTCGAGGTGTTCGCCAAATCGTTGTTGCTTTTGATTTTCCTTGCTGATTTTCTAATACCCAGTCCCGTAAGTACGTACATGATCGATATGATTACCGTTGGAAGGATAAAATAAAAAATCGTTTGCAACACTAAGAATAACAAAACGTAAAATTCGTCATTTCTGATGTGACCGCAGGTCGGCAACGTAAGGCACCAAAATACAAGTAAGGCTTTCCGGCAAGCAACCAAAAAAACTGACCAGCCATACCGAAATTATGGCTTTATAGCCCGAGATTTACTTGTTGACTTGTGCTTGAAGGCCACCAGAGGGCGACACGTTTACCGACACTTTGGTCATCAAACAGCTGGAAAAAAAACAACAATTTTTCATACTTAATGGTAATTTTTTATTTGTTTGAAAAAGAAATCATCCCTGATTAATCATTATACATTTACATTAATAGCACAGTGTATCAATATATTATGCGTGGAAAGAGACTGCATGCATTGGTGATCAAAGATGCAGAGTCTATGATGACCATAATGTGAATATGTGCTTTAAATTTAAAGGTTATGGACATTACGCTGCCAAGTGTGAATCAGCTGATTACATTTGTGTTGTTGTGGCCATCACAAGGAAACTGAATGTTATCAGACAACTTTAAAGTGTATAAACAGTGTAAAATTTAATGAGTAAAATAAAATAGATGATAAATTGGAGGCAATCAATCATAAGGCTTATACAAGAAGGATCAATGTGCTGTTTGAAAACATATTGTTTAAAGTGCCATTTGACTTACTTAATCTTGCAACCCAAATCGCTACGAAGAAATACAAAGGTGTAAACTGGAGAAAAAAAAATCAAAATCATGATGTCTGCTAGGTGCCAAGCTGAACAGGTATAGATTCGTATTGGTTCTCATGGTTTTGTTACTCAATATTACAACACAAGATAAAATTTTTCCAATCAAACCGAATAATTCCAAGCAAAGGTACATCACTATCATTTCTGTCGAGTAATCGTACACTTCAAAAGTTCCGAAATTTTTGTCGATTGTTGAATTATTGATTAACATTTTTAACACTTTTTGATGAAAAAACTTATAAATAGGAAATGTTATGGTTACTCTTTTTTTTAGAGCAGTTTCTAGATTAGGGGAATAAAAGCGACTGACAGAGCGAGGATTGAAATAATAAGAAAACCGTATGTCAAATTAAAAATTCATGACTTAAACAATTTTTTAAAAAATTATTTTTTTTCTCAGCCTTGAGCGATTAAATTTTGTGCGTCCACAATAAATAAAGACTAGAATAATGATTATAATTGTTGTTTTGATTTCACAATTATTTATCAAAAGTAGACTTTTCAAAGCAGTTGCACGCTAAATTAGTTAAATTTGGCTTTAATTAAATCAAATTGCTTTCAAATTCGTCTTTTTTTAAATAAAGACCCTAATAGAGTTCCTAATTTACTTATTAATGCGCGCTTTATTATTACTTTTTTTATTTTTGCAATAGACTTGAAATCTCATAATATATAAAAAAATGAATTTTTCTAAACTAACATCTACGACGAATAAGTACAAGAGTTACACGAAGCAAAAGAATGTAGGCAAAGCACCCCCCAATGGTTGTAAAAAACGAGAGCAGCTCGCGGCTTATTGTTCGGGGTAGTCTTTTGTGCTCGATACTTCGACCCTTGGTGGTGGCGGCGGTGGTGCATTCAAGCCCGGGAAACCACAATGCAGGACCATCTTTGGATTTAGAAACACGGCCCGCGTCTCTTTCCATTCATTCGAGACCGAATTCATGCTGAAAGGGTTCATCAAACTCGTGCCGATAATTAGCTGCGTGGCTTATTGACTTTTTATTTTGAGGTTATGGTTTCAACTTTAATTTAACAATCTTTATTTTGGTTTAAAATCTTTGTAAACTTTTCAAATACTTTCTAGCATGACGTTTCTTATGGATATTCGATGAGGATTGTTGGATTCTGAGTGTCATATGACATGTCAAATGATAGTGTTTTATCAACGCTGCCAATCACTATCATTTTTGAATTTATTTAACAATAATATTTGGCTAAACATCTTGATGAACTATTATTTCATACTAATAATGAAACTGGGTAACACAAATTGGTCATGAAATAGGTCCTCTAAGACTGTCATATGATGATTTGATGTAAGACTGACAATAAACTGCAATATTTTAAGTACCAATTGTACGTCAAACATTCACACAGAATTACTATCGCAAGACTTTTTGAAACACAAAGAAAATCAGGTTCCTTCTCTCAGCTAACCCAAGAGTAAATTATCCAAATCAGGTTGGGACTCTGAGTAATTCATGCAAGTCCAGCATCATACTTTCCTCATTAAGAAGGAAAGAGACTTTGTGAAAAAAAAAGGGGGGGGTCCAGAATAACGTAAACAAATTGGGCGCGTCGTCTGCTGGCTTCAAAGAGAAAATTAGCGCCGCGTTACAGCCGGCGACAAAGCCGAGCGAGCATCTGCACTGGTACTACTACGACAACCCCCGGAAATTACATTTCAGCGTCGCGGGTGTAGTAATAACGCATCGCGCGCGGAGGGAAGGGCTGCTTTTGAAATAGCTACTCAAAAACGTGTTTACGTAGCGGAGGGATTATTCGGCAAATATATGTATCGGTGTATTTATTAACCGGGATCAAACGACGCTTTGGATGAGCAACCGATGTTTGCCTTGCTACCTGATTGAGAAATTGTTTTTTTTCTGGGTGTACCTACTTGGTAGACTGACTTTTTTCAAAGTAAATAACAATTTTTTTTCAGTGTAGAGTGAAACCTCTGCAATTCAAAGTATTAGTCTATAATTCGAAATTCTCTATAATACGAAGTAACCTTTTGCCACTTAAGCTACTTATGTTCTTTATCTTAAAAAAGATGAATAGGAAATTTTTTTCTAATTTCATAGCTAGTATATTTTTTGCAGAATTTATTACTCAAGAAAAAAAGGCCAACTTTTTTTGTCACAAATAACATACGATGGTGTATAATTAACCACAAAGTGCAATGCAAATTTTATGAGAACCAAATCAAAGTATATTTATTTTTTTAGATGTCACTAAGGACCTAACCATAACCTCTAAATTGAAAAAATTGAAATTAGTCGCAATACGCTTTTCACGATACCATTGCAACCTGTCCGTCATTAGATTTGATTTTATAAGTTTATTGTATGTACATTAAGTTGTACAAAATTAGCATTGAAAGTATTGAAGAACTGTTCAAACCAAAGAAACTATCGTGTCACATGACAGCCACTTATGTCATAACACGGTCATTAAATAATTAATGGTCACAGTACTTACCTAGTCACGAATACCAGTTTCCTGAAATTTGTAAAAATTGTAAATCTTTTTGAGAATCCATTCGATAAAACGTAAAAAAATACTTTACGTAGCTTACACATTTTTCGAGGGATGACACTAAATTTGACCAGCGATATTTCAGGGTAACTTTATAAGACGGGCCGAGGGGGGCGAAGGGGATGGAAAGAGAAAAAAATTTTTTTTAGGGAGTGAAAAACCGAGAGCAGTATATTTGCGAGGGGGAAAAGAAGATTCCGCATGCATAGAAAAAAAAAAGGAGGAGAGAGTCAGTTTTACTTTCAATGGGATTTTCATGCGGATCACGTAGAGCGAGCGAGCGAAACTTCTGAAAGGGAGGAGAGCACCGAGAATAACTGGGGAAAATATTAATTTACTTTGAAAACAATAATATTGTTGCGATGCTCTTTAAATAACACGAATGAGATGACTGTGAGGAAAACGATTTTATGGGGAACGGAAAGAATATTTTTATTTTGTTATGGTTTACAGGGAATTTGTTGTGTTTACAGGGTGCTTGTTGTGAATTACACAGTCATTTTAAAAAACCTAACCTAAAATAGTTGGCAGATTCTACAAAAATTATAACGATGCAGTGCTAAGTGTTCACTGGATTTATATTGTTGATTATTTCATATAAAGTTGTATAATGATCCTTTACTATAGCACCATCCTCATTACGAGTTTAAAACGAGGTTATGAATTTTGGCGGGAATTCAAATGAATTCAAAATATTTTGTACATTTAAAAAAAATGATCAGTTTTTTCTTGTTTAAAATTAAAAAAAAAAGGTTGAATATAGGAGAAACAGAGAGTACACAAAAGGTAATTTAAATTATTCTCTTGAATGGCCCGGATGAAAAGAAGGACGTTAGATTGACGAATGACTTTCGCGATGGGCGATGATCGAGTGGAAAAGAGAAGGAGGCGAAGAAGACCGAGTGGCGGGACGCGATAAAGGTAACGAGTCTTTCGTCATTTCCTACCAACAAGCTCAAATAAACTGCTTATCGTTACCTTTTTTTTTCTTTTTTTTTCTCTTTACCCAACCCAAACGACACCTACCCCAAGTTTAATCAGTGACAGAATCCCTATTAAAATTCTCTCTCTATTCATCATATTTTTTTTTACAGAGTTGTCTTCCTGATTTTTTGAATTTTCTTTAATAATTTGGCAGTATTAAGTAATTGGCAGTTGAAAAATTGGTTCGTTTTTATTTTACATAAATTTAAAGGTCAAACTGAAATTAGCAACATCAACTCATGCAAAATTCGATTGAACTTTGAAATCAATTTTACAGAATAGTCAAATCCATCTTGACTAAATAATTTTAGTATACTTTAAAGTGAGCTCCATTGAATATCACAAATTAAATCAAAATCCACTTTGAAGCTATGGGTTATTTCAACGGATTTCAAAATTTTTCTGTCCCTACATGGTCGTCAAATATTTTTTCAACATATTTTTTGTCCATAATACATGTAAAAATAAGACTTTTGCAAGCGACTAGATGTCTCTATCTCATTCACACATGGCGGTACATTTTTCAGAGGTCGAATAAAGACATATTTTCAGGTCTTTTTCAAAAAATTCTCATTCGCATTTGGAATAAGCTAGAAATACCAGGCTGAAGAACTAAATTTTTTCAAAACATTAAGTTCAAGGAAAAAATTTTCTCAAACAAAACTCACTCTTACGAATATCTCAGTAAAAGTCACTCACTCCTCCAGCTAATAAATTGCAACTACAACTTAATGAAACTAATTGAAACGAACAATTTTTCCGGTGTTCCCGCGAGAGAAAAATAACTCCGCAATTAATTAAAAGTTTCGGTAAAAAGCCATAGTTCAAACTTTAATATTTCACGGTAGGTTTGCCTCCTCCTCCCCCGCAAAACCGCGTGTTCACATAGCATTGAATCGCAAGAGTAAAAAGCCGCTCCATTCAAATATCCGAGAGTTTGGGCGCGCTCGCCCATTAGTAGATTGTATTGTGACCGAGCAAAACCCCCCGATGAATTAAAAGTTCCGATGACCCCACTCGAAGTAGATTAATTTGCGAGTAAAAAAAGCGCGATGCTTCCGGGAAATTGAAAGAAAACGTCCCTCGACTCCACGAATTATGGTGAAACAGTGTTTGTTTCTAATTGAGTCTTTCGTAGCCAAATTCAGTTAAGAGACTTTATTTTCTTCATTCTCACGAATACAGAGTTGGGTCTTATAATGCAATAAAAATTGAAAAAGTTAGGTTATGTGAAAAATTTTTGAACCAAAGAAGTAATTTGAATAATGAGATTTTACGCAACTAGTGTGAGAAGTTATACATTTAAATAGAGAGTTGTTGATGCATAGTTTCGGACATTAGCCATTGATTAAGTATTTCATGACTGAAAAATAAAAAAGGTAGAAATTTTACCTTTTTACAGATGTAGAAAATTACCTTCACCACAGATAAGCAAACTCCTTTCATATTACATTCATATACCATTTTGTCAGATCATTGAAATTAAAAGCACCTTGGTTACTCAAACCATGACCCATCGAAAAAGGTTAATTTCCAAGAAATCTCCCCCCGCCCCCTAACCTAAAAAAGTACCCACCACCAGCTCCCCCGAAATGAATAAAGCGTTTGAAAAATGAAAAAGCTCGGCTTAACAATTTTTCACCGGTCGAGTAAGCCTGGGGTGAAAAAATTGCTAGTAAATCTGAAAGTAGAAGAAGACTAGCAGGGGAAGTTTTACGCGGATCGATTACTTGCGGTATCATAGAGGAGACATAAATCACTGTCAAATACACCAGCTGAACGGGGGAGGTAATCGAGTGCCGCGATGGTAATTTCGTGTGAGCTGATTCCCCCCCAACCTCCCCTGTAAGAGCTCGACTCGAGATACTTTTTCTTAAACGCCGCTTGTCCGTCAAATTCCGGATTGCTTCTTTTTTTTTTTTTTTTAACCAATTTTGGGAAAATCTTGTATTTTTGGACACTGAGATTGATAGTACCGGTAGACTTTGTTCTGGATCTTTTTTTGGTAACTGTAGTAAAAAAAAGTATAAAAATAAGTAAAATCTTATGTAGCTGTTTTACTTTATTTGTCAATATGCGCTTACTAAAAGTACCTTATGGTGTACTCTTGTCTATAAGTTCGTGATTGTGCCTTAAGTTTATTGCACTTACTATATGAATTGTGAATCGACCTTAATTAGTCTTTTCTTCAATATGTGCTTACTAGAACTACCTTATGCTGAATGTCTACATGCCTACACGTTCGAGATTGTGCCTTAAGCTTATTGCATTTACTATATGAATTTTGAATCGACCTTAATTGGTCTTACTCGATAGCTTCTGCTGTGATGTTTATGGCTTTAAGCTTTAATATGTTCATAATAAGATTTTAAAATGATTCTTTTTATGAATCTGAGTTATAAGCGAGGTTATAAGTATATTTTTATGTAAGTTAGGTGTACCTAATATGGCCCCCCTAAGCAAGAATTGACGTTGTGGCGAATTAAATCAATATTTTTTGACGTGAAAGGTCCCATTTTAAAGGTTAATTCAAGAGCTTTAAAATGAGACCTTATGCGTTCGATTTTGATCAATGAGCTTGAAAAGCCAGAGGATTTACCAAAACACGTTTTTTTAAGACACCTAAAATTTGTGTACCTAATATGGCCCCCTTGAAGTTATTTATCAATTCATTTGTTCCTATTTTTTAAATCAATCAGGACATGAGATTAAACAAAACTTCAAAATTTTTATTATTTTAAAAATGATTTATTTAAAAATTGAGCCTTTTTTACAATGTTTTTGAAAGCTTGGCAACCAGTAGAAAAATTACGACTTTAAATTTTTATCAAAGTTTGTTTTTTTAGTTATAAAATGAAAAAAAGCTTTGAAACAATTAAATTTATTTTTCTTAAATAACATTAGGATAGGATTTTCTGAAAAGTAAATATGAAACTCAGGGCTCTTAGGGAATACACTTTGAAATATCGGTATTTCTACTAATTATTGGGCGGGGGGCCATATTAGGTACACTGCCGAATAAAAAGTTATTTAAGAATAAAACCCATTAGAAAACGAGTTGAACAAAAACTAAAATAGCGTTTTAAAGCTGAAACAATAACGAATCGAAGCTACTTATAAAATATTTGGTCAGGTGTATCTAAATCTTTTGGCAGACTATTTAATTACAAGGTAAAATAATAATGAAGGTATACGAAACGAGTTTTAGCTATAAGGCGTGCGCAAAAATAATTTTCAAATGTTCTAAACAACTCAAAACTTCATAATTCAGTGTTTTTGACTTCTTCCTACCTTGTAGAGATGCCGCATATCGAGCATATTCAAAATAACAGGGGTGGGGGACATATTAGGTACACCTACCTTATATATAACTTGAACAGGAGAATTATTGCAATAATAGATAAATTACAAAATACATCTCATAATTTTTCTGGCCTGAAATATCAACAAAAATTCAATATTCATCGAAATTTTGGGATATTTAATCAACTCTAAGTGACTGGTATTATATGGTTTGGTCATTATCTTTATTTATGACTAGATATACACGTAAAAGTAAAAAATTTATTAATTTATGATAATTGATTCTAAATTTCATTTTAGAATGGTTTTGCATGTAGTTATCATTTACGCAACTTTAAATTTAATGAAAAAGATAATAATAACGAGTTAACATTTACAATACTATTGATCTTAGTATAATTAGAAACCTATTCATAGTAGTTCATTAATTATTTATTGTTTACAAAAATACTCAAAATTTAAGATCTGGACATATCTAGTACTAAATATTCAAGTACAGCCATTTAAAGAAAAAATGATGTTATTCATACTTAATCGAATATTGTATAGGTATTTTTTTTTTTGGTAATCAAAAATCAAATAATTACCAAGAACACCTGCTACTGTAAATTAACATTATTCGAAAATATTCTTAAATTAAAAGTTTTTGATGGTATATTTAAATGTTCATTATTTTTAAAAGCCACAAGCCAGTTTGACAATAATAAATTTGATAAATTTTAATTGGGTGCTGAATGGCAAGTCTTCATTGCTTCCTGAACTTGATCACTTATTTTTCAAAAATAAGATCAATTTAAATTGTTTGAAAAGTATACAAGATAATTTTTATTACCACTTTTCAGTTCTATTTAACGTGGAACTGTTCTTGTCAAGTTAAAAAAGTTTTTTGTTCCAAATAACAAGTAAGTATTTTTTTCATTCGTCACCTTATTAAAGTATTTTTGCAAGATAAAAAATTTTGATTTTACTTTTCACGAAAGATTCTTTTTTTATTTTCTTCTATGGATTTTTCCAGATAATAATAATATTTATTAATATAATATTATTTAACCGTGCCTAAAAATAATTGATTAATATACACGTAATTATAAAAATAAAACTAAAAAATTTATTAAGCAGTATTTTTCCTTTCAACAAGGCTTTTTTACCTAAAGATGCCTTGAAAAAGCTTATAAATATGTAAAAAAATCCATATTTTCAGATAAATTTTTAAATTAAATTTTTTAATTTGCTTTCTTATCATACATTGTTGACAATGCCTAGTTAATATTAAATTATAAGCTTATCAAAAATTTTCTTAGCTAAGGCTCCTCTAACTCTTTGAATCACCTTTGATTACAATAAATTGACCTCATTCCATTTCCTCAGGTTGCTCACCTAAAAATGAATCCAAGGATCATTTTGTTTATAACAATTTTCACCTTACTAGTAATGAACAAAGTTGCACTGGGGTCTCCACACATCGGAAGTGAGTATTGAATTGATTGTCACACTCAATGAAATTATTAAAACCGTTTGTAATTTACAGTCTACTACGTGTACCGTAATTACGATGGTTCTCGGCTGCTGATAGCAACGAAGACGGAATGCAATAACCTGTGCAGAAGAGACGGCCGTGGAAGAGGCGATCTCGATGACTACGAATACGAGTGCCTTTGCGAACGAAGCTTCGCCCGTGCCGTTGACTTGAACAATAATAACTATTACCGGGTTTAGATATGTACTGTAATTGTTGGTTTTTAATATATTTATACCCAGCTATAGAGTTTGAATTACAATTAGACGTGTTGGATCGATAAGATCAATCTGGACTATGCAGTGCAATAAGATACCTTATTGGAGCAACTAAAGTATTGTGATGCCTACATTGACAAATCTATCGAAATAATCGTTGCTGAGGCTATTTCAGAAATCGATACAAAGTACTTTTCAAAAACTACAACACGATTGTTTTGATAAAAAAAAATCGTTCTAAATATGGCAACATCTGTCACTGATCCAATAAGGTATTTAATTGCACTGATATTTCAATAAAGTATGTTATTGCACTGGCATTTCAACAACGTATGCTATTGCAGAGCATTTTCCAGATTTATCTTATTGATCCAACTGTCGAATAATATTTTTTTTTACAATATTAAACTTTCATGTCATTTATTTAATTTTGTGGAACATGAATATACTATTTTTCATTCTGGCCATGTGTAAGTTACATGTTTTTATCTATACAGCAGGCTAATCATTTGTAAGATTGTGGCGTCTAATAAATCTTCCTTGATAATTATTTTAACCGTTTTTATTTAAAATATCAAAAATAAGCCAAGACCAGTATTTTAAAGTGCCGATCAAGCTGGGTGTTTTTCGTAGTAGTTTTCGTGACTGTTATCGGACGAATCGACTGGACGCACGGGAAGAAGACAGAGAGACGAATCGAGGCTATTTATTTAAAGAGGGAGCTAGGTGGAAAAAGCAATTTGAAGCGTGCGTGACCCTAAGTTGTCTCTCCCTCCCAACCCCCTCCCTCTTTTTTTTTTTTTCTAGAAAATTTCTCACCCCTTGGCAGAGTGATTAACAGTAGCTTGTAAAAAAATCATCCTTTTTTTTCTCTAAATGTATTGGGGTGCTTTAATTATTTAAATTCAAATGTATAAGGAAGTTATCGCAAAAAAGTAATTACTATGATCAAACTAAAACTTAACTTTCAAGGCAAAAATTAGACTATAATTACAATACTTTTGTAAGCTCAGACATCTGCAAGTTCTAACTTTTTTACATTAGTGGGAAAAATGCAATTTTAGAGATCAAGTATTTGATGTCAGGCTATCAGTAAAGTACCTGTTTTAGTGTTTAATTTGAAAAATTATTATCCCTTAACATTAAAAAAAATTAATAGTTGTAATTTAATAAAGTGTAAAACTTTATTTTATTTATTTCTATAAAAAAAAGGTAACAACAACTGTATTTACAAATCGTTCAAAATCACTCTTAATCTCCTCGTAATCAGGCGAGGCCAATGACACCGCAGGACCAACGTCCGCCGGCGTTTCCGGTTTTCTTCGACAGCTCGTGTCCGCCCCTGCCGAGGTCGTCCACGCCGGCGTGAACCACGAAGGCTCGTCCGAGTACGCTTCTGGGTCCGCTGAGCGAAAAGTGTCCGTCCGAAATGTTAATCTCGGCGCAGCCGTTCGCGTCGGTGTTGACGTTGCCGAGGTCACCAGCGTGACGCTCCACGTCGTTGATGGCACCGTGGACTTTCTGAAATATCAAAGTCAATATGTAGTGTTGTTTTTGAAATTCAAATTTTCAAAAATTCGCGCCAAATTTTAAGATTTCACGATACAAGGTTATTGGGTGTTTTTACAAGCTACCAGACTATAAACTGCTGATGTAAACACGATTTAGGCTCTGTAAAGCTGATCTGAATTGTGAAATACCTAACAGTTATGATGACTTCAAGACTAAGATAGCTTGTGACAGTTAGTTTTGTGACGTCATATGAAATGGCTCGCTTTCAAAAGAATTCAAATGACGATTGTCACTCTACAAACATGGAAAGTAATTATAATTTTACGTGCCTACAATTTTTTTTTTTATTAAAAACTGAACTGGAAATTTATTTTTGAGATTTATAGAATTCAAAAAAATTACTTCTTGTTCTTGGTAATTCATTAGCAAGGAAAAAATAACTGATAAGAAATGAAAACAAAAAGTAAAATATTTTTGAAATCAGATAAAAATTAAATAAAGAAAATAAAAATTTTTAAATTAAGATAAAAAAAAATGATTAATACGAAATGAACTGAAAGAGAAAGATTTTTTAATTAATGTATTTAAAAAAAATTCAATAAATAATCATGAAAAATTAAAAATTAAAAATCAATTACACACGTGTTTCTTAAGGACAGTAGACGAGGAAAAAATGCGTTATACAAATAAAAAAAAAAAACAGATTAAAAATGCAAAAAAATATACTAAGTGAAGTATTGCAAATATCTAATTGAAGTCGCATCAAGTAAATAAAAGTATTTTTTTTTTTTTTTTAATAAAATTAAATCAATAAAATACATTTATGTTATATGGATAAAATATAAAATAATAAACAAAAAATTTAATTTTTCCTACAAACTGTCCAAAAAAAGAAAAAAAAAACCAAACAATTTTCATAATTAAAAACAAATAAAATAAAAAAAAGGTACCTTGTCTGGGTTGTAGTGTCCTCCGGTGGACATGCAGCCCTCAGCGATGTTCCCCTTTTCGTGAATATGGAATCCGTGCTGGGCATTGGGATTAAGTCCGGTGACTCGGCCGGTTATCCTGACCGGTCCATTAGGGTCCGACTGCACCAGTTCCAAATTACCGCGCACGTTCTTCTGGGACGTTGGGTCTGGAAGTAGAACCACCGTTGCGCGAAGCTCCTGTCAACAATAAGTTTGACTTTTTTATATTGTTTAATTAAACGTTCAGGTAAGTCGATTTATTTTGAAATCGAACATTTTCTGATGATTATTAATTGATTTGTGAATTTTAAATTATTTTTATTATTATTGATTCATATGTTTCATTTTTATTTAGTCTTATTAAGTATTATATGTTTTAATGTTAAGGGAAGACCTGCCAAATAAATGAACTATAGTTAATATTTATATTATTGTTTATTGCTATACACGTTAATTCATTATGAACTGATGCTAGATTTCAATTAGAAACTTTTTAAAGTGCGGAAGTGCAAATAATTTTTTCCCTAGCGGAAAATTATATGAATACCTGGTAAAGAATTTTTTCTGGTTGATTAAATTGTACCTCGACCAATGGATTATCCTTGGTTATCGAGTTTGAAAAAAGTTTAAACAAAACGGATAATTACATTCTGAATGCACGTAAAAAAAGAAAAAAGTAATTTAAAATTCAATTACCTCGGCATGAGCGTAAGCGGCAACTGCCACGACGAACAAAACAGCTTTGTACATTTTTATAATCTGAAACAAACAAAAAAAAAAGCAATGAAAATTTTTAAATATCAAAAAATTGAGTAACTTTGATGTATCTCTAACGGCAGAATTTATTCTTTTAAACTTCTTTTAAGCTCGATCAACTTTGACTCTCGTAGTTTTGAAATATAAAATTATGACTTTTACGCTGAAAGTATTAGAAAACATTTTGCCTTATCGCGCAAAATTTTCCCACTGATGGTAATTTTTTTCAAACTCTGCCCAAAACAAAATAAATCGTAATTAACATGAAAGACTAACATGATAAATCAAAACTGCTTGCCAACAATGTAAAAATTAAAAAGAGAGTTTAAAAAAAAAAAAAAAAGCAAACTTTTTTACTGAATAATCGAGCGCTACTCACTCAAACTACCGTCAAACTAGTCTCGTAAAGCCAGTAAAACTGACTCGAGTCAGCGGTCGGTCTACCGCTTATATACTTATTTCTCATAATTTCCAAAGCTACATCGTAAATAATGTTAATTGTTTGTTTACATCGGAGCCACCTTTCACAACACATCAAGCAAGGAGAATTTAAAAAAAGTACATAACACGTACCGGGTCTCACCTCGAGCAGCGAATAAACGTTGGTTAATAATCGCGCGACTAAGTGATTTATTAAACGGGAGGCTAATCAGAAACGACGTTGGGGACGGGTGCATTTAGATTGACGACCGTATCGAATTTGCCACGGGTTACCGAGTTCATCGCACCATACGTATACGTCTTTTTACGTAACACCATCGGATAATTGTTTTACCAGGAAGTTCTTCTAATGACTACTTTTAAACTTTGAAAGCTCGGTGATATGTAAGGAGATTTTTTCCCCTGTTCAGCTTACTATTTGTTTTACAACGAAGGAAATATTATTTTTAACGAAAATTTTCATTTTAGTTTCACTGGTACCTTAACCCTATAGAGGAGATTTGGTTCACTTTTTTTTATTCAAAAATTTCATAACACATTGTCTTGAAATTTTTTTTGGAAATATTTGTTTGATTTTGAAAAAATTTGAAACAATGAGAATAAATATAAATAAATGAATCAATAAATAAAAAAGAGAAGAAAAAGAAACAAAAATTGTGTAGAGCAGATATAGTAACAAATAGAATAAAAAAAAAAAAAAAATTAGTTGAACTGTCATAATATACACCACTAACTTATCAGAGAAAGTAACGATAACCTGGTCAATAATGATACGTTACTCAACTTGAGTGTGAAGTTGTACATTTACATCGAGAGTTGTTGATACTCGAGGCGTAAGATGGAGCCGAGAGCATCAGCAACTCGAGATGTAAATTCAACAAGATCATGTAATTTGGTACTTTGATGAAAATTCGGCTGTAAATGTACCCTATTATTCAATCAACTGCGGTAAAAAGAAATGAAGGTTTAAACAGAGGTGGGCACTATTCGGACGCTAAGAATTTCGAATAAATTTTTTAAAAAATGAATTTTTCGACCGGATTTTTCTGGATAAATCCGTTTTAGAACTTTTCTAACTCAACTGTACAAAAAACCGGAAGTATTCGAAATTTTATACGTCGAATAAATTTTCGAATAAAACGATTATTCGACGAATAAAATTTCGAATACTTCCGGTTTTTTATACAGTTGAGTAAGAAAAGTTCTGAAACGGATTTATCCATAAAAATCCGGTCGAAAAATTCATTTTTTTAAAAATTTATTCGAAATTCTTAGCGTCCGAATAGTGCCCACCTCTGGATTTAAAGTATCACTTTTACCTCGTATTTTACACGTCAAAATATACCCATTACATTTATTTGTAATTTTATTTATTTATTTTTTATTCTTTTGTGATTTTCTTCGCAAATTAGAAGTGTTTAGAGCCTCAGAGTCAAATTTAATTGAAATATCGTTAAAAATAATATTTTTTGAAGTTTTCCATTTCAAATGGAGTTGACATTTGATTAATTGTATTGATTCTTACGGGTGATTTTGAAGTGCACATGCGCTTTAATTTTTTTTTTTTTTTTTCATTAATAAAACTGAAAAACGTCATTCAGATAAGATGGTAAATACGAAAAGGAATGAAAAACAAATTGTTATTGATTTAATAAATTTATTTTTATTCACTTCATATAACTTTAACAGTAATCAAATTTCATAACAAGCAATATAAAAAAAATCTCAACGATTATGTTGTTTACATCCAAAGTACAAGTTACATCTTAGGCGATACCAATGACACCACATGACCATCTGTCACCAGCATTTCCGGTTTTCTCGGAAAGAGGATGTTCGCCCTTTCCAAAGTCATCTTCATCGGCGTGGATCACGAATGAACGTCCAATTATGCTCTTTGGTCCGGTCAAGGTTATCATGGAGTCAGTAAGGTAGATGTCTGCTCGTCCATTCTCGTCTGACCTGATGTTTCCAACATCTCCGGCGTGACGTTCGCTTTCGTGGTAGGCGCCGTGTTTCTTCTAAAATCGAAAAAAAGTCAAAAGTTAATTAATTCTATTCCAATAACTTAGTTTTTGTATTAAACGAATGAATTATTCTTACGTCGTCGGGGTTGAAGTGACCTCCGATGGACCTGCAACCATTGGTGATGTCACCCTTCTCGTGAATGTGGATTCCATGCAGGCTGTTCTTCTTAAGTCCAGTTACCCATCCGGAAATCTTGACTGGAGCCTTTGGTCCAGCTTGGGTCAGTCTTAAAACACCGTGGACATTGGCAGTGCTGTGAGCTGGGTCTGGAGACAGCATCACGGTTGCGGTGATTTCCTGGTGAATTTAGGAAATGTAAGTCAAGAACTCAAGATCCAATTTCGAGAGATTTGAGAATTAAAGATTGTAAATTACCTCGACAAAAGTTATTCCAACAACACCACATGACCAACGATCACCGGCGTTTCCGGTTTTCTCGGATAAGGGATGTTCGCCCTTACCAAAGTCATCTTCGTCGGCATGGATCACAAATGAACGTCCAATTATGCTCTTAGCTCCAGTCAACGATATCATAGAATCGGTCAAGTTAACTTCGGCACGTCCATGCTCATCGGATTTAACATTTCCTACGTCACCAGCATGACGCTCGTCTTCGTGGTTGGCACCATGACGTTTCTATAAATTGTTTCGAGATTTATAATAATGAAATACCTCAGTGAACACTTATATCAACACAATAAATCTGGACTCTGCTGTGCAATAATTTACGTTGTTGTAAAACCTGTACAATAACGTGTCTTTTTGTAAGACTGACAAGAATATCTGTGTTTAAAAAGATATTCTGGATTGATATTACATAGTTGTAAGTCTTTTAAAAATAATTTTTGTAAATATTTTGAAAAATCCCAGCAAGGACCATTTTGGTCGATGTCATCATTATAGACAACCCAAAAAGGTAGATTATTGCACAGTATAACCCAGATTTATCTTATGATCCAACCCGTCGATCTATCCAGTTTAAGGTTCAAAGAAGATATAAACTGTCTCGATTCATTAACATTTCTCATGGTTTTCAGGTTTCTATAAATAGTTACTCACGTCATCGGGGTTGAAGTGTCCACCAACGGAGGCACATCCCTTGGTAATGTCCCCCTTCTCGTGGATGTGGATACCATGGACGCTGCTTTTCTTCAGACCTTTGATCCAACCGGTAACTTGGACCGGTGCACTCGGGTTGGCTTGGTAGAGCTCGAGAATGCCGTGGGCGTTGTATTGACTGTAGGTTGGGTCAGGAGACAGTAATACTGTTGCACGCAATTCCTACGATTAATTAGAATTATTAGACTGTTTTAAAAAATTATGTGGAGGAAATATTGAAAGTTTGATTACCTCAGCGTAAGCGTTAGCACCAAGTGCCAAGAGAAGTAACACCAACTTATGCATTTTGGATTACTATAAATTCGTACATTTTTTTATAATTTTTTTTAAGTTTCGTAAAGTTTACTTAGCAATGGTAATAATTGAAATTATGAATTTCCTGCCATCGCTAAAGTGTCAATCGTAATACACGACATTCATTACTAATGTCATAATTTTATAGGAATTCAGCAAAGGCATTAAAAATTTTATAAGCGGTATAAGAAATTGTTCAAAAATTAAAGTTTTATATTTTTTAATAATTTAATATTTTTGATATCAGTGTAAAATTTTGTACATATAAAAAAAATTTAGTTTAATCCATACTTACTTAAGGTAGATTAGGCCGAGTGATGATTGCTTCTCGAAACTGAACTGACTTCAGGTTGTAACCGGGTTGGCTTATATACTCGTCGATTCTCAATTCGCGACATATTCAGACAATTCAATATGGGTATAAATCAAACTTAAAGGCTTCATTCACATCGATGAAAACGATATTGAATATTTATCTGCTTAATTAAGCGTAATTCACATCAAAGAGCGCCTCGAGTTTGAAAAAGTTGTGAATGTGGATTTATTCCTTATCTCGGTTTTAGGCTTCCTTACACACCACTGATATTGCTCAGGTGATAAAAAAAATTCGCAATAAGCGATTAAGAAATACATAATCGTGAATCACCGATGCAGAATAAGTTGTAAAACTTTTTCACCTTTTATTTAAAACAAAGTCATGAATAATTATGTATGATTAATAATTTAAATACTCAATTTTTATTACTTTATGTATTTATTTAAAAAACGGGTGTGTTTTCAACGTGTCACACGTGTACACAAGTATTAATAAATCATAAATATTAAAACTTATGAATATATAAATCACAATTGTTAACAGTTTGTTTAAAAAATAAAAAAAAATTTAGATGATTTTTTGGATTACTCTCAAAAATAATAAAATTTTAAAAAATTTTTAGCGGTCATATTTACTTTCTTCTAGTTTATTTTACTTTATTTTAATTTACTGCAATAATTTATTTTTTACTTATAAATTCTGATAAGAAAGTCAAATTTTAAATATAAATATAAATAAATAATCTCTAAAAAGTATTGAATATTTTTTAAAGCTTTCTGATTTTTAACTCTTGAAGACAAGAAAAAATATCCCAAAACAAAATTTAAAAGAATTTTTATTGAAAAAAAAAAATAAATAAATAAATTTGAACCTTATAGTTTTTTTTTTTTTTTCTTAAATATTTTCCAGGATAGATCGAAATGGCGAGGTCGTCTGTCTCAAACCAAAACCCAATACATTTCAAAAAAGAAAAAAAAAAGATGAAATAATAAAAAATTCCTCTGTTCTGTGAGAGAATCCATAGTCCCACGTGAAATCATGTAGCTTTGAGGGCTGCTAATACACTTTTTAACATCTCTTTATGTTTCAAGGATCTTTCAGTCTTTCTAACCTCGCGATCCCGCGGGAGTCGGGTCTCGCACAAAGGAAATAAAAGAACCCCCATAAAGCACTCACCCCCCCCCCCCCCCCAAGACCCAAGATAAAGTTTTGCCGCCACAGAAATAATACTTTAGTCCTGGATGCGGTCCAAGTTGAACGCACATAGTACGCGCGCCGAGCAATGGCCCGGACTAATCGCTCCACTCCGGAGCTTGCGAGCTTCTTTTGTGTCCGCGCTTGTTTCGTGTGTAATTTTACCCTGCGTACAAAATGTCCTCCTTTTGTGGAAGCTACCTTTTTTTTTCTTTTTTTCAAGGATTCTTGGGTCTGGACCATGGAATTTTCATGTATATTGGGTGACGCTTATTTTTTAACATTTTTTGTATCCTGAGTTGTTTGGATTTGGCCAATTTTTACCGGTAATTTTAGTAAAAAAAATTTTCAATTATGAAATGATGAATAATTATATTTCAGTTTTATTAATCAGTAATCTTTATTTGTAATGTTGACGATTTTTCAAGATCTAAAAGGATATGCAGCGTCAATTATTTTTTATTAATTTAATCTGTAATAAATTTATAAGATAACAAAATCATTAGAGCGATAGATGATGAATTGAGGTTAAGAATAGTGCTTTTTTAAATATTCTAATGTATTATACTAGTCTCCAAGATTTCGCAGCAGTAACATACATTTCTAGTCAGCATTAAGAAATTTACCATAATACAACTCCTACCCAAATAAAAAAGCTCAATGGAAAAAGCTTGCAAGCTCAGTCATTCAAATTCCGAAATCTCTGAGTTCATTGGTTGTATCGATCTGAATCAATCTGAAGATAATCGTACCAAACATTTTCGATTGATCCACTTTCATCTTTCGCAAGCTCTCGAATAAAACGCAAATAAATAATAAATTGTTCTACTCAAAGCTCGCAAGCTCAAGCATTTAAATTCCCTCAAGCTCCTCGTTGATTCACTGTATCGATGTCAATCTCAGGATAAGCGTACCAAACAGTCCTTTGAGCCTCTCGTCCAATTGATCCACTTTCAGCTCCCGCAAGCTCTCGAACGTCTCGGGCGATAAGTATTAGGAGCCCCGGCGACAAAAGAATGTCTCTTATCTCTCGGCGAGATCAAAGGAGGAAAAACCGCCAGACTAAATTCAATTTGGCGAGTATCTCGCACCCTATCAATGTTAACTTTTTTCTCTCCGGGAATCCGTCACCCGGACAAAATCTCTGTCTGTCTGTCTGGTACGCGGGAACAATTTTTCCGTTTAATCGTACGGAAAAATGGCGTATTGTGTGGGGTGCGAACAACATCAGCGCGGACAATTAAACGATTTTTAGGCCGGCTTAAGGGGAAATTTCAAGACGGGGAAGAATCGAAAGTATTAAGCTCGAACGGTGCACTTTTGAAAGTTTCTATTGTTACCGCGGTCTTAGAGACTCAGAGCTTCATTGTGCTGTGGATTTTAAGCCGCTTGGGTCTTCCTTATCGCGAAAAACTCGACGAGTTTTCAGAAAAATTTCTGTTTGTAGTCCGCTTTTTTTTTAATTTAGACGTTTTATTTCTAATCGTGGATATCAAATTTAAATTCTTGCGAAAATCGATTGCCCGCGCAAAAAAAACCTTGGACCAAAATTTGCCACGAATAAAGTTATAAAGGAGGTACTTTTGGACAATAAAATGTCTCCAAGCCGCTTTATTTATTATTTTAGTCTGCGGCAAAAAATGTTATAACGACCAAGTATTGCTATCAGTGCGTTGATAATACATGGAGTCGAAAAAATATGTTGACGTATCAGCCGCGAAGAAAATGACTAAGTTTTCATTTTATAAAACGTCGCAACTCATTTTATTCGCGGCTGGCATGTCGAGAAATTTTTTTTAATATAATATATGAACTGTATGGTAGCAAAGGTCATTTTAAAATTTTTTGTCGCTGGCTAAAATAATAAATGAGCCTTTTAGAGACATTTTATTGGTCAAAAGTACCTACGTTGTTACTTTTTTCGTGGAAAATTTTGGTCTAAGGTTTTCCCCAGCACGGGCAATTTGAGAGGTTTAGCATTTTGGCCGGAATGAAAAATCTGTGACTCAATAAATGTTTTTTTTTACTCATATTAATTTTAAAATTTCAAAGTGCCTAACAACCGCGAAACTGTAATTTGAAAATGTGCAAGAAAAATCCGAGAAAAATATGATTTTTTATTTTAATTCAAATATATTATTAAATGATACTTGGAATAACGTTAATAGTTCAAATTTTTTCGTCCCTTTTTCACAATTATACTTCATTCTAAAAAACATTCTTTTTATTTTAAAAAATTAGTTGCGAAAAAATCTGATTGCTCGCTCCGTTGGTAAAAAAATAAAAACTCAACGACCCTGGTTTGAAATTAACGCACTCGCGGGGTTCGCCGCAAATTGAATTTAAAATATCACCTTGATTTTCCTAATTGCGACTTTTCCCCCGTCCCCCGGAGTTGTTATTATCGTCATCTCTTCTCTTCCCTGATTTTCCCGGGTATTGTGCCGGGAAGATATTTTACGAGCGTCGCACGCCCCGGCATTCAAATCTCAAGACTCGGGAGCTTGACTTTGAGGTGAGAATTTTACCAACTCCGCGAGATGATGAAAATCTAATTAATATCGCACCGCGCGAGCTGTTATGGTAATTTTTCATCTTTCTTCTTTTGTTCGGCTAAATATTTAGCGAAGGGGAAATTAAATTGTGTATCTCGGTGCTTGGGACGTACAATAGAATACTTGGCTTTTTTTTTTATTTTTAGACTCATTTTTTTTAGTTACTATTAAAAACATAAACAAATTTATTTTTCGACATTTACAAACAAATTATATACAAAAATATTGTTTAAGTATTGTAATAAAGTATTAAGTATTCTTTAAGCATTGTACTAAAGTATTAAGTATTATTTAAGTATTTTACTGAAGTATTAAGTACTAAAGATCCTTTAACGCTTTTCTTCTAATAATCTCTTATTATTTTTACAAAATTGAATTCTTTTATTGCAGAAAATAAAGTTAGGAAATAAATCGAAGCTATTTTGAGAAAATGTGACATTCGCTATCACGAGTTCGAAGAAAATCAATTTTCTGTAAATGAGAAAACTCAATTTTCTATGTATTCTTCAACTAGAAATATAAAATAAAATGTCAAAAGTTACGACGATGAAATTTCTCGTAATAAAACTATTAATTCATCAATATAATTTAATATTATCAAATGTGCCAATTAAAAGAATGATTTACATCATGCGTGTAAGAAAAATGGTGTCGAACTCATTCAAATTTGAATACTAATGACGGAAAATTACAGTAAAGCACGCAAGTTTGCGTACGCGGGAGTCTTTGGAAGTCAAAATTGCGAACAAACTCGATTAAATAATAAGGGTTCATGCACAAAGATGATTATCATTAACCACCAGATGTGAGCAAAAGCTTTTTTTATATTTAGAACGCTCGTTAATGAATTATCAACGATCGGGAAACCCTGTTTTTGACATTTCAAAAGTCATTATAGACACACACACGCACTTGGTAGTTCACGAATAATTTAACATTTTCACTCTTAAACGTGAAAAAAGTTCATTTTCACGAAATATTCAAAAATATATTATTTATAGTACTCCTGGTCACTCTAACCTCAAAATCAAATCTTTGATGCGTGTTTTCGGTTACTCGTACTATAAAATAGTATATAGCACTGGTGCAGCACGTCACCAGGGCTCTTTAAGGACCTCGTGCTCCGCTTCGCTACGCACTCGGGTCCTTAAAACCGCCCTGGTGACGATGCTGCACCCGTACTATAATATACTATTATTGAAACCTTTATGAATCAAGATTATGTGAAAGCATTGTTATTAGTTTAGCATTTAAAATTCAAAATTTGAATTTTTATACTATAATTATTAGTAATATATTATTGCTAATGGATTATCATTTATGATCAAGCTTATTAATAAATGTTAGTTTACAATGTGCAAAAGCTAAAAATTAAATTCACTTCAATCTGAAAAAATTACAAGGCTTTTTCATTAGCAGACGATATTCCCTAATACTTTTATTTGCTGATAATAAAAAATTGTTATTTTTATTGGTTTTACAGAGAAAACGGTTAAAGATGTAAGAGTATGATTTTGCCTGATTCGAGCGGTCGTTGGGTCAGTGGTTAGCGTGCTCGCTTCTGAAACAACGTCGTTCTTTGGGGTCTTGGGTTCGATTCTCCGCGCAACTAACTTGGAATTATTTTCTTCGGATCCCTACGTTCACCCCGACTGCTTTGGTGTCGGTGTTTACCGGGGGCCATCATTTCAACGTTGATCGTAAGTTTATCTCGACTGGGGGCAATATTTGGGGCATAATTTCCCAATGAGCTAAACTCGGTTCGGCACTGGTCTAATCCAAGACTATCTGATTGGGGGCGATATGTGGGATAAAAAGTCCCAATGAGCCTGCCGGTTCAGCGCTGGTCTTACGATTAACTCGAATGAGGCACATACCCTGGGTTTCCCGTACTCCACATGGTCCATATGGGCCATGGGCTAATGCGAAGCAGTGTAGGGACAAAGTCGTCAATAAGCCCATACGGAGCATAAAAAGTCGCGACTATAAATAAGTATAAAAAAAAAAAAAAAAATTTTGCCTGATTCTTTTTTAAAACTCATAAAGACCTAAAAAAAATAGTTACTAAGATTTGAAAGTCATTTTAATGTACTTGACATTTTTAGATCTGGGTAAAACAAAGATTGTTGACATTATCTTTTACGTAGTACCAAAATAAATTTTTATACTACTATCTCGTCATAAATATAGAACAAGTCATTGGGATTGAAAAAAATAACTAAAAGCATAAAATAAGTACGGAAAATTAAATAAAACTGTGAAATATGAAGCTGAAATACGACACAATTACAACAAAGTAGACTGTTTTGAAAATTGACGTATAAAATCCCCTTGAAGTCGTAAACAATAAATTTTTTTTTTTTTTTTTTTTTTTGGAATGTTTATAGTTGCTCTACAACTGGCATACGCTCGAGATTCATCGATTCAGATGAAAGAATCCAATTATTCGGGGGAAAAATAAAGGCGAGCGCGGGTATCGAGGCCCGTGAATCACCCGCGACTGCGGCAGCCTAACGAACCAAGATGCATGCGTCCATCGCTTTTTTTTTCTCTTTTTTCGTTTCTCTCGGACTGGGAATTTCTGAATTACTATCTCGTTTCGAGTGTATAAATTCAAAAGTTCAATTAAGCTTAGGTTCTTTATTCACCAGCGAGAAATTTAAGGTTAGTGCATGGGAAAGTAGTTGTTAATTGATTCTTTATCGGTCTGGTTTATTGGGTTTCTATGAAACTTCTTTTTTATCGGACTTTATCAACTCTAAAATATTTCCAAAGTTTTCATTAAAAAATTCAAGTTATTACTATAAATTTAAAATTAGTCAAAAAATCATTTTATATAACCTACAAATATTGAAACTTTGGCAATTCATTCGTAGTTGTGTTCAGTTTAAAAAATAATTATTTTTTATAAATTTTTCACAATAATACTTAATTTGCAAATGATGCTGTATTGTTCAGTCAAAATATTGAAATTCAAATTTTTAATTTAAGTTCTAAGCCAATCACAGTTAACTAAGGATCAGATGTTGATTGGTCTAACGAACATTTATTAATTTAATATTAATGCCAACGTTTCGTCATCGGTTTATAATGACCTTCTCAAGACTAAAAAATTTTTATACAAAGATCGCAAAATTAATTACAAGATTATTTTACAATTTACTAAACAGAATATAAAAAATTTACCAATAGGTTTATAATTAATAAACCATGTCAAATAAAAAGTTGTTTAAGAGAACAGTCCGAAGGCTCGGAAAAGACTGAGCTGAAAATTTCACGTACTATGACGTTCAGAAAGTAGCAACGCCTCAACTGTTCTCTTATAATCATTTCTAAGAAATTGAGTGTCCTGCTGTCTATTGATATTATTAGAATGAAAATGAATGTATAGCATCTCCACAAATGTACGTTTCTTCAAAAACGGTTCTCTATCCAAAATTTCAACATTTTCAACATCGAAAGAATGATTATTCTCAAAACAATGTAACGCAATTACGGATCAATCATCATTCTCTCTGACACTAATTTGATGTTCACGCACTCGTTTTTTTAAAAAACGTTTAGTTTGACCAATATAAGTCCTATCGCAATCTTTACAATCAATCTTATAGATAAAATTGGTTTTATCAAACTTGTTTACAGAGTCCTTCCCTAAATTAACAAAATGGTTAAATTTATTCATGTATCTATAAATAATCCGTATGCTGAATTTCCTTGAAATGTACTCAATCTGTGGTGTATAATATTTATGGTAAGGTAAAATTAAAAACGGTTTAGTTTGAAAATCATCCCGACTATTAAAATTATTTTGACTATGTATTTTTTCCAATCACAGTTCTTTAAAATCTATGATATTTGATCTTGGATTATCTACATACATACAGAAGAATCAATTTAGTTTTTTGAGAATTCTTTACCATAGATTCTGCAAATTTTATAAATTAATAAATAAATTTTTTTGTCCGTGATGGAATTATTATTCTATTTATTTAGTTTCTTGTACTCTATTTTTTTCAATTTTGTAAAAAAAAGCAGTTTCTTTAGAAACTTAATGGCTGAATATAAATCAGTATATTACATAAAAAAAAAAATCGTAAACAAATTAAATATTAAATGAATGAGGAATATCTAACTAAATTTTTCCAAAAACATTGAAAATTTAGAAAATATATTTTAATGTTAGAAATATATTCTAAATGTTGAAAAGTATGATCAAAGATACCCGGCATAAAAATAGTATAAATCGAAAAAATATGCTAATTCAAAAAATAAAATCTTGTTTTCGTGTAATCCTTTTACATAAGTGTGTTTCATCGAATTTTTTTTATTCAAAGTTACGCAATTTATCTTAAATCATTATAAAATAGACATTTTTTTTCTTTGAATCTCATGTCATCGCTGTATTTTAATAAATATAATACCTATTATCTTCCTATAAAAGAAAGATCCTCAAAAGAATATCAGTATTTTATTGGCGTTGCAAATTGATTAAAGTACGAAATTCAAGATCCTTTATAATTTTTTGTACAATTTACAATTGAGTATAAAATATTTTAGTACAAAACATTAGTTAAAATGATCAAAGCTTATTTAATTAAATTAATTTACTTCAAAAAAATTATTAATGAAACCGTAAAAAATTCAAACTGAATTCAGCTAGAAACATAACACATATATAAATATAAACAAAGGTCATGCCACCATTAAAAAAAAAAAAAAAAAAATTAGTGTTATAAATAAAGTATCCTTCAACCGTGGGAATTCAATTAACTCAGGATAATGTAAATCCCAGGCCGCTAATAAATAAAAAATTCCTGGGCTTCAATTAAATAAAGAAGATAGTCAGACTCCGTATAGATACATTTGGAGGGTTGGTAGCCCTGTTAAATACTTAATTCATGGTGGGCTGCTGCAGCTTCTATTTACGTTTTTCTCGTGTCTGAGGTGATATCGAGCCTCTGTATTATGCACGAACTTGAGTGTATTGCTCCCGTAACCTCCAACACTTTTGTGTGAATTAGACATGATATTTTTTGAAGTGAATTGTAAAACATTATTTTTCACTCGCCCGAGAGGGAAATAAGGAAAACAATTCCAGCCTTATTCGATGTTATACAGCTGTTTTGAATTGGGTACTTTAATGTTTGATAGGACGGGGAGTTGAAAAAAATTGGATTGATTTTTTATAGGAGCTTGAAAAAACAGCAAAAAAAATTTGTATTTTCAAGATTGAGTAAAAAACAAAATTTTAGGCTTGATTAGGAATAAATTTGAATAACATACTTAAAGAAAAAAATTGACTTTTTTAAAGTATTTAAAAAGTAGAAAAAATAAAAAAAAATTAAATAATAGGCTAGGGGGGTAAATTTAAATAAATTTAATAAATTTATTTAAAAAAACGAATTAATTAATTAAAATTAATAAAAAAATAGAAAAAAAAATATATATTCATTAGATTTTGTTAAACCAGACAAATTAAGACTTGATTAGGCTCATTTATGAGAAGTATACTTCAAAGAAAAATAATTGACTAATTATTTAAAGAAACAATTACGTCTAATCGGTTTGATACATAAATTGTAGAGTAAATTGATTTTACCGTAGATCAATCCATTAGACTGTGGATGGAAACAGGATGTCTGAATAATTTATAAAGCCAGGATTTAACAAATAATTCAAAATAATTATTTTAAAATCAGATATTTTTAACACAAATCTTGTTTTTGTGTTAAAAACATTATTCTTAAAAAATCAGCATTGTTATTAGATTTGATATATTTTTATTGAATAAAAACCCCTAATTTGGACCTAGAAAAATTATTCAAGTTTAAAAGGTAAAATGTGATTTTTAAACTCACCTTTGGGCAAAATTAAACTTGAGCACTCAGTAATATCACTCGCACAACACAAAACTTCCACTCTTCACCTTTCGACGGTCCGGCAAAAACTATCCGATTAACAAGAGTATTGGTCACTTAAATAGAAAAATCCCCCCACGATGTCGATGATTCTCAAACACACAGCCGTGAAAAAAACTCGTTTGGCCAAGTATCATACTTGACCCACAACCAAAAACGAAAGTTACGAGTGTCAAGTATTGACCTTCGCTCAATCGGATTTATCACCTATTTTTTTTACAATTCGTTCTCTCGATTTAACATTTTCATTTTTACAACTTTTTTCCCCAAATAATAATTTATTGAGTTGTTTTATAATTTTACATTAATGATGAGTCGTAAGTAACGATGAAAAAAAAAAAAAATCATTTCCAAGAATTAAAAATGAAAATTTATTTACATCAGAGATGAACAACCTTTGCATAGTACGATTAATTAAATGGCTTAACTAGGGAGAAAACAACATACGTATTTGAATTTTATAGAATAAAGTACTTATTAAAACAAAAATAAATTAATTAATAAAATATTTCAAATAAATTGTCGAAAGATACTATACATCTTAATTAAATTATTTTTAAGGTTTTTTTTTATGTATAAAAGACATCTTGAAAAAACAAGCATGACTCGCAAAAATAAAATAAAAATGTCAATATTAGTTGAACTTGGGTTATTTAAAATCGATTTTCACGCTAAATAAAAAGTAATGTTCAAATTAAAAGTTTTTTTAAACTTAAATGACCGAAGAACAAAAAGACATTTCCATTCTATGAAAAACATCTAGTTTGTTTATAAAAAATAAATTGTGCTTGTTCATGTGCTCAAATAGTTTATTAAAAAAATAAAATAAAATTATGACTAATCCATTTTAACAGTTTTATTTAAAAAAAAAAGTAAAATTCGTAAAGCCCACTCATAGAGTCTAAATTATTCCGCTTCCCCTCCCCCCAATATAAAAATTTTTTATTATTTTATTCTTACAAAAAAATTACCGACAAAATTGATTTACCAAAGTTTAGAGAATAAGTTTTTTAAATTGATTCATTGGTAGATAATTGAAAAAAAAAAAAAAAAAAATCATTTTTCAACTGTATTTTTATTGAATTATTATTTCTTATTGATTTATTGATACCATGAGCTCGAATCATCGATACATTCATTAACTATTTCTCAACTTTATTTTATATAGTTACTTTTATAATTATATATTTTATATTTATATAATCAACCAGTACTATAAATCAATTCTTCAAGTTTTTTTCAAGATGAAAATGGGAAAGTAAACGATCAAACTTATGTTTGTGCAATTTAGAAACGTCTATAATTGAGGTGAGGCTAAGCAGACTTTCAGCTTTGTCATTTTTTTCCTCCAAATAAGGTCGGCTAACCCTAGTTTTATTTTATTTTATTTTTTTTTATTTAAATCATCTTAAACGTTTAAAAATAATCGATGATTACTGATTCCATCAGAATTCACAGTATTTTTCTTTGAGAGAAATCGTAAATTAATCACATGATCCCATGATGAGAGCACGTGCTTAATGACAATGATTTCAATTTACAATAACTTTTAAAAACGGCTGGTGACCTGAATTTTTCTTTACATGAATCGATTCTACAACTAATAATAAGCATATCTATTGCCTTTATGCGGAGAAAAACCTTAGTCCAAAATTTGCCGCGAATAAAGCTACAACGGAAGTACTTTTGGATAATAAAATGTCTCTAAAAGACTATATTCATTATTTTATCATGCAGAAAAAAATGTTAAAATACATTTTGCTATAATACCTGTCCATTAATAAATCATGATAAAAAAAAAAAAGTTTTAAAGTGAATATATATTTTTAAACCAAAGTCACGTGAGAAAAAAAAAAGCCCACATTGAAAAAACTACCGTAATTCTAAACTTCATATCTCGCAGATGTAGCTGAACAAAGTATTACTGCTGTTGCATTGCCAATTTCCCATTCCAGTTCTCCCGTACAGTACTAAACAGTCGTCCTTAAGGTACTGATATGGTTCCTGGTTCCCATTGTTTTCGCCCCAGTTGAGGTACTCCAATTTTCGGCCCTTAACCGTTACCCACTCGTTGTTTTTTCTCTGACCATTTATCCACGCTTGTCGAACGTTTGAAGCCTTCATCATAGTTGCTAAAATCTGTTTTTTAAATCATTTATTTTGTGGATGCACTCTTATATACAGTTTAATTAAAATTAAAAATTACTTCTTCATCGCGTTTGGAACGAACTATTGCCAACTGAGCGCCATCTTCGTCGCAAGATTCTTGTGCATTCTTCCCGGTTTTGAGTGTTGTATAAAGCTTGTAACGCGCACTACTTCCCGGTTGATAGACGTAATCGTATAGGATTCTTTTATAGTGCTAAAAAAATATTTTTGAATATTTGAATAGTCTAGAAAAGTTTATTCATATATTTATATATGAAATCTCTATCAAGATTATAAATGAACAGTTCGACGGCCCGTGCGAAAAAAAACCTTAGCCTCAAATCTGTGGCGGAAAAAGTAACAATAGATAGGTACTTTTGAACAGTAAAATGTTTATAAAAGAGTTTATTTATTATTTTAGACACGACAAAAAATTTTAAAATGATCTTTGCTACCACACCGTTGATATATGATCATAAAAATAATGTTTTCAACACACTAGCCGCGAATAAAATAACTCCAAGTTGTAAGCTTACAAGAATCGCTAAGAGTCATTTTATTCGCGGCTGGTGGATCGAAATCATTATTTTTATAATAATATATCAATAGACTATGGTAGCAAAGATAATTTTAAAATTTTTTGTCGAGGCTAAAATAATAAATAACGTCTTTTATAGACATTTTACTGTTCAAAAGTACCTATCTATTGTTACTTTTATCGCCGCATATTTTAGGCTAAGGTTTTTTTTCGCACGGGCCCTCGAGTTAACTATTCCCCACTCAATAGACTCATACAATAATTAATTGTAAAATTTTAAAGTTTGATTTAAAAATTTATTTTTTACCTGTACATCTGCTGACAGTTTTTCTTGATTTTTTTCAATCACTTTCCATTCCTGCTCTTTATCTCTGAATTCTTTTTTAACACTTTCCAATGATGCTTCCCATATTCTTTCCCTACCTTCGAATTTCTTTTGCATTTCTTCTAATTTTACAATGAAACTATTGTTCATGGCAATAAACATCTCCTTGTAAGCTATCGTTTCATTTAGTAATTTATTCAAGTCTATCGAAGATCCATTTTTTGATAAAATTTCAATGTTTCCTGATAGTCTTATTTCTTCAATTTCCAATTGAATCGTATCGCCATTGTTACCAAATTCCTCGGAAACAGTTATTTTAATCTAACAAAAAATAGGAAATAAATTAAATTAGGTTAAACATTACAATTTTCATTTACTTAATTCTCTATGTAATTCTTTCATAAAACTAACAATATAAAAAAAAAAAAAAAATTAAATATAAACTTACCAACAAAATCAGTATGAAAACAAAAGCAGCGTAAATCTTTGAAAAATACATTCTCATAATTATGAAAGTCAATTGATGATGCTGTTTGTGGACTTGATTTACAACGACTATTTTCTTCAAATAAAACAGTTTTATAATTCTGAAACAGGTTATTTATAAAAAAACTCAGTGCTAAAAAATTATGAACAAGAAGCTTGCGTGGTGATTGACACTTCAAAACTGCTTCAAAATAATTATTTGTTTGAAATTATTAAATTTTTTATAACACAGATATTGTTATCATGACAGATAATGGGGAATTCCAAGTCATGAATGTAACAAAATATTATATTTTCTTGAAATTTTGGCTCAACTTTGACATTAAGATTGTGAAAGACGTGTATTTATTTGGAAAAATTCCCGCAAGCGATAGCCACTGAAGCGTGATGAAAATTTTTTTTCGCGAAATGTCCGGGATTACTGGACACTTTTCAAGGGGGGATTTTTGGTTTACGCTCGATCACTACACTAATACTGCATGAAAATCTATAATTTTTTCACAGGAAGCTGAAAAAAGAAGTCAGGAATAGTGTTCAATCATTTTTTTCATTAATTATTCATCGAAAAACTGTTTAATTTACTATAAACTAACTGAAAAGTCATGTCCAAGAAGTTGGCACCCCTAAAAAAGGTATTTTCAGAAATGTCCCCCCGAACCGTCCCCTAGAATGGCGCCCCTAAATTTCACGTTTTACGCATATTTTTCGTATTCAACTCACTTACTTTGATTGAAAATTGATCAAAATCAGTTGTTCACCACTGTAGATTATTGAAATCATTTGATTTTTTAAATTAATTAAATTTTAAATTAATTTTACGCTTTGCAACCGATAAAACAAAAGTGCATCTTTTGATGATAATTCGAGATTTTCCTGGGGGTGCAAAACAACTTTTGGAGGTTTTGAAGAACTTACTTGGAAGTGATTTTTGAACTAGTTTTGAGGTTGTAATCGAAGGTTTTTTTTTTTTACTCAGCAAAGTTGACCAGTTAAACTAAATTTAGAATATTTTTTCGGGTTCTAAAGTGTGATTTTATAATAAATGAGCGGGGGTGCCATTGTGGTGGACATTTACGGTACCGTTCAATAATCCTGGACATTTACCTTATAAGAGATATCTTGAAAAAAAAGCATGACTCGCAAAAATAAAATATAAAAATGTAAATATTAGTTGAACTTAGGTTATTTAAAATCGATTTTCATGTTGAATAAAAACTAATGTTGAAATTGAAAGTTTTTTTAAACTTTAGAGTCGTCTTATAACATATTATAAAACAGTAGAGTGAAAAATAGCCGAAAAACAAAAAGACATTTTCATTTTATGAAAACATCTCGTTTATTTGCAAAAAATATATTTTGCTTGTCCATATGGTCATATAGTTTATTAAAGAACATAATAAAAATTATTATTAATGTACCATTTAAACAGTTTTATTTAAAAAAAAAATTCACAAAGCTTACTCCAAGCGTCTATAAATTATTCCACTTTTCCCTGTATTATGAAAATTTTTTATTATTTTATTTTTACAAAAAAATTACCGACAAAATTGACTTACCAAAGTTTAGAGAATAAGTTTTTTTAATTGATTCATTGGTAGATTATTGAAAGAAAAAAAAAATTATTTAAAATTTTTATTGAGTTATTATTTTTTATTGTCTTATTGCTACCATGAGCTCGAATCATCGATACATTTATTAACTATTTTTCAACTTTACTTTATATAATTACTCTCATAATTTAATATTCAAAGTTTTTTCAAGGTGAAAATGTAGAAGTAAACGATCAAACTTATGTTTGTGCAATTTTTAAACGTCAAATAGAGGTTAGGTCGAGCCGATTTTCAGCTTTATCATTTTTTCCTCAAAATCAGGTCGGCTAACCCTAGTTTTTTATTTATTTATTTATTTATTTATTTATTTTTTAATCATCGTAAACGTTGAATAATTGATTTTATCAGAATTTACAGTATTTTTATTAGAGAAATCGTAAATTAATCACATGATCCCATCATGAGAGCACGTGGCTTCATGACAATTATTTCAATTTACAATAACTTTTAAAAACGGCCGTCGACCTGAATTTTTCTTTACATGAATCGATTCTACAACTAATAATAAGCATATCCATTGCCTTTATGCGAAGAAAAACCTTAGTCCAAAATTTGCCACGAATAAAGCTACAACGGAAGTATGTACTCTTGGACAATAAAATGTCTCTAAAAGACTTTATTCATTATTTTAGCATGCAGAAAAAATGTTAAAATACATTTTGCTATAATATCTGTCCATTCATAAATCATAATAAAAAAAAAAAAAAAAATTCGACATTCTAGCCAAGAATAAAATGACTTTTAAGTTTTCAGCTTAGAAAAATTGCAGGAGTCATTTTATTCGCGGTTGGTGTGGAAAAAAAATACGTTTTTCATTGCGAGATATCAACGGTATGATAGCAAAAGTCATTTTAAAATATTTCACTGCAAAATATAAAATAATTTAAAGAAAGTATTTGAGAAAAATCATTTTCAATCGCTTACCTTCTGTTGCAACAGTTTATTCGTGGAAAATATTAGTCTAAGGTTTTTCTTCGCATAAAGGCAATCGACATATTGAAATTTTAAAGTGAATATATCTTTTTATACCAAAGTCACGTGAGAAAAAATAAAATGAAAAAATAAACCTCACATTGAAAAAACTACCGTAATTCTAAACTTCATATCTCGCAGATGTAGCTGAACAAACTATTACTGCTGTTGCATTGCCAATTTCCCATTCCAGTATCTTTGTACAGTACTAAACAGTCGTCCTTAAGGTATTTATATGGTTCCTGGTTCCCATCGTTTTGGCCCCAGTTGAGGTACTCCAATTTTCGGCTCTTAACCGTGACCCACTCGTTGTTTTTTCTCTGACCATCGATCCACGCTGCTTGAATGTTTTTTTCCTTGATCATACTTGCTAAAATCTGTTTTACGAATCATTAATTTTATGGACGCACTCTTATATGCAGTTAAATTAAAATTAAAAATTACTTCTTCATCGTGTTTGGAACGAACTATTGCCAAGCGAGCGTCGTCTTCGACGCAAGATTCTTGTGCATTCTTCCAAGTTTTGTAGCTGGTGTATAGCTTGTAACTTGCACTACTTCCTGGTAGATTGAAGTAGTCGGACGGGATTTTTTTACAGTGCTAAAAAAATATATATGAATATTGGAATAGTCTAGAAAATTTTTATCATATAATTGCATATGAAATCTCTATCAAGATTATAAATTAACAGTTCAACTATTCCCCACTCAATAGACTCATACAATAATTAATTGTAAAATTTTTAAGTTTTTTTTTAAAATTTATGTTTTACCTGTACATCTGCTGAAAGTTTTTCTTGATTTTTCTTGATCGCTTCCCATTTCTCCTCTTTATCTCTGAGTTCTTTTTGGACACCTGCCAACGATCCTTCCCATATTCTTTCCCTGTCCTTAAACTCCTTTTGCATTTCTTCTAATTTTTTATTAAAACTATTATTCATTGCAGTAACCATCTCCTCATATGTTGATCGTCCTTTCTGATTATTATCTTCCATCGCTTTAAAGCCACGGTCAAATTTTGATGTAAGAAAATCATTATGCGATATCCATTTGTCCTCTTTATCTCTAAGCAATTTTTGGAAACTTTCCAACGATGCTTCCAATGTTCTTTCTCTGTCTTTAAGCTCCTCTTGCATATCTTCTAACTTTACAATGAAACTATTGTTCATGGCAATAAACATCTCCTTGTAAGCTATCGGTTGTATGAATTCTTTTTTAACACTTTCCAACGATGCTTCCAATGTTCTTTCTCTGTCCTTAAACTCCTTTTGCATTTCTTCTAATTTTTTATTGAAACTATTGTTCATTGCTATAAACATTTCCTCATGTTTTAATAGTTTTTTCTGATTATTATCTTCCACCGCTTGAAAGCCGAGGTCAAATTTTGATGTAATAGAATTATTCAACGATATCCAATGCTCCTCTTTATCTTTAAGCAACGATGCTTCCAATGTTCTTTCCCTGTCTTTGAACTCCTTTTGCATCTCTTCTAATTTTTTATTAAAACTATTGTTCATTGCTATAAACATTTCCTTGTAAGCTATTGTTTCATTTAGCAGTTTATTCAACTCTATCGAAGATACATTTTTTGATATAATTTCAATGTTTCCTGACAGTATTACTTTTCCAATTTTATCCACCAATTTTAATATCATTGACTCATCATTGTTACCAAATTCAGATTCTATAAATCTCACATTTCCTCCCTCGCATACAGATATTTTAATCTAACAAAAAATAGGAAAAAAATTAAATTAGGTTAAATATTACAATTTTCATTTACTTCATTCCCTGTAATTTTTCATTTTTCATAAAACTCACAATTTAAATATAAACTTACCAACAAAACCAACAAGAAAACAAAAACAGCATTAATCTTTGAAAAATACATTCTCATAATTATGAAAGTCAATTGATGATTCTGTTTGTGGACTTGATTTACAACGACTATTTTCTTCAAATAAAACAGTTTTATAATTCTGAAACAGATTATTGATAGAAAACTTAGTACCCAAAAGTTTTAAATGAGAAGTGTAAGAGAGTGCGTAGTGACTGACACTGTAAAACTGCTTCAAAATGAAATTTTTGTATTTCTATACCACAGATATTGTTATCATTACAGATAATGGGGAATTTCAAGTCATAAATGTAACATATATTATTTTTTCTTGAAATTTTGGCTAAACTTTGACACGAAGATTGTGAAAGACGCTTGCATTAAATATAACGTGTAGTTATTTGAAAAAATTCACGCAATCGATGGCCACTCAAACGTGATAAAAATTTTTTTTCTTGTATAGCATAATCCAGGCGGTCATTCATCAAAATAAGCAGCTCGGACTGGTCTAATGACAGGAAAAATCGACTCGTCTTTGGAAAAGCCACACCTGCTCGAGGATCGAAGTGCAAAGAATAAACGTAGCGTTACAATGCATATTTCGAGGTGTTATTAGTAGCTTCTGGTTGACTCAACTCGGTGATGGCGGCTTTTTTTTGTATAAGCCGACACCAGTCCTTTTATTCGTCTTCTCAAAAAAAAAAATTCTTTTTTTAGATTTTTATAATTGAAACGAACATTTTTGAAATTTTATACACGAGTTTAGAAAAATTATTCTTATTTAAAATAAAAACAAAATTGATATTTATTAATAAAAAAATTAAATTGTTAAAACTTTTTTTAGAGATGTTCGAAAGAATAAAATTAGAATTTATAATTTTTTCGAATCTTTTATTCAAATTTTTTAATTGTAATTTCTTTAATTTTTATAAATGAACTATTAATTTTAATTATTGGTGCAGAAAAACTAACTATTTTTACTAAAACAAAATGTATGAATCTAATATATAATAATATTTTTAAAAATACTCCGATTTATGTAACAATTAAAATTTATTTGATTTTTTTGTGGATTTACAAATGATTACAGGTGAAAATTCCCGGGTAAAAATTCCCAAAAAAAAAAAAAATTCCCAAACCGGAAATTCCCGAAAAAAAGGGATATCTTAGCAAATTCGAAAAATCTAATTTAATTGAACACATTCCTTTTTAACAGAAAAAAAAAAAAAAAAAAAATTATTCGAACTAGATTTTGGTTGGAACTAAATTTTATGGCGCACCTCGGCGCGCATTGTTTTAAAAAATAACCCGTTAGTGTTTTATTAAAAATCCATTTTTTTCTCTCGTTTGTATTAATTAACTGTTCAATATCAAAAGAAACTTCATAATTTTTTTAAAAGGGTGTTTATTCGTCTGATACTTTTATAAAAAGGAGTTTATTCGTCGGGAGTTTTAAATCGGAAGTTTTTAAAAACTAGTTTAATCTAAGATTGAATCTAAGCATTATGCTAGACAGTAAACAAATAAACTTTTGACTTAAAGCTTATCAACCATACGACAAATTGGCAAAGTACGGATATTTATTCAACGGGAATTTTTCCGTTCGGGAATTATTTCCTCGGGAATTTTTACCCGGGAATTTTTTCCGGCTACCTTTACACTTAAGCTATGATTTTTATAATTATCGTTTGCGTCATAATTTTTAAGTTTACAAAAAATTTATCTGTGTAAACAAAATTAATAAAGTTATAAAAAATCAACTTAGAAACTTATTGAATTATAATATTATAATTTAATAAGTTTGATCAATAATCAATTTAATTTATTCCATTGGGTTGAATCGTCTTATTCAATTATTAATTAATTAACAAATTTGATTTTTTGAAAAACGAACTTGGTTACAATATAATTGCAACATTAGAAGTTTCATTTTAATAATGATAATCTTATTAGATTAATACTTAATTAATTTATTTATACAACTGAGAACAGCAGAATAAACAAATCAATTGAATTTTCAATCACATTATTTATTCGTGCTTACACAGCTTAATTAAATTAATTATATCGATATAGATCTTTGGACTAGTTATAAACTTTATACTGATAATTATGATAATATTATTATTGAAAATAAAATCACATTATTTTATAATAATTTTCTCTTTATATTTATTTCAATAAAATTAAAATTAAGGTAAATAAAAATAAATTTCAATAAATACTCTGAAAAATCAGTTAAAATTGAATCAATCAACTTTATAAATCCACCGAAAATTTTCCGTGACTTTTCATAATGACGCGCGCGTCATAAAAGAAATTCCCCGTATAGGGCTCAATGAAAAGTTAAGAGTGACACGACGTGTGAACAAATTTACTTAAATAGACAAGCCTGCATATTTCTCCAAAAATTCTTCCTCCTTCTCGATCGCTGCACCCATAATGACTGACAGCTCTTTTAAACTCGGGAATTTAAACAAGTTACGATGCATTTTTTTCCCCACTGCCCCCACACGGTTTTCATAACCTCAAAGTGATGACTTAATACGTATATTTCCAAGATAAATATTGGTTTCGGTAATTCGATTTTGAAAGTTGTTTTTGAGCAATTTTAGGTGGAATGCCAACCATCTGACTTTTTTAAATGACCCTTACCGTAGGCTTGTATGTAACTTCAACGCTATATTCGCTTGGTGCGCGACTGCAGCGCTACCTAGGAAGCCCAGCAGATTTTCGGTCGAAGTATCGACTTTTGGCCTGAAAAGTAGATCTGCACACTTTTTAAAAATATTAGTTCCATCAGCGCTCAAGCGGGTCTTTCATTAACTAGTTATCAGGTAATTTTGAAATTATTATATAAAATAATTTGGTTGCTGTTACAATATTAAAACTTGCCATAAATTGTTGCTCAATTTAAAAAGTAACGCGTGACGTATGCTTTATACGAAACATCCAGTTAAGTTAAATAAACTAAAAAAATTTTTTTATTCATGTTCCTACTGTTTTATTAAAGAAACTGGTAGGATAACTCTAGAAATAATTCAGAATATTTATTAAAAAAAACTTAAATTCTATTTATTTTAGTGTTTTGATACAAAATATCATTATAGTTTACAAAAAAAAGAGGAATGAAACATACATGACAAGATGCTTGGAGCAAAAAAGATTCAAAAGTGTAAAAAAAAAAAAAGAAATGAATTGTTAAAATACTTTTCTGGATCCTAAAGGTAACATTTTGAATACTGAACTTTCTAGAAAATACAGAAGTTTAAAAAATGGTTGAATAATAAATAATTTTTTGTGAAAATTGGAAAACAAATTTTTATTTATTTTTTACCTAGGAAGAAATCCTGGATCAACTTTGCGTATAAGATGCCTCTATTGATATTCTTAATAGACTAAAACAATTTTTTAACTATTTCTATGTATTCCATTCTTGACAATATTACAAATTTATTTTTCAAAATTGACAATTTCAACCTAGCATCAACATTTACAGAATTATGTCCAGTCTTGGGATTTTTAAATTCACAAATATTATCTTTAACACAGTTGTTTAAACATTCAAAATTGAGCAGTCTTTTTCGTTATGACTCTATAAATTTATACGCTAATTTTACCTAAAAACTACTATTAATTCATTAAAGTCGGTTTTGTTTAATAAGCTTCCAATATTTCCAAATTATTTTAAATTTTATTGTCAATAGAATAATTAAAAATTTTGATAAATACTTCTTAATGGACATGTTATTTCTAAGAATGAAACCTATATACGTAACCAGTAGTATTTTAGTGCGAATATCTAAACGTTAAAGATGTAATTAAATGAATTAAAACAATAATGAGACCCGTTTATGACTAATTTTATAATATTTATTGGAAAAGAAAATTAATTAATAATTAAATTAAAAACTATTTATTTTGAGTTAAAAAACTTCAGACAAAATCGATTTTGAAACGCTTAAGTGTATTATTTAAACAAAAAATGACAATTGGAGCGCTTGAGATCAAAGAAACTGGTACTCGAAAAGTTCTCAAAGACAATGTCAGTTATGAATAAAATTTTAATACTTTTTATTTACTCGGCTTTGTCTGAAGTTTTTGCGGACGAACTCATCAGGTAAATCGCTCTAAGATTCATAAAGCATTTAAAAATAATTGATTATGGATATTCATGCAACACCAAGGATTAAAATTTTTAAGTTTTTTTTCGATTAAGTTTTGAAAATATTATTTTTAGAGATTTTTTCCAGATTTTTTTTTTAATGTAGTAATTTTACAAAAGTATCTTCAATTTATTTGTATAAATTATTATTTGAAACGATATTAATATTTAATTTTAAAAGTAACCAACAAGATATCTTGGGTGATCATCAAATAAATGATCAATACTTCAGATATAATGTCCCAGACTCGGACAACAGCAAATACGAATACGAGATTGAAGACAAAAAATCTTCATTTCTAGATAGATTTCCGAGCTACGAAGAAGTAAGACTTTAATCAAATTTTCTAATTTTATAGTATTTATTTTATAAAACAAGTTTTGAAAAAAAATTTCTAAATATATACTACACCAGTCTTGAAATATTATATTTTATCATAACCGTAAAAAATAACTTAGTTAAAGTAAAGAAACCTAACCTAAAATTTCAGTAACAGACGATATCTACTCCGTCTACTAAATATTCAGAAATTCATCTGTTTTCTATTCTTCTGAGTAAAAAGAAATGAAAATTAATTATAAAAACTGTGATATAAATTTATCAACCAGATCAGGTCATATCTGGCGAATCTGGAAAGAAATCACAGTGACATCGTAAAAGTATTCAGTATTGGAAAAAGTTACGAGAACCGTGACATATTAGGTGTCAAAATCTCAAGTTGGGGTAGTACTCAAAAGCCAGCATTGGTGATCGACGCTGGAATTCACGCTCGCGAGTGGATCGCACCAACAACTGCTCTTTACGCGATTAAACAATTGGTCGAAAATTCAACCAATCGTAACATCTTTGACAGTATCAATATTTACGTCATACCCGTACTCAATCCAGATGGCTACGAGTATACCCGCCAAAGTCCTGAGGTAAGACATCAAATGATAGAAAATTTCATTTCTGTATGAACCAAGGAGTCAGGCGCTGGTAATTTTCTAAAATTTGTTTTTCTAGAAAATTCATAAAAATAAAAAAAAAATGTATTGAAATTGAGATAAATTGGGAGAAACTAGTACAAACCTAGACAAACTTGGATAAACCGGGACAAACTAGGCCAAACCAAGATAAACTGGATCAATGCCCAACCTTTCGTTTAAAAAGTTTATTGATATCAATTTCGTTCAAAATTATCTTAGTTTTTCTCATTATTTGAATTTATTTCGGTTAATCTGGCTAATTTTTAAAAATATCCAATCTCCTGGATAAAACTTGATAAAAAATTTTATTTTGGTGCAATCTTAATTTGTTTCTTAACAGACCCGTTTGTGGAGAAAATCACGTTCCCAAAACCAAAATTCTTACTGCTACGGTGTTGATCTCAACAGAAACTTCTACGAGTGGACAAGTAAGTTAACATTTGAACTAACTTTTTATGAACGAGTAACCGTTTGATAATCGAATTTTCAGAAGTGGGAATTTCAAACGACCCTTGCAGTCCAATTTACGGTGGGCCTCATCCTTTCTCAGAACCAGAAAGTCGAGCTTTGAGGGACTTTTTTTTGAGCACCCGAGATCACATCAAGGCTTACCTCAGTCTTCACTCCTATGGACAAGTGAGAAAATTAACACTCAACTTTCAAATTCAGTGGAATAAAATAATAAAATGTAACGTTTATTTTTAGTACTTTTTGCATCCATATGGTCACAGTACGGAAGCCCCTAAGAATAAACAGATGCTGGTGAGTTACTAAAATCTTAAACAACTCACTTTTAATAAAAAGCCACTATATAATTATAAAATTTTTAAAGAAATGCGTTGCAGAGAAAGCAGAAACGGAACTAGCTAAATCTCGAGGAACACGGTACAAGATCGTTAGTGTATCTGACACTTTTGGTAAGTAACGAGTAACTGTTTTAAAAACCAATGTAATCAACAAGGAACTGATAAAAATTACAAAATTATTTCGGTTTATCAAAGTTTATCCCGATTAATTTTTACTCATTTCCTTTATAGAAAATTTGTAAAAAAACTAAGTTAAATTCATTAAAACTGAAATAAACTGGAATAAACAAGAATGAATCGAGATACTTTTGAAATAGTCACCAGCAGCTGTTTCCAACCCTGTAATCCAAAATGATTCCCAAATTTTTGAAATTTGAACGTCCTCAAATCAAAGTTAATCTCGTTAACTTTTTGTTAACTCTTGCCAGATTCCTTGTACTTAAAAACACGAATTTTCAGGTCCGGTGGCTGGTGGAAGCATCGACTGGGCCATGAAGATCGTCGATCTCGCTTACGCCATCGAGTTGCCTCCTTACGCTCCGGGTTACTGGGTGGAGGATAAATTCATCATATCGGCCAGCGAGATCCTACCCGTCGGTCGCGAGACCTTCGAGGCTCTCAAAGTTTTTTCAAGGTATGTGGCTGGCGACGACTTCAGCTGCAGCTCTGGACCTGGAAATTGGTTTAATAGTCCGTTCTATAACCAAAAATAAATTTTTAAATGCTACGGTTGAAGGCAAATTTAAACATCAAATTTGAATTCCCGCCAAAACACTCGATGTGTGATTTCAGTTTGACAAGCTCGGATAATTTTTTATTACACAACTTAATTTCATTAGCACCTATTATAGTAAACGTTTTGGGCATCTGTCGTCATATGCTGAACATTTTGGCGGCAATTTAGAATGGATAAATTAAGAACCTTAAAAAGGTACCTTTAAAAATTGTAGAAAGTACATTAAAATTCATTATAATTCACAAAGTTATGTACATTGTTTATAATTAGTTTAAAATAACTTTAATATATTCAATAGAATTCAAAATTTTTCAATAAATAAATGACTAAAAAAAATATAAAAATTATGTTTATTTATTTTTAATAAATTTAAAATTTTATGACTTAAAGTATACTATTAAAAATATTTATGTAGTAAAAGCCAAACTAATAATGGTAAATACAGAAAAACTAGAAAACATAAACTGTTACCCGTCACTTTTATAGTGTTTTGCAGAATACTCTAAGTAAAAGTTTACATCACAAACAATACGAAAAAGGTAAGTACAGAAAATGACTGCACCTAAATGCTAGTGCAGAAGCGCCAGTTAGAGTTTTAATACTTTTGAGTGCAAAAGAAAGAATTAATGATTGCAACGTTTGAGTGTTTTATTGGATTTCGGTACATGTTAAAATATGTTAAAATAAAAAGAACTTGCGCTAACAATTTTAGTAAATGTACCGATGTATCTTACAAAAAAAAGGTTGTCAAGGTAAAAATGAATTCGACCGATGAATTCTTTATAATAAATAAAAATGATCACAATACTATTTTTGTGGTGTAATACAGTGTTATTTTCGGACGTTTTCGGGAAAAAAGTACTTTTTGACAGTTTGAATTTAAAATATGTCACTGTTTTCAGAAATAACAATAATTATTCAAAACTGAAACATGATCTATATATTCAAAATCAACTAAAGCAAATACCAATAAAGATAAATGATTTAACAATCATGAAAAGGAATACAATTCATAAGAGATCCCTTGATAAGCCAGTTTTTTTGAACTCAAAAGAGTCCTCAATGAACATCATCATAGAAGATGCGGAAACACTGGATTCGGAAAAAATTTTTGACCTTTTGAAACATCTTCGTGAAATGTCACCGACACAAGTAAGAATGAAATCTGTCTTGATATATTTTTCCGAGTACCTTGATACTTCGCGAGCAAAATTTATCCTTAAAAAAGCGTGGTCCCTAAAGTACCTAGAGTTCACCATAGTTAAAGTTAAAAAGAACTCGAAAGATTCTGTAATTATCAACTACAACCCATTTTTCAAGAACTTCAGTTTAAATCCCTCGAAAATATTCCCAGATAAGCTCAAAAACGCAAATCAGCATCCAGTTAAATTATTAATGTTCAACACATTGCCTCTGCTGAAATTGGAAGTGCAAAAAAGTGGGGTGATAAGTTTGCAAGGGATGTATTCACCTTTCGTTTCCAGTTTGGAAAAAAAGTTCAACTTCAAACTTAGCCTAGAAGTCGTTGGGGACTTTAACGAACTGTACAAGATAACATCACAAAAATTAGAGACGAGAGAGATAAACGTGTCTCCAACGACCTTCATAATCACTCCGTTGATGCAAAGAGGAAAGATCTTGATCGGGTATCCAAAGGGATTAACTAGTATTGCCGTGATTACGCCCATAATAAAGACTCCAGTGACTTACATCAACCGGGAGATATTCCTGAATGGAGTTACCTTCGTAACTATTCTCGCTGTAATCGCTGCAATCATGAAGTTACTGAATCTCAAATGGACGTTCTTTTATTACTTCCAAATCCTCATTGGTGTTTCAGTCGTGAAGCCATGTTCCACTATCGAGAAGATTATATTCTTGATGATATCGTTACTGTCCATCGTTCATTCGGACATGTTCTTCTCAACGTTTGCCGATCTGAAGGTAACTCTTGAAGAAAAAAAACTTCGAAAATTTGAAGACGTTCTGGATATAAAGTTTCCCATATACTCCCCATTTTTACCAACTGAGTATAAAAACACGAATTACGAGATGTTGCTCTCAAGAAGCATTCTAATTTCCGATGTTGAGATTTGTATTAAAATGTTGGTAGAAACGAAACGGGTCGTTTGCACAACCAGCAGTCAGAGAGCTAAGTACTATTCCAAAAACTTCATTGACTTCGACGGACGTTCGTTGATGAAGATACTGAATAGAAAATTCAACATCTATTATGCAGCACTTGTATATGAGAAGTCATCACCCTACGCGGTTAAAATTGATAGAACCCTGCATTGGTTAAACGAGGCTGGAGTTTTATCCATGGACGAAAGACGCTTGAGACAAGTCGGAGTTTATCAAATGGAAAGATCTTTTATTCCGGTTAATGAGGTATTCAAACAGTTGATTTTGTACAGTGCTTCCTTTGGTTGGTTTTTGGCAACGTTTGCCTTTGTCTGGGAACAAGCTTGTTTCAGAAAGTACCTACGATTCAAAATAAATCCAAGATTATTTCTTGGAATCAAATAAAAAAATACTTTTTGTTATAAAAATTTAAAACTACACGAGAACTTTATGTTTTGAATATCTTTATCTTTGTTTGTTGGTATAAGCTTATTATAAGTTTTAGTCATTGTTGTGATAGATTATACTATGTAATTGGATTTCGTCAATATTAAAAATGGGTTTGAAAAGTAAGTAAAGATTGACACTAAAAATTGATTCATTTATCATATTTTATTAAAAAGCTTGTACATTTTCTCATCATATCGATTTCATTAAACATTTTCATAGAGATAAAATTTTAACCATCAACAAACTCTGGTCCCAGAGTCTCATTAATATTTTCGTTAGGAAATGATAGATCAAACCAAGCAAGCAATATTTGTTCCAAGTATTCATTGTGGAAAGTAGGACATCGCATCGTTGATACAATCCTGCTATCAGAACAAGCAAGCACGACTTCTTTTGTAACCTCGATCACATCGTTTACAAAAGCTTGCAAGAGTGAACGCTTCATATTCTGGACTAAATTCTCAACTTCATTCAAGACGTTTGACCTTGTATCGCTTCTTCCGGAAAGTGTACTAGCAACCGAATCAGAAATTTCTTGTACTATTGCTGTTCTTTTTTTGAGTGCTCCACAGTGAAATAGCCTGTGACGTCTTACACACGAGGAAATGCTCGTTTTGTCTTGGCTGAAGTGCAAGGTATCAGATTTTAGTTTCTTGCATGCCTGATTTAACGTTTTACTTGCGGCTGAGTCAGGATTTTCAAATTCAGCTTCCAAGAATTTCAAGAAAGGTATTCTTCCCGATTGTTTTTTATACTTCATCTTGAGGAAATCATAAACTTCCTGGCTAACGGAATTAGTGCCATTAGTATTGTACGTCAAAAGTAAGTACATTTTCATTGTAATATCTTTCAGATTTACGTGTGTACTCCGATCTCGTCTCTTTCTATTTGATACAGGGAAACACGATCCGTATAAACCTGACGAACCTGGACAGCAAATCTTGAAGAACCGATGAAAGATTGGCTAGGCTATCCAACGAATAATGGTTGGGTTGTCGAAAACCTGAATCAAAATTATTATACGCTCGTACAGAAGAACTTGAATGCAAGATCGGTGAAGCTGAAAAAGTTCGTATTTTGTTTCTTTTAATCTTTTCTATGAATGTTCTGATATCTTTCATCACATTGACATTGTCCGGATCGTCTTTGAAAGTAATTTTTTCGGGGGTCTTCGTCCACTCTTCAGGTGGATAAAAAGGGGCGAGTCTTTTGAACATTCCATGACGTCCTGGCTTAATGTGAGTTTACCAAGAGACATAATTTTAAATTAGAGTTGTTCGATGCTAAAAGTAAAAGCCAATAATGTTGCGTCATAGTTGGAAATATCGATTGTTTTCTGGGTTCAGTTACAACTGCTTTGCTGTCTTCAAATGCAAAAGAAAAAATTAGCGCGCTTATTGTTGATTCCAATACTAAAATTTAAAATAGTAAAATTTAAAAAATTTATTCAATTACCATATTTGATACAGGTGATAGTATTGTAATTCAATTTTTCAAACCATAAAAATGGATTTGGAGCTCGTTTAAGAAACAAAAAAATACGTTTTCAAATAGCTGAATAAGATTTAAAAAAATATATTTTTCTAACAAGTAGCAAACATCAAAAGAGTTTCAGGTCACACATTAGAAAAATATACTTTTAAGTTTATTAAAATTACTAAACAAATTGATTTTTTGATAATTTAAAAAATGAAATTAATAGTGTATTTATGGTGGTACATTGGGTTACTTTCACATATTTTTGGTGAAAAAAGAATGTTTGACAGTTTAAATTTAAAACAAGTCACTGTATTCAGGGATAACGAAACATATTTTAAATTAAAACATGATCTCTTCATTCAAAATCAACTAAATCAATTACCAACAGTAACTATAAATTCAGCTAGCGTATATAATAATATAAACCAAAATCAATCATCACTCGAACAAACAGTTTTTTTAAACGCAAAAGACTCATCAATGAACATTATAATAGAAAACACAGAAACATTGGTTATGAATAAAATCATGAATATTCTACAATATCTAAATCATAAAACACCCATTCACGTTAGAGCCAAGTGTCTGTTAATACATTTTTCTGAAAACAATGACATTCGGAAATCTAAAATCATCCTTAAGAAAGCATGGTCCCTGAAGTACCTAGACTTCTCAATAATAAAGGTCAAAGACAATTTCAAAGACACTTTGATCATAAACTACAACCAATTTTTCGAAAACTACAAAGTGAGCTACTTCAAGAATGACACCAGCATATTTCCAGACAAGCTTACCAACGTAAATCAGTGTCCTCTTGAGCTGCTAGTTTTCAACGCAATGCCTATATTGGGAATAGAAGTGGAAGGAAGCAAAGTTGTGAGTTTAGAGGGTATGTTCTCGTCGTTCATATACAGTCTGAAAAAACAATTCAACTTCGAGCTCAACCTGAAGGTAAGTTCCTACAGAAACCTCACCGATCTGTACGGATGCATAGCGAACTTGGTGGAATCCGGGGAAATGAAGATGTCCTCGACAATCTTCATAATCAACCAGCTCATGCAGAACAAAAGAATTCTATTCGGGTATCCATTGGATTTAACGAGTATTTCCGTAATAACCCCGATTGTGAGAACCCCAGTGACCAACATCAACAAGGAGATGTTTCTGAATGGAGTTATTTTCGTGGTTATCCTAGTGGTTGTGGAAGCCATCGTCTGTCTGTTCAAACTGGATGGAAACTTTTAGGTTGTGTCTAGGTACCATCGCCGTGTACCGCACACGGTACACGGTACACGGTAGCTTTTTACTTTAAATCCTATAATTTATCCCAAATAACCCTCATAAGTTTAAAAAACTACTAGTTTTTACTTTAAATCCAATTGCCCATCCTAAATAACCCAATTAAATTCACAGAGTGTCTAAAATAACTCTTATTTGGTACCGTGTACCGTGCACCGTGCACCGAATACGGTACACGGCGATGGTACCTAGACACTTTCAAACTTTTATTACTACTTCCAAGTCCTCATTGGTATACCAAAAACCAAACCTCGACGAGATGTAGTGGAAAAGGTCATTTACCTAACGGTGGCTTTCTTGTCCATAGTCTACACGAATATCTTCTTCTCGACATTCGCAGACATCAAGACCACCATCCAAGAAAGAGATCTGGAAACTTTCGAGGATGTTTTGGATTTGGACTTTCCCATCTACTCGCCTTACTCCCCGAGTCACTACTCATACACCAGCTACGAAGAACTAATGTCCAATAGTATCAAAATTTCAAAAATAGAGACATGTATCAGAATGCTGATTACAACTCAGCGAGTTATCTGCACAATCTCCAATTTGAGGGGGAAGTATTATTCGATGATTTACAGGGATTACGATGGACGGCCACTGATGAGGATTCTTAAGCAAAATTACAAGATCCACTATGCCAGTATGTTTTACGAGGAAGCTTCGCCTTTCGCGGTTAAGCTAGATGAGATTCTGCATAGGTTGAACGAGGCTGGAGTTTTGTCTACGGCCGAGAGACGGCTTAGAGCGGTCAAAGTTAATCGCTTTGAAAAATCTTTCACTCCTGTTAATGTTATATTCAAGAAATTGATTTTGTACATTGCTTGTTTTGGTTGGTTCTCGGCAGTATCCGTTTTCATCTGGGAACGCATCTTATGCCGTTGAAAAAAAATAAGTGTATCAAATTGACTAGTGCTTGACAGTTTCAGAAGCTACTCTATTCTCTGGAGCTCAAAGAACGAAATTTTATTTATATTAAAAGAATGGAGAGACATAATCGATCGATTAAAACTGAAACAGATTGATTAATTGACTTATTGAACAATTAATTTTGTATCTTTGTAATGATAAGAAAAAAAATTTTAATGTAAAATGCAGTCGGTCGATAATTAACCAAATATCGATTTTTTAAATAATTTAATTCATCAAGATCATAATTAATCGATTCAATGTTTTTGTGAAGTCTCTATCCTAATTGCAAGTATTGGCCAGTATATTTAAAAGCATCACTGAATTAAGTTTTATTTTGCGAATTTAATAATATTTGATTATTGAATAACTGTTGATTACACATTTCTGTAAAGTTTGCCTGAATATAAAAACCGTCCTTCAAAGTGTGTTGTAGTATCGATTACTAAAGCAAACAATTATTTACACACGTAAATGTAACTTTCTGACCATTAAATAAAAAATCAATGAAAATAAATGCACACTCGATTTATTCGTGATAAAAATAAAAGTCGAGAGCACGCGTAGCGTCAAAAAATCTGCATCGTCAGGCCTCTTTTTTACCAGAGGCCAGAGCCGATGATTGATCATGCAAAGACGCTCGCGTGAGTGGAATCCACGATATATATAGTCGACGCCCTTTTTATTCTCAGTTAATGTCTCGGACATGTCGAATCATTATTCACGCCTAAAGTTACCTTTAAAAAATGTATGAAAAACATTAAATTTGTTACCAACATTTTTTATTGTTTTTTTATATCAGGCTGTTAAGTATACTATTTTATTGCCGGTATATTAATGTTAATTTATTGTACATTATGTTTTGGGTAAGAATTAAGATTTTAGGTGTTTCAAAATGACTTTATTTAGGTTGTTTGAATAATATTTACTGTTAATTGTTGAGATGTATTAGCACGTTTGTGGTTTTTTAGTAAATTTTTTTTAAAAATTTGTCCTATTATTTATTTATTTAATTCTAAATGTTGAGTGTAAAGCAAGCACTAGCATACTCGTATGGTTGGAACAAATGTGTAGAATAATATGAGTAATATTTATTTAATGACTCCTTGTGATTTTTATAGGCTGAAAACTTAGAGTCACTTTATTCGTGGCTGGTGGGTTGAAATTTTTTTATTTATTACAAGATATCAACGGTATGGTAGCAAAGGTTTTTTAAACATTTTTTGCAGCAGGCTAAAATATTAAAGTTTTTAGAGACATTTTATTGGCCAAAAATAACTTTATTCGTGGCAGATTTTGGTCTAAGATTTTTCTTCGCACGCTTAATCGATATACTTAAAGCCATCATCTTTCCTGTAGCTTAGTGTACCTATAAATATTAAGTGCCAGATCTAAAGCCAGTAGAGCCTAAAAGTGTATATATATATAATCCCAGCGAAGGTATGTCAAACGTTTGTTCGTATCTTGTAAATAAAGCAAAAAAAGTATCCGTTATCCCGGTTTCGGCACTCGATAATTGGACAAAAAGAAGAAAGGTACTTTGGTTATCTTGTTGGAGAGATCTTTGGGGGGTGGAGGGGAAAACAAGAGGCTTGCCAGCGATAATTGGACGTGTAATGACGGTAGAGCCACAGAGCCAAAGGTCAATATCTCACACCTAACATCGTGCCTGCAACTTGCTATTTTCCTATTGTTTCCCCGCACCCTGCCCTTAGATTAAACCCGGAGATAACGAGCCTTAGTCTATGTGTGTGTTGTTATTCAATTATACCCTGTGTTTTACCCCTTTTTTCAACTGTTTAACATCATTTTTAACGAGACCTCCTCAACTTTTACTCTTAATTCTCACAAGTTTTTTTTTTTTTTTCAAAATTATTACATCGAAAATCATTGAAATATTTATATTGAATGTCTTATGGAATCGTAAGATGATTACGCGATAAAAAAATCTTTTTATATGTAAAAAAATACTTACAGGTACTTGGACAATAAACGATTTCAATTTTGACTCATTTAGCATAGTCTCTTATGGGAAATTTACTTTTATTAAGAATATTTTTATTTCTAGCCCACAGATTTTGATCAAATTTTTTTAGAAAATAAAAGCAAATTGATTAAAAATTTTAATTTCTTATAATTAATCATTAGGAGACTCTAAGTAATAAGTAAAAATCGTTTACGTGAAATATGCATGATCGCGAGGTTACGGTACACTGCGCGTGTATACCTGTATATACAGAAATCTAATCGTAGCATCGCAGTTGACATATCTCAACTGTTAAAAAAAAAAAAAACAATCATTATTAAATAAATATTTTTATCGATTTAACTTATTATATAAATGACTAACCTGTTCAGAAAAAGGATTAAAAAAATAATAATAATAATTATCGATTGATTATAAAAAAAATCAATCGATTACTTATAGACCGAACTAGACTTACTTTTATAAATTAATCGAGAAAGATGTTCTTTCAAAATTCAAATTAAATAAAACATTTTAATAGCATTATGGTTTTTCAGAAAATTTTTAACAAACCGCAATAATTTTGACTATTTTTAGGTTATGAATATCGTCTTGTTATGAAATATTAATTAAATATTTTGTAACTAACATTCGAAGTAAATGAAAAAAAAAAAACCAAGAAATTGATAGTTAAAATACAGAAAGTTAAAAGATAAATCCCAAGGTAGAAAAGTATCAGAGCCAATAATAAAAGTTAACCGGAATAAAGTATCCGCGAAGCAGAGCTATTTATCAGCGATTTCGTTCTACCTCTTTTCCAAGAGGAAAAATCTCATTTACGAGCTTTTCGCAAGCTCAGGAATCCTCGGCCGCAATTAACGGATAACTAAACTCGTGTATCATCGATTAATCTCAAAAATTCTTTTCCAATTTCATCTGTCGTTAACCATCCTTTTTTTACAGATTTCTGGCGTCTGCAGCTCGCGTATTTATTTGTCTCAGGCGAGAAGTTTGATCTCGGATGAAAGAGGAGAAATAATAAACGGATTCCCAGACGCACTTACATTTTTTTTTTTTTTTTTTTTTTGTTCCGGGAATCGAGAGGCTTGCGTGTATTTTTACACAACTTTCAAGTTCGATTTAAAGTTGGATTTATTCAGGTGCCAACAATGATTTTATTATTAACAATATTCAAAGGAAATCAGTCTTACTTGTGGATAATTAGACGATCCTTACTTAAAGTCATCCCCGAAGAACCTGAAATGTTTATGACTAGTAATGAGTTATAGTAGGTAAATTAGTAATAGCAAGATTATTTAAAATGAAAATAAATGAAAAGTGCGTTGAATCAGTTCGAAGGTGTGTTTCAGACTACTTCAACAACCACTAAATTCATTAATAAACGGCTTATTAGCTTACACAATCAACGTTAATAAGCCGGTAAATCACTCCAACCTAGCCTAAAAACTCTTATTTTTTCCACGACCAGCGTCCTTGATGGGGAGAAAAAAAGAGAAGAAGAAGAAGAAGCGTGTATGTAGACGCCCACGCGTCTGCAGGCTTTGATAGGGTTCGATCTCCATTGTTCTCCGATATAAACGCACTGTCCTGCGTAAGATTAAAATCATAGTACGTGACGCAGGATTGAATTTACTGCGTAATTGGCTTATTTTTTCGAGAAGAGCGGACGAGATAAGAGTTACGCCGGGACCTGATTCTTATCGTGTCATCCCTGCTTGGAATCTCCATTGAATATAACCTGAAAATTCGCCTAAATTTTCAGTTAACTTTTATCGAATGTTATTTTATTTTTTAACTAAAATTTCAGCACAATATAATATACATGTTTTATTTATTTCTAATTCTATCAAACCATAGCTATAAATACTTAATAAAAAAAGCCATTATCCAATAAGGTTTGTTAAAGTAGAAGATAAACGCTTTACGTGTTTCTAGTTCGATAGTATTGACGTGCAAATTTAAATAATTATTTTTTTAATAAACGATTTTTTATTAATTGTATGTACAGTAGTGGTCAAAAGTTTAAGCCACCCCCCGATTGCGTATTTTCACCGTTTGATTTTTGAGCTTGAAAGTGATAGAAAACATATAAAACTTCAAACGAGTTGTAACTTCTATTTTTTATCTCTTAAAATACCTAATAACTCAAGAAAAAACCATTTACTACGTATAAATTTATCATTTAAATTCATTTTATCTCAAGTTTTAGTTCAAAAAGTTATTTTATAAAAAAAAGCTATTTTCGACGATTTTATCGTTTTCAATGAATTTTTAAAAAAATTTACAAATGTCCAGCATCATAATTTTTTTTTCTCGTATTTCTATTATGATTAAGTTTAAAGAAAAAAATTTTTAAGTCGATTTATGAAGAATTGTTCAAACCACAACAAAATAATTGCATTACTCATTGTAATCTGATCATCTGGTCCCTACAGCAACTCTTTTTTTTTAAAACATTTAAACAGTAAGTCCTGAAAATATTGGAAAATTTTTTTTAACTATAAGATAAACTAAAATTGAAAAATTTGTTTTTGTTCCGTACCATGAAAGCTTTTCGAAATTTGGTCGACATCACGTTGTAGATTATAGGATTAACCAACGACGAACAATAACTGAAAAAGTACGCTAATTTGTGAAATTCAAATGAGAATTCAAATTCATGTTCCATGATAAGCCAGAGTATTCGAGCGACCATCAAGGGCGTCCAGCAAATGATAAACGCTCCAACTAATATCACTGTAAAGTGTAAATTAATTTTTATAGTTATTATTTTATGTATTTAAATCATCATTATTATGCGTTCCCGGACGAAAGCTGACTTTTTTAAAAAACTTAAACGAGTCTTACCGAACATTAATATCATTGAGATTTGTGCATCATACTTTGATAACAATTTTCATACCTTTCTGGAAAAAACTTCAAAAGTCTCATGATTCGGCAAAACTTAAAGAAAAAGTATCGCAAATATTAGAGTTTGTTAAAAAAGTCCATTTTCATACTTTGTTTTGATTGAAATTGTTTATTTACTTAGCATTTTACGAGCCCGCTGTTTCGAGGTATTTGCTAAATCATTATTGCTTTTTATTTTCCTTGCTGATTTTTTAATACCCAGTCCAGTTAGTACGTACATGATCGATATGATTAGCATTGGAAGGATCAAGAAAAATATTGTTCGGAAAACTATAAACAAGAGACCGTAGGTACCAAGTTCTTCAACTAAGATACATTTCACAACACTCGGCTCGTCAATGTCATGTTTAACACACATAAGACTTTCCAGCAAGCCAACAAAAAAACTGAGCAGCCATACCAAAATTATAGCTTTTATAGCCCGAGATTTACTCGTTGACTTTTGCTTGAAGGCCACCAGAGGGCGACACGTTCCCACATATCGCTCGACACTGAGTACGGTGACCGTCAGAAACATTGCGCTTATCGACATTTTAGACATCAAGCAGCTGAAACAAAATTTGTTAGTCTATTATTTACAGTTTATTAATTCATGATTTTTTTAATATCAACGTGATATTGAATGAATTAATAAATTTAAAATAATAAGAAAAATTTGATTGTGTACCATTTTATTAAGATTCGTAGTTTTTACTGATTTATGAGTTTATTAACTAAAAAAATGTTTAAAAATAGGAATTGAGAGTAATTGGTAGCGTTCGATTTATGCGAACAGTGCATTCGTTCGGACCATGAGCGTTTCTCGATAGTTTGAACCAAGTCAAACAATCGTCTGCAATTTTTGAGTCATGAAGAAATAAATTTTTTTTCACAAATAAATAGGTAGCTGGTTACCCAAAAAACCCAATAATACTAAAAAAAAGCAATTTCTATAAATCCAACATTACCATTAAAATATTTTGAATTTTTTAAATCTAGTTGACTTACTTCATCTGGCAACCCAAGTCGTTATCAATAAATCTGATGGTGTAAATTGGAGAAAAAAAAACCAAAATCATAATGTCCGCAAGGGCCAAGCTGAACAGGTATAGATTAGTACTGGTTCTCATGGTTTTGTTGCTCAATATAACAACACAAGATAAAATGTTTCCAATCAATCCAATCACTTCCATAATAGTGTACATAACAATAATTTCTGTCGAGTAAACTGCAACTTCATACTTTTCGAATCTTGGGTCAGATGATGAATCATTGTTCAACATTTTGACACTTTTTTTTTAACTTTAAAAAAATTTATAAATTTATGAATAAACTCATAAAATGGAAAGAGTTTTGAATACTTTTTTTTATAAGTTGTTTGCTGATATGAGGAATAAAAACGACTGACCGAGTGATTAAAATTACGAACAATGCGTACATAAATTAAAAAATTAATGTCGTAAAGGGTTTTAAATAAATTATATATTTAACATAATGACCGTGAACAGTAAAATTTGGTTTGTCTAAATTGAATTACCAGTGTACTATTAAGAATTATTGTTTCGTTCACACAATCATTTTTGATTGAATCGTCTAAATTCAAAAGCTAGAACAATGCTTACTATTGTTGTTTGGTATACAAAATTATTTTTCAAAAATATACTTTTCATATTAGTCTCACACTAACGCTGACTTAGTAAAGGGTATAGCCGACAAAATTTTGTTTACAAAAAATGTTGTTTTTCTATGTAAATATATATCAGTTTTAATTTGACTAAATATGCGCCTGCTAGGTGGCGATTCATACTCAAATTTTTTTTTAATTTCTAGAGCTGATTTTGGTTAAAATACACTGAATATAAATTTTATTGATTCACACCTCTGATGGTTTTAGTTTTTGATTATTCGCAAATGCTAAATAGGAAGAGTTTTTTGAACTTTTTGAAAAAAACATTACATCAGCCACAATATACTACTAATTACTTGATCATCTCGTTGGCCCGGACGAAAAAAAACACCTGGGACCAAGAATCCATGAGAAAAGTACCATTACGTGATTTTCCGGCGAAAAAATAACAAACAAAAAATTTTACGCGATTAATGTAACGTTGCAATTTTTTCCAAGAAAACTGTCATGATGTATAATTTTTCCGAGAAAACTTTCATGTTAAACTTGCTGCGGATCGGAAGACAACATTCCCCGAGGAAAGTGTAAATAGTGTGTTTTTATCCAGGAAAAAAATTACATTCACTCAAGACGGAAATATATCCCGAGGAAAAAGTAATCTGCACAACTTATTCCGGTTGAGATAATTAACGATTGAGGAATTCTTTTTTCTTGTAAAAAGTAACAAGACCTATGTCAACTTGTTTGAAGCAGGCTAAGGGAGCTTTTCCCGAGGAAATCGTAACGTTGAGAATATTTTCCGGGTAAAGTGTAATGTTTAGGTGATTAACGATTAAAAAATATTTTTCTAAGTGAGAATCTACAATATCAATGCCAAATTATTTGAAGCAGAATAAGGGAGCTTTTCCCGAGGAAATCGTAACGTTGGGACTTTTTTCCGAGTAAACTGTAACGTTGAGGGAATCATCGAATATAAAGATATTTTTTAAAGGAAAATTTACAGTATCCATTCCAACTTATTTAAAGGAGATTTTTCCGAGGAAATCGTAAAGTTGGGACTTTTTTCCGGGTGAAATGTAATGTTTAGGTGATTAATGACTAAAATAATATTTTTCTATGTGAGAATCTACAATATCAATGTCAATTTATTTGAAGCAGGTTAAAGAGCTTTTTCCGAAGTAATCGTAACGTTGAGAACTTTTTTCCGAGTAAAGTGTAACGTTGTGGAAATCATCGAATCTTAAAATGTTTTTTAAATAAAAATTTACAATATCAATGCTAACTTGTTTCAAGTAGACCAGGGAGCTTTTCCCGTGGAAATCGTAACGTTGAAAACTTTTTTCCGAGTAAAGTGTAACGTTGAGGTAATCATCGAATATAAAAACGTTTTTTTAAGGAAAATTAGCAATATTCATGCCAACTTACTTAAACCAAAGAAAGGAGATTTTCTCGAGGAAATCGTAACGTTTGGACTTTTTTCCGGGTAAAATGTAACGGTTAAGAAATCATCGAATATAAATATATTTTATAAAGGAAAATTAACAATATCCATGCCAACTCAGTTAATTCAGAGAAGGGAGATTTTTCCGAGGAAATCGTAACGTTGGGACTTTTTTTCGGGTGAAATGTAACGTTTTGGTGATTAACGATTAAAATAATATTTTTTTGCTTCTCATGCGTGGGAAGTGCTTTGTTTCCGTACGCATTTGGGTTTGGAAACCGGACGATTGAACACGGAGTGCGAGTTGGAGTTTTATCTTCAATCTTTTCTACACGCTCTGCAACCAATCAGCGTTCAGGTTAAGCAAGCAAGCAAGCAAGGGCGCAAGCAAGGAACGATGCAAGACGCAAGGTTGCAAGCAAGCAAGCAAGATGTCATGACCGGGCTTCCGTACTTAAGAGAGGAAGATGCATGCTTTTTAAAAACATATATTTTTTTTTTCTAAAAGTTCAGTTTTGAAAAAAAATTTCTATCTGGGGCTTTTCATAGCAGATGATTTTCATAACCTAAAAAAAAAGTCTGACTCTGTCTGCTTTGGAAAATTAATCAAAAAAACTTTTTCCAATTCAATCTAAAAAATTATGGAATTATAAATTATCTTGACAAAAATGAGTATGAAAAGTTCAATTTTGATAAAAAAATTAATTGATTCATGTGCAATGGAAGAAATAAAAAAACCTCTAGAATTTCATTAAACAATTATATTTTCTTAAGTATAGCAGTTAAACTAAACATTAGTTTAAAGAGGTGATAAGACCCTAATTTCGGTTAACCATGGGAACAGCAACACCCATCAGATATTGACATACAGATCCAATCTAAACAAACAAACACACAAATAAAATTAGACTTTCTCACGGTGGCTTGTTTGACGTCTCTCCCTAGTACTATTTTTATCTATCCTAGTTGTATGTTTGTTTACCTGGTAGGGTGCCAGCCGATATAGCACACAAACCCTTAATATCTATCATCGTGCAGGATCCTTCCATGCATTGTGATTGGTTCTTCATATTGAATTTTAAATTTATATTTTTATGTTAAATGTTACGATATTTTCTGCAATTCAATTATTGTAGTTATGGGTTCATATGTACCATCTTGAGAAATGAATTATACTAGTCCTTTTGTATAAAGAAGAACCAATGTCGAATTTCATAGATTTAAGGTTAAGAAAACAATATTCAAAATTTGAATTTTAAAAATTAAACTTTTATATTATCATCGTCAATAAAATATTCATTGCATATGAAAATTTAACACCTAATATTAATTTATAACTGTGCAAAATATAAAAACTAAACATTTTTACGCCAAAAAATTGTTACAACATATTGACTGAACACAGCTCTAAAAGAAAGATTAAATGTTTAACAATTATACACATAGTTAAAACTTGATTATCATTTAAAAAATATGGTAACTTCTGAAAATTACCAATTCAATAAAAAATGTTTATGCTCAAAGAATAAAGTCTATATTAAAAATACCATCAAGATTCGAGATTAACATGTCAAATTGAGGCTTGGAATATGCATGCCGTTCATTTTCTCTGGTATAGTAGAAAAGAAGAAGAAAAAGTCAAAGCTCGTGTTTCGTGACGAGAAAAGTCCTGACTTTAAATTTGGAAGCCGGGGTGTGGAAGTCTCACGCCGGCGTTAAGTAAACACACCTCGGGAGGAGGAAAAGAGGAAAATATTGTAAGTCTTTGAGGATAGGATGGAAAAAAAAAACAAAACAAAACAAAAATGTTGGGGAAACAAAGGATGCCGAAGGAAGTATTTTTTTTTTTTTTCTTTCCCAGGGATTTTTTAGGATGTTGGTCGATGTGTATCTTCGAGAATAGTAATAAAATTAATACATGCGAATATTCAATGTATTATAGAAATGTATTTTAAATCTTCTAAAAATAGTATCTTTCAGCGCGCTTTTTATTTATTGCTTATCAAATATTTCCAAAGTTTTCATTCAAAAAATTCAAGTTATTATTACAATTCTTAAACTTGACAAAATTTTTAATTCGGTTTAACCTATAAATTTTGAGACTTCAACGGTTCATTTGTAGCTATGTTCAGTTTAGTGCTTGTAAAACTTTTAATTTTAATTTTTTTTTATGTAAAATAATATTTAGTTAAAAAAAATAATACAAATGAATCCTTGAACGTTGATACTTACTTATGAATATCCTTATATTTAGTTAAAATATCAAAATTCTTAAAAAACAAATTAAAATTGTAAATTTTATTTTCTTAACCAATCTCAATGCATTCGATCTTGGCTCACCTTTATCAAGAGGCACATTTAAATCTTTATCTATGAAAAAAAAATTTGAAACTTACTCTAAAGCTTGGACGTTCGAGCGTGAAAGACGGTTTCCTCGTATTCAAAATATTCAACAAAAAAAAAAAATGTAATGCACTTGAGCGAGAATTCCGTCCGGATTTAGGCGTCGGACTTGCGACACAATGCAGCCAAAGCATCTTAACATCGAAACTCTAAACTACGTCCGATTTTTCATTTTTCCTCCAGCGGCTTTGCACCCTGTAGCTGAATGCAAGGTGCAGCGTAGTCTACATATATATAAAAGAGTATTACATTTTGCGGCTTTAACTTTTTTTCATCCCATGAGGTAACATCTGAGTTTTTTTTTTAAACTTAAAAAATCGATCTTATCGAGAAGTCAAAACTTTGGTGAAGCGATGAAGAATCTTTTTTGCATACAAATTCGATCGATTTATGAATTGTATATAATCGATTATCTAATCGTGTCAGTCAAAATATTCAATAAACAATCAAAGACAGAGTTTTAAACAAAAACTTAAAATTTTCAAGAAAATTTGAAATTTCTTCTTCCGCAGCAATGATTTATAACCAAAAAAGGCAACACTCGACACTCCAAAAAAAAGTTTATTTACACTTCCGGTAAATTAATCTCATATTATTCTCACGAGTCTCCCCTCCAGCTTGGTTTCTTTTTTTATTCGTCAGCTGAGTTTTATCTGCGTGTAAACAGTTTGTGAATTCACGAAAAACCGAGTGCCGTTGAGTGTTGTTTACAAAGCAGCGACGGTAGTAGATTATAATTTTAGAACAACGCGTGGCTTATCTCGTACCTGCACACATACGGAAACAACCGTTCCCCCGACCATTTTTTATCACCTTTATGGTACCGATGCTCGAAACCTTTTTTTTTTTTTTTTTTTTAACTGCGCCCTCGATAAGCCGCGTGAAGCAGACGATTTTTTTCAAAATCCTGGACCCGAGTTGACGAAAAATGGTTTATTGTCAAATCATCGAGGGCCAAAACCGGGATTCTTTTGTTGGTTTTTTTTGAAGACAAACTTTTGACATACCTCAAGTGGGATTATACATTATATTATCTTACTTAATAAGTGCATTCACTTAAAACCCGGATTTTTTCTTTAACATTTAGCTCAATTGAAAAACGGAAAAATTCATGTTAAACTCGTGGGGGTTGCAACCTTTTATATTATTCAGTCCCCCGTGGGTGCATTCAAATTCCGCTTGCCGTGCATACCGGATTTCTTATTGTCCCTGCCTGCATAAACTGAATTATTCTGAAGAATTATTATTTACTCAGTCTGGCTTGTCGCGAAGACATTTAATTTTTACGGAAGGACTTTTTTATTATTGCAGAAAATTGTAAAGATTCCCAATTGGTTGTCAGTTTCTAAAGCTTGTTTGTTTTTTATTGCAGCTGTTTTGCGAATTCGAAGCTTTTTGAGCTTTCATTGTACGAGTGGATATTGAAGAAAATTAAATGAATTTGTAACCTTGTATAAAATATATATATTTTTTTTGAGCTTTTAAAATTTATTTAGCTTCGATTAATGTGTTGTAAAATACATGCTTCAAGTTGCTGTAAAAAATTATTATAAAAAAATGTAAAGATTAGTGGAACTTTGAGATTTTTGAATTTAAAAATCTTTCGTAATTTTCAGCTTTGCAAACTTATAATTTCATTGATTGAAAATTAATTATTTTCAAATTGAAATTCGTTGAATAAATGATTAGAAACAAAAATTAACATTAAAAGTAATTTAACGAAAAGGGCAAATTTAAGTTAAAAATAAGCAGAGTTTCAAGTAAGGCTCTAGTTCAAACCGTAACAAATGAGAAGTTTGTCGGGGCCGGATGGGTACTCTCATTAAAGTGGCGAATTAAAGATGGAATAATACATAAATCCTGGTAAAACCACGTAAATCAAATAATTTAAGATCCCCCCCCCTCCCTCTTCCCACTTTTAAACTTTAACAAGTTGGTATAACTTCGCGAACTAATACAACACTGCATCATCGTTTCCAATTTACAGAGTTTAAACTTTCCTCTTCTTCTTCCTCATCCTTCCATTTAGTTTTTCAGCCTTAGCCTCCTTCTATGAGATTACCCTGCGAGGCTCCACTTGCCGTACGTGATGTGCATATAGTGTGAAACTTTAATTAAAATTATGATAAGGTATTATTCTATTTTTTGTAGGTTATGATCATCTGGTTTCAGAATTAATAAAGTATATTATATTATGGCTGCAGCATAGCCATCGGGGCTTATTTGAAGGATACTTATTTGAAGAGTCCTGGAGACGAGTTACACTATTGGTATATTCTATTTTGTAGTACTTGTAACCAAAACACGTATCAAAGATCCGATTTTGAGGTTAGAATGACCAGAAGTACTATAATAGTATTTTTTGGCCTAAAAGACTTACTCTAAAGTAACGAAAAATTTTGTTTTTTGATAAAAATATTAAGTAAAAGTAAGTTTTGTTATGTAAATAGTATATTATACTACAAGTAATCAAAAACACGAATCAAAGATCCAATTTTGAGGTTAGAGTAACCAAGTGTACTATAAATTATCATAGTGAATTTTTATTAGTACCAAAATATTTTATAACTCATATGAAATTACTTATGAAAATAAATCAAAAATAACCTGTAATAAACTTAATTCATACCCGATGAAAAAATATAAAGGCACTCGAATCTCATTAAAACGATAAGCGATAAGGAATCAGCGCCGCGAGAATTCACCTGCTTTCGGGCTCCCCGAAACCCAGTAGCAGATCTTAGATATCGGCCGGTAAGTGGTCATCTCGGTGCAGCTTCCGACGTCCGTTCCCCTTGGGGCAAGAGAGAGAGAGAGAGAAGCCGATAACATCGGACGACGAGACTTTTAAGTTCGCGCTCGTGATTGATCGAGCCGCGGGTCTGACACCGAGGTAATTATTTTGCTGCCTTTTTTTTTACTTTCGAGAGGTGGTTTAATGGAAATTCAGTGCGATGGCATGAGTGCTTAATGAGGCAAGAGCTTTGAATTTTCTTTGTTCGTCGACTGGATTAATGGTGGGTTGTTTAAAATATTCGATTTTTAGATTTTTTTACGAGAGTTTTTTGATATTACGGTACACTGGCCGGACACCATATCGTTCCGAGGTTTGAACTGGCGCTCGAAATTTGACAGTCAGTCTAAAATTTTTCTAGTGCCAACCCTCGCGTCACGAACGAACTATAAATATTGTCTTTCCTAAAGTGAGGTTAGAGAGCCGATGTAAATGATCTAAATTAATCTTCACTTTTGACTTTTCACTATGAACAACGAATCAAAAGCTCAATCAATCAATGATTATTAATTTTTTTAATAAAAAAGCTTGAAAAGTGAAAAATGGAGATTAATTTCGATCATTTACATTGGCTCTCTAACCTCACTTTAGGAAAGATAATATTTTTAGTGCATTCGTGACGCGAAGGAATCTTCAAACCTCGGAACGATATGGTGTCCGGCGAGTGTACAGCGACGTCGTTCGACCGAAATCACATTGGGACTATGTGGGTGCTTTTCAACTGTAATTTTTTCAAAAAATTTGTGTCGCTTATTATTTGATTTTTATATCTTATTAGAGTACAGGTTTATTATAAAGATTGACAATATTCTGTATTGTTTTTGGAACGGTACCTACCCAATGTCAATGTTGTACTCGAAGTTTATTATTTGGGCAACAAATTGATTTAATGGTATTAAAAAAACAATTTAATTACTTTGTGTGTCCCAAAAATAGTGTAAGAGAAACATGAATTGACTTTCTGCAGTTTGAGGTTATGTTGTCAAGTAATCTAGTTCTTGACAACTCTTCAACAAAATTTCTCATAAAATGACAAACTCTTTTTTACAAAAGTCTAAACGGAAGAGAAAAAGTAGACGCTCGCCATACAACCCTTCCTCAATAACCCCAAAGACAGAAAGAACAAAAAAAACGGTAAAACGGGGTGCGCGTTGCCGTGCCGTATCTCGAGTACGTGACCGCGGGATCATCGGCTCGCGAAGTGGCCGCCGCACCTAATCTCGCGCTTCACTCCAAAGTGCTGTATTTTACACCTAAACTCGAGAGAGCACCGCACTGTGATTGACTATTTTTTTCCCCGTTTACCTCGATTAGCACGCGTCACCCGCTAAAGTTTTTTGCCACTTGGGAAAAAGAGCTGACTGGGTTACAATGGAGTTGTGCACCATTTGAAATTAACCATATTTTTTTGCCTTTTTTGTTTGGAGTGCGGGAAATAATCGATAAGGTATTTCTTATTTTTTCGAAAAAAACTGGAGGACTTGTCAGTTTTTTCTTGAAGAGTTTGGATTTCAAAATTTTGAGAAAAATCTTAAAATTCATCAAAAACCATTTACGCCAAAAAGTGATTCGTTTCTTTTTTCATAATTACTGAGAAAAAATGGTTGCTATCGTGTAGGTTAGGAACAGAAGTTGGCCATTTATTTCCGATGTCCGTTTGTTGTACGATGGAACCCAGTTTCAACGTATTGATTTTGAGGTTAGATTTTTAAGTCTTCAAAAAACTCAATTTGAAAATCTAACCTCAAAATATTTTTAAAAGTACGCAGCCTAACTCTAGTTTGAGGTTAGCTTTTTTAGAAGTTTTTAATTGAAATTTTTTACAAAGTGAAAATTGAGTCATTTTTTAATTTAAATTTTGTTTACGACTAAAAAATCCAACCTCAAAATATTTTTAAAAATAGCACTGTAAATTCACGATTTAAGTTGAAGTTATTTTACAGTTTCGAACGAAAGTCCAAAAGTTAATTTTTTTCCACTGCAAACAAAGAAAAGCCAGTCTTTTTAATTTGACTTAGGATCTTTAGCAGCCAAGCACTGAATACAATATGCGGGTCAAAAATTCCGCGTTTCAAAACTGAAGCCTAATTAAGAAGCATCTCTGAAATAAAAGCTAAAGGGACTCAAAATTAAAGTAACGAATGAAAACCTTCCTTTCGGAGTCGGGTAAAAAAGGCAGAGTTGTTCTTAATTACAACATTTTCCAGAGACCACATAATAAACGCAGCGCTGCACTACTTTTCGCAACGGGCTTTCATCCCCGAGAAGTTTTCTTCCCCTCTTTTATCCTAATAACACATACAAGCATAAGGCCGGGTCCACCCCTCATTTGCATTCATTATTCTCCGACTCGTCTTTCGCTCCTGCAGAAAATCTTGACTCTTGACTCTTATTATTTTGAGAGCTCTGACTATCCCGGCTACTTTTTTACCTTCGGACTTTTAATCCCAAGTGCGTTGCGAAATGCCAATGCGAGTAAGAATTCTTTAAGCAGCGGAGAAGAAAAAATTTAATAAAAATGTTTATTCAATTTTGTGTCGCCTAGTGATTTTGGTAACATTTTACAAAGAAATCACTAAAATCCAGTTAATTTGAAATTATAATTACTAATACAGATACTCAACAGTTTAAATAATTGTTAAAACATCGATTTATATTATTTTAGAAAATTAAAATACTTTTTAAAGAATAAACATTTTCTACTCTCTGATTGCACAATTAATATCTTTAGCAATAAAACATGTAATGGTTTCCTTTTCAAATTCGGATTTTGCTTGAATCTCACGAGGAATCTCAAGTAACAAAAACTGAATCCAGGTAATCCACACCGATATCAGATAAATCCAGCATAGTTAAAAGATAAAACATTGTAAATACGGTGCAGTTTCGGTAAACCTCAAACTTGAGTACTCGAGGTGCAGCAAACACGTCCCTGATTTATCGCTGCTATACACCTTAACGGTAGATTGCGCGACAACAGGTGTGGACTTGCGAAAACATCCGGGCGCTGCGTTTCTTGAGACAGCTCGGTGGCCCTCTTGTTTACCCCCGTAATTTTCGAGTTTCCAGGGGCAGCCTTTGTGCTGTTTGGCCCAGCCCAGATTTTTCAAAGGATAAATATTTGAGTTCGCGATAAGCCCGCACCAACTCTGACCCGGCCCCGGGGGCTGCTGCTACTACTCTCGGACTATATTTTTCGCGGTTGGATCAACTCCTCTACGGGCTTTTGGGAAAATTAAGTTTTGAGGAACCGGGCTAAAAATCATGCGGGGGGTGAGCAAACTCGAGTCTTTTCAATTTTTTGGAGGTTGAGAATTTTTTTGGTACGGCAGAATTTTATAAATTTAGAGTATTCATCTTACAGTAGCAAATGTTTACAAATTTTAAAAAATTTTGCTACAGGTAATTTTTTGTTTCCCAATCTAATCTGAGAATTCCAGTTTTTTTTTTTTTTAACGTATCAAATCGTATGACTTATACTGAGAATTCAAACTTTCATTTGTGTCGGTAAGGTAGAGTCTCGCAACACTGTCTACGTGCCCCTTAATGAATGCTCAAAACTTAAATATTTTGAGCTGAGACTGTATTGATTTAATCATCAAATAAACGTGAATTTTTAAATAACCACCTTAGTTTCGTTTATTTTTTGAGATTTTATGAATTCTGAAAAACAATTGAAATTTATGTGTTGGTAAAAGTAGAAAACTGCAAACCTCACTTGTTTAATCATTATGCGGGTATATTAATACTATTATTATTCTTGACAATTTTTGCCTTATCATTTCTCCTTTCAATGATTCTCAATACTGTGAATTCCGTTATCTTTGTGTCGATAACGTAGAAGTCTTCAATATCCACCTGTACGGCCCTTAAGATTAATAAACCTTTTCTTCTGGTATTTTGTGAAAACACAGTTTTTTAATTAATAAAGAAACGTATTTCACCCTTTTTCTCTCAACGGTCTCCGGAATTTTGATATTGGCACCGGTTCAAGCAACCGACACATCGTGAATCACGCACCAAATAATACGTCAGCTACTCCCCTTAATCTTCGCGGATTCTTTTTCCCTTGTGCAAAGAAAAACCTCAAAAGGAACAAAACAAACTCGGCAGCGTCGAAAAAAAATAGTCATTAATTTCTCCGTTTCCTAGCATAGTTGGGTTATTAATAAAAACAGCACTATGGTAGGGGCGAAGACGTCTTATTTTTTTTTCTTCTTCTCCTTCTGTTTCTTCTTCCACGCTCCGACGCCCTTTTCTTTACAAAGTCGTTTGTTCGGATTTCTTATTTGACTTTTTCTCCCCCCCGCCCCCCCTGCGTTGTCGTCGTAGTTACGTGTTTGCCCTTTTTTTTCACTTGTTGACTCGTATTTATGTGCTTTATATTGGGTCCAAACCGGGAAATAAAAATTACCCAACGCTACCCAGGGTAAGAATTGGATTTTCGAGTTTTGCTTTGTGTACGGCTCTTTTGTGTTGAGTTTTTTATTCGCGGAGGAACGAGAGTTTAAAGGGACAAATCGCGCGCGCCATCCTGAATTAAATGTTGAATTCATACGAGAGTTTTTTCCGACGACTTTTCGCGGAAAATTTTTTTACCCTCCCCCGGGTTGCGGCCTTTGAATGATATTTTTATGTACGTCAAACTGATGGTAAATATTTGGAGGGTACTTTTAAAGCGCTTCATGCAAGCTGAAAAAATATTATAATGCAGCTGTAACTTGTAAGATTTTAAAATTTTACGATGATTAAAACTTACAATGAAAATTTATTTTTATTTTTTTTAATGTTAAAATTACTAGCACTGTAAAATGTTGGCTTCTTAGATGTGAAATCAACTGGCAAAAATTATTCAGTTTAATCTGAGTGCAAACATCTGTAAAGAAATATTTTAAAAAAAATATCGCATCTATATTCTTCAATGGTTCAATGTAATATGGTTAATCCTAAAGGCTCAGTGCAATAAAATGCGTTATTGAAAAACGAATGCAATAAGATACTTTATTAAAACGCTAGTGCAATAAGATACGTAGTTGAGCTTTGAATTCAATGTTGCTTTATCTAAAATTGTGTAATGCATCTGGGAATCCCTTTTATTGAACTTTCAACAGTTTTAAATCTTTATTTGACAACATACGTATAACACAATTTTATATAAAGCAACATTAAATGCAAAGCTCAATAACGTATCTTATTGCATTGAACCGTCGATATGCCATGGACCACGAATCCTTGATTCCAGAAAATCAAATGAATCAGCAAGGATCATTACCAGACTCCGCCGCAAAAATTCACACGATTCGGGAGAAAACGGTTGCACTACAACCCCAAGCGTTTAAAAAGCTAATTGTAGTTTAAACAACGGGAACAGCAACAACGGCGGTAGACAGGCACGCGTGCTACAGGGACAAAAGCCACCGCCGGCACGCGACCGCTGCTCCCACGTACCAAGAATCCAGACCGTGGCTTGCGGGATCAAAGGGCATTGTGTGTGCTACAATTATCCCCTCCCTTCCCCCCTTGGTCCCTTTACGTGACAATGCAAAGGTCTCCATAATGGGGCTGAAAAGTCAAAATTTAAGGGAACCGTTTAAGTGTGTTTGTTTTTGGGAGAGAGAGAGGTTATCTGTACGCTTGCAGGGACTAATTGTTTTTTTTTTTTTTTTTTTTTTTTTTTAGTAAGACGGAGCTTGAATATCCATGAGGAAGACAGCTGGCCTTGGGTAAGCCGCCGGGATTATTTCTTCGAACGCGTGATTAATGAAGGATTTTTATACGGGGAGACGATCTGTTCTACCCTGGGGTTGTTACACTACGATATTATATTACACTTTTGAAGAATATTTCGTTATTTGGTTGTGTTTTGAAGATTCTGGGTTGCTGTTACAATTTTAAATAGAATTTTGGTGATTTTCCTGGAGTTATAATGAAAATTACAATTAATTCTTGTGCATTGGATAATGCCATCTGTAGGATATTTTGGAAACATAACCTCAAAATTAAAGAAATAATGTTTTCAATCAAGCTAGTTTTTGCATGCTTTTTAAGATTCGAAAGACATTATTTAATTTTTATTTCGAATTCTAAAAACTGTCACCAAATACTGTTTCTCTACCTACCACCTCAAAGACAAAACTCTAATCCCATTGAATGCGCAAAAGGCTTTTTTTTTCGACAATTTTTAAATTGAAATTTTTTTACAATGGTATGATAATTTTAACATCAATTACGATTCTTGAGATCAACTAGTAATCAAATTTCATCGATACATTAGTAATCTTTGTAGTAAATGTTTTTCGTGGTCAAAATTTTTCGCTTTGAAAAAAAAAGAAAAAAAAAAGACTTCTTTACAAACTGTCACATTTCGAGATCTGAGTATACCTTTTTGAGATCACACGCACGTTCAGTTTTCCTGCATATCAAGTAAGAATTTTCATATAAAAACCTCGAAAAATCATAAATTCTGAGTATGTACGTATAAAACGTCGTAACCACACTGCAAGCCAGAGAAAATCCTCGTGTAATAAAAGAAATAATTGATGAATACGATTGTGTGTCCCTTTTTCTCGTGAGGCGTGGGTCATAAATACACCCCCTCGAAACGCACGTGCTATACGTGCAATACCCCCCGCGAGTAATAAGCCGTATCGCAATAACGCAATGATAGGCAGGGGTGGGGTAGGGGGGAAACAGAGAAGAAACATAATCAAAAATTTTCCGAAGAATAATCGTCGCTCAGTACGTATGAAATTCCACAATCGAGAAGTTGAATTTTTCAGGATTGTAAGGGGAGTGATCGGAGCAACGTGCACCTTACGTCGATTTTATTTACGACCTGGGGTACTTACGTACTTATGCTTTTGTGCATCTGGAACAGATGGTCACCCCATCCTGATGATACTATCGATTTCTTTGGGTTTTTACAATTATTTTTACGTGATCGTGGGCGTTGAAGCAGGATGTATCATAGACTCGAAACGACTTATACGAGCTGTTTGTTGAGATAGCTAGCAAATTTATTTATTTAAATAAATGGGATTAACCCACAATACAGAAATTCTTTATAACAATATGATAAAGATGATATTGTAAACTAGATATTAAAGAATTGCGTAATTCCATCAGTGATTCACATTTTATGATAAAATTTTTTGGATTATTTCGATTGTCCATGCGAAGAAAAACCTTAGACCAATATTTGCCACGAATAAAGTAACAACGTAAGTACTTTTGGCCAATAAAATGTCCCTAAACTATTTCATTTTCTATTTTCACCTGCGGAAAAAATGTTTAAATGACCTTTGCTACCATACTGTTGATATATATAGAAAAAAAAAACATTTCTTGATATACCAGCCACGAATAGAATGACTCCGATTTTTATAAGCTTAAAACATAGAGTCATTTTATTCGCGGCTAACGAGTCGAATTTTTGTCTTTTGTTTTAATATATCATCGAATTGATAGAAAAGGTCGTTTTAAAATTTGAGCTGCAGGCTAAAATAGTAAATGAAATAATTTAGAGATGTACCCACGTTGTTACTTTTTTCGTGGCAAAATTTGGTCTAAGATGTCAAGAGATATTATTAAATGAACAATTTCTTACTCGATACAAATTTTTGAGTATTAAATTGTTCCTAACATTCATTCTACTATCCAATACAAGACTCGCTTATGATACTTTAACATCATAGAATTTTATAAAAAAAAAAATAAAATAAACAAATGAAAATGATGCGCTAAGCCCGTTGGAAGAACATTTAGATTCAAATGCGCACAATGACTTTAGAAAAAAAAAAAAAAAGAAGAAGAAGAAGAAGTGAGGTAGTATAAATTTTCCGTCGTTAAAATTGAGCTGACAAAAGATGTAGTCCAGGGCATTGTTTCGATACATCCTGAAATCTTCTTCGCGCTCGGCTTGCATTGTGAGTTTCGCGGCCGGAATACGTGTCCTCGCCTAACGAGCGTCCGGCGGCTCAAACTTTTTCATGAATAAAAAAAGACTAAAAGTGCCCGAGGTGTCGTACGATTTTTTCCATATTAATTTGAACGTAATTTGTGTGAATCCTTGCTTCCTTGGAGCAAGGTCCAAAAAAATATTGAAAAGGTAGATTTTGAATTTTCTGTTCCACAGTTTATTGGAACTGCTCAAAGAATTTTATATTAAAATGCATGAAATCTAAGCAATATTTCAATATAAGCTTTTAATGACAATTTGGCGTCTTGGATCATGCAGTGCAATAAGTCACCTTATTGGATGAGTGCTAAAAATAGTCGTATTTAGAACGATATTATCGATCAAAATAGTCACATTATATTTTCGATCGATTTCTGGAAAAACCTCAAGAAGGATTAAGATTGTGTCAAAAACAGTCATTCTAAAAACGGCTATTTTTGTGACTGATCCAATAAGCTATTTTATTGTACTGTCCTTCAACGATGTATGTTATTACCGGCCTGTTGCAGAATGAATTATTGGTTTGGAACAGATAGATTTTACGAGCAAGCTGGCGCGATGTCTGCGTCCACAGAAAAATTGTGTAGTACGAGTGCCTTTTATTATTTAAAATTTAATCGCGGGTTAACTTTGATGTCTCGATACAGACGCATTGAATAAGAAAGAAAACTGGGGAGGATTAGCATACTTTGGGTTGTAAATCCCAAAGGAAGAGAATAAGAAGAAGAAAAAGGTAAGCTCCCGAGGGGGATCTCCAGTTTTCTGGATACCAGCCAGACACGTACGCGCTATTACGACACGCGGATTTCTCGTAACCCGATATTTGTTACCTATCGGTACGCGAATAAGTTCAATGCTTCAACTTGGAATGTCTGTGTTGTGCACTGTTTATATGTGTTTTAAATGATCGTACCAGAAGTTTTAATGTGGATTTGTATTATAACCCTTTGTTTTTCCACCGAATCAGTCATACCTATCATCTCATCAAAATTATTGATTGTATAATGGTAACACTTATTAGGAAAGATTATATCAATCTATTTCCTGATTAATATTGGCTTATCTATTTTTCTAACAGATAAAGCACACATCGACGGCCCGTGCGAAGAAAAACCTTAGACGAAAATCAGTCGATTTAAAATTACCCGTAAAAGGCTGAATTGTATTTAAAAATCGGTTTCAATTAAAAAATTCAATTTATAAGGTACCAACTTATTAAGATTCTTGATTTATTCTAATTTTTTAAATTTTCGCAGTCCTTTATTGATAATTTTAAACCGACTAATTTTCGTCTAAGGTTTTTCTTCGCACGGGACGTCGACATTTGAAAAAACTCAAATTTATGCCTTGATTTCCAATTTATTAGTTTTTGAAAAATTTAACCCATTATGGTCTGATGGAAATCAATTATAGTTTTCAATGATCTCTTTTCCCAATTATTTAAAAAATTTTACAAAAACAAGACTGATCCTAAATGAAAGTTTTTTCAAAAAAATTAATTTTAAATTTTAAAAGCATGATTAATTGTTTATTATTGTATAGTTATTTACTTATTAAAAATACCCAAGATAAAATATTGCTAGTAATAGGTAAAAAGACACCGAGTTATTTCATCATCTCCAGATGTCAGTAAATAAAACTACCAAAAACAGTTTTGTTATGAGGTGTCTATTATTTAAAAATGTCGGTTAAGAGTGGAAAAGTATGTATAAATGAAGTCGATCAGCAGTAAATTTAAAAACGTTTCGATCGTAACATTAGCACCATGAAGATCACCATCGTATTATTTTTGTCAGCCTGCGTTGTCAGCTGTTACTGCAATCCAGTAAGTTTTTCAATAATTTATGATTGACCATTTCGATGGTCCCAAATTAGTTCACAAGACAATATTCTGTTTCTTAATATGGCATAAAAATATAATAATTCTTCAACTTTTTAAGTATTTTGAATTTAAGAATATATTAAAGTTGTATTCTATTTTTAATTTAAAGTTCCAATTCCAAGGAAAAATCAAAATTATTCATCTTATCTTAAACAAATTTAAACTGTTATTTCAACAATTTTTCTCCTACCTACTTTAATAAACTTGAAAATTAATTGAGAATACAAATTTTCTGGCATAGAAAGATGACACTGTATTCGTCGACCTGTATTGTTTAAAATAATTATTTGAACCTATGTTCCTCTTTCGAAAGCCTAATTCAACTTTAGATTAGACTAAAATTTGCCGCGAATAAAGTAACAATGAAGGTACTTTTACACAATAAAATGTCTCTAAACTGTTTTATTTACTATTTTAGCTTTTGCAGATTGGTAGAAAATGATCTTTGCTGTCAAAGTTGAGATTTTATAAAAAAAAAAATTTCTTCTCAACACTAGCCGTGAATAAAATGATTCTAAGTTTTCAGCTTATAAAAATAGCAAGTAGTCATTTTATTCGCGGCTGGTGTGCCAAAAAATTTTTCATTATTATAATGTACCAATGGTAGTGAATGAACAGTGAAAGTCATTTTCTACCAATTAGCAAAAGCTAAAATAATAAATAAAGTGACTTAGAGACATTTTAATGGTCAAAAGTACCTATCAATTGTTACTTTATTCGCGGAAAATTTTAGTCTAAGGTTTTTCTTCGCATAAAGGCATTTGAAATACTAGCATGAATTTTAGCCAAATATCAGCTAATCTTAAGCTCACTTTCTTACCAATTAAAATGGATTTTTATCCAAGGTTTATTTTATTTTTAATAATTTTTCAAAGTCTAATTATTTACTTATTAAACTAAAAGATATCTAGTAATCGATAAAAAAGACACGGAGTGATTTCATCATCCCCGGATGTTAGTACCGAAAAGAGTTTTGTTGTTAACAGTGTCCAAGAAATGTAAAAAATCCGGAAAAAGATAAACAGCGCGTTATTCGCGAATTCCGAAATTTAATTAAACAACTTGAGCGTACGACGTTTATTATTTAGTCAGGTAAAATCCTTCCGTATTCAGGGGGCCAGATAATTGTACGACCGCAAAGTCGCACTCGTAATTCCCTTTATTCGGTTTTCCCGAAATTTACATATCTCCCTGGCCTGGCTGGCCGAGTATTTTTGGGCTGGAATTACGAGGGAAGACCGCAGCGGCGGAGGTGACGAAAAAAAAAAACGAGAGAGGAGGAAGGAAGGACGATCCGATGGCAGACGACGGAAGTCCAGTCTGGTAAGCCCGCAGCGGACTAGACGAAAGATAATCCCGTGGATGATGACGGAGGAAAAAAAACAGGCGAGACGTATATATCCTCAAGTAGTGGCTTTCGTTAGTTGTACTAGAAGATTTTGAAAAATTAGAGGAATCGATATGTGAAAGTCCAAAGTCGTCTGCTCTTAGAATCTTAGGTTAGTCTTCCGCTAGAAAAAATAATTCAAATTCATTCTCAAAAATTATTTATTTTAGTAAGTATTGAAATTTAAAAAATCACAGAAATCAGAAACAGGTGTACTTACTTTTTTACATAATTTTAAGAAACGCTGACTCATTGTTATGGATCATTAAAGAGATTAGCAAGCAGACATTGAAAATTGAGATATATTATTTCTACCAACTCGTGTGGACTTAAATTTAGATTGAGATAAATTACCTTCTTCAAAAAATACATAATACTTAATCAAATCTTATACTCTTATCCTAATATATTTCAATATATTTTTTTTTTGCTGCCTTAAACTTTATAAAATTGACAGTGCATTGATTATGTAGGTTATGGGCCCATAGAAACCAGGTGAGGAAATTTTTCTTTATAAAGTGCTCACAATAAGAAATTTTAAATCTTTTTCCGAGATCGTAAGATTTTTGAAAATTCAATTGTGAAATTTTATCAAGAACTTGAATTACCAGTTTTTTTTTTTTTATAAAAAATTTCAACAAATTACATATATTAAACATTTAACCAGACACACTGAAGAAAACTTACGTTGAATCTATAGTTGGCTAGTGACAGTAAAAATTGTTCTTCAGCCACTTGGAGTCAGACCATCTAAAAAGTGCACCAAACTCCGGTACGAGATTTACGGCCCAAAGTATATCAATTAGCGCCCCTTGCTCAAACTTTCTTCCCGAAAACTTCGGTCCGGTATTCTCAAAACTCCCGTACATTAAAATTACTTCCCCTCGAAGCGTGAAAAATAAGCGTGCAATTATTACGACTCCGCGCACGTGCTGCACTTGTTTTGTCCCCTGCAACCCTCCCTCTTGTGAGTTATTACCTTGCGGTGGGGGATCCTCGAATTTAATAAACCGATGCCCGGTGATTAGGATTTTTTTTTTTTTCTCGGTTGTTGGTGCACCTGAGGACCGAAGTGATGTATGCTAATCCCCGCGCTTAATCGATAGAGTTCGGGTAACGACTCCGAGTTTCATCGAGTCCAATAATAATTCGCTGTATAAACACCGAGGAGGACTGATTTATGATGGTTTTTATTGCCCGGACGGTTGTTCGATTCGGTTTTTACACGGACGATTTTAAACTCGATTGCTGGATAATGAAATTACCCGGGGCGAATTTTATTTTTCGTATGGGAGAGTTGGCAGCAGTTGGTGTTGTCAATTTTTTCGGGATATTGATTTATTAAGGGATTCTTTATGTGAGTGCTTTTTCAACAATATGAGATCTGGAGGTAATAAATGTTTGGATGATTGGTACGTAATAACTATTTTAAGTGTGACCAAAAGGATACTTTGTTACATTATAAGCAATTTCTGTGACGTAACTATTATTGTCACTTTCATAGCGTTATTGTAGATGTCGCTTTTGTAATTTTACTAAAAAGATACTCTATCAAACCTAAATATTATTTATTTTATCAATACTTGTTTATTCAAAATACACGAATGCTGATTCTTTAACGTGACGCAAAAAAACTTTCACTACTAGTACCAACCTCCCAAAAAAAAAGTTTTACTAAATTGTATCGTACTGTCCTTCCAAATTTGCCCGTAAAGCGGGAACGAACCAAAGAATAGTAACAACAACAACTCTTCCGCAGGCCATCAAATTGATGGCGCGAGAATTTAAAATCGCCCTTGGTCAAAAAATAAAAAAACAGTGAAATACCATAGCGCTCGCAGAGTTATTTTCAAAAAAATGCAACCGCGCGCTGGGGAGAAAAAAAGCCCGCGCACTCCATCAAATCTCTACGCGGAAATATTTTAAAAAGCCGCGATGATACGAGGGAGGCTCGCATACCGGAATTTATTTTTTTTTTTTCCGTATCCAGGCATGCTTGCCGAAGGGGAGGAAAAGTCCCTCGGCCGCAAGTAAGCCGCGTGTACGAAATTCACGGGAGTCTTTGGATTCTGACGAGCTGCGAGGCTTTTTAAAAACATGCTTATCTGTTTTATGAGCCGTCGAATAAATTTCGATAAACTTTTAAATTTTTGCCTCGATTATGGGGTATACCGTGTAGGTTTTTATTATTTAAGCATTCTTTTATGTTATAATTAATTGAAGCTTTCGTTATTACAAATTTTAAAAATTTTAACCTACAAATAACTTGGTTGATTCATTTGTAGCTATGTTCAGCTTGGAAAAAAAAACTTTCATATTTTTTTGTAAAATTCAAGATGATATTTAAAAGAAATTAATTTTGAATTGTTATTTGATGATCTTGAAAATAACTCCATTGAAAATGAGGAAAAAATTTTTAACAATACCTTCCCATTTAAAAATTTAAAAATTAAAGTCTCATAAACCCCTTGAGTTTTACAATTAATCAATAATTGAGCATTCTGAATGATACTATTATAAAAAAAACCAAAATAAATGGCAAATTCAAGAAACATTAAATGTGCAATATGCTGAAATATTCAATCAGATTGTCTCGTCGAATAGTAATCAAACTATGAAATAAAATTGACAGATCGATGGCTTAATGCAGGGCGAGTTCGGATTAATTTATATGTGTGTCGCAGGAGGGAAGTGGATTTCAGCAAACGCATCGAACCGTGGAATGACAAACGTTTATCAAATAAACCCGACGCTGGGTGCAACTGTTCAATAATAACAACCGCGATTCGAATTGAGATGCTACTAGAACGGCGCCCCCGCTGACAAATACCTGCACTGGTACGAATTATTATTCCGGCTGAATCAATAATAATTCGGTCTGTTTTAAATTACTATACCCTATTGATTTTCGATTTTAGTGGTAGTAGTTTGGAGTAGTTTAGTTTGCGACTGCTCAATTTGAATATTCCGCGCAAATACTAGACTTGAAAAATAAGTGCTGACAACGTTGAGAAAAATTTTCAAGAGGTTTTTATTTTTACAAGTATAGACGGTAAAATGTTTTCTATTAATTTATTTGGAATGATGAATAAAAACCAAATAATAAAATTCTAACCTCTAAATCTACTTTTTCAATTTTCAAACAATTGAAACTAAAATAAAATTTTGTTTTATTATGTTGGATAAACTGGTTTAAAATATTTCTTTAAAACAAATGAAATGACACCCATAAATTTTGTAAGCTACAATCACAAGAAAAAAACCTAACCTCAAAAAATATTTTTCAAACTGTAAGGTTAGGTATACTTTGAAGAAATAACTGTAGGACGATGACCAAATTCTGTTTAAAAAATAATAAAAAGTAAAAAATACCAGAATCGAAAACCTAACCTAAAAAATTGATGAAGTCAAATGAATATTCATTAACTAAATATTAAAAACCATACTTTTAAATAAAAACAAAATCCTAACCTCAAAAACTAACTTTAAAGTTTTAAGCTAACTCTTACTTATAATAATTTATAAGAATTTTCAAATTAAGAAATGAACTTAATCATAAAAAGGTTTAAGCATAAACGTCAATGAAAACTTTGAATTTCGCGGGTATACGAAAGTCATTTAAAAGCAGGCCCGTAGTATAGGTGTTAAACAAATATCCGGCGTTCTCAGCTCGCGGAGCCGGTCGTAAATCCCGAAAATAACACGCGGCGTGGCAGTCGGCATTGTTTCATCAGCGTCATCCGTCTGGCTGCAGCTTGCAATCTCTTTCACCCTAGCTCGCGGGATGCGCACTATTATTCATGGGAACCAGCCCGCGCGCGCCCCGAAAAATTTAACCCGTGCCAACCGACGGCTTATGCTAATCGTTCTACCCTGATTAATTTCTATTCGGCTACCAGATATTTACTTTTACGTTATCTAGTGTATACTAGAGACAAAGTTGTTGTTTATTGCTAACTTAAAAGGATATTCATAAAATTGATTAAAAAATTTTATCTCAAACTATCGAATATGGTTAAATAGGTCATTCGATTTTAAAAAAAACTTGTATCATTGATTTTTTTAGCTACAATTTTACAACTTTTTTCACCAGAATTGTCCTCATAAAAAAAATAAAATTTATCGAAAACTAGAATATGTTGAAAATGAAAATCAATGTGGGATAGTAGTGGCTGGAAACTGAACGTTGAGACAAAAATAAATTGAATAGTTATCATTTATTTTTTCAAAATTTTTTATTTATTTCAAAGATTACACATTAAGGTTTAAATTTTGTAAAAAATCATTGCAATCAAAGCTCAAAACTGTTTTAACATTGTTACGACAATAAATTCATTCTAGTAATGCGTACTTAAATATGTATTGTTCCAATGCACAACAATTATTATCAATTCAATTTCATTGCTGTTTTCAAATTCTTTCAAATAAACAATAAGACATTTGAAATCCTTCACGCTTAATGATTTATTTATCAAAAGATCCATCAATGTTAACAAAAAAATAAAAATTTCACGAAAATTTTCCGAGTAAAAGATGATCAAGGAGCTTTTAATGTTTGTAAATGAAGAATTTGAACTTTCATCGCTCCCAGGATTATCAGAATCGAATGTGTGAGTAACACTGGGTATTCGAGATAAAAGTGCTGTTTTAGTTAATAAAGTTTTTTGAGAAATTTTTACCGATACAAATATCATATTTTGATAAGGATCGATTTTATCAATCAATTGATTTAGCATCAAACTGGTTTCGTCGCATTAAATCATGTCGTATGGTAACGATACTACCGTCAAAACAATCAACAATTTTGTCAAATACATTTTTTTTTTTTTTACGAATGGGTTTAAATATACTTAACCGTCAGTATTTTAGGAAATATCAATCTTAAATAAACATTTCTGAAACATAAATAATTAATTTTTACAAACATTTATTTATACTTATTATAACTTTTTGAAAAGTAGCTGTAATAACTTACGTAAGTGCTGTAAAATTATAAAATAAACAATACCTAACTTGGATTACAAAAGTTCTTTCTGCAAAAAAGCTTACTGGCAAACTGAGCGTTCTAAAAAAAAATTTTCCAGGCTCAAACTTTTAGCTCGATTGATTTTTGAAAAAATTTCCAGTTAATGTGTAACTGTTTGAAGCTCTATTATGTAAAGAAGTGAGCGAAAAATTTTTTATCTACAACTTAACATCAACGCTTTTTTATTTTCAGTAGAAATTTTTTTTTTTCTTTTTTAATAAAACTCATTTTATAAATTATTTATTGATCATTAATTATGACAATATAAAATTTCATTTAATTCTAAATAAAATTTATTATATTTACTACACGTCATTCCATAAGAAGTTACCCAAAACGTTCAGGCAAATTTCTCGGATCGTCCTGAAACTATCTTTTTCGTGATCCATCGTTGATTTTGAGAATGAAAAACATTTATTAAAATTTCTTACCAATTTATTTAGCTTTTTTAGGTTGGTTAAAGAATTTATGGTTTTTTTTTTTAATTTCCTTAAAAAATTTCTTTTTGCTGCTGAAAATCGATACACTGCAATGAAATACATCTAGTATCACTGATATAAAAAATTAGATTTTCCTGAGACTTTATTATTTTTTATTTTTTCTGCATTATTAACAAAAAATTGGAAACTCGCGTGGATCAAATATTAGGTATTAAGGTCCTTTATAAATCATAAAATTTCAAAAAATGAATGTTTCATTGTTTATTACAAAATTTTTCAAAGATTACCAATGCCTCCTCATAGTCTAAGAAGATTGAATTAAATGTAAAACAAGAAAAAAAAAATTTAATGCTCAAACCCGTTGAAAAAAAGACTGGAAACGAGGAATAAATCCCACAAGCGTGAGTAGGTAAATAAATATCAACGGGGCACTGCAAGTATATGAGCGAGAAAACGATTTGCTTAAAAGGTCGCGCTTTTTACAACCGAGTTTCTCATCCTCTTACGCTCTTCTTCCTCCTTTTGCAAATTCTTGCTACGATTTTTTTTTTTTTTTTTTTTTTTTTTAAACCCCGTTCGCTCTCTCGACAGCGTAAGAATATTTTTTGGATTTATTTTCACAGGAAACTTTTTTTTTTTTTTTTTTTAATTTACCGTACCTCAAACACAATAAATATTGTCCCGGTTTGATGTTTTTGGGCGATCATTATTCAAGCAGGATCGCGCGATATTTCAGGGGACCGAGATTAATCGCTATTTTCTTGAATTTTGAAACCCCCCTTTTTAGTGAAAAAAGCGAGAATTTGTACGTAGTTTTAAAAAAAGTAAATTACTACTAGAGGTATGATAATAAAATTATTTATGCTCAAAAGTTAAGTACTTCTAATAAATTTAGAATATTTATGAAGTAACTACTAGCTTCACTAAATAATTAAACTTAAAAAAAAATGCATTTTGAATATTCCTAACCTCAAAAATCATTGATTTTGATAAAAACGTATTCAATAGATTATTCTTAAGGTAGTAGTTCCGCCTCAGTGCACAACTCAAACTAATTCTGAAATTAAAATATGTTGTAAAAAAACACTTGATCTTTCTAAATATCCCTTAAAAAATAAAGGTATCCATGCTTTTTTCCAAAATAATTGAGTTAGAAATTCACCAAATCACAATATATAGTAATACCTAACCTGTAAAATTTAACATTTTTTGAACTCAATTATCTCGAAAAAAGCATGGATACCTGTATTTTTTAAGTGATATTTTGAAAGATCAGATGTTTATTTACAACATATTCAAAATTCAGATAGTATTTGAGTTGTTTGCATTTTGCATGTGTTTTCCTATGTATGTGCTATATATCGCGGAACTACTACCTTAAAATTCTAAAGTCAAAAATTTACGTATGAAATATCATTAATGAGGATTTAGCATTCAGTGTGGTAAAAAACTTCAAAGATAATTAAACTAACCTAAAAAAAAAATGATAAATTCATATATATCATTAGCTAAAAAATAACTTAAAGTCAGTTTTATAAAAGTAATTTAAAATGTAAATTATGTATTTTAGTTGCAGTAATTTTAAAACAACACAACTAAAGTTTAATTTAATTACGTCCCTTGAATCAAAACTTGTGTCCCTACTACCGCTCGAGTGACTTTGAGCGCTAAAAAACTTGACGCGACAAAATAATCCTCGCCCAGGACAAATATTCCATACAAATCCAGACTGTAATAACAAAGGCTTTCGAGAAGGTAAAATACAAGTGCAAGCACGCTGCGCTCGGTGAAGGACATATTTTCCGGTATTTACACTGGGCTAGCAGTGGGTACATTGTACTCGCTCCTGTTTCATTTCGGGAAGTGCAAGACTCCTCGCGCGGTCGCATATGTTACACTCGCGCGATTTTATTTGTCAAAGCCCGATGCCTGGCTTTAATTAAAGTATTAAGCGTTCCTTGAAATTTAGATTATTTTGACGGAGAGATGGAAATTATTACGAAATTCCCGGGAAATTCGGGCGACCCCGGAACGTAAATCTGGGAATTCTAAAGGCTTTTATGGTGAACGATCCAGTGACATAATTAAAGTGAAAAGGGTGATTTTCTTACTCAGAGATTACTTCTCAAAACTTTTTTTTGAAAAATAATGACTTTTTTGCGAGGATATAATTTTGATTGAATAAAGTTACAATTGTCAGGTAATTTTGGCCAATTAAATGTCTCTAAAAGACTTTGTTTCTTATTTCAGCCTGAGAAAAAAATGTTAAAATAACCTTTGCGACCTGTCCGTTGATATGTTACAATTCAAAAAAATTTCAATGACTCGGTAGAAAAAGTCATAAACATGTTTTTCGCAGGCTAAATTAATAAATAAGTCTTTTAGAGACATTTTATTGACCAAAAGAACATCGCTTCTAACTTTATTCGTGACAAATGATGATGTTTACGAAGAAGTTTCAAACGAATGTTGTTCCTTAAAATTCTATAACCAAAAATAAAAAGAAAAATTGCTGTTGCCATTATTATTGCAGATGTTTTTTTAAGAAACCTACATAGCTATTTCTCGAAAAACAGAGTTTTCATCGATTCAAATTAAATTTTCAAAAAATCAACTATGAAAATACATTTTAAGCAATCACGCAGACTCCACTGTAATAAATTTTTTACAACTACTATCCAGTTCCAAGAACTCCACCTTGAAAAAACGAGGTCAAGACGAAGATAAAGCAAGCTTCAATCACTCTGAAAGTGTTTGAAAGGTGACGGACACAAAGGTGGAAAGCATTCCCGTTCGCGACACGTAAATAAATCGAAATAAAAGAGACGGACAGGCAAGGGAAGGGAAAAAAAATTATTCTCCCCAGTCAGTCGTGGGGTAGGGGAGTAACGGGCGCATCTGCACCCGGGAAATTTCAATAAGCCAATTCGGATAATGGATCGACACGCGCCGTGTCTATTGTTGCCTGCTCTCCGGCTCTCTACCTACACGTATGCGTGTCTTATCCCGGGGCCATGTTTCAGCGTACCGAGGCGTCGCGAGATCAAGGGTTTAATTCTTTTCCCTCACTTCCAGTTCCAGCCAGCTGACCTTTTGTACGGGTGTAGGTATTTACAAATTCCAATCCACCGGATTTATATCTGTGGATCTGGAGTTTGGGAGATTTAAGGAGGTACCGTTATTGCTTTTGGTGTTAAAATGGCTGATCAAGTGTCTGTGAATTAAGTTTCAAAAATTTCGAAAAGAACCACACAGTTATCCTTATTTTCAAGCAGTTTTCTTATTTTTTGCCAACGTTTCGAACGACTAAGCGTCCAACATCAGGGAATTAGATAAACTTCTTCCTCAGTTTGAAGAGTTATTGGTCGGAATAGTTATCCTGTATTGCATCTTTGCAAAAAAATTTTTAAATTTAATAATTTCAACATTTCACATCTTAGCATGGGCTCTTATTGGAAACTTACTATAAAAACACAATTACTTAAATTGTAGCTCACAGATTGCCCAAAAATCGGTAAAATCAGACTCATCCAAAATAAATCTTCTAAATTTGCCTTCAGTGTACAAAAAAACTAAAATTTTTGTAAACAAAAAAAAGTTTGTGCACAAAAATTTTCCAGCTGTAAAAAGTACTTAAAGAAAATGTTAGTTTGAAAAAATTTTGTACAAAACTTATAAATTTCTCTTTGTTGATGTTTGATGATACAAAAAATAAAATTAGGCTGGCTGAGGCAGCTGTGAGCATCTGCGCTTAACTCGCGCGTTGACTTATTGAGATCTCAAAGTCGAACTCGAGCTCAAGGCGATTCGATTGATAAGATTCGACTATTAAAAATAAATTTTTACCTTGCGTAAGTAGCACTTTACGTAGGTCAATTTTAAAAATAAACGTTAAATTCGTAATCAGCAACCCCAAAAACTTCGATATACGAAGTTTCAAATTATTCTTTTTCATTATGGACGAGTTAAATGTAATTATGAAAATTAAAACTTGTGTAAAATTATTTTTAATAAAATAAAAAATTACGAAAATGCTGCATTAATTCATAATAATTGATTATTCATCGAATTTGAGAAAGCACAGTCCTGTACAAGTAAGGGAACCTTGTCGTTCACTCTCGAGTTGAATCCAACTCTCGTGGAACGCGGTTCCCTTGGGCACCTTGAATACAGGTCGGCAACAAAAAAAATCGACGATGTCTAATCATTTTTTTGCTGGAAAACTTTTGAAAATTCTTCCAAGTTTAGTCAGCGAAAAGAAAAATAGGTCACAAGCTATTTTATTTTGCGATAAAAAATAATGATCTTTAGGAAGAGTCCCTGTGATCGATTTTTGACAATTTTGAACAATTTGTTGCGCATTTTTTTCATCGTATATTTTATCAAGGATCTCGTCTAAAAATCGATGCAACTGAATTTTTTCAACGGAAAATTTTATAAATGGTAGTTGGCCTCGAGACTTTGTAAAAGATAAAGCCTTTGAAAATTTCCCTCCAACTTCCAGAAACTTGTTTAGCTAAAAACCGGTGATGAAGTTTTTGTAAAATACTTTTTAAGAATAATTTAGTCAAAATGTTTTCCTCGTATAAATTAGTGATCCTTTTAATTGAAACATTTTTTGTTTACAACAGTATTTTATGTAATCAAAATAACTCAATGCTTCAACCGATACAGCTACCAACCAGGATAACAGCGTTAAAAGTTTTTAATGAAACGCTTATTTGAGAAGTGCGTAGGATTGGTACAATAGCAGCTATGTCTACTGAAGATCCATCTTCTGGTATGTATGTACTTTGATCAGCTTTTCCTATCGCGACATATTGTGTCAGCTAAAGCAGTAAACAGCTAAGAAATAATTTCAACATTTTTGTACACATTGAAATTTGTTCAAAATCAAAGTAAACTAATGAGACTGTCACATAAGATAATTTTAATGGTTTTCATCGTCTCAATGTCTAAAGCAATGAATGATTTTTACTCTGATATGGTCTTATTCAATGTTGGTACTAAAGAAATGCCTTTCGAGTCCCATCAAGATTTGGATAACTCACCACTAGTAATTTACAGCGAGTATGAATTAATAAAATCAATTCCCGTTGAAAATGAACATCTTTTGAGCGTGATTAATAAAACAAAATTTACAAAACACATCTTTAAAGACTGTACAGATGTGTTAATTTTATGGAAAAACGTGTCTTGTATTACGAATGAAAAAGCAGCATATTTTATTATCTCCAAATATCGAAATCAAGATGGATCGCCTTTGATGAAATTAGCTAAACCTCCAATAATATCTCAAGGCATACCTTTTTATATATTTTCTAAACATTCACCTTTTTCTGAAATGTTCCTCAAAATTATTCGACGAATTAGAGAAACAAACTTAATTCAAGGGAGAGCTTTGCTAAGCAAAAATATGTCTGTTTTCTATCTTGAAGAAGAATCAAATGTTTTAAAACAAGCGAGTATCAATCAAAAAATAGAAGCAGAACAGATGTTGGCAGTTTTATTTGTAAGTTACACTATATGCATATTCATTTTTATCTTGGAGTTATTGGGAGCAGTCATTTTTAAAAATTTCGTAGGGTTTTTAATTCAAGTAAAGCGAGAGTTTAAATATTCATATGAATAAAAAAAGAGATGAAGAATCTAAATGTTATAAAAGTACATAAAAAACTGCTGAGAAAAAAAAAAAAAAAAAAAAAAAAAAACACCTGGGCCACCTTCCTTAATGTTCGTAAAAGATTCGATCATAATGTTTAACCTAAAAAATTGCAAGCTAAACTCAAAGATGTTGGCACCTTGGACACTTCGAATAAAGGTCGGCAACAACAAAAATCGACGATATCTAATCATTTTTTTGCTGGAAAACTTTTGAAAATTCTTTTAAGTTTAGTCAGCGAAAAGAAAAGTAGGTCACATTTTATTTTGCGATAAAAAAAAATTATCTCATAAAAAAGCACCTTGTGATCGATTCTTAGCTGTTTTCAACAAGTTCATCGCTTTTTTTTCGTCGTAAACTTTATCAGGGATCTGGTCTGAAAATCGATGCAACTAAATTTTTTCTGGGAAAATTTTTCGTTACGGTAGTTGGCTTTGAGACTTAGTAAAAGATAAACCCTTTGAATTTGTGAATCATTTTCATATAAAAATCTATAAAAAAAGTGTTAAATGACGTGTCATTTTTACAAAAAAGTTTTCCTCCAACTTCCAGAAACTTGTTTAGCTAAAAACTAGTGATAAAGTTTTAATAAATACTTTTTTTAGGATAATTTAGTCAAAATGTTTTCCTCGTATAAATTAGTGATCCTTTTAATTGAAGCATTTTTTGTTTACAATAGTATTTTATGTAATCAAAAAAACTCAATGCTTCAACCGATACAAGAAATTAATTCTTATCAGTGCTTATTATTTGTATCCAGTGCTATAATTGATGATCCATGTTTTTCTAAAACTTACACTTTTCCCCAATCATCAATCATCATATACTCGTTCAATATCAGTGATCTTCAACTTAATTCGAGTAACATATTCAGAAACATTGAAAGCTCATTGATCATCTTTTACACAAGCAATTTTAACGAAATCAGACCATTCACTGATTTTTTCGTAAAACTTCAATCACCTTTTGGAAAAAGACCTAAATGTCTAGTAATTCATTCAAATAATCTTGAAAATGAAGAAAAAATGGTTGCTGTTCTTAGATATACTTGGAAGAATAAATTTCTGGATTTTTCAATCATCACAGCAGATCTTGAAAATAGTAATTTAGACTCAGTACCCGTAACTTATTATTACAATCCATTCAATGATATTATTGACCAAAAGCCACTGGTTGAAACCGAAATATTCCCAGACAAATTTAAAAATTCCCATGGATATCCTCTGAGCGTTCCAAATTTCAGTGATACCTCCTTGATAATACGTGAGGAAGTTCTGTTCAGTTTCATAGTTGAAGTTTTGAATATGACAATTGTTAAGAGAAAGGTTGTGCTTGGATCCAATTTTCCCGATGACTACTTGACAGTAAATCATTTAGACGCCATGCCTTTTTTTTTGGCAACAAGTAATTTTAATAAAAATACGTTTGTTCCAGCAGATGAATCGCCTGCAAACATTGTTGCCATCGTTCCAATACTACACACTTCTCAACTGAGGATATCTTTCCAAATTTTTTGTATAATTGCTTTTGTAACAGGAATAAACATGACTTTAATGTACATCTTAAATGTTCAAAAGAAAGAAAAACTTAAAAAAGCGTCCCATAAAATAATTTTTGTTGTTTTGACCATTGCAATGGCTAAAATATTGAACGACTTCTACTCTGACATGGTCTTATTTTATGTTGATCAGGAAGAAATGAAATTTCAAACTTATGAAGATTTGAGCAACTCAAAATTTACATTTTATAGTGATATCAAAACAATAAAAGAATTTTCGTTTGAAAATCAACATCTTTCTAGTGTAATAAATAGAACTAAATTCACTGATTTTTTATACAATGACTGCATAGTTCAACTGAAACAATGGAAAAATGTATCTTGTATTATAAAAGAAGTCAAAGCGAATGCTTTCATCTCTCGTTATCGAAATCAAGATGGATCACTTATAATGAAATCAGCCAAACCTCCAATAATGACCTTTATGTATTTCTATGTATTTTCTGACAATTCACCTTTCACTGAAAAGTTTCTGAAAACTATGCGAAGAATTAAAGAAACGAATTTGATTCTAATGAGAGCAATATTATACAAGAATCCAGAATTGATCAATCTCGAAGAAAAGTCAAATGTCATAAAATTAACGATCATTTATGAAAGAATGGAATCGGAGCAAATGTGGACGGTTTTATTTTTTAGTTATTCGACATGTATACTGATTTTCATTTTGGAACTATTGGTACCGTTCGGTTTTAAAAACTTCCCAAGATATTACAATCAGGTATGATATTTGTTTATGAAGAAAGCGTCATTAGTTGTAACGTTGTAAAAGTTTTCTCTTACAGAATTTTATACAGATGGCGTTTTATATATAATGACTGTGACAGTGAACAATTATTTATGCATACTAGCTCAAAATCATTAACAATTATAAAATATTTTTTCAGGTAAAGGAAAGTTCAAATTATACAAAGACGAATATTACAAGTCAAAAGAAGCTCAAGAATCTGAACATTTTAAAACTCCAGAAAAAGTTCGAGAAATTGAAGGCATTTGAAAGAAAATTCAAGCAGAGTGCAGAAAAAACTGAAAAAAATCAAAATAATGATCTTCATGTATATATGTTCAACAATTGAGCGTTTCAAAATTATTTCTCAAATCTGATCATGGAAACGGCACGTTTCCACACTCAAAACACGAGTGGAAACGGGCCTTTTCCACCACAGTTTTTGTTCCCATGGAAAAAACATGAACGATGCTGTTAACAGATTTTCTAATCAACAACCTCAAAAATATAATGATTAAAAATTAAATGATTTTGGTAAAAACGTTTGTAAATAATTTCAATAAAAATATACTTTAAATTATTGTATAAAACAATGAAAACAAAAATTTTTTTTGTAAAATTCAATAATTTTTGAGACTAAAAAATTACTTTTTTCAGTTTGGAGGTTGGATTTAAAAAAATGAAATAATATGGTTATTCACAAAAAATTTAGTGCACTACGCGCGTGGGAATCAGAATAAACACTAAAATTTTAAAAATAATTCATACATACAGAAAAAACGCGCATGTGGGTAAAAAAAACAACCAGTAGCATAATAACATTAAGCATAACACACTGTGTGCTACGCGCACGCAGTAAAAGAGTGATGAAAAACAAATTTGAACAACTGTTATTTATTAAAAACTAATGAAACTCTAATGTTAAAAATTTACTGGTAGAAATGACAGCTTGAGGTATACATACATAGGTGCCTATCAAAGAGGCTTTTTCAACAGAACTCAAAAATAAATTAGCAAATGTTTTATAAAATGCAATTAAAAACGAACTATTTAATACATAAAAAATGCTGTTTAGAGCAAAAGTAATAATTAAAGCAAGACACTCAGATTCAATCAACTAACCAACACATTAAGCTGAGCAGACCAAAACATTCGAACTTATAACCAACAAAATTGAGATACAAAAAACACAGCACCACAATCGAATGTGAAAATATTTTAAATGCTTAAATAATGATTATCCATCAAATTTGAGAAAGCACAGTCCTGTACAAGTAAGAAAAACTTGTCGTTCTCACTCGAGTTGGATTTTTTCAGCACTCGACTTTGTCCCGTGCTGAAACATCCAACTCTCGTGGAAACGACGCGTTTCCCTTACTTGTACAGGAATATACTATACTGTTTTTTCAACAGTACGCTTACAAAATAAACAACGAAGGAAAAGTATACTCCAGAAACAGCTTACTACTATCATGCATTTGGTGCATTGAATTATCGATTATTTTGGGAGCCATAATTATACAGAACACGTTTTAGAAACAGTACCTAAAAATAGCGTTGCTGTATTATCATATTATTCATCAACTAGAAAAATAAACACGTTTATATGTGACTAGCGCATTGTAATAACTACGTTATCAAAAATCGATGACCTATAATATTTTTTTACCTAGGATCAAACTTGAGTTTTTGACGTCAGTTTTAGTCCAGCCCTTGGTGCATTAGAAACTCTCTTACTGTTTATAGATGAGCTAAGTAGATTTTTTAATATTTTTTAAACGCTGAGTTTCTTCAAATTTTCGACATTTATTTAGGAAATCTGTTAGTGATTACAATCAGTTATGAGAGCTTTAAATAAATTTGTGATAATCATTTTGGTAAAAATAATTTTAGTCTACAATGGTATTTTGAGTAATCAGTTCAGCATAGTGCATCGTAAAATTTCACAAGATATCAGTTTTTATGAAAGCACAATTTTTATATCGCATACGGTTGCTAAAAATAATTTTAATTTTTCAAAGTCCCCCACTATCATTTACAATTACAATGCCAATAACCATCCTAGCTCGCGTCACATAATCAAAAGCTTGCAAGCTTCAGTAGTCATTTTTTATACGAGTGATTTCAACGAAACCAAATACTTTGTAGATTTTTTGGTGAAGCAACAAACGTTTACTGGAAGAAGACCCAAATGCCTTGTGATTCACTCAAACGACTACAAAAATCTTGATGAAACTGACATCAACCAAACTCTGAAACATTCTTGGGAGAGTAAATTTTTAGATTTCTCAATCATTGCAAGCATTGCTAGAGAAGCCTTGATGATCTACAATTTCAATCCATTTAATGACATGTATACTGGCTTGAAATTTGACAATAATGTAAAGATATTCCTAGACAAGTTTAAATACGGAAGTGGATACTCGCTCAAAGTTCCAGACTTCAGTCCCCGCTTCGTCACTCATCAAACAAGGCAACCACACCGCAACATCAAAGTTACCACCAAGGGTGAGTTCATGATCGACTTCACAGCTGAAATCCTGAACCTGAAACCCACGAAAAAGAAACTCAAGTTCCCTAGAAGTCCCCACAACTATTTGAAAGAGCAAGACCTGGACATGTTACCGTACCTAATGGCCTATGTGGATGACAATAGGCACATTCACATTCCTGCAGATGTGCCTTCTGAGAACATAGTAGCCGTCGTTCCAATAATCCGGACATCTCGAATCAACGTTTCTTTCAAGATATTGTATGTAATCATCGTCATAACGGGTATGATTTTCAGTTTCCTGTACTCGCTGAAGTTTGTAAGGAACCTAAGTGAAACCTTGAACATCCTGGATGCCATCTGGATTCTACTGACCCAGTCCATCGACTACAGACCGCGGAGTCCGTCCCACAAGATCATCTACATGACCTTCAATCTGGCCATGGTCAAGATGATGGACGACTTCTGCAATGACATGTTCCTCTTCTACTTCGCGCTGGAAGAGAAGCCATTCGAAACCTACGAGGACCTGTACAACTCGGAAATCAAAACGTACACCGTTGTAACCACCCTGAAGAAGTGGATGTTCGAAGATTGGTTCCTGTCGAGTATTGTGAACAGAACTGAATACACCAGAAACATATTCAAAGACTGCGTGGACGTTTTGAGAGTGTCGAAGAACATATCGTGCATTGTGAGTGACAAAATGGCACAGTCTGTTGTTTCCGATTTTGAACCTGGGTTAGTGAAAATAGCTGAACCTCCGATTCTCCAGCAGAGCGTGTCGTTCTACGTGTTTGCGGAAAGCTCGCCTTACGCCGATAAGTTTCTGGAAATCATGAGGAGGATCAGAGAGACGAACTTGGCTTATATGAGAGCTTTGTTGGATAGGAATCCGGAGATCAGGTACCTCGAGGAAGAACCCAGAGTTGCGAAGGTCGATGTTGATGACGAGATCAAAACCGAACAGCTGTGGGCGTTTTTGTTCTTTGGTTACGTGCTGTCTACTATAGTGTTTCTATCGGAAGTTCAAGCGTCCATGGCAATGAAGAAATTTTTGGGATTCCTGAGTCAGGTATAGTACTTTCACTTCTGTTTTGAATTTGTTAGAAAAAGAAATATTAAAAGGGGGTAGTCGCAAAGTCAATTTTGAAAAAAAAATATTTTCGTCCCTCTAACCTCAAAATCGGAACTTCGCCCCTTGTTTTCGGTTAGAAGGACGAAAAATAGTATATTTCCCTTAGGCTCGAGGGTTCGATTTAGCCTCCTCGTTGCAACCCTCGCCTTTCGCTCGGGTCGCAAACCTCTCGGAGGCCAAATCGAACCATCTCGCCTGCGGGAATAATATACTATTTTAACGTCATTGTTCATACTTGTGAGGGTCGATATACTTTTTGCACCCAGAAAAACCTGAAAAAAAGATTAATAAATTGTATTCAATTGATTTTTTAATCTTGTGCAAACTAAAAACGTAATTTCGCTATGACATCATCAAATAACTTTTGCAAATATTCTAAATAATTATTGAATCATTTGTTTTCAGTTCATTGTGATAAATATTCGTAAGTTATCTTTTAAACTGCAACATATCGCACAAAATATTGGAAAGTTGAATTTGGGTAAAAACAAGCTGAAAAATCTGAACATCATCAAGCTTCACAGAGAACTGCAGGAAAACACACGTATAAATAAATTTGAAATCCCCTTTTAGCTGGGAATTATATATGAAGTAACAATTTTTCAATTTTTGTCATGAAAATCATATTCATTTCGCATTACTGTAATTATATCACTTTGTCAAAAATGAATTTATTATTATGTGAATGAGTATTGAACTTTTTTTTATGAATATATTATGTGGGTTCAATTTTATTAATTTCGTCCTTGACACATTTGATTAAACCAGATAAAAATTATTTTTATCAGAAAAAAAAAAAAAAACATTATTCAGTTTTATTCATGTGATTGTACTGAAATACCCATGAATTAAAAAAAATTCAAATACAAGCAAATTTATTTTATTTTATTTATTTATTATTATTATTTTTTTTTTTTTATCATTTTTATAGCATATCTAGTAAGTAATAGCTTTTATCAAACGGAGAATTGATAAAAATGAAATAATAGTAAAAAAAAAAAATTTTAAGATTAAATGGCTGCTCATAAACGTTAAATAAGTCTATACATTTTTTTTCTTTAAGTCTGTAATTAGAAGAATTTGATTTAATTATTTTAATCACAAAATAACAATAATTTATAAACATAATTACTTTACAATCATAGGACTTTTTTTTCGAAAATATTTTTCTTAAAATATTTTGCCTTTGAGGATTCAATAAGTACCAATTGACATTGTTAGTATATCTATTACTATTAAAATTCAGCGAACTAAAAAAAAAAAGAAAAAACAAAAGAATTTATATAATTATTCTTGCCTATTCTTGTTCAGCCAATAAAAGTAAATGTTAATTTGATATCTTGCTCCATTAGTGGTTGTTCAGCCGAAAAAAGGGCCATGTTTTTAAATGAAGTTTAAAGTCAAGATTCCGTGACAAAACAAGAGACATTCGCACCTCGAGGAGGAGGAGAGCATCCTGCCGCTGACACGTGCACCCACTCCGATAGTAATTAAAAACAATCACGCCGGAGCACAGGATGACAACGCGCTTAATTAATTCAAGAACTAATGATTTATGTATTACTTTATCTTCAATTCACATTAATTTTCATGAATACTTGAAGAGTTTTTCATTTTATTTCAAATTTTAATTTTTATTCTAGAGTTTTTCGAAAAATTTAAAGGGTTCGAGGACAAAATAAAGGTAGTTGTCTGCTCTTCAAATTTTAGTTTAGGTATCTTGATTTTTATTATTTTTAAATCAAACATATTCTTTTCAATGAATTGTGCTGGATATAAAAAAAAAACAATTGTTACAAACTAAAAAAGGGTTAATTTACTTGTAAATTAAAGAAGTTGTCTGCTCATTGGCTCAGACACTTTCTAACCTCCAATTTTAGCCAATGAGAAGTCATATTTCAAAGAATCAAAAATAACTAAAGGCATCGATTGAATATTTTGAAGGTAGAACAGCAAAAGTCCATGTTAATTTGTAAAATTTAGAATGCCTATAACTTTTTTCTCGAGCCATCGAGACCTTTGAAATTTTAGGTAACGCTGTGTATGTTTAATTTGAACAAAATCTGTGTGCCAAATATATTTTTTTGGGGAACCTCCTTAACAAGTAAACGCAAGACCTAACCTAAAACTTAAGCAGCAGACGAGACTCGATTGATATTCTCGTCAAGGCAAGAATATTCACAAAAGTCAAAGTCAATCCGGATTTATCTGAAAATTGCACACGTGTAGTCTGTCGCGTCACCCGCGTGCAATTTTTCTGCTGCAGGGAGGGAGGAGGCGGTCTTAAAAATCCAAGAATTTACGAGAGCTCATAAAGTAGGCGGTTACTTTAAACGCGATGCGCGTACGCGTCTTTTATTTGGCCCCGTGCACGGCGCCAGCGAAAAATATTGTAGGATTCAATCACCTTTGAGCCTGCATCGGTACATTTTCAAAAAAGTATAGTTACAGTTAGGCCCCGAATCATTCCATTCTTCTGACGATGAGGCGTATCATTAGACGAGTGAAAGCATGCAATTTTCATGTTTTGTTTGGGTATGCATGTTTAACGGTTTTTAATATTGCAGAGGATTGACCTACATTTATCACTGAGAAATCATAATTTTACCAGTTTACTCAAACCATGTCTTGTTAAATTTCAAAAAATCATTTATAAATCGTTAAAGTACAATATATTGTTATCAATTATTCTCTCTTTGGACAGTGATATCCGTTTGGTTTATTAAAATAAAATTTATTTTTATTTTAATTAACCAAACGGTTGGTAAACTCATTAACACTAATGAACTAATCTTTCTTTCTACTCAGTTTATGATAAAAATATATTATTTAAAAATTTATTTAATTATTATACATTATTTAAAAGTTTATTTCTTATATATATATATATATATAAATTTTCCAGAAAAATAAAAATCGAGATAATCTGAAATTCACTTGGATAATTTTGCGTTGTTTACCAGTGCCTGATCCCTTGGGAAACTTAGTCACCAACTACAACTACTTTATCATCATTACCAGTAGTTGTACCAACCTAATAAAAATCATTTGGAAGAAGTGAAAAAATTTAGCTTGTACAAAGAGATAAAAAAAAAAAGGTGGACAGGTTTAATGAAGCTGTCCGAGAGCAGAGAAAGAAACACAAAATGAAAAAAAAGAAAAAAGAGGTTTGCATTAAATTTGAACAGAGTTGTGCAGTAGCTCGACACTGCAATTACAATAAAGTGGATCCAAGACGCCTCCTACTCTGAATTAGCGGCGCACTAAAGTCTCGACGATTCTTTTTCTTTCTTCTCCAATCTAGCTTTGCTGCCTACCCTTTTTATTGGTACTGAATTAACAATCTTTACTGTTTTTCTTACTTACTACATTATTACTTTTTCCAACTAGTGCAATATTTTTGATCACAGCTAAACTTACAAGTTGTCTATTAGAAAGATAAAATCGTTTATAATAATGATGATTTAATCGTTTAAGAGTGTTGAAATTTTTGTAAAAAAAAAAGAATAATATTAAAATTTTATTTTAGTGTAGTTACATTTTTGTTATTATGATGATAGAATTCATTAAATTTTTTACGCTGGGGCACTAAAAATTTTTAAAAACAATCTCGTTCATGCTAATAAAATTAAAAAGAATTTCCGGTAGCGTCATATATTCAAGTGAATAGTAGCTGTCGGCTTCAATTTTATCAAATATACGCATGAGTCTATTGACTCTAACTATAAAATACGCTGTTGAACCAGCTTACCTTTCATTTCTAATCATATAGAAAGTTTTTAATAACTAGTCGCAAAATGAGAATTTTCATTCGTGCCTCTTTCAATATTCTGCTCGACTCAAAGTAAATTAGTTAAATATTTATGCTTATTTTTTATGTCGAAATAATTCATTAACAAAATATGTCTGTGTGATTCTAGTGACTTCTGCATTTTACAAGTTTGACATTGCTTCAAAAGACATAAGAATTTATGTAAATTTTTAAATTTTATTTATATTTTGATATGCTTCAAGTTTCAACTCATAAAAATGTTACAGTAAGTCATGATTTACGAATGACGACTGTTCAGTAACGTCATTTTTTTTAAAATCGTTCTCGCAAGACGTGGGCAGTACAATAAATTGTTTAAACTAATTTACAGCAAAGTCGATGTTGAGGATTAAGAAATTTGAAAACTCTGCGTCTTTATTTTTAGGCTTAAGTTGTAAAACTGGACTTCAGGTGAGGTTTATTTTTCGGATGAGCATACTTTATTTTATGAGGGCTCTGTAAAGTCTATTGTTTTGGTCAAGTCGCCCTTAATGAGTTTTATATTACCGAGCGTCCAGGTGTAGTTTCGGGTTGTAGTGGGCGGGGTAGTTTTCTAAGTGCGTATCTTTGGGCTCATTGCAGTCCCAGGTCAGTTCGAGTTCGACTATCGTGTCAAAAGGTTCTCTTTAACATTCTTGTGTCATTTTCTTGTTAATTAAAGTTTTTTTTATTTCCGACTCATTTCACTAATTTAAATAATATCCTTAACAGTTAAAAAGTTGGTAAGAAGTGAATTTTTTTTATTTATTTAATATCTATTAAATAATTATTTGTAAGAAGTTACAATTATTTATAAATAGAACTATAAATAATAAATGTTTTCTTATCATTTAATTTCTTCATTTTAAATAGTTAAATTTTTTTTTGTCAATTAAATTGTTTTAATGAGTATATGAATCCAATTAATTTAAATTTGATAAGATTTTACTTATTCTAATATAAGCTATTTTAATGTCACCTTTTTTACAGTTCCTTATAACGTTGACAGTAGAGTAAAAAAAGTCTTCCACCAAACAGTATCAAAATGAGTCTCAAAACTACTCTATTTTCATTAACTTTACTGCAAGTTTTTTACTTTGCACAAGGTAAGAAATTGCCATTTTTTAATTTTTATTATGTGTTCGTAAAACGACCATTTTACGAATTAAAATCGATGCGTAGAAAATAACTTTACGCATACTATGATAAAATAGTATTTTTCGTATCCAGAGCGTAAAATGCTACTTTACGCTCGAGTGTGATCGTAGCGTCCGAGGGTCGACGATCACACGAGACTTTACACTCACGATACGAACATTATTTTTTTTTTATAGTTTGCGAACAGTCATCTTTTACGTAACGATTTTAGTGTGTTGAATGATCGCTTGACGAACAGTGAGGAAAAATTGAAAAATGTAAAAAATAGTAGTTTTAAAGCTGATAGGGCTGCTTGGAGTGTCGTAGGTGCTGTGAGACCTTCGAGTGGTCCCATCAGCTTTAAAACTGCTATTTTTTGTATTTTTTAATTTTTTCTAAGGGTGCGTAAAGTGATCATTTACGCACTAAAATCAATGCGAAAAAGAAGACTTTACGCATACTATGAAAAAAAAATACTAGTATATTCTCAATATTCAGCATGTTTTAAATAAAAAATTATAAATCAAATAATAAATTTCTGTTACAGTCAGTTCCGATGACGACCTCTTGGAACCCGTGAAAATCTGTAAGTTTCGTTGAACTATTATATTTAATTTTAAACATTTAAATATATCAATGTTATTTAAAATTATAAAAATACTCTACTGTGAAAAGCGTACTCTAAGAAATATAAATTGACTTGAATATGTTTGTAACTTTTGAATAAAAAATGCAGCTGAAAAATGGTACAAAAAACACGGTTGCCCGCACGAAGGCGCCTTTTGGATAGGTTCAGTGTACTGCCTTAGCTGCGTCGATAAATCGCCAGAATGTCTTGAAAATAAGCTAGAAGATTTTACTCCCAGAACCATTGGTAGGTATAATAATATGTTTTCTATATTTACCCTGTTTAAATTGAAGGAGTTATAGCTCTAGCAAGTTTCCGAAATAATCACATGTACGAATGTCGATGGCCCGTGCGAAAAAAACTTTAGACCAAAATCAGCTGATTTAAAATTGCCTATAAAAGGCTGAAAAAAATTAAAAAATTAGAAAAAATCGAGAATCTAAATAACTTGATACCTAATAATTCGAATTTTTTTATTCAAACTGATTTTTTAATTCATTTCAGCCTTTCATAGGTAATTTTAAATCGACTGATTTTCGGCTAAGGTTGTTTTTCTCACGGGCCGTCGATAAACTTCCAATGTAAAATGGTACTGATAACGTCACCGGTACCAATTTAAAAAAATTATATCACCGGTAATATTAATAGAAAAAAAATTATGAAAAAATCTTAAAATCAATTTAAAAATGAGAAATATTAGAGCCATTTACACTGGTCATTTTACAGAGACAACTTAGTATTTAGCTAGTACCTAACTACCCCTAATAGATAAACCAATTCTAATTTCTGACAGGTTAGCATTGTTATTTAATTATAATAATAATGAACAATAATTTTTAGTATATAATAAATGTATAATAAAGTATTTAACAAACAATAATATAATAATAATAAACAATAATTTAAAGACAATTACAAGCGTGGAGATAGCTGCTATTCTCGTGAAGAGTTTTTCCGGAAGTGCCAACTTTGCAGATGCAACTACTTGGGTACCAACGCCATGTGCGACGATGCAGCTTGCAAATATTACCCAAACGTCACAGTCAATAAAATATAAACCAACTCACCAAACAATATGTACTTTTTCGATTCTATCTGTAAAAGTTACTAAACTTCAATAAATTTGATTTTGCAAAAATTTTTCTAATTTTATCATCTTTGAAATTTTTTCCGGTAAGGTCCAATAGTTTTTAAGGATTTCGTAAAAGCATTTCCATCTATTGAACAATTTTTGTATACTGAAAGATGTAATTCAAACTGTTTAACCTTAAAATTTTCCCCATAGTGCTACGATGTCGGTATCAAGATGATAAAAAAAATGCATAATAATTCTAACATAATTTTTCCAAAAATAAAATCTTACAAAATTTTTCCGAATGGTCCGAAAATCTTATAGTCTGGTCGCTGGTAAGGTTTTCGTGAGATTTTTTCCACCACGGATAAATAAGAGTTTTTTAACAAATATTGATACGCTGATCACGAAAATCTGAGTAAACAAAGCATAAAAATGAAGCGTTTAAAAGTTAACAACAATTAAACTTTTCAGCTATGGGCCTACGGGACGGCTATACTGATCAGCTGTCAGCTGCGACTGCTGCGCATGCGCCATGCTGTACAATAACGCGAACTCCGCAGTGGCAAAGTATAATTGTTGTTAACTTTTAAACGCTTCTTTTTTATGCTTTTTAACTTAGATTTTCGTGATCAGCACATCAATATTAGTTAAAAAAACCTTTGTTTATCCGTGGTGGAAAAAATCTCACGAAAACCTTACCAGCGACCAGACTATTAAGCTTTTTTAAGAAAGTTCATTTTCATACTGGGTTTAAAATCCAATAATGGTTTTTTACCAAATTGCCTCCTCTTTTATATAGTTCATACAATTTATAAATAATAATATCCAAGTCTTTATCATCCACGAAGCCTTAATTCCCAGTCTGAAGTCATACGCAACTAAGAATAACTCTTTGGTGGATATAATTTATCCCCCTCGGTTACATTAGCCCGGATTTAATTTAAACCACGAGCCAGGCTGCGGCTTTTTAAAAGCACAAACCTCGTGGTTTCGTCTGAGATCGCTGTAAAAAAAACAATCCTCCTCCTCCTAATTTTTTTTATACTCCATAATTATCATAGTTTATGTACGTACGGTGATGATGATGAACCGGAGCGAGGGCAGTAATCTTTCAAAGAGAATACATAATTAAAGCTGCCGGACGGCTTACGAGGAAGCGGATTATTCCTTGCTCCTGGACATTCTTTTTTTTCAACTTCGATGCTTAATGAATTTGAAATTCCCGGGGTCCACAAAGGTGCTCATCAATAAAGGCGGTACCTTACGCAGCCTTAATTTTTCATTTAAAACTCAAAATGATAGCCCTAGTAATGGATCCGGAGGTTATTTATAGTTTGAAAGTTGTCCTAATTATATTTCGTTTGTGACGTGTTTTGGTAACACTGGAAACTGTTTGTGGCTGATAACACTATCGAGTGACCACAATCTAGTCTCATTGTTAATGAAATAAAATTAAAACAAAATTTTTTTGAGGTCATTTCAACCTTGTTTTATACATATATTAGTTAAAGAACTCCATGGTTCCAGCGAAGAAAAATCTCAGCCCAAACCTGCCACGAATAAAGTTACAATGAGACAATTTTTGGTGATTAATATGTCTCTCAATTTAATCGCCAAAAGTACGCTTGTTGTTACTTTGTTCGTGGCAGATTTTGGGCTAAGGTTTTTTTTGCTGGGACTATCGTACTAACGAATCGTCGGAAATATAATATTAAAAACTATAAATAGGTTGAATCGAATGACAGTTGCTGGTAAGTTTTAAAATTGTAATAATGAAAGCTTATATTGTTTTTATGAAAACTTTGACATTACTTTTAAAATCAATAAATAAATTAGCTAGATACTGGTTTTAACAAACCAATCCCAGATTGTTTTGATATTATTACCACAGTATATTTTCACAGAAACATTATCCGCCGGCTAAAAAAAACTTCTCAATCAATTTTTCTGAAAACAGCGCATTTTCATTCAAAGCCCGCCCATTTGAAGAACATAAAAAAAATTGTAGGTAATATCGATAACTCTAACCCCGCGCGAGTAGAAGAGAGAAAAGCGAGGAAGCTTCGGAATAGATATGGGGGAGGGAGGGAAGGGTTAATTCGTACGTGATTACCATTTAGTGCGCGGCGGGTAAAAAAGTGAGTTACTAGCTACCTGCAGCGAAAAAAGAAAGAGCAAAACTCAACTTTGATCATTAAGAATTCCCTTTGAACCCGAAACGAACGAAAGCCAGCGAGCGATTAAACGAAGTTAGGGACTCAAAGAAAGAAGAAGCCAGGGAAACAATGAACCAGGAAAGATATATTTTTTCTTTCCTTTTTTTATGGTGGTAGGTGTGGAAATTTTTTGGAGGCTATTTTAAAATCCGAAGAGTTAATTCGGACTTTTGATCTTGGGATACGAGATATTTTACCGATCTCTAATGATACATCCGGTGGAGCTTCGCCGAAATCTCAAACTTGTTAACGTAATTTAACTGGATGCGGTTTATTTTAGGTGCGAAGGCTAAAAAAGAGGATCTAGTTGGGAAAGAGACTTCAAAAAATATTGTTTATTGCGATTTCTGTGGTTGGTTGGTACTGGCTTTCAAAGGATTTTTTATTTAATTAAATTCGTTTCTAGAAAATCTTTCAACTAAGATCTGTATTTTGATTGCCTTTTTGCGAAGAAAAATCTTAGATCAAAATATGCCACGAATAAAGTTACAAGAGAAGTACTTTTGGCCAGTAAAATGTCTCTAAAAGACCTTATTTATTATTTTAACTTTTTTAAATTGGAAGAAAGTGATGTTTGATATTATACTGAATATTATAATGGAAAAAAATATTTCTCCACACCAGCCGCGAATAAAATGACTCCTTGAAATTTTTATAAACTGAAAATTTAGAGTCATTTTATTCGCGGCTAGCGTATCAAAAAATGTTTTTTTTTTACACTATAATATATCAACGGTGTAATAATAACGGTTGCCGACCCAAATCTTCAGATCCACGCATCAATAAAAGTTGAAAAACCGAATCTACATTCACGTTTGAATAAACCGAAAAGAAAGCTTTCCGCGCCCACCCAGTTTGACCAAAGGTGCCGATAGCTCGAGGACCCCCCGCGTAGTTTTTATTTCCCGTAGGACAAAAGAGACTCTCAGTTTTTTATCCCGCAGCTAGCAAGCGTAGTCCGATAATTAACAGCTACCTGGAAGCTTTCCTCTCGATCGATGTATACGTATACTCGGTCCATTCATCCCCCAGAACATATTTGGAGTCTCTCCCCCGTTATGCATGTGTACCTTATGTTCGAGGGGCCGCCGATTTTTCATTTTACTCGCTCGCTCGGCTCGATGCTGGATGACGGCCGAGATGTTTTGTATTGTGGGCGAGGAGGGGGATTCCTTGCTGTATAAGTATAGTGTATAGTACGCACGCTTCGATCTTTTGTGTGGGTTGCGTTTTCTAGGGGGCCATTTTTTCGGATGAACTGGCACTTTTATTATCACCTTTTTTTTTTTAGATTTGATTTCGGAAAAGTTTTCTATCTTTTTTTTTAATAGGATTTCGATGAATGTTTAATTTAAGAGATCGACTATCGACGATTTTGAATGATTGGTTGTGATTGATTTGGAACATTATATTTTGAATTTTGATATCATGACTTGACAGTACAATATATTTGTTGCAAAGTGTCGACACTGAAGAATTCTTTGAATAATTTTTTTTCAACTATGTATCTCGCTAAATATTATTTTACATTAAACAAAAACTACCTACGAATATTTATTTATTGAAGTTTTCGTATTTTACAGATTAAATCGAATAACTGTTTTTAGCAAGTTTCAATTTTGAAATAATTGATACTCAATTGAGCACGCTGAAAGATACTGGTGTCAAAAAAGTGGATGCTAGTTACTATATACTTGAATTTTTTTTTTGCTTATATTTAAAGATTAATATGAAAATAAAATTTTATCTTCGCGCGACCTAACATTAACAATAAAAAAGCATAGTACTAGATTACGGACAATTTGAAGTGTCAAATCCAAATAATTTTTGAAAAAGCAACTACAAAAGCTTCCCGAATTCTCTCCTCTTACCAGAGCGATTTAAAAAAAAAACTGTGATCTCCTGGTACCGAAAAATAATTTTTTCTTTCCATCCCATCAAAACTCCCCTACGCCGCATGAAAAAATATTATTCTTGCATAACCCCTCAAAATATTTCGAAAAACCCCAAGTGTTGTTTCATCCTACCTGCACGCTCTCCCCCTCCAAAAAAAACTCTCCCCTCGAGCCTACTTCCCGCATCCTCCGGTAGATGTCGTTGCTCTGGGTGGCCACACGACCGCGCTCGCCGCATGCAGCCGCTCAGTTAGTGCCGCGGCGCCGCGAGACGAGGATCGTGCGTCCCGTGTTTAACAATACTTGTGCTTACTGTAAGTTCAACCAGTGCTTCTGTGTTTTTTATGGTGTGTTTTTATTTTTATTCTACCGTGACATGACAGGTGATGTTTTGGTTCATTTTCATTCCATGCTAATAAAAGAGTGTTTTTATATGCAGTTGCGTGAGTGAGTTCAGTGTTTTAAGCCTTCCATGATATCTTATCTACCTGGATTCTTCTTGGCTCTTGTACGATTCCGAGTTTTTAAAGGTGAGCTGCTGCTGTTGTTGTGTTTTGTTTTTCGAGGATGGATTCGTAAGACGAGCGCTGCAGTGTTTTGTTTCGAGGATGGATTCGTGGTGTGGACTTGCGAGGGCGAAAATCCAATGTTGAACTCACGAAGTTGGAGTTTTACATCGACCAAGTTTGATTACGCGTCTGGAGGCTTCGGACTGGTGCAAAAATTAAATCTATTTGACAAGTTTGGTTTTTGGACTCTTAGTAAAGGTTTGTGAATCTGGAAAACAAGGCTCATCCTTGAAGTTCGAGCCTCTGTCTGAAAATTGTGCATTTGAGGACTACGGCTTTATGAAAGTTTGAGTTTTGAGCAAATGATTTTTGGACACACAAGTTTTTACTATGAATCTAAAACTTTTAAACTCATGTAGAGACTAAAACTTAAAATTTTTGGATTTGTACAGAGGATTAATGAGTCCGAAAATCCATGCGATTAATAACTCAGACTATAAAAGTTTGAGTTTTGAGCACTTGATTTTCGGAAACACAAGTCCTTATCATGAGTCCAGAACTTTTGGACTTGTGCAGAGGCTCGCTCGTCTAAAAATTCAAATTTTTGAGTCTGGAAGTCCGTGGGGTTAAGAACTTAAGCTTTAAAAGTTTGAGTTTTTAAGGCTTCATTATGAATCCTCTGTCTCAAGCTAAGCATATAAAAATTAAATTCCCCAGCAAGTTTAAAAATCGAGTCTTATTCTTCAAAATTTGAGTTAAAGTTTGCACAGTTTTGTAGACGCGAAGTTTAGACACACACACGCGAGTCTTTGTTGCGAGTCTAGAGTCAACACCGCTTTAGTTTGAATAGCCGACAATTATACGCGCTGCTCTCAGCACAGAGAGAGAGAAAAAAAGATAAAAAAAAAAAAGGAATGGCGAAAGTAAAGTGTCGATAATGACCCGACGCATTTTTCACTCTCCCGGCAGCGGGGTAACCCGAGAGCCGCCGGCTGAAAAGTAAAGTTGCAAAACCGTTTATCGTCCAAGTGCAAAACGCTCCTTTTTCACCCATTATCATCCGTCCCGGTCTCGAAATTTCAGTAGCCGCTGCACTTTTTTTTACTAAATCAGGCAGGTAACTTTCTCACGAGGCATATTTCCGGAAACTTGACTTTTCTCGGCTGTCAGTCAAACTGTGAATTCCAGAGCAGACGTCAGATCGCTTTTTAAATAATTTGTCAGGTACGGGCAGACAAAAGGAAAAAAAAAAAAGGGAACGTGAGGCAGCTTCAGTCCCGAAAAGTCACATCTCGTGAGGCGAAGAAAAGAGGAGTATTTTCTCTACCACTCCCGGGGCGCTTTGGCTTCCTCCTTAAATTGGCCGTAAAAGCCCGTCGCGTCGATCATCTCACAAATCGATCCCTTGTTAGTTGTAAAGCCGAGAGGATGAGGAAAAGGAGAAGGATAAATACACATTTGGCGGTTCCCGATCACCCGCACGCACGCGTGACGCCAAAGATAAATCACCGTCGAATCGATCGGCTCCAGGTGTAAATCCGGGAGTCTTAGGGGGGACGATTAATCCCCTGGGCCCCGGCTCCAGGCACGTTTTTCCTTTTGGCTCGCTGCTTATATTTTAGCATGACAATGGCTATTTTGGTTTTAAACACTTTTGGGTAGTTCTAAAAAACTCGAAAAAAAAAAATCTTTTTCATCGGTGAAATGAGATCTGTCATGAATGATTCTAACTAATCCTATCGCGTCAGTGATTCTAAACCTAATCTACAAATATTTCAAGCGCTTACAACTATTGAATAATAAAACCAAAATCTCCACATTAAAGTAATATCTAAGTCTTCATACTATGTATTTATTCTGATGATCTGTCTTCAAAATCTAAATTTTGGTCCATATTTTCCTTATAATCGTGAAAAAGTAGCATGTTTGAACACCAATTTGCTCTTTTAGCAAAATTTTATTCGTCACCACGAGAATCCATCTAAATTAGAAAAATTTAAAACTTTTGATAGAACCATCTCAAAAAAAAATTCTTCCACCTTGTTTCGGTCGCGTTATAGTGGAGGGAAGGGGTAGAGAAAAAAGGGCGCGCTCCTGAAATTTGAATAAGTAATCTGACGTTTTTGCTTCTGCATGCATTATTCAGCCGACTCCTTTTATTTTTTCTCCTCGCCAGCAGCGCCGCTGCAAACGGATTAAAATTTCAAATCTCGATACAAAAACACGCGGACGGATCATCCGGATGTAACCGTTTAGGCAAGGCTTAAAAGTACGAAAGTTTGGAAAAAAGTTTGAATATTTTGGAGGTTATCCGGAGTGAGAAAATTGAGGCTTAAATCGCTCGATTAAACGGGTTGGCTGGTGAAGACTTTGCTAATTTCCACCTAGCCGAGCGATATTGATGCTGCCGCGGGGGTTGCGCGTTGCGTCTGACACGCGAGCTCCTTAAACTTTGCCTAAGTTTCTCATAATGTCATGATTAACGTGAATTCCAGCTCCTTCTCTCGAGACCGAGACCCCTGGTTGCCAACTAATGTGTATTTTCTCCTTTGGCGACTGTGTTATTACCGAGTATTGTCGAAGAATTTTCCTGCTCTTAATATCAAGATGTTTTCTCTTAGAAGTTTCCAAAAATTTAGAATCTCATAGAGTTCTGAGAATTGTTGAGGAAAAGACAGCAGCAATTGAAAAAAGTTATTCTGTGATAAACGCGAAAAATTTATTTCAGACTAGTACCGACAAATTCCTCGAATCTTCCCGGAAAATAGACTGTTCTTGTAATTGATTTTTCCGAGTAGTTTTCAACATACAAATAATTTATAAATCTTACAAGTTTTTGATAAAAAATGTGCATTTCCGGTAGCTCAAACAATTAAGCTGAATTTTTTAAGATTTCTCGAAATAGACGATTCCGCGAACTCTCTCAACTAGAAAAACACAATTCCAAAAACCCATGCCGGTATCAAGAAACTTAACTTATATTACTTCGCGAGTCATAATCTTCGCGAAAAATGTCGACTTTAACGTCGCCCTCAAATTCAAAAAATCGAAATTTACTTCCCACTTACATTTTTGGGTCGCCTTTGGAATGCAGCTCATTGCGCATGCGAAAATAAAAAAGAATTCAATTAAAAGATCTCGATTCCAGGAATCATCTTCTCATCCATCACTCGCGCGATATAACGCGAAAATTCTCTCCCTGCACCGTAAATCCCCGACAATTGAGCGGCTCCCCACCCGGAAAGGAAATCAATTAAGCGTGATGGCTCACTAGTTTTTTTTATTATTTTCGGGGTATAAGAGGATTCTTCTTTTTTTTCGCGGCCGGACGATTGATGGAAATTGGGCGAGGTCGATTTGAAAGAGAAATTTGTCAATTTTTTTTACCGACCACGGATGATTGATCTGCGGGGGGGGGATTTACTTTTGTTTTTTTAATGATTTTGAAATTGGCTCTTTCGTGCGGTTGGGTTGGGCTTTTTTCAATTTCGCGAATGGATGTTTTTTTTTTCGCATCGTCGAGCGTCGAATTAAAATAAAAAATTCGTACGTCTCAATTATACGTGCCTTCGTGACTTTGGAGAAAATAAAATTCAGCACGAAGAAGAAGGGCGCAATTACGTGAATCACTCGGTGCGATTTGCTAATAAACATTGTAGCGCCAAGCAAATTACATATCTCACGCTCGTTACCATTAAATTTCAATCCAGGGAAGAAATAATAAGGGAAGAAGAAGACATTATCGTTCTAAAAGAAAGTTCACTTTGAATGAGCGAAATGAAAAAAAAAAAAGTAAGAAAAATCACTTCGCTGGAAGGAGATATAAAAAAAAAAGGGATATCGTTTTTAAAAGCTCGGGCATTAAAACTGCAAGTTCATTGAGTATTCGCCTTTATTATTTCTGGGATGAAAAAAAAAAATCTCTTTGGTTTCCGTTACTTTAAGTTATTCACTCTCGAAAATTTCTTACGCGCGCACTTGTTTTTTCATACAAAGTTTATTATCGATAAATTTTGGAGAAACATCGAAGAGTACTTTCGAATTCATTATTTTGGTTTTTTGTTGTGGTATTCGTGAACAAAAGTCGACCACAATTCAAGCTGAACGTATAAAAAATATTCAGAAATTTTTACTTTATGTGTATGATGAGTCTTGACTGTCAATTAATATAAAAATCTTTGAGAAATTGTTACAGTACCGAAAGTACTAAAAATGATCTGAAATTGTTGAAAAACAGTAATTCATTGACAATAATGAAAAATCTGATGTATAAACAGAAAATATTTAATAATGACAGTCACTTTTATCATGAATTACAGTGACAATGATAAAAAATCTGACCTGTCAAAAGAACATTTTAATTCTTTACCGTCACTAGACATAAAAAAAAAAAAATTCTGTTAAACTTTTATAAGAGTCATTTTAATCATAACACGGTCATTTATGATAATGGCAGTCACAACGCATCTCAGCCAATCAAGCGAAATAAAAAAAGGTGGTCGTAAAGTTATTAAACCCAAGAAAAAATTTACGATTTCAAATACAAAGTAAAATTGTAGCAATCATTCACTTAAAAAGGCCGCAATCTTCGTCAACTCGAAAATTGCTCTCCAGAAAAGAAGACGTCACTTATTCGTTTACAAATGTCGAAATGTTTACTGTGATCTCGTTCGAATTTCGATGGACGGATAGCTCGGGGCTTGATTATTTTAGTTCACGAGTCGAAAAATCAAGCTAATTGGCATCGAAAAAAAACTTGTAGACTCACTCGTAAGTAATAAAAAAATAAAGTAAAATAAAATAACTGCAGCACCGCGGGATAAGAAGAAAGGGAGATGGGAAGAATATCTTAATACGACTGTTTTATTGGCCGTGGAGAGATAAAAGCAAAGGTTTCATCTAAAACCGTCAGCACTGAAATTTAATTATGAACGCTGTTAAGATAAAATATCTCGAAAAAAAACGGCTCAATTATGCATTTTTTATCTCCAAAGGTTTTAATCTGATGGTGAAAAAAACGCGAAATAAAAAAAAATAATCGTTTGGAAGAAAGTTTTATGAACTGCTGAGTGAGTAATGCCGGTGACAAATTTCCGAACAATTGTTATTTTTGTTATCATCGACGATAGACAGCCGGGTAACCGAGATAAGGAAACCGAAGTAACGCGACACTCGCTACAGACTCAACTTCATATTGCGTTTCACTTTTAATTTTTATTAAGAATATTTTATCGTTTATTGTTAATTTAATTTTAATAGTAGTTTAATTTTGTTGATTTTACTATTACAGTATGTTTGAATGTTGTGTCAATATTTTTAGTCTATCAAAAGTGAACTTGTAAATATGATATATTTTTAACTGATAATTTATAGCATACTTATAATCAGTAATTTGAATATAGCTTGCAATTACATAAATAACTTAAAATATAAAATATAAAAAATTTATAAAATAGATATATTTGATACATTTGAATATCACATATGGTTTGAAAACCTGATATCAAATATATAAATTTCATTAATTAATTACTATCTTTTAATTCTATAATATAAAATTATATCAGTATATTCGATGCAATGAAATAAATTGTTTGATTATTATTAAATATGTATCTTATGATTATTTGTTATAGGACAGTCAATATAAAGATTTATCAAATTTATTAAATTATTAAATATATTTTCACTTCTAAGTCACAGTTTTTTAAATTTAAGACAAACAATGCTAATCAATATAATCATAATAATATATTAAATTTATTTAATATATTGATTCCTGGTACTTTAAAGATAAAATAATCCAAGCTTAGCTATTTAATGAGCGATTAAAATTAATTATTTTATGCTGAGTATTTCAACAACCTAAAAAGAATGATAAAGAAAGATTGTTATAATAAAAACCGGGGGATAATTAGCCTGGGTTTTGTTAAATGATCACAGGGGCGGCTTTTATCACGTACCGGTGAGAGAAGAATAAGTGGAGGCAGTTTAAATAATTCACGACGTTTAATAAGCCGTCCCAGCCCAACAAACACACTCGAGAATAGAGAGAGAGAGAGAGAGAGAAAAAGAGTTGCAGCAGGTTAAATTGGGACACCGCGGAGTCGTCGGAATAATCGAAATGCTAATTATTCATTTGCATAATTAACACTCGCCGCCGCAATAAAGTCCCAGAGGTGGGAGGGAGAGGGGAGGAGAATTAAAGCACCCCCCGCCGTTTCGAATATTAAACCCCCAGCATAGAAGAAGAAGAACAAGAACAAACGGAGGCTTATCTCGGATCGATGGATACAGACTACGTGCTTCATGAGTAAATAACAGCCAAGTTTTGAAAAGAGATTTTTTTCTAATTTGCGGAATTCCTGCAAGTCAATTTGGGTTTCTTGGTAATTAGGGCAGGCTTCTGAGAAATTTGAAAATTTTTTAAATTCAATTCTTCTTGCTTTGCGAATTTCATTCTGAGTATTTTTCAACCAGTTCTGAATAAAAACTACCTGTTTTCTTAATTCAGATTTTTTCTTGGTAGTTTATGAGGATTTCTTTAAAAAACTGCATTCTTTCGATGTATTGAAAATTTAATTGTTGTTACTACCTCAATCCAGTGAAAAAATTAAGACTTTATTTACAGATCTTGAAATTTTCAGTCCAGTTTTCTCTCATTTCTCATACAGTATCTCAAAATTCTTGAAATTTTTTATCATTTGACTGATACTCAAAAAATAATTTTTCAGTATTTTATCCATGACACTTAATAATTTAACACCCGTGCGAACTTGGAGTGACGCACCAGAAGAAAATATTCAGCTCGACATCAGCTTTTTGAAATTTGGAGTGGGTTTTTTCGCTGAGCAAAGTGAAACCGCGCGTAACTGGGTTAGCATCGCTGCGCGTCGTTTTATGACGATTTTTAATCGCATTAGACTGCAGCGACATTAATCCGCGAGTCGTATATGTGGGAGAAAGCGATTGAGATAGAATTCAGGGAACGCTTAATTGGCGAAATAGACCATCTCGAATCGATTCTCACGAAGATTAATCGTAATCTGACCATTTAAATACTTGATCATTCGAACACGAGCAAACAATGATTCTTTTTTTCTCAAAAAACAAGAGCAATGTTATTGAATGAGCATGCGCGAGGAGCAAGAATTATAGGATTGGCGTTAATTGCCCACTGGCTTCTGGAGCCCCGGACGGAAGTGGTGATTTACGGAACCCGATGCAAGTGCGTTGGGAGGAAGGGAGAAACTTACTTAAACTTACCGCTGCCCGAGAGTTATAAGTCTAAGTGGGAGGAGGAGGAGGATGTTTCTTTTTTTTCTTTCTTTATCTCTGACTCATCGAGTCTTGCCTAATTTCAGGTGCCAGCGTGGATTGTTTACCGTGGCTATCGGGATAGCCTATGTTTGGAGAGTTACTAATTCTCTTTTTCCACAAAGTTGATAGATTCTTGTAGAAAAATTAACGTTCGGTTGGTTAAATAAATTTTTTGATTTTCAATAGGATTTCAGTCTGGCGAGTACTTTGCGCTAATGGAACATCAGAAGGATAAATTTTTGTAAACGAAATAAATGGTTTTATTTTGTTTAAAAAAATTGCAATTTGATTATTACGATGAATTGCCCTCAAATATTTGTTTTCCGGTCAATGACTTGTCGTTTTGGTTCTCCAAAAAAAAAACTTGATTTTTTTTCTTCTCAAAAAATGACCAAAACTATTATGATGATGAAAAATTTCCAGCACCCTTAATAGTAAAGCCTACAGAATGTGGGCCACTTTGAATGAATTTCTTTGTGCTCGAGCGAAAAGCGCAGCGCGGGGCTTTTCTTTAGTCGGCGAGGCGCCTTTGACTTTGCCCCGTGAATGGAGCCAGACCGTGCGAGTTATAATTTGTTTCCACCACTAGACCTTTTTTTCTTCTTGCCTTTTGAAAAGTTTGTCTTGGGGCGGTCGGGGTCAGTCGAAAAGTTTTCTTTCCGAATCTCCCGCTTATCAAGAGCGATTACGACATCATAATCGCGCCGCGCTTTTTTAGCCTAGATTCGACGATTTTTAAAGACAATGCGAGTTCAGAGTCCCCCGCCGATAGCTTATCGATAAATAAATCGTAATCGAACTGAAAGCTTGAAATTTTTTTCCGATATCTGTTACGTGCCCAGCACCGAAGAAGAAGAAGAAGTTTGATCGAAAAGTTACAAATGGCTTACCTTTATTACACCCAGGCACAAGTTTAATCTTGTTTGCCGGTAGATAATTTAAACAGACAAGGAACTATTTTTCAATCTAGCAAGCGCACAAAGAGTACGATTCAAGTCTTATCACCGAAAAAGCTAGCCCGGTCATTTCCCTGGCGAGCTGGAATATCCGTCCATCCCAAGCAGCGGTCAGAGATATTCCCCCGAGGCCAGAGAGAGAGAGAGAGTTTAACCGCGCGAGGCTGGCACGCGTCCATCGGCTTATTTATGGGTAACCGATGACGAGCTTCTTCTTCTTCTTCTTTACGGGGAGATGCCTTAATTATAAGGAGACCGAGGCTTATTTACGACGTGTTGGTGGTCTGACCCTTATCTTGATTAAACCGAGCTGCGGCGACACTTTTTCGGAACTTATTTATTCAAATGTACCTGACTTTGTATTCTATTCTGAGAATTTGTGCCCGTGAAAAAATGTATTGTATAGGTATCTAGATGTAACTGGGATTTTTTAAATAATTGAATGAAGTGTGTCTTGTAAAAATTTAAGGTTAGAAAATCACGCTTCAAATTCTAATGAATAAAAAAGGCGAAAAAATTCTGAAGTCTTATTCAAGCCTTATTAAAAGTCAAATTACTAAACCAGATAGTTACAACTATTAAGAAAATAAACTTTATACTCAAATCTAGACAAAAAGCATGAACAAAAAAAATCTTATGATATACTAATGGTACAATAAATCATAAATATCAAAAAAGAAAAAGGGTACATTACCCCAATTTTACTTGAAAAATGACCCTTAACCCAATATGCAGATACGGGGTGAAAAACATAACCTCAAAATCAATCGGGCACTCGAAGCAACCGATATCTCGTTTCCTCCGGTAGCAGCTCGGCGCTCGCCTTATGCATAAATTTGGTCAAGCGAACCTCTACCTCGGGAGAATAGTAAATTTCAACGGGTGAGCCGTTATTAGCATAGCCTCCAGGGCGGTGAGTTATGGAGAGCAGCCGAGTCAGTCCCCCGGAGAACGACTGCGGTCAGGTGCAGCAGAGACATTTTCTTCGCGTATTCAATCAGACTTTTTTTATTTATACTGGGGTATTGGGAAGAAAAGTGCAGTCGTGGTGGGGATGAGGTCACGTGGTTCACGCGCTGTTCTAGTGGATTTAAATAGTTATGGGCAGCCATGTTGAATTTAGGGTTACGTCGTCATGCGCGCTGATCGCACTGAAAATAGTTATGGGCAGCCATATTGCTTCCCTCTCTATGACTGCACTTTTCCTCCCAATAGCCCATACGAGATTAGGAAGATATGATGACTGCACATAAAACCAGCCGAGTATCGCAGACTGGACCCTTTATGGCCCATATGTTCGATGGGATACAGATTGTATTGAACGTTTACGATCACATCCGGTATATCTTTTACGACTGATAGTAATATTAATATTATCGAATCGAGCTAATAAACGTACATAGTCCGCGTGGAAATAAAATCACGAATTGAATATTGGTTTTTTCTTTTATTTTGATTGATCATAAGAAACTTTTCCCAAACTGTAGGATCCTAACCTATATGAGACTAACCTCAAAAAAAGGAAGGTAAATCCTTTAATCAGTAGTTCCAAACGCAACAAAAAAAATTTTTTTTTTATGATTAGTCTTAAAATTTATGTAGAATATTATGACCTACCTATTCAAGGTTAGAACCCTAACCTACACTTTTAAACTATAGAAATATAATCCCTAAGGAAATAATGCCTATCTTTCTAAACCTCTAAAGAAAGTTCTTAAATCAGTAGTACCAACTTGAAGAAACACTTGAAATTTTTTAGGCTCGCTAACCTAACCTCAAAAGCAAACCCGTGAATTAACGTATAATTTTTACCTCTCGAGAGTCCAGTGGAGTATACAGTGGTGTCTTTAGCTCCCGTTTAGTCGTCACGGCTTTTGTGCGGGCCGAATCGATTCAACGGTGGCTCCTAAACCGATCGTAAATCGGCCGGCTCGGATCTTATGTGTACCTGCCTGCAACCGGTGGCTCGCAAAACCTCTTTTTTTTTCTCTCCCTTCTTACCTTTTTTGTGTGTTCGAAGCTAAGAAATATAAAAAAAGGAAGAGGGTGAAGAATGGCTGTTTGAGCTGCTTCGAGTGAGAAATGGAGCAAACGCGGTGCGCGCGGCAAGGAACAATGAGTTATGATGAAAGCTTCGGGACCCTCTTTTTTCTTTCTTTCATTCTCTTTTTAATGTGTATTTCGCGCACTTTGTTTTTAAAAAACTCTTGATGGAAAGTATAATGGTGGCAGCAGTGCGAAGTGATTTGAATATAAATATATGTATACATTTGGTAGCTGCACTAGGTAGCAGAATGGAATCGTTAAAAGTAACATTCCAATCTATTATTCTCTTTGTAACGCTCGATTTATTCTCCGCGTCCTATACGCTACGCTGCACCTCGATACGCGCCGCCACGGAATCGTACAAATTATTTCACCCCACACATAAAAGGTCTCTCTTAGTCTCTCTTGTACACCCTTACTTCTTTTTTTTTTTGCGTCTTGGATTTCTGCCGAAATGCACCTGAAACCGTGGGGCTTCGTTCGATTGTGTTTGCTAGTCTTCTTCTGTTTTTTTTTTTTTTTTTTATTCTAAATGTCAAGCTAAAAATAGCGAGGTCTGGAGAGTATCGTATGACGGTCAGTACAGGGTCATGTGACGGACGCAAGACTGTCTCATGATTATTTAAAGTTTGTAGACTTCTTTTTTAAAATACTAAATAATGTGCTGAAAATAGTGATGTCTGTCAAGTGTCAAATGACAGTCTCTTCTGCGTCAAATGATGGACACCAGCAAGTCTTGTGATTCACATAAGTTTCATTACAAACTTTATCAAAAAATTTTGTTAGTAGTCTTCTTTTTTTTTTAATTCTAATTATTATGCAGAAAGTACTGAATGCCTGTAAGGTGTCAAATGACGGGGACGTGATCATCCAATGATCAGGTCTCAAATCATAGATATTATGAATCAACCGTATCTCTGTATCGAAGAAAGGATTCAATTTACTTTTGGCAAGAGTTTAATCATTAATTAGTCACTAAGCCACCCAATTCATCCGGGCTAATAGCCGAAACAATGAGTGACCCGCCAAGACATTCCCGGGGCCAAAAAGTTAAGGCTCATAAAAATTCATCAGCCACGTAAAAAAGGAGTTAAAATCAAAGCCTCCTGCAGCAGTAGCCGGTCCCATGCATTATTCATCCGGTGAAAAATAAGGATTCAAATGAAGATTAACGCGATATATATTCCCAAGCCTGGTTGGAAAATTTTCCCTCGGCATTCGAATATTCACATCAATTAGTCCCTTCATTCTCTCTTTCGGTGCAGTCCGACAATAAACGAAAGCATTTTCACGGGACGACGAATTTATGCCGGTCGGTCCACGCAATTCAATTCTTTCCAATTGTTTCCAGCACCCTTTTTACATTCTCTTGAGCGCATGCCTCGGCCAATCTATCCATCTATCTTTATTTCGCATTCGCGTTTCGTAATTATAATATCTCTGAAAAATTGTTATTTTCTCTCCTGAGCTCCTTTATCTGAATTCCTTCACGCTTGGTACCGAATCAATTAAGCCTTTTTGTTCGACTCTCGAACGTTTTGTATTTATTTCTTGACGGAATATGTGTAATGTTTGGGACAAAGAACCGAGGATGAAAGATTCAGTCACGGTAATGGGAAATATCCTACCCCTTTGGAGGCTACACCAAGGCCACACAAAAGAGAGGAGAGATAACGCTGGGGATGGACGGAACACGATGCATGTTTATGCTGCGAGTTTGACCACTTGGGAATTCGACGACACGTGCCGAACTGAATGAAACCGAGACCGAGGAGCCGAGATAGCTTTTGGAGGAGGAGTCTTTTTAATATGAGCAGGGCTAATGGATTAGGGCTAGAAAACCGGTTTTTTTTTTTTTCATTTTTGCCAGCGTGTACTTGAGCTTCAATGGTGATCTTTTTAATTGAGAACAGTCTGGTGAAACAACCGCTGTTTCGCTCATTTTTTATGCAATGAGCTTATTCTGATGCTTTGTAGTTGTTCAAACATTGTTTTAAAATATTGAAGATGAGAACATAACCTCAAAATAATTATTCAAAATAATTCTTGATCTTTTTGTCATAGAAACATAACCTTAAAATACACTTTAATATTGCTGTACATTGAATCAGAAGTTTGTTATTTGGTTTTCATTTATATTATTCACCATTTTTCAATAAAACTCAAGTAACTAAAATACTTTGAAATTTTTAAGTCAAAATATACATCAATATCGTGATAAGTCGAAGTCAAAAGGCACAAACCTAACTTCAAAATAGCCCAGAAAAATTATTCCAGGGTATACTAGAGTCCTCTCATTAACATATTTCCTACAAGTTTTAATAACCATTAATCCCAATTTAAAGTCAGGAGGTAGAAACATAACCTCAAAATACTTGATAAAAAAATTTAAAGCGATCTACGCTTGAGAACACTCGGAAAAAAATTTTCTCCTTGAAGCCAACGGAATTTGGAATTTTCTCGTTTTGATACGCAGTGGTCACGGTACGAGTGAATTCATAAAGAAGTTTTTAAAAACTCGCGAAAGCTTAAAAACTTCGGAGGAAAAAAAGCATTAGTCCAGTGTAATCTTGGTGGCTTAAGCCGCTTAATATTACTCCCGGCATAAACTGACTTCATCAAGAAGCTAGCGAGATAATTCAAAAAAATTAAGACATCCGACTGATTTAAGTAGTCTTAAGCCCCCCTGCAAAAAAGAAAATTTCGTAATCCAAGTGTCCAGATAGCGTTATTATTATAATCGCGAAATTAAATTAGCCGCTCTTCAAACGTTTTTCCTGCAAAGTTAAAAAAAAAAAGCCCTGCGCTTTGCGGTGGAACCACCCGCGACAATAGCCCAGAGACAAATAAAAAGGCTCATTTCGTATTCCATTTAGTTCCCATTGTCCCGAAACCGAGCCTAATTATCCCCCTCGCGCGCGCAAAACTTACGTTTTTCAAAATTGCATTTTAAAAAAACAATAAAAGTGCGTTATTTTTATTCCATTAGGCCTCCAGTTTTTAATAATTCAGGGATTATATTCCCCCGCGCGATACAAAGAGCTGCAACCGCATGAATATTCCTGCACGTTGTTAATCCGTGAAGGATTTTCGGGTGCTTCTAAGCCGGGCTTGCAGTAATTCGGGAATTTATTCGCTTCTTTTATCGTAAGCGTTACCCGCGAAATAAAACTTTTTTTATTTAAAAACCCGTGATTTGTGGTGATTTCCAAGCTCGAATTTATAGTTGCGTCCGAAAAAAAAACCCTCCTTTCTTTCATAAAAAAAAGAAGGATTCGGCCCACCCGTGAATTTTTATTGGTTTGTTAAAAAAATTTTAATTTACAACCACCCGTAAATTGCGCATTGTAGCTTCCTTCCTCCTCTTCGTTTTTTTCACCGAACGGGAGCATTAAAATTCCCGAAAAAAACAAAACTACTGTTCGGTAGGAAGCTTACCGGACAATAGAGGAGGATTTTATACTACTTCTTTCTAAAAGGTAGGAAGTAGGAAGAAGAGAGAAAAAAAAATAAAGGATCCCACTTGAAGAATTTTTCCTTGCAGCTATGGAAGAAGGGCGCCGGGGATAATCCACGACGAGGAGGGGATTTACGTGACGTTTGACCTCGATTCTGCAGCCCGCGCGCCTGCGCATTAACCAAGGTATTGCTACGTTTCCGGGATCCTGTTTACCCAGCAGGGTAGGAAATAGTTTGCATCCATCGACCTTTATAGTTAAGATCTCAAAAAGATATATATTCAGAAGTATTAAAAGTACTGAGAACTTGAAATATTTGAATAAATATTGAAGACTTTACAAAAACTAAGAATTAAAAGTACTTAAGAGAGGATTCAAATTACAGAGCTTATAATAAAAACTGGAAGTAGAATCATTTTGATATTGAAAAAGAATTTTTTAAGTTCGTCAAAAAAAATTACTCTAAAAATTAGAATTAAAAAAGATTCAGAATTTATAAGAATCTACTTAGATGTCACTAAGAATCGGAAAAGCTTACATTATTCTGAAAAAATACCAAGAGTTATCTAAGAATTAATCAAGAAACTTCTAACTGAGAACTAAAAAAAAATCCAAGCTTCAAAAGTACTGAAAACCAAGATTATTAAAAAGTACTGTTCAAAAATTATCAAGAATCTACGAGGAACTGACTCAAAAATTACTAAAAAGTACTTCATTTTGATACCACCACCAGTTCCATGAATCTTAATAAGTCTACTCAGAAGCACATGGATCATCGGTTCGATAATAATAATTCCATTTTCCGGGAAACTTCATACCCATAAAACCGAAAAATAAAAAATTTTCCAAACTTATTCATATGAAAACATAAAGACTGAGAAAACAGACATCTACCATCCTACCCGTTTTTATTTCCAACAATGGTGGTGCACCTGAGCGCATGAATAATTCCTCTAGTCCGCTAACACGTGTATTTTTTTCTACCTCCTCATGCTAATGAGCCCGCGACAAAAGGGGCAGGGAGGGTTAAGCTACCGAAATTAAACAAAAAGCCTCATACGCTGCTGCTGGATGATAATAAAGAGTTCAAAAGTACAAAAGTACAAAGGGTACGAGCATTGTATTTCGAGAGATCTTATCGGAGCTGACGACCGAAGGGAAATTCAATTACAGAAAAGGGGAGCTGCTCCTCTTCTTTACAACCGGCTAAGATTATCTAATCTAATAGTTTGACTCTGTGTACTTTTGTTCGCTTGTTACGCATGCACACTTGAGTTTACAAAAAGATATAAAGAAACAGGAGGTATGAGAAGTAAGCGGGCTTTTATCCATTCGCGACATCTGAGTTTCCTCACTCTTACTACATTTTACAGATGAACTTAAATCAATAGTCATTCATTGTTTATGGCTGTCAAAATATATTCAAATGATCTACAGCGCATGCGCAGACCGTTATTACAAACATTTTTACTATAGATCAAGGTGACAGGTTCAAAGTATTCAACTATTGAAAAAATTACAAAAAATTTTTGAAAACTTTAATCAGTAATTTCGATTCTGATGGACAACTGCGCAAGCGCAAAGATATTTTAACAGATCAAAGTCCCTAGAGTGACTGACGTAAGGAGATCCATAGTAATTATAAAGACAGCACGATTGCTTGTAATTGAAATTCTTGGGCGCGAAAACTTTCGGAAAAAAAAATCCGCTCCTCGAAGTAAAACACTGTGATTTTGTTCCCGCGAGTGCAATTAAAGCGAGACCGTCTTGGAGTCCTCCTTTATTAAAGGGTGTAAAAAAAAAGTTTATCGCCGGGTGGCTGCCGATTCCGGATGAAATTGAAAAGGATCTTTCCTCGCGGGAGGGTTGCTTGGGGTAGAATTTGCATTTTCAATCATGATTTTACGACACGATAAGAAAGACTTCTTTTTTTTCTGTTACAGGTGAGCTGCATTATTCAAATTGGAAAAATCACGAAATTAGAGGAGGTGAGGGAAACCGGTTGGATTGCATTTTTTTCAAGCTACCCGTTATTATCCACCGCACCGTCATTATAAAGCAAACAAATTAAATTTTTGCATGCAGGAAAGCGCGGTTTCACTCGTAATCAGCTCCTGGTGATAGTCTTTTTTTTTAGGATAAGAGGGTACTTATTAGGCTTGTATATAGCTACTGTTTAATCGAACTGAGAACAGCGTTTATGATGTGATTGGTAGGTTTAAAACTTGATTCCTTCGTGAATTTTAAACTATTTTAAAAATATTGGTAAAACTATACTTTCTTACCATTTTTTATTCTATAACACGATTCATAGTTTATTTTTTTTCTTCACCGACCACCTTTTGAGAGTCAGTCAGGATTAGTCAGTCAAGCCAAATCCACAAAAGAAAAGAGGGTAGAATTCCAGGGCTGGTACTATTCACCAATGGTAGAGTTGGTAAGGTTCGCAAGCTTTAATTACCCGATCCCCACATCGATAGCAAGCAGTCACGCCCTTGTTTTAGGCCGTCCAGTGCGGTCATTAGTGGGTAAATTCTGGTGTAATGACGTCCGCCCGAATATCCATTTCTCCTCCCTGGTATCGATTCTCTAAGCTGACCGTAAGTCGTTAACTCGCGGGGGTGCGTGGCCGTGGGTTGGTCGATTCTAATGCCGCCTATGAGGCTTTTTTTTCTCTTCCTTCTTTCCGACGTTTTTATTGCCAGGGAGGGGGAAAAAACTTAAGGGGAGATCGATACGCACAGTGTAGGTGGGTAGGAAATTCAAAATTGGCGATTTATCGGGGAAAGCGGACGACGAATTCCGGAAGAATAATAAGGAGCTGGCCCCCGGGCGGTTTCACAAAACCCCTGGATTGCTAATTCAGTGTTACTGGAAGCTTCAATGTTTGATCGGTTCATCCAAAAATAAATGAATGAACTTTGACATTTTAAATCAATGTATCGCAATATTTATGTTTTCAAATTACCGCGCTTTTCATTCGTCTTCGCATCAGCCAATGACCTCAAACCTTACACAAGAATCAGCCAATGGAAAATGATCTTATTCCTGATACTTATTCTTGATATCGGCTTGACTTTATTCGATGAATTTTTTTTCAAAAAAAGCAAGGAAATAAAATCTCGGAGTCAATAAAACCGGGTTTCTAATCTCAAGAAAAATAAACCATTGCAGGAGTATAACTGGGATGGATAAAAAAAAATAAATTAAGTCCAATAATAGGGAAGGTCTCCCGGTGATGGTCTAATCGGCCCAGCAGGCGCCGCTCGGCCGGCTGTGTAAGACTCGTCGCAGCGAATAAAAGCCCGCCCGTGTCACATCGGATGCATTGTCAGAAGAAAAAAAAAAAAAAAATAAGAATAAAGGAACAGCAGCAGCCGGTCCTGGAATCTCATATAGCACGTCTTTTTTTATTATTTCTCTCTCTCTCTCTCGCGTCAATCAATGACTTCTCTCTTCATTTTTTAGGGTTAGGTTTTTGCGTAGTCACGCGTGTGATGAATGAAGATTTATTAGGGGGAATATCACCGAACGAGATTAACGTGCCAAATCAAAGACTCCAACGTCGAGGCGTGCCCTGTCATGACTATTTTTTATTTATTTAGTTATCATGCGACTCGTCTACTGGTTGGAAAGAGTTATGTGTATATTCTTGGAATGATAAGTCAAATAAAAAAAAAGGGTCACTTATTTGAGTTATATACAATAAAATCAAGTCCGGAACAAATGACCGGAAAGACTCTTCCTCCCCTTGCATATAAGTAAAATTTTATGACCCACCGCATCGATCCGGCAATAAAATATACTTCATCTCTCTATTTTTTTTCTTCTCTTCTGGTAACAACGAACGATTTCATTATGCAGCGGGCCATCACGGCCAAGCCATAAATTCCAGGGAAGAGGATGAGGAGGAGTAAAAGTGGTACACGAGTTAGCCAAGTTTCCAAGCTTTACGGCTGATTGGGAGTGAGTTTAAATCAATACCCTTACTCGTGGCCATGGCATGGCAGTCACGAAGTGCACAAGGTGTAACAGCTTCTTCTTCTTCTTCTTTATTTTCCTCCCCTTCGAAGTTGGTAATTGATACTCAAAGAGTTTCACTTTCGATTTTTTGCTCGATGTTTTTCTTGGCGGGAAGTTTTTAAAATAAGTTACCGTTTGGTGAACCTTGCTTTTTTAAAGGCTTATTTCTATGAGCTTCTAATACAATGTTCCCTAGTGTCAACAATTTTTACTCTATTAAAGATTGAATTATACAAAGGATGGACTTAATATCATAATATATATATAGAACAAAACTTTTTGAGATTAATGGTAATGTATGATCATAAACTCTCAAGCTATTTAATGTATTATAAGTAATAAAACCCGTATTATTATAAGGCTGATTTTCATGAACCAAAGATTAATTCGTCATAAGTTGTAAAATTACTGAACAAGTGAATCGTTGAAATTTTAAAGGCATCAACTTGTTTGTTTAATTAGATGACAAAAAGAAATGCAAACATCGAATAAGGTCTGATTTTCATGAAGCGTCGCGTTTTAAAACTCCCCAATCAAACGATATGCAATCGGGTGTGAAAAAGGCTCCTTCGATCGTGCCCACCTGTTTTTTTCTTCCTCCTCATCCTCCTGGATTTGGCGCGATTGCTTATGCTCGATTAACTTTATTATCGAGGAGTACACGCTCGAACTAGTCCCGGAGTGGTTTTTCGCTCCCCTTGGTACACGTGTATCCTAATCCTCTTCTCTAGGTGTGAATTCTCGCTTCCTTTGAAAAAAAGGTTAAAACGATTAGCCGTTGTATCCGATCGTGAATTATCGCATTATGATAATCCGGCAGCACCTAACGAGGGTTGACAATCGAGAGTAAAAAAAAAAAGCGAGAGAGTATCCCGCTGGGCGATCGCTAATAAGCCCGATTCTAAAACTTGTTTCCCCTGGTTCTATTCATCCGAGTGCTTATTACGAGAGCGCGTAACTTTTAGCAGGCTATTGAGCCCCGGAAAAAGTCGTTGTGTGCGACGACAACTGCGATTGTTATTAGCCGGAGCCACGCTGGGCTCTCGAAGCTGCTGACCCTTTTGTGTTTGATTGATTTATACGCTTTATGCACTCGTCTACTTGGATTTAAATCAGTTTGAATAAAGCCCGCCCTTTTTTTTTTTTTATTTTAGCACACTGACTCGGTAAAAAAATTATTACAATAAATTTACAAAAAGTTAGGTTAGGTTCATTACCAATTATGAAGATCGATCTCCTGGGCTCAATCACGGGAGCACAAAGGATATTTCAAGGGCAACGCATCTATCAAAAACCCCATTGAAAAAAAGTAGGTACGATACAATAAGTCACCCCAAAGTCAGCGAAAACTTTCAAAGCCAATGAAAAAGTCATTTCAAAGATCGATCTATAAATTTCGATCTGAATCCAGTTGAAAAAAAAGTGGGCGAAACTCACCCCGGGCTTATTAGCGGAGTGCACAAAAGTCATGAAAAGTGAGTTTTTCGATAAACGATTATTGTTGGAAGTCGAGCCTCGGCGCGTGTGGGCCGGCAGCTGGTGCCACGGCCCTTATTAATTCACGGGATTCGTAACGCGCAGCGCGCGTGTTTCTTCCTTTGTCTCTCCTTCTCCGCTGGCGCAGCGGGGCCCCGAGCCGAGCCGGCCAAATGAGACGTACCAGATGAAAGAGCCCGGACCGACTTCTTTTATTCTTCGCCGGGTGTGAGAATTTTTGGGTCAGGGTTCTAAGACTCCCGTGAGAAATCGAAGCGTAATCGCTTTCAATGGCTCATTTTCTGTGTCTCTGAAAAACTTTAAGAAGAATAAGGTTAGGGGTGTTGATGCTTCTTCGGGGTCATTGTGTGGTGGCGGTGTCCAGATTCATAGAAGATTAATGCTTGTGAAAATCATTGGCTGCCGACTGTTGGATCTAACGCGAAATGTGACACTAAATTACGCAATATTAGCTTTATTCATCTAGTTTCAAGTAAAAATTTTTTTTTATTTAAACAAAAACTATAGTAAGAAACTTATGCTAAAGAGTAGAAAATAATTTTGCTCTTGAACAGTCAGGTTTCGAACATATTACAAAAACACTATATTGTACAACAAAATAGTGTGATACGTAATCCATGGATTCCTTAAGTTATGAGCAATTATTTCTGTTACGGACGTTACATTGTAAGCTTCACACATCTGTAAAATTAACTGAAATGAATAAAATGTCAAAATTGGTATCTAATAATATGCAATTTAGTGAGTACTTATCTAAAATACTATGTTGTGTGCAGAGTTACGACAAAACATGTCCTGAAAAAATTCGTGACATGACAGAAAATAGGACGGTCTTGTGACGTCCGGGACATGTCACGGAAATTTTTCAAAACTTTCTATATGATATGGCAATGTCACGAAAAATTTTCTTGTCCTCAAGTCCTCATTGTCTATATAGTTATGACGTGACGCGTCCTGAAAAATTTTGTCTCATGACAATGTCACAAGACCACGTAAAATTTAACATTTTTGCATGGAAAAATAATTAAGAATTAAAACATTAATAAATTGATAATACCTTATTTTCTATATGTATAGTTATGACGTGACACGTCTTGAAAAATTTTGTCATGTGACAATGTCACAAGACCATGTGAACATTGTGAAATAAAGTTAAAACCTTTTAACTTTATTTCACCATGCATGTGAAAATTTAACATTTTTGCAACATCGTCACGTCATGAAAACTTGAGTTGGTCCCGAGACCGTCTCGCGACGTGTCTTGTGACGAGACAGGACATGTCACACCATCATATAATATCTCTGGTTGTGTGTAATCTATGTATTCATTAAGACGCACGAGTCAAAAATATACGTTACGGACGTTACTCGTATAAATGTAACGTCCGTAACGGCTACTTTTGACTCGTTCGTCTTATCTAATTCATAAATTAGATATAGTATAATTTTTACATATTGTATTCATTAAATTGCATTTTGCTAGGAACTGTTTTTTACACCATTTTCATTGTTATTCATTTTACAGCTTTTCAAAGCTACAAAATGTAACGTCCGTAACATAAATAATTGCTCTTATTCGGAAACTGTCTATTCTTTTTCATTTTCATTTATTTAAAAAAAAATCACAAACAATTTTTAAACTCGTATAAGGAAGGATCTCTTGAAGATATATGAAATGGCATTGAAAAAATAGTTCATAGCTTGCTTCACTAGCTTTTTCAAAAGTTCTTTATTTATAAACAATTTTTTAAAAGAACTATGTAAATCAAATCAATCATAACGCATAAAAACATGTTTTTATCATCCACGCAGATTAAAAGAACATTACGCGCGATCACTATTAAAAAACAATTTTCCATCCATTTCCTTTTTTTTTCAACCATCACGAAACATTGAACTCGTAGGTAATTGATTGTTTCACAAAAAAAAAAAAAAAAAAGAAAGAGTCCGGGAGGAAGCAGGAATAAAAAGTCCGAGTTTAAATGTCAGCTTCGGGCTCTGTCTTCTGCCTATAGCGTGTAATAAACGTGTTCAATAATCCCGCAGCATAAAATTACATCGTCCACTTCGCTGTAAATCACATAAATCTGTGCCAAAGTAATGTCCATACTTACCGTACACATCGTTCCGACTCCGAGTCATTAATTTATTCATAAATTCATAAGTTTGATATTCTTGTTTTTTTTTATTCCATTTCTCTCTGCTTTCATCAGATAAGGCATCCCGGAATCTCGTCTAATTACGCAGGTCACCCGAAAAACTTCTTTTTTAACGACGATTCTATCGCTTCTTTTCTTCCTTGGGCTACCGTGTGTGCCACGAAACAAGGTACGCGCGATGGCTTGGGACGATAAGATGGTACCTGTACGTCGACCTGACGATTTTTCAAACACGCGGCTTGGAATGGTTCGAAATTATGATGTTGGAATCGAGGAAAATTTTTAAAATTGTCTTGATCTGATAGCAAGAGGGCTAGTTTTCATGAACGTTTAAACGGTAATTAATGATAGCAGAGTATAAGTTATTTAAGGGCTAGTTTTCATGAATTCGAAATGATCATAGGGTGAAAAATTTTTTTAAAGGCTAGTTTTCATGAATTCGAAATTTACATCGATTTACATTATTCTTCGAGGATATGATTGATAGGTACAAACTGATTAAGTACAGGATCGAAAATTGATAAAGTCTAGTTTTCATGAACTTATAATACAAGCTCTCATATCATTTTTTTTTGGAGTGAATGATCTCAGGATGAAAAACAGTTTTATGAATTAAATATCTACATAGCTCGAGATTTTTTTGACGTTAAATTTTTGAATGACTCATGAGTGACAGTCACAAACCGTTATATCGTTCATAAGATCAAAATTTTTTTAAATCTAGTTTTAGAATACTCGAGAAACAGTTTTCGTAGAACCAAATTTTCTGACATCATTTTTTAAAACTACTCTAAGGCGGTGAATTAAAAAATTTAAATTCTTTAAGCCTGGTTTTCATGATACACAGTATTGCATTTCAAGTTGCAATGAAAATTTTAAAATTTAAAGCTTGATTTCCATGAAAATAGTAGTAACAATACATTATCAACTATCTCAATGGCTAATTTTCATGAACTAAAAATAAACAAATCGACAAAGCCTAGTCTTGGCCTAGTCTTCTCGAACTCGATACTTTAAAAGTACACTAAAAATAAAAATTATCAAGGCTAACTTACACCTCCGCATGAGTGAAAACAATATGTCGATTGGTTAACCAAACACGTGTCCCGTGCAGATGCAACACTTTTCCAAAGAAAACCGAAAATCAATCTTTTCGGTAATGCACTGAGGCAATGATAATACGTACACTTGGGGGGTCCGGCGTGCGCCACCGGAAGTGCATCTGTTCGGTCACGGTCCCTGCCATTGTTGGGCGGCTCGTAGGCGGAGAAGTCTCGGATTTTCAACCAAATGGACCTTTTTCGAAAATTTTCGGGCCTCTGTGTTTTTTCACCGCTGAAATAATATTTAACTTTGAGTGCGTGGGGGTAATTTTTAGGAAAATTATTTTTCGCCAATGGGTTGTTTACTTTATAAACAGTAGTCCGTCGTATTTAACAATGGTGTTGGGTGTTTTAAATAACAGGATTTGAATGCTTCCAAAAAATAGCTAGAACTAAGATTTTTTATTCATCACATATTTTTTTATTGTTCATAATTTATTCTCATTGTTCTTAACTAATTTAATAAACTAGAGTAAAAAAATAGTTTTAGTTTATTTTCAAGTAACTATCAAGCATTACGTATTTAACTTTATTTACTTGATGACTTACGTCTAATTGTAATATTTCCTACAATAAATTACAAAAAATTATTTTAATATTTTTCCATGTAGGATAATTTTTTTAATTTATGAACCTCTTTTACTGAAAAATTTTTCTTCAACACAATTAACTTTTAATTTTTTTTTACATACTATGATGTAAAATACTTATTTACACATTCAAAACAGCTCAATACTAGTATTCTTGAAAAACAAATATTCTTTATTTAATAATATCAAAAACTTCTCAAAGATTGAGCAACACAAGCCAAGCAAAAACTTGATATTTTCCCACAGCGTCAAGAAACTCGGTGAAAAATGAAATATTTCATTCGCATGACTCGTTCTTTTACTTTATTCGCTCTCTCCCTCGCAGGTTTTTCATTGAACCTGCATAAAAACTCAAAAACAGATTATAATTTGAGCACCACAGCTGAGAGCGAAAATAAAATCCTTGGTCTATTAGTCTCCAAGCCTAAAAGAAAGTGACGCAACAAAGATGTGCTTAGCCAAGAAGAAGTAAACTTACGGAAAAAGTTGAAAACTGCGCGCGTTGGTAATTCAGCGGGCCATAAAGTACAATTTCCAATTCAAAAACTCTCGTATAGCAGCCAGCCAGTCAGACGAATCGATCCGCGAGTCGTCGTTTATTAAAGCCGACGGACGGACACGGATTTTATATTCCATAAACGCCACTTTTGTTCCTTAAAATCATTATTCTATGAATTATTGTTAAAATGTAAAAAGAATAAGCGAGTCGTCTTGGGCAAACAGTCCTTGGGTTATTCTTCCTCGTATCGGTGTGTAAACATCCGCCGGTGAAAAAAAATAATAATGGTGACGAGCGCTTTTTTCGCGGGGACCGAAAATTTTTCGAGTTTTCAATGTGTACTGCTGCTCGGGATTTTTTTCAATAAGTTGAATCTGGATTTAAAATTTAATTGCTTCTTGTAATTTCATGAAAATCTGCCATGAAGATTTTTTAATTTCTAAAAGATTCAATGTAATAGAGTTTGTAAAATTGTTTATAACAGTAAGGTCGTTCATAAAAACTACCCTTTAAAAATTCGAAAAAAGATTTAAAATCAATTTAAAAAACGATGTACAACTCTTAAAGCAGATAACAAGCTCTTGATACAATAGAAAAATTTGAATCTTGCTTTTTAAAAGAATTGAAAGAGTAAAAAAGTGCCTTTAAACAGGGGTGAATGAAACTTATTCATTAAAAAAGCCTCTAATTTACCTACTTTTGTAGGGGTGTTTTGGACGGTCGCACGCAGGTCTCACAGGTTAAATCGATCCGGGAGCCGATATCGGCTAAACTTTGGGGGTTGTGAGGGTGGTGGGAGGGGGGAGTATTCTTGTAGTTCGCGGTCGGAAGTTCCTCGTCCAGGAGGTGGCGCGTCTGCGTGAGAACGGGAACTTTGCCTGCCTCACGGCTAAGAGCTCATCCCCCCTCCCCTTACCCCCCGAGTACTAAATATCCTATTTTTACATAATATCCTCGTTAATGCTTATTCATTAAATCAAATTTTTCTTAAATTGGAAGCGAATTTTTTTTAAATTCTTAGGGAATAAAGGTAAAAGAAATAAATTCATTATTATAAATGAGAATAATTTTTAAAATTTATTAGATTTAATTAAAAAAAAAAAATCAAATAAATGTTAAATTGTATGGATAATCAATTTTTCAAAATGATCAGATTAATTATTTGTTGAGAATTCTTATGATATATTTTTACTAAAATAAAAATAAATTGAAAATAAATCTAATCTTTATAAATAATTCTTTAAAATTAAATATTATAAATCCTTAAGTATCTACTGATTTTTAGTATGATTATAATAATAAATTATTCATTAAAGCTAAATTTAAAAAAAAATTTGGCTCTTAAATACAAAGTGTATCAAAAAACTTTTAACATTTTGATGTATCAAGCGTAAACTGATAAATTTTGACAATAAAAAATAATTAAATTAATACTTTGTACATTCGAAGAACATTTTTCGATACCACACAATTATAAAGAAAGTTTTGTTCATAGTATAACGCTCCCATGCCCAGCGTAGGACTTCCACGAACCTCTCCATAGAAAAAAAAAAGGTACTTACAAATATTCGTCTATTAATAGCCGGGTGTAGTTTAAAGGAGGTTTATAGAGTCATGAAGCTCTATGGCCGCGTTAAAACGACTTACAAATCATTCGTTCGAGCGATAAAAAGCCGACAATCATCAATCCAGGACGTTCTAATTCGAAAAAAAAGGTATTCTTTAGGGAAGAGGCGAAGAAAGAATGACGATTTATGCCCCCCTTTGGCTCCCTCCGTATCGATGACTTTCGGGTGCGAGGACATTAATCACCGGCTTTCGAGTTCCCGCGTGCGCCGACAAATTATTTTTCTCGTATAAGAAGTCTTTTTGTCGCGTGACTTAGGCGGGGCAGAGCCTGCAGGCCCTTTGTCTGCATCCGGGGACCGATTTAGTCTATGACTTTTTAAAGGACGAATTTTTTCATAAACTGCAGATGTGTGTTATTATAACTTTTTAAACTCCATTTTTTTCAACACCGTTTGGGTGTACTAAAAGGTTGCCATGGAAATTTTTTTTTGCTGATTTATGACTAATGATGTCTATTTACTAGCAGCTGGATGAACGATTTCATGCGTAAAAGAAAAATTTTAAGGTTGATTTTCAAGAATTTAGTGACGTTAGAAAACTATATAATAAAATAGAAGAAGATTAAAATCACATTTTTAAAGTTCGATTTTCATGAATTATAAACTGACTATGTTAAATGCTAAAAAATCTAGATTAAGTCTGTTACAAATTATTATTGTCAGTAGGATTTATATAAGACTATTAAAGGGTAGTTTTTATGAACTTAAGACGTGCGGCAGTTATAAAAAATATAGCCTAGTTTAGGATTTTAAAGCCTAGTTCTCATGAATGACAAACAATACAGAGTTTTCTGAAGTCATTTCTGTTAACAAGTTATGCATTACAAAATTAAAAAAGCTTTTTAAAGGCTGTTTTTCATGAATCTAAGACCGACGATCCTGATACAGAGTCGTTTCTGTGAGTAACAAAATGCATATGAAATTAAAGGCTCGTTTACACGATCTCGAGTTTTAGGGCCCCAAACAAGCCCATTTTTCCAAACAACGGCTCGTCATAAACCGTCGCATTAAAAAATCGTCCGAGTACGTGCAAAGTTTGTTTGAAGTATGCTCTGGTGGTCCATTGTAAAAAAAAAGAGAAGAAGCCCGCGTGGCGAGAGAAGAAACATCAGGATCAACAAACGGGAAGACCAGACGCTGCTGGTGCAGTCTATAATTACCCGCCCACTTATGCTCTATTCCGGTCTCGGCGTGAGAAAAAAGAGCCCGAGACACAAAGAAGATTAAGACGGTGGATGTATCGTAGACCAGCCGAGTATTAACACGCGCTTTTAAATAATCATCGTAGATGACTTCACCCCCTGATTTATAGGCTACAACACCGCAACCAGACACCCGCTTGACTCACGTGTCGACACGACCAAAAACACGACATTTTTTTTTTTTTCTAATTCAACGGGTGGGTTATAAGCGATAGAATGATAATTTATTTTAATTCACCCGTGCGTGCCTGCTGTTTTTGGGGACTTGCTAATTTATTCATCGACGATTTTCGGGAGCTGATACGAGTTATTTATTGACTGTGTTTTTAATTGCGTAGTTGTCATAACACCGACCGGTGATTATAACCTGCTAAGAGTATGCTAACTTCGGAGAGGTTTATTACGGTTTTTAATCAGATTGCTCGTAATAGACTAAAATCTCACATTTTTTTGAATTCAACTAATTTCTTCCTGAATTTGAATAGTCAAAAAAATTAAGACCGTCATTGTGTAATTTTAAATTCTAAGTTCATGAAAACTAGCCTTCAGCAATATTAATAACTTGTGACCGTATCTTGACATTTTTTATAATCAATCATGGAAATCAGCCTTAAGTGTGTAAATTTTGAGCCATATTTTGTCACTTACATAGATGACTCTGCATTGTGCTAGTCAGTTTGAGATTCATAAAAAGCAGCCTTTAATTCCACTGTATATTTCTAGTTTGTATTTGTCAACTCTAGGTTCGTAAAAATCAGGCACCATCCATCGTGTCAGAGAACTCATAAAAGTCAGGCATTAAAAAATAAAATCCTCGACTGTATGAATTAGTAAGTTAAAGACCGTAACAAGAGTTTGTCAGGGCAAGCGGGCGGTGAGTCACGGAAACAACTCAATCGCAGGTGGGAGTGAGTTAAAAATTAGCGAGTCCGCCGCCAACATAAACAATGAGCGCTAAGGTGAGCGAGTGGGTGCCGGGTATATAACAACAAGTTCACGAGACGAACCGGCAGCTGTAGCTTAATGGGAGCCATAAAGACGCGAATGCCTGCCGGAGTTTGATTTACTGCCTGCACCTACCCGAAAGAACCGGAAACGTTGCAATTGAATCCTCCTTTTCTAAGTCGCGGGACTTCTTAAATATTAATCCTCGCTTCCAGTTTGACCTCGCCAATTAAAGGGCAAACACGAGAACCCGGAAAACAAAGCGCTCGATTGACTAGCCTACAAGGATTATCCCGCTGTTTTTCCGAAAAAAATATGTATATCCGCGATGGGTAAACACGGAAAAAACGGTTTGCTCAGCGATTACTCACGTGACGAAAAAAAAAAAAAGAGCCCACTCGAGAGGATTGTATGTTTGCTTTGATTTCATCACTACTCAATTACCGACGATTGTCAAAGATCCTTTCTTTTTTTTTCCAAAACCACTTGGACCCAATGTAAATTTAGGTCAGGTTAGGGGGGGAGGGGGCGTGACTCGAACATATGGGTCGGTTTGCAGTAATGGTCCGTTAATTCGGTGCTTGCGTTAGCTCAGCTGTTCTGGATTACGAACTTTTCTCTTTATTCTTGCACCCCTGATGCGTTGTTGGGGGCACTATATTTTTTTGCGTTAGATCGAAAAGAGTCAAGTGTCTAAATTTAAACGAATAGTACAGAGGATAGTTTGAAAAAAAATTCGAAACCAATACTACCAACTACTTGCCCAAGTGGAGTCATATTCCCAAATAGTCAAGTGTCTGTATCGAGTATCAATACTAGTGACTCATTAATTATAAGAAACGGATTGAATAAGAAAATCGTCTAAGATAGATTGAAAAAAAAAATTTTTGCTGGGTTTTGAACTCTTTGAGCGATTGAAAAGTACCCTAACCTCTTAATACAAAGTAAAGTCAGCCCCCATTTTTTCCCTCGGAGTCGGTCTGGAACTGTGGAATTTTAAGAAAAGCGTTTAGCAAGCGTGACCCGAATTTAAAAAAGTCGTCTAATGGAAAAGCGCGTACCTTTGGCCCCCGCCCGCCCGCGTTGAAATTGATTATCCGTGTTCCTTCGAATTTCCACGTAAAATTCAGCCTCTTCCCCTCCTACTTTATAATTAGACGTTTTGCGGACTCGAGTCACGTAGCCGGGAGCGTATGTAGGGTTAGAGGTAGCAGCGAACTCAATTTACGCTTGCGCTGTGGCGTCGCTAATTCCTTTTACGTATTAATACTCGCCCACCCGCGCTCGGGCTTGCTATATATAGCTTGATAAATTTTTGCCATAAGGTAGCAGTCATAACCGAGTGAATTATTCGCCCAGGATGTTGTGAGAGAGAGAGCATTTTAATCGAAAAATGCTAATTTTAAGTATGTCGACCCAGCTGCCGCTCGAACCCTCCTCTTTCAAAGAGCCCAGTCCGTAATATCATTTGTTTTACGCTGGAGCGGGGATTTTAAAGAAGGAGGGAAAATGGGATGGACGACTTATCTGACGGGGATGAATCCGGACTGGACGTGGCGCGATTATTCAGATGGGGATGCGAGATTTTTGAGGTTAGGGGCAAGTTTTGTATCTTTTATATATCAAAGTAATGCGAGATTGGGGTTAAAAATGACCTCTGGGATCTTACGTGCGGCTATTAATTAGATTAAAAGATTTTTGAGGTTAGGTTCACGTATTTCGTTCAAAATTCGTAGTATCAGCTATAATGCAATCATTTAGATTAAAAGATTAAGATTTTGAGGTTATGTTCATAAAAACGTTTCGAACATTCAATATTCATATAAAAATGGTCCATTTTAATGAAGTTGGTTCAGAAGTAGAATCTCATTGTAGCATTCCTCGTGGGGAGAAAAAAAGAAGTGATTAGAATTGGCATCAAGTTACACTTTAATAAAATGTTTTTTAGTTGAGATACTTTTTATCAAATGACAGTTTCATATACACACTTTCTCTTATTCAAAACTCATAATGAAAAAAGTTGATCGATTTTAATAGCATCTCATTGTTTTCTGTTTCAGGTAAGACCTCATTGCAGTCGAGAAACTTTAAATTATTAATAATACCAAGCTAGCGGGGTAAGTCAACAAGAAGTTTTTCGTCATCATCAAAGAGTTACTCTGAAACTTCGTCCTCGATCGTTCCCCGTAAATAACCTCCCACCGCTTATTGCATTTTTCATTTTTTTTCAATTTTTTTTTTTTTCTCATCTTTTTCAATATAAAATATTCCGTGCGGGTAATCCCGAATTCAGGGCTCGATCGTGGAAAAATTCGGCTTAAAATTCCCTCCCCCATACCCTATTTTTTTTTTCTTTTTTTTTTATATTTCCATCCTGTCGATATTCAATTTTCATTCCCATCGAGTGCACGAAAATTCCATGCAAAAAGGGACTTTACTTTCTAAGCGAGATTACGCGACTGTTTTGATATTTCAATCGTTGGTTTCTCGGAAGCGATATCAACGTTCCAGCGAATTCTTATTACGCAACAAATGGATTCCGGTGCTGCACACCTACGATAAGACTCATCAAGAGTGCATGTGTTACAGCTGAGAAATAATAATAACAATAATCATGTTCAATGGGTACAATGAGCGATTAAGTGCGTGCTAATGGATTTTTGATTTACAACCTAAGGAGTTTTAAACAATGCTGCGTAGGTAATTACGCAAGTTCAAACCCACTGCGCGGAGAGAAATAAAATTTTTGCAAATCTCGACAATTCAAAAATTGTAGATCTTAGATAATTTTTCACAATTTTGAGGTTATGTTACAAAGAACATAAATTTTGGCTTAGATATTTACTATCACAGGCTCTGCAATCTTAGTTTGTAGATTCCACAATTTTCCTGAGAAATTTTTAGGTTATCTTTTAAAAAAAAGTAAAATTAAAAATCTAAGAGACTAAAAGTTTTGTTTGGAGATTAAACAATCGTAAGCTCTAAAATAAATTTCCCTTCACGTGAGCTCGTTGACCACCGAGTCACGTTTATGCAGCGCAGAGGAGGAAAAGCCTAATTACCTCGCCGCGTTGAAAGCTCTTGAGCTTTTTAAGACGTCTTAATTGCATATGAGCATCGGGTTTCTCAAAACACAAATTGACGAGTTTTATTTCAATCCAGTAATTGCTAATGAACGAGCTCGAAATACACTTTTGCTCAATCACCAAAAAACTAGTCCGTAATGACCCATTTTCCTCCCCCACCCGCACATCGAGTATTCCGCAGCAACCCTCCCAAAAGTGTCAATCCAAAAAAAAAAAATGTAAAAAAACGTCAGCCGTCGTTTCCCCCGGGGGCATAAAAAAAAACCGTCACAAATGAAAAATCACGCTAGTTTCGGTAGGCGTCGCCGCGCGAACTAACCTCGCGAAGTTAGCTCAACAAAACGCACGTGCGTGCAGCTGCCAGCGGTGGAATTCAAAACGACGTCGGGGAAAAATACAGCCCCCGAAATAATGCATAAACGTGATTTACGCCGCCGAAACACTTTTGCCCGGGGAGACCTTTTTTATGAGGATGTGTGGTGACTTTCCGCGCACCGGGCGGTAAAGTTTTCAGGGTGGGAGACCGTGAATATTTATCCGGCGATTTATCTTTGTGACCCGTGGCTTGAGCGACGACGCGTGAAATACTTACGCGGTACGTTTCCCCCTTCCCGCCTTTTTTTCGCGACTACTGTTGTGATTTTTTTGAGGTTATGAGCGATTGTTGGAAACGGACGATTGGGTTTTATATATCTTTCAGAGAAAGTATTCTAAGCGATTTAAAAAATTGTTTTGCGAAGAAAAATTTTGAGAGTGATTAAGTTTTAAGTTAGAATTTTTTCGTTATGATGACTGAAAGTGTTGAGTCTATAGTTTTAAAATTTTAATCCTTACTCATAATTAAAACAATAAAATTATCAAAAAAAAAATGAAATACTTGCACTAAAAATTGAACTTTAGTGAATTATGGTGTAAAACTAGTTAAACTTTTCGAACATTAAAAAAAATGAAAAACTCACACGCAAATCAAGTAAAAACGAATCAGCCCCACCCCCTCACATCAAATATTGTCAAAAGTGCAAGCACAGTGGTAGAATACACAAAGCACGCCGTATATAATAATAACAGCAGCCGAATCCCGGTAAAGTTTGGTGCAGGGAGGAGGAGGAGGTAAAAGTGTGGCCCGCCGTAGACGTATTTACTCTCTTTGCATCCGCGCGTACGAATAAGCCCCCGAAGTTCAACAATCGCGCTTTTCGCATAAAAGTCAACGCTCGCTCGCTCGCTTTCGGCTTTCCATCATCCCGAATGAACGTGACTGTAATAACGGCCGTGCCAATTTTTTTCCCCAATATTTTTCATTATTTAACTTTATTTAATCAATCAAACAATTCGTCCGTTAAACTTGGACCGCAAACAATCGTAACCTTTTTTTTCATACGCGGATGCTAACGAGCACTGATTATTTCCGGGGCTGCGAGCAGACGACATTTCATTTTTAACCCCCGAGAGCAAACACGTCCCGCCACAAAAGCTGCTACAAACTCGTTAAACAAAACGAGGAAAAATAAAAAACGAAAGAGAGCGGCCCGAAAATCCCCCGGAAAGCGAAAACAACAATCGACAAGCTTGCAGACGCGTGTTATTTCCCCGCGCTGAAGCTTACAACCTGTGGCTTTTTCACCAATGCAACGCCGATTTGTACTTTTGCAGCTGCAGAAAGAAAGAAAAAAAAAAAAAAACAAAAATAGGGGTTGGTGTCATTGGAAAAGTTCGGGGGGCGTAAATTTTAACGAGGGCTGCCTCGTCCGGCATAAATTTTAAAGTTTTTTCGGCCTGTGGAGTGGGACGAAACGTTTATTCATGTGTTGTTTATTGTAGAGTGGCCCTAATTTATTTATTTATTAGATTGTTAAGATTGAGATACTTTAAATAGGCTCGAGCTTAACGCTTTTCAAGATACAGTGTTGACAGAGGGGCGTTTAAAATTCATATATCTTTGAAGTTTGTCAAAGTGTTATTGTAGAATAGGCCTTAATTACTTGTTTTACATTAAATATTTATTTATCATTTATTATAGAACAACCCTGAGCTGATTTGATGATTACTTTCTATTATATTGAATTTAGGCTAGCATTTATTTATTTATGAACTGTTTATTGTAGAATGGCCCTAACTTTATCATACAATTTTTTATGAGATTGTTTATTTTGATTGTAGATGACACCAATGGACCATAATTTAATGTTTTTATACTTTTTATAAACAAAAAACAGCCATTTCAAACTAAAATTTGTGTACCGTACAGTAAGCCAAAAATTATTAAACAATTTATTTCGATTAGAGTGTAAGAAAGCTTGAAAGCTCGACTAAATTAAAGACAAACGAGTTTTAAAATAAATCCGATTGATCACTTTGAAAGATTCATTATAAAATCAGCTCAATAAAAGAATCGAAAAGGTAGCAACAGCAGCCAGCGGTAGTAATAATAATAAATGTAGGAGGAGGAATCTCGGCGGAGGAAAGTGAATGATGGGGCTTTAAAAAAGTCTAAATCTCTCTCTCGGTCGGTCCTTAATCGGGAAGCAGGCAGGCGTAGGCGCTCCGTGTACGCAACCATTATGCCCATCTGCGCCCGCCGCGTAACAAGCCACAATTGAAATACCGTCGCTGCCGCTGCTGCTGGTAGTTTGACCCGACCGCTGGTTTGTCATGTGCGCTAGACACAATTGGGTTTGTTAGGAGGCCCGAGCTTTCGACTTGTTTATTTTTCACTTACAACTTTGGCTATTTGTTTATGACTGAGTTAGACAAGACATTGTTTATTGAGGAAGTACTCTCGAGGGAAACATGGTTTTAGGTGTTTTTGTTATGGATGGTGACTTGAAGTTCTGGGTTTGAGCATTTTTTAACTAATTTTTGAGGTTATGTGTTGATTATTATAGACCGGCCCTAAGATTCGAAAATCATGTAATGTATATTAGAACCACCACTAAGAATCACGCTTCTCATAATTTTATACTTTTAAATTTAATTTAAAAGATTGAAATTTTTTAAACTGAAAATTGAAGACTAGCCCTCAAAACTCTGAAATCATACAATGAAATTTAAAACATTGATTCCAGTATAACTTTATTGTAGAACAAACCTGAGATTTAAGAACGGTGAATTCGAATGATTATGATGGATTACCAAAAAGGAGAAATCATCCAGATCTCAGCCCACGCCGATAAATCTCCTCGGCACCGCTACCCAAGAAAGAGAGAGAAGAGAGAAAAGAAGCTGTGTTGATCTCGTGTTCCTGCCGATTAATATTTTGTGCTCTCGTATATCTCACAAATCTCTGGCGTTACATAAAGAGGAGCAGGAATAAACCGTCGTGACGACTTCGGGCTTTCGTCATGCAGGCCAGGGCAAACATCGCGAGTCACGCTCGAAGCTCAAATGTATGTATGTTGGTACTTGTCCTGACGGCGCCCCTCGGTATTCAATAATCCGTCTTTTTTTTTTTTTACTCCCGTTGCCTAACGAAGGATTAAGTTCGAAGAGACTATTTTCACACAGGCGACAATAAGTACGATGGCTGTAGATAGTTGGGACTTGATAGTTTCAAAGTTACTCTTTTTACACTCTCGAGAGGATGATAAGTCGCTTGGGAAGATTGCCAAAATGCGATTGGATTTTTCCTAATGGTTTCGCTTCAGATAAAAAGTATTAAAAAAGTCACTCTTAAAATCAGATACTCAGGTGTCTAAAAATATTTCATCATGCACTTGGTAAGTTTACTGTCCTTCAATCATAAGATATTTGAAATCAATTTTTTTTTATGATTAATTATGAATGAAAATGTAGACTTGAAGCTTTTTTCATTCATCAATATCGTCAATATTCATAATAAAAAAAATAAAAAAACGGTAAATTTATTGTTACACATAGGTATGATGCTACCTTTAGTGTTGCAGGAATAATAGAAAGGCGAATCAATATCAGAATTTGGAGTAATCCAAAGCAAAGGTAAACGCCGGTAAATAGGCTCGGCCGAGCTCGAAATCCTCCATCAATCTTCTTCCTCCTCCTCGCTTCCTGGATATCGAGCCCGCGTTGATTAATGATTAAGCCAGACCCGAGAATGGACTATCGATTCACTCGGGCGTGGATTGTAATATGCTGCTTCTGCTACCGCTGCTACGCTTTCCACCCTCCCTCCATTGTGCAGATGCACTCCAAGGGGGAATTACTATTGCCACCCAAGCCACCCACTATTTATGGGTCATGCTAGTTTTGCTTTTATCGCGGTTTTACGATGCGTTTTTGAATCCGGAGTATTGCCGATATCGACTCTTGAAGCTTTTCTTTCATCGAGTACTTCGCACAAAGGTCTAGAGTCTGGATTAGGGCTGTAATATTCCCTGCATTTTTTATCATCATTCTTGTGACCAGTCATTTGTACTGAAGCAGAATGTTATTTTGGCTATTGTGTTTTTCTAATATTTTATTAAAAAATAGAGTCAGATGATTATTAAGAAGTAATGATTGACGCAATATTTTTGCCACTGCTTCTTGGGAACTATCAGAACTGGTTTTTACCATCAGTATCATAGGACATCCATCTATGCAGATATAGTAATTTAGCTAAAGCAATTTACTGGTTCTTCCAATTTTGTATAAAAATAATGGGCAGTAAACAATAGTTTTGCTCTTTTGACTTGTCAGAACTAGTTAATGGTCATACTTCAGTCATCTATGCATAAGAACTTACTTGTTTAAAATATTCTCTACAAAAATTTATTTCTCCGTTTTCCAAAGCTTTGTGAAAAAATGACTTGACGCCCGAACCATCTTCTTCACACATTGAATACAATCTCTACGCAGTTTAGATAAAAAAAAAAAGCCGGATCTTTACACCTCGCTTCCTCCCATAGTACAGATAATATTTTCCAAGCGGTGTAATTTAAACCCATCCGAAGGCAATTTCGCTAAACACTTTGGGGCAGGGGGGAGGAGTGAAGTTTGGTAATACCCTGAAACGCAACACAACATAACCCATTACCTTATCGAAACCGGCCTGGGCACGGAAGCCAGACCAGCTGGTATCTCTCATCTCCCCCTCTAGTGTCTGTTTCGTGGGAGTCTAGAAGACCGGACCTGCCTTGATTAGCCCGCGAAGATACTCCCTCTGCTTGGAAACTTACCCGACTGATCGGAGATTTATTAAAAACGAGACGATGATGATAATAAATGGCCTCCGAGCAAAAAAAAGTAAGGTTATGATTAAACCAATCAATCAATCAATCTCGGGGGCGATTGACACCGTCCAATTAATACCAGCCGCGCGTCTTATATTACCCTCCTCCCCCCGTTAGCCAGACCGTTGTCGTTGGTCAATGGACGGGACAATTGCACTGGGATTTGCATGAGGCATGTCCCCAAAACGTCTGGAATTTATAGGGGGCCGCGAAAAAGGGACCTAATTGTCTCTAATGGAGTTGACACGCACGAGGTAAATCGTAAAAAAAATGAGAGAGAGTGGCCGTAAAAGCAGGGATGGCTTTACGAGCACCAAGAGTCGTTATTTCATTAGTGTTATTTATTTTTTGAGGGTCGTACGAAACTACTTTAGTGGTATAATGGTACTAACCTTCAAAGTTTAAACAATAGTTGTATGTAATGAAAATACGATACAAATCACATTAAGAAATAAAAGCTCAATTTCTAAAGTTATTTTGGATGGTTTTTTTTCAAAAGTTTAGATACTGTCATCTAGTAGATCAAGCTATTATGAAGTGTCTTTAAAGCTACAATTATAGATCGTTATTATTATACAAAACATTGTTTACTGCAGAACAGCCCTTGAAGAAATATTTCATAATTTTACGAATTTGAAAATATTAATACAGTTGTTTCCCTTGCAGATGATGCTTGTTGGAACTGAAGCTTCAACTTGACCCTAAATTGCAGTTTAGTGCATGTAATGTTTATTGCAGAACACCCACTAGTTTCAGAAACCATGTTTCATTGTGATTTCAAAGTTTGTTTTAATTAGACTATTAAGTTTAAGGTGCTTTAACTATCCAAGTATTCATGTTGGAACTATGGTGTTATCATACCTCGAAAGTTTACTCTCTACAAATCATTTTAGACTACACATTGTTTATTGTCGAATGACCCTTCAAAATAATATTTCTTGTTGATCTACCATTACTATAAATATGTAATACAGAAAAATCCAAAGTATACAATAGCTGATAGTAGATTACACCTAAAAATCTCAAAGTTTGATAAAGCCATATTAAGGTTGTATTTATTGCATAAAGATCCAGAGTAAAGTTTAATGTCTGTTTACAATGTTGACTGCCTGATGTGAAGTGTAGTTTAAAATTGTTGTTTGAAAATTTTTGAGGCTCAGTCTACAACAAAAATACTTAATTATCTCCAAAATATTTTCCACATAGCTCAGACTTTAGTATAGATCGAGCCTCAGGATCAAAAACATCTAAATTCCGGAGTTTCGGGAAGTTCCCGCCATAAATCGATAAACACAGCGCGGCCCCAAAGTTTAAACATCCACGATACAAATCTCTCATGCGGGAAGCACGCGAAAGCTCGACTTTTCTTCTTCCGCCCGCGCCGTAGCGATAACTACGCACAATCTCAACGTATCTACCTGGAGCGAGTCCGGCCAGCCGAAAACAGTAATCGACTCGCGAACATTAATTAAAGAGAGGGAGCAGCTCGAGCTCGCATGACGCACGCGCGCGGGAAGATTACACTTCCGGGGGCTCGACCCCACCGAATAGGTACACTTCTGTCCGTTGTAATTGAATTTACGTTTTTTTTTTTTTTTTTTTTCGAGTAGCTGTTATTTACGTATTTTTGAGCTTACTAAATCATCCGCGCAGGGGGGGAGGGATTTCAAGGGCGATCAGCTGTGTTTTTGGTCGGCACAATGAAGTTTAATTACGAGCTGGCTACAACCCCTTGCTGTAATTTCGTCGGCACGCCTACCCGACAACACCAGAGCGTTAATCTTCGGTAGGGGGAAAGACGCTTGCGTTTTTTCCGTTCCAGACGCCTGCATTCCCAGGATTTCATCGGGATTGAGCTACCCATTGTCTCGAACGCAGTCGTAAAAATATCGCGGTTCAGAATTATCATCGGGATCGAGACAACCGTAAGATAAATTTTTAGGGTTCGGACGTATTTTTAGCATCAGGATGTGCAATAAAGTTCAATGTGGTATGTTTGCAATGACGAATCAGCATGGTTTACTATGATTTTTATAACCTAAGGTCGGTTTACAACAAAATATGCGTTATGTGAAGTTAAGCTTAGTCTACAATGAAAACACATAAAAATCATGGTTTTTAGAACTAAGGGTCTGTTTACAATAAACAATAAAGTACGCGTGGAGTTATTTTTACGATACAGCTCGAAGAGCGGTAAAAGTATCATAGAAATTTCACGTATTCGCGTTAGCCATCCAACGTAGATTATTATTACTATTTTTATGTTACCGATAGACGCCCGGCAGTTGACACGTCCAAGGTATTCGAAGGTTTCCGAAGAAGGTAATGAGATTTCTTCGACACTCGTAATAAGAATTCTTCCGTGGAAACTCTCACAATAAAGCAGAGGAACGGAATGGCTGGGAAAAACGACACCGGGGGTGCGGGTGTCGTTGGAGACCGAATTATTTCGTTCTCGGGAATACCTTTATTTCATTTCGCCTCCCCCGAACTTCCGGGCGGGGATCTTCTTCTTCTTCCCTACTTTTTTTTTTTAATTCCAACTCGTAAATACACTTTCGGCGCGAGAAAAAAAAAAAAGAGGGAAATTGAGAAATCCCGGGCGGCGCTCGTTGCGGACATCTGTTGCGCGACGCCATTTGCATAATTATTACTCGTAAGTTTACCTTTTTTTTTTGTTCCCTTGCGTTCATGGGATAGTTTTGAGGAGGCATTCCGCCCAAAGTTTTTCAAGTGCAAGGGGGGTAGGGCCTATGATTACCGTTGTAACTCACTTTTTTATGGGGGAAATAAGGAGGTTCCGCGGGGCCATAAGTCACTGTAGCCGAAAGGATTTAAAATTCCTTCCAATAATTAAAGCATTCATCACCACCATAAATTATAGAAACTTCCCCCTTTTAAGACACTCCTAAAATTTAATTGAATTATTTCGATTAATCGAATTTTTCCCAATTGGGGTTTTATTTTGTTAAAGTGTCTCTCTGTCATAACGCTCTGCGCGCGTGCACTAAATCAATTAAATGTAATATTTTGAAGACGATCTACTTTTTAGATTGAATAATGATTTATAATTCATTACCTCTGTAAATTATAGACTCTTCACCCCTAAGATACTCCTAAATTTTAATTGAATTATTTCGATAAATCGACAATTTCCCCAATAAAATATCGTCTGCTAAACAATCTGTTATAACTCTCTGCGCATGTGCAGTAGACCATATACTTTTAAGATTAAAGGACCATTTTAAATTAATTATTTCGAACCTGTAAGTAATGTCGTCAGCCTTGCTTTAATTTCGAGCAGCTTCGTAAAAATTAAAGAATAATGCCAACAGTAGGAGAAAAAATTACCACGTTATTGATTTAGAAATGCAGTCTGGCAGGGAGGCAGGCTGGCACCTGTCGCTGAATCTGCGTAATTCAACGTAAAAGTCGCACAATAAGTCCATTACCCGAGGAAGAATTCATTCATTCAATTGGTTCGATAAAAGCTCTCGAGCGTCATTTATTTAACACTCCGGATCCATTTATTTAACGAGAGTGAGGAAGAGAGGAAAAAAAGAAAAAAAAAACTGAATTCATTTTCAGAGGGACCTCGGGGATTTTCTTATTTCTTTCGTCACGTCGGGCCCGGGGATTCCCCACGGTTGTTAGCGCCGAGAAGGTGTGAAAAATACACGCGGACGCGGGGATATTGTTTACCCTGCAAACTCTCCTATCGTAGCCTAGTTTGTTTTTTTTTTTTTTTTTTTTTATCCTCTACGCTCAAGGGGCTTGGTAGGAATCCTTGTTTTGTAGTGCTACGAAAGATAAGAATCGATTTAGAAGAAAATAAACGATCCAGTATAGAGTTTTATCGGGAAAATAATAGAAAAGTCATTTTTTCCACAAAAAACATGATATATTACTGACAAAAATCGTTTAGTAGAAAAGAAAAATTCTTTTTTTTTATATAAATGCTATAAAGTTACTTTTCGCACTAGGGCTGAAAAAAGCTCAGTAAAGTTAGTAAAAACCTGTTTTTTTCTATTGGTAAAAAAAGTTACAAACCCGAGTCTTTATCGAGTAACCAAGCAACCGTCGGCATAACAAAGCAGAGTTCTTTCCTCTTCCTTTGAAAAAAAGGTCGTCTCATTGGGCGCGAAAAATCAAGAGTACTATTTATCCCCGCGATCGTCGCCCGCTGCAGCTCTCATTTCCTCCCTCTTGAGTCCTTTTCCTCCTCTTTTTTTCTTCTTCTTCTTCTCATACTTTTTCCCCTCGGCCTTAAAGGGGCGCCATACACAAGCGCCTCGGGGGCCGAGCAACAATGAAGTACGTGACTCGCTGTAGGAAGGTGATGATTTTTGAAGCTATGTAATTGCGCCGCACTCCGTTTCTTCTTGCTTTGCGGCCGAAGGGAGGAAAATGCGACGTGGCGGTAATCAGTGTTGACAAACGACGGTCCAGAAATGTCAAACTGGATTACATCAATCAAAGTTTTTTGGGAAAAGTCTTAAAAAATTAGCTGGTGGTTGATCTTTTTGTGTGTTCTTGATGATTTTTCCGCTTAGAGTGTATTTTATCGCATAGAGTGCGAAAAAATCCTTTTTTACTCGATTAACCGAATGTGACAATCCGTGAACTAAGCTTTTGTCAGTTTTATCGTTTACTTCAAAGTCACATGTTTTTGTTTGGCACTCATAGTTCAAAAAGTAGTATTTTTCGCCCTACGTGCAAAACACACTATTCTTCGCACGCTTCTTCGAATTTTATAATCCATAAGCTATGGTTTTTTTATAGCACATTTATCAGTTTTACTATTTTTAAACTTTTCGTTGAGTTGAATGTACTAACATTCTATTTAATGCACTGGGTTCAAAAAGCAGGTTTTATTGCCCCTCACACTTCTAGTTTACATAAGTAGAGCCAAAAGGACATTATCTTAAAAAATTTGTAACTTTAAAGTAAATTTAGTTAGGAATAGCTTGTTTTTTTACGACAGGCTATCATATTCTCTTCTAAGGGTGTCTTTCAGTGAAACATTGAATTAACTTCATCCCATAACTCTTATTACATCAGCAGAAAACAGATTAATATGAAAATGAGGGAAGCAAGGAGAGAAAGAAAAAAATGGAAAAGCCCATGGGGTGTTTATCCTCGGCCAATTACGATACCTCGACACTTTCACCCTCCTCGTAAGACGCTGCGGGGACCATTGCGGTGTATTTACATAACCTCCCTCCCGAGATAAAGAATATCCCCGTCAAAATCGCCCTCGACCTGCAAGGTCTTAAGGGATATATCTTATTCTTCTTCTGCTTCGATAAAACACCATTTCAATACCAAGAGAATCTTCTTCTTTTCACTAAAAATACTCTTTTTTCCCAGACGAGAATACATTAAAAGTAGAAATACACACTTGGCAAAAAAAAAGATTATATTGGATCTTTTATTATTGATTTCGGTTACTCTCACTATAATGTAATATTACGATTATATTTTTTACTTGGCAGAGTTCAATACAACTTATTGTGCCAGCTCCACTAAAAAAATTATTGTCGGGTCCCCCTAGACTCTTCCTTTATCTGGTGACTTGCTCTTTTTTTCCCCGGTGTCGAATGAACCGCCGCCATTAATTCGACGCCCGCTTCGAAGGCACAACAAAGAAGCGCGCAAGGGGTGCCGACACATTGCCGGCGCAGAGAAGAACTTTTGAAAAATACTTTTATCCCCCCGGCTTCCCATTACGAAACGTTTAGAGTTACTATCCGGGAATAAAAGCTCTCTCTACTGCGCGGACCCATTTTTTATCGATTTCAAGCCCTGTAAACAGCGACTCCGCGAGCTTTCAATTAAACCAGAGTGTTGATCCGAAAATGACCGACTCGGGGTAACAGATGCGCCCGCCCGCTGACGAGAGAGTTGATTGACTGAGGGCTTAGGGATCCGAGACTGTCATTTACAATAATTTGCGAGTCACGCTTGATGCAACCGTCTTGGAACGGTAGTAATGATACATTGCGTCAAATAAAATTTGATTTATCGTGATTATTACATATTTTTCTCCATGTTTAAATTTTGAATTAATCATGTTACGTTATTTGATGCGTCATGTGACGGCCACGACATCGACAACAATTTTCTACTAGCACAATAAATTTTTCACCGTCAATACTGTAAGTCAATTTCAAACAATTTGTTGTCCGTTACGTGACACATCCCCAAAAAAGTCCGGCTTACCCAAAATCGAAAGAAAAGACTGCAACCCTTCCCTTTTTCTGAACAGCAGCAGCCCTTCCTCTCCGAAGAATAAGAACTCCTCGGAAAACAACTTTTTTAAAAAAGACGCTGCAGTCCTCCGGGCTCGAAAGGGGGGAGAAAAAAAAAGTTGCATCATCTGCATAATCCGATTTGCCTACGCTGCATCGATTTCCATGCAAACTTATAGTCGTCTGCCTTTTTTTTCTCTCTCTCTCTCTCTCTTCGAAAGAAGAAGAAGAATAAGTAAGAGAGTCTCGCTCGACATCTGGCGCGCAGCATCGTGTGTGCACAAAGTATCGGAGCTCCCCAATCAAGCCCGCCCCTCCCCCTCTGTTAATCAAAAGTAGTACAATTGTAAATGCATTAATCGATTAAACCACTCCAACTATGATTCTAATGGATTATTATTTTTATTATGTTTCAGGTGAGTGCAGTATACACAAAAAATAAAAAAAGAGGCAGGCAACCGAGGTAAATTAATCACCGCAGTGCAGACGAAAGCGACGGGCCTCGTCCATTAAGCGGCGCGCTAAACGTCTGCATAATTCATGCCCGCGGGAGGGAATCATTGCGGGGGGTGGGCAGTTACGCAGTTGTGCCGATGACGCCTCTTTAAGGGGGATGAGTTACGGGATGGGCTCGTCACTGAAACCAGTGTATCCATGACTCCACCCGGGGAATATGTTTTCCGAGAATGACGATCCTGCAATGCCTGCGATTGATGGGCTTGATGCACGGAAGTGCGCCACGCGAGACCGGAGCGAATTATGATTTTGGTTAAATTTCAGAGGATTTTTCGGCGTGAATCGTATCTGAATCAGGGAGCAATTGCCTATGGTGGTTGGAAATAGAATCTTTTTTGTAGTAATGGACACAAAAATTTAATCGGGGAGCGAAATCACAAAAAAAAAAAAAACTTATATGGTATTTAGAATTATATTTCAGTTGCAGAAAAAAGTAGCGAGTAGCCATCTACTGGAGAATCCTTGTCAGATTATATTGCATTAAAGACATAGTTTCGGTAATGGGTAGAATCAACTGCTAGCCACCTGGTGGTGAATTCTCAAACTTAACTGTCATATTCAACTATTTTGATTACAAAAAGAGTACATTAGCCACCTAGAGTAGTAGACAATTTTAACACTTACATGACATTACCTAGGCAACTTTAATTAGGTAAGCTTAAATAATCTTAGCCATCTAAAGGTGAATATTCATACTAGTTTCATAAAAAAAGCTCATCTCATTAAAAACAAAACTTTGTCCCGTGTACATTAATATACAAGAGCATGCCGAAGCACTCGAAAACCTCCTCCCAGAGAAATTTCAATCGCTCAAACTTTTCGAACAAACAGGCTGGGAAGGAGAAAAAAAAGCCCGGGCTTATCAGCCTGCAGTGCAAACATTTCGCCGGCGCGGCGCCTTTGTCTCCTTCCGGTAAATTCAAACTCCGAGTCTCGATGCTCGTTAGCGACGGTTTACCCCGCCGGTTAATTACCCGCGATATCAAAATCGATGCCACCGGGCTGTATAATAACCGGGACGAGGTGAGAAAAATCGGAGGGGAGGGGAGGAGAAACTTCGAAAGGAAAACATAACGCGTGCCGAAACCTGCACGCCGGAAGTTTATTTTTGACGATCTTCGCTGGAATAACACGATGGTTGAGGTTTGAACTTTACACTTAAGTCATGTGAGTTTTCGAAAAAAAAAATTGTTAAACCGCCCAAAAAGGTGTTTTTACCCGAATAAAACCAGTTCAAAGTTCGTTTTTTACGCACTAGGGGCGAAAAAGGTGTTTAGTTTCTTAGGAAAAAATACTATATTTTACTTTTATTTATGAACCTAGTTTCTTTACAAAGTTTCACAAAAAATACATCAAATAGACCTATATTTTTATAACTTGGAATAAGTTAGTTTTTAAAAACTTTTTGATGATTGTAATTCTTTCTCTTGTTTACAAATCAGTGAGATAACACAAATAAAAATATATCTTCATCATTTGTCACTAAATTCGTTTATTAAATAATGTTTACTAAAATCACACGTACGAAGACTCGATGAACGAGCCAAGCAGATCCTTGTTTTAAAACTCTGTACAATTATTCTCTGTTCTCCCAATCAATAGGGTCGTTTCATACTTTCCTCCCATGATAATAAGCGTTTACGAGGCGCGAGTCATGTGTTTAGCTTCGTTTTTCAACGTGACTCACACGACCTTTTTTTTTTTTTTTTCTTCATCTACACACGGGACTTTAACATCTCTTTGATGAAGATGGAGAAGAAGAAGGATCGGCTAGATGCTGGGCTTTAAAATTTAATTGGTAATTGAATTTTGACTCAATTTCAACGCTGAGAATGAGATTACTTATTGCCAGTCTACGCTGCGGGTTCGTTTAATTTTATCTTGATTTATGAAATACATTTTTTTAGGGTTTCATTGAATACTCGAGATTTATTTTTAGTCGATTTTAAAAAAATTTTACTAGAGATATCATTAATTACAGTTTAAAAAGTCATAAAAGAGACATAAAAATTTTTAATAGAAAGCGTTTTATGAAACTCCTCCCTGAAATTAGTTTAAACTTCAAATAATTTATTGTGAGTTTTTTTTAACAAACATCAATTAGTTCAGTTTGACATTGGCATAGTATTTCGTGCAGACTCCAGAATCGCACTTGGCATCGTTTCCCTTATCGTTGCACCGGCAAACCTTGCACTGAGAGTAGAATTCTTCCTCGGCTGGACAATGTTTACCAGACTTGTAATCATCTGAAATCGTCATTTAAATCTCAAGTATCTAAAAATTGTTCATTATTATTTCGATTACCCGTGCGAATGAAATCCTTAGTCTAAAGTTTGCCACGAATAAAGTAACATCAGAGGTAATTTTGATTTAAAAAATGTCTCTAAAAGACTTTTTTTAGTCTGCGGCACCAAATGTTTTTTTTTTTTCTCAAGGTTAAAATAATAAATAAAGTGATTTAGAGATATCTTACTGGTAAAAAGTATTTCTGTTGTTGCTTTATTCGCGGCAAATATTGGTCTAAGGTTTTTCTTTGCAAAGGCAATCGATTGAACGCTTACCTATGGTCACGGTGTGACAAGCCTTTCTGTTGCAAGACGCAGTCTTATTCGAGTGAGCTTTTTCACAGAGACAATCGTTGCAGTCCAGTATGAACAATCTGTTCGTAACTGGACAACCGTGTTTGTTGAACCATGCTTGAGCTTTAAAAATAATATTTGAATAAGTCACAATTTTTGAGAGGTTAATATTATTTGGTTGAGACTTACAGATCTGCGGTATGTCTTCTTCTGAGTAAATTACAGAGACCATTAACACTAGTACAAGTAAATTTTTCAAACCCATTTTTTACGCGAGAATAACAATGTAGTTTAGCGAGTACCCTATTTTATAAAAAAACTTTTGTACCGATATCAACCAATAAGATTTAAACACGAAAATAGCTACTTCGGTACGCAATTGTTTATAGTCCCAACGACGTCACTTTACTTAAAATCGTGACTTAGCTTGAAAATTTGACTATATAAATTTTTAAACTTCTGAGTTGTCTGCTCCTAGAATTAAAGCACTGAAAAATTCAAACTTCCTGCAGCTGTCGGTAATAATTCCCAATATTGAATAAATTCCTACAGCTGTTGAAAGGATCATTAGTCTGATCTAAAACACGGTTTTGTTAAAATCAATAGGGCCTGCAGTGTTGACCCGAAGCTCGAAAAATTCGTCTGCGTTGGTAACAAGGCGCCCCGAGGCTGCAGGCCGGCCGAGAAAAATATCCCTTTGAATAATAACAACGCGCAAAGCTCCCGGCTAGCAACGAACGGCAGCTGTCCGGCAAATTCGTATTTTTAACACCGTAAATCAAACCTTCGGTAATCACGAGGTGAAAACAAGAACCTTTTTTTTCTTTTTTTTTTTTTACTTTCGAAAGAATGTTAATTCGCGGTGGTGATTTACACCGCAGGTTTCGACACCCTAGAATCTAGAGCAAAAATAAAAAATTTTTTATAGTATTGGTAACGTTTAAAAGAGTGAAAAATTGGAATAAAAATTTTATCGTGGAATAATTTGAAACTTGTATATTAACTGATAATATGAAGTCATTTGTTTTATTACTAATGCAATATTTCAGAAATGCTAGACTTTATTTTTATTTTTCAAAACTACTTAAATTCAAATTTTTACTCAAGATTCTAAACTAAAGTAACTAGTGTGGAAATATCAACCTTTTAATCGATCAGGGCTGCCAATAGTTATTGCAAAAGTCCATAAAATATTTAATTATCTTTTGATAGAGATTATTAGTGTCAAATATAACTGTCTATCAATGCTACCAATGGTAACTGCAAAAGTCCCTATAAGATATACGTACATAATTGATCAGTACTGCCAATAGTAATAAGTAACCACAAAATTTTCTATTTTTATCATAGTTAGTTTATTTGATAAACTTATTTTTACAGTTAATTACTAGAACGAAATTTTTTTACTCTAGACTCTTTTAAAATTTGAACGCAAGAGTAAAAGTCGATCAATCAATCGGCGGGAAAACGGAATATTAAATACTCGGATGACAAACGAACTATCGGTACCAGAAATTATTATCTCCGTCTCTCTTCATCCGCGTGTTATTTTTTTCCCATTTTTTCGTTCTCGCTCCGGCTGTCACTTCGCGCTGATAAATCTGTCGTTCACTTTTGGAATCTAATTAGTGACTCTCTCTCCCTCCCTCCCATTTACCCTCTTCTTCATTTTTTCCCCGCTGCAGTCGTGTTTCTCTGTTTTAGCTCGGTAAAAAAAAATTCGAGGTGTGATAATATTCCAGCTTTGTTTTAATTTTATCTCTCAAAATCTGTTAATTAAAAATAGATTACGCGAAAAATACGTTCATTCTTTTATTTTACCAAAAAACGTTTTTTGATATTTTTAAATGAACTCTTGATTGACTTAATTTATAAACCTAACCTCAAAAAAACTGTACGTTTGCAGAAATTATAAAAGAAATGTCATCATAATGTTGATGATTTATAAATTTTCAAATTTCAGCTTAGTTAAAAATGACTGAAAAACAAGTTTTGATATAAATTATTTTGAATTACCGCCAAAACTGTACTCTCGCTTGACTCACTTTTCAAGTCACACATAACCTAACCTCAAAGACTTTACTTTTTGGTTTTAACAAGAATTAGGAAAGCTAAATCATTGATGATTTTTGAATTTTTTGTTTAAAAATGACTGACAAAAAACTCTAAAATTAGTCATTTTGAACTTCCGCCAAAACTGTTGACGTGTGACGTAATATTGACTGTAGTTTACCTCGGCGGGACGTTGAAATTAAAAAATTGGAGAATTTATTTTCTTTGTGATCATTAGTACTTACTTTCAACTAAATTCAAAAGGATATTTTCATATAATAATTTTGAATTTTAAAACAACATGAAAAAGTTTTTCAAGAGCGTCACGTGACATCGTTAAAACTAAATAATTTTGGCGGTAATTCAAATGAAAACTCCTCTCAAAATACCCAATTAACCGTACTCTGAATAAAAGATTTTTTTTCTTAACTTTTTTTTGTACTCTCCATTCACCGGTGTTTCTTCTTTGAGGCTGCAGCAGCAGCACAAAAGGAAAACTTTTAATCTCGCGACCCCAAAATGTGTAGCTCGATCGATACAACTCTCGAAGAGCCCTGGCTCTTAACGAGTAAAACTTGGGCGCAGATATTTTAAAAAGAATAAGTTTTTCTCTCCGCTGCTGTTCTCTTCGCGGTTTATTGTTGCCTATTCGATTATTTCCTCCCAAATTAATTGCTCGGACCGAGAAGTTCCGGGCAAAACTTCTTCGATTGGGGGCGCTGTTGTGACAAACTTTGAATTGTAATTTCAAAGCTAGCTGAAATATTGTTGTTTTTAAAACATGAACTTTTCCCGTGTTGTTTCATAAACTCGGGCGGGGTCTATTATTTTCCACTCGGTCGTGAAATTATTCCGTTGATTTTAAAACTTTTGTTTCGACTGGGCTGGTGGAGGAAAACAATTGTTTATTTTCAATTAAACTAATTTTCTCGGATTGTGAGCGATTGGTTTCGCAACTTTATATTAAGCTTTGAAAAGTTCGTCACGTTTTTATTTCTTGGTGGACGTAAAGTTTATTTAACTACCTTTCTGACGTTTCAAAAAATATGCACTGCGATATTTTTCATACTCGATGTAAAGTTACAAACAACAGTTTCAAAAACGTCCTAAAGATGCGTTCGAAAACCATCCTATTAATTTTTGCGATTGTCTCAATGTCGAGTGGTCAAGAGGAAGAAAACAGTAAGCACAAAATTAACCTTAAAAAAAATTTAACCAAACATTACTAACGAAACTTAAATTATGTCGAACACAGTTGAATCAAATCAACTTCAAATTGTACGTGATACCTCGAATTTCGTCAGAATCTGTAAGTCCTAAAAAAAAACAATCTTTCAAATCCAAATTTTCTAAGAAAAAATAAAAATTAAAGCCCAACAGTGGTACGATAATCATGGCTGTCCGCACTCTGATTTATTCGCCGTAGACTGTAACAATTGCGACGGTTGCCCTCAGCAGGGAGCTAAAGCTTCGTGCACGAAGGAAGACTGTGGTCGTGAAATTCCCATAGGTAATTCAATAAATTTTAAATTCAATAAATAATTGTTTATTCATTGAGTTTAAAAAAAACTTCAGACGATTATAAGTCCGGTGAGATTTGTCCAGCGGGTCAGGACTTTTACAAAAAGTGTTCAATTTGTACTTGCAACCACGACGGAACCGATGCAACGTGCGACGACAGCGCATGCGCATTCTACCCGAGAGCGGTCGTAAATGCGCCATCTTGCGAGCCCTCGACACCCAGCTCTGGTTCTCCCGCTAATGTGAAATTGGAGATTAATATTAAAGCTTAGTTGCTGTTGTTTGTTTGTGAAGAAATAAAAAATTTTGTAAAGAAATAAAATTAATTAAAATGTAAGAATTTTTGAGTTGTATCCGTAACCTAACCTTTTTTGAAGATACCAATGAAAATCGAACAAAATATGGTCTTTTCAGTACAAGGGGGTGTAATAAATATTTAACGTCAGAAAATATAAAATCGGTTGGCCGTAATTTTTTCATGAGGGCACCTTGAAGTCTAAGCGAGAAAAAATGTATGGCTTTAAAAAAAAAAAAATAAGTATCGATACTCGCAAGGAACTTTGAAGACTTGACCTCAAGATGCAATAACTTTTTTTTTTAGTGGAGCTGTATATTTTAAAAAATCAGTGCAAAATCTTTTACAGATGTTTCAGTTAAAAAAAAAAAAAATTATTATAAAATTTAAATTTTCTAAAAAAAGTCTTTTTAAATATTTAGTCTTTGGTTCATCGTAGTAAGTCACGATTTCATGAACCATTAAACAATTTTATTACTTACAAAAATTATTAGTCTACGTATTTGAAAATGAGTTGGATAGATTTAGCTGTAAGAATCAAAAGTTTTACTAAGCTACAGAAATGAATTCCAAAGTTTTATTCATGACGACCATAATTTTCATGGTCCAGTCAATGATACTTTGCAATGATGAAAAGAAAACTGAAGGTATAAAAAATTACGTATGCAAATCTACTAAAAAAATTAAAAATTAATGTGTCTTTTACTCTATGATAGATTGCAAGAATAAGGATGATGATGAAATAAGTGGTAAGAGTTTGCAGTAATAACCCTTTTTGCTGAAATCATAAATTTAAAACATTGGTTAGTATTTTACATGACTCGTAAACTGGGTCCATAACATGTTAATATATTCGTTTCATTTGATAGAATCAATGGTTTATTAATAAATTAATAAATATATTTCAAGCTAAATTAATAATTAAAATTCTTCAACAATTAAAAAGTTTGATAAACTTTCTTACTTAATATGTAACTGTATCAGTCGATTGCTCAACTGGGTGTTCCAGAAGCTCTCCCAAGGACGACATCGTAACCATATGTAAGTCCTCGTAACCAAATACAAAACATTCCCACAACTAAAAAAAATCAATGATTTTCTTCAGCTAACGACTACTTCCAAAAACGCGGATGTCCACACACGCGTCCATTTACAATAAACTGCAACACTTGCTATGGCTGCACCGCGCCAGGGTCCAAAAGCGTGGCTTCCTGCACGCTGATGGAGTGCGGCGAGGAGACGATAATCGGTAAACCCTAAAAAAAATTATATCTTCGCGATTACGATAGCTAATGTTCGTTTCAGACGATTACAAGGAAGGCGGGACGTGCAAGCCGAGCCAACCGTTTTTCTCCGGGTGCAAAGTCTGCCTGTGCAATTCGGATGGCGTAGGTGCCAAGTGCAATGACGGAGCTTGCAGGTACTACCAGAAAGATAAAGATGGCGGAGAAAAGACCAGTGGTGGAAGCCCGAACGTGGATATCAAAATTGAGATTAAAGTTTAGGTTGTTGAAATAAGTTCATTTGCATTGAATACATGTAAAAGTAGAAGAAAAAATAAAAGGATTACCATACGGAAGCTTTGATGAGAAATTTTTGTGCAGTAGACATTTCAAAGAAGACTAAAATGAAGTTTTCTACCTTACCGACGATCGATAAACTATTGTAACTATTGCCTGGAGTTACCTTTAATTTACGAAGTGAATAGTTAAGCTTAATAGATTCTAAAAATATATGCTGTGAAATAATAGTTTATAGTTTGTGGTTATTCAAAACAAAAAATGCAAATAATGTTCTAGTTTACCGACAGTCGATAAATTATTTCTTTCTGAGACATTTTTTGCTCATAACGTTTTTGATATCATCAGAAATATCATGCTTAATATTCTCTTATCAATTATGGCTGAAAAACAACACTCTTGGCTTGTTTGTAAAGAATAAGCTGTAAAACAACACTCTTGGTTTGTTTGTAAATAACAAGCTGCAATTGTCCCTATACTTTACTCACTTTTGTTTTTAAACTCACTTGCGGCAATAACAATATAGAATTATCTAAAGCGCACCACGAACGTAGAAGAAATTTTATCATTTTCCAACAACATAAAACCCAGCTCGGCTCGTCATAGACTTCCTGCAATATAGATGCATTCGGCGGTTAATTTACCCGGTCTCGAATTACACAACCGGTATAACTTTCGCACCCCGAGTCTGGCGCTGCAGAAAATCGCGAGATTTCCCCCAGGCAATCCCGGAAATTCTTCTCTTTCCTCCCAATTTTCGCAAACACATCCCGCGCCTCGCCCCCCCCGAGCTTTTTATCTATTTATGAATTTTTTTTCTTCCTCTCCTCCTGCTGCTGCTCGTCAAAAGTCGGACGGAGTTTATAATCCAGGCCCAATTAGGCACCGGATTGATTGGTTGATTTTAATTACATTACCCGCACGTACCGCACCGTCAAATTGTAATTATTATCATTATTATTATCATTATTATCAATTGTCAATCGCGTTGACGTCGCCTAATTGGTAATTTAATTAGTCGACGTTAACAATGCCCCGCGAGTTTACTGCCCTGATTTATTCCGTAAGAAATAAATCATTTTTAACATTGCTACTCCCTAGATTGACAAGCCTTTTTAAAACTTTTGATTTATTTAAAAAAATTCATTATTATATAATGAAGAGAATTTCTGAAGTTTTTCTGACCATACCAATGGTTACATGACGGTTGTTTGTTTCACACTACATTTATAATCAATGAATGCACGTCATTCAATGACTTTTTTTTTTATACTACATATGTTAATAACGTTTATATGTCACTAACAACTTTATTATCATTCATTTGACAGTTTTTGATATTATCACTAATGGCCACGTGACAGTCCTTTTTTCTGTCCTATAATCAATTCTGAACATAAAACAAAGTCGTTATTGTGATGATCAGGCTTCCAACACCTGGCAAACGACACCCGCCCCATAATTAAAAAAGTTTACCAATCTCTGCAAAAAGAAAAAAAGGGAAAAAAAATAGTTAATTAATTTTGCCTCGATAATAAAACTTGTTCCCCGATTTAAATTTTCAACCCTTCTTCTACTTCTTCTTCGATTTACTGTATATATCCACAAAAGAGCATCACCGTTTTGGCAGGCCTCCTCGACCCTTTTCTCCGGGAGCTTTTTGTTCCGGGGTGAAACAATCGACTGGGGCTGGGTGGCTTAAAGTTACGAGGTTTTAAAGAAACTTGGGAGAAAAAAAGCAAGAGAGAGAGTCGTAAAAACGTCAATGGTGTTAATTGATTGCAGGACTTAATTTTATGCAGGCTTGTAATCCCCGTGATTGAATCGTAGAGAAAAAATAAAAAAGAGTGAGTTTTGACAAAGATCAAGATAACAGTTGCTAAAGGCTTTTGTCGGATTAGGGAGTAGGAGTAGTAAAGGCCACTCGACCGTGTAATCAGCGTAATGCATCGGAGTTGTAATGAATTTTGACGGGCACTGATTGCGAGTGCCTCTGTTCTTTCTCCTGTCCGTCAATTCCAAAATACTTCGATTGAATACGTTAAGAGGATAGCTCTGTTTACAGTGCGTATCGATTTGGGATGCGATGTGACCGTCACTTTTTTTATTTAAATATGACAGTTGTAATGGTTTTGTTACATTTATGACAATGCTTCAGAATAGTTTGTGACAGTCAGTACATTGATTATATGTATATTTCTGTGTCATCAAAATAGTCAAGACCGACTTATTACTATTAGGAAAATGTTTAAGGGACTTTTGTGACGGTCAGTTTTGAATATTATGTTTCTTTGAGACGAAAAATTATTGTGTTCCAACCTATTATGACCGTTTTATTACAATTCGGATAATGTTCAAGCTTGTGACAGTCAACTTTCAATATGATCATGATTAGAGATATAATATGACAGTCATTATAAACAATTATGGACCGTCTTTTTACAACCAGGACAATGTTTAATCTCTATAATGTCTTTGTAACAATAAAAATTTGTCATTTTATGACAGTCACTTAGTGCTGATTCACTAACACCACCAAAATCAAAATATAAAAAAAAACTTAACTATTTTATGATTCTTAAACAACTTTTATCTTCTATAAAAAAGTAACGCAAATGTCACTGAAGGTATAATAAAATCTAAAAATTCCGATTCAGTTCGGTAGTGGAAGTTATTGAAAGAAAAACACGGAAGCAAGCCGAAATGAAATCCAATTTTCTCACTGCGAAATCCGCGCTTCGGTGGCGCTCACGGTCCGTGTAACGATTTCAGCGCCTTCCCGAGTAGAGAGAAGATTGTTTCCAGAATATCATCGCTGCATGTTTATCTCGCCTCGAACTGTACTATACGCGTGTTTACTTCTTTGCCCTGGCGTTAAATTACCTCGAGATCTTTTTTTTCTTTCTTTCATGGTCGATCCAACTTCCTTGATTAAGACAGAAAATTCAAAAAAGTCAAAATTTTAATCATTTTGTAGATCTTGTAAGTTTGATTTTTTTTACTGAATATTGTGCGTGGCATCATATTTTTATATTTTGAAATCACAAGCAAGCTTAACATAACCTCAAAACTCAATCTTTAATGTCTAGACCACTCAAACTTTATGTTTTTTTATTAAAAAGTATGCGTTTTTTGTATCTTAAAACTTTCAGTTTTCAAGTTGAATATAAAAACTAAACAAAGCCGTTATTGTAACATAACCTCAAAATTTATTTTCAAAATTTATATTTCTCAGTTTTAAAAAGTCTTTAAGACCAAGAAAAGTTTAAATTAAAAGTAAGCTAAACATAACTTGAAAACATACTGAAATATTCCAAAATAACGCACTTATCTTGATAAAGTACCGGGTACATCATAAATCCTAGGCACTTTTAACATTTACGATCATTCAATCACGTAGCTTTTTTCGTTCTCAAGCGTCCCGTGACGCACTTATCCTGGTCCAGGTGCCGAGTCAACCGAGCGCGAAAACCCGATGAACCTTGCGCTCGTAAAAAAAAGCTCGGGTGCGGGTGCGGAAAATAAAAAAAATCAAAATTCACGCAAAGAGCCTCGTAAAGGGTACCAACAATAAAACAGGCGTATTTTTACGTCCGCAAATTGAATTAGAAAAAAATAACTTTTACAGTGGTGCGCCAACTTAACGGCTGGAAAATTCGTCGCGGGTTTTTTTTAAATTTAAAAAAAAAAGAGGAGAGAGGAAACAGGACGCTGATAGCGAACCGCTTCCTTTTGTTATCTCTTCGGACCGGGGAAAAAAGCGCGCATGGTAAATCACCCGCAACCGCGTGTATCGCACAACTCGCTTTTTATTTATTTAGTTTTTTTAGACGCTGCGAGTGAGACTTCACAGAGTCAAATCTTGTATTCTTTCGGTACGAGTATTTAAAAACATAAATGATATGAATTTGTAAGTCATGAAATCGTCGTTTTAAAAGTCAAACTGTAGATTTGGTGAAACTATAAACAATAATTAAGAAATAATGCAAATTAATATGGTAGTAACAATATTTGTGGCATGAAGGAAAAACTATTTAAGTTTGTTTTCAAAAAATTAAATGCTTAAAAGCCTAACTAAAGTAAATATAGTACCAGATAAATATATTTCTAGATCTAGGTTGTAGATCATTCTGGCTTGTTATCCTGAACAAATCAGTACCAACAAACTTTAATGTTAAATAAACAAATTTTATATGTATATTAATTAATGAAAACAATAAGATTTTTGTTAAAATTTAACTACTAAAATACTAATGAAAAATTTTTCCGTCTGTTTCAGGTAAGCCAAACATTCCAAACTGGACTCCTCCAGTCTTGAAAGGTAGCCTCAATTTATTTAAATTACCTTCGAGTACACTTAATTACCCCAAGTAAAAAAAAACTTGGTCAATTAAAATAAGCAAAGGGTAAATTCATGACCACGGACTCGGTTTATTCGTTCCGATTGTTTCGATCAGGAATCGCGGTGCTGCACGCTCGGAGATAAGAGGACAAATCGAAAGGAGCAAAGGAGGATTAAATGAGCGGAAAGGGAAGAGTTTGAGGCTAAAAAAGAGCTGTTATTGAGTGTCGCGACTAAATCCCCAGACGAGATAGACTCGATCGCGGATTAACCTCGGATTCTCCATTTTCGAATTTGCACACTTTTTTTGTTCTTTTTTTTCTTATTTGGGTTAAGTGAGTTTTGTATTTGAGTACGAAAAGGCTTCACTCGTAGTAAATATTTTACTTTTACCCAGTGACGGCAAATCTTTCGTAGCTTTCTTAGCTTACATGGAACGAAGAGTACTGAACATTATTTTCGCGGCAAAAGTGTGTTTTATTTTCTTTATCGTGTAAAAAACAAGATTTCACTGCATAAGTTGTTTCTATTCCTATTTATTCTTTTTTAAATTTTAAAAAGTTTTTTAACGTTTTTAGATTGGCAAAACCTTTTCTTGTATCTTTTCACGCGGAAAGATGAGTAAATAACACTACTTTCGTGGCAGCACTGTATTTTATTTTCTTCACCATGAGATAAACAGCTTTTTTTTACTATTCTCACAGTCTTATCGTGGCTAATGTTTTAAATTTTCTTTACATGTGGAAAACAGTGCATTCAACATTTTTTTCGTGGTAATCGCGTTTCATGTCAAAGCTTACTTTCACTACTTTTATCACGTCAAAATCACTCTTATCAGGAAAAAAGTTATCTCTCTTCTTGGAGTAAATATCTTCGAGGGTGCGAACGAACCCGGAATCCGTAGATCTCCCTGGACATATCCAGGCTTAATTCCCTCGCATCTGCGTCACCCTTTCCCTTCTTCCGTCTTCCCCGTATCGGATTATCCTATTGGCGCATGCGCGTGTGTGTTTACCACTAATTGCATTCCCAGTTTGTAAATAATAATTTCCCGCCACGTGGAAAAATAAACATTTATACTTTTAGATGGGGGAATGGGGATGGGGTACTTTAATCCAAGCGGGCTCGGCTTACTAGACAGACAAACGTCAAGCGAGGTGTCGATCTTCCAGCGGTACTCGAGTGTTTGCCGGACTCGGACCGAACTAAAACTTGTGTTTCACCGAAACTCTATACTTTTTTTCTCTCTCCCCTAAGAGTTCGAATCGATAAATGGGCGGATGAATAAATGCCGAGTGACTGCTGCAAATGCCCATGTCGAAGTTAACGGGACTTTTATTTGTTGTACTTTTTCCTTTGTTAAGTGACGGTCAGATTACGATGTGTGACGTTTCTGACAGTTTTTCGCGACGGTCATTTTTTACTTTTCTGGGATTGATGACAATCAGATTTTCGAATATGTCGATCCAGTGACAAAAAATTATGATTTGTTTGTATGTTGAGTGACGGTCAAGTTTCAAAATCATGACAAACATTATGGTTTTGTGACTGTCAGAACTGTAGAATCTTTAGGACAGTCATTTTTAATTTCTTTGGGATTAATAAAAATCAAGTATTCGAAATTTAAACTAACATGACGGTCTTTTGAGACAAACACTTATTATTTATCTGATATCTTGACGATTGTTTATCTGATATCGAGACAATTGTTTAAAAATTGCATTTAGTGACAGTAATGTAAGTAAGCATAACAATCTCGGAAAAGTAACGAATTTCGGAAGCTGATAAACGAAAACAAAACGCAGGCCGTCGAAAAAATAAAGCCGTCGTCGAGCGTCGTTGGTAGAGTATCTCTCGAGTCTCATAAATATTTATACATCTGCAGACGTACTCGCACCATTACTTCTTCTTCTTCTTCTTCCCCGGATTGTGTTATTCCAACGATTTTTTCTTCCCTTTTAGCGGACGTAATTGGAAACCGGAACCGTCCCGGATTCTTATTTCATCTCTCCCGGAGAAATTACTCGGTAATTGATTTTTCACGTAATCCAACACAACCCACGGGGTTGTTTTTTAAAAAAAATTTTGGAAATTTTTTGATAAACGTAAATCGTGGGGTGGACGCGAGGGTGAAAAAGAATGCCGGGGCAATTACCCCCGGAATTCCGGGCACGCGAGCCAGCAGCGTACTTTTATCCTCCTGCTTCTTTTTGCCCCAGCTCGTATGGAGCCAGGGAGAAGGTGAGATTTTCAGTGATGCTTGTGCTTTCGTGATTAATGTTTATTCCTCGTGGCCTGCAACACTTTCAAACGCCTTTTTTTACCTACGCTAGAGCTTTTTTTTTAATTTCTTCTTTTCATTTTTTTACTAGTACATTTTTTAAGGGAAGAATATTTTTTAAAAACCTTTGAGGATTTAACAGTTTTTTAAGACTTCTTTTCATGAGAAATCGTCAATTTTTCAATATTAGTTTGTTTTAGAGGCATTATTGATAGAACTTCACACATTTGGAAACAATCTTTAACTTTCTTGTAGAAAGTAGTTTTAAGGCGTATTTTCATGAAAAATGTTTATCCGTCGTGACTTTAACAGTTTCAAACGCTTTTTTTTTAATTTTTATGGTGTATTTTCATGAAAAATGTTGATTTGTAGGTTTATTGTGCAGGCTGGAACAATTTTTAATGTGTCTTTCCATGAAAAGGTCATCAATTTGTCAGTTTGAGTTCAGTTTTTGTTTGTTTTTACTTATAGGTATCTATTTTATAGGGAAAACTAGTCAAAATACACATTTAGGAACATATTTCGGCGTTCTGACGGAAAAGTGCTTTTGAAGACTTATTTTCATGAAAAATCAAGAATTTTATTTTATCATTGATAATTCATTTTAAACGCTTTTTAAGAGTAATTTTTTAAATATTTTATATTTTTTTAGAAATAGTTTTAAATATTTATACGAATGCAAGAATACTTTTAAAGACTCATTTTCATGAAAAAATGTTTTTTTGTATTTTTGCTCCACTAATACATAAAATAATCTAAAACATCCTGTAAATGTAATTAGTCTTAAACGATATTACCGAGATAAAAAAAAAAGGTGCTCAAGGCGTGTTTTCATGAAAATGAACTAATTCATCGTTCCAACGCGACGCATTAACATAACCGATAAATTAATAAATTCCTTTCGCTGCAAGTGCACGGGTTTCAAAATCACGCCTAGGTTAATCCAGATTGACGCGGTATCGAACAATGCGTTAGTTCGAATCGAATAAAATATATCGCGTCGCGCATAACTCTTCCGGTTTTTTTTTTACGAAGACCCAACCCGAAAAAAACGGTATCGAGCGGCAAACACTCAAAAGACCCTCGTAATCTTGAAATACACTCGTAACCCAAAAATAAAGCCGATCCGCGGAACGTAAACTTTAATTCGCTACGCGAGGAGGAGAAAAAAAAATGTGCAGCAGCAGCGACTTTTTTATCCGCTTAGTCGTGGGCCGGCGCTAATAAGAAGGATTCCGGAATCGCAGTAAAGTGGGATTTCAGATGGAAAATTTTATTCTTTTGGATTTTTTTAAACATGAATTTTGAGGTTATGTGGTACTTATTTTCTGAGGTGCTTGGTTATTCCATCCAGAGTTTAAAATTTTTTTAGAGAGGATTAAGAAATGGTTTCTTTTAGTAAAATTATTATACTTTGAATGAATTACGATTTAAACCTGAAAATGATCCTTTTTATACTATCTTTAAAAAAAACTTGGTTTATTTTATTATAAAACTAAATATTTTTATTATCATTTATTTATCAATTTTTCATTCAACTCTTTTAAATAAATTAATACTAACATACTAAAAAATTAAAATCAATAAAAAAACAATTTTTTATACAACAGTAAGAACTTACTCACTTATTCCACAATTTTTTTAAAAGTACTCTTATGCTATGTATCTCATGTGTGTAGACTTTAAATTTTCACTTTATTAATTCTGATTGTCTGATTGTTAAATTATTTATTTTATTTAAAAATGTTTGTATTAAATTTGTATACTTATTATTTTTATTATTTTTATTTTTAGAACTGAGGAGGCTTTTGAATACTAAAAAAGCGAAACTTTGTAGTAAATAAAAATATTTGAACAGTGAAATCCGTTAGTATCAATTCTTTTAATTCAAACATTTATTTATTTATTTTATTCATTATTAAGCATTAAAAATTTTTTTATTATTATTATTATTTTTAACCTTCAAGAAAATAATCTTGGATGAAAAGACGTTGTTTTTTCTCGAAAAATTTTTTCGGGGCGTGGACAGGAAGCCCGCCAGATGTTGGGTCGCGTGGCCCGGCCAGCCCCTTTCTTTTAAAAAAAGTTCTTATCTCGGTGCTGGACCCCCGTAATTAGTGGCTGAGTTATGGTCATTTATTTTAAAAAGTCCTCTTAAAAACTCGCGACACCTGTTGCCTCGTAAAAAAAGATGAATTCTTCCTTCGTTGGAGTTGCAGCATTGTTTGCACGCACTCGACGCGCACGCTTCTTAGAAGTCGGGGATCCTTAAACTCCTTAGGTATTCGACGCGTGCGTGTGTGACGAACTAGAGGGAAGTGATGAATAGTCCTTGTTGTTGGTACCGCTTCTCCTTTGCCGGGTGATTTAAATACTCAATACTTCGAAGCTCAATTTTCTAAATGAGTTTTTTTTCATTTTGAGTCTTGCGATGACAATAAAGGACACTGAAGTGAGAATTTTTTCATGAGAGTCAGCCTTAAGTGGTTCTGTGCATGTTTTCAACACCAAGTTTTACTACCGAAGGAAAAAAATCAATTTGTGTTTGTAATCTTTAGGGATATTTTTGTAAATGCATGTATGAATTTCAAAAGCCACCCATAAGGGATCAAAAAGTTTTCATGAAAATAAGCCTTGAAGTACTCTTCCGCCTTTATAAAAATTTTCATAACAGTATGATCCGTAGAAAAAGATAAGTTGGCTATTTTCTGTTTATTATAAACATTTTAAACACTCTATTACCTCGCTATTTTTTCATGAAAACAGCCTTAAATACTCTCGTCAACTGAAAAACGATAAAATTGTCGAATTCCAGTCGCACTATTTTATTCAAATAATTCTCGCGCATCGATCCAATCCTGCCCACCGACATTTTAATTAACACCCCGAAAAATATTCATGAAAATCCACCACATGGTTGTTCCCTCCGGAAAATAAATCAAACTCGGGGGTTGGGTGTAGGCAGGCGAAACTTGGAAAACTGCCACATCACGCTTAATCGTTCCGCCTCCTCCTCCTCCGCTATTTTCCTTTGATCGGTGCTGCTGCTGCGTCGCTCTTTTTTTTTTTTTCATTTCTGCTCGGCTCCCGCTCTTATTGCACACACACGTTCATTTGTGTCTTTTGTCTCCGGCCTGGTTATTGAATTTTTCGCGGGGCTTGATTAATTTTCCTCCCCGAGTCTCGAGTGATGTTCTTTTTATTTTATATAAAAAAGAGTGGGGGGGGGGGGGGATTTAGACACCGCAATAAAACACTCTTTATCTTCCCGGAATGAACAAACAAGCCTTTACAGCCTATGGTAAGAAAATAAAGAAGCCAGCTTTGTGTTGCCGAGTTCACGCCCTAACCTGGAAAGTCATTATTCCTGAGGGGAGGATATCGACGCTACACACTCGCGGGTTTGCCCTTTGGGGGTTGGAGTTCGAGAGTTTAGACGGAAAAAATATCAAAGCGGCGAGGGATAACATAAGCAGGGGGTCAGATAAATAAGCTTAAGGGTTTTTAGTTTTAGATAAAACTAAGTTTTTGGGTTTTTTTTTTCGTTGAGTGTTGGCAGAGCTGACTCTAAGGGAGATTTCGTAACTATCCGAACATGGTTTATAACCTAAAAAAAAGTCATTCAATTACCTATTTGACACTTTGGGTAGTCTTAGAATAAGGTCTGAGTATTACTTCTTGAAAATCTTTACGTACTTTCTGAAATACGGACCGATTTCGAAAATCTGCAAAGACTAGTGATAAAAAAAAAACTACTTCTAGCTATCAAATTTCTTGAGAAAGCCGATACGGTTATTTCAATTATTTAAATTTAACAAAGAATCGAATTCTTAGAACTGCCATTCTCTGGGCTCTGCTTAGAATTTACTGCTAAAGAAGCATAAATGTAAGAATTATAAATAGTTTGTTCATTTGGTTTATTTACTCATTACATAAATTATTCAAATTCTAAAATCACTTTGAAAACAATGAAACTTAGAATATTTCAAAAATATAATTCTAAAAAAAAAATAATTTCTCAGAATCCACTTGAATTTAAAAAATCAAATGAAACTGATTTACTCAAGCTGAAAAAAAAATCAATATTTTAAAACTGTTTGTAAAACTCCTTCCCAACGTTGAAATTTTCATGCTGCACTTTCGGTAAAGCGCGCGGCCCTCGGTCGTAACTTTCTAAAAAACCCCTTTTTCACCGTAAAAATACATATTTTAATAAAAAATGAACGCCCGTAACTCGGCTAAAACTTTGGATTTTACGAGTCCGGTCGATAATGTTAAAAAAAAAAAAGGAGGCACTAGACATGAGAGTTTTGCACATTCGAAACCCGTTTTACTCTCATCTGACCGACTCGGAATTTAAGGACGCGATTATCGATATCTCGGATCTCCTCCTGGTTTTGTTTCCCTTCCCAGACAATGCGCGAAATGCTTTTTTTTCTTGTTCTTTTGCGATTTACGGAACGATATTAAATTGCCCGAATTTACATTTAGTGGTTGGCTAAACTTCGAAAGGCACTTTACTGCTGCTGGTTTCTTTTTTTTTTTATGGGGTTGGGTTATCCATCATTTTATTCTACGAGCAATGAATTGGTAACACTGATCGGACGCGATAGAGATCGATGATCGATCCGTATACGATTCTTATCCGAATACATTAAAACTTTAAAATCAGGCGGACATTAAAAAATTAATTCTTATAATTCTGCTTTTGTTAATAGGAAGAGTTTAAACTATTGACGCAGTAAGTTGATTCTACAAATTAAAGTTTCAGAATCGATTTTTTAGACAATTCTAAGAATTCTAAGAAGTGACAACTTAAAGAAACTTAAAGAAAATCGATTCCAGGAATTTGATCTGAAAAATTAATTCTTTAAATCCCGTGATTTTCGTATAATTTTACAGTTAAATTTTAAGAATTAACTATGACGTACAATGTCGATACTGAGATTTAAAGTTTTTCATCTTCAAAAATTAACGATTAAAGAACCCGGAGTCAGAAATTTAATTCTCAGAAATGTTCAGTGTTCCAGAAAAGCACAGTGCAAAGAAAAATTCGAGATTTACTCGGCGATCTTACCTCGAGATTAAATCCCCTCCGATCGGTTAGCAATCGATCGTCGGCGGTCAAACAGTATCCTCGGTACAAATTTTACGACATTTGGACTCCTTCAGAAGATCCCAATCTTAATTGGCCCATTACCAGCGTATGCATAATGCATCTCCATTAAAATCTTGCCTCCCTAAACGTTCCCTCATTAAAACCGCGAAAAATAAAAGAAAAAATTTTAAGCCAAAAAAGTTTGAAAGTATCATTAAGAAAAGTCGTAAAGAGAGGGACGCGACGTCAATCAGAGGAGTTAGTCAAAGGACCGTGGACGACTGCCACCGGAAGTAGCTCCGGTTTATTTTCGCACTGCTTCCGAGTAGTACACGTTTGTCGTCGTTCGCTTTAGCAACTACGCGTGCCAGAAGGGATTCAACTTGATGAGACGTCGCGGCCATAGGTTTCGTTTGCTACCTAAAGCAATGACAGCTCAAAATTACCGTCAACCAATTTTGGGTATTCAATTTTTTATAGTATGATATTGAAAATTTTCTATCAAAATTCTTTGAGCTTTTTTATTGTTACCGAAGTGCAGAGGTAAGAATCGTCGTCACATGACTGTTAGTTATGGGTTATTGAGGTAGTATAAAGAAATGACCGTCAGATAATTTAAAATTTTACGGGTTGTTCGTACGGTACGAAATAAAAATTATTATCAACATCTTTCTTTGATTGTTATTAACAAGTCATTAATAAACTATGAAAATTGACCGTCATAAATATTGGAAAATTTTCTGACAGTAATTCGTGTTTGAGTGACTGTCATGAAACTGAAAGCTTTTTTGACCATCCTCTTACATTTAAAAATGACGTAACTGTAAAAGGTTTCTTTGACTGTCATTTTTGAAATTGTAGCCGGTAGTCCATTAAATGATGGTCAAAAATTCCAAAATTTTTTACATAACAAATACTCAATCTTGAGAAATTTTTTTAATAAAGTGTCGTTAATTCTTTGAAACTAATACCAGAAGCAAAACAAGAGAAAATAAAAATGGATGAACCTTTTTTCTTGCCAATAGAAGTTATTATTTCCCCCCGAACAACAGCAGCATCTGCAGGCCATAATCCAAAAATACTCAATACCCACAACCGGGGTATTTTTCGGTCACTATATAGAACTACCGTCCTAATAACGGAGACCGCACACGTGGCGCAGGCGCGATAATAGCATCTGGTCCTTGTTACCCTGAGTTATTAATTAGCCTTTTTCTCGGTATCTTCTTTTTCGCCTAAATTTTGAAGTGGCGGTGGTTTTGCAGGGAGCAAGAGGGAAGAGAAACTTTTTAATAGGACTACCACCGGGGGGAGCTTTAAAGTGCCTACTTGCCGGCCGACTTTTAATTAAATCTAAACGACGCTGGAAGCTTCCCTGCACTGGGTTACGCTTCCTGTAATTCAATCATTTTTTGGGAAGTTGGATGACGGAGCTGTTTTTTACGTGCTTTAAATGACAAGTGGGGATTAGTTTGAAGAAATAAATCGCACCGTTTCGTTGCAAAGAATAGTTAAAGCTCGGATTCCTACAAACCTGTAGTTCATAACTTGATGGTTAAATGACGATCTTTATAATTTTACGAATAAAACATTAATACACAGTGTTGACACTTTTCTCGATAAGTGTTCCACGAAAGCTCAGCTAGCCATGTCTATTTGTAGAATCTAATTTTAAAATTGAGTGATAATACAATATTTTTGATACAAAAAACTCCGCTACACAGTCATGTTTACCCATAAGTATATTTACAACATGAAACCTCAACACATTTTTATAGATGGATTCAAGACGGAACTCAACCGGCCAATCTATGTATTACTCTTCGCAGGAGTTTGATGGATAAGTTCCGTTACAAAAGATAACCCCTCACCCTTGACCAGGGCCCTCGATCAATCACTTTTTTTATCTTTTTTTGCCAAGGATGCAGATAAGGGCCAGGTGTTGGGCTTGATTATTTCAGGACTGCCAGGAGGATTGTAATTGAGTATCGATCGCGGTGGGCGAGAAGAAGAAAAGTTTGTCGCGGGATTGGATTAGCGGAGGAGTGCGTTTGTTTCGGGAGCCTGATGGAAACGGGATTTCAAAATAATTAATACCACGGCTGATTGAAAAACTACGCTGTGGGCTTGAGCGGATAGAGATAAGAATGCAATTAACTTCGTTCGTACGGTTGCCTCTTTTTTTTTCGTGGTTTAGGGTTAATCGGAGTCGAGACAATATTGAAGCTTGGTACTGATAGCTTGACGAAAAAGCTCTATTGTGGAGTCTTGAGAATATTTTTGATTTTTTCTTGTGGTAGACTCAAATTTAAAGTTGACTTATGGAACAATGACAGTAACAAAAATGATCATTTAAAACTGCATACAAGACTTGAACTTATAATTTTGCATTACCAGTCTTCAAATGTAGAATTTCTTCCATTTTTCAATTCACATACTAATCATCTTACGTATACATGTATGATGTTGAACTATATCCTAATCAAACTTATCTAATTTAAAGTTCCTAAAAACAACCATTATTTATTGTGTATAAGAGATTCGTCAAATGAGTAGTCATTTAGAATATTTAACCTTGACACGTAAAATTAGTCCAGTGATCAATCACCAATCGAATCCCATCCCGATAACGTCACGGTAATCGAGTACCTAATTATCAAAGCGAGTCTCGATTTAACACCTCATCAAACCTTATAAGCGTCGTTGAACTTTTTCCCTCCCTCCCTACCCATTAAGCCTTTTTTCTCTCCTTCCTCTCCTCTTCTCTCGAGCATTAAACTTAGCTCACGCATGCAAATGGGTCTCGGTCTTTGATCAACCCCCGAATGATTTTTCTGTTCCAGGTGAGTCAATAAGTCTCGTCAAACACAGCCGATCTGGGTAAAATTGATTCCGCTTTATTCTACGGTATATTTGGGTAAGGAGTTTTGATGGGATGGAGTTTTGGTTATTACGGTGATATCAGTTTACCGAGCGAGAGTAGAAGAAGAAGAACAAGGAAGAAGGGAGGATAATGTAGGTACAATGTTACTTGCACCGGCTCTAAGATACCTACCCCCCAGGAAGTTTACATTGCGGCTCGGAGTAATAGACTATTTTGCGGTAGATGTACCCGTGTAAAAACGGGGAGGGAGGTTATTTCCATAAAAATTCATACGACCGCGATGCTAAACGGAGATACGAGTTTATACAATCGTAAGAATGAGAGTTTTGGGCTTACGAATGTGGGGACTCAATTATAGATGTAGAACATCGTGGTTTTATAAGACTCTTAAATAGTCATTTATTTATTAAGAATAATTTTCATTGAGAGTTCAAAAAGTTTAACTGGGAAAAATTTTTGCATTTTGATTCAAACTTTAGAAACTCGTGGGTCTTTGCTTACTACATAATCAAGTTCAATTTAAAATGTACAGTCAATTCAAAATTTCATAAATATTCTTGGAAGTCTAAAAAGTTTCCAAAACTAGAATGTCGCAACTCATGAGTCGAAAGACTCACCAGTCTTTATTCAAAAGTACCTTAACTCAACTCAACATTAAAAATTCCTTTAGTAGACTAAGAAGCCTTAAAGCTGCTACTTAAATATTGTAAGACTTTTTTACATCGGACACAATCTGACTTAGTATTCAGAATCCTCAAGAATCGCCTTTTTCGAAAACTCGTCACTTTTATTAGCGAATCGCCAATCAAGAAGATCCAAGTCTCCCCTTTGTCTTCTCGGTTAGCATAATGTCAAATTATCAGGAATCCGTCCGTCATTGTCTCTCCTCTCCCCATTGTCCCTCCCGCGGAAATGTAAATACTCTCCGGGCAATCAGCCCGATTGGTCTGCTGGTGCATTGTAGCAGTGGAAACAAAAAAAAGACACGTATAAAACAGCGTGTACCGCGATTAATTACTCGCGCTCAATTACGTCTCGCGCCACGACAATGCATGGGAAGCGAGGGAAGCCCTTGACTCTTGAGAGCTTGCGGAAGCTTAGCTCAATTCACCGCGAAATTGAATTATGCATTTTAGATTACTCGAACCACGCGAGCGCTTCCGTTGTTCTAGTAATTACAGACCGAATTTTGGTTATTACTTATTGGGGTGGTTCTCAAATTTATTGTATTTTTAATTCGATATTCCTAAAACTGTTTTAAAGTTTCTTTTGAAATTAAGATCAATTCTTTAGTCCAATCCCAGTTCTAAGAATTCAAATTCCTTAATTCTGCGAATTCAATTTTCACGAAAACCAAATTCGTAGAACCCTCTTTCTTTAAGTTTTTACATATAAAAATTATTGGCTCAACAATACACTTTGAATAAAAAATTAAAAAAAAAAAAAAAACTTTTCCTGTAGTCTTCATTGAGATTTGTAGTTGGGGTTTGCAGCTTATTTTTCTTTCGAATCTCGTTACATATCCGGTGAAAACCGAAAATCCCTCGGATTAGTCGCGCGTCACGCGCTGCACCCGGGGTCGCGGGCGACAACAATCGCCCTGATATTTCAAACACCGGTCGAAAAAATTTGGCCAATCGAATTACCCCACCCTGCCAACACCCTGCAGTACCCGACCAAAATATCGAGCTTTTTTACACGCTTTTTTTGATTGACGCTTGAGCGTTTTTTAATCGCGTTATTCAATTGTTCGAATCCTTTTTTTTTGCTTAATAAAGCTTTATTGTTTCGATAATCTTCAAATAATTCAGGAGATTTATGGTTCTTTAATAAGGAAACTGTCTATGAAACTTAATTTTTTCATTTTTTAGTCTGTTGTTAGGGTTATAATATACTCGATGGAACAAGGAACAAGACCGGACCTTTATACATATAAGCGGGTTTTTAATAAAGATATTTTTACTAAAATTCAATTATTCAACATTTGTTTTCGCTCATTGTAGTTGTTATCAAGGTTAGTTATATACATAGGAACAAGAACACAAGGAATAAGGAATAAGATGATAATCAGATTTTCCTGTAATTTATGAAACTTATATGTAAAATTGTGAAAAAATAGCCACTCATAAGCCAGAATTCATAAAAATGATTGAAAAGCTTGGAGCTCGGTTCCGAGCAATTAGAGTTTATCAAATCCCGGGGATCGATAAACGGTTCTCTCAGTTAGCAAACAGACTGTTTGTTCGGAATGAAAAAAAAAATAGTAATAAAAAGTAGTGGAGGAAAACAATCAGCGAAGGGAGAATCGATATTTACGGGAGCCAAATCTTGGAGGTAAAGGTAATATCTTCTGGTATATAAGAGGGGGATGTTTACAGGGAGAGAGAGGGCTGCTCGGACCGAGAAAGTAATGACTCCACTCGGGAAGATGAAGCAGCAGACGGAAAATTCAACTCCTTTTACGACCGAGCCGTCCTTTCTCGGCAGCCTCCTTTTTATCGGGGACTAACTTTTCAAAACGGCTGCTGGATTTTTTTTTTTAATTTCTCAGACTCCCGCTCTATTCAGATATTCGTGATTGCCACAATGCAAATAAAAAGTGACCGTTGGAAGTAACATTCATTATACTACAGATTCGATTCCTTACTGGACTCTTAGAAAAAAACTTAGTTTAGCAATCAAAAATTTTACTCGTAGAGCATACATACACGTTAAATGTAAATTTAAAAATTTCTAGTATCATCGAAGAGATTTAAAAAACAAAGTTAGAATTGCATAGCTTTTTTATCTCGTTAAACTTTGACCAGCAACTTGACACAGTTTGAGTAAAGAAACCACAAAGGCGGCGACAATGGTACTCGATCAAGTAGAAGAGAGAAAAAAGATCTTTGATCCAGTTCGCAAACAAGTTATTCCCGGTAGCTCAAGAATAAAAAAACGGTCTTTCATCTTCTGGAATTATTTAAACTCCGATCGAAGAAGAAAAACAAAGAGAGAGGAGAGATGCTAAGCAGGCCTTGGCCAAACGGGATCATTGGACTATCATCGAATCCGCAATACTCGTGAAAAATGTCGGCTTTGTTGTTTTCTTTGGTTCAATCGGGATGGAAATGAAGAAAAAAAGTCTTATCGAATCCCACTTTGTACATAAAACAGAAGCGTGAGAATAAAGAAGAAACGGTCTCGTCAAAGAGAACAACTCGGTATGCACGGTTCCGTGATAAACAAACGCTTTGATTTATTTCACAAGCAGACTGCAGAAGAGAGAAAGTTTAACGAACCGAATTTATTTTTTCTTCTCTCTCTCTCTTACCTACCGGTCACACAGGATTTATCTCTTTTTCTTTTTTTCCGCACAAAAAAAGCTTTACTGTGGATTTCAATAAAGGATCTACTGTTTTCATCTAACTTTGTGCAAGTCAAAAAAGTCGAAGTTTTTATTTTTATTTATTAATTATTTACAGTAATACTGATTTCTGAAAAAAGTAGTAGTATTGCATTCCCGACTGTAACCACATTGAAATTTTGTGATCAATTTTAATTATTGTTTGTTAATTAAGTATATAAAATTAAACAGTCACTTATTTTTAATAATATTTTTGTCTCTTCTTTCGATTTATTTAAGTCATATTAAAAAAAAAAAAAACATAAAAAATAATATTTATTCAACTCATACCTCTTAGATAGTAAAATTATTTGATACTTAAACATTAAATTGTAATGATTTATTTACTGATTTTTTGTTTAAATAAATAACATTGTTTATGAATATTAATATTAAATACATGAATTTTTGAGTGTCGCGTGCTTACATCGCGTCCCCGGGGATTTCCTTTTGGGTGCGCGCGAGCCGGCATTCAAATTAAGGATTTTCGCGAATCGGCGGTCAAATTTGTTTCCAAAACTCTTTCAAATAAATTAGATTTATCCGTAACACCGTTGCCCTTATGAATCACTAAAAAAACTGTATTCTCCAAAATATTGAGCCGAGAGTGCCGCTCGATGCACGTGATGCAGCGGGCGGGTAAATAATTAAAAAGTTCTTCCTTGGGACTCTCAGGTTTCCTCCACATACTCCGCCTTAAAAACTTATCCGAGTTCCCACGCGTTCAAAAGTCGATTCGTCTGTGTTTGCGTATGCTAAAAGAGAAGGAAGCAAGTAAGGAAGAAAAAAGAATAAGCGTCGCGTGCGTGGAACTCTACCGAAACAAACTTGCCCGCGATTGAATTTTAAACTTTCTTTCGCCCCCGTCGAGTAACTTTCCAACCGAATTGTTTTAATTTTATCGACCTTTCCAATTCCCCCGCTTAATTATCGCTTTTTTTAAATTTTTAAGTCTCGTTAATTTTAGCAAGCTAAATAAATAAAAGAGCGTGTTAATTAAAATCGAATCGTTCCTGGCGTGAAAAAGAAAAAAAAAAAGGCAGCGTCAAAGCGCTTGCAAACACACACACGCGAGTAGCGAGAGGCTTTAAAATTGCGAAATCCTTCATTACGAGTTGAGCAGCGTCACGCCCACGCTCTTTGATTCAAAGTCGCTAAGCGTTCGATTAATTTTACCGTGGAATTATTATTCCGGTTCGCGCGTGTTCGAGTGGATTTAACCAATTAGCAGACAATGATTTATGGTTAACCACTACGGGAGATTTTTTGGACATTGCCTTGGAAAAATTAACTCATATTAATCAGTAATCGATTGAAATATATTCCATGAATGAGTCCTCTTTTACCTCGGTTATCTTATCTTAATTTTCTGTTTCATTAACTGTCGTCTCAATCAAGAAATATTGATAATTCGAAGTTTGAGTGCAGACTCTTTAACCATAATTCCAAGTTAGAAGCCAGACAATTAACATCAGCATGTATATCTACAAAAAAGGGTACAAAGGTCGTTTTTAAAATATTCCTCTCTCTTTGGATGTATGTATCTCGAAGAAGGTAAAAACGTTGGCGCGTGAAACGATATTCCGATATCAGTCACGCACAGGACCCTTACGTTACTCGTGCGCCAGTTGCAAAAGCATTCCCTTGTTTCAGGGGCTAAAAAAGAGGAACGCAGCACACTTTTCGTCTGAAAGCTCTGGAAAAAGTTTCTCTCTTCCTCGCTTATCCTTTTTTTTCCCTTCTCTTCCCTCCACCTCGATTTTATCCTTTCTTTTTCGAGACGTGATACTTGCATAATTTTGGTAGACAATGCTTCTTTTTAGAAATACGTCGATTAACTTATACTTCCTTAATGATTCTCTTCCCGTTTCGCGGTGTAAAAAGTGTTTTGAGTGTCCATCAATTTTGAAGTTTGTTTGCAGTACCGAAAGCCGGTGGTATCGTCACCAGGCATCATCCTTAAACACACGACTCCTCAACTCCCCGCTGGCACGATTCTCTCCGCACGGTAGCTCTGGAAAAAAAAAAGAAAAAGAAAAAGGTAATCGAAGAAACTGAAATCCCGAGTCGGTCACGAGGAGCCATTATCTGGATCCACGCGGGAGCCACCGCTCGACTGGCTGCCGGAGTGATCTAATCGGACGAGAGGGGGCAAAGAGGGGGACTCGTAAAACCATAAGCCGGACCTGCGATTTTTTGATACCCCAACCCCCCTGAGTTTCTCTCTTTCTTTCTTTCTTTGTTCCTGCTTCTCCAAAGGGCCACGGTCGTTATGCGTCTTTGACCCCCTCCCCCTCATACTTTTTTCTAAAAGTTTTACGTCTTGGCTGACCACCTGGTAGTACCTCAAACTTATATTTACTCAGTTACACTTCAATCGTGGAGTTTAAATGACAAAGCAGCCACCTGGCGGATGTCCAAAGTATCTCGTAATCAGTTTTACTAATACTTCCATTATCACACTTCAATATTGTGATGAAATAGCCATCTAGTGGCAACATTGTATCATCATGGTGATAACGGTGAAGTAATCCATTATTACTTACCATTACGCTTACACGATCGAACTTTGATTGTGGGATTAAGCGTAGCCACCTAGCGTGATGCAGAATTCAATTAAAAACTCATTCGGAGTATGATTTGAGCGTAATCTCGTGTAATACCGGTGTGCTCGGCAGTTTATCCCGTAAACTCCTCCGGATTGAATCTAGCCGGGTAGCGAACTAAAGCCATTTCGAGTCTCGGTCTTCGCCTCCTCCTAAAAACATCCAATAAGAGAATGCGAGGCATAAGTTTTGCAAACTACTTCCACCCCTCTTCGTAAGTATAACGACCAGCCGGACGTCGTCCCCGCTGCAGTCACGTAGCTAGACGCTTCCACGGATTAAATTGCGAATCGTAAAAGCCGCGACTGAGCATAAGTCAATATGACCTTAATGGGCCTTCCTACTCTACCCTTCTTTGTTATGGGTGGATAAAAAAAAACTAGGGGGAGGGGAGCTTGTTTCTTGGTTTTGGGTGGGGGAGGGGCCAAACTCGACTTTTAAAGTTTTTCGAGAATATTCTACTGTTTGTTTCGTTTTATTGGTATTTCTTATGTGTAAGAGATTAACCATAAATAATCTGCAATGAAAGTTTAATAGGAAAAATTTTAGGTTAGGTCCTTACTTAATTTCATGTACTTTTCTTTTCGAAAGATATTTATGATATACAAAAGAAAAACGTTCATTTAATTCAAAAACCATCATTCATCGTCTTACCACGAATTCAATTGTAACTGCCACTTTGATAAAAAAAAAAAAATCATTAATCTTGGTTGTACCAGATTCATAATAATAGAGAGAGTTGAGCGAGTATCAATCCGAACGAAGCTAAGCCGCGCGGAGTTGGTCAGTCAATGACGCTAATTAACCCGAGATTCGATCTTCCGCTCGCCGAAGCGCGTGCGATCGGACATTTTGATTTAATCGCTCCGACAGATCATTGTATTCGAAAGTATACTTTTTTTTTTTTTTTTTTTTTTTTTTTTTTTTTTTTTTTTTTTGAGAGCAGGAGTGAAAAAAATTCAGATATTCGGCCGAAATATCCACGTTAATTTCCATATCTCCTGGCTGCTGCTGACCCTTTTATGCCGCGGTGTACTCGAGCGAGAGTTTTGCTGATTGAAAAAACGGACGCGGGCAATGGGAATGCGAAGAACTTCCACTCGACGGAAGGAGAGAGAGAAGTTTATTTATTTTTTGAAAAAAGGGTATGAATGCGGTCAGTCGTATTGTTCGAAAATCATAAAACATTTTTTTTTTTTAAGGCACTCTTTTGTTGAAAGTATTTTATGAATTGAAGAAAAATTCTTGTGTGGTTTTGTAAAATTTGTTCACTGTTGAAACTTAAGAAAAAAATAATAGTTAAATCAAATTTTTTAAAATATTGATAATTATCATTATTCTTTGATATTAAATTATATAAAGCTGGAAATCTTTATTTCTAAGTAAAAAAAATAATTAAATCCGACTTTTGATTAAAAAAAAAAAAAATTATTTGAAAAAATAATATTGTAACAAATGTTTATGGATTGATAAAAACTATAATTTTGTGGCATTAAACTAATGTAAATATTTTTTTCTACCTAGAAAAAACAATAATTAAGCTCAATTTGAAATTTTGAGAAAATAATTGAATTAATTAAATTAATTTTTTTAAATATTACTAAATATTATAATCTTGTAAAATTAAATTGTGTTGTATATTTAGTTACTGAAAATATTTTTTATCTTAAAAAAATTAAAAAAAAAATTAAAAAAATATGAATAAATGTTATTATTTAATTATGACCAATAATGATTAAGTGTGATTTTTCTAAATAATGATCATGATTTTATTTAGAAAAAAGTAAAAACGATGGTGTTGTGTAGGGTGGGATAAAATGGAGAAGCAGCAGCAGCAGCAATCTCTCCTTCTTCTGGTGTAGTAGCAAACTCACTTGTCTCGGCGTTGGCGGCTTGGCGCACCTTATATTCTACCTGGGCGCCCGGAGCGAACTGCATAATTCATGGGCCAGCTCCTTGCTCTGTCTTTACACGCTTATCTTGCGGGAGCGTCTTCCTCTAATTTTACTTCGATTCTCTCTCTTTGATACCACCGCCTTTTCTCTAGTTTTGCCAGCTCTATCATTTACATTAGACTACAGGATTCTCCCTGCGATATTTTGGGTTACGAGACTCGAGAGTCTATCAAACTTACAAAAATGCTCTTAATCAAGCTTTTTTATATCACTATTTACATAACCTATTGGTTGACAAGCTCGTTGACAAGCCTTACAGCGTAAAGCTCAAATATCGTGTTGGAAGTTTCAATCTACATCATAAATTATAGCAAATAGATTTTAATAAAACATATTCATTTAGATGTATAACTTGCAAGCGCTGTCGTCGCAATCAGCGTCGTTGCCTTCGTCGTTGCACTTGCAGAGCTTGCATCCAGAGAAAAATTCTTCGCCAGGTGGACAATCATTACCGGACTTGTAATTATCTGAAAGCAGATATAAATTTATGATTCATCGTCGTCATTGACGAAATAAAAAGTAAAATCTAGATTTACTTATTGTTTTGGTATCGCAAAGTACTCTTCCGCATCTTCCGTGCATTTTCGAGCCGAAATCGCAGACGCAATAATTACAGTCTATGTAGAGTAATCCACCGAAAGGTATTTCGGGACAACCATGTTTTCTGTACCAATCTTTGGCTGAAAAAATTTTAGTTATTCTCTTAGCCAATTTAAAAGATTGAAACTTTGCATACTTACAGACTCGGACGTCTTCTGAGCTTTTTAATTTTTCCATTGGGTTACCAAGAGTCGTAGAAACAATAAGACTGAGGGCCAAGCAAAAGAGTAAACTTATCGAACTCATTTTCTATGAATAAATAAATGTGAGGTGTCAAGAAATTCGACTACGTGATGGACTGAAAATTCGATGTGCCATTTGCACCTTCGTAATGTAAAATTAATGCAAATAACGGTAATGCAAATACAGCTGTTAAATTCATGATAATGCCATTACTTCGAGTGCTTCAATTTTTGTTTGAAGTTTAGTTTTTACTGGGGCCTTATCCAGTAAAATAATCGTTCGCTAAACTCATCAAAATAGCGTACTGCGCATGCGCACTGAACCCATTTTATTTTTTTTAACGAAAATCGATATTGTTACATTCAAATTTCTGAGAAACATGTGCAAATCACCACTTTTAGCGCACGGTTAGCGTAAAAACAGAAATTTTTCATTTATATTACGATACGACGTCTAACGATATGTTAACGATTTATATCGTAATGAAAAATATCGTAAATTACATTTTAATTCAGCTATTTGAGTAAGCTACCATATATATATGGTAGCTTACTCAAGATGATATATAACATATATATATATATATATATATATATATATATATATATTATAGGTTTAAATTATATATTATTTTTCAATAATAATAAAATAGTTACAATAGTAGTAAATGAAGACAATTTTGAATTTACTTTAAGCAAAGCAAGTAAATAATTTTTTAATGTAATAATATTAAATTAAATATTAATCTTTTATACTCTAAAATTAAGAAAAAAACCGAAAATTTATAAAGTTGACGTAAATTATTAAACACAATCAGAAAATAAAAAAAAAAAAAAGCTTTTAAAAAACATGCTTTTCTTTAAAAAGTTTTGAGAAATTATAAAAAAAACGTACTAAAAAGTAGAAAATAAAATTTTAATACTGCTAAATTCTTTCAAAGTACCTTAAAAGATTTAATATAAATAGAACAAACAACATTTCGTGATGAATCTAAACAAAAGCATGGGGCTCTATAGATGACTTAAATTTAAGGCGTATGACTGTGTTTCATCGATTGCCCCATGATGCTTTTGTTTAGAGTCATCACGAAATGTTGTTTGTTCTATTTATATTAAATCTTTTAAAGGTACTTTGAAAGAATTTAGCAGTATTAAAATTTTATTTTCTACTTTTTAGTACGTTTTTCTTATAATTTCTCAAATTTTTTTAAAGAAAAGCATGTTTTTTAAAAACTTTGTTTTTATTTATTTTTTATTTTCTTCTTTTTAGTCTTGAAAAGAATATTTTTAGCGTAAAATTTTAAATCTTATTAATGTTTAAAATTTGGTTATTATTGAAGTTTTTATCATCTTTTTTACAACTATAATACTTGAAAACATTTTTTTTATTCAAATATATTGATAACTACCAAATTAGAACCCCTGCAGAACTCTTCAAGTCATCCTTACTAAATTTGGCCCAAACTCTCGAAGATGACCTCCAGGTTCCCCAGGTACACCCGTCATCGGCGACCTGGCTGTCCAAGTTCAAACTTCTTTCTCATATGCTCTAAAACACCCCCGAACTCTATCCAAAGTCATACTCCAAGAATTTGACCGAACTCTCGGAGATGACCCCCAGGTATCCCGGGTACCCCCATCATCGGTGACCTTGGTACTTAGGTTCAAATTGCCTCGATAAATACTCCAGAACTTCTTTCAAAGTCATCCCCGAAGAATTTAGCCCAAAATCTCGGAGGTGACCCTCCAGGTACCCCCGTCATCGGCAACCTGGAGGTCAAGGTCGAGAAGTGACTACGGATTAATGTATTGTCATCCAAACCTAGACCCTCTACAAAATTTCAGACCTCTAGCTCTTATAGGCTCCAAATTATAGAGCTTGGCAGTTTTGAACATACGACGACGACGACGACGAAAAACCACAGTGAGTTAAAGAAGCATGTAAATAAATAAAAAAGAAAAGCATGTAGAAACGTCAGCATCGCATTGTCTTATTCTAAGAATTTTTTTAAGTCTAAGTATCAAACTGTCAATCTAGTTATCGTTTAAAATTTTGTTATCATTACAATTTTTATTATTTTTTTTTTTTTACAATAATAATATTTGAAATATTTTTATTCTTATTAAGTTTTTCGCTAACTAAAAATTTAGACACCCTACACGGAAAAAAATGGGAGTTTCTCCAAAAGTTCGGAGAGTTTTCAAAAAAAAAAAAAAAAATGGAGAACTTCCCGGGGATCATTTCTGAGAGCTTGATTTTAATTTACTTAAGGAGGTTCCCTACCATCTACGTAAGTCAAATGTGTATTTGACTACAGTAGTCGTCTGCTCATTGGCTCAGCTACTTTCTAACCTCTGTATGAGCCAATGAAAAGTCATATTTACAAGAATATAAAATCAATTGTTTATAATTATTGCTACAGGCTCCTAATGAATGTTTTGAAACAAGTATAATCAAAGTCTGATTTTTTCCGATTTTTGTGCGTAGTTACATTAAAATCTGTGGGCTGGAAATTAAGTATTTGCTGTTTTAGTAAATTTCCCATTAGAACCCATGCAAATTTGTGAAATTTGAAATGTTTATAACTTTTTTCACAAGCTCCTCAGGGCTTTGAAATTTTAGCTGAGCTATTTTTATACTAAAAACTATGTGTTCATTTACTTTGGACAAAATCTGTGGGCTAGATCTATTTGGTAGGGAACCTCCTTAAAGGTGACTTTGGTGATCGTCTGGGGGCTCCCAGGCATGAATTTCGACCTGGGCAACCAGGTCACCGATGACGGGTATACCCGGAGATCATCTCCTAGAACTTATTTCTAGATTTCCTCGAGGTGACTTTGGTGCTTGTCTGAAAGCTCCCAGGCATGAATTTTGACCTAAGCAACCAGGTCGCCGATGACGGGTATACTCGGGCATCATCTTCGAGCAATCGAGTTTTTTAGGTAAAGAATAATGTTGTTGACCAGAGTCACCACGAAGAAAACTTAAGTCAAGTTCTCGGAGATGATTCCCGGGTATACCCGTCATCGGCGACCTGGTTGTCCATCTATTTATAGAACTCGTAAACAAACCGCTAAGCGTTTGCTTGTAGTATAAACACACACCCTATATATATATATATATATATATATATATATATATATATATATATATATACATTTCAAATGAGCTAACGATTATCGAAAACGTTACGTTCATTTGAAATTTCGATCGGTAAAGTTACTGGATAAGGCCCCTGGCCTACTTTGATAATTTAAAAAAATTCAAATTCTTATTTTAGCGTTTTTAGTCTGATGAGCAAAGGCCTACGAGTCGTAATCGTGGCTTCGAGTTACCCAAATTACTATGATGGTGTAAGGGTGCGATTACAGATAATTGAACAAAGTTGCAAGCAAATTGAAATAAATACGCTTTGAGCTTGAAACTTCATTTATTCAATTAATCATGATTGAGATAATAGTTACAACACATTGATACAGAAACAATTGCTGGTTTTCGGGATCTTCGTTGTCTAACTACAACATGATTTTTTCAAGTTGAAAAAGGACGGTGGTCTACCACGCGGTCGACTGTTGGAATTGACAAATACGTTTGCCGGACCGAATACATTCAAGTTTCCAAACACTGAAATTTCAAGAATTTTACGATAATTCATTTTATTTTATTTTTTATCGTAATACGTATACTATTATGTAATTCTAATACTGCACCTCCTGAAGTTAGCATAAATTGTACTTCCGGTACCACAAAACTAACCGCACCGGGAATTATTGGTGCACCTATGTTCACGCTGGGGTAAAAGTTGCAAGCGGTAGCGTCACAAAATCGTGAATTTCCGTAACGTTAAAAACTGAATTTAAAATTGTAGATTGCGTAATTTAAAAAATATATATTTGGAAAGTTTAAATCTGTTTGTAAATATTTTGTTTAATCACAAACAAGGTTAATAAGAAAAATCTGGAGTTTATTACTCCCAGGTATAATAATAGCCCCTCGAAAACTTTTTCCCCGCTTAATTGCATCTATCTCGCGCTCCCGGTCTCGAACTAGTTTATTATTAAAAGTCCGCGCTATCCGTTATAAACGCCAATTACTCCATGTTAAAGTTACCGATAGGGCAGATAATAGCTTTGAGTTTAGATGCTGATGAGGTGATGATAATCAATTTATTTTTGGAAAAAAAATCAACCTTAACAGACATTCTGATCGATACGAAAGTTGTTAACCGCCGCGGAAAAACTTTTTTACTATAAGAGCTTCCGTCGAGGGGAGAAACTCGATCGATACCAATGGTGGAGTTTTGACTTTGAGTGACTATAAATATAATGGAAATTCAATACCGCTCTGGTAGAAATCGTCGTAATTAATGCAGGGGGGAAAAATTAATAACGGCTTAATCTCGACAAAGCGGATTAATTTACCCTCGAAAAGCGTTTTATTCCGCATAAATTACACACCCGTTCGAGGCAAACACGAGCGATTTCATTTCAAATATCAATTCCGAGCTGCAGCCGCGAAATAACAAATTGCATAATCGAGAGCCAACTCAATTTGCCTCGATTCAGGGGGGAAGGAAGGGAGAATGTTTTTGTTAATAAAATCGTTTTTCTGTTATTTATTGAACGTTCAATTTATTTTATTTGACTTAGGTGCTTCAATTTTTTAAATTTCCGCGAGTATAGACTTGTTTTTTCCAACCAAAAGACTATAATTTGGAACTTCATATCATATTATACAAAATTTATTGATTATTTTAAACTTTTATTGACTTTGAATTTCTGAGGATTTTGTGACGTCACTACTCACAATACATACTCGTTATGCCGAGAAGGTAATTATATCGTAAGACTCATCACACGCAATTAATGACGCGTGTAATTTTTTCAAACGCTTTTTAAAATTTAATGACAATTCAATTTTTAGTACTCCCGCCTTTTTTCATGACGTTATAAAACAAAATAATTGTGCATGCGTAATACAATATCACATTTAAACTCTAACCTATTAGTTAAAATCATTACTCACATTTTTTCGTCTCTTAATTATAAAACTAATCGTATTGGTTGTTTCAAATCAACAAAACAGTCTAAATTGATTTGTCACCTGACGTCATAGAAAATGGCGGGAAATTGAATAAGTTCAAACAGTCTTATTTAAAAAAAACTCTTTGAATACATCAAACGTAAGTTTAATAATTCAACTCGGGGTAGTAAATTTCAAAATCGATTATCATCCCTCACCCTGAAAATATTATTCATCTAACGACGAAAGTTCCAACCTCGTAAAAAAGTTCGGTCTGAGATATGTGAGTCCCGTAAATAAGCGAAACCCTAAATCGTAACCTGTGAACTTATTTTCTCTCTCTCTTTCTTTTTTCACGGATCTCGAATCAAGGTTGGCTGTGCACGGTAGTCGGGGAGTCGTGGGGCATGAAGGACTACGAGATTAAGATCTGCACTGGCTTTCTTGCTCGCCTGCTTCCCCTCGACGTAATTAGACCGGGCTTCTTTTTCTCACGCCGTAGGTGTGCATCTCTCCAAACTACCGCAGCGCCATCTTCAATTTTTTATTCGACTCAAGGTAGAATACCTAAGTAGAAAGGCAGCGATACGTGATTGTAGATTAAGTAGATTGAAAATACTAAAATACTAATAATTAAACTACAACAGCGCCACCTATGAACACTTGAAAATAATCTCATCAATGCTTACTTTTCTATAATCTAATGTAAATAATAACACTAGTAATTTTCTGTCCCATTCAAATAATATACTTCGTAAGGAAAATACTTACAATACGTAATTTACTGTATAAAATTTGAATTTAAATTAAGACCTTTTACCCGATAAGTTAAATCAAAATTAATCTTTGATCTCCAGCTTAACAGTGTAACATGAAAACATTAGGTTAACAACTACATGATAGACTTTAAAATTAAAATAATAAGCTGCACTCGTGTTAAACGCCATAATAATTAGGCCTAACGCGTGTAAGCTGACAAATAATAACAAACTGCCGATTCCCAGTTGCGTTATCCATCACGCACAATCTCAAGCGAATCCGCGCGAACGCATGCAAATGACCAACCCGAGAGATCGAAAAAAAAAAGAGAAACGCATACACAAACACACACAGGTGTTAATGAATATCCATGGGCCAACGCGTGTTTTTCTGCAGGTGCGGCCACAAGAGATTAACATCGTCGAATTAGCCGCGCTAGGAAAATCCAATGTTTTTTAAGTTATTTCCTCCGATCGAACCCCAGATAGGATTTCAAAAAAAGAACAGTTTTTTTTTTTTTTTTTTTAAGTTGGGAGGCGTTGAAAAGGAATACGACGTCTTAATCAATCGATCGTTAAATTTTAACGAGGACCAATCGAACGGAATATTTACGAGCGTCGCGTCGGGGATATTATCTTTAGTATCTAATCGAGTTTACCCAAATTGCCGGGAATTTTCGTGTTTTTAAATGATAATTTATGTCCCGGGATTAAAACGTAACTCTAGTGCTGCTTACACAACCAAAGGCGTAAATTAAACTTTCTCCAGAGTCGTAATGTGGTTATGATTCTTAATAGTTGCAGACAATTATTCGACAATTTTTTTAAACATTTTATAGCTCTTTTTTATGACTTTACATACGGATTCACATGAAAGCTTAAACAATACCCATCGTACGATGTCACTAGTTACCTAACCTCAAAGTTATGCGAATTATAGTTGACTATCTCAATGTTTGTAAAATCAAAGTATAAACTGTTTTCAAGATATCAAACTAAATTATCAAATTATGCTTCTAGTAATTTAATGTAACGATTCGTTTAAAGTGGCGCCAATTTTGAAAATTCAGACCGTAAATTATCAACAAGCCTTCTTGAGTAACAACATTAGTTTGCTTTGCCAACCACCGCGTAAAAACAAACCACCCGAAGACGAAGAAAAAGTAAAGCGGGGTAAGCGCGTGAGTGGGGTGGCGGTGCTTCAGACAAGTTAAAAATTTTTCGTCGGCTAACGAGCCGGAAAGACTACTCGCGTAAGCAAGCCGCGAAAATTCCTCCAGCGCCTTGATTAATTAGTAAGCGATGCATCATCGTCCAAAGAGATTAAATTCCCGCTCTTTTTTTTTTAAATGATTCGCTCCGGTAAATCAGGAGTCAAAAACACCAGCCAAGATCGTTTTACGAGCGCCAGGGTGTCCCGTGAATTGACGCATTGTGCCCGAGCGCGGAGTGATTTAGCCGGGCGTTTATTCTCGGATAAACGAGTCTTTAGTTTGGCTTATGTAAGTCTATTAAAACGCATGGTTAATGACGGTATTAAGACGGTCAGATTGTGTCATATTAATAAAAAGTGACTGTCACAACACAAGAGTCGTCACAATTTTTAAATGTCTGTCATAGGACAGTCATACTTGTTAAAACACAAGTAAAAAACATTTATTTATGTAAATTATGACCGTCAGTAAATACATACTTGACGTGTCATAATACAAGTTGAGTTCACAAGATGGTCAGATTAAAATATTTTTAAAACGACGGTCGAAATAAAAACTAAAAAACTTTGAAAAAATCCCGTCATTCTGGTTCGTGTTGACAATTACGCGAAACAATTGCAAGGGGAAAAAGGTAACGCTGCACTTGCGCGAAATAACGAGAGCGCCCGAGTCAGCAGTTCCCACCGTCAGGATAAGCATCTTCTTCTCCTCCTTTTCTTCTTCTACTTCTTCTTCTTCTTCTGCTTTGCGTTAATTAGCCGAAAAAGACTGCAGCGTTCCGTTTCGACGACTGAACTTTTCTCGAACATCGAACGCGCGCACGCACGCCCACGCCGTTAATAAAAACTGGTTTTAATCTCGATCTTTAATCTCGATAAACGACTTCTAAAAAGTCTCTTATCTTTGATTTCAGCCGCTGGTGAGCTGGAGGAGGACTCGGTTATGAGAGCAGCTCGATGATCTGCGCCGAAACCATGAAGACGACCAGCCTACTCACGGTGGCCCTGTTGCTGCTTGGTGCTCGAATCAGCGTCGATGCCATCGACATGTGTAAGTACTTTCAACATTTAATCTACAACTTTGAGACGCGAGCACAACTCGGTGCGTAAAACGTTTCTTTACACCCTTGGTACGAAAAATAATATTTAACTTATTTTCAAGTACTAAATAATAGTATATTTCGTAATAAGGGTGTAAAGAAACGTTTTACGCACAGAGTTGTGGATTACGAAAATGTTTCGTTTGTTCGTAAAGCGACCATTTTACGCACTAGAATCGATGCGTAAGCAAATAACTTTACGTATACTATGACAAAAAAAAAATACAAATTTACCTCGTAACTTAATTGACCTCAAACACGTTACATCCAACTAGTTTGGATCCAACACAAAACTAGCAAAATTTCCAGTCGCTAATGCACCTTTCGTGTCGCACGTTCGGTCCCCAGAGTGCAGTAACAATCTTCGAAGTTGGCTTTGTTTAAACATCCAAAAACCCATCCCCCACATTGAGATTCGCAGGGCGTGACTAAGCCCCCAGTAAGTGTGTAAATCGAGCGTCGCGATCAAGATGAGCAACAATGGCGGTAGGTTAAGGCTTCCTCAAAAACGGATAACGATCGCCGCGAGTCTTCCTTCCCAGAAGCCCTTCCCCTCCCGAACACACGCTCGATTTGACGGGGATGATCGATGCACGCACGCACGCACGAACGCAAATATCGTGGCTATTATTACCTGCTGCATGGAGGTTGCCTTGTTTAGATGACTCGAATCCTCGTTTTTCAATTATTGAGAGTCACGATTAATTCAAATTAACCGTTTTTAACAGCGAAGGTAAAACTATCAGTGGAAAGCTTAAATTCGACAGTTATGCATGAATCATTCGAGAAATTGGCTTTAAGGTATTTATATCGAAGTACTGAATAATTTTATGAAATTGTGACGGTCACTGTACTGTCGTCACGCTATCAGTACAAATTATGAATTAAAATCATGTATTGAAATGACGGTCGTTGAACTGATAAATATCGGTATGATATTTCAATATGCCAGTCATGATTGATGATTCAAAAATTTTTTTATTACTGTCATGTCACAACGATAATAAAAAATTGACCGTAAAATACACCGTAAAAACAAAACATAATTCTTGTTTGTAATTGACCAATCATCAAACTTACAAGACTCACAAGCTTCACGAACTCTGTCGCATTTCTATGACGGTCACATAACCACAGAGAAACAATTAAATTAAAAAAACACCAACTTCCTCATCCAGACCATACAGATAATTCTGGTTGAGTCGTTAGTCTTTCGTTGGCTTAAAGCGCAAAGCCGAAAAAAAGAGGGACGTCATAAAACACTTCGCGGTGCGATTTATAGCGCGTAAAATAATCTTAGCGCTCTTTATTTGGGAACTTTTAGTTTTTCTTATTTTCTCCGTCTGCATCGACTTGCGATTGTGGTTATTAAAGTGATTTAACGCACGCCGAAAAGCGCAGCCAGTTCCCTTTCCTCTCCCCCTTTTGATTCGTATTATACGTTTGTCGGTGGTAATGCGCGACTGTAAATCAGTAAACGCCCGCCGATTTATCATAAACGGGCTGGCCTCTTAAGTATCTCGTATTATTCTTTGCCGATTCAAATTTAGCTCTTACTCTCTCTTCCTTGTGATTATACTAATAATCACCGTGCTCTGACCTCCCTTATATGCTGTACCTTAACTCTAACTTTAGTATTCCTAACCTAACTTGATTTTATCACTACAATTAGGAATAGGGAAAAAAATGACGATCATAACCTCAAAATGCACTTTTTGAATATTTTAAAAACTTCTTTACCAATAAAATCGTGAATAAAAAGTCAATCTACTTTATACAATAGGATCATCCTAAAATAATATGCGCACACTTGCAAAGAACAAGCATAGTAATAAGATACAGAGTACAGACACAATAACACTGTTAAGGTATAATGAGCGGTCAACAATTATCTATAAATTTGGAATTGAGAATTATTTTATTTCCCGAGTAAAAGAAGAGATGGGCACTCTCGTGTATTTTAGGCTTCCCTCGCCCCTTAAAGCGATTATCCCGCGGGCCCCCCCCGGAGTTATGGCCTGGGCTGGCGTGACTCACGACAATTAAACAGCTCCAAAGCTGAAACTTTTCGCGCTGAGCCAGTAGAAACAAGAACAAGAAGAACAAGAAGAAGAAGAAGAAGCGTGTTTACCCGCCGCAGCGAGAGCCGAGAGGATGAGTTGGTGCTTGCATCCACTTTTTTTACTCCTTGTTTCGGTAAATTAGATTCCAGGGATGATAAACCGGCACGGTAGCCGCTACAAATGTACCGAGACCCCGCAGGCTTTTCGAAAATAGTCGTGTTTTGACGACTATGACGATTTATTCACTCCTTGTGACGGTCTCATTTTGAGGAATAATTCTAAAGTCACGTTTTGTGACCGTCATTAAATTTTTTATAACGTTATCATTTCGCGCATAAGACGATTTTCAGTCAAGTCGTTAATGTGACTGTCTCAAGACCGTCACAATAATTGTTAGATGGCGGTCAATTATAAGAACTATCATTTAAATCATGAGATGACGCTTGATGTCAATGTTTTTTTTTCTTGATTGTCATTTAGCAGTTGTGTGACTGTCACTTTTGATAATGGTTCATAAATATTATACTTTTGTTACCGTCTTGATATTTTCAAGTCAATAAAATTCACTCTTACCAAAATTACTCTGTTGTACCATAGCGTGACTGCAGCTTAACTCATCGCGATCTTAAACAAGGTTGAAAAGTACCGAAAATATAATCAATCAAGCCAATCATGTCCACCATAAAATTTAATAAACCCGTCCGTAAAAAATTTAATAACCTCCGTTCCCGAAATTCAGCAAAAAACGGAAGCCTCCCCCCTTAAAAAAAAAAAAAAAAAAGTTCTCAATTATTGAAAGGACAAAGGCCGAAAAAGAAAAAAAGAAGGGAATTAATAATCACCTTGATTGAGTGCAATAAAGCGGGTCAAGCCGCAGGATTCCAAGAACGCCGCGGCGCCTAGTGGACGGATGAATTAATTCTCTGCTCCTTCTCTAATCCTCCGCATTTTTCCGATAACAGCGCTGCGTGACCCAGATTAAACCCGCCGAGTTTTGAAATGCGGATTTAATATTAATATAAAAATAATAAAATTGTAGTGGGCGCCATTGTCAAGAATAAATCCTTCAGCGGCCTGCTTCCTCTCCGTCAACGGCTGACTTCTGTTTACTCTCTTTTTTCGATTTAATCGAGGAGGCTGCTAATGCGACCAGGAGAATTTAAAGGCACCGAAGTTTCGTGCATACATACGGGTGATTTACGAGGGTCCACAATGCGAGCCAACCCCGGAATTTCAGCTTAGCTCGAGTATGCGATATTCCAGGCTGCTCCCCTCGATATAATGGCCTACGGAATAAGATAAATCAATTATCAATTAACGAGACTCTCCCAAGGGTGTTGCCAATTCATATTTATTGCGGTTTCACTCAAATGCCTCACTCTATACTAAACCAGCATAAAAAGTTATGCATTTGTACTAATAACACAGTGTATCAATGTATTGTGCGTAGTTAGAGAATGTGCATTGGTGATCAATGATGCAAAGTCTTATCCTGCCAAGTGTGAATCAGCTGATTGCAGTTGTGGCAATCGAAAGTGGTAACCAACAAGGATCAGTGTTTTGTTTGTAAAAAAATTGTTAAAAGTTCCATAAAGAGAATCGACAGCCCCTTTGATCCATTGTTATTCGCAATGTCGATTTGAACTTTCGACTATTATCATTACAAATATTATTTCTTACTCTTATTATTTCTACTCTATCAAATCAAAAGCATTGGCCATCTGTCGAGAAACCTTCAAAATCTCAAAGGACCTCAAAACAGGATTCCTCGAAACATATCAATTAAGTGTCGCGGTGTCATCAATCAGCTCAAAGTCGCATTTATCTCCGCAGCGCTCGCTTCCAGTGCAAATGATGCCAATCTAGTAACACTGCAACACTCCCCAGCAGCCGAAATTGCATCGCTGGCCGGTGCATTAACTCAGCTGGTTCAATTACCCTCCCCCGCTTCAAAAAGGCTCTGGAACAATTTAACTCGAGAGAGGCAAACACGGTGCATAAACACCCGATGTTAATGCACACCCGCACGATACATAAACACGCGGACCGCTTAAGAGCCTTTGGATCGATCGAAAGGGGCGAGAGGTGTTTTATTTTCTTTTTGGAAATATTTTTCGGGCTTTTAATAATACAGGAGGCTGGCTTTGGCCCCTGTTTTGAGTGGAAAGTTTTGTTTGGGAGTTGAGGAGAATAAACACGTTTTTATGGGCGCAGCGAGTGAGAGAAACAGAGTGGGAGATTTGATACCGGTCTAACCTCCAAATATACACATGTTTAAATTATTGCTTTTGTGTAATCAAAAAATGTAAACGTTTGTTCAAGTGTTGCATCCTAACCTCAAAATTGTTGATCGTACTGGTTAAATGAGCAATTCTCTCTTTAGATTTTGATAATTTTGAACCGATTTTTCTTACGTTAGAGCAAAGTCTGTCAATTCTAACCTATAACCTCCAAAATACCAGTATTTTCAAGATACTACATCCTAACCTCAAAAAATAATAGCAACAGCTCTGATAAACAATCCAAGCGAAGCTTTTTCACAGACACTTATTGTATACAAAACATAACCTCAAAAAAAGTTGTTTCTCCAATAGAACCAACACCCGACCGTAAATTATCAGCAGGGCGTATTAATTAAATCCCTCCGAAAGAAAAAAGGTATTTAAGCGTAAAGTTGTCGGTCGGACTGTTTCAGGCACCCCTTCGTATTGCAGCAGTCTGCGAAACACCGCTGGCCCCGGTGCTGATGCGTCAGCGTTTCCGGGACCGGTACTGGCTTCTCCTCCCATTAGAATTAATTAGAACGCAATTATGGCTGCTTCTGCTGCTGCGTGTCTCGCACTTTTTCTCCCTCCCTCCCTTCCGATTCTCAAAGTTTCGCGCTGCTGATAAACAATGATTTATCAAGTCTGGCTTTCCCTGTAGTAGCTACCAATTAGCGTAATTCCAACGTCAAATCTTAATTATCAGTTTTTAGTTGTTTTACATCGTAGAACTTTAAAATCAAGTTGATTGTCATGTGACTGTTAACAATAGTTTATAAATTTGACAGCGTCATTAATTATTCGAATTTGGTCAATTTTATCACTTCAAACATCAGATTCAGATACTTAATTTCAATATTTATTATCATTGTTTGACATACAACGTTCAGTGACTGTCGTTTCTAACAAAATTTCATAAATATGAATGTTTTATGACTGTCATTACAGACATTTTTTTATAAATTGCGATAGTCTTGTGACCGTCATATAATTTTTGACTTTTTTAGAAGCAAGTCTGATATAAAAATAGTCATGATACAATTTTTTTTTTTTTCGGGCGCGTCACAATGTTTGATTAAAACAAACCCACGCGCGCTCTGGAATATGAAAAAACAAGAGTGGCGGTGGAGAAAAAAAAAGGCGCCGAGTCACGCAAGCTTTCCATCACGTTAGAAAATAATAATAATAATAATAACCTCGAGCACTACTCCAGAGAGTCCGAAATGATTCGAATTAGTTATTTATTACAGGCGGCCGGTATCTCGAAAACTTGATCTTTAATCAAGTTTGAGTTTAACACCGCACTAAAAATAATCGAGAGCGGTTTTAATATTATAGAGATAAGCGAGCTGCACTTCAATACCGTACCGTCAAACGTGTAAAATACCGTAGTTATTAAATCGAGATACTATTTTTGCCATTTAATAAATTGCGACCAATTTATTACACCCCTGAATAAATATAATTTATTCAAACGTGACGCCTGTAAAACAACAACAATCAATTTTACTGATTAATTGACCGATACTGGAGTGTTAATACCTTAAACGTTTTTAATTTCGAGTGATCTGTGATAATTGCTACATGACGTTATTTATTACTTTTTTTTAGAAATAATCTTTAAAAGATCTTCAAATTTTATTTTTCATGAACAAAATATTTTTCTTCATAAGGTAAATAAATTATAATTATCTTCAGAACATCAGAATAGTCAATATTTTTAGATGGTTGTTGCAATAATATTTTCAATTAAAAATAGTCCTTAAATAGTAAAGACAATATTTTCTTATATTTTGAATAATCTTCAGAAAATTGTCAGAACATATGTATTCTTAATACTTAGTAATTTTTAGTAAATTATTTGGGTTATCTTATTAATTGCAACAATCATTGGTTGTTAAGCCAGTCTTCAATAATCTTCTTCATGCTGAAAAAATCTTAAAAATTTGTCTTTTAACGTATGCAACTATTGATGGTTTCTATTAACAATTGATCTTCAGAGTACTTCAACAAGTTTGTTTTTCATATTTGTAGTAAAATAGTTTAGAAAAACTTTTTCGCATAGTATTATTAAATATAATTTTAGCAATAGTCTTCAGCATATTTAACGTTCTATTAAGTAAACATGTTTAAAGACAGTTTCAAATTCCAAGTGTCTCAATCCCATTAAAAGCAGTACAGTTGATTAATAACTTAATTTAAAACAAAGGAAAAAACTTGTTGATTAAAATTTCAATCACTCCGAACGATAAATTCCATCCCTTTATCTTGTACGAAGAGAGGCCAACAACAGGTCGGCCCTGCACGGGGAAACAACCTGTTAATCGTTATGTTAATCCAGGTCCAATAGCCACCACCGAACGAAATGATAATTCCCTTCTCTCTCTCTATCTCCCCCTTAATAGCCGAGCGTAATTGGAAACTGGCTGCAGATCCAGGACCGATAGCAGCCTTAACGACCTTCTTCTTCAAAACCGTACTCGTGAGCGATTGCTTCAATTTTCATATTTCTCCAGACCATTTGTCAGCTGATCGATAAACAAAATGACCCGCAAAGTGGCTTTCGTCACGTCAACGCCTCCGCAATAATCTTCTTCTTCTTCGAGTGTCGTGCGAGCAAACTCCGAGTCGAGGATTTGTTTGCTCGTTTGCATCGAGGAGCGTTTAACGTTGGCGCCACGTGTACGGGAGAAAAAAAGGGGTTGGTTGCTGCAAGTCAGTACTAAGAGGGGTAACTCGAGTAGGAAGAAAGGAAAGTCGCTTCCGGTCGCGCAGACGTACTGGCGCCGCAAACGGCGTTTTTCCTAATCTCGGAGAGTCGCTGGAATAATATATTTTCTTTTTCTGGGAGGAAGTTAGGGTTGAAAATGTAACTTAACCTCCAAAAAATAAACATCAACCTCGAAAAATATTCACTTTTTTTTGTTTTTTGAATAACCTTTAAATTAATTGATTACTTAAATTAACTGATTTCCCGCTTAATAATGAGCTGAACAACTCTCCGAAGATTATTTTTGTATCTAATTAAGAATTTTCTTAACCTCAAAAGTTAGTTTAAAAATATGTTTTCAAACGTATTTTTTGGCTGGAAAGGCTTGTTAGAACATTTTTGATTAGATTAAAGTTCAATGCAACCTATAAATATTTCCATTCACTTCAATGTTGCAACTTAACCTAAAAGATAGTCAATCCCTTAAATAAAAAATTTTTTATGTAAATAATTTGATTAAATTAAAGTTATTCATTATTTTAATATCCAATTAGTATCGAACCTAACCCAAAAAGCTGTCATTTCTTTGTCTTGCAGTCATTCTGGCGCCAGTGAAATTTTTCCAACCTCTAAAAGCAAACTCGGATAATCAATTTTCTCGGTCTTGTCGGGTAGATCATCAACAATCAGGTCTCGGAGTGATAAATGTATAAGTTAAGTTTAACTCGATTATCTCGGCAGCGGCAGACGGAAAATTCGAATTAAATAGATTTGAATTTCCGTAGGAATAACGAACTTTTCACAACTACAACTCCTCGGGAAGAGAAAAAATCACTTGATCCTCGTTCGAAAGAAGCCAGCCTGGAGGTCATAACCGAATCAGCCCCGAAAGTGTTAGCCTGCGGCGAGGAAAAATTCAACTCCCGGGGTAATGGAAAAACTGGAAACACAAAGTTTTCCCGTTAGCCCTCGAGTAACAACGTCATCCACCGAAAATTAAACTACGCTGTATATAGTTTGTTGTTTTTTTGGAAGACCGGGGCTGTACTAGAGAGTCGTTTGTCTTCCAAGGGATTCGACTCCGGGCGTAATTACGCGAAATGATTTTCACCCCCGGTCCGGAGCAAAGGAAATTACGGCTTAATCCTTAAGTGAGTTGCGATTTATGCCTTAATATCCCCGGGTCGCTTGTTTTTCGCCGGCTCCGGAACGGGAGTAAACAGGTCCGAAAATCAGAGTCGAGATTTTTAATTAGCGAAACAATGGACGATTAATTTGCATGCGAGAGCTAGAGTAATAATAATAAGAGTTCAGAAAATTAGACTAGACCGGCTTCTTGCGAGAGTTGAATTTACCGCTTCGTGGCCTGATTGCCGTGAAGTTTCTCTGATTTGTGGAGTCTGATCGATGAGCCGAGATTCGGCAAGCCGGGGGGAAATTTTCCCGTTCCGATCTCTTATCGCCGGCCCATTATTGTTTCAATAAACCAGATTTATTCTCACGTCTTGGATGGGGAAATTTGAATGGAAGCTAATTGAAATCTCAGACAATGGAGATTTATTAGAAATTTTGAAAGCTGGCTAAATCATAAAAATAGGCAAGACTAGCTTTAAAATTTCAAGTCCAGAAAATTCTAAGATTATCGTCTGATTCAAGACTATGAAGACTAGAAATATTTAAAACTGTGCTGTAAATAAAGATTTCATCGAAGATTTAAAGACTAGAAGGTATAGACATGAAAATTTGAAGAAGAAAGACTGTAGTCTTGTTAAAAATTTCAAAGACTAGAAGATTTGAAGAATATAAGACCTTATCCAAAGATAAGAAACTTGTTAATGATTTTGAGATAATCAGAGTCTCATGTCCAGGCTGATCGGTATATCATTAGCAGCAGCACCTTGACCGAATCCAAAAATAAGATGATTAATCTGGGTGCGCTTGCACTGGTGCACGGTCCAGCATTAATCTTGCTCTTTGTCTCTCCTCTTGCACTTGTCGCAAAAACTCGCAGACTCGATCCCGTATTTATAGACCGGGAGGAGGAGGAGGAGGGTAAAAGAAGAAGAAAAAGGGGGAGGAGGAGGTAAGTTATGCCGGGATGTTTGCCCTCCTCCTCCTCTTCCATAACTCGAGCCAGTGACAGGGGAACCGAAGGGAGCGGACCAAATTGAAAGCCGTCATACCAAAGAATTGATAACGCAAACGTCTACTCTTATTTTTATCAACTTTTGAAATTTAATAAACTCGCTCGCGGTGAGTGTGGGATCTTTCATTCAGACGGTTAACTTTTTGACGTTTTACCTTCGATCCGTCATGATTGAATTTACTTTTCATAAATCAACAATCTTTTTGAAAACTACTAATGTCTTCAGATTATGAAAATTGTCACTAGACAATGTCATCTTTGTAAGAAAAATAATGACCCTTATTTTCAGACAATAGTCAGTAGTGTGACCGTCAATTGTATTAAAAAGATAATAGTTGAGTGGGAAGCTATCTTCAAAAATTGCATTGATCGTCATAATTAGATATAAAGCTCAATAAAATTTGATTTTCCCATCATAAATTTATATCGCGCATCATACGGTTTTGTGACATTAATGACCCTTATACAGCCCGAGTGGAAATGTTTTATTCAAACGCTAATGGGAATCGAATATGAATAACTAAGCTCGATTCGTATATTGTCGATCGAACAATACATAAATACATAAGCAACACTTCCCCCCGAAAAAAGTAAAACATGTGGGATCGAAGCAGAAGAAGAATAAGGTAACTAACGCAAACCGGAAGTGGCATGCCCGGCTGAAATCGATGTTTACGCGTGCGCATTCGCGTGTAAAAAAAACACCCGAAACCCCTTTACGTTTTTTATGGCCCTATCGTTTTTACATAACACTGGATCGCGGTTCCCTCTTTTTTATCCTTTCTTTTGCACCGTGTACACATATGCTCGCTCGGGTGAATTATTCATGAGGACTTCTTATCTCTGCAGGACAGCGTAGCTTACGTCTAAAAGTCGATGTATTCGACTAAATTCTCGACGCGTCTTTAATGTATTTAAATGTATTTTTGACACGTATAAAATGTCATTTATACCAGGAACATACGAGTCTATCTAACTGGTAAAATAAATTTCTAAAGAACTATGTGATTGATAAAACTACTTTAAGCGAAAAATGCATCGTAAAAGAATTTAAAAAATTCTCCTCAACAATGAAGGCGCGCGCGCGGCTGGATTTTCTTCGACCGCAGAATGATTTTTCCTCGGTGTTGGGTTCCATGCGCGGGCACGGATGCGTGAAACAAGTTTTGACGAATAAAAAAAAGGTTATAAAAAGCGCGCGACATTTTTGAGGTTAACTACAATGGAATAAGTAAGTCGATACACTCGGAGAAAATTAAAAGACTAATTGTGACGACGTTGTTGGTTTAGTTAAAAGTGCGCTAGGCGAGCTATTTTTGGGATTAAAAGTTCAGCAGGATACACGCATTGTCTGAAAAATAATATTTATCTTACGGGGCCTCCGTTTCATAGCTGAGTGTACCATACACGAAACTTTTAGTTTTTTTTTTTTTTTTTTTGACAAAAGTTTTATGGCAGGCACGCGCGAGTTATCCGATAATTTCGAGCTCAAATATTAAATACCCTCAAGAGCCTTCGGAAAACTTTGTGAAACTCAATTTTTTAAAAGAAACTTTTATCAGCTTGTCAGACCTGAAAAACTCATTGATTTATTATTTAAACATTTGATAATTGAAAAGAAGTTTAAGTTTGTTCTCGTTTTAAAATCTTGACGAATACACTTTTTTCAGATTGCTAGTAATAGACAAAAAAAAACTCTTAAAAATATGTACTTAAAACAAGATCGTTTACTGCCAAGTTTAAATCGTTAATTTTATTTGAAAAACTTTTATCAGCATGTCACTACAGTAAAATAAAACAATACAAAAGGTTACAAATTAACGCCCTTGTTTTTTTTAAAAAACGACAGACGAAAATTAATCTCGCATGTTTTTGTGATATCTGTTTCAGCACAATGCATCGCCCCCCTGGGAATGGAGTCCGGGGCGATACCTGACGCTGACATCACTGCCAGTTCCAGCTTCGATAGCGGCAACGTCGGCCCTCATCAGGGACGGTACGTACATTCATCAAGCCAAAAAATCATATTCATACACAATGTGGAAAATAAAATATTATCGCTCAAATTTTATTCAACTCGAAATCCACGTAAAAATCGAGTTGATTTTCTTTTTAGTAGGAAAATATAACCTATGAAAAATGTTTCACAAATAATATCACGGAAATTTCAAGTGATACTGTACAGAATATTTTTTATACATTATAACCTAAAGATTTTATAAATAAATACAATTGTGAAATTTTTTAGGTTATGTTTTAAATAATAAAATCTTTTTGCAAGTCTTTGTAAAAAATTTTAAATAATTAGATCTATACATTACTCAAATAACTATTGACAAAAGATTTTTTATAAAATTTAACCTAAAAATTTAACTTTTCATGAACCTAAAATTTTTTTAAATAAATACAGTTGTAAAATTTTTTAGGTAATATTTAAAAAAATCCAATTCTTTAGAAAGTCTTGACAAAAAATTACAACTTACGGTAGATGTATGGGGAGCGTGCCCCGGAATAAAGCAGCCATAGATCCAAGAAGTTATTATAAAGCGACGTATGGAGCCTGAGAATTCAATTAACTTTTTTTTTTTCAAACAAGAGAATCTATTGATTTGTGTGTCGTGTAGCTGCCAATATTTTAAAGGCTCGTGTTCACAGCGCGCGAAAAAAAATAAAAATTTCCCCAGAGAAAGTTTGTAAACTCGGGCGCGGTACGTGTTTTGGTCAGTACGTTTTCAATAATCTCTCGTCGTAAAGCTAAAATATTTTCGTAAACACAATATTTTTCAAAACTTTTCTCAAAAAAAAAGGGGGCGCCACGGTAAGTCACAATGAAAACTCAGTGCAATTTTAAAACGCAATCTGCAAACTAACTTCTTTTCGCACAATAAATACAGCTGCAAAGTAGGAAGATAAATAATAAGAAGGTGCAGCTCCCGAGAAAACTTTTCGCTGACTCGCTCGGTAGTAGTAAGTGCAAAAATTTTTTCGACTACATCGCGCTTGAATTACACTCGAGGACACGCGTATTTTCTAAGCCCGGCGCGTGAAACATTACGGTTATAAAATGGGAGAATATACCCGGCACGAAATGTGGGCGCGATAACTCACCGAGAATATGTCGAACCGGGTAAACAGTTTCCAGGGTATATGCGGTCAACCGTGTTTCACCGGGTGTAATAACTTCATTTCAATGTGGTCACGCACGAAATTGTCATTGAGTTTTGATTACGCAGGATGTCAAATGACAGTATACAAAAAATTTAAGTCATGATACCGCTCGATTAAATAAATTTTTATTTCACAAATCGGTATTAATATTTTTTGATCTAACCTAATTGACTAGCCAAGATTGATCATTTCACTAAAAAAAGTTATGACGGTCACTATACTTTATACGATAACTTTTCATCCACACAATATGCTAATAATGATGTAATTAGCAAAATAGTCGCATCCAAAATAGTCTTTCGACACCTCTATTTCTATACCTTAACGTTCTCACTATAAGCTAACCTCAAAAAACGAGAAATAGCCAAAAAGCTAAACTCTGTCACCGCGTAAAGAGCTCGTCAAGAAGCAGCAGCAGCAGCATCGTCGCGGTGGAATTAGATCCCTTTGAGCTGTAGGCAGCCAAGGGTCATAACTCATAGGCCATTAAGGGTTGGTTGATTCGTCGTCAAAGGCATTCCGCGGATGCTGCCGCTTCTGCTGGTACCCGATAATAAATCAAAGATGACGACGACCGCGACGATGGCCTCAGATCACCCGATTAGAACCCGTTTTGATCAAACTCCAGGGCTTAATTAATTAGAAATAAATTACTGGGGTCCTGAGTGCCTTGCGCTTCTGAAAGTTTTTAGGTTAGATTTGAAATTAATTTTCTTAACTTTTCTTTAAGATTATAAATATTACTTTTCAATATTACTGTAGGATGACGAGGAACCTAACCTAAAAATCTCATTATCCTGCGACTTGTCAAATCACTCTCGAATTTACAAATCAGCGTAGTCAATCTCTCGGTAATAAGGCCCGAACGATATAAAGAGCAATTAACGTGTGTGGAGACTGGTAGAGACAAAGAGTGTAAGCGGGGAGGCGGAGTAGCGACCATAATTTCATCTCTCCCTCCTTGATGTCACCGCGAGCGTAAGAAGTCGCGTTTCATCAGCTGGTGCGCTCCGCGAGCTCCGTGTAACCGAAGAGGAGGAGGAGGCGGACGTCGAAAATTGCACCGAGCGAGCGAGCGGGCGGGCGTGGGCGCTTTTATCTTCTCAAAGCTGCTACTGTGCCTTCCACTCCTCCTACATGTTACACTTTTAACGCTTCCGAAGCGTTGTTATGTTTTATCGAATGTCGCGCGAGTTTATTTTTGTACCCTTTGGAAATGGTGCGATTTTGAAAACTTGCGTTGAGATGCATGAGTTTTATTTTACAGATGTCTTTAGCTGATTATATGTATTTTTAGGCTACTTGACATATTTTTGTTATTTATACTATGGTAAGAGTTCCATACTGTATTTTACAATATATAAAGATTAAACATTTGTTTTTGAGGTTAGAGTACTATAAATAATACCAATTCTAATCAGATACTCAAGCTTCTAATAACGTTTAATGACATTTTAAAGTTTTTCTGATAAATTTTGCCAAAAAACTCAAGTTCTTAACAATACTTATTGTAATTTTAATTAGGAAGACAGTTATTGTAGGTTATGAACCATTTTTGATGCATGAGTATAGTTTAAATTTTAATCAGAAACAAATTTTTATCAGATTGCCAGTAATAGACAAAAACCAGTGTTTGATAAGATTGCTCGTAGCAGACGAAAAAAAAATCAGTGTACAAAGTGCATCTCATTTGCGAAAAAAGAATAAAAAAAATCAAGTATCACCGCGGCAAGACATCAAAACAACGTAAATCAAATATATCAAAGGTACTGTTTTTTTGTGATCACGTAGAGGCTTGCAGCAGGAGGCCAAAAAATGCAAAGAAGCCGGGATAAAAGGGATAAATTAGCTTTACAGCGCGCTTCCTCGAAAGCGTAAGCCGAGTAGCAGATCTACGAAACAAAGGTAAAAAAGAGGGTGGGGAGGAGGGGCGTCAAAGCCTCCGATGAAATTATAATTTATCGATCGAGCCGGCTCTCAGGAGGAAGCGCGCGTTATGAATAAAAGATGAGACTTGCAGTCAGGCTCTTCTGGGAGCCACTTCGATTGCTAATTGCGTGAGGAGGAGGCTTCCTTTGGGCCCCGCGAATTCGCGACTCTAAGTAGATGGGGAAGCGAGATACGCCGCGACGACGTGCCAGGAAGCCGATTACTACTCGTGTGCTGTGTGTGTCCGTCTTATGACGCAGCAGACGATTTCCAGATTAACAATAGTCTCGTACAATAATATATTGAAAATCAACTTTTTATCGGAATTTTCATGGATTTTCTATTGAGTTTTCAAAAAATAAAACTTATAAATTTTGAAAATATCAATGTACAAAGACATTTTTGCCAGAATGATTGGTGATTGATAATATAAGAAAGTGACTGATGCGTCATATGACAGAAGTAAAAACTCTCATACTCAAGTGACTCTTGTTTGTTTTCAGGCTGAATCAGGACCGCAACGGTGGCGCGTGGTGTCCAAAGTCCACCATAACGACGGACTCGACGGAGTGGATAGAGATAAACCTCCACAAGGTCCACGTGATAACCGCGACGGGGACCCAGGGCCGCTTCGGCAACAGCCAGGGCGTCGAGTTCTCCGAGGGCTACGTCTTGGAGTACTGGAGGGCGGCCCTTGGAAAGTGGGTCCGATACAGGAACGTCCGAGGCGAAGAGGTAACTATAAATTTGTCCTAATCATCGCAACCTCACCGCATTCTATTTCCGGTCCAGAAAGGTAGACTGTAAAATCCCCGGTTGTCGATCAATTTTATCATTACTTTGAAAAATCTAAATTTTTAAGTCCAGTTACAAGGCAGCTAGAAACTTTTAAACTTACTCCCTCCCTTCGTAATTTACTTTGTCGTCGAGTTGAAGTACTTAAACAGTCTCGTAATTGCTCCCTCAAATTAGCGTAACTATTTTAATCAGGCCTCTTCGAAACTCTAACTTCAAAAAAAACCAAAAGCTCGAGGTATTATTTTTCACGGTCTATCATTCCGAGGGCTCAGTGGTAAAAAGCATTAATCTAAAAAAGGTTTACGCGCGGTAATGGCCTGTACAGAGGCGATAAAAAAATATCATCCCAGGCCACATGAAAATGAAGCCCTTACGTCTGGAGTGGTAGGGACAAACTCCCAGAGCAATATTTTTCGTGAAAGCCCGCCATTTCCTGGGGCACAAAGGTGAGTGCCGAGGTAAACAATTTTTCAAGGTTTTTTGTGGAAGGCCGCATTACGAATTCCCTTGTCGCGGAGTTATTATTGGGGGTGACGGTTACAATACCTACTTGGGATTAGAACCGAGTCTTTGTTTGGAAATTTTATTAATGATTGTCATTAGTAACTGTAGCTATGAGATACGTCAGAAGTCTTATGACTGTCGCAAAACGGTCATTTTTGTCATGACATGATCATTTAGTAATCTGATCGAAGTGCCATGAAATTACAATAAATGTTATGATCGTCACATTACCTTTTTATTTGTTTATCATGATACAACTATTAACAAGTCATAAAACCACTTTTGTCTTGACCGTCGTGAAACACACAAAAAATTAAAAAATTGTCAAATGTCTTATACTTATGACAATACTGTGTCCATTGTCACAACATAAACATTGTTGTAACTCGACTGTGTTTTCCTAGATCTTTGAAAACATGAAAATTACAATGAATTTATGACCATTATAAAACGATCTGACCATCTTGTTACCTGACCGAAAAAAGAAAATGAAAAATTGTCAGTTTTTTCAAGACCATTGTCATTTGTAACCTCCCAGAAGTGACAAAAAAGCAACTCTACCACAAAACTGAGGTGTCACAAAAATATCCTAACCTAAAAAAGTCATATTTCAACGGTCAGAAATATTAAACGAAACACTCCTTCGAATCAATACCCAACCCCCGGCTGGGGGGAAAAAACGGTGTCGCTATAACAGAAGCGGTCGATCCTCGTCCTCCTCCTCCTCCTCCTCCCTAAGCTTATTTGCCTTCTTCTTCTTCCTTGGGATCGATAGAATAAGGGAAGGTCGTCGCGTGCTGCACCTGTCTGCCCGCCATTATAATAACTCCCGGCCATCCTTCAATTTTTATAAATTCCCAACCTTGGAAATTAATTAGTAGCCGGGCGCGCAATTTAAAAATCGTTAGTGAGGTACCCGAAAATAGAGCAGTCCTCGAAATTAACGACTGGTACTCTTGTAGCGCAATTAAACAAAGGCTTATCTCGATCTCTCCCCGTTAACGACCAAAAAAAAAAAAAACAAAAAGCAAGAAGTAATTGGCTACGTGTCTTAATTATTCATTGCTTCTCGCATCTGATACGATTTTAATTATTAATCTCGTTCGAAAAAACTAAATTAGCTGGGGAAAGAAACAAGATATTTTTAAAAGTTGGTAGGAGAAATTTGTACGGGGTGTCACTCCTCTACAAATTACTACTATTTCCACGTCATTTTTCTAAACTCGGTGTGACTCACTTTTGGAAAACGTCAATTGTGAAAGCTCATGAGGGCTACTAATGGTTTTCGGAAGATGAGATGATTTACTTTGGAAAAACCATGTAGAGTAGGACACCTTTTTTGTTTTCAAAACGCTATTTTTGTAGTTTTCTTTTAAAAAAAAGTTTCATGTTTATAGTATTCGTTGTTTCTAAATTAAAAATACTCCCTTCATAAATTAATTCTTCATACAAACTTTGATACTTGATTTATCAATGTTCCATAAAGACCGCAATGTGTTAGAATTTCTACATCCTCTTAAAGAAAAAAAAAAAAAAACTGGTCATAAAACGGTCCACGATCAAGCAGCACTTAATATATTCATATATTCATCCGCGTTCTAATTCGCGTGTAAACAAGCAAGCCTTTGCAAGAGTTTAATTACCCGCACCTCGGGTAATTGATTTAATACGAATTCAAAATAAAATCAATCAGTCGAGCGTGGTCCAATTTTTGATTCAATTACTTTCGGTTATCAATTTAACACTACTCCGATATCTCGGCCGTAATTAACCAATCCTCCTCCTTCTTCTTCTTCTTCGGGGGTAGATAAGATAAGACCAAGACTGGCGGACTTTTTTTGCCTGGCAAGCTACGTCACGCGAGTAATCGCAGGTGGTGGAGCCGAAAACCCGTTTGTGTATCCGACGGTCATCTTGACGCGGAATAAGGCCGGATTGTTATTCGGTGATTTACTAATTTTCACGTGGCGCTGGGGGGAAAAAAGAAAGATGTTGCACGTAAATTTATAAATATTGAGGTTATGTTAGAACATTTAGGTTGGGTTTGGTATCTTAATTTGTTGATTATATCGTCTGCTTCGAGAAATATAGGTTAGGTTCGGTATTTTAATTACTGAAGATAAGATACATGTCGGACGCTTTTAGAAACTGAGGTTGGATTTGGTATTTTTGGCAAATTTCAGGTTAAACTCTGTTCTTTGATTTTTTTAAATTATGTGTCGTCTGCTTCTAAAATCTAAAGTTAGATTCAGTTTGTTCATTTTTGCTCTTAAAATTTGAGGTTAGATTATTCACCTTGATTGTTGATTATTCCCCAATGACTTTCATTAAAAATAAATAACCTTAATTCGAGGCACATAACCTCAAAATCCAGAATTTTTCCAGCCCTAAAACAAGTATAGTTGTTTAGTTTAGACTCTCGACAACTTTTGAAGCTCAGATTAGCAATTAAAATTTGAAAAGCTTCTCAGTAGGTATCCAATGTCAAATGTTGCACGTAAGGGTGGTAGTTTGCCAATTCCGATGGAAATTCGCTGGTCCTCCCGCAGGTGAGCGTACGTGATGGCGGAAGCTAGAGAGAGAGAGGATGGAGATGGAAAAGTTGAGCACCTGCTGGCTAAGCAGAAGAGTCACGTTTCTCAGCGTCGAGTGTGCAGGACGTCCTAAGTGGAAAATAAAGAGAGCCTTTGTTACCCCGCGGCCCCGTGTGATTTCTGGGGAGGACAAGTGCTCCTAGAAATTGATAGCTTCCATACTTTATCACCATTGCCTCCCATCCGAACGACTATAACAGGTAGCCGAGTCAAAAAAATAAAGCCTTTAAAAATGGAATTTTTACTGAGGAAGTAGGTATTCGTCCTAACCTAAAAAAAGACATCAAAAAAATGACACATTAAAAAAAATTGTATTCAGATTTCTTGAAATTTTTATTTTTATTTTTACTTATGAGTTTTACTTTTAAAAAAGAATCAATGGTCATTCAAGATCAACTTCTACTTTTAAAACAGACCTTTATTAACATTAAAAAAAAGTTTTTCATCAGTTTCGAACTTGAAACAATAATTACAACTTGATTTCCACTTAAAAAAGGATTATCCAGTTTTTTACATTAAAGAAAAACTTTTTTGTCGTAAGAAACACAATTATTGTTGAAAGCACTTCAGACAGACACAAGAGAAAAAATCAATCGCCATCACCGGCAATCAATGTAAACCCGGGTTAGAAACAAGAATAAAGAGATGGCATAAGAAACTAGGCTTTTGCCTAGTATTACTGGAGAAAAAATCACAATGGGCCAGTGTCATCAGCCTGAGTGCAGCTTTTATAACCAATAGGGAAGATTACGACTATTATGTTGTATTTTTTTTTCAAAAATTCTCGATTTTGAATGAGTTTTGAGATTTTTTGATATGAACTCATTTTTTTCCATATGATTATTTATCGATGCGCTATTCATGGTTCATGGTTTTTAAGATACCCGAATGAGATGTAGTTTGTAGGGACAGGTGCGATTGATCTGTAATTGCGTGCGATGCTAACGTGAATTTTGATTGATGCAACGGGTAATGGGGGGAATGGGAAGGCTTGTTTTCGTGTCTGGTATCGTTTAACTTTGATTGAAGCCTTGATTATAGATTAGACCTAGGAAACGCTACGGTACAACTTAATTCGATAACTATTGGCTTTAGTCATGACTGTTTTAAAAAATTTAATGACGCTTTACACGGTAAAATATATAGCGCTGGAGCTCCTATGTAATTCACTTTAGTCACTAGAGGTCCTTCAAACTTAACTACGAAATTAGTTTGTTCTTGTTACTACGATATACATTTAAATTAATCTTTTTTCTACAAGTATGTTAGAAAACACAAATATTTACTTAATTTAGTTTTAAGTAATTGAAATTTATATGGTATTGACTATAGAATATTCAATACATATTATAGAATGTAATGTGTATAATTAATTGTAATCATAATTCTTATTTCATTTTATTATATTGAGCAATAAAAATATATAAGTTTAGTATACTGTACGTGTATATTATATAAATATATTGTTATACTATAATAAAAACAGTATGAAAATACTTGCATCATACTGTACATTATGTTATAGTTCATATAATAACAGTTTATACATAGTATACTGTATTAAATATAATACTGTATCATATAAATTATATTGTATAATATCTAATTTTATACTTTTATATACAGTCTATATATTGTACTAGATAGCAATAATGTATACACTATAATACCGCAACAGCTTATGATATAATTCACGCAGTCCGTAGAAGTATAAATTGTTTTAAACGATATTATTACAAAAGTACTATATATTATACATTAACTTGTATAATAATATAGTATATAGTGACGTATACATATAGTACATAATGTATAAACTGACTCTAAGAAATAAGAATTTTTAGTATTTCCCACATTTAATAAAGATAGTTGTTCTTTACAGTGTACAGTAGCAATTTCGAGAATATTGAGCCTTTTCCCGGGTAGCTTCCTCTGTAAACAGCCCTGAGCCTTAGTAGCTCTGCAATTCTCAGTTAAACACATAAAATTACTAAAACTACACCAACTGCACGACGAGAAAATTGAAACCAAACCTGGCGCAAAAAAGAAAAAAAAAAAAAAAGAGAGAAGGTATAATCATACACGAGCGGCGCGGGTAAGAATGACGGGGGCCATTCTTATTTATGGCGTGTGGTGGCGTTTCTGTACGCCAGCCTTTTTTTTCCTTCCTCCACCGGAAGCCGCGCGCCCGAGAGAATGAAAAATCGTTCGCGGTATACCCGAGACAACCTTATTTACGTCTGCTACTTTTGAATCGATTTCTTGAACGCAAAGACAAAATCTGTAATCGATAATAAAGTTAATACGAGGGAATTCCATTAAGGCGGGCTTTCATGAAAACAGCAACCTTCTCCTCATTACACTCGCACCGGATAAAAGTTTTCGATCGGATAATTTATATTATTTATTCATAAGCCTCGCACGTGGGCGGGGCGATTCAAAAGGATTAATTCGAGAAATCGAGGATGAACGGAATTTATGAAAATTGCAGCGCTGGGTAGTTGGTAGTAGTGTAAGGAGAACGAGTTTTTGAACCGAGAAATAATAGAGCCGGTATCGCGGTGCGAGCTTTCCAATCGATTTTTTCAAACCCGGGAAAATAAAGAAACAAGCTTGGGTGGGGATATATCGGTGCGAGGCATCGGGGCTCGCTTATCTCCAGGAGCGTAATAACCCCGCGACACGCGACCGCGAAAAGCACCGTTAATGTGTACCCTTTTTTTCAAACCGAACGAAATTCCAGCCGACGCCCTCTGCGTGTTTGACCATTGGTCTATTTTACTTTCTTAACTCTCCAATACCAGAAGTATTTCAAAGTTAATTTGGTGTAAGGGCTTGAATTTTTAATTTCATCATGATAGTGAACAGACCTTAGCTAAATTTTCATTGTCTCTTAAATTAAAAACGAACTGACTTGAACAAAATTAACGAGCCTTAAATAAACTTCAAAGTTTTATGATCGAAAGCTAACAGACCTTAGCTTAATCCTGAATTTTTTGTCGCCAAAATCGAACTAACCTTAGCTGTGTTTTTTCTAAATTCTAAAAATTTTTTGATTTTTTTGTCATCAAAAGTAAACAGACCCTCGCTAAATTATTACAGAATCTCAAATGAAAAACGAACTGACTTTAGTCTAGTTTTGAAATTTGAAAGCTCATGGAACGGACCTCAAAATAACCTTCAAACTGTATTGTTATTGAAAATGAACAGACCTAAGCTAAATTGTTTACTCCTGTTGCATTAAAAATGAATGCATACCCCTACATCTTCTTAGTAATCAACCTTAATCATCGACAACCAACCTAAAAAAACCATTTTTTCAACTTTCAGGTGATCACGGGAAACAAAAACACCTACCTGGAGGTCAAGCACACCCTGGATCCCCCCATCTGGGCGAGCAAGGTCCGGTTCCTCCCCTACAGCTACCACCGTAGAACGGTCTGCATGCGCGTCGAGCTGTACGGTTGTCCCTGGAACGACGGCGTGGTGTCCTACTCCATGCCCCAGGGTGACAAGCGCGGTGCCAAGGAGTTCTTCGACGTGACTTACGACGGCTACTGGAACGACGAGCTGAGGCGCGGACTGGGACAGCTGACCGACGGGCTCAAGGGCCCGAACAACTTCAAGACCGGGGCGACCGGGGAACGGGGCGAACAGAACTGGGTCGGATGGAGGAACGACACCCGGGAGAACAAACCCCTGGAGATCAAGTTCGAGTTCGACCAGGTCAGGGAGTTCTCGGCCGTGCACGTTTACTGCAACAACCAGTGGACCAAGGAAGTTCAGGTGAGAATACTTTAAGTAGTACACGATAGTTAAATATTCGGAATGAAAAAAATGAGAAAGAGTCTAGAGAAATGAAAATCCAGACCCAACCAGAAAGTCAAGTGGCAGACCGGTAAGTGCAGCTAGCGAGCTCGAAGCCTACCGGAAGTAGATTCTAGGTTTAACTTCCTCGAACAACGTAGGTAGTCCCGATATTAAAGATAAACGGGTGGCCGTCTAGACTTCCAGCAAACGACTTTTGTCACCTGGCGCAGTGCATCGGGGGGTAATTGAAGGTGTAACGCAGTCGCAGCGATGCATTAGTAATGCACCTGTTATGCTCACCCACAGATACAATCAATAGAGCGAAAGCATTTCCCTAGACGACGACGTTGGTGCTGCTAAAATTGCAAAGGCCCGCGGGCTGTTCTCGAGAGTGTCGAATAAAGGGATAAAACGGAGATATCCAGTTTTAAAATTGCCCCCGGGATAAAGAAACATACCTAGACTCGGCTCTCGAAATGATTTTCCGGTGGGAATTTTTTTATTTTATTTTTTTCTCGTTTTTTTTTTTTTTTTTTTTTATAATGGCGCCGCCGGTACGTTCGCGAGTATCAAGATTTATTTGAATGCGAGGCCGCCTCATTACCCGGCAAGATGGATGCGTGATAAAAGAGGGAGGGAGCCAGCACTGGCAAATAGAAAGGACACCGGGATCTCTTTTGAATGAAAAATGTATACTCGCGAGGCTCGCGAGCCCGGGATCTTTTGTGGGGCCGGCCCTTTTTTTTCGGGAAGAAAAAGCCCGCGGATGATAACGATTCTTCAAAAAGAATTTTTCCTTTTTTTCAAGAGGAAAGAAAAAAACAAACAAACAAACAGTAGTGAAGGTAAACATCTGAAATTTACTTATTGGTGCATCCATGTTTAATTGAAGGTAAATAATGGTATATTATTGTACAAATGCGTAAAAATGACTTTATTTCACTCCGACGTGCAATCCTCACTTTGCCCGTCCGTTTTCAGTCAAATAAAGTACTGCTTTGCCCGACTGTTGAAACGCGCGAGCAATCCGCACTTTGCTCGTCTGTTTTCAAAACAGTCGAGCAAAGTGCAGATTGCTCGCTCGTTTCACATTTTGAAAACGCAGCCATCAGTGCAGTTACAGCGGCCGCCCCCAATAAACTTAGACGCTTATACCTGAACTATCGGTATCTATAGGTATACCTCTCGACGCTACTCACAATGTCTTATAATGGGTCCTGCAGTGCGGTTGTATACCTACATTGTCGGTTGAACCCATCTTTAACTAATGGCATTTTGTTTTAAAAATTCGAAAATTCACGTAATGCGTTTTTCTGCTACCTGAGCAATAAGAAAACTGAACTTAGACGGATCAGTTTCATTTGAGCGTCTTCAATATTTGCACTTACAAGCCTGAAATTTATAGTAAAAAGTAAAGTGGATTTTATAAATCATTATAATTAAATCGAAGTTGATTTTGTATAGAGGGCGAAAGTGTAGATTGCACGTCAATCGTGAAATAAAATATTGTGTTTCACTCTTTCGGCTCTGTGGATCATTGCCCGGCTCGCCGAATAATAGTTTGTAGGTCTCGGCTGCAGGGTTTCGTGCGCTACGCGCACGACCCCTACGCCTCGACCTACAAACTATTATGCGGCTCGCTCGGGCAAAGTACCACAGAGCCTCACTAGTGAAACAAAATACCATTATCGAGTCACATTGCCCTACAGTGTCAAAACCGAAATATCTGTACAGAAACCCGTTTTGAATCTGTAGGTCAGTACAATACTATTTTTTATGGTAATATATGCGTAAAGATCGATTTTACAATCGCCATTTGAGGTTAGGGTGCGTCAAATAGAGTTTTTACGTACTAGTGGTAAATAGTAGTATATTATTGTAAAAATGGATGAAAAAATTTATTTTCTCTAGTCACATGAGGATAAATAAATTTTACACACCTGTGAAATACTATACTTTAGCGTACTAAATACATTTAAATCAATTTTTCATTCAACGTTTGAGTTTAGCGTGCGTAAAATAGAGGCTTTACGCATGGGTGCGATAAAAAAAATTTATCTAATTTATACATATCTAAATATTCTAAATGGTTTTTGAATAATATTCCGCTCTGACCATAAAGCCACTCTAGCAATTTGAAAAACTGCGTTCGTTGTTTTTATTCCGAAGAAAAAGTAGTTTTCCAAACTCAGCGGGAAAAAAAGGGGTGCAGCAGCAGTAAGACATATCCGAGGACGGGGTGGGGGGAAATGAATTCAAGACTTCTCGCGCGGGGAATGCGGGAGCCGAAAGAATGGGCACCGAGATACGCCACGTATTCAAATACGAAAGCACGCGAGCAAGCCAGCAAGCCCTTAAAGAGGCCGCCGACACTTCAAACGCTACCGTACGCGCCTAATCTTTTTTCAGCGCTCGCCTTCTCCGACCTTTTTTCCTAGATGGATCGACACTGATGGCGGGCCGCTAATTATTATGCGCTTTTTTTTTCTCACGAGGGTTCGATTATTTATGATCAATTTTTTGGTTTTTATAAATATTTTGAATTGGAAATCTCTCATCAAAAACAACAAGACTAAATAATGTTAAAAATACCATTAAAATTAGACTTTAATATATTTTTTCCTCAAAATTAGCATGAAACCACGAAAATTCAATAGGGTTAAAGTACGAAATTTTTCGGAATTCGCTATTAAGTTATAAAAGTCTTATCGATGACATTAAAATTGCTTAAAACTCAGTAAAAAGATTCGATTATTAAAGTTGTTCAACATTTTGTATCAGAAAACGATGACTATCTGGGTTCCAAATGTCTGATTCGGTTCCATGTGAAAAAAAATTCGCTCACACAAGATACACAACCGATGGTTATTCACAAAACCAATATCAAAAAATAATGAAAACCACAAAAGTGAATAATTCAAAAGCCAGTAATATTGCATCGCAGCTTAGGATTCCATTAGGAGAGGCGCATCGCATACGTGCAGTGCCATTATCGAGGGCCATTGTGCAGCTCCTCCTCCCTAATCAGGAATCGTCGTCTCGGTAGTTGGTACGAGAGTGCTTAGCCTTACTCCTCTCGAGTGTCGTCGTCTGCTAACTCCCCTGGGAGATTAACCGAATAAAGGAGGCCTTTATTCTTCTTGCTTGCTTCTTAGCCACGATAATGGCTCGGAATTTACAATTACACCATCTAAACTGTGTTTATTGACCTAAAATAGGTTGCATTGTTGGATGTGTTTAGTTTTCCCAAACGACTAGTTTATCTATATTTTGAGGTTAGGTTTTCGTATAATCTGTACTTTTTGATACAAGTAACTCGTTTACGATAGATGAATCAATTCGGTTGCGAGATCTTGATAAGATTAAAATCTCGCGAGCTAGCTTGTAGGCATTTCTGAAATCTAAAATCTCATTTTATGTGCATTGTGTGGCTTGTTGCTTGTTGCAGATGTTCTCGCAGGTAAACATACTGTTCAGCATCGGCGGGGTCTACTACACCGGGGATCCCATAGTCTTCGACAACTTCGACGACCGATTCTTGGAGGAATCCCGCAACATCACGATCAAGCTGCACCACAGAATTGGTAAATTCGTCAAGTTGCGCTTCGGTTTCGCCAACAGGTGGCTCATGATCAGCGAGATTACCTTCGATTCTGGTGAGCTTATTAAAATTTCATTGTTAATTTTTCAAAACAATAAAAAACAATCAGGGTTTCTAAAATAGTTGTGCGTCATAATGAGGATCATGGCGTCATATTTAGCTGCACCTAGTTTTTGTTTCAAGTAAAACAATTTTTTTTATTAAATAATCTGTCTTGAGTCAAATTCAAATCTTTTCATACTTTTGATTCAAAGTAGCTCAATTACTAAAATTTAAACTTTCAATAAAAATAATTGAAAAAATTCTTGTTCTTTCAACATACCAATCACAGTACTGTTCCAAAAGTAATAATTTTCTTTCTTTCTTTTAGACATAGCCCACGGAAACTTCACTCCAGAAGAAGCCCCCACGACGGAAGTTCCTCGGTACCGTGACCGTGGCTCCTCGAGGGAGATCTCTCACCAGCAGGCCGAGGTACCGGTGTCGACCGCCAAGCAGGAGGAAGGCACTTACATGGCAGTCATAATCGGGGTCATGACAGCCCTGATTCTCCTTCTGGCGGTGGCGATGTTCCTGATACTCTCTCGTCACTGCCAACGCAAGGCGTTCGCCAGTCCCCTGGGCAGTAAGTCCGGGCTGCCTCCTGGTGGCCACCACCACCACCTGGCGAACGAGTCGGCGTACGGGACAGCCGAGAAGGACCCGGCGTTGATGACCTACAGGGTGGACGACCTCGACAGGTACGCAGGTGCGAAGTTGACGACTTTGCCCAGGGAGCTGAACGACCGACTCCTGGGGGACGTCAGACTGGACGACTACCAGGAGCCCTTCAAGTACAGGGAGGCGCCGCACGCCGCCTATTACGGATACAGCACCGTTGTTATCGACAACAAGGATCTCCATGACAGCGTCGAGCAGTCCGGTAAGCGTGAGCCTTTTGTTTGGAAATTATTGTGGGATGGGAGGAGAGATTTTTCTTCATACATTTATTTATAGGCAAGGGGCATGTTGGCTTACTTTATAAGGGGGAGCGTGGATGATAAGTTTATGTGGGAATTATTTTTTGACCTTGTTAATTTTAGAAAGAACCGTTTGATGATCGATTTTTTTTTTGTATCATCATAAACGAAGGAAGTTTGGGTAGAATTTAGATTAGCTGATTTTTTTTTTTACTTTTGATTGAAATGAAAACGAGCTGATTTTAGCTAAATTTTCTGAAATAAATTAACTTCAAATAAACTTTTACTTGACTAGACCCTTAGTTTTTTAAATCAAAGACAAACAAAGCTTAGCTAAACTCAAAATTTTTATCATCCAAGGTGAATGGACCTCAGTCAAAGTTTTTATTCATCTTTCTATCATGATAAAAAAATTAATTTAAATTTCTCTTCGATTTTTAACGATCGGGCTCAGCTTACTTTTTAAGGGGGGCATAGACAGAATTATTATTCTAGCTTCATTTGATAATCGATTTTTTTTGTTTTTTCTGTTTCTTGCTGGTTCAGATGCGACTTACGATTACGCTGTTCCGATGCCAGTGCCTAGTGCGAGCAGCGACCAGGACAGCACCTTCTCAAAATCATCCAGGGGAAGTGCAAAAGTAAGACTTTTCAAAGAATTGTCTGATGAAAATTTTAAGTAAAAAATATTTAAATTTCATAACTAGTCTTTTAATTAAGAAAAAAATATAAATGATTTTTACATTCCAAGTCTTCTATTTGCTGCTATAATTCTGAGAAAAAAATCATACTCTTTGACTAAAAGCCGTATTTTAAACATCCCCAACTAAACACAGTTTTTTTTTGCCTTTTAAAGGCATGCTTGCAGAGTTTCTTTCCACCACCACCACCCCCGATGAGCGCGCCACCCTCCAGGATTGGCGCGAACAACCTGACTTACTCCGGTCCGCCGAGTCCGGACCTGATGTACGAGCGGGGTCGCGGTATGGTCGGGGGTGGTAGCAAGCGCGGCCGCGAGCACTCGCTGCACCGGTACACATGAGACGAACCCAGTCCCCAGCCCCAGCAGAAGAGGAACAGCAGCAATAACAACGGCAGCCCCAGGTGGACCAGGAGTCCGGCGAGTTCTACCTTGCTCTTCACCCGGGCCTACAAGAGCACCTACGGGGACATGCTGTAGACGTCACTCTGCTGTAGCAGCTGGGATTACGTGAGATTTTTGGAGACGGTGAGATACGGCGTTTAAGGAGAGATCTGTATTACCAACGAAGTACTCTGAACTAACCTCAAAGTTTTCAAGTGTTAAAATTAAGAGTGTTTGAGTACTCGGTAATGTAGAGATTTGTCTTACCAACTGAGTACTCCGAAGTAACCTCAAAATTCCTCGATTAATTCGAGGAAATCGAGGATCTTTTTTAACGGCGAAGCTAATCTCAAAGTTTTTAGCGATCAATTGGTCGGTAATGTAGAGATCTGTCTTACCGACGGAGTACCTTAAGAACTAACCTCAAAGTAATTCAATGTAAAAAGTGCGATTAATTCGAGGAAAAGGTAACCCGTTTTACCGACGGATCTAACCTCAAAATTTTTAAACCACAAAACGGATCACCGAAACATCGAAACAAGAAAAAATGCCGCCAACCCCAAGAGCATTCTCACCGTTCTTTTATGTTATACACTACTGGGGGAAAGGGAAAGAAAGAGGAAAAAAATAGGGAGTCAGTCGTCTAGTCGATGGCTCAGCATTCTTTCCAAGACGCGTCCCCGAGGGAGTGTCGGACGACGGTCGTACAACCGCATAACCTAATAATAAACCTAGGGTACAATTCAATCGATAACAGGGTCGAAACGACTGTATGGCATATCAGTTTTTAAAAAAAGCACTCGGCTCTGTTATTCGCACATCGACCAATAAAAATACTCGCGAGAGGCAGAAAAAATAATAGTAATAATAATGTTCATTCATTCATTCGCGAAGATCGTTACGAACGATTGTTTGTTTTCCTCCGAAGCGAGAGATGATTTAATTACGATATAGGTGTTCGAGAGGTTGTTATAGAAAGTGTATATATAACGAGGGGGAGAGAGAGAGACGAAGGCGTTGAAATAATAACGAAGTTATTCTAAGTCACAAGTGCGATACGCTTAAAGCCGCTCGCGCGAATTTATATATTTTGTGGGGATCTTGACTTCCACGAGCACTGCCGGTTATTGAATAAACACTGTACCGGACTTTTTGCACGCACATTTTTTTTCAAGAATAAATAAACACACAAACACAAGACTGACTCGTCGAGTGAAGTATGAAAATAAAAAAAATAAAAGTTGAAATAATAATAATATTATTATTCAGTTCCACACGATGTGTATATTTATTTAGGTTAACGTCAAAAAAAGTCGTTTTGTTTTAAGTTCTTTAAGTAGTTGACTAGGTTAGGAATAGTTTAATTGTATAAAAGTATCATTGTAAAAGTTAACGTTAGTTTAATTATTATTTAATGTTGATCAAAATTCCAGTATTTTATCATTTTTTTTTTTCGTGATTGTCAATTGTATCGGTAGCCTTTTCAAAATTAGACACGAGTTTTTGTAGGTTAAGGTATTGCAGAGGACACGGTAAAGGTAAATCGTCGATCTGACCGATATCTTTTAAAATTATCTTGATAAACGTTTGGTACATTTTTAGAATGTAAAGCTTTTGTAAATAGTCAAAGTATCGAAAAAAAAAAAAAAATTATATTTCGATATTTCGCGAGTCACGACGATTTACTTGTTACCTGCACTATTCTATTTCTCTAAGAACGGTAAAAAAAAAAAAATTAATTAAAGAAAAAAAAAAACCGACGTCGCCTTCATGCAACGAGAAAATGGGAACTGCTAAGATCGCGTGACTAAACGGGGGTTGATAGATTTGTTATATTGGAAAAAGAAAAAAAAAATGAGAGATATATAAAACAAAATCGACAATACAGGGATGAGGCAACAATAATAGCTGACGCAGGAAACCCTATTAACTTTGTGATATATATAAAAGAAAAAAAATAAAAATGATTAGGGCGCTAAAACCACACTATTATTTGCTTGATAACGAAATGTTGAACTTCAATTTATTCTTGGCAACGAATTTTGTGAAAACTACAACACTGCTGAACAACGCTTTTGAACAAAAAACGAGTGATTTTATGAATTTGCTTGTACGGTAAATTTTTAATCTTCTACAACGACTGGATATTATACGATACGAATAAACATATAATGGTAAATAATTAAATATTAGATTTTTAACGATTTGAAATCAGTATCTCGTATGTAAAACGAACCACGTATTCATTATAACGATATAAACAAATAAAAAATGTAACTGCCGGGCTTTTGTATCACTATTAGAATAGTACAACTCCCAGTGAACTTGAGTTATCGTTTTTTAAAAAAAAGTTTACACTTTTATAAGCAAAATTTAAAACCCGTATTTTTCAAACCAAAATTCCTAACCTAACTTTTAATTGTTGTAAGTTCGCTGGAACTATTGTAAATACACTTTGTACTGATAACGAATTCTACTGACACCTGCCTTTGTCTGTATGACACCATTTTTTCCATTATCAAAAACGAACAAACCTTAGCTGAAATTTTCCTTTCCAAAGCATCGAATACGAACAAACCTTAGTATATCTTTTTTTAATTTTTTGTATCAAAAACGAACTGACTTTAGCTAAACTTTTTAAAACCTTCTAAAAACTTTTCAGTCGTCAAATACGAACACACCTTAACTGAAGTCTTAATTTTTTTAATAAAAAACGAACAAACCTTAGCTGATCTTTTACTTTTTTATAGATCAAAAACGATCTGATTTAAGCTAAATTTATTTTTTCTTAAATTAAAATCGGAAAGACCCTTATTTTTTATCATTGAAAGTGAACAGACCTTAATAACGAACAATCTTTGGCTTAAATTATTTGCAACGAATAGACCTTAGCTAATTTTCAAATTTTCCTTTTCATCAAAAGCTTAATTTTCAATTCGCTTTCATTAAGTACGAACAAACCTTGTCTCAACACGATGCATTTCAACTATTTGTTCACCATCAGTATCCATCACGAAAAATAATGATAAACAACGGTAAAATCCGAAAACAATCCGCAAGCGCGTTGGTATTAATCTTCATTAAAAAAGGTCTTGTCAGGAGTTTGGCGATGTGCTTTATTAGCCAAGCTTCCAAGCCTTCCCCACCTTTGTTTAGGGTAGAATCACGTCGGCGCAATATCGTTTTACACGATAATAATGCACCCGCCAGTCTGCAAAAATCAGACAGCCAAGATTAAACCTGCCTCTCTTTCCCAGCCCGCATAATCCAGCTCAAATTTAATTTTCTTTTTTAACTTCAAAAAAAACAAAGAGATGATGGACAATTTGCATTTAGCTTGTGTTTGTACCTTTAAGTTTTGTGATTTTTTACTTTTAAGCTTCCCACTGCCCACGCCCCCCTGGTTCTTCGGTCTTCTCGCGGAGCTTCAAAATCAAGACAATCGTTAAATTATCGTACCAATATTTTCGCGAGAAGCTCGAAGAATCCATCCAATTTATTTGTTCTACGCATTTACAATTGTAAATATTAAAAATAAAATACTTGTAATTTATATATAAAAGCTGAGAACGAGTGTGTATGTGTGTGTAACGGAGCTTTTGAAGATTCTTCGTGTAAATAAAAAATTGTATAATAATTTTTACATAATAGGCGCATAATTATACATATAAATATATATTCTATTACACACACCTGTATATGTATGTAACTTACGCGATTTTGAAAATAATAAAAAAAAGAAAAAATGAAAAAAAAAAAAACCCACAACCCTGTACCACAACCCTCACAGTAAATGTAAAATTAAGCAAGCTGAAAATATCGATATAATTTGTGCGTGCCTGTATGCCCGATTTTTAAGCGTGAGAGATTACAAAGAATTTAACTGTAACGAATATATATTGAATTATAAAAATTGCGAGCTAGATATAAATATATACAGAATATATGATATAGAGTTCAAAACTACTGTACACACGAGAGATAAAAAAAAAAAAAAAAAAAAAAAAAAACCAACACGTTTCCGAGACGGAAACAAAATAAACTTTTAGTGAATCTAAACTGTTGACTAAATCTTTTTTTTTTTACCCTTCCACCAAGTAAGCCCAGGATTATTTTTCAGGTATCGATGGAAAGCTTTCAACTTATTAAACAGGATTGAAAGAGAATTTGGGTATGAATATTCAAACTCTCAAATGGATTTATTTTTATTGACGGATGTTTTAATACCGCCGGTGGCGGGATTTTGTTTTTCATTCATTTTTGTTTTAATTGACCTGACAGCAAGGCTGAAAAACGCCTGCAATGTTGTTGATTGTGTCGGTTTTTATTTGTCCAAACAAAAGACACGTAATTTCATCATGTGACACAATTTATTAATTTTGTCAAATGAAATTTCTGAATTTTTTAATAATGTGACGTGAATCAATTTTTATGTTCCATTACTTCGAAAAATAACGTTGCTATTTCAGCATTACATTAAAGTGATTTTTGTTACATTACAAACTATAAACTAAAAAATTGTGTTAAAATTTTACTTTTCAAATAGAATACGAACAAACCTTTGTTTATTATTTTATTTATTGTTATTATTTTTTTTTTTGTCAAAAGCAAAAGGACCTTACCTAGAATTTTTCATTTTTTTCGTTGTAGAAAAGAAATGCCCCGACTTTGGCAAAGTTTTTATTTTTCTTTGATCAATAATGAACGAACATTTGCTAATTTTTTAATTTTTTTCTTCATTCAAAAGCGAACAGACCTTTGCTAAATTCTTGATCCTGACAAAATTTCGTATTCAAACATTTAATGGAACGACTTTTGTTATTTGTGACGTTGTTTGAGGTTTAAATTATTCAAAGTGATTTTTGTTACTTTAGAAACCGTAACCTAAAAAATTTAATTTTCAAGCATTCGGTTTTGTTTTGTCATGTTACGAAAAAAGTTTTTTCTTTCCTTTCTCTTCATCAAAAGCGAACAGACCTTAGCTAAATTATAAATTCTGAAAAACAGGGTGACTTTTGTGACATTCTTTAAAGTATAATTATTTAAAGTGATCTTCGTTACATTAAAAACCATAACCTTAAAAATTCAATATTCAAGCATTCAGTTTTGTTTCGTCACATGAAATCAGTTTTTTGTTTTTTTTCTGGTAGAAAAAACACTTGCATTGTAATCCTGGAGAATTGTGACACATACATCTCCCAGAAAAAGGTACCATTTATTAAAAAAAACGTCGATGTATCGGTAAAACAGAGGTCGCAGTTACTCAATCCTGCCGATAAACTCCCTCCCTCCCGCAAAAAGAAAAAAAAAAAAGGCTAGGCAACAAATTCATAGAAACGTGGCGTATCTATAACGAAATTATCCCGACTGTCCCGACTGGCTGGCAGAGATATATATCTGAAAATGTAAATAAGCCTGCCCGGCTCGCTGGACCGTTGGAATGAAAAACTCCTTTTGAACTACCACCACTACCACTACAGCGCCGTCCGTATTTTCGCTCGAAATTGAAATTTAAATGATCCGGACACGGAGAGAGGTAGGTTTTGATGTACGGCTTTTTAATGCATTCCGTGCGCCCGCCGGACGATTGGATAACTCCCGGATGGAGGAAGATAAAAAAAATATGTTATTTCCGCTTTTTCGAGCTCTACCTGGACGTCATCGATTTTTTTTGACAATTCGACGAACTTTTCAGGGGAGCTTTGATTTTACGAAAATTTACGGCTTTTGTTTCTTGAACAACGAACGGGTTTTAAATGTTTAATTATGAAATCATTTTGAAAGTATGGCGCGCATTGAAATTTATCGTTTTGTTTCGTTACCGTTATCAATTTGCGTTGCATGGGAGTGAAATCTGCTTAATTTGTTCTGAAAAAACAGTAGTTTGAGTTTTTTTTTTTACTTTTAAAAATGCTTTCTATTTTGTATTTTATTATAAAATAATTTAATGCTCAATTTACAATTATTATGGGGGAGACCTCAAGTGCAGACTGGGTAATGTGCAGACGACCCATTATCAGAATATTTATAACAGAAAAGCAAATACTAGACTGTAGTTATATTTTTATCGAATTTTCAAAAATAAAATAAAATGTTTTATAAAATAGTTATAAGAAGTTGATGTAACCGAAAGTAGAACTGAAGAAAACTAATGAGAACAGATGTAAGTTTTGGAATTGTACTTTAGTTATTTTCATTTTCTTTTAATAATTTTCTGAAACTTTTAATCCTTTACGTGTAAAATTCGGTAAAAAAAATACTACATTGTGGTATTTACTTTTCTGTAACAATTAGTCTAATAAAGAGACGTCTGCACATTACCTAGTCTGCACTTGAGGTCCCCCCCATTATTATAATCATGGGGCCCATAACCTATTAACATTATAAATCTTTTTAACGATCGATTGATATTTTGTAATATTGTAAAGTAATAATAAACGCGATGAAAGGTTCAAATATAAATTTATTTAATGAAAGTATTTATCTGCAATCCACTCAAAGTAATTTAACGAAACGATTTGGAAAATTCATGATTCAATTTTCGTTTATTGCGTTGGGAAATTAAAAACAATTATTAGTTTGAATAATAGACATTAACAAAATTTAAATTAATACTCACTATAAATCAATGTAAAATATATCATTTTCTAAATTTTTTGGTACATTATACGAAGTACTGATTTTTATTAAATTCTAAAACTAAAAAAAAAAACAAAAGAAAATGATAAATTGAATTAAATCTTCCAAGACAAACACCGGTCACAATAATAGAAGGTAATAATACCTACCAGCAGCAGCAGGGTAATTCCCCGGTCGTGTCATCGTCCAAGATCATCATCTCGAGGTTACACGCTCAGCTGGAAGCTCTTTTTCTCTCCCTCGAAAAGAGACACAGACGATAAAGGCTAAAGGAGCGTGGCGGGCTGCTCCAAATTAAAGCTTCGTTCCCCCGGTGCAGTCATTAAAATCCGCGGGGCCATTAGAATGACAAGTGGGATCGCTGACAGTGCCAAATTAGCGGGGGACCGAGAAGAAACTTTTCGCTTGTTAAGGTACCGGCCGCGGTTTTATACTTCCGATCCTGCCTGATTACAAAGCATTATGTTTCCCAGCCTGATTTTTTCTTGAGCTTTTTTTTACCGAGGACAAGTTAAATTAACTACTTGGATTTCGGGACTGGAGGATGTCCTACTGCTATGATCTGCCCTGAGAAGTTTAGGAGCCTTTCAGAATTAGACTTAGAATCTTGCTAATTTTTATTTTGTTTATGAAATTTAGTTCATAAAGAAGAGAACTGTAAATTTTTCGTCTTAAATTGTCTACACTACTCCCGGTCTCAAGGTACCATCGCCGTGTACCGTATTCGGTGCACGGTGCACGGTACACGGTACCAAATAAGAGTTATTTTAGACACTCTGTGAATTTAATTGGGTTATTTAGGATGGGCAATTGGATTTAAAGTAAAAACTAGTAGTTTTTTAAACTTAAGTGGGTTATTTGGGATAAATTATAGGATTTAAAGTAAAAAGCTACCGTGTACCGTGTACCGTGTGCGGTACACGGCGATGGTACCTAGACACAACCTTTTTTTTATTAATGAATCTTACGTTGGGAGTTAAAACTCAAATTTACTTAGCCTACTTACAAGCATCTTATTAAAAATCTCTTATTTAAAACTCTATTATCAAGTCTTGAAATCTTAAACTTACTTATCAGGTCTTTGAAATTAAACCACAAGTGGGAAAATTTTTCTAAAACACTCAAGAGAGAGATTTTGATTTGACTTTAAATTAAGCGTTTACACTTAATTACAAGTTACCTCACCCTTAACTTAGATTATAAATTCTGAATTCTAATTTATTCTCAAAATTTTCAGTAAGTCTAACATTAATTATTCAAATTTTTTTCAAACCTAAGCATACACTCTGAATTGAATATTAAAAAGCCCCCTTTTTTATTTAAAAAATTCACGACGAGTTTATTTTGCGGAATCATCTCCTCACTTTCGCTACAACTGCAATTTGAAATTTTGAAAAGTAATTTCGTAGCCGAGGAGTAGTGGCGGTGTAGCTCGATACTTCGCGTGTGTACAGAACATTATGCACTCAGAAGCCTTCTCCTCGACCCGGACGCACGCTCTCTGGCTCAGCCCGGGTAAATAAGTTTACGATGCCCCGTTTCGCCATTGTCGTCACGAGGAGGTGACGATTACCAGCCTTACTCGCTAAGGTTATTTTAGAGGGAATAATTTTACGAGCTTTATCTTTGCGTTTCAAACGTAGCGTATTCAAAAATTTTGAATAAAATCATCAGCTTTTTCAACAGTAATTAATTGAATAATTAAGTAAGAAATAAAAATGCTTTTTTTAGGTTATGTAGGTACTTTAATGAGAAGTACGTTTAAGCACTCACTGAAAATTGAAATTATTAGCCATTTTTGAGGTTATCACAGTAAATTAGAAGAACTTATAAGTGTCCGAATTCAAGGTGATTTTAAAGGTGAAACATAGTTCTAGAAGTAAAGATTTTCAATAATTAATTATCAAAGCGATGGAAATTCTTTTTTTTGAGGTCTTATCAAAAAGTCAATAAAGGGTACTTCGAAGTTTTTGTTGCAAACTTGCTTGATTAGAAATTTTGTTAAGATTTTTTATTTCAGTTTGATGTTCACAGTCACTCTTATATTAGATCATACAACCTCAAAAAAAAAGTAGGTATTGATGTTACTACATTAAAAAAATTTTAAATGATTATTTTTATTAATCAATTTTTTTATAGTTATGTCAGAGTACCATCATGACAAAAAATATTTGAAAAATTGTTTAAACTTTTATGGTTTTTTAAAAAAAGATAAAAGTTGCTACATAAACTCAAAAGATAACCCTTAATGATGCCCCAGTATTTTTTATTTTCTAAATTAAAATACAGTGTAAAAAGTTTTTTATTCGAAAAGAGTTGGCTCAGAAAAGCAAGTAGTAAAAGTAGCTACAGTCAGACACTCCAAGTTTTTATATACTTTTTCAAGAGGCTAGCGTAAACTAATTTTCTATACCCACTTCTTTTTTTTCTAATTTAATTTAAAAAAGCGTAATCAAAACTTTTGACTTGCGCAAATCTCATTACGTGTTATTACATAAAACTCAAGAGCTGTCATAATCATCCTCCTCTTCTCAATCAAAAAGCTCAGAGTCGTCACAACATCTGATCCACATTAATCTCAGTGCCGCGTGAGTTTTTTTTTTTTTTTTTTTTCTCTCAAAGCAGGAAGAAAAAAAGGCGACATCTGCCTCGAGAAAAAATAATTATTCTCAAGTTGAAAAAAAAAGGACAGTTTGACAAAGCTCGCGACGCGCAAAAGATAAAGTCTCGTTAAGCGTCAGCCGCGTGCGAACCGTAAATAGAAAAGAGCAAGACTTTGAAGCTCCCTTAAATATTTTAACCACGTAAAAAAAAACGGCCGTCGGAAAGCAGCTTTGCGGGCAGCCACACCGCATGAAAATTAATTAAAGCCCCGTTCTTGGGTAAATGAAGAGCCGGGGCACGCTTTGCAAATGCTCGGTAATTAAAATAATAATTCCTTCTTCTTCTTCTTAAAATCTTGGTACTCCTTTTGTGAAAGCGAGCGTGCGCGAGAGATGAAAGTGGATGAGTTCGGCCTGTTTACGAGTGTTTTCATGGCTGCGACTCGGTGATGTTTTGGGTATCACGCGAGTTGTACCCACTTCAAAATTGCCCATTTGTTTTTCTCTCCCTCTCTCTCTCTCTCTCTCTCTCTTTTTTAACTCAAAGTGAGCCGTCATAATTTCAGAGCTGGAAAATTAGAGTCTAAAAACAAAGCTGTTTTGGATTATTTACGGTTTACAAACTCCACAGAGTTTTTGATCTGACAATTCTCATATATTTGAAGTTATGTTCAGTCTTTTTTAATTGTTGGAGTAATTAAATCTTGTAAAATAGACTTTAGTTAATTATTTTTCTTACACAAGTACTTTATGATCATGAAGAGGTGAACTTATGATGGAAAAATTCATCTGAATGAATATTTGAAAAATCTATGCGTTCTGACATAATCAGTCATTTAATTTTTAAGGTTAGAATTATCATAAACCTCGTCATTTAAAAGATATGAAAAACCAGGACTTTCTAGATTGAATCAACGTTTCAGTCAAATAGACAGGGTACATAGGGATAATTATGCACGTAAAAGGGCATAATAAAATCAGAAGATTAACTCCGTCAAAATAATTCCAACACCCACGTGGAATTTAAGAGTCGTATCATCGTTTTTCCATTATAGCCACCTCGGCATAATCCGCAAAAAAATTTTACATTTCAACCTAAACCCCGGCTCGAGGATTCCCGAGTGGTAGCATATGTTCCTGCATTTATATGATAATTTATATAATCCGTACGGGGGAGATTTAAAATATAAAATATGGAGAGCCTGTTTTAAATATCGGACGAATGATTTATACTCGGGACAGTCTGGTTTGTTGAATAATTTTCGTATTCATGCACCAAATTGTATTACGCTTTACATGGACAAACAAAATCTCTTACTTGTGATAAATCGCGGATCAAAATTTTACAAATTCTGAAGGAGTAAGACCCCCTGGTTCAAAAGATTTTAAAAATTTTTTCAAAGTATTCCCTGAAGAATTGAAACTAGCGCGTTCTCTGGCCCTTTAGCTACGCTCAAGAGGCCAGATGACTTGCCTGGCTTGCTGCGCAAGACCTGAGAAAACTGTAGAATACCAATGCAAAAGTTTTCCCGTTCACCCCGCTTAATTTTGTCCATTAGGTCGCAAGAAATCCTGTGCACAATTTTTTCATAGCGCTAGAATCGAGTAAAATGTGACAGTGAAAAGTATTGGTATGCGCCATTTGTACCCATGTGGTCCGATCATACTCAAAATGAAACTGGAACTATGGGACACCAAAACAAACATTTTCCCGTTGACCCGGTTCAATTTGGTTCATTACGTCGCGAGAAATACCACGCACAATATTATTTTATTGTTGTTTTGTTCAGCTCGAAAGAAGAGTGACAGAATTAAAATCAGCATGAAAAAAACGGACATTTTTAATATTGCTCAGACTGATCTCGGAACATGTTCAAAAGTTGTTTTGTGACCTGAACATTCGATTTCCGGTGGGTTGCATTTTTTGTTCTGGCCCTTCGAGGTCGGTCGTGCCTAAAAACGAAATTGAATGTTCATAATTTTGAGTCAGGAAATACAGAATTTCACTAAAAAGTAAAAATTCATACTATAAAAAATGTTTTTGTGTTCAAAGTGTGTGATTGATGATAAGTTGGCCTAATTACACTTGATATTTTTACTTGAGAAATCAGTCTAGCAACTCATATTTTTATTTAATTTTATCATCATCAGAATAATAATTTCTATATAATCAAGTTTTCTTGACACGATTTAGTTCATCAACTTTTTATATAAAACAAGAAAAGCGTCAAATATGCACAAGAAAAAATTTTCAAACTGAATGTTTCTTCAATTTAAGTTAGCTACCTGTATTTTCGCTGTTGAAATTTAATCTTAAATGTATTGACTATAAAGTTACAATTGTTTGTATCAACACCTAATTTTGTTTTTTCATTTTTCAAAGTCTTCTCAGACCAATTACAGAAAAAATAAATTCCAAGTAAGGAGAAAAATCTTCGCAAGCTCTCCCCCGGTACATTGGGTGTCAAGTCTCAAGAAGACAAATTCACAAAATCGTTATGGCAGTATAACGTTTTGCGCTTTATTTTTAAACCGAAAAACCTTCTCTTGTATAATTGCCGCCGCGCGGGGCTGCAGGAAGTTCATCCGCCTCCCTTCGTCATTCCTCTTCTTCTTCTGTATGAATCAAAACGAAAAGATTAATGTCACACTTGGCGTGCAGGCCCGCGTCAATCCGGCAATTAACCACTTTTTTTTATGCGATCTCGGTCCCACACCCACACGTGCGAGTGTTTAAAAATCCTCGCTCGCGAGTTTGAATTTTCGAGCTGAAGAAATCTCTTGGATCCAGTTATCACTTGTTGATGTATCGCTAAGCTGCGAGCTTGTGTATCTCTGCAAGGCTAATTAAATTCGCGTGTCGGAAGAAGAGTGTGGATTTTGAAAAAACTGTCACATTTATTACTTCTGCTAGGGAAAAATTTGAGGTTAGTGACTAAAATAATGTTTGGATATGAATTTAATTACAAGTTTAATCATAAACATTTAAGATTTTCAATATTGGTAATCTTATTTTATGATGGTTATGAAAGAAGAATGACATAACCTCAAAAATTATTTGTTATACAATTCATATGCAAGGATTACTTAGGTTAATAGTTCAATCAAAAAACTATTGTTAAAGAATGAGCATGATTTTCTAATAAAATATAAATAACTATGGTTACGAACATAAAACCTCAAAAATAAATTTACTAAAGCACCTATTCTTGTGGTGAAAATTAGTAGTAACATTATCTTGAAAATAATTGTGGCGAACTAATGTCATTTGAGGTTTTACGTAAAAAAAATACTTTTCTAACATAACCTCAAACATAATTGCTTTAGAGGAAGTACTTGTACATGTTTTATATGAAATTAGAACTTAAATTTTACATCTACTCAGATTAATAGTACGATTAAAAAATGCATGCTAAACTAATAATATTTAAACCTTAAAAATAATAGCACTACAGTGTGAACTAAACCTAAAAAAAAAAAACATATTGTCTAAATGTCCCAATGCAACTTTACTGAATCAGGCTCAAAGCTTCCAAAGTGACCCTTGACTAAATCGACAAACTTCACCACCTATGAAAAGAGCAGCAGACGACAAAAGGAGCAACATCCGTGGGTTTCAATATCAAGAGTGCAGGCCCTCTAAGGGAATTGAGTGCAATTTAACCATAATGCAGGCAGGCAGCTAGCACAATGTCATTGTCCTTTTGATGCTTACTCTTTATTTCTTCCGAATTAAAATCGAATCAAAGGAGTGGCCTCTTAATCTAAAAATGTCTCGAGATGACGACCAACCGCTGCGCTGCTCGGGAGATGACCGCGACGAGATTTGATTGGCTCTTTTTATCAGCTTGCTGACTGTGCGACAATTCGAATGTTGAGTGAATTGAAAGAGTACAGGGTTTGAGAAAATTTTTCGAGAGATGCGTTGTCATCGATAATTTTACTATTTAGAAACTAAAAATAGAGTTAAGTTAGGCTTATTTTAAGGTCTAATTTTACAATAAAAGTTTTATTTAAAGTGATATTTTAGATCTCTATTCTTTCAATTTTTGAAAAAAAAAAAAAAAAATGTTTTGATAATAATATTTTATTTTATTTATTTTTGGTTTTATTTTTTTATTCATTGCGTAAATAAAATTGAATGTTTTTTATGGTCATAAAATTATAGGCTATAAAACAAGGGCCTAACCACAATTTCTGGAACGTAAAGTTCGTTTACGACTAGCTACGTATTATATGATCGGTCCATCTGCCCAGACATACACAGTAAGTAAAAAAAAAAAAAAAAAAGACAGAACAAATGAAAACAAAAAATCAATACACAAATAGATTTTGAGGTTAGGTTTACAACTTTTTCCTAAAATACTAATCTTGAATTTATTAAGTTTAAACAGAAAAAAGTAAAGATTTAGTTTGAAGAAGCTTGGTATTTTAAAACTCCTGCCTGAATAATGCAAGCGCCGGTACGAAAACATAAAACATTCAGGCACGAGTGCAACACGACGGAATACAAAGAAAGCATGGAGTCCGAAATGAGAAAGTGCGGTACGTGTGTCGTTCGTCACCTGTAAGCAATCCTGCACCACCTCCGAGATTTAATTATTAACCGTGACGTACGCTTACTGCTTCTGCTTAACGCGAGCTTGAATTATTTTTATTTTTCTTTTAGTTATGGGATTGGCTGAGAATCATGCTCTTTGCGATCCAAACATATAAAATCTGGGAATTTTTACTTTGTTTATTTGGTAGCACCGCGGAAATTTATGAATGCGAGGGAAAATTTAATTTTATGTAGTTTTGTGACTGAATCATCTGAAGAATGTTTTGATGGACCCTTGAAGTATAAAAAAAAAACTTTTGATATTCAGATAAGAATAATTTATGTGAGCATATTTAGTGGTTATTACGGCAATTATAGTGAAATAACTTATAATTCAATTATTTTGTCTCGAAAACAAATTTTTACCTTTTTCATACCGAGATCAATTTATTAAAAATTTTCTAGATTTGTTATTTGATATGACAATTTCAACTGCTAACTTGGATTTTTAAGACTATATTTTTCATTTTAGTAACTTAATGTTTTTATAACAAAAATTGAAAATTTATGATCTGATCTTGACAACATGACTTCACGAAAGTCAGCATGACGGTCAATGGTCACCTCACATTCAAAAATATCCGAGACGTGTCTCAAGATTATCCAATTTTCTATCAAGTCATAGATTGTTTTAAAGACGAGTCATCTAACTCATCACTTAAGGCAAATAGTATAAGTATCGATAAAGTGTATTGCATAAACCAGGAAGAAACACATCTTCGAAGGGAAATCGTGGGAACGCCTAGAGACTTGTTACCAGCGATAGTTTCTTCTTTTTTTTTTTTTTTTTGGCAGAGTCGGTGGAAGAAAAAAAAGGTTTATCGGGGACCGCAGCAGCAGCATTGTTGGTGGAAGGTTTGTACGCTATCCGAAAAACACGACGTCGACGGGGAAGAAGAAAAGTAGAGTGTTTTGTACCTTTAAAAGTGTACGTTTTGCAAGTCTCCGATAAATACTCTCTTCTTCTTCTTCTTCCTTCTTACGTTTTGGTTGCACAACAGATCTGTCGTTACGTTACCAGTAGGTAAGGGCTTTTTTCTAGAGTTCACTTTTTTAACTTTTTCGAGGTTATGTTTATTGAGAAAAATGATGTTTATATGGACGCAGCTGTTTGCAAAAAAAAAAATTAGCCTTTTTTTAGAAAGATGGCCGTAAATTTGTTAATTTTTAGGATTGAGTTAATAAAAAAGCAGAAATTGAGGTTATGTTGATTGGGAAGTATTGCAGTAATACATCAAAATTATATAACAAAAAAATAATATTTTATACAGTTAATTTCAAAAAATATTTTGTTTTTGTTAAAAGCGTTTTTAAAAAAATTAAGTTTTTTTATCGAAATATAACAGTCATTTTGTTAATTTTCAGCCAATGATTGATTTGATTTGATAAATTTATTAGTTTAACAGTAGGCTTTAAAAAAAATACAGAAAGTTTTACAATAGACATATCAATAAAGCATAGTTTGTGTAACAAAAGTATGGAATAAGTAAACATAATCAAAAATAATATGTGTGTAAAATTAATCTATTTAAACTAATCAAGTAAACTAGGTACAAGTAAATAAATAAAACGAATAATAATAAATAAAGAAAAATAAGGAAAATTGAGTAATAAACAAGGTATAAAGCTGTATGAAATGATTCCATTCACAATATACATGAAAAGTGGTACATTAAATATTGCAGTGCTTACAAAAAATCTGATTATCAACAAAAAAATCAATAAGTTTCTCACAACGCCAACTTATTTTCAATTTTCACCAGTTTCGCTTGAGTAAAATCCACGCAAAAAAAAAAAAAAAAAAAAAAAAAAAAAAAGAGAGAAGGTAAAAAGTGAAACACACTCGATACAAGAGCAATCGTAGAGTCGTGTGTCAGCACGCATTCTCGCCCTTAATCATGAATTATGTATTAGCGAATCGCGAAATTGGTAAACGCGACAATATCGATCGCTCATGCTACTCCACAGCGAATTTCATTAACAATGCCAGCGCCGCTAAAACGTTTCAACCAAGCGGGTAACTGGAGAAGATAAGTTTTTAAAGGTGGACTTTGCCGCATAGCAGGTAAGTTGACGCGTGTCCCTGCAGGCTTCGGGCAGCTTCTTGAGTTACCTGCACCTTTACCGAGACACTCTGAAATCGAGCTGGTTCGTCCATTTATTTTTAAATATAACCTTAACACTCGAGATCTTCGATTATTAGGAACATAGAAGTTTCCTTTGTGAGTATAAATCCAGAAAAACCTAGTTACGATTAACTATAAAAGTAATAAAATGAATCATCTAAAGACGTTAGAGATTAACAGACTTAGAAACAATAACGCGTTGTCTTAAAATAAACTTGATTTTAATATTTTACCTTTCGTTATTGTTAAAATTTCCATGTAAATTCACTTCCTGATTACGAGATCAGGGTCAATTTAATTTTTTTACTTGAATAAAAAGTGTCTTTATTGGAAAAAAATCGTTTAAATTTTTTTTTTTTTTTTTTTTTTTTTTTGTATAAATTAGTTACAAATTAAAGTTAAACAAATTTTTTTTAGTTTTATCAGCTTTATCAAAAGTATTTGATTCATTTTTTGATTCAGTTGAGTTCTAAACAATAACTCAGAAAACTATAACTTTCAAAGAAAGTAAATCAGACCTTATGTTGATCACTTGAATTTCATTGACCACAAAGTTGTTGAAACTTTACAAGAAGTTGATAGACTATTAAACGAAGCTGGGTCTGGACCTTGAGATTTTTTTTAAATAGTTTATTTACGTTTATGATGTATAAACTATTTCATCTATAATAGTTATTTTTGACTGCCCACATTTTGTCTATTGGATTACAGTCAGGAGACGAAAGAGAAATTTATAAAAAATAAACTCATACCTTTGTGTCATTACAAAGCATGGATATTTTTGAGCAATTAGATGATCGAATACATTTTTTTTGTCATTAACTTTGGAAAAGCCTGGAAATTTTTGCACTCATTCTCTAATAACAAATATCTTGATAAACTGAATCAATATTCATTTATGAGTAAGCAATGAGTTTTAAAAATTACTGGAAGATAGAACTGTCTGATAGTGAATATGAATATTAGATCACTAATTAGTTCTTGAAAATGAACTGTAGAATTTGAAAAGTATTTACCGTACCTTTTAAAAGAAAAAAGTCTACAAAAAATTTTTTTACAAAAGTACTCGTTATTTACGGAAAAATCATTCTGGTTGGGTCACTTTTTTCTTAAAAACAAAGTTTTTTATTAAATATTTTTATCGTCACTTTCTAACACGATAGTACATGCAAAATAATTTATTTCTTAATATAAGTTTCTGATATTTATCTTGGCTGACTTTTTACCAGTAACTGGGTAACATGGCGTCCACCTAATTTATAAAAATGAATTACGGTGACTTTATTTACGTCAGAAAATCAATTTTAAACTTTTTTTAAACATTATCAGCTAGCCTTTTTTGTTCGTCGGGTACGTGTCAAGCCTTAATAATTAAAAAAAAGCTCTCATTATAATTAATTCGAGAGAACGAAAAAGCACGAGAGCCGAGATAAATAGTCAAAGATTAAGAAGCAGCGCCGTAGGTTAAATTACTCCGCGTGCACGTATGCACCAGCGTGTTTCGATCCCAGGGTGACGATAAACGCGACGATTTTCGCCTTTTTTTTTATTGCTCCTGTGCGCGCTACCAGACTGGGATTTTTTTTATGGCTGGCTCGGCACTTTTGAATGCAAATTACACGTCTTACTTTGTTTTGGCTCTGGTTATTTCAGTACAAAAGCTGAGGTAGACTGTGATCAGGCTAATGTGTTTCGCCAAAGGAAAATCATATTTTCTTTCTTTTTTGATTATTGAATAATTGGTACCATGTGCGAACGGTAAAGTCAAAGGTGACAAAAAATTTTACAAGGTTGGCAGCACTCTTAAGTGTTCTGTAACAATACAATTGTTTGACACTAAAATAAATTAAAATCTTCGAATTAAGTCCCGATATGATATGCATCATTTCCTAGTTTTGATTTATTTAATTGTAAAATTTTAAGAAAATTTTTTTTTCAAATCAGTTGTGGAGTTATTAAAATCATTAAGAGGCACGCAAGACGATTTTTTGAATATCAAAATCTAGTGTAATCTTTATTACACTAGTTTAAACTTTAATAAACAAATTAAGACTTAAATGAATAATTAACCGATTTTTGTTAACCATTTTTAAAAGTATTTTAAATAGATCTATTTTTTATTTTATAAAAACAAGCCAGTGCTGCCAACTTAAAAATCAAGAAAAAAACATTTTAAAGAGATAGCGCATTTATCGCCTTGAGAAAGGCTCTACTGTCTTAAACAGTAAAACCAGTTTCTTTATTTAAATTAAATTACTTAATTTTTTATAAAATCTAGTTAAATCCATAACCTCAAAAGTAACAAATCTCGTAAGAATTGATTCGGGATGTTTCCATTACAAGAGGTTAATGATGCCCCTGCGAGGGTTTTCGCGTCACGTATTAGCGATATTTCACGGGCGTCAATAATCCAGCCACGCGCGCCTCGTCTTCGACGTCGACGACATATTCCACGGGATGAAGTTATCGGGGCAGGGGGGCCATAATGGAGGAGCCGAAAACTCGGTCGGACGATCATGGAAAAACACTCCTTCTCCACCGCCTAGGATATAAATCTTAGATCGTGAGTAATTTACCGACTCTAGTGGAGTTTACTTTTCTGGGGCGGGTTCGCTTGTACAGGAGAGTAATTCTGTTGATTTTACTTTCAACTTTTCACGTCCGAAGTTATTTATACGAATCTAATGCTACTTCGATTTAAACTGTTTTATCATGAAGCTCCCGAGGAATAGTAATGAGGTTTCATTTAGAAGTAGTAAATGTACGAGAGTTTCTGATCGATTATCTAATGGTATCTTAATTTTCGTTAGTTCTAAATCTGACTTAAACTGTATTTTCGTACTATTGTTTCTTTTAAAGGCAGATGCAAACGTAAAAATGTAGATTCCTAGTTTACCGATCTCTTTTAAATAGTGTATTGCATTACAAGGGAGGAAAGTTGAACATTCCAGTGATGATGTTGTTCTCAAAAAAATTGAACACTGTTTTGTTTTATAAAATATGTAATTCTAATCGAAAATTACCGTCCTTTGGGCTCAAAATTCATTCGGAGAGCTTTTTTATCTCCCTAGGGATCAAAATTTCAAATTAAACGACTGTTTAGCGACGAATTTTAGAAATTACTATCTTCTTGATTTCAACCTCGGTTTCCACCAACCCTTAATGAGTTAGCTTCGCTGACCTGGAGCGTAAAAAGTAAAATCGCGCCCTAGGTACGAAACAAATATTATACCATTGAAAATAGATCTAAATCAAGAAAAAAAAAAAAAAAAAAAAACATTAAAAAGTATCGTGGTTGAATAAATTTCAATCAAGCAATCAGCTTTAATACCAAGAAATTTTGTCTGGCCCTTGATGGTGGTTTTTTTCTTTCGTTACCAACCCAGAATAAATAGTGCTCGCATCATCCTCGAAATAAAAAGAGAAAAAGCTCGAAGTCATCCATCAAGCCTCCCTTCGATCTAATGCAAATGCCCGGCTGTAAGCTCGGGGCCCGTGAAAATTTAATTACGAATTCTGGCGCCCAACCTCCAGTTAAAGAAATACCAGCTCCCCGTGTAGTAGTTCCTCCTCGAGCAGTAGGGAAAGAGAAAAAATGATGAGCGCGAGTTCATTGTTTCTCTCTCGAGTAGTCCGCACCCTCAAAGAGCGCACGGGAGGAGATACTTTAGCATTTTTCTTTTTCTTCCTCTCGCAACGCAAGGACAAAGGTTACGACGACGGCTTTAAGAAGAGGAGGGTGAGCCCGAGGGTCAAGTTTGAGGGTTGCGACTTCGTTCCTCACCGTTGCTTCTGAGAATAAGGAGGCTTTTTTTTTATATACGTCGATGAATTATCAAGTGGGAATGGACTTTGAAACTTTTTTTCTCTCTAAGTTTTTGCCAATGTACTTGTATGCCTCTAAATGTACTTTGAGAATTATTACAAGTAACCAACATTAAGAACCTCTCTGTTATTTACTGTGCACTGTTCAATTTATCTCCGATATCTAAGATGGTTGATCTGGCTTAATATTAAGACCAATGAAATTATTAAAAATTAATAACTATTAAAAATTGAAAAAATATAAGAAACTACCAAAGGAAGAATTAATGAAAAGACTTAATAAATTTATACGGAACATAAGTGTATTAGTTGAACAATATAAATTTATAAAGTGATTACTATGAAATTACAGTTCTAAATTAATTTATGGTATGATGAGATTTTTATGACTACTACTTTTGAACTTAATTAAACTGTAAAAAATATTTCCTGAATATTTCATGAAGATTCCAAACCACATAAAATTCTATAAAAGGGGTTTCAATACTTATGAATTTATGATACATGAAAACTTTAAATACTTAGTAACTAATTAAAGAAATAAAGACAGTTGCTGACCATAAGTGCCAGTTGTTTTTTATTTTCAAAGTTCTACATTATCTATAGATTCATAAACAGCACTCAGATCTGTATAATTCTGTAAGAAAAAATGTTAATATTAAGTCCAAGCAATCAGATCATAAGTTAGGTTATAAATTATTACAGTACCGAATTAGCGCTGGCTTCTATCATACGATTCATTTTTTTAACAAGATTTGTAAACGTTGGTCTCGAGGTAGGATCGTCATTCCAGCAATCTCGCATCAATTGGTACCTGTTAAAACAACTTTATAAGTGTGACTTCACAATTGAGAAATGGCAATGAACTTACACGTCTTGAGAAGCATACGTCGGTTTCTTCAACCTGTATCCATCCAAAAGTTTGCCGAGTAATTTATCAGATCGTACGTCGCAGTAGGGTACTTCCGCTAGGCTGAAAAACTCCCACAGAACTATCCCATAGGACCATACATCCGACTGGCTTGAAAAAACTCTGTCTCTGATGGACTCGATCGACATCCATTTAAGTGGCAGTAGCCCTTGGCTATTTTTCTTGTAATAGCTTTCCTCATACAGCATTTTTGATAACCCAAAGTCGCATACTTTGACAATTTTACCCTCGGTCAATAAAATGTTTCTGGCTGCCAAATCACCATGAAGTATCTGTAAGAATAATATTCTCTAATATTTTGTTCTGTCAAGTTTGCTAATATTTTAAAGCACAAAAAACAGTAATGTCCCAAATTCGGCTCTTTATGTTCAGCAATACAATAAGTGGACACTTGAGAAAAAAGAGTGTTGGAAAGGTAAATAGACATTGGATCGTTCTTAATCATTTAACAGACTCTATCCAGTAACCGACTAGAACAGGCCAATGAAGACCCTACTGTCAATTGTCCTTTCTTACCGTTAGTTAAAAGTTAATATTTTACTAACTTTTTTTTGAGAGAGATATTCCATTCCACGAGCAACTTGATAGGACCACGATATCAAATCTTGAGTGTCAAAAGTCGATGTCAAGTGTGTACTCTCGTCAACCGTTACATTAGTTTGATCAATAAAATTGTCTCGGCTAGTCAATAGATAGTCTCGCAAATTACCATGTTCACAATATTCCACTATGACAAACAACTCTCCTATTAAATTATAAACACTCTAGTAAGTGGGATCTTATGACGTTATGAGAAGTAGAATGACAGTTTTACAAACTTTTTGAAATGTTACTAGTGCATGCTCCCAAAAGATTTAAAATATTAAGATGCTTGCCAACGTAGATCATAACTTTCAACTCGCTCGCCAAAGCTCGTATTTGCGTGAGGTCGGCGTAAGGATGTACCATTTTAACCGCAACTACGGTTACTTCTTCATCCGAACGGATTCCATGAGCTTCGGCTTTCATGACAACACCGAAAGCTCCGCTTCCAAGTTTATCACCTGTTGATAAATCAATTTTAATTGAATTCGAAACTTTTTTTAGGCATTTGATAAATTACCTAGCTTGAGTCTTTTCAAATTAAATTCCCATTTTTTATCGTAAGGTAACCGATCGACTTGATTGTGGACCATTTCCTCAGAATTGAAACTTACCGATGAATTTAATTCCAAACCAGCTTCTTGTAAGTAATTATCTAGAATCTTTATGCAATTTATGAATAAAATTTCAAATGAATTCAACAAAAGTATTATGGTCTCGTAAAATCAAACCTTGCGCTCTCGCCATTTGAAAAATATAACGATGCATGTGATGAAAATCCAAGGCAAAATCAAGCCAAGTAACACTAGTATAGATGTCAAAAACACGTCAGAAGTATCTAAAAAAAAAATCATAAAAAATAAATCCATCCAGCTCTGCAGAATATTGCCGAATCATTGAGTTTGCGTGAATCAAATCTAAAAAAAATTAAATAAAAAAAAGTTTTTAAAAAACATGCTTTTCTCTAAAAAGTTTTGAGAAATTATTTAAAAAACGTACTAAAAAGTAGAAAATAAAATTTTAATACTGCTAAATTCTTTCAAAGTACTTCAAAAGATTTAATATAAATAGAACAAACAAAATTTCGTGATGATTTGAAACAAAAGCATGGGGCACTCGATGAAACACAGTCGCCTTAAATTTAAGTCATCTGTAGTGCCCCATGCTTTTGTTTAAAATCATCACGAAATTTTGTTTGTTCTATTTATATTAAATCTTTTGAAGTGCTTTGAAAGAATTTAGCAGTATTAAAATTTTATTTTCTACTTTTTAGTACGTTTTTTAAATAATTTCTCAAAACTTTTTAGAGACAAGCATGTTTTTTAAAAACGTTTTTTTTTATTTATTTTTTATTTTCTACTTTTTAGTCTTAGCTTAATTTATGTAATTTATATAAATTGACAGAAAAATGGAAAGAATATTTTTAGCGTAAAATTTTAAATCTAATTGTTTAAAATTTGGTTATTATTGAAATTTTCATAATCATCCTTTTTACAATTATAATATTTGAAATATTTTTTTTTATTCTCGATTCTCCGCTTTATTCTGATCCTCGCGCGATTCTCCGCGCAACTAAGTTGGAATTATTTTCTTCGTTCGTTGCGTCGGTTATGTCGATCCCTACGTTCACCCCGACTGCTTTGGAGTCGGTTTTACCGGAGGCGATCATTTCAGCGCTGGTCGTAAGTTTATCTCGACCGGGGGCAATATTTGGGGCATAATTTCCCAATGAGCCTACCCGCTTCGGCACTGGTCTAATCCAAGACTATCTGATTGGGGGCGATATGTGGGATCAAAAGTCCCAATGAGCCTGCCGGTTCAGCGCTGGTCTTACGATTAACTCGAATGAGGCACATACCCTGGCTTTCCCGTACTCCACAAGGTCCATATGGGCCATGGGCTAAAGCGAAGCAGTGTAGGGACAAAGTCGTCAATAAGCCCATACGGAGCATAAAAAGTCGCTACTATAAATAAGTATTAAAAAAAAAAAAAAAAAGAATTACCCGTAAACTGTAACCAGTACAGTCCTTGGAAAGCTTCAATCTCATCAAACTCATTAACTGCTTTGCATGAATAATTGACATGTTCTTCCGAAACTGGAAGACTTTTGACCAATAATATCTGTCCGTCAGTATAATTGAACAAAGTTTCGGAATCCAAATTACTGTTGTTTAACAAGTTACCGTTCTATAAGAAAATTTTTTTTGTGCTTATTACATTTTCTAATCATACTTCAACTTATTTTGATCCAAAAAATCGTATGCTTCAGTTAGTTTACTAAAAATTCATAAAAAATTTCTAATTTGTTTAAACAATCAAAATTGAAAAAAGAAAAAATACGTGTTTTGAATTTTTTGGAAATGCAAGTTTTCTTTCAATTACTTTTTTTACATATCTTTTGGTTTCTCCTTGGTCCCAAATGGGTTAATTCTATAGCAAAAATTCAAAACTGTTGATTTTTCACTTTAACATCTTATAATTCCCAAAAATATTTTTTTTTCTTTTTTTTCATTGTTTCCAAAAGATATTGCTATGATAAAATCATTAATGTGTTTTAAAAAAGTACCTTATACCATGATATTATTGGCTCTGGATCTCCGTCTACAAAGCAAGTTAGATTAACATTTACAACGGAATCTTCGTAATATGTTACAGAATTTTTTAAATTTGTTTCCGTAAATTCTAATGGCACGCGATCTGTAAAGATAGATTTAAAAATAATGTCTTATAGAATGGCCTTTACTCTTTATAATTATTTCATCATTTATTACCGTTAAACTTTTTTTTTTTGACTTCGAATAAATTTATCGCTTGGCACTGAATACCACTATGCCTGTATAAAAACCAGAACCTTGAAAATACTACGGTTGCAATTCCTCCGCTCACATTATTCTTTTCAAAACTGCAAATTATTTCATTCGAAGGGTATAACGAATATTTTGTCGAGTATGGTCGGGATGAAAAACTAAATTTTCGGTCCTTATGCTTGTAGCCAATCGAGTACCTGATACCTAAAACCAATCGTTGGCGTATCATAAATAATATCTTATATAATACTGGAAAACATTGTTAATTTATATAATGAAAATCAAATTGCTATAAAAAACGTACTTTTCACTATTGCATTAGAAAGGTAAGCCATTTTTATATCTCTAACGTCTTTCATATTACAGACAATTTTCATGCTATTGTTTATTTTCTTACGAGTTCTTCTTTTTATACTTGCTGGATCTTTCGCAGTTGCACCAAATCGGTCTTTAGCTGCATCAACTGTAATAACGAAAATTAATTTTCATACCATCATTTTCGTAGCCCGTAGGTTAAACTAATGAATTTAATTCAATCTTTTATGGATTTTCATTAAGTAAATGCAAACAGCTTTGAATCCTCATTTTTATGTACTTTAATAGTTAATCCCGCAGAAAAATGAGTAAAAATTTGTTTTACTTATCAAAACATGCTTAAAAACATGAAACTAAGGTCAAAAAGGTAGTCATCAAGTTTAGTTTTGAAGATTAAATAATCGACGCATGATACGAAAAAAGCACTTGAGGTCTCGAAACATCTGAAGTTAAAATTGCAACGAGGTAGGCCCACCACAATTGAAACTCGACAAAAAAGTCAAGTATACTCATTTTGGGTAAAATTGTACGAAGCTAGTCTCTGATTAGAAAGAGTCCATTAAACATTGTGTCTATGTCCAGCCACAGTGCTAATTAAACATAATTAAAAAACTCACGTACCTTCGTCTAGAAATTTGAGCGGCTCCTCATCGAACCATAGTAATAAAGTGGTTTTTTTTCTAAGAGCCGTAAAATTAAAATTTGAATAGTCATTTGTATGCTCTGAATCACACTCTAATGTGTCCATATTAAACAATTCGCTGAAACTTTCTAGTCCTATACCTACAAATTTCCGTTGAATTTATTGAAATTAAATAATTTTCAGACATATGTATACGTACTGTGAAAAGCGTCTCGACTTATTCCATCATAAACTCTTAGTTTATCCTCTGTAAAAAAAAAAAAATTCTATTAAAGATTTTTTCAGCATCTTACCTGTAAACTGAATCTACACTAGAGTGTTTGACTTTAAATTTATTCATCGATTTTTTTTAACCCTGAAGTGAAAGAAATTATTTATTAATAAATTAAAAAGCCATAAAAATGTTTTGATTTATTTAGACTGCTATGAAACATTTAGATTCTTTGAATCATTTCAAAATTTCTTTTTGGAATTCAGTATTGAAATAGTACGTTACGATATGAGTGGCCTAAATAAGCGATTGCCACATGGCGTTGAATTAATTGCCCAAGCGAAGTAAGGGTGTTAATACGCCGTGCAGGTTCGCTCATTTAGGACAAAATTTGTGGCTGAAAAGTGCATCTTAGTCACAGAATAATGCGACATAGGTCAGGCTATTTATGCCACTACCAGACATTAGCCCTTGAGAGGAGAGCAAGTTGGAAATTGGTTGAAAAAATAACATAATACGTAAACAGTGTACTGTATCTAAAATTTACCATATCCTCCAAGATAAATTTCTCTCTTGTAGAAATTGTCGTCGGCAATAAAAGTACACACGTACATACCAACATGGCTGTAATCAAAATTTTCTATCTCAAATTTATAATAAGCCCTTGAATTCGTTCCGCCGTACGATTCTATTGTATATGGCTGAAAAACAAAGTTTTTATTTTATTTTTTAGACATGAACGTTAGCACCGCTTTTGATGATATGCTTATAAATAAATAATTAATACCAAGTATTTGTTTTCTTCGTTTTTGAACGGCATTCGTAACTTAACTATTAGTGATGACCAGTTTAGATAATCAATTCTGCACTGAATCTCAACTCTACTACCAATTTTAACAAAACTCTGACCGATCAAAATTATCTTTGTCTCTGAATCCTTGGTGAGTACGTAAATTTCCGAAAAACCTGGATTTTTTGGAAGTTCTTTTAAATCATAGTCAATAAGAAAACTCCCGGATGGAACTGTAACGGCGCAACTGAAATTCGCACATTGGCGACTCTTGATAAAAAAACCTCTTTCTGGACTGTACGCGTCGACACTAAATTCATTCTAAAAATTGAATTAAGGTTAACGGTTAATCAAATAAAAAAACGAAGTATAATTGTAATTCGTGTTTACCCAAGTGTTTATAGCTCCTATAGACGAATCTGTAGTTTCTAGAATTGTTACATTTGCATCAGGGTTAGTTGGACGACACGGCACTAGTAGCTTTTCTTGGAATGACGATTTATATAGAATTCTTACACTACCTTCTTCGGTAAATACATGCGATTCATTTTTAGCTGAAACAAATATATATTAACTTGAACTCTCAGTTAAGGGAAATCGACTTACTCGAAACGTTGATCTTGAAAGTTTTTAATTTCGTAACGCAGCACTTGCTTTGGGTTTTTTTTTTTAATTTATGAGAATGATTTTTGAATAAATCGATTGTACGTTCCAAAAAAAAAAAAAAAAAACATTTTTTTTTTGTCGGAAATCAGCTCATAGTAACAATTCATTTGTGGTATATTTTGCGGGGTTCAGCTGTTTTTCTTCGCGTGGACAATCAAGATTTGACCTAAATGTAATATTGAAAATTCTTTGAACACTTTTAGCGATTTTTTTAAATTCAGAATTTTGAAAAGGGATAAAATTATGAAAATTTTATTGTATAATATTCGTTCTGAAAATTGATAAATCCAAATAAAGTCTCGAGTTGCAGACTTCTGCAATGGAAATGAGCTTTGGACGAAACCTTTTTTAACATAACCTAAAAAACATTTCTTTTTTTTTTTAATATTTGCGATTTTGAAGATTATGATGGATGATAACAAAAAGAGGATGATAACATATAAATAATATTGTAAGTAGAAAAAATTTGGCCTGGTTAGTACATATTTTATGGTTTTATAAAAAAAATAGCTACATCAAATCTCTCTTGGATCAGATAATCAGGTAAATAAAAAAAAATTTATGTAAAAATAGAAAAAAAGTAAAAAAAAAAAAAAACAATAAAACTCTTACATGTTACGTATACGTAAAAAATGTAGGAAACATTAGGTATATTTCCTTTGAATGTAATATTCTGACTGACATCCAGATTTCCATTGTATCTAAACATTCCAGTATAGTGTAAATCTGCACATCCGTAGTATCCAGTATCACCATAAACCGTGCTATTTCGCCGAAATTTTCTTACCGTTGATGTTGCATTTACTTGTTGGATGATCAGCTCGCGAGGAGAAGTCTCAGTCTGAACAATTAGTTCGAAAAATGGATTCAAAAACGGCAAATGGACGGATTGGATCATTGAGAAAAATCTGGACTATGTAATCTGTGTCGTCGATGGGAGGACACAGCTGCCACTTGCTGACTGACACAAATTTTTGAGTCTATGCATAATAATACTTTTACTGCTCTAAAAAGGTTAGTTATTGCACTGACATTTTTAAAATGTATGTTATTATATTGCATTCTCCAGATTTATCTTATTGGTATAACACGTCGAAATAAAAAAAAGAATATGATTAGAAATTTACCCTGGACTCAAAGTCTGTCTCTGGATAAATGACACGAAGATTTTCTGAGTTACTTTCGATGCAGGTGAATTCCAGTGACTCGCCTTCCTTTATGACGTATGTATATTGATCCTTTGAGGTTATAGTAGGAAGCTCAATGTACCAGGCCTTTGAAGCTTTTGAATTTTTTTTATTTGAATATTATAGTTTTTTTATAAATGTTTTATTTTTTACCTGATAGCAGTGGTAATAAAAGTATAAACTTCATAACAAAATACATCATTTTTAGTTTACTTGGATTTTATACAACACTGGAATATTTTTCTTCGAAACTTAATTATTATTAGTTCAATTCACTAGTTATATATCATGATTTAAATCAGAACATTTCACCAAACGTTACAAAAGTCTGGATACAAACTCATTTTTATGACATACGTTTTTTCTACAGTGACAATTTTTTTTAAATTACTTGCTTTCAAATTGTCGCATTGGAGTTTTTAATTAATTATACATTTGATTAGATAATGTTTCATCCTTTTTTGATAAGTCCATTTATTTTTACGCTAGTAACGAAATTACCGTCACAAAATAATAAAATATTGTAAACTGATATAGTTTTAATTAAATTTATTGATTGAAAGATACAATGACACGTGTGGCTTGTTACATGTGATGGTTTATAAATAATTCGGATTCATATTTGTAAACGGATAACTGGCTGCTGGTCGAAGTGATTGTAGTGAGACTGCAGGTAGCGGCTTAGGCTGACAGAGCTTGGGATGCTATAACCAAATTTACTGAACTGCAGCAATAATTCGAAAATTGAGTACACAATAAAGTGACCGTGTATAGTATTTTTTCCGTCACCAACCAATTATCGGTGCGTTATTCGTGCTGTTTCATGACCAAATAACAGGTGTATGATAATATATATGGTCTGTTTTACAGACCGCACGCGCCAATTCTAGCCTGCAGCATCGTCCAAAAACACACGCCCGTACATAACCCCCATAATCGAACATGTCCAAATAGATACTAATAATGAACTTTTATAAATTTTTAATTTATGAAATTACATCTCTTACTAAATTTATAGTAAGCTGAGATTTTTAGGAATACTACTTTTCAACTCATCAACCTGTAAAAGATAATTCATTAAGATTCCAAGCCTTATGAAATTCTCAAAACTGGATGTAATAATAACATGTAAATTCGTAGTACATCACAACTTGAAATACATAAGAAAATGGGGGTGGGGCTCCCCCTGCTCGCTCCGCTCGCCAACTCCCTAATATTAATTGACTACAATATTATTTAATGATAAAAAAAATAATTTTTTACAAACATTTGAAGCACAAGATCAAAATAGTATTAAGTAAGCTCTATGTGTGGTTATTAAATAATCAAATGACTAAATTGCTAAAAAAAAAATTTTGATCAGTTAGTCAAACTAATGAGGTAGTCTTGAATACAGAATATTTTTCCCTTTTTATTAATTTTCAGTAAAAATTTTATCAGCGCTAAAATAGATCTAATATTGACAAACGAATCTATAAATCAATTTTAATATTATTAGAGTGTTCGTGTTAGGTACAGTCATAAAGGGTATAGCCGGGTAAGATAGTCGAATCGGACCCCACGGCAAACTCTTACAATATATATATATCATTCGAGAGGGCATAAAAAAAGAAAATTTTTGGCGCAAACCGCATTTCCCTATTCCCAATCTGGGGACCCTAGGGTCTAGAATAGTGATTTTTCAACTTTAATTCTTATCTCAGAACCTATTAAGGCTAGAGACATGCGGTTTATGGAAAAATTTTCTTAAAAAAAAATGTAGTTCACCCATATTTTTTAATATTATTTTTGGCGCCAAATTTAAACCGTTTGAGCCATTTTTCGAATTTTTTTACCTTAAATTTGCGATAAAAAAAAAAAAGGTGTGGGTCTATTAAAGTTATATGTGACGTATTTTAACAAAAATTAACCACTCTGATTTTTTCAGATTTTTAAAACTTTTTAACTTTTCTGACCGATTTATCAAAACTTTTTACATAAAACGCCGCTTAGTGGGCGCATATTAAATCAAAATTAAAAATTATATATACGGTTGAACTGCATTTTTTTTTTTAGAAAATTTTGCCACAAACCGCGTTTTTCTGGCTATTTCAGGTTATGAGATATTAATAAAAGTTAAAAAATCACTATTTGGCTCTGCGCAAGCGCAGTTGAGGGGAAAAAAATTTGCGATTTGTGCCAAAAATTTCCTTTTTCAAAGACCTTTCTATTGATATATATATTGTCGGGGTTTCAGCGAAAAAAATTTTGACTTCTTTATCTAGCTTAATTATTTATGGGGTTATATTAACTTTTAGGATTTTTAAGTTATAAATTGGCCCTGGGATGATTCTTAAAAAAAATTTTCGCAGAAACTCCTACAATATATATATATCAATCGAAAGGTCTTTGAAAAAGGAAATTTTTGGCGCAAACCGCAAATTTTTTTAACTTTTATTAATATGCGCAAACCGCAAATAGTGATTTTTTAACTTTTATTAATATCTCATAACCTAAAATAGCTAGAAAAACGCGGTTTGTGGCAAAATTTTCTGAAAAAAAAAAATGTAGTTCAACCGTAGATATAATATTTAATTTTGACTGAATATGCGCCTTCTAGGTGGCGTTCTATGTAAGAAGTTTTGATAAATCGGTCAGAAAAGTTCCCTTCCCCCTTTTAAAAATCTGAAAAAATCAGAGCGGTTAATTTTTGTTAAAATACGTCATATATAACTTTTATAGACCTACACCTTTTTTTTTTTTTTATCGCAAATTTAAGGTAAAAAAATTCGAAAAATGGCTCAAACGGTTTAAATTTGGCGCCAAAAATAATATTAAAAAATATGGATGAACAACATTTTTTTTTAGAAAATTTTGCCGTAAACCGCATGTCTCTAGCCCTAATAGGTTCTGAGATATATATTAAAGTTGAAAATCACTATTTTAGACCCTAGGGTCCCTAGATTGGGAACAGGGAGATGCGGTTCACGCCAAAAATTTTATTTTTTAGGCTCTTTCGAATGATATATATATTGTAAGGGTTGCCGTGGGGGCCGATTCGACCATCTTACCCGGCTATACCCTTTATAGTGGATTCAGAGGATCCATATTATGCGATGAAAATAGAAATGGAAGTACAATATAGAGAAGAAATACACAAATAAAGACAGTTTCAAATGACTGACCCTACACCGAAAGAAAGAGTCAGTCAAAAAACCATGCTTTCAGTTGGCACCAGACAATAACTGAATTGAAACTACAATATTGATGCCATGCACTAAAACTTGGGTGCCTTGCACGATTTTTCCCGTGCATGACACAAAAATTTTCAGATCCAGAGCGCTGCTAAGATTTTTACCGACACGTTGGTTTGGAAGTTTTGTTTATTGAGGTTAATTTTTTATTTCATAAAATACTTCCAAACCTGCGATTTTCTACTTAAATGTATATTTTTTACAAATTGTTTCTTCAAAAACTAATAATACTGAAATTATTTTAATTTAAAAAAGTCTTTAAAAACTTTAACCATTAAATTATAAATTAAGCTTTTTGAGGTTAGCAGATGTCACGTTTCCGATAGCCAGCATGCACTGTGCAACTGATGCGTTGCACTGATTTTTTACTGCTCGTTCACGGGTTTTTCAATGCATTGCATGATTTTTTGACTGATACCATCTTTCGGTGTAAGTGTCAGTTGTTTTTTATTTTTCAAACTTCTAGATCATCTATACATTCATAAGCAGCACTTAAATCTGTATAACCCTGTAAGAAAAAATGTTAATTTTGAGTTTAAGCAAGAAGATCATAACTTAGGTTATAAATAGGTATTAAAGTACCGAATTAGCGCTAGTTTCGATCATACGATTCATTTTTTTAACAAGGTTTGTAAACGTTGGTCTCAAGTTAGGATCTTTATTCCAGCAATCTCGCATCACTTGGTACCTGTTAAAACAACTTTATAAGTGTGACTTCTCAATTGGAAAATGACAATGTGCTTACACGTCTTGAGAAGCATACGTTGGTTTCTTCAACCTGTACCCATCCAAAAGTTTGCCGAGTAATTTATTAGATCGTACGTCGCAGTAAGGCACTTCCGCTAGGCTGAAAAACTCCCAGAGAAGTATCCCGTAGGACCATACATCCGACTGGCTTGAAAAAACTCTGTCTCTGATGGACTCGATCGACATCCATTTGAGGGGTAGCAGACCTTGGCTATTTTTCTTGTAGTAGCTTTCCTCGTACAGCATTTTTGATAACCCAAAGTCGCAAACTTTGACAATTTTACCCTCAGTCAATAGAATGTTCCTGGCTGCCAAATCACCATGAAGTAACTGTAAGAATGATATTCTCTAATATTTTATTCCATCAAGCTTGCTTATATTTTTGAGCACGAAAGACAGTTATGTCTTGAATTTGGCTCTTTATGTTCAGCAATACAATATCTGGACACTTGAGAAAAAAGAGTGTTGGAAAGGTAAATAGACATTGGATCGTTCTTAATCATTTAACAGACTCTATCCAGTAACCGACTAGAACAGGCCAATGAAGACCCTACTGTCAATTGTCCTTTCTTACCGTTAGTTAAAAGTTAATATTTTACTAACTTTTTTTTGAGAGAGATATTCCATTCCACGAGCAACTTGATAGGACCACGATATCAAATCTTGAGTGTCAAAAGTCGATGTCAAGTGTGTACTCTCGTCAACCGTTACATTAGTTTGATCAATAAAATTGTCTCGGCTAGTCAATAGATAGTCTCGCAAATTACCATGTTCACAATATTCCACTATGACAAACAACTCTCCTATTAAATTATAAACACTCTAGTAAGTGGGATCTTATGACGTTATGAGAAGTAGAATGACAGTTTTACAAACTTTTTGAAATGTTACTAGTGCATGCTCCCAAAAGATTTAAAATATTAAGATGCTTGCCAACGTAGATCATAACTTTCAACTCGCTCGCCAAAGCTCGTATTTGCGTGAGGTCGGCGTAAGGATGTACCATTTTAACCGCAACTACGGTTACTTCTTCATCCGAACGGATTCCATGAGCTTCGGCTTTCATGACAACACCGAAAGCTCCGCTTCCAAGTTTATCACCTGTTGATAAATCAATTTTAATTGAATTCGAAACTTTTTTTAGGCATTTGATAAATTACCTAGCTTGAGTCTTTTCAAATTAAATTCCCATTTTTTATCGTAAGGTAACCGATCGACTTGATTGTGGACCATTTCCTCAGAATTGAAACTTACCGATGAATTTAATTCCAAACCAGCTTCTTGTAAGTAATTATCTAGAATCTTTATGCAATTTATGAATAAAATTTCAAATGAATTCAACAAAAGTATTATGGTCTCGTAAAATCAAACCTTGCGCTCTCGCCATTTGAAAAATATAACGATGCATGTGATGAAAATCCAAGGCAAAATCAAGCCAAGTAACACTAGTATGGATGTCAAAAACACGTCAGAAGTATCTAAAAAAAAATCATAAAAAATAATTCCATCCAGCTCTGCAGAATATTGCCAAATCATTGAATTTGCGTGAATCAAATCTAAAAAAAAATCTTTTAACCTCGTTGATCACAAGTAATAACTTGACTCCCTCCGACGCAAGCCAAAAGAACGAAATGTACTCCCTGCGCCATCGACGAACGTGCATCTGGCCTACTGCATGCCCTCGCTTGCGCTCGGGCCGCAACATGGCGGCCGGCTGCGTGTCGGCCGCAGGCGCTTCGGGAGTACATTTCGTTCTTTTGGCTTTAATCGGAGGAAATCAAGCTATTTTTTGTGATAAACGGAATTTTAAAAAGTGCATATATCCCTCAAGACTAAAGTTTGCTGAGGAGGCCCACGTATTTGTAGCCCTCGACTTCGCCCGGGCTGCAATGACAGCGGGCCTCAACTGCAAACTTTAGTCACTCTGGGAATAATGTACTATTACACAAACTTAGTGCTCTACAATAGAGAGAAAAGATCTACAAAGTATCTGATTAAAATACCCGTAAAGTGTAACCAGTAAAGTCTTTGGAACGCTTCAATCTCATCATACTCATTGATTGCTTTACATGAATAATTGACGTATTCTTCCGAAATTGGGAGACTTTTGATCAATAATATGTGTCCATCGGTATAATAGAATAAAATTTCGGAACCCAAAGTACTGTTGTTCAACAAGTGACCGTTCTGTAAGAAAAATTTTTTGTGCTAATTACTGTTTCCAATCAGACTTTAACTTATTTTGATTCAAAAAATCGAATGCTACAGTAAGTTTACTAAGATAAGAAAAAAAATATTCTAATTTGTTTAAACAATCAAAATTGAAAAAAGAAAAAATGCGTGTTTTAATTAGTTTTTTAATATATCTTTTGGTTTCTTTTTGGTCCCAAATGGGTTAATTCTATAGCAAAAATTCACAACTGTTGATTTTTCTTAAGCGTTACGACCTTGACGCTTTTTTTTTTTTTTTTTTTAATTTTTTCATTGTTTTTAAAAGATATTGCTATGATAAAATCATTAATGCGTTAAAAAAAAGTACCTTATACCATAATATTATTGGCTGTGGATCTCCGTCTACAAAGCAAGTTAGATTAACATTTACAACCAAATCTTCGTAATATGTTACAGAATTATTTAAATTTGTTTCCGTAAATTCTAATGGCACGCGATCTGTAAAGATAGATTTAAAAAATGTCTTATAGAATGACCTTTACATTTTATTTTTCTTTCATCATTTATTACCGTTAAACATTTTTTTTTTGACTTCGAATAAATTTATCGCTTTGCACGAAAAATTATATTCGTTGTGTAAAAAATTGAACTCCGAAAATCTTACGTTTGCAGTACCTCCGCTCACATTATTATTTTTAAAATTGCAATTTCTTTTATTCGAAGTCGAAAAATAATATCTTGGCCGGTATGGTACGGATGGAAAACTAAATTTTCGGTCCTTATGCTTGTAGCGAATCGAGTACCTGATACCTAAAACCAATCGTTGGTGTATCATAAATAATATCTTATATAATATTGAAAAACATTGTTGATTTTTATAATGAAAATCAAATTGCTATAAAAACTTACTTTTCATTATTGCATTAGAAAGGTAAGGTAATTCTTCATCCTTAACGTCTTTCATATAACAGACGATTTTCATGCTATTGTTTATTTTCTTACGAGTTCTTCTTTTTATACTTGCTGGATCTTTCGCAGTTGCACCAAATCGGTCTTTAGCTGCATCAACTGTAATAACGAAAATTAATTTTCATACCATCACTAATGAATTTAATTCAATCTTTTATGGATTTTCATGCAAACAGCTTAGAATCCTCATTTTGATGTACTTTGATTGTCGAGATTTATTCGTCGACTGCGCAACCGAGATCGAAATCGAGCCGTGAGCCACTCGGGCTCCCCTCTCTTCGGCCTCGCGAGTCGCGACAGTTTAAGTTCATCTTTTTTCTTCGTTTTCTTTCATCGCGAGGTGCCTACTCTTAGAAACTAAAATAACATCAATAAATTACCAAGTTGTTTTTACAAAAGTTCAAGATCATTTCTGCCTTGATCCTGATCCAAGCCAATATGGAACTACTTTCTATATTATGATGGTTAATTACTCAGAAAAATGAGTAAAAATTTGTCTTATTTATCAAAACATGCTTAAAAACATGAAAGTAAGGTCAAAAAGGTAGTAATCAAGTTTAATTTAATTGAAGATTAAATAATCGACGCATGATACGAAAAGAGGTACTCAAGGTCTTGGAATTCCTTCAAAAAATCATTTATACTTATTTTGGGTAAATTGTACGAATAGAAGCTAGTCTTCGATTAGAAAGAGTCTATTAAACATTGTGTCTATGTCCATCAACAGTGCTTATTAAGTGTAATTAAAAATACTCACGTACCTTCGTCTAGAAATTCAAGTGGCTCCTCATCGAACCATAGTAATAATGTGGTTTTTTTTCTAAGAGCCGTAAAATTAAAATTTGAATGGACATTTGCAGGCCTTGAATCACACTCTGATGTGTCCATATTCATCAATTCGCTGAAACTTTCTAGTCCTAAACCTACAAATTTTCATTGAATTTATTTAAATCAACTCATTTTCAGACATATGTATACGTACTGTGAAAGGCGTCTCGACTTATCCCATCATAAACTCTTAGTTCATTGTCTGTAAAAAAAATAAATTTTCTATTAAAGATTTTTTAAGCAACTTATGAGCTGAACCTACACTAGAGTGTTTGACTTTAACTTTATTCATCGATTTTTTCAAACTCTGAAGTGAAATAAATTTTTTATTAAAAAATTAAAAAGCCATAAAAATGTTTTATTCAGACTGCTATGAAACAATCAGAAGCTTTTATTCATTTTAAATTTTGTCTTTGAATTTAGTACAGAAATAGTATATTATGAGTGTCCTAAATGAGCGATTGTCACATGGTGATAAATTAATTGCCTAAGCGAACAGAGAGTGATAATACGCCGTGCAGGTTCGCTCATTTAGGACAAAATTTGTGGCTGAAAAGTGCATCTTAGTCACAGAATAATGCGACATAGGTCAGGCTATTTATGCCACTAGCAGACGACGCAGAGTAAGCCCTAGAGGAGAGCGAGTTGGAAATTGGTTGAAAAAAAATAAATGAACAATAGGTAAACAGTCTACTAAAAGTTACCATATCCTCCAAGATAAATTTCTCTCTTGTGGAAATCGTCGTCAACAAAAAAAGTACATTCGTAGATGCCAACATACTTGTAATCAAAATTTTCTATCTCAAATTTATAATAAGCCCTTGAATTTGTTCTGCCGTCCGATTCTATTGTATGTGGCTAGAACACAAAGGTATTATTTTTTTTTTTAGACATTAACGTTAACTCCGCTTTCATTAATATGCTCATAAATAAATAAGTAATACCAAGTGTGTGTATTCTTCGTTTTTGAACGGCACTCGTAACTTAACTGATATTGATGACCAGTTTAGATAATCAATTATGCACTGAATCTTAACTCTACTACCAATTTTAACAAAACTCTGACCGATTAAAATTGTTTTTGTCTCTGAATCCTCGGTGAGTACATAAATTTCTGAAAAACCTGGATTTTTTGGAGGTTCTTTTGAAACATACTCAATAATAAAACTCCCGGATGAAACTGGATAAACGCAACTGAATCTCGTACATTGGCGACTCTCTATAAAGAAACCTCTTTCTGGACTGTACGCGTCGACACTAAATTCATTCTAAAAATTGAATTAAGGTTTACGGTTAATCAAATAAAAATACGAAAATTATTGTAATTCGTGTTTACTCGAGTGTTTAAACCTATCATATCCCAATCTCTAGTTTCATGAATTGATACATTTGCATCAGGGTTAGTTGGACGACAGGGCACGAGTAGCTTTTCTTGGAATGACGATTTATATAGAATTCTTACACTACCTTCTTCGGTAAATAGATGCGATTTAATTTCAGCTGAAACAGATATTAACTTGAACTCTCAGTTAAGGGAAATCGACTTACTCGAAACGTTGATCTTGAAAGTTTTTAATTTCGTAACGCAGCACTCGCTTTGGGTTTTTTTTTTAATTTATGAGAATGATTTTTGAATGAATCAATTGTAAGTTCCAAAAAAAAACTTTTTTTGCCGGAAGTCAGCTCATAGTAACAATTTATTTGTGGTATATTTTGCGGAATTAAGCTGTTTTTCTTCGCGTGGACAATCAAGATTTGACCTGGATCTAAAATTAAAAATTCTTTGAACACTTTAAGCGATTTTTTTTAATTCAGAATTTTGAAAATGGATAAAATTATGAAAATTTTATTGTATAATATTCGTTCTGAAAATTAATAAATCCAAATAAAGTCTCGAGTTGCAGACTTCTGCGATGGAAATGAGCTTTGGACGAAACCTTTTTTAACATAACCTAAAAAACATTTCTTTTTTTTTTTTTAATATTTGCGATTTTGAAGATTATGATGGATGATAACAAAAAGAGGATGATAACATATAAATAATATTGTAAGTAGAAAAAATTTGGCCTGGTTAGTACATATTTTATGGTTTTATAAAAAAAATAGCTACATCTAATCTCTCTTGAATGAGTAATCAGGTAAATAAAATAAATTTCTTATAAAAATTGCAAAAAAGTAAAAAAAATAACAATAAAACTCTTACATGTTACATAGACGTAAAAAATGTAGGAAACATTAGGTATATTTCCTTTGAATGTAATATTCTGACTGACATCCAGATTTCCATTGTATCTAAACATTCCAGTATAATATAAATCTGCACATCCGTAGTATCCAGTATCACCAAAAACCGTGCTGTTTCGTCGAAATTTTCTTACCATTGTTGTTGCATTTACTCGTTGGATGATCAACTCATGTGAAGAAGTCTCCGTCTGAACAATTGTTTCGAAAAATGAATTCAAAAACGGCAAATGGACGGATTGGATCATTAAGAAAAATCTGGGCTATTCTGTGCAATAAGACGCATTGTTGAAATGCCAGTACAACAACCTTATTTGATCGGTGACAAAATCAGCTAGATTTTGAAGGATATATTTAAGACCAAAAGTATTTTTGATCAATATCTGGAAAGACCTGTTCCAAGATTATTTTAGTCGATGACACAACGTAGGCACCAACCGATAAGGTATGTTATTAACTGGTATTTTAAAAATGTATGTTATTGCACACTGCACAGATTAGTATTATTGATTTGACAAATCGAAATGAAAAATTAATTTAATTAGAAATTTACCCCTGAGGTTGAGTCTGTCTCTGGATAAATAACACGAAGATTTTCTGAGTTACTGTCGATGCAGGTGAATTCAAGTGGCTCGCCTTCCTTCATGACGTATGTATATTGATCCTTCGAGGTTATATTAGGAAGCTCAATGTTCCAGGCCTTTGAATCTTTTAATAAAAATGCTTTTTTATTTAAATATTATAGTTTTTTTATAAATGTTTTATTTTTTACCTGATAGCAGTGGTAACAACAGTATGAACTTTATCACAAAATACATCATTTTTAGTTTATTTGGATTTTATACAACACTGGAATCTTTTTTTTCGAATCTTAATTATTATTGGTTCAATTTGATAGTTACATGTCAAGATTCAAATTAGAACTTTCCACCAAACGTTACACAAGACTAGATTCAGTAGCTCAAAAGTGGCACAGAGTTTTTATCAACGGTTAATTCTCGTTTTAATGATATGCGATTTTTAAAATAATTTTATCAAAATTTGAAAAAAAAGTGATAATATTATTTTTAATTGTTTCCTTTCGGATTGTCACAGTAGACTTTTTATTAATCGTACATTTGATTAGATTTCGTTTCATCCTTTTTGATCAATTAATTCATTTTTACGCAAACAACGAAATTATGTTCACAAAATAATAGCATTCTTTGATGTTATAAAAAAAAAAAAAAAAAAGAATCATTTTTTTTTTTTTTTATTTCAATATAATTTTGTTACTTGTCTAAGGTAAAAATATTTAAAATCAAAAACTTTGTCTTAAAATTTTATAAAAACTCCTAGTACGAGAAGAATCATCTATATCAAATCCGTCCAATTCAATTAAATTTTAATTTTGTAATCATTGTTAAAAAGCTTGCAAGTACTTGTAAGTTTATATTTTTAAATATTTTAACTGTTCAGTTGAAGTTTAGCACTGGTCATTTTTGCAACAGCATCAGAGAAGAAATTCTGAAAAAAAATATTTCTATTGAGCTACAGTCAAACTCCGATAATTCGAACGTCGATAAGTCGAATTATTCGATAATTCGAAGTTTTTTTCGACTCCCGTCAAAAAATCATATACAATACGTGTTAAATAATTCCGTTAATTCGAATTTCGATAATTCGAATTTTTCGATAATTCGAAGTTATTTTTGACTCCCAATGTAAATATTTATTCCGATAATTCGAAGTTTGAGACTTTGGGACAGCTAAGAATGAGCCCCGCCCTCTCTGCCAACCTCCTTTTGTGCGCAGTTTAGTTTCTAAGCAGTTTTATATGACAGTCAGCTCTAAAATTCAGTGGTGAAACGTTGATTTTTTTTTTTTTAATGAAGTCATCTGCAAAACGCAAACCTTATCGTACTTTAAACTTGGCAGAAAAAGCTAAACTAATCCAGGAAGTCGAAAAAGGTGTGAAAAGAAAAAAAGAAATCGCTGAAGATTTTGGCATAGCTCCTAATACATTGTCAAGCATCATCAATAATAAAGAAAAACATTTAAAAGATGACATGCCTGAAAAAGTATTCAAAACATTAAATTTCCTTGAAGATTACTGTGAAACTAAAGTACCGCAAGTTCAGGCAAAAATATCTGACTTTTTTAACAAAAACTAATAAGTAATTAAAGATAAATAAAATAAATTAAAAAATGAAATGTTTGTATTATATTTAACACATTCTTGTACGTATAACTGAAATTTTGTGATAAATAGATTTTATTTCAGCAAACGATGAAAGTACTTTTTAAAATTTTACTTTCGATAATTCGAAGTTTCGATAATTCGAAGTTTTTCCTGACTCCCTTGGCACTTCGAATTATCAGAGTTTGACTGTATTTGAAAAAAAAACATCGCCTAGTTTGTGAGGACCTGGTAAAGTTCGTTAAGAAAGACCATTTTCGCTCGGGTCCTGATGAAGAACCGTCAGATCCCTCGAAACTTGAATGATTTAATTTCCATCAACAGGATTTGTCCAGCGTAGTCCATATCCATTTGGGTCTCGTAATAACCCAATAATCCCCGTCTTTGATGTGTTATCCAAACGCATCTCGGTGGGTAAAAACACGTACAAAACCAAAATAAAAGCTGTCTGTGGGCTCAAGTATAAATTAGATTAGTCTCCGCTGGCTTCTTGGCCCCCACAGCCCAGCGACAATTGCATTTTATTTCTTCCTTTCTCTCCCAAGCCAACGCGTTAGGGTGCTCTCTTGGGGTCGCGGGGTGTCCACAGAGAGAAATATTTCAATATTTACTTAAAAGCACCACACCAGGGCGAAAATAAAAATTTATGCGCTAAGGAGTATGTGTGCGGCCCTTTTTTTTCTGTCTCGCTGATTCCCAACGGGCGCTAAATATGGCGACTCTTTTTGCCCGATGGTAATGGAGACCTTTTATGTCCTTTATTTTTTCCCTTAAACTAATATGCGGGCTGGAATTGACTTTAAGGCTTTTTAGTGTAAAGGGCAAGCATTGTCTTACTCAATATATAATTTACAAAGACTTGTCGTTTTAACTACATATCTCTGAAGTACTCATATTCGCCTTTGCCCGCCATTTTTAAACAACGCATTCATACACACATTTTTACCATTTTTACCAAAGCCGCACTTTGATTATTTAAAAACTTGTGGAAAGTAACTTTTTGACTTATTTATTAAATTCAAATACAATGCAGACTGATTTTTATCTAATTAGTTACCTCTTACCTTTGGTTTGAAAATTATAAAAAAAGTTGATGGATAACTCAAAAAGTAACTTAAAACTGTTGAAAATTCAATAAAAATTATCAGTATATGCATAATTTTTTATTCTTAATTCTTTGAACTCTAACTCAACTTGACTCCAAAAGTTAAAAATAAAAAAAATAGAATCATTAGATGGATACAATTTTTTAAAGGTACGAAAAATATCTTGAAAAAAAAAGAAAGGAAAACTACGAGCAATTTTTTAATTCTCATTAGAGAACTCTATAATCTTAATCAGCTGTTTAATAAACAAAAAATTCAATACAAAAACTAGGTTATTTACAACGCAAGCTTAAATATACATTCCTTATTGCTAAATCTTTTTATTTTTATTGAAATTTTTATTATAAAAATAAATTATTGTTTATATTAAAGTTGTTTAACAGAACTTAGCACCAAAATTTAAACCAAGAGTTCAATTAATTTAAAACAGCTAACCTATAATTCCACAAGCAGACGACATAACTTTCGACCACTCAAGAGTTTGGTGATTTTAGAGGTTACTGTAATTTTTTTCTAATCATCTTTATTTGTGTGTGAAAAATTAATTTGAGTATTTTAGTCTAGACTAACATTTGGATAATAATATCTGCAAACACTGTCGTCGCAATCAGCGTCGTTGCCCTCGGCGTTGCACTTGCAAATCTTACACTCCGAAAAAAACTCTTCATTGGCTGGACACTTGTCACCAGGATTATAATCGTCTGAAATCATTATAATCTTTAATGTTTGAAACTTTATCATAAATTTTATTCAGTTTTTTTTTCGGAAAATTTTGAAAATAAATTTAATCCAATTGAAATTAAGTGGGTTAAGTGGGAAAAACAAAGATAAACTTGGATAAATTTGGAATAATTTTGTGATACTTTAATGCCCGAGCTTTTGTTTTTGAAAAACTAACCTTAATTTATTTGAAAATAACTTAGTTTATCTTAATTCAGTTTTTAAAAGTCTCAAAGCGTTAAAAAAAAAATAGCTTACCGATTGTGTCGTACTCGTTGCAAAACATCATCGTACATATAGCATTTTTCGAAGCAACGTGAGGGCACGCTTTACAATAATTGCATTCGATATAGAAACCCTTGATTTTAACTGGACATCCGTGTCTATACATCCACGAATCAGCTTGATTATTAACACAGAGTCAATACTTAACTTCTCTTACATCGATGCTAATTTATGAATTTTTCAAAAACTTACAGATCATTGGTCTGACTGGTACACCCACTGAAATTCAATTAACTTTTTTACGCTCGACGTTAGGATTCTTTTCGATTGTCCCAGCGAAGAAAGACCTCAGCTCCAAATCTGCCACGAATAAACTGTTACAATGAGCTGCAACTTTCAATGACTCTAAATCAAAATTTCTCTAAATTACTTTAATCATTATTTAAACTTTTTTAGATTAGAAGAAAGTGAATTTTGCTGGCAGTCCGTTGATACACGAGGGCCAATAAATTTTTTTTGCCTATATACAAGTCGCGAATAAAAAGACACATTATAGTCGTTCAAAGTAGCCTTGTTGTAACAGTTTATTCATGGCAGATTTTGGGCCAAGGTTTTTCTTCGCTGGGACCATCGATTTAATTACGTCAAAAATAGATTATCGATATGCTAAATGATGTACACAAGCTTCTATATATAGCTGAATTTTTTAAATTCTTTAATTACTCACTTTGAAATGTGAGAGTAATAGCTACGAGCGTTGAAAGCAGAAATGAAATTTTCGTATTCATTTTCAACGCGTATAAAAACTTCTTAGGTTAGTGGAAATTAAAAGAGAAAACAGAAGTTTGATTTGACTTCCGCAATGTATCGAGATTTTTATTACGCAATAAAAGGCAGTTATTAAATCGGTTGTACGCGCAATATTTTCGATAAGGATTAATGAGTTTTACCAGACGCGTCATTTGAATAACTGTTCTTGGACTGGTCGCGTTCTACCAAAATACTAAAGAATTATGCATTCTTTAGATTAAAATAAAATAATTTTTTTATTTTGTGCTGGTTGGAACGTTAGTTTTAAATATTGTATGAAGGTATTTTACACAAGTTCACAGTATATAACTTATATAAAAAAAAAATTAATTTTTTTATGAAATTTTATGAATTTACTAATAAAAAAAGATTAATTTATAAATTTTTTGAATTGTTTAGGAAATTTATATGAAAAGTCCAGGAGAATAATCAGGAAATTCGATAAAACGTAATTTGTGGAAAATCGACAAAATCAACAAAGACTTTAAATAATTTTTTAATTTTTTATTCAGGATAAATATTTTATTGATCACTCTCAAACTTAACAAAAAAAAGATACGAAAAGTTTTTTTCCTGTCTTAAAATCTTAAAAGAAGTAGAACCAAGATCTATTTTGAACAGTTGTATTGAGTTGTATTTCTGAGATGATAAAGTATCCAATCGTCATATTACCAAAAAAATTGAAAAAAATCGATTTTCCTGGTTTTTCTTCTGATACCAGGACATTTAAAATATCCGTAGATACTGATAAAAATTAATAATAAAAAAAAAGGGGGGGGTTATAATTATCGGGGCGCGCGAGGCGACGTCAAGTTGTCGAGAACAACAACAGTAGCGTGGGCGTGTCAGGCAGGCCGCATTACACGACAGCCGCAATATTCCTGACGCGAGCCGACGCGTTTATACACACCAGGCCATAAGCGAATTAGTCCCGAGCCTGCAAAGGGATTACCAAGGCTGTACAGCGTCACCGATACTACATCTAATTCAATCGGTTACTATCGGATCGATTTTTCAATTTTTTTTTTTTTTTTTTCAATACAATACCGAATTTTTTTAGACTATTCCAAAAAACAACACAAGTTAATATTGTTGTCTACAATAAAATTAATATTACCAACCCATATTTATTAATTTATTAATTTATTTATTATTAATTAATTAAATTATTCTTATTATTTACTTAGTTGATTAGCTTTAATAGATTAATTTGATTATGTTTTAATAATATATTTGATCAAATCAAAATCAATTTTTATAAACTAAGGTTTAAAATGAATCTTAAAATTCCAACTTCCAACACTTAAAATAAAAACTCAAGAGTCACCGAAATTATGAAAAAGTATTCAATCGATTAATACTAATAAATGGAATATCTTAAAATAAAAAAATATATGAATTAATTCATAAAAGTCTCTTTCAATTAATGAATGCACCCGGTTAAACATTATTCGGTAAATTTAAGCGCTCAACTGATCAAAGTACTACCTTAAAAAAAAATATTTCCATCTCAATTGCTGATTTGACTTATTTGGTAAGTCCTCATAACTTTCATAATCGTTCAATTAAGCCTGCCTATTGTAAAGAAGCCCCATAATTAAATAACTCATTGTAAAAAATCTAAGCTTTCATCGGGGCCCAGAGTTCGTGTGAATAAACCTTTCATATTCCCAATGCACTGATTGGTCCAAACAATGCAAGTGACATATTTCACGATATAAAAACTTTCTATTCTCAAGATCCATCGTTGATAATCATAACCAATGGGAAGATTCACGCGTTACAGTGAGTAAAAGTTTTCTTTGTGCTGGCTGGCTGGCTGGAGGAAGAAGAAGAAGGCGTGCAATGTCACCAGATGATCCTTAATTCTAATAAAAGTTGACGTTGTTTACGACTCCGGGAACAAACAGAAACGTCTCTTTCTCCCGCTTCCCCCGTTTTTATTCTTCTTGTTCACTGCAGGAATGGGGCTAAGACTGGTGCAGCTACAACAATACTGCCAATATGTCGGATCGTCCGATAGGGGCGTCACAAATCCCCTTAGCCCGATGTATTATCTTGATAAATCATTCATTATTTATATCTCACCTTTTTTTTTTACGATTATGGTGGACGTGGATGTTAAGTTACTTTGATTCACGTCTGGCTTACGTCCAAATTGTATCTTCAATTTTATCGAGGATTTAGGGATACTGTCTTTGAGTAAATAGATGGCTTCTTTTTTTCAGTTTTATGCAATAATTTAAACTAATTCGAAAAGAGTATGAGTATTTTAAATAAATTTTGTTTCGAAAACTTCAATTACCATGTATTAACTTAATTATGACTTCAATTTAACTAAATATTTAAAATTTTTCTGTATTTATAGCAACTGTTCGTAAGAATTTCATTGTAAACCGACCTAAATGTTTTTGAGACCAAATATGTCTTGCACATTGTTAGAGCTTCATTGTAAAGCAACCCTAGGGATGAATTAAAATCTGTATGCATCAAAAGAAGCCGGCTCGAGAAAATAAAAAATCCCAAGTGAATATTGGCGCAATCTCAGTAAGACGTAAAACCACAAGAAAAAAAAGGCCTCGTTCGTTCGCGGATTTAGTAGTGCTACATCGGTTAAAACGTGTTTTCCCATCGAAGGGATGAATCGGATTAGTCGGGGAGGCGTCTCGTCATAATCGCCACGCCACTGCCGGCGAGCCGAGTAATTAACTCCGTTTCATTGGATTTGCCAGGGGTTACCCGAAGGCTGGCTTTCTTACTGATTGGTAAGGACTAGACCTTGGGAGGGTGCCGAGATAAGTGCTCCCGGGTACACGGATCATCCTACTAGCTCGCGGCTGCTGCGTATCGGATTCATTGCTTTACCTTTTTTTTTCATATCTATAATCCATCCCTTCTGTTTGTTTTTTATTTTACTTTTTCAACTGACACTTATTTTAATCTTTTCTGTTAAGTTTAAGTTTAATTGCAGACTCACCCTAATAATTTCATTAAATTTTTCCTTTGTTATAGTTTTTTCATTTGCAATGAATTTGTCAAAAGTTATATTAATCTCATCATTGTGAATTATTTATTATAAATTCACCTTAAATTTTATTCACTGTAACGTTAAAATTTGATTGTAAACTTACCCTCACAGTTTTTGAATATTTTGTATTTCAATTTTCATTTTAATACAATTTCTAGAATAGTTTTCTAGAATAAAATTTTATCATAATATTTTAATAATGTAGTATCTTGTGTATGCGTTTTTTTTTTTTCGTTACTTAGTGGTTTGATTATTACACTCTTAACAAAAAGATATAATTATAAAATAACTCTAATATTTATTTAACTGATGGCTTTAAATTATTTTGCATTTTCTACTGTTTTTATAAAATTATGTTGTGAATCAGTCTGGCTAGATAAATGCATTCGTCATTTGAAACAAAGTAAAGCTTTCGCTACTTAATTGTTTTTTATTAATTTTAATGTTTGTCATTGCAAACTGACCCGAACATTATGGCCATTCTACAACTCACCTATTCATAAGTAAAAAAATTTAATTAAAAAAAATAAAACATCTCACATCACCACGCAAAATTTTAAAATTAGAAATTAATAAAATGAATAATAACCACACATACTCTATCCCTCAAAAACAATATAGGCCTAATTAATTCAACGCGAAAAGGTTACATGAAAATTCACCTTAAGCCAGCCGTCCGTGTATTTAAAAAAGGAAGCATAATGAGCTTGAAGTACATGAATTCCAGGCTCGGGCGGGAGGGCCTTTTTTAAAGGCATAAAAAAAGCACTACCTGCACTCGCGGGTTAGTGAAGCAAAGCACTCCTCCACTGGAATCGAAACATACACGCACGAAGGAAGGTCGTAAAACACCGGGGGCTATCTTTATAAAATATTTTTATAGCCTCCTGCTCCCGAGTCTCGTTTCCTCGGGTCGCGAGCTGAATAATTGATTCGAAAGGAGGACCCCGGACTTCGAGAGCTTGCAGGATTTTTTGATAAAAATATCTAGAATAAGGTAAAAGGGTTGGTAGGTAGGTATACTTTTTTTACACGTGTGGCTTACTTCACACGTGTTACGTGACATGCGTTAAAGTTTGATTTACATGTCTGAATTTCACAGGTAATTAGTATGTGATATCTGTTTCTTGGATAAATTTTGCAAGTTGATTTTTGATTCAATCGAGCTGTTATTCCAATGTGTTATTTACATGAGTCAATTTTATATGTAACGTCTATTAAGTATAAAATAGTACACGTAAAAATTTCTAAAAACACATTTATCACAAACTAATTACACTTGTAACTTCTCACTCATTGAAGTGCAGTTTACAAGAGTAAAGTACAAGTGTAATTAGAGTAGGATAGCTGTAAGTTTTATGCACTGATTCATGTGTCAATTTTATGTGTTACTTTTGAAGAGTAATTTTTTGAGTATGAATTTATTTATCATTAAAGTTCACAGGTAATTTACTCGTGCTAAATTTCTACATGTAATTTTTCGTAAATTTTTCATCATTAGATTTAATCACACATTAAAATGACACCACGATTGAATATTTACTTTCAAAAATTAACTAGTAAGAGTTACCCAAAAAAACAGATTACTGATCACACATGTAAATTACAGTTGAACAGGTGTAAGGTAGAATTTGCTGGATTTACAAGTGTAAATTATAGGTATAATAAATTTATAGCTGACTACCTCTTTCTTTTCGTGGGGGGAAGGGGGTCGAAGGTGGAAGAAGAAGAAGTAGAAGTTTTATTGCGATTCGTGCGCTTTGTTTCGAGAAATAGGGAGCAATGGATTACGTGACAGTTTGATTCTTCCGGACCCTACTGTTTTTTTTTTTTTCAGTTGCGCGAGTTGCATTTCTAAACTCCACGAATTCCACCTACCTAAGTTTAAATGCTCGATCGATAGATCCTCGAGGAAAAAGAAAGAAGTGTTGTTGTGAATTTAGTTTTGGGATGTTACGTGGAGAATTAGTCGTTCAAATTTACACTCGATTAAAGTTGAATGCGACGAAAATGAATGTGTATTCTCACGAGACCGGGGAGGAGGACTGAATTGCATCGTTAGTCCTGCTGCTGCATCGTCAAATGCTGCGTTAACCACAACGATCCCTCGAATAACATCAAAACTACACTCGTAATCATTCGTTTGTTACCTTTATATTGTTACTAATTTTCGATTTACACTCTCTATGCAATTCAAAATCGATTTATAAAATTATGACATCCTACAGCAGGAATAAAATGTGTTTACTGGACCTAATATGGATGATTTCCCAAGTTATCTGAGTCTAGTCTGCAGGGTAAGAAAAAGATGAAAAACTTAAATGTATGGATTCCATAACTGTTTTGGACATTAAAAATTATGTGTTGCGCTCGTCTCACTGTTAAAGTGATTTTAAACATTTTGAATACATGCAAATGACTAAGTGAATCAACGACGAAGCAAAATTGTGATAAAGTAGTATAAATGTAAGGGATCTATTAAACCAAAGCTAGTACTTAAACAATTGTCTGACATATACATACTATGTACACTTTCTTCAATAAAATATAATACATTACAAAATAATAAGTACAAGTTGATTGAATTTCAAGTTAATAACAAGTACTTTACCATCATTTTCAAAACTAAAGATTCTCAACAACATGAAGCCTCATTGTTTATTAGACAGTTCCATGACAAGTTATTTATCTCGAAAGTTTTGATCCCGTCAGCTTTTCAGAATTAAAATACTCCAATTACGGGGTCCTGCCCCCCTGATGAATAATTTTAGAAAACCGCGCTGGCCTTTTATCTTGCACCGAACAGCAAAGTTTCCCCAGAGCTGCTGAAAATTATTTTACAGCCTGAAACCGACCACTTTTTAAAAAACTTTTTCATCAACTTCCTCTTTTTTTCTCTTCCACCTTCCTTCCTTTCTACGCGCCGACGCGCTTATCAAAAATATATATCTCATGGAAACCTTTTCGTTACATTATCACACTTTTTTTTTTTATTTCAATCCTTCAGTACACTGTTTGAAACTTTTGCGAGGGCGAGATAAAATAAAAAAAAAAAGGGAGCAGCGAGGATTTTTACGGTGGCCCATCTGTTGGTAATTTGTAAGGCGAGCCTTAGGGCAATTAAAAGTTTGATGGTAGGCATTAAACTCCTACCCGGCATATAAAACAAGGGTCCGCGCAGACTCTGGATAAATCAGGCGTGTATTGTTTTAAATTTTACCTTCCGCCCCACACCGGAAGATGGAAAAACTCAGCCGGTAGTACAAATGAAAACACTCGTGATTAATGTAGGACGCTTTTAAAGACGGTACAAAAAATTTTGATGAAATTTGCAGTTTGGCAAGAATGTTCTTTGTGTGTTGGGATGTTTTATCATGAGTTTTTTCTTGGTTATAAGACTGTCAAGCATTACAAAAACTGCTGCCATAAGTCAAATTCTTGTAACTAAGAGATCGTTTGACCATCATTAGGAAATTTTGTCGCCATCATCTTATACAAGAATGTCTTTGACGATAAAGTGTCATCTGAATTGTCAGAAATTTCATGACGGTGACAATAAACAGTTTTGTGTCAGTTAGACGACACAAAAGTGTCATGTGAAGTATAAAAAATTTCATGACAGTCAGTTTTGTGATAATTACCCGATACAATAGTGTCATCTGACATAACGAAAATCACATATTGGTACGTTAACAATGTCGTACCTCGAGACATCATATTTTGCAAGAAATCTTTAGAGAAACTCGAATCATTATCAGTTTGGTATTTGTTACAGTTTACCAAAGCTTTTAAATAATCACTCTTCCGCAGAATAAACAAAAAGTGTAAGGATAACGCAAGTTAAAGTGCGCAATCCTTACAGTAAATTTTGACTTAGAGATGGATCAATTTTTTCCCATCTTATAAGGATTGAATATTATTGAAAATTCCTTCGAAATAAGTTCATCAACCTCAAAATGAGTCAGCACTTGTGCGTAAAAATTAAAAAAGTCGTCGTCGGTGGAATAAATTCGGGTGGTTCCCCGCGGGAGTGGAGTGCAGCCCGCGGCGGGAGGGCGTCCGAGTGATGGATCACCTTTGGTCCGGGTTGACCCCCACCAGCATTAGCCTAAATATTTCCACCCGTCGCGCAATACGTCTTCGTCATAAACACGCTAAGTGGACGATTTCTTTTTTAACACCCGGGCTTACCCTAATTTATATTCTGTTCGGGGGTGAGTTACCTGCGATACGTCATGTTTCGTTTCACCCGCCACCAGATGTTTTTTCGTGGGGGTGGGTTTGGGAGAGTTGAGTTTAATTAGAGTATGGAGATGTAACATTTTTGATGATGAGGCTAGAAAACCTAACCTCCAAAAATCAGTGTGAATTTTAGTACATTGTAATAGAAGACATTGATTCACCTATTGAGCTGTTGAAAGTCATTTATATGGATACATCTAGTGTTGAATTATTGAATGTAAAAATCCTATACAAAAGGGATCAGTGCGATACATCATGTTTCCTGTCACACTTTTCCGCTTTTTTCTCAAATTTCATCGTAAAAATTTAATAAAAGTAATACATAATAATTTTTGGAAATTTCATTCAAAGTCAGTTATTTGATAGGCACTTTTGTAATTTCAATTTGGAAAGCTAACCTTGAAAAAATAGACTCATTAAGTTTGATAAATACTTCTGCAATTTCAATTCGGGAACCTAACCTAAAAAAAAGGACTCGTCAACATTCATAACCCAGCTGCATGGAAGTAGGGCATATGAGAGCGCTTTTACACGTAGTCTTATGGGATGGGGTGTCTTAATTTTTAATCTCTAGTGGCCACCACTTGAACTAAAATTGATCCATAAGAATTAACTCGGGAATGAGGTACGATTGGAGGGCGCCACAGGTCATGTTCTCAGCCTATTGTCAAAAATAGCGAATCTACGTACCCTTATCAACCCCAAAACCAACAAGTCTATCCGAACGAGAAAAATTAGACCGTACCGATAAAAAGGGGGGGTTAAATAAAGCAAAAGCTCCAGCGGCACGCGTCGTCCTTTGTGGTTGTAACGAACAATGCACGCATACGGGGCGGTCGAGAAAGACGCTCAGGCCGTTTGTCGAGCCACGGCACGCGAAACCATAAATTCCGGCCGAGCATAAGTTACCTGGCTCTCCGTACGTACGGCACGTAAGTGCTGTTGGCGCTGCTCGGGCCGCGATTAACTATGCAAACTTTGCCCGCCTCTCTCTCTCCCACCGCGACATATAACGTGCAGGGGGCCGAAAACATAATTGCAAAAGCATGTGCACCGTAAGAGAGCTGTTTAAATCATAGCCCCGCCCCCCCCCCTCCATTCACTGATAAAGTTCTTTCGTGCAAAGCATTGGCTTTCGAGAATTATTAAAATCGGCCGGGCTAATCAATCTTTTGATTCGGCCGTTTGTTCCTTGCCCTACTTCGAGCGATCTTTTGTGCGCGGATTCGAATCGAGTTTTCCTGTTCGTTGTAGACGCCCCCTCTATGATTAACAAGCATTCCATGCTGCTGCGAAATGAAAACTAATCAAATAGACTCTTGTTCGATGCAGAGACCTAGAAGAATGAATAAAGCTACTAAACTAATCGAATCTTTCTGTTTAATGTTGCAGCCTGAAGGTCATGTATTTTCTTATGGGCTGATTGCGAAGATCTAATAATTCAGTTTATCGCTTATTGTAGAATCACCTTAATTATAATTTTTGAAATATAAATGCAGAAAAAAAGACGTAACGATGCATCGAAAACAAACCTCCTCGATCCACCTAACCTATAATGGGTTACTAAAACAAAAATAAAATATTCAGAAGAAATTGAAAGATTGCAAATAAAGCAAGCATTCCAATAAGTCTAAAAAAAAAAGGATTCCAATCGAGCAAACAAGCCGTCCTATTAAGAGCGACTATAATCCTCGAAAAAAGAAGAAGATAGGCACAACAGGAACGCATATTGTTATTCTTATGCGCGCACGCGACCCCGGGGCGCCGCCGGGCGGTGGATTTGACATCACGCGACATTCCGATGACATGGAAGGGAAGGAAAGAAGGTAAAGAAAGCGATTTACGAGAAGTGTGCTGCGAGGTCGGCGGTCTCTAGTATCCCCCGCCTCGAAGAAAGGGCTGTTGATGTTCTTTTTTTTCAATTGGGTGGTACAAGATACTAGTGTGGCTTGTACGTACGTGTTCAGTGTTATTTGGGTAATGAGTGCTGTTTATTTTGACTTGCTTTGGGTATTGCTGACATAAGCTCGACAAGGTTCCGTTTGGCATGCTCGCGTCTATTGTTTCAAGGTGGAATGATGTAGATTGTACTCGTTTAAATTGAATAAAAAAAAATTTTTGATGATTGATAAGGTAGAAATCCGAGCGCGGACCTCAAAGAGGCTCTCGGGGAATCCCACAGAAAAACTTGTTTTTTACAACTAAAGAGTGTGATTTTTTAGTATTTTGATTACATTTTACAATGTACCTGATAAATAGTTTTTTTTAAACGTATTTTGTGTTTGTAGGTTATGTTAACATCTACAATTAGTCTGTTACTTGTAATACACAGAAATTCAATTGTCCAATATCACATCGTCTTTTCTATGTAAACCGTACTGTTTTATACTCTCCAAACAACCGCCCGTTAAAAAAAAAAAACCATATTTTCAGAGAAAAACAAACAATTCGTTAATTAATAAAAACAGCTAATTAAGGAATGAAAACGACGTCAGAGGTGAAAGCGCCAAGAAAACATAAAATAACGTTTACCCTGAAAACAAGGAGTCTCGTTTCTGAATGGTCGTCACACAATAATCATCATCCCCGGGAGTAGTGAAAATCATAAAAGACTCCGGGTCCCGCGCATATCTCAAGAATTTCAGGTGAAATAACAGAGCAGCTCGCGGTTTTACCTCCCTCGTGCAACACGACAGCCTCCTGGGGGTGGGGTAGGGGGGCAATTTATAATTCGGGGGCAATTAAACGACCCACCCCGGCGTGAATCGCGGCCCCCGCCCCTTTGTGACGCTAATTGCATCTCGCTGAAATGCTTTTAATTTTACCGTCGTCTTGACGCAACTCTCTGTTTGGCTTCTTCTTATATTCTGTTACTAGGGTTTATACTCCTTGCCTTTTTTTTTTTTATTTCTTCTTTATTGTGAAAGAGGAAAAATTTGAAAGCTGAGGGGCGAGTAATAAAGTTTTTAATTTAATCAGGTGCCCGGCGCACAATAGTTCATGGAGGACACTAGCCAGACAGTTTTTAGAAGCTGGAAAATCAATTTTTAAAGTTAAAAGGTGATAATTGAATTACAAGCTCACCACACACTTAACTGGAACGTCGTCTGCTACACACCGAAAAATGTAACTACTTATAGAACGCAGTTTCTATTTAAATTAAAACAATAATGAACACAGTTTTGGGTCACAAATTAACTCAAAAAATTGCATGTAATAATTCTGATTGTCTATTATCATTTATTCTTAAAAACGGTCATAGTATTTCAGATTATGATGAGGATCCGAGATCGTAAAAAAAAAAAAAATCTTGTACTTAAAAAATACAAGTATTTCCTGGATAGAGGTTGACAACCCAATTCATCCACGTTCCACGTTCCGAAAAAATCGTTAATTACAATGAAATTAAAATAAATCGCGATGGTACACAGGATTACCATTAATTCGAATTACGCTGGCAAGGAACGAAAAAAGTCTTCTAGGGAGGGGGTTGTTGGTTGGGGTTGTTCCTTATTTAAGGGGATCCTCTCTGGGGGGTGGAGGGTAAATTGCATCCTCAATTTTTAATAAAGGCTTTGTCGAACCGCAGAGCCGTGGTTTATGTATTTCGGGGAAGATTCCTCGCGAGATCCGTTTGATGCCTTGCTACCTATGTTTATTTACTTCCCCTTTCTTTCTTTTAAGAGCTTTAAGGGGGATGAATTTTTAAGACGCTGCGGAGAATTTTAATTTGACGTGAGGGATTTATTCTGGAACTTAGTAATTAACCTTTTTATCCTCCTTGCTGTTGCCTGGATGCTACCTTTTTCTTTATCATTCGAGTTTCAATTGGGAAACTGATTAAATGAATTTTATGTACACATAATTTATACTTTTCTGATTAGTAAAATTGAATAAGGGAAAGCAAAACGAAATTTTTGAGGTCAAAACTAAAGATTCTTTTTTGAAATTTTGAAGAATAATACTTTCTCAATGAATGTGCTGTATAAAAAAATTTGATGAATTAATATAAGTTGTGACGAGACATGTGATAAATAATTATTACACATATAATATAGCCAGAAAATTGAATTTAAAATTTAAAATTTCAAAATTTTGTTCTTAAAAATAAACGATTACATTGGGTTATTGGATTTTGAACTAAATTCCAAAATAAACAACAAACATAAGTTAATTTAAAAAAATATATTTCTAATGATTATTCTATATTGCTACTTTGTGAAAAATAGTACATAACTTATCAAATGTTAATAGTTTCGCAAAGGAGTGAGCAAGCACCGAAAAGGCCTTTGCACGTCTCCTGATAGTATTCCTTGCTCTCAATGGTGGTCATGGTTTTAGATCGATCCATGCATTCCGTTTGTTCCTTGGTGCACATCTCGAGGCACGATTTAGTGTCACCGTTTATCTGACTCAAACCGTAAAATACTATCGATATTACAACTAAGTACTTTGTTCCCAGAGCCATGGTGATTTTTGTCAAATGAAGCTTTTCCAGTTGTCATCAAATCTGAAATGAACAAATTTTTTATCAAGATACAAATTATTAATCCATAAAGATACATTTGGTAGATGATATTTTGAAAGAAGAATACTTAAAAAATTGAAATAGAAAATACTCTGAGAAAAAAAAAATTGACCGTTAGAAAAAGTACTCGCCAGATCTTAACCCACTAGAACAAATTTGGTTTTCTACATAATGACATTTTAAATAAAGCAATTTCAAATGTTTGATTCCTTGAAATTAAAAAATAAATCGATTTAAAAATTACATCTCAGATCTTAATCCAATAGAACATATTTGGTTATACTTAATGAGCTTAATGATATTTTTATGAAATTATTCTTAAAAATTATTTAAAGCTCGGTTATTCGCTTTTGTGCTTTGTGTATAAAGCAGCATGCGTGCATTTAATCTGATGAAACATTACAACTGGAAGTACAAAGACTTTACAAAGCAGATTCATGTAATTTACACAAAGCTTTTTTTCAAAACTTAAAAATATTTTAAACATTAAAATGGCATGTCAAAAAATGTTTAATTTCTGTCGAATTAATTTGAATGAAAATGCACTTACGAGAATTTGCGAAGACTGGTGCGCTCTGAAAGCTCTTAGAATGCTTATTTCTAACATCCGTTTTTATATCATGATTGAAAATATAAACAATCTTTTATCAATAATCTTTCATTGATAAACTTTCTTCCGTTTATTTACAAATTCTATGAGGAAAACTCTAAATACCTTCAAAATTTTTTAGGTTCTGTAGTTAACAACAATTGTTTGTTTATTGACTAATTTGGCGAACTGAAAATTTGAATGATTAAACTGTTAACGAGCCTCATGCATGGATAATTGCATTTCAACTGATGATAACTCACAATTCTCTCTTAACGCTGGTGCAGTGACTTTGGAGGCGATAAGACCGTGGATTTCTGGGGGATACTCAACTTGATAACATTTGCCCTCGACTTGGCTTGTAACTTAGTCACACCGTTACGAGGAAAACTACGCGGCGGTACTTACCTTTATAATTAAATCAGGGCTTGTCACATGTCATTAGCCATTTTCATTTATGTTTTTTCTGGTTTTATTTAAAAAAAAAAAAATAATAAAAAATCAACCTTATTTGAAGTTCTAGTGGAGACAGAAAAAATCGGTTTGACTGAATTTGAATTTTTATTTTGAGCTTCAAAGTATAAGGTTTGCGAATTAAAGAAGAAGTTTACAATCTTTTAAAAAATAAGTAATTACAACGGAAAAACTTTGTGCATTTAATCAAATATAATTTAAAATGTTCCTGTAATTTGTCACAAATTTAAACTTAAAACTGATGTTTTCATTCTGATTAAAATATTTTAAAAAAATTTTCTTCAATATTAATGTTTTTTGCGCCATTTGAGTTTACTGAGTTCAATATTTGTAGGTGGCTAAAGATGGTTTAAATACAATTTAATAAAATTCTTAAGATCTTATCAGTGATCTTATCGCAAACTATAAAAGTCGGTGATCATGAATACTCTATATTTTGGAGCTCTGATAAATTTCAAAAAGTCACGAAAATGAAATCAAAAATTGTATTTTTCTCTTTCGCATTCATCGCTATTGCTAACTCATCGCCTGTAACAACTTTTAACGAAGATGAGGCCTCAACAGAGGGTGAGAAAAAATTATTAAACATTTTTTATTACAAGAATAAATATACTTTTATATGAAAATACAAATACTCAAATCTACATATTATTCAGTAATTTCACTCATAATTTTAAACTTTTTTTTTCGATACATGCGATTTAATGTTCTTTCTATTATATACTTACATATTTAATTGGCTGTAATTATAACCTTCTATACATAATAATAAAAATACAATTTCTTATCAAAAATTAATGTTACACTTGTTTGAACATAAAATTCCAAGCTAATTTAAAAAGTAAATTAATTATTCCAACCAATTTTTAGTGACAACGAATGACTTATACATCGTGATCTGTAAGTAAACTTCAAAAACTTTCTCTAACTAACTTACTTAGAGTTAAAATTAATTTGAATCCGATTTAGCTCAAAAATGGTACGATAAACACGGATGTCCGACCTCGGAACTCGACGCAGAGGAATGCAACAGTTGCTTCGGTTGCTTGCGTACAGAAAAGGGCGAAGAGTGCAAGATGGTACGTTGCGAGGATCATTTTTATACAGGTAAGAATCAACAATTTTGTTTTTACACTTATCATATCTTAATGAAAAATTATTTTTTGTAGATAATTACAAACCTGGAGAGCACTGTGAAGCTGGACTTGAATTCTTTTCAAATTGCAAATACTGCACTTGCAACAATAATGGTACCGATGCTGAGTGTGATGACAGTTCTTGTAGATACTATACTTAAAATGATAGCTGTGTTACACCAATTATCGAATAAAGTTTGTTTATTCAAAAAATGTATTAAAACTACCCTTCTTTTTTAAATATTAATCGGAACTAAAATTCTGTTAATGTATATAATCATGAATTTACTACTACGATTGATTAAGCAACTTGTTATCAAAACGTCGCAAGCTAATGCATCTTATAAATCCATTTTGTTAATAAATTTCATTACCGCCACCCGCAGCGCCAAATCGTAGTGAAATCACACATTTTTCATTTTTTTTTGATTCATTATCTCATAAATAAATATCGCTTGCTATATTTATCTTTGTACCTCACGATTCCTTAGATCTTTCCCTACAAGAAAACTTGTTTTTTAAAAATATTTTAATAAAATTGAATTCGCAATCCGAGAATAACCTCTAAATTTGACCGATTTAACGCTCTCAGCATAGGAATCATGCGTAAAAAGTTGAAACTTCTGTGCTTGATATCTCAAAATTTAGCCCCGCTTGGGAGTATTTGAAAAATACCAACATATATGTAAACTAACTCTGTGCAAAGTTATAGAGATTTTTTAAGAAACTTCAATTTTTAACCTTAACTGTGTTGCTGCCTCATCTTGCGTTCTAAACGAGGTTCTAAGCTTTCTTGATGTACCTATGGTCCCAGCGAAGAAAAACCTCAGCCAAAAATCTGCCACGAATAAACTGTTACAAATAGCTGCGACTTCTGATGACTAAAATTTCTCGAAACCATTTTATTCATAGTTTTAATTTTTTTGATTGGATGAAAGTGAGCTTTGCTATCAAAAAATGTTTTCAACACGCCAGCCGTGAATAAAAAAACTCAAAGCAAAAAATTTAGGGTCTTTTTATTCGCGGCTGACATGTCGAAAAAATTTTTTTGCCCCCGTGTATTAACAGACTGATAGCAAAGCTCATTTTCTTTAAATCTGAAAAATTTGAAATCATGTATTAAGTATTTTAGAGATATTTTAGTCACCGAAAGTCGCTTTAAATAACTATTAGTGGAAGATTTTTGGCTATTAAGGTCTTTCTTCGTTGGTACCATCGGTATTACTCAGTGTCTGAAGATTAAAATCAAACTTTCAATTTTCCAGCTCATTAAATAAATCGGTACAAAAGACGCTCTTGGTATTAATTTTTAAATTTTATATTTTAACTGCTGCAGCTAAAAATGTAAATTATGCCATCAGAGAGTACTAAATGTATATTTTTTATTTTAAAAGTGTGTTTTAACTTCTTAAAAAATATAATCACACCATTAAAATATAATGTTATTAACTTAGTGGCCTCAACATTTGGTGTTTTTTTTATAAAATGTTACCAAAATCACGCGAAAACGAACTTTTAAAAATTAAATAAACATTTAATCATTGAAATAATGATTTCAATAGAAGCAAATATTTTCTCTAAACAGCGTTTTTGAAACCCAAAAAATATTTGTTATTTTTTTTTTTTTTTCTGAGTATAAGTTCTACGATTTGATTATACTGAGGAAGAATTATAAGTTTAATGAGAATAAAAAGTAATGATAATAGGATAATAATAGCTTCTAGATTTTTCTAACTAAAAATTTGGACTATTGTTACAGCTGCTTTTTTACGATGAAAAATTCAAAATTCAGAGTATCGGTCTTCCCATAATTACAAAAAAAAATTTTTCTTAACAAAAATTAGAAATGCAGTTCAAATAAATTTATTCAGATGTTACTTGACTCGCTTTAAATTTTAGTATAAAAGTAGGTTACAATTTCGAATATTTCATAGTTTAAATTTCTTTTATAATAAAATGTTTTTTAAAATTTTTCTTTCCTTTTTTACACTCATAGCTATAGTTTATTCATTGCCAACAGATACATTAGAAACATTCGACATAAACTACCCGGTCTTGGACCCAGTAATGGAACTGGGTAAGCATAATTTTATTTGAATTAATTAATTCTTAAAAATTTTGAAATTTTTTTTTCATAAACTGAATCAAATTTATTTAATTTTGAATTAATATCTCATTAAGAGGCTGACAAAACAAGTCAGCGAATCGTTGCGATATTTTGAAATTTAATAAAGAAAAACCACCTTCAAGTGATCGATTTCATTCCTTATATTTTTCTTATACTACTTATTTAATTATTTATATCGTATAAAATTTTATAAAAAGAAAAAAATTAATAAAAAACATTTTAAAATAAACTTTTCTTTTATGCATGCATGCAAGACTTTTTGAATCGTATCAATAAAACTAATGCATGACTAGCGCTTTTTCTGAATTATTTATTTAAAACCTGATTTTCAAACTGAATTTCAGCGGTAGAAACTGAAAAAGACGAACCTGCTCAAGGATCATTCGTTATCTGTGAGTTATCTCGAATTAATGTAGTCATAAAAGTCCATTTTAAAAAAATTAAACACTCAACTTTAAACTAGTAAAACCAATCATTGCATAAACCTATTTTATTATTACATTAATATTTTTTTGGAACATCAGAATATTGAAAATGGAATAATATATATTTTTCCTGCTTCAATTTGAAAATTAAATTAATATTCTACGACAATTAAAGCTCAAAAATGGTTCGACGAACATAATTGTCCACCTGGTTCATCACCTACAGACGCCAAGGTTTGTTCCAGTTGCTACGGTTGCTTGAAAACGGAAACGGACATAGATTGCAAGTTCGTCTATTGTCAGGACGATTTTTACACCGGTAAGTAAAACATTTTTAATTTTTTTAAAATGAGTTTGAAATTTTTATTGAAGACTGTTGTGAATTTTCAGAGGATTATAGATCTGGGGAGCCATGTGAAGCTGGAAAAAAGTTCTTTTCAAACTGCAAATACTGCACTTGCAACAGTTATGGAAACGACGCCGAGTGCGACGATACAGCCTGCAAATATTACGAATATTATAGTTTATAGTCTATATTATAGTTTATATGTCAACTAGATTCAAGAAAAAATAGGTAATAAATTTTTTATTTAAAATTTTATTTGTATCGTTCAGATAATACACTAAAAGAGAACCTAAGCTTCTTGACGGAAAAGAATGAATTTTTGTTTTATCAGGTGCTCTGTAATATTCAAAAACTGCTTATGCGCGTGAAGCATGTGGTCGTTATTTTTTATGCAAATTAAAGCTAGTTAATGATTATTGTATTGATGCGTTCTAAAATCAATAGAATAATAAAATTATAACCTCAAAATGCACGAGTCGAAACCATTTATTTTCCCAAAAACCTTCTTTACAATTTTCATAGAAAAAATAGTTAGATTATGCAGTAAAATGATTTTAAAAATTACTCAAGTATTTTTTATTTTTGTTCAGTCACGTAACACCACTAAAATTAATTGAATCTTATCGAAAAAATCGCTTCTGCGCACTATACGGTTTTTTTAGACTATTTTTGGAACTATATAAAAGCGTGTTTGAGATCGCACTGAATTCGAGTTTTAATTTTTGATAGTCTACGAAAATGAATTCAATAACTTTAATTGCTTTTATAACATTCGTAGTTATTGCTAACTCATCACCAATACCAACTACCAGAGAAGAAGAAGCTGATCAGGAAATCTGTAAGCATAATGATTCAAAGATAAATAAAAAATTCATTCTGATTTAATAGTGAAAGCATATTTTTAAATATTAAAAAAATACTTCTTGAATAAACAATACTATCAAATATATTATTATTGAATTTCAGTAGATCAATTAAAAAAGATCGTCAGCGGAATCGTCAAAGATGAACTGACAAAATTTAAGAGAAAATACTCAGGGGTACCTCGAATCTGTACGTTATGATACTCATTACATTCTTACTTTACTTATTTGGAAATAATAAAAAATATTTGATTTCCAGATAACTATGAGGCTGGTCAAAGCTGCACAGCCAACCAAAAATTCTATTCACAATGTAAAATTTGCCAATGCAATGCCGAAGGAACCAATGCTGAGTGTTATGAGAGCTTCTGTGATAGTAACATGTAGATGTTTAAGTGAATTAACATTAAGTTAAAATTTTTTCTTCGCAATTTTTTAAAATTGTTTGTTTGTTACAAATCTTTCCCTACCTAAAATATTCAATAAATAAAAGAGATTTTTTTAATTCCAAAAAAGCTAATTTTTTAGATTGCCGTTGAAAAATTAAAAACTCTGCACGCTTGGATCTAAAATTACATTTTTTTGAAAGATTAAGAACAGTTTAAGGTGACTTATTGGGTGCAAAGACACTCAGAGAATGTATATGAGAAGATTAAAAATTCTTTCGCGAGAAAAATTTTATTTTTCAGATTAAATTTTCATTAATTCAAATAATCTTTGACACCTAAGATAAATTTTAAAACTGTTGTGAACAAAAATTCTTAGAATCCCTATGAAAAATTTTCAGTTGATTATGGGCAGATTTAAGAAATTTGGCCAGAAACTTAGCAGGGGTTATCGCCAAAAATCCAATGCTTTTAGTGTAGGAGAATTGGCAATTGATTTTGGGAAAAACGCTTTTATAAGATGAAACATATGAAAAAGTTATTTCTTAATAATTGTTTAGACAAAAATATTTCATATCAAATTTAGAATATAATCAAACAAGGCACTTGTAAAATTGGTTTCATTTATACTTTTTAAATTTTATATGCGTGGCAAGCAACAGTACAAAAAATTAAGGTTAGGTTTATATTCCTCACGATGAATAATATATTCTAGAAGATCTCTTGAAACTTCTAGTAGGAAAGTATTGTTTTAGATAAAAAAAAAATAAAAATTAATAATGGCAAATTGTAACAAAGTAGCTTTTAACTCGAAAAAGCTTTTTCCGCGTAGAAGGCAAGGTAGTCGGTCAACTCAAAAAAGCTTCGGGGAACTTTTTCCGGAAAAATACTGTCTGTTTATACATTCATACTATCTTTTATTTCGGAAAAAATTTACTCATAATAGGGTTGGCAACAGTTGGCAACCGGTATTTTAAAAATATATTTTTTTAAAAGTACTCGATTTTTAATGAATTTTAACATTTTTTTTTAAATTTTTAAATCAAAAAGGAGCAAGAAGAAAATTAAGAAAAGTTTTTAAAACTACGGGTTGATGACGTCATTAACCCGAAATTCCATTAAAAGTATATCTATATATATTGAAATTTTAAAAAATTTAAACACTTGTAGTTCCTTTAATTTTAGTTTTTTTAAAAAAAAGAAAAAATACGTGTCGATTATTTTTTGATATTTTAACTAAATAAGCAAAAAAATATTATAAATTTCAAAAAGTTGCCAACCCTATTGTCATTATTGCTTCAAAACAGCGTACTTTCCTCGCGTAAAAACGTGTGTATCTCGCCTTCTTCTAGGTTTTTTGGCTTAACTACCATGAATCCATGAAACGCTCATGCATGGATTGTTTAATGTATACAAATTCACTTACGTGAATGATCAGAGTTTCGCGTTCTATGTTCCTCATTCTTATTTCATCATTTGGCTTAACAAAAGTATCGCAGGTTACAACATGAGATCTCCTGCTGAGAAAAAAATTAATTTTTTTGTTTAAATTTAATGTCGATCAATTCTGGGAAAACCCAATTTTTAACAGCACAAATTTTAAATTTATCAAAAGCTAACGGATAATACAAAGCCGATGATTGATATTCAAAAACTATTGAAGTTTTTTCTTTGTACTCCTTTTTTAAATAAATTAAATGACATAAATTTTGATGTTCTTAATGGCTTACTTTTAGAATGAATTTCTACACTAATTTTGTCAAATTCATTGTTAGTAAAATTATTTTTGACTTTAAATTAAACTTTGAAAGAAAAATTTCTTTTTTGTTGGATAAGATGACGCATTTAAAATCAATTTAATGTTATCGAAAAAAGTGTAGCACGCAAAACAGCTTTTTTAGACATTTTTTTCAAAACTATAAAAGGCAATGTAAAACGAAAACGACTGTCAAATCGCACTTGTCTTCAAGTTTGAATTGATTCGATTAGCCACGAAAATGAATTCAAAAATTGTATTTCTTTTTTTCGCACTCGTCGCAGTTGCTTACTCATCACCAACAGCACCAGCCCCTGCAGACGATGGTAAGTATTAATTATTTAAAGTTAAAATAAAAATTAAACTAGCAGCGTTTATCAAAAACAGTTTTGTCATAGTTATATTTTTTTATTTTATTTTTTATCATTAAATAGTTCTAATGAATTTATGGATTATTAAATTTTGAAAAATAATGAAAATTTTTTTTATGAAACTAGTATTTTTAAGGATTCTCATTTATTTATTAATCATAAAATAATATCAAAGTTAAAAAAAAAAAAAATTCCAGTTATTTTTATTTATTTAAAATTAGCCAAAAAGTATTTCGATTAAACCTATACACCTAAATTTTTCAATTCTGCACCTATTGCAATCATTTCAAATCGATGACATTTGATCTTGTTTTATCTTTAAATACAAATTTTTTTCCTCTCGGGCTTACTATCGCAAAATATGAAATTTCTTGAAAAAAAAGTTATTAAAGTTATCAAAAAAACTCACAAGAATTTTCATTAAATTTCAGTGGCTGACTTGTTGAAGGCTCTTCAGCAGAAACCAAGAATCTGTAAGTATTAACAAAAAAAAATTATGATAAAACAGAGAATAAATAATTTTTTTTTACTTAAGCTGAGCTTTGGCTCGAAAAGCATGGATGTCCAAGTCACGGCTCTTTCCTCCTAAACTGTAACTCTTGCAACTGCCCTGTGGCTGGTAAAAAGCAACCTCTGGCTTGTACTGACATGTTGTGCTGGACAGAAACTAAAGGTTATACGTCAAATCAGTTTTTTTTTTTTTTTTTTTTTTTGGTAAAATATATTTTATAAATATTAATATTAATTTCAGATGACTATGCGTACGGTCAAAGCTGCGAACCTAACCGAGAATTCTTCTCTGGATGCAAGATTTGCAAGTGTAACGATGATGGATTCTCAGCTGAGTGTGACGACAGTGTCTGCAAACAATATTATTCACACGTTTAAGAAAAAAATTTTATAAACAATTTTGTCATAAAATTTTTATGTTTACCAATTTGTTTAAAATAAAATTAATTTTGAATTTTAAAAAAACCTGTTTTATCTGATTATATAATCTGTTGCCATAAAAAAGTAAGAAAATTTAATGTCACTTTACAATATGGTGTTGAATATATTTTTTTTATAAAATATTAAATTTTCAAAGATTTTTAAGACATTTTACAGAATTTTGAAATCAAATTCTTAATGAAAAAATTAAGAAAAGTATATACGGTCCAGTGACGCCATTGGGCCGAAAGTACAATAAGTCATTTAATTTTCGGTTTTTTTTTTCGTTTTGTTAGACATCATTTCTCATAACTTTGCAAAGAATGATAATAATTGATATAATGTTGTAACTTGTTCCGAATTTTAATGGCTTGTTTAATTAATTTAAAGTCTTTTTGAATTTTATATAGTTTTTTTTTTTTTTTTTTTTTTTTTTAATACTCAATAAGTTAACCAATAAATGTTGAGAGAGCTTTTAATCACAATTAAAAATAATTTTAATGTTTTGGCTGAAATATACTGAAAATATTTTCTGTCACATTGCTGATTAGTAAAGTTTTTAATTCATTAATGAATAATTCAATATTCATCAATTTCATAACTGTAAATTTTTTGTAGAAATTTAATACTATTCAGAAAAAATAAATTATAAACGACGATAAAATTTTTAGTATTTCTTGCCCCAAAAAATTGAATTAAAATTTTGCAATGGAGTTAAGTTATTTTAACAGGTGCTATGAATAATTCGCAAATAGGCATGAGTGAAGGTACATTTTACTGCGTGGTACTGCGCACAAAAGTGAAAATAAAATTTTTTGAAAGATTAAAGACACTTACGAAAAAATTACCAAAAAAATATTCTTGTGCAACGTTGCGTAAAGAGGAAAATTTAATTTTTTTAAATAATCATTAAATACCCAATTTTTAAAAATAAGCTAAAAACCACATGTGATGTTTCATGGTATGTAGAACCGTTGAAAAATTTTTTATCTGTCGTAAAAAAATAATTTAAAAAATTTTTTTGAAATTTGTGTTCCGTAAACTATAACTCTCCCTATGAGAACATTTTTTTTTGTTCTTTTTCAATATTGAATAAATTTGAAGAAGTGCAATCTCTAAGCAAACGAAACTTAAATTTATCAAGAACAATTGGGTTAATACTCGGAAACTCTTGAAGTTTTTCCTTTGTGCTACTTACGATTTGAGAATTTCTCACATTTTAATTCTTTATTTTGAAGATCGATATCTATACTTCTTTTGTAAACCAGTAAAATTCTGAAAAGTAAAAAGCTTTTGTTTCAAAATTATTATTAAGTTAAGTTTTAGTTTGAATTAAATTTAAATATGAATTCCTTTTTTTTCTGATTAATTCCTTATTTTTCTAATTATGGTTTTTCAAAACAAGTCGAGGATCTCAAAATATGAATATTTTTCATTTTATTTTGAATAATATTGTTTGATCACCTAACGTATATTACACTTACTGATCTTTATCAGAAAAATTGTGCGCGATAAGCAGTTTAGACTGTTTTTGAAACTATAAAAGAAAATGTAAAACTACTGTCAAATTGCACTTGTCTCCAAGCTACAAACTCGTTTAAAACTGTTATTTAATTCTGATAAAATACGAAAATGAATTACAAAATTTTTGTTTTTTTCGCATTCATCGCAGTTGCTTACTCATCACCGACAACGCCAGTACCTGAAGAAGAAACTACGATTGTAGATGGTAAGCAATATTTTATATAAATACTTTTAAGAAATCGAGAATTATTCTTATTGTCAATTTGTGATGCAAAATGACGAGGACGGTCCGAGACCGTCATCGTCCGAGGTCGGTCTTGGGACCAATGGAAAAATCGAGGACGGTCATTTTTCGTAAAGCTCTTGAAAGCTCTAAAAAAGCTTGCAATTCTTTGTTTTTTTACTGCAACTGATACTTTTTTGAAGATTACCAAATCATTCATGTAATCATAACATTTGATATTTATAATAGTTTAGTAAATATAATTCGATTCCGTTATCTATAGTACATCAAACTCAAATATTTAACAATTTTAAATAACTTTTTTTTGCAACCAAATTTTTTTCAAACTGATGAAATTAAGTTATTTATTTAAAATCAATACGTATTTTTAAGTTTACATTTAAAAATCGAATTTTATTAAATAAATAATTTTACTCCATCATCTATCTAGATGCAAAATGACCGTCCCGGGACGTCTCGTCTTTGGGACGGGACAAAAAAATTAAGGACCGTCATTCTGGCATACAAAAATGCCAGCTTTTTGCGACGGTCCCAACACGGTCGTAAGACTGTCCAAATGACCAGTGACGGGACCGATTTTGAAAAACGTTGTCATTTTGCGTCACTATTGTCAATGTTTCTTTAAAAAAAGCTTTTATTCAAACGATTAGATCTTTTTTAATAATTTTTTATGTATAAATCGATGATCCCGCCGAAGAAAATCCATAGCCTAAAATCTGCCACAAATAAAGTTACATTGAGGCGACTTTCGGTTACTAAAATGTCTCTAAAAGACTTTATTCATTATTTGAAAAGTAAAAGTTTCGAGTTTGAATAAACATTGGCTTACTTATTGAATTTCAGTGACTAGTTCTTCGAAGGCTCCTCAACTTGACTCAAAGCCAAGAATCTGTAAGTATTAAAAAAGAATATCTTTACTTTTAAATCCAAAAATTCTCTTAGACTAATGTTATTACATACACGCATGGTTGAGCTTTACATGTAACGAGCTTGATGTGATAAAAAATTAAGGTTCGTGCATTGAAAATCGACTTGATTAAGCATTTATATACTTTATAACCTCTAAATGACTCTTGTCCTATTACATTGTGCTTACGGTTGAAAAATCGTGAGCTTAGAAAATTTCAAGTCAGATATCGACTTTACCATTTGAAAAACCGATTCGACCTCAGTTTGACGAAAGTGTTAAATTTCAATATCAATGTATCAATATTAGGTCGATTAACACCATTCTGAAAATTGATTATTAATATTTAAGCTATCTCTTGGTTCGAACAACACGGATGTCCTCGAAATGGAACATTCGTATTGAATTGCAACGGATGTGTATGTTCGTATGCAGGTTCGAAGGACGCCTTTTGCACCCTAAGTGCGTGTTCGACGGAAACTATTGGTAAGTTTTTTTTATCCTAAGTTAATAAAATATACTGGAAATTGCTTCAGTTGAGCTTCGTATTTAAAACGCTATGTAATTGAAATTCTAACTTTCAATAAATTATTTTTAAATTAACTTAGATTATATCACGAGGTACTGATAATTGTTTTAAAAGTAACTGTCGTTTCATTATTATATTTTTTAATAAAAAGAATGGTTGTTGATTGTTCGTAGTAAAGTTAATTAAATGATCCAAGTGTTTGGTCTTAACGAACAAAGTATAAATTTATTTAAAAATTACATATACTGACGTTTCGTTGTCATTAACAGGACAACCTTCTCAAAGCTACAAACATACAAAAAGATGTATTATTAATAACAATCTAAAAAAATTACAAATAATGTTGAATATAAAATAGATTCTCACAGGTAAATAAATATATGTAAATAATATATTATATTTTTTGTCAATATTTCGATGGTCCCAGCGAAGAAAAACCTTAACTCAAAATCTGTCACGAATAAACTGTTACAATGAGGCAACTTTTGGTGACTTAAATGTCTCTAAACCACTTTATTCGTGGCAGATTTTGGGCTAACCATCGATATGATCAGATTCCGTGCTAGTTAATTGTTTTTGGGAATGAAAAGATAATTATTATTTAAATTTCAGACAACTACAAGAATGGTCAAAGATGTCCACCTAACCGAGAATTCTTCTCTGGATGCAAGATTTGCCAGTGCAACGATGATGGATTCTCAGCTGAGTGTGACGACAGTGTCTGCAAACAATATTATTCACACGTTTAAGAAAAATTTTTTATAAACAATTATGTCATAAAATTTGTATGTTTACCAATATTGTTTAAAATAAAATTAATTTTGAATTTTAAAAAAACCTGTTTTATCTGATTATCTACATTATAATACGCAGCATCCGTATTTTCTGTCCGTCCGTCCGTCCGTCCGGGATCAACTTTAAAAATTTAATTACAACGCTCCTAATCATCGGATTCAATTCAAATTTGGTATACGGATATTTTCGAAGATGTATATTATGAATCTAACTTCCGTTTTTTTGTTTCAATTTTTTTTTTTTTTTAATACAAGTATTTCTATTTTATCGATTTTTTTCATCAGTTTTATTTTAAAAATTTAACATGGCTCTTCCAATACATCCGATTTAAAAAAAATTACGTATACGTATGTTTTCAAGGGTACTGATTACAAATATCACTTAGAATTTTTAATTTGTCTTAAATAAAGTGCACTTAAACAAGGTGAAATTATAATTCTCTCCTAATATATTGGATTTGTACGAAAATTTGTTTTCGATGTCTTTTGGGGGTCAAGATTGCGAATCTGATTTTCAATTTTAAATTTGATGACTCTTATAAGGTCTATACTCAAATAAAGTTTTCCGTACTCCGGCCAGGCAGCGCTACTTCCCTGCTGCTGCCGCTACAGTCAGTAGCGCTTCCCGGCGCCGCGGCCGTCGTGCGGAATAATAGTATACTCAACTTGGCAGCTGAATGGGAAAGCCTCAGATCACATGTTTGTCAATTGACGACAGTTTCATGTGATCTGAGAAATTTCCCATTCCAGCTGCCTAGTTAAGTAATATTCTATAATTTGAAATTTTAGCCCCATACATCTGACTCGAAATAAATTTTGTGTATTGGGATCTCTAATGTTCCTCATTTTGAATACGACCGTAGATTTTTATTTTACCCTGAATGAAGTTTACAAAATATATAGGTTTATAAGGTAAAATTTTCCTTTGTTCTCAATCTATATTAGAACAATCAGAAATTTTGTATACACCTGTTTTCAAGGGTGCTGATTACAAGTATCACTTTGAATTTTTAATTTGCCTCAATATTAAGTACACAAGGTGAAATTATAATTCGCGTCTAATACATTGGATTTGTTCGAAAATTTATATTCTTTGGCTTTTGAGGGCCCAGATTATGAATCTGACCTTCAATTTGAATCTAATGACTCTAATAAGGTCTATACTCAAATAAAGTTAATTTGAAATTTTTGCTCCATAAATCGAAGCGTAATAAGTTTTTTGTACTGGGATATCTAAGGTTACTCATTTTGGGTATGTATGTATCTATATTCGTATAAGCCCATACATTTGGAAGACTTTTATTGTTTTTTTTCATCAGTAATATGGTTGTAGATTTTTGTTTAAAAATTTGTTTGATTTAAGTTATACTCTTAAAATTTAATCATTTACGTAATATCATAATATTTGATGTTGTTGAATATATTTGTCTATGCGCGAGCGAGCGTTTTATGCTAGTATTAAGAATACTCAAGATATTGCTAAAAAACTGTTTTTACCGCGCGAAATGACCCCTAATCGAAATGCATCAAATTTAATCAAAAATATAACGCTCGCAACAACTTTTTAACGACTCTAACCGCCACTAAAGTAAGTATATACCGAACGTGTAATAGAAACTCTGTACGTATTTTAATTTTCATTGAGCTAAGAAGTTTTCATACACACTGAAAATGAATGCAAAAATCTCATTTCTGCTTTTTAAGTTTTTAGTTATTACTTACTTGGGAAGTCTACGCGCGCGTAAGTAATAAATCAATTTATTTCAAGAATTTAACTAAAATTAAATTTAATGAGATGAATTTTAATAAAATTAAAAAAAAAAAAGGTCGTGTAAATGTAAAAAATGTTTAAAAATTTGTGTTTGTGTTTACTAATCATCATCAAAAACAGTTTTCTATTGTTATGAAATAAACCATTTTGTGTTATTCTAAAGATTAACGAATAAATTTTGAAAATTTCAAGATAAAATTAAGTTAAAAATTCATGGGAGTTTGTTCCCAAAACTGAGTCTAAGTAATAAAATTTTAAAATTCAAGTTTTAAAAATGAAAAAAAAATTACTCATTTAAAACCAAAATCCAGATAAGTGTAAAGCAAAAATTATAAAATTATTACAGAACAAGAACGTCCTGAATTTGTAACCGTTAAACCAAGAATCTGTAAGTATTAAAAAAGAATTTTTTGTTTTGTTTTTTATATTACGTGCACATGGTTGATCTTTAAATTTAACGAGCTTGTTGTGATAAAAATTAAGGTGATTCCTGCATTAAAAGTCGACTTGTTTATGTATTTAATTACTTTATATCCTCAAAACGACTCTTGTCTTATTACATTGTGCTCTGGGTTGAGCTTGAAAAATCGTGAGCCTAGAAAATTTAAAGTCAAGCATCAAAAAACCAAGTTAATCTCATTTGACCATAGAATTCTACCTTAAGAACTTTGAGATTACTATTGTAAGGTCCAAGGGTTAAATTTTAACATAAACGTATCAATAGGTTAATTAAAACCATCCTGTAAATTGTTTATTAATATTTAAGCTAGATCTTAGTTCGCACAACACGGATGTCCTGTAGATGGATATTTCGAATTGGATTGCAACTTTGCCAGCTGTAATTATCCAGGTACCTCGAAGGAACTTTTCTCTACCACCCTTGCGATGTGTAGGTCGGAAACTATTGGTAAGTTTTTTTTTATCCTAAGTGAATAAAATATACTGGAAATTGCTTCAGCTGAGCTTCGTATTTAAGGTGGCTTGTAAGTGCTGCCCCGTATCTAGCAGGGGCCCTTGCGGGTGCATAAGTTTACAAAAATTTTAAACAAGAAAAAAAAGCAATTTTTCCTATTTATTATGATCATCATAATTCATTTTAAAACAAAACTTGAGATAAAAAACATAAAAAACATTGAAAAAATTTCATGTTTTAGAGGTTATGTACCGCAATTTTTAATTTTTCTTAAAAATTAGTCCGATAACCCCATACTGTTATAATTTTAAAATGATCTGTAACTTTTTCCTGACTCGTAGCAAACTAGTGTACTTAGACAATTTGAGGAATTTATCAGTGTTTTTTTCCATAAGAGTCCATGTTAAAAAAAAATTGAAAATAAGTCCGATGACCTTCTTAGTGTCCTCTAGGAAAGTTGTAGGTCTCACTTCAAGGAATCTACCTGATTTTTTTTGACACTTACTAGTGTATTATTAAAATTCTTACAAGCCACCTTAAAACGCTATGTAATTGTAATTCTAACTTTCAATGAATTATTTGAAAACTAATTTAGATGGTATCAAGAGGTACTGATAATTGTTTTAAAAGTAACTGTCGTTTCATTATTATATTTTTTGTCAATACTTCGATGGTCCCAGCGAAGAAAATCCTTAACTCAAAATCTGCTACGAATAAACTGTTACAATGAGGCGACTTTTGGTGACTTAAATGTCTCTAAACCACTTTATTCGTGGCAGATTTTGGGCTAACCATCGATATGATCAGATTCCGTACTAGTTAATTGTTTTTGGGAATGAAAAGATTATTATTATTTAAATTTCAGACAACTACAAGAATGGTCAAAGATGTCCACCTAACAGAGAATTCTTCTCTGGATGCAAGATTTGCCAGTGCAACGATGATGGATTCTCAGCTGAGTGTGACGACAGAGTCTGCAAGCAATATTATCCACACGTTTCAGTAAATTGACAATTCAAATAGTTTTTTATAAACAATTATGTCATAAAATTTGTATGTTTACGAAAATTTTTGGCCTACCCAAAATGTGAAATAAAATGAATCTTTAATTTGACGTAAAATCTATCTAATTTGATCTAATCCTACAATAGTGTGAAAATTTCATTCGTAACTTTTTAATTTCCTTGAAGCTACTCTCGAGTCTTTTAAGTAGTGAGTAAATGTCACTTGAAGCATTCAAATAAATTTAACGTATTTCTTAAAAATTTTAAAAGTAGTCTTGTGAATAAATACCACTTGAAATAAATAAATATATTTCGAGGAGAACGCATGAGTAAGAGAAAAATACTGATAGGCTGACGTGCGGCGCAGCTATGGCATTCGGTCGTTTGACTCTGTATCGCGTACACGGTGAGCTGTAACTCATTTGTTTATTTATTATTCAAGGTAATTGCTTTTACTTATTGAAAATTCATTCTTAATTATAAATAATTTAACACATGGGTTTACGATTCTTAAAAAAATTTTATTTAATGTATGTTGACAAAGACAACCAAGTATTTTGTAACTGCTTGTCTGAAGAAGACATCGTATGTCGTAACGGTTCTAATGAGTCTTTTTTAACCTACGTTAATAAAAATTTAAAAAACCCATGTTTTTCATTATTTATAAATTGTTAATTCATCTGTAGAATAAGGGAGGCAAAATTAATTGATATAAACATCTGAATCTTAAGTTCAATATAAAGTTTTAGAGCACCAGAATTTCGCTTAGTGAATGAACTTAACTCGCGTTCAAGTTTTAGTGACTAAAGATTGATTCAGAAAAATGAAATCCTCATTGTTTGAGGCTGCGACGTATTTGGTTCTGTTTGGAATTTTAGTCAAAGTTTCTTGTGCAAACTCTCAGGAAAAATACAGAAAGCTGGCTGATGATATTTTGGAACAATCGCGAATTCTTCTAAGTAATCGTTTAGTTTGACATCATCAGATGAACCTTCGTTCTATACCTCGGACCAAGTAAAAAGCAACCAGAAAGTTCAAAATATAACGTAAAAACATCTTCCCTGTCACATTCTTCTGATTTGACAACGATTTTTTTCCAGAAAACTCTGAATTTAAAAAATGAATCATGCGACTTGGATAAAAGACTAGCGTTTGTTATTAGCTTACTTGAGCAGTACGCACTGAAATGATGTACTGGCCTTATGCACGAGAATTGAATAAATGTGCCAAGTATAATGACACTCCTGCTTACAGGGAAAATGAAGAGATTGTTATTGGACTGTGTGAATGGAAAATAAAACACGGTTCTTGCATCATTAGACAAAAATTTTGAACGATGTGATCAACAGCAAGATCAATGAAGTTAGAGCATCAAAAGACAACAAGCAATCGGATGTATACAAGGATAACGCGAGAATGATTGCAGTGCAGAGAGGAGGAGATCACCTCATAGAATCGTACATAATTCAACCTGTCAATGAATGTTTATCAATCAAATAATTTTTTAAATTGTACAACCATAGTTGAATTACCCAAACGAATAAAATATTTATGAAAATTATATTTCGAATGTTAACTAACGTGCAAAGAATTACTTTAAAACCCGACCTACAAACAACTTTGAGTCGCAAAATGTACCTCACAAAGCTCATTGTTTAAATTATTCTTGAATCGTAAATACGTCGCTCAAAACATTGTTTTTTTGACAAATTTTTTTTGGGCGTAACTTTCCCCTTTATAAATTTAGTAATAATTAAGAATCTTAAAAATGACGCACAACAAGCAATTGAAATTTTTTACAACATAAAAGAAATATATTTTTACAACTAAATTACTTAATAAAAGACCAAATTAATTGGAAAATAATTCTGCGGATCACTTTTTTCGCGGATTGTAAGGAAGAGCCATAATTTACGTCGACACTTTTTTTGCGGTTGGCGCTGAAATAACAATAATTCTATCGAGATTTCGCAGACATAAAAATAAAACTCTAAAACAATGAATCATAAACGATCATAAAATTTTTTGTATTTCTAGCCTAAAAAAATGAATTGAAATTAAGCTTCGCGACTCAAGTTATTTTATCAGCTGCTATGAATAATACACAAGTCGGCTTGAGTGAAGATAAATGCGCACAAGAGTAAAAATAAATTTTTTTGAAAAATTAAGAACATTTGAAGTAATATTTACAGATGAATTAGACACTCGTGGATTATTTACGAAATAATATTTTTGTCAAACGGCGCCGAGGCGAAAAATTTTTTAACGGCGCATGAGCCAGGAATATTTAAAATTTTTATATAAACATTTAATCCTAAGTTTCTGAAAATAAGCTTGGAGCTGCACATGATTAATGTTGTACGAACCGTTCCGAAAAATTCTAAAATCTTAGTTTAATTCATTATTTGTCGCAAGAAAACGATTTTCAAAATTAGGTTGAATTTTGTGTTCCCATGAGTAAAACGTCCCTTACTTAAGATTCTTTATTAGCTATGTTGCATCGCGAAAACAAGTGCCAATCGGAGAAAAATAAAAATCTATCATTTAAAGGTGGTTTTACTTTGAATAAATAAATTTAAATTACAAATTTCCTGTTATTCGTTCAGTAAACTACACTTCTTGCTAGTTATCATTTTGTGTACGAATAAAAAATATTTTTCAAAACTAGTCGAGGATCTCAAAATATTAATTTTTTTCATTTTATTTTGAATAATTTTGTTTGATCACCTGACGTATATTACACTCACTGATCCTTATTAGAAAAATTGTGCGCGATAAGCAGTTTCTTTAGACTGTTTTTGAAACTATAAAAGAAAATGTAAAACTATTGCCGAATCGCACTTGTCTCCAAGCTACGAAATTAGTTTAAAACTGTTATTTAATTCTGATAAAATACGAAAATGAATTACAAAATTTTGTTTTATTTATTCGCATTCGTTGTAGTTGCATACACATCGCCTTCAACGCCAGTCCCTGTTGAAGAAACTACGATTGTAGATGGTAAGCTTTGTCTTTATATTATATATATGAAGCTTTTATTCAATCTTAGATTATAATGCTTATTAGTAGCAAAAACCTTATTTATTCATCAGCGCGTTCATTTTAAAGACTATAGTTATTCTAAAATAAAAAAATTTAGCAATTCAAAAAATTATCATGAAACAAAATAGAATTTTTGATTCTCATCAAAAACGTAAAAGTCCCTAGTTGGATTAATCAAAAGTTTACTCTTTGAATTTCAGTGACTAGTTCTTCAAAGGCAACTCAAGTCGACTCAGGTCCAAGTATCTGTAAGTATTTTAAAACCGATTATTTAAACAATAACAATTTGACCCTGAGAAGCTCGAGGTAACTGTTTTTGTTTTCTTTTAACCTCAAAATGACCTTTGACCCATGACATTATGCACATGGTTGTTGGAAAATTTCAAGTCAATCATAAGAGTCACCATTTGAAAACCGACTTAACTTTGAATTTTACCATGAAATTCAACGTAAGATCAATTTCAACACCGCACGCTGTTTTATCTAAAAAACTTATTTAAACAAGATTTTAATTTCGAGATAAATGTTAACCGAAGGACTAATTTACGCCACCTTGAAAATTTTTTTTTTTAACTTAAGGTAGTTCACCCGTGTCAGTGGTTCTCAAACTAACCTACAAATATTTATAGCATTTTATTGCTATTTACTAATAAAACCAAGATCTCTACATTAAAATAGTATCGAGATCTATGTATTATTTATTAAAATCAACTGTCTATCACAAAAATATATTCGAAATAAAAAAGTTAGAAAAGTTGAAGTATGGAAACTCAACTATTTTTGGCTTATTTTTCGGAGTAATTTCTATTTTTCTCAAAAATTAGCACCACTTGCCCTACACGGAGAGAAAAAATACAGAAATTTACTGTGTTAAGCTAACACGTAAATTTTCTGCGAGCGCCACACATAAAAATCGTGTGTTAGCTTTACGCAGAAAAAATCTTAAGCGGCACTGTAGCGGAACCAATCAGGTGCGACCGGAGTGATTTTGATTGGCTCCAATACAGTGCTCTTAAGATTTTTTCTGCGTAAAGCTAACACACGATTTTTATGTGTGGCGCTTGCAGAAAATTTACGTGCTTTAGCAGCACACAAGTTTCTCGTGTCCTCCACAGTAAATTTCTGTATTTTTTCTCTCCGTGTATTTTTTAAATTTGCAAGTTGTTTCTCATAATTGAAAGTATAACATATTGTTTTTTTAGACCTTCATTAGTATTATTCACTTTACAGTTTTCAAAAATCTCAAGTTTTTTCCGCATTTTCCCTGTAATCGTGAAAAAGTGCCTTGTTTGAACATCAATATCTCGAAAATTAGCACCGCTTTCTATGTTTTTTTTTGCAGAATTTGATTTAACAAGTCATAAAGAATGTAAATCCACCAAATTTATAAAAATTTGAGACTTTTGGTATTATGGGTGAACTACCTTAAGCTGAGCTTTGGCTCGAAAAGCATGGATGTCCAAGTCACGGCTCTTTCCTCCTAAACTGTAACTCTTGCATCTGCCCTGAGGCTGGTAAAAAGCAACCTCTGGCTTGTACTGACATGTTGTGCTGGACAGAAACTAAAGGTTATACGTCAAATCAGTTTTTTTTTTTTTTTTTTTTTTTTTTTTGTAAAATATATTTAATAATTATTAATTTCAGATGACTACGTATACGGTCAAAGCTGCACACCTAACCAAGAATTCTTTTCTGGATGCAAGATTTGCAAGTGCAACGATGATAGTACCTCGGCTGAGTGTGACGACAGCGTCTGCAAACAATATTATTCACACGTTTAAGAAAAATTTCTTATAAACAATTATGTCATTAAAAAATTTAGCTACTTAAAAATAAATAAATATTTAAAAAATGTATAAGTTTTGTTTATTTATTATATCGATGTTTCCAGCCAAGAAAAACTTTAGCTCCAAATCTGATCCGAATAAACTGTTACATCGAGGCAACTTTTGGTTTCTAAAATTTCTATAAATCACTTTATTCATGATTTCAACTTCTTTAAATAGATACAAAATGAGCTTTCCTACCATACCGTTGATATATTATGGTAAAAAAAAAAAATTCAACTCACCAGTCGCGAATAAAAAGACCCGTGCGAAAACTTGGTCTTTTTATTCGCGGCCGGTGTGTCAAAAAAAATTTTTTCATGCCCGTGTATCAACGTACTGACAGTTAATTTCAATTAGTTACACAAAACTTTGAATTTAACTTTAAAATTATAACTTGGTTTTCATTTGATTAGATATCGCCACTAAATTCGTTGAATTCCATTTAAAAATTTGCACGTTAGAATAATATATTTTTTCAAATTTTTCAAACTATAAAAGGCAATGTTAAGCGTCTGTCAAATCGTTCAGTCTGGCTCTTCGGTCTAAGTTTTTCATTGAGTTTTAATAAGCAACGAAAATGGATTCAAAAATACTGTTTATTTTATTCACTTTATTCGTAGTTGCATACTCATCCTCATTAACACACGAAGGTATAATAAAAAAGTTGGCAATGCTGAAAAAAATGGTAAGCATTGTAAAAAAAGAAAAACTCTTCATGAAATGAATCGAGTCTAAAATAGTCGCATAAAGAGAAAATCACTTTTACAAATATGTATAGTATTATATTTTATCGTACTAAATGCTCAAAGCTCGATTTTATGTGCACCGAATGAGCTTCAATCGATTCTTCGCGCATTAGTACGATAATAGTATATTATTAGACGAGTGTGTTAAAATTACTTTCTACACTCAAGAGGTCAATTTAACACATATGTGATGAATACAGTATTTCGTCGTACTTAATGCGTAGAGATTTAACATACTTGCGTATAATCAAGTATCCACTAAAATTTATAATGTAAATAGTCAAACAAATTTTTTTTTTTTTTCGTTCCAGTGGGTAGGATCATTCTAGCCCGTAAATCTGCAGGCTCAAATAAAGAACCAAGAATCTGTGAGTACTTCTATCTCTAAGACCAAAACTATTGGTAAGTATACGAAGTTAAATTTTTTATACTACTAAATATTAAAATTAATTTTTTACTTAATAAAAAAAAAAAAAAAAAAAAAAATTTTATCATATTCTAAGATATTTTATATTAAAAATTGACAAAGTAAAATAGTCAATCCATATCGATGATCCCTGCAAAGAAAACCCTTAGCCAAAAATCTGCCACGAATAAAATTATAACGGGGATACTTTTGTTAACTAAAATGTCTCTAAAAGATTTTATTTATTATTTTAGCCTACAAAAAAAAAGTTAAAATGACCTTTGCAACCATACCGATGATATATTATAATAAAAAAAAAATTTTCGACACACCATCCACGAATAAAATGACTCTAAGTTTTCAGCTGACAAAAATCGCAAGAAGTAATTTTATTCGCGGCTAGTGTGAAGAAAAATTTTTTTTTACCCCTGTGTATCTGCGGACTGATGGCAAAGCTGACTTTCTTCAAATCCCCAAAAATTAAAATAATAAATAAAGGGGCTTGGAGATATTTTAGTAACAAAAAGTCGCCTCACTGTAACAGTGTTATTCGTGGCAGATTTTGGGCTAAGATTTTACTCACTGGGACCATCGATATGATCAGATTCGGTGCTTGTTAGTTGTTTTTGAAAATGAAAAGATAATTAATTATTGAAATTTCAGATAACTACAGGAATGGTCAAAGATGTCCACCTAACCGAGAATTCTTCTCTGGATGTAAAATTTGCCGATGTAATCGCACCGGATAAGCTGCTAAGTGCGACTACAGCATCTGCAAACAATATTATCCACGTGTTTGAGTAAATCAACGAATTAAATAATTTTCTGTATAAACAATTTCGTCATGAAAAATTTTTATCCAGTTATTTGTTAACGATCAGTTTGTCCAGGTTAAATAAAATAAATGACAAAGATTATAAAAAGTAAAAAACTTCTTTAATTTAATTTGACGTCTGTCAAGTTTTGTAAAGTCCTAGCAACTTAAGCCCTAAATATTTTTTCATGGTTCTGATTGATCTTGAATGTCAGTTTTAAACTATTAAACACTGTCCGAAAATGTTCCAAGCAAACTTACGCGGTGGCATGCCTTTCACGACGAACTCAAATGATCTCAAATAGTCTCATCGGGCTTCGCAAAATTTCCCACGATCCTACATGGTAACAAACTATCCCTGACAATCCGTGACAGTCTCAGACATTCCAACACAACCTTGATACGGACTCTTTAATAACTCTACATCGTTCCTAACGCTCTTTGATAATCCTCAACATTATCAGATGACCTCACGCGACCCTAAATGGTCTCAGACGACCTGGACTATGTTAAAAAAAAAACTAGGTGATCGAACCCGTAATAAAATTTCAATCAAATGTGGACTAAAACAGGTTCCCGTGAGCTTTAGATTCATGCAATCCAAGAGAAAAAATTTCTATAAAATTTCAAACTAAAAAATCTCAGGCACTTTGGATGAAAAAACAAAAAAGTTCCGAACTATTCCTAGCGTATAAAAATTTCAGATGATTCTGAAAAATCCTTAAGTATTAAAAAAAGCTTAAGGCCCGTTTGATCACGTTACAAGACTACACGGAGAAGGAGATACACTATGAAACACAATTCATGCACGGTGTTTTCCAGTGTACGCAGTTGACGCATGCTTTTTTCTCGGTTACTCAAGTTCTGCTGAATCTCTAACCTCGAAACTTTAAAATCGTATAAATATAAATATCAAGTTCGAAATCATAATTGAAGTTTATAAATTTGTTAGGAAAGATAGCAAGAACATTTTAAAGTAAGTATCGTACACAATTTTTAGTGTAAAACTTTGAAAAACTGGTTACGTGGGTGTTCCGAGTGCCGTCGTCTGCTCTATCGAAATTGTCTCTCTAAAAATTATGCACTGGAAAATACGGTGCATGCACTTGGAAATACGAAGTGTGACTTGGAATCACGCTGCACCACGCATCATGTAAAACGATGGCGCTGTACACCAAGTTTCATGATGTACCTCTTTCTCCGTGTAAGAAATAACCAATGCATCTGAAGGTTGGCTAAAGACGCATCAATATTTTTATCCCTATCAGCAGCTTCGATTCACCTGATGTGCCAAATTCAAATTTGGTTTTTTACAGGCTTGTAATGTCTGGAATTAGCTATGAAGTTTTACTTATCATCTGTTAAGAATTAATTTTTTTACTTTTTTTGTGTTAGGCCCACTGTGACTGCACCTTTAGTTTTTTTTTTTAATAGCCTTAAATGTTACATTATTGGGCAGTGTTGGGAAAATTTTCAATTATGTCAAATGAACATTTCCAGAATATTTTAAGGTTTGCATTACCCTCAATAATTGTTTCGAGCATCCTAAGAAACATTTTGAGCCTAATCAGGTGCCGATCAATTATCAGAACACTTTCACTGTAATCGGTATAACAATCAATTAAATTATTTGTAAAATTAGTTTACCGAGTACAAATACCGTTACAATGTTATTTCAAAACTGTTCATAAACCGACATCAGGAGCTTAATTATTATCTACTGTTCAGAGCGTTTTTAATTAGTTGCTTTGTACACTTGATTGCAATGGCAATGAAATGTTGCGATTAAAGCCTGCTAAATCTCGTCGAAAAAAAAAAAAAAAAATACGAGCGCAACAGTTTCTCAAAGCCTGTTACTATACATATAAAAGTCAGTGTAACATTTTCATCAAACATAATGCACTTAATTTTTTTTTCGTTTATCACTTTGACATTCTTACCTGTTGCAATACCTTATCCAGATGATTGTGAAAATATAGGTAAGCAATAATCATCGAAAATTGAGGTTATTTTTTAAATCAACCTGCTTCCAGCTGTTTTTAGGCTTCTCTTTTAATGGATGTTCACATCTTTGCTAAATAACACAGGACTCGAAGATTCTTTGATATTCAAATTGATTTTTAAGATGAGCAGCTATTTAAAAAGTTAATAAGTGAATATATTGCGAGCGAGAAAATATAAAATACGTGTGGTTTAATAAAGCACTTTCTAATAACCATATTAGAAAAAAATAAATCAAAAACTATTAAAAACACTTATGTATGTATACCACTCAGTACCAATCTAGAAGTAGATTCTTGTCTCTGCGCATGCGTAAACCTTCAAAGATGTAAACATCCTCAACTGCACTAATGAATCTAGAAAGAAAAATAATTAAAAATGTATCGCTTATAGAGTAGTTGAATAAAAAAAAATAATAATAACACTAAACTTGTATTAATTTCAATTGACAAAGTGACGGATCCCGCGTTGTGGTTAGCCGTTGACGTACCAAGAATATGTAAGTTTTTTAAAACATGTAAATTTTTGATAAAAGAAATATATTCATTTTGACCTGATTAATTATTTCAGCTGAAAGTTGGTTTAAAAAATTTGGAACGCCCGGAAACGGGCCATTCTTCAAGAATTGCAATCGTTGCTCGGGTTGCTCATGCACACACATGGATTGTTCAGTTGACGGATTGGAGACCATCGGTGAGGAAATTTAAAGTTTTCTTGAACTATATAGTTTATTATTATACAAGTTCGTAATAATTATTTCCTACTCACACAAGGAAATAACTTTTACGCATGCTAACCTCAAACGTCGTACGTAAAATCGAGCTTTGCGCACTTAGGGCGATAAAATATATTATTGTAAATGTGTGTAAAAGTGATTTCCTCCTCGTGTGAACTAAAAACGATCTCATGAGGAGAAAATCATTTTTACGCACTTGTATATACAATTATAGAAACTTGATCTTGCGTAAGTTAACCTAAAACTGAGTGCGTAAAATCGAGCTTTACACATTAGTGTGATAAAATAATGCAACTACTGAGCTCTCTAAAATGAAAACGAAATAATGTTTTCAGATGATTATAAACCTGGTAAAGAGTGTCCAGCTGGTAAAGAATTTTTTTCACTGTGCAAGATTTGTTTCTGCAGTGACCAAGGAAACAATGCCGGATGTGACGACTTCATATGCAAAAAGTATTATCCAGATGCTGATTTACTTCAGTTTGAAGATTTCTAGTCTCATGCGTAGTCGCCCAAACCATTAATTACCGTAAATTCAATTATTCATGATTATTTAATAAAATATAAGTATTTAAATAATTATTTTTTTATTTTTCTTCACTGCTTTGAAATGGCATTTTTCGCATTATTTAAAAAAATAAAAAATAGTGTCAGACCTAATTTTTATTATTTTGATTATATTCAAGAATGAAAAATTCTGAAAAAAATTGTATCTTTTTTTTTTTATTATTATTATAAATAAGCCACATAATTTAGAATGTAAAATGCGTGAATTATTCCAAGTCGTCATAAATAGATTCTCTATGATTTTTTAATTTTTCAAATATTTTACAATTGATTTTATTTTAATATATTTTTTTACTTGTTTTATACACATATTTTTAAATTGATCCAGTAAGTTACAACAGATATTTATATAACTTTGATGATCTTTTTCTAAGCCTTTTTTTCTCTTAAAATTCGTCCAAATACCACTAAAGTAAGAGATGAATAAACTTTTATTCACAATATTGGGGTCAAACGGTGTTTTTTACTTTTGTCTTCAATTTGTACGGTACGATTGGTCAAAAATATTAAGAATACTCAAGATATTGCTAAAAAATTGTTTTTACCGCGCGAAATGACCCCTAATCGAAATGCATCAAATTTAATCAAAAATATAACGCTCGCAACAACTTTTTAACGACTCTAACCGCCACTAAAGTAAGTATATACCGAACGTCTAACAGAAACTCTGTACGTATTTTAATTTTCATTGAGCTAAGAAGTTTTCATACACACTGAAAATGAATGCAAAAATCTCATTTCTGCTTTTTAAGTTTTTAGTTCTTACTTACTTGGGAAGTCTACGCGCGCGTAAGTAATAAATCAATTTATTTCAAGAATTTAACTAAAATTAAATTTAATGAGATAAATTTTGATAAAATTAAAAAAAAAAAAGGTCCTGTAAATGTAAAAAATGTTTAAAAATTTGTGTTTGTGTTTACTAAACATCATCAAAAACAGTTTTCTATTGTTATGAAGTAAACCATTTTGTGTTATTCTAAAGATTAACGAATAAATTTTGAAAATTTCAAGATAAAATTAAGTTAAAAATTCATGGGAGTTTTTTCTCAAATCTGAGTCTAAGTAATAAAATTTTAAAATTCAAGTTTTAAAAATTAAAAAAAAACCTCATTTAAAACCAAAATCCAGATAAGTGTAAAGCAAAAATTATAAAATTATTACAGAGCAAGAACGTCTTGAATATGTAAACATTCATAAAGCACCAAAAATCTGTAAGTTTTGAATAATATTAATAAATTAAAAATCGCTAAAAGTTGAAAAAAAAATAATAATAAATATAGATTGTGAAAACTGTTGAAAGCTAGTCAATGGTATAACAGATACGGATGCCCACTTCAAAAAGAAAGATTTTGGGTTGACTGCAATGTATGCGAGCAGTGCTCAAGACCCGGCATGAAAGATGCTGCCTGCACTCGAATGAATTGCAAAGACCAGATTATTATTGGTTAGTGCAAATTTTTATTTAAAATAATAATACTAATAATAATTTAAAATAAACAAAACAAAAAATCTCTTATCCAAGTTTGTTCTGGTTTATCTCGATTTACTGAGGTATTTTTTCGGAACTTAATAAAACTTTAATAAATTAGGATGCACTGGGAAAAATTTTGAAATATATCAAAGACTGACATTTTATTTTTTATAAAATTTATTTACAATGACCATCATTCATTTTAAAATTATCTGAATAAATCCTGAATTTTATTCATAAAATTTGTAAATAAAAACCAAAATAAATTCATCAAAATTGAGATAAATAATGATAAACAAGAACAAACCGGGATAAAGTGGAATAATTTTGAATGATTTAGAAATATTTCAATGCCCAATTTTTAGTTTTTGAAAAATTTATTTATATTGATCTTAATTTATTTCAAAGTTGTCTTGGTTTATCTCAGTTTATTCGGTTTTATTTAAATTCATCTTAATTAATCAAAAAGCTTATAAAAGAAATCAAGATAATCCAATTGAAATAAACTGGGACAATATAAAATAATTTTAAGATATTTAAAATACCTTTGAATAATTTTGAATTTAAAATTTAATTTATTATTTATGATTTCAGATGATTATAGACCAGGTGACGATTGTCCATCCAGGAGAGAATTTTTTTCAAAGTGTAGGATTTGCTTGTGCAGTTCGAGGGGCTTCAACGCCGATTGTGACACCAGCGTATGCAGGAAATATTATCCACATGTTCGATTATACTAATAAGTTCAAATTTAGTTGAATTGTAATAACTCAGTTTTTAAAAATATATCAATAGTTGGAGGACAACAGGCTTATCACTAGTTTTTAAACAACCATGATGAATATATTGATGTTTTAACTAATAAATTTTGTTAATATATCATTTGATAAAAAAAAAAGACTGTATGACTTTTTTTACGTAAATCTATTTATGGAAGGTGGTAAATTCAAGTGACGAAACATGCTAGAAGGAAGCAAACGAGAATTACGGAACAACAATAAATAAAAGCTTATCGAAAAAAAAAAAATGACAACCGGAAATTTTTTTAAATGTTTTCTTTGTATCTATAAAAATCAGTGCATGATGATGAGTTCCTAATTTAGCTTTTCTAAGCTAAACTGCGAAAATGTGTAAAAAATTTTTTTTTATTCTTTCAACGTTCATAATTGTTGCCTACGTGAAACTAACGTTAGCAGTTCACAAAGAACAAGGTAAGTACTGATTTTTTATTTTGTCTCCTTTTTTTCTTGGATCTCTTTTTTCTAAAAAAATGAAGTATTAAATAAAATTTAATTGAAAAATTTGATTGAAATTTAGATATCACTAGAATAGGGATATCTGGTCATTATTGGAAGGACGACACACCAAGAATTTGTAAGTCTTTGAAACTTTTTATTTTCATAATCGACTAGTTACTTGCTTATGTTTTTTATGCTTCAAATTAGTTACTTATTTTTATTTATGTATAGATTTATTTATTTTCATTTAATTTAAAACTTAAATATTTAAAAATTATTAATCAAAGGAAAATGAAAAAAATTAATTGGTTTCTTCCCATTTTAGCTGAGTCTTGGTATGAAAAATACGGATGTCCGCATTATTTGTAATACTTTTCTGACTATTCTAATGTTTGGTAGAGTTCAGTAGAAATATATGATAATATCGTACTTTTTAAAATCACAATACTGCTAGTTTGACATCACGAATTTTCGTTAGAAAAATTTATTATTTGTGTTCAGGTGCAAAAACTCTCCCCAAGATTTTTTACCTCTTTGAGGTTTTTTTGGGGGATATCACTTTTTTTTGTTCGGTATAATATTTTATTTGAGTCGTACTTATGGTCTCTCCTTTATTTAATTTATCGAAGTAAAATTAAAACTCAGAGACAACGTATAACATTTTTTCAATTCTCCCCAACTTTGTTTACCCATGAGGTTTTTTTAGGGATATCACATTTTTTTGTTTGATAAAAATTTTTAACATAGGCAAACGTATTAATTAATCATTGATTATAAAAAAGAAAAAGTTAGGTAACAAAAAATTGAAATAAAAAATTTTTTTCATCTCACAACCTCCGCTTTTAATTGTAACTTTTTTTTTAAATTATTTACAATATTAAAAATGGTCATTATTTTAAAATTTTTTTGAAAAAAATTGTCTAAATTATTTAAATCTAAAATATTGCTCGCTTGGTCTTTGTAATGAAATGGACAAGACTAATTTTTTGAAGGTTAATAATGAATTTCATTAGGAAATCGATTAATTGCTATACTTGTTAAACCTTCCACTTAAAATAAAAATTTAATTGTAGTTCATAATTAAAAAAAAAAAAAAAAATCCTTTATCCTAATCTTTGTTTATCGACAAAAAATTTATTGACAGATCGGCCAGGTGCCAAATGACATATATATTGAAGAAATGAGTGAATCAGGTTATTTAAGTTGAGTGAAAAATAGTTATTTCCCAAAATTTTGGACTCGTAAGTACTTTTAAATATAAAAAAAAAATATTTTTTTAAATGTTGAGCGAGGTTAAGAATAAAATGACTCGTAAGTTTTCAGCTTATTAAAATCGCAAAGACTCATTTTTTTCGCGGCTTATGTGTTTTTTATCATAATAGCAAAGATAATTTTAACATTTTTTCTGCAGGATAAAAAAATTGATAAAGTCTTTGAGAAAAATTTTATTGTTCCAAAGTACCTCAGTTGTAACAGTTTATTAGTGGAAAATTTTGATCTGATGTTTTTCTTCGCATGGGCAATCGAAACATATTAGAATCTTAGCATTCGAGAGAGATAAATCTCAAATAATCGAATCAATTATCGCCTCAATAAAACTCATCCAACATGATGGTTACTTCTCTGTGTATCGATTGCCAAGCGAGCGCAACTACAGGCTCGTTGGTGTATTCCTTCATCTTGCTTTTATTTTCCTCGAGTCGGGATCGCGTGCGTGCATCGTAAAGGCCGTAGAAGAAGAAAAAATAAAAAAAAGCCCCAGGACCATCCGGTAAATAATTCATTGGGGGGTGGTGACACGCCAGCCAATAACGGGCCCGCGGGATAAATAAATAAAGTTAACGTGTGTGTGCGTGCGCCCATTATCGTGCTCGAGACGTCTCATTGTTTTTTAAAATTTTATCGATTTAATGGAATCTTAGGGAGTCCTTAAACGGTCCCTGATGAGCGCACGCGAAACAATTCTTGGAATTGCGAGATCAAAAGCTTTTCGAATGTTTTAAAATAATCTATACCAATCAGCTCACGAATAAAAAGTTAACGAAAAATAGTTATAGCTACTTCGTACAATAGGATTCATCAGTTAAGTTTCTACAACCTTAATTCCGTGTACATAACCTCAAACAATGAATTTACCGTAAGCACGGTAAAATTCAATAATCCGAAAAATAATTGAAAGCAAGCAGACGGTAATAGCGAAACGAGGCTCTAATTAACATGATTAAGCTCTCAGGGAAAACTCAATAAAGGTTGCGCACTGTCCCCGGGAAATTTAAACAAAGGAGCCCGGCCATCAATTTCGAGAATTAATAATCCTAGCTGCGAGTCGTTAAAAACTTTTTCAGATTTTTTAAAGCCTGTAAAAAGAAGAAGAAGAGGGGTAAGAAGAAAAAAATAAAACTTCTTGATCCCGTCTTGATATACTGGAGTAGCTTTTACGGCCGAAGAAGCTCTTAAAACAGAAACGCGAACTTTGTTGTAAACACGATCTGGAGATGCTGTTAAACAACTCCTGGGAGAAGCTTTACCGGTGACCTTGGCTCGAGCCTCTTGGTTCTATTGATTCTTACTACGAATAACTTTATTCATTCTACACTTTTGAAAAAAATTTATTTATGGATTCCAAGAAATCTTTTACACTAAATAATATTTTACATTTTACAAAAAATAATTTTTCTATTTTTTTTTAGCACTGAAGTGAACTCAGCTACTTAAGAATTATCAAAGTTTTCCAATTATAATAATAATAATTTATATTTATTTTTTAATGACATCTCGACATTTATTAATCAGTAAAAATAAATAAGCGCGCTTACGCTAGTAAACAAATAAATTTGAACAATAAACTATACGTAATTAAAAAAAGGAATATTTAAAAATCGGGAAACAGCTAAGAAAAAAAAAAGATAAATTCCAGGAAATCCCGTAGTTTTGTATTTCGCGAGAAGATTATCTGGAACAAATGTCGCGTGGTCAACCGCGAAGCTGCAATTACTGCTGTTTCTTCTCCTTCTTTGCTGCGCCTGACCACCTCGAGTAATCCCAATGAAGAACCGTCATAAATTTCTACTACTTGGCAAACATCTTCATCTAATTTCTTTTTTCTACTAAGGTCAATATTAATGACAAAAGAGGTGAAATGAAAATAATTTAAAAAAATTTCTAATATTTAGTGATCCAAAGCCAGACGCTAATAAGATCCGCTCGTCGTTTTTGCCTCATTAGCGTATGAAATTTTTCAACGTATGCAAAGTGCACTCAGACAAACGCTGACGTTGCACCGCGCCTCGAAACTTAATCGATCCTAATAACTCATCAAATCACTCCACCAACAACCCCCCAGGGACTTTACTCTGGAGCTTAAATCTCGTAAATAACAATTTTGTGAATTTGAATTTTTTACCATGTAGATATTTAATTATTTTTTGTTTGTTATCGTTACAAACTGTTTCTTTTCTATACAATTTTTGATTCTAATTTATTTTACGGTGTTAACAATATTTAAAATCTGGATCCTTACTCTATAATTTTTACAGGACTATTTGAAACTGTCGCTACGTTTTCAATAACTGTCACAGGTGCTAAGTTTTTTACGGATACTATATAAATAATTAATAAAGCCGTCGTTGGCTCAGTCGGCTAAGGCTTGCGTCTTAGTTGGCTGAAACTTCGGCCATGAGACGCGACAATAATTCTTGGGGAATACTGGTACATTCAGAGGACTAAAGGAGATGGCCACCGATTATTGGATTAGTGCTCACTATAAGAATTATAAACGAATCACACCAGATAAGGCTCAAGACCCTTCGACCCTTCACTCGCTGCCCATCAATATCGGACGGCATCTTCACCTTACCTGATGAAGCATTCAGGACAGAAGGACCCGACGAACGTAATTGTAACCCTACTGTAAACCCCTACCGTATAGACTTAAATGTAATACCCAATTAACCATAAATGGTATTAAGTGGTATAGTAAAAAAAAAAAAAATAAAAAAAAATAATTAATAAACAAAATAAATTATTAATGGTAATTTAATCTAAAAATCTACAAAAAGAATCATTTATATATTTATGAAAAAATCAATTAGCAATGGTAGTTCTGATGGATAGTAGATTAAAAAAAAAAAAATTCAAATTTGACTCAGTGCGCATGCGCAAAACGTTACTTCAATTATTTTTACGAACAATGTTTTAACGTAACAATTAAAATTGTGTTAATTTAAAAGTTATAAAACAAGATCTCCAAACAAGGTGGAAAAATTAATAAAACAGAAACGACTGACTCTGAAGATAAAGAAGTAAGGTGTTAATTAAAGGTTAGCTAAGCGTATATTAATGATAATAATTATACAGATTAGCGAGACTTAATTCAGTAAGAGATTTCGGTGCGATATGATGATTAAACTTCTCTATAGTTGTTTATTCAATTTGTGGGGCTGGCTGTAATTGCACTCGATGCTCGATTCAAATTTCATTCCGATGCATAATCAATTCGGAGTTTATTTATGTTGCTAGAGTGCAAAAAACAACCACGGATTATTTAAGGTTAGGTTACTTTTCAAGTTTGCTAGTCAAAGTTGTCTTCTTCAAAGATATTCACTAGAATTTTTATACTTAATAAATTGTTATTTTCGTAGTTTTACTGAAATTGGTAAATTTTGATCGCTCCATGATGAGAAAATAGAAACGAGGACCAGAGCCAAACGTGTGATATGCGTAAAAGGTGTTTAACGAGCATGAATTAATAAACATTGATAAATCTACATGATTGAGCATGGTAATTAAACGCCAGGTCCCAGAAATACTTTTTGGTACTTCAGAGTTCAGTACTTACAATGAAGTTTTTCTAACAATCTTTAACAGAAAACCAGTCAAAATATGTGTTTTGACCAAATGAACAATGATAATAGTTTAATTTTGAATATACCAAATGTTGATTCAGCCTTGTAAATAAACAATTGAATTTTTTTACCTAGCACAAATTGTACATGCGTTAACAGTGTTAAAGAAACTGTGTCATTGGTCATCAGCACAACAGTTATCGTCGATACTCGCTAGTACCGTTAGTGAAAACCGATGGCGGTTGAAAAAAGCTGCGGTAAGGTGTTTACATTGAGCTCGATGAGATACGGAATCACCGAGCCGAGATAACAATCGAAAGGGAGGAGGAGGAGGATATTTGAATAATTGGTACTAGACGCTCGCTGCTGCATTCTGCAATCATACCTGTGCGTGCATGCGTGCCGTAACGAGCTAACCGTGCTTCGATTATTCTAAAACAAGGGCTTGCGATGCTTTTCAAGACAGAGGAACTCGGAACGTGAAAAAACAAATAAGTTAAAGAAAAACGGACATGTGGAGAAAAAAAAATTTTAGTGCTTACAAGTTTGAGTAGGTAGCGCCTTAAAAATGGAAGTTCCTGCAAGTTTATCGATAGTGACCTAACCTCAAAATTGATAAAACTTTACTACAATTTGAAATTGGAGAATCTAGCTCTTGTAAAATTTTAGTATAGATAAAACAATTAATTTCTCTCCGAGCCGGTATATAAATTTTTACGGGTAATGATTTTAATCGCATTTTTAGTAGTGTTATTGTATGTAATTTGAATTTACGGAACGTTTATGTGAAATATTATGTCCACTTTGAATATATGTGCAATGTTCGGGATTACCATAATGTTGAATTAACCCAAGAAATTTTTAAGAAAATGATGTACGGTCGAGAAAAATAATAAATTTATATGTTTCATTTTACGGTCTGATACACTTTTATTGGAGGACACTTACTCGCTATAATTTTAAAAGCTGAGCTCAAAGATTTTAAGTTGAAAAAAAATTAGGTACATTTTTGAAAATATTCTAATTATGTACATCTACTTATTTCTTCAATAGCTGTCAAGAGACTTTCGGTCAGAAATTTTTTTGGATAGTAAAATCGTATTAAGCCTTATTGATAATTGTGACCATAAATTTTGTCAATCGAAAACTCCAAATAAACAACTATGATAAAAAAAAATCATTGAATACTTCATTAACAAGTATTTTTTTGTCGATATTACGAGAAATCTGATAAAAGCAAGTTTTCAAGATCAGGTCAATCCACATCGCATGTAACTTCCGATCGAAGATAAGAAACATCAGTCCTCGAAGCAGAAAAATCAAAGTTAACATATGTAATCTCCTCGACGCGACGTCAAGAATTCCTTTAGCGGGATTATCATGCGCTCGATTTGGATTTTTAATAAACCCAGGGAGGCGCGACCCGAAGCATAAATTATGCTAACGACCGGCTGACTCGATTTGAATTCAGTTAACACCTTGCTTCACCTGCGACACTTTTTTTTCTTTCTTTTTGTTTATCTACAAAAACAAAGTTTATGGATGAGCAGCGGGGCTTATTCATATTAATGACTTTGATTTAATATCACCGTACTTAGCATACCTTTTTGATCGTATCTTACTCATGTACGTAATTAGGCTGATAAACGTTGGCTATGCTAATCGTGAGTGTGAAGAGCTGCTGGATTAATCGGTTTTAAACTCTGATTGATTTTTTTCTATGCGTTGAGTGTCATATGACGGTCACTAAACTGTTTCATGACCCGTAATAAGTATAGAAGAAACTCTGGATGTTAGATGATAATCATAAACTGACTTTACCCGAATAGAGAGTTTAAGGCTAACATAACGAGAAATTAAAAACTGTTAACAATGTTTCGAATCACATCATTTTTGAAATGTTAGTTAATGAAGCTTTTATGAGAATTTGTTTGTCATATGTAAATATTTTGATTTTTTAATTTAATATGATGATTTTTCAGTACTTTTCACTAATTTTCAGTTGGATATGATCATAATCACTCAAAAAATTTTTTATGTATTATAAGAGATTAAAAATTGTTGATAATCTTTTGGATAAAAATGTTTTTTAAAAAGAGTATTTTTCTCATTAATTGAAACTGTTTAACCATAAATAATGTTTAATTTAACCGACATGTCCATAAAACTATGTTTGACAACCAATTTGTTTAAACTAGCAAAAAATAGCGTCACACTAGTTACCCAGATGATTTTTTATTTGAAACGCCACATCTTCATCCTCTGTTAGACTCCGTAATCTGCTAAACTGCAGCGTCGAAGAAATCAGGTGAAGAGATTTTCTCGTCTGTTTGGAAGGGAAATTTAGCAATGCAAATTCCCTTAGAATAAAAAAAAGGGGGGAAGAAATCTCTTAAGACTCAAACAGTTTTATGTTTATTACCCAAATTATGCAAGTCACGGCTGGGAATATTCGATCCTCCTCTGCTCTCGTTCGTTACAGTGGAAGAAATAAATTTGCTTTAAAACCGTCTCCGCATAATATTTGAATTCTCAGTCCTCTCCTAGGGGAATTTATAATTATTTTTCGCGAGCTCATTTTGGTGAATCGAAGGTTGGTTGATTTAAAACAAAATCGCGTGCGGGATGGTCGTAAGGCGATAAGAATAAGCAAAATGCTTATTGGTCGACCAATAACAGCGCCGCCGCGTCGAAGCTTGAGTCGTTTCCCTCGCGTGTCCAAACAGCACTGAATTTGATTTTTATCTTGGCCTGCCTCGATTTCGATGAATTCGTTTTACACGATGTTCCCGTAGGAAAAAGAATAAACTTCAAAAACAAACCGAGAGATTTTTTTTACAATGGATGTATCGAGGTTTCAGTCTTTGTTCAATAGGGTTGGCAACTTTTTGAAATTTTTAGTATTTTTTTGCTTATTTAGTTAAAATATCGATAAATAATCGACACGTATTTTTTCTTTTTTTTAAAAAAAACTAAAATTAAAGGAGCTACAAGTGTTTAGTTCTTGTTAAATTTCAATATATATAGATATAGTTCTAATGGGATTTCGGGTTAATGACGTTATCAGGTCGTAGTTTCAAAAACTTTTCTTAATTTTTTTCTTCCTCAATTTTAATTTAAAAATTCTAAAAAAAATATATTTTTAAAGTACCGGTTGCCAACCCTATTATTTTTTATTTTTTAAGATTGGTTATGAAACGACGAACTCCTTTGTCAATAGTAAATTTCAAATAAAGTTACACTTGGTATATTTAAAAAAACATATGATCAATTCGTAAAACACTTTTTTTTTAAAATTCATTAGTCACTTAAGACTTTTAGTATTTTATTTTTGTTTTATATAATGGTGGGAACAGTTTCTTTAGCTAGAAACCTTTTTAAAAATCAATTTCGCTTAAATTTTTTTAGCCGCACTCAGAGAAAGGTTTGATTGGGTCAACAATATATTGTAACATCTAAGATGCCATAGTTGATATAGAGACAATGATGCACATTGTAGCAGTAACAATATCATGGCAGCGCTGACTAAATGCGTATTAAGGGTTAACATGTTTCTAGTTACACTGGTATAGCACAACATAATTTTAAAAAATTTCTTTTTTGTGATTTTGGTATAATTAAAATATTTAATGAATAGTTTCAGTCTTAAAAAATATAAAAATGTTTATAAAAATCACAATATTTAAGAAATAATGACTTCAATTGAGATTTTAAAAAATAGCTAGGATAGGTTAGATTATTGAATATTTGCTTTGCTACTCGCAACAGTATGTATTATTATCCTTACCATACGTATTGTAACTGCTACAATGTTTAGACTATTGGTCCAATCAAATCTTTCTCTGAGTGCGGCCGTCCAAAGTTATTCTGGTATACCAGTTGGCTTCTAAACTTTGTTGAAGCGAAGTTTTTTACTTTTTCACTTTTTTCAAAATACACACATGCAAAATCAATATAATCTAAAAGAAGCATATTTTCACATGACCAACTTTTTGACTTTCACTATCATAAGTTTTTCATCAAACTTTTATTGTATGACTTGTTCTTCTTATTTCCTTTTCCTAAAAAAATAAGTTTTAAAGGGTTTAGAATTAAATTTTTTTGTTCTTACATAATTTATACATATTTTTTTTTGTAAAAAAATATTGATCAAAAATTCTAGTTCACTTTTAAACTTTGAACGTGTCTTAATACATTTTTTGTTTTATAGAAGAAAGCTCGAATTACAATTGAGGCTATTGAGTAAATAAAAAACTAAATTTATTTATTTTTCATAACTAAAAAAAACCAAATCTAAGCATCACAGTCCCTTTTGGTAGACTATACCAATATTTTTTGCGCAGATAAAATATACAACTAAAAAAAAAGTTTTACTGATTTTTGAAAGGCATACTTTATACGTTCAAAATGTTTACTTAATCCATTTTAAAATAAAGCAATGCAGGAAATATTAAGATGCTTCTTTTTCAAGAATTCATTGAGGCGAAAGCTGCCTTGTGTCAATATAAGCTTTAATCGTTATCAATCAACCCTACGTGCAGTTTAATTATTGTTCAAAATTATTATTATTTTTTTTTCTGTCATAAAATTTGTTTTATTTTTAAGAGTATGAAATTTTATTATAAAATTACCAGAGTATTGAATGAACTTCAGAAACTTTTCAAAAACGTTAAGTACTTTATGATAGTAACGAATAAATATAAGCATTTTTGTTCAAACGGATGACAAAGATTTTCTTTTAAAGTCTTCTAAATCAGTGAAGAAGACCTTATTTAAAATAAATCTAAATTGATTATAGATATTTGTTAACATATTCCGATTTAACAGGAAAAGTCTGATGCGTTTGTTTCAATGCAAGATGCTTTGTTAACCAGATTAAAAATAATGTCTAAAAGAACAGACCAATGATTTCACAATTCAAAGGTGTACATAGAAATAATATGAAAAACATTATTGTTATTGAGTTTCTATAATTGTTGAAAAATTTTGATCGAGAGTGGGGAAATCAAATTCATGGATATAAAAATGGTATCAACGAACAGAAAGGATATTAATTTTTCGATACTCGACCAGTGATATCAGCAACATGAAGATCGTCAGCCTGTATCTGTGGTAAGTAATTAAATAGTCTTCGTAAATAATTATAAACAAAAGATGATTGACTCTTGGATTTAGCTTAAAAACAAACACCTCGAAGTCAACGAGAAACTTCTAGACGAGTGCTTGGTTCAGATAGTCCAAGCGTGTCCTGAAGATAATCCGAGGAAACATTTTATGCAAAGTCATGATTTTTTGACAGAACTATACAAGCTTCCTCTTTTTTTTTTGCGTATTTCAAAACTCAAATTGCGCATTAAATTAAAAAAAAAAAAAAAAAAAAAAAAAGGAGAAACAGGATATATTTTTACTTTGAAATAAATACAACGTCACGAAGGTTTAAAACGCAAATTCTTTTTTCGTTCCGCAAGTATTTTTTCCACAAAATAGTGTTCAAAGATCGATTGAGCTAAAATTTTGTTTTGCCAGGAAAATTTTCAAAAATACCCCTCAGTTGCTACCTGGAGTTGGTTCAATTCATTTCTGTAAAGTAAGGTAATGAAATTTTTATACTTACAAACAACAAAAATTCAAAAGAAATATTAGCCGTTGCAGATTTTTATTAACTACTTAACTGTTCAAAAAATGTATTTTGCGAGCAAGTTTTTATTTCTCTCAACGTTGATAAACTTACTTAGTAACATCATATCATCTGACCGAAGTTATTTACTGCTTCGTAAACACGTACGAAAGATTGATCCGTACGAATTATCCATTTTCATTTCAAACAAAACTGATAAAAATTTCTATTTTTCCAAAATATCAAATACAATAAATCCACCCAAATATTTATACTCGTTTAATGCCACTGATGTGCAGCTCAATGGTAATTTCAGTAAATCGTTGAAAAATATTCATGATTCATTGGTCATTTTTCAAACGAGTGATATCATTGAAATTCTATGGTTCCTTAATTACTTGATACAACAAAAATCATCCATCAGAAAAAGACCAAAATTTCTCGTGATTCATTCAAACGGTCACGAAGAATTAAATGAAATTTACGAAAGAATTTACATTATCATTTTGAAATTATCTTGGGAATTGAAATTCATCGATTTTTCTGTAATCATGACTAAATTTGAAAACAAGGTATTTCATACAAATTCTATGATTTATCACTACAACCCATTCAATGACCTTGTTCTTCGAAATAAATTAAACGAAATCATCGATGTATTTCCGGACAAATTAAAAAAGGCACACGGATATCGCTTCTATATAACAGATTCAGATTCTGAATTTATGACTGAACAGCTCAGAAAACCGTATCGAAAAATTAAAATCAATCTGTTCAGTGAATTCATGGTAAATTTCACCGCTGAAATCTTGAATCTAAAAACTGTAATCAAGAGATTAACTCCTTCAGAAACTTTTGATCACGTTGAAAAATTTAATTTTGACATGAATTCCGAATGGATATTAGCTCCAAAAGATTTAATAAATTCTCTAATTCCAGCAGATGAAGTACTTTCAAAAATCATTGCAGTCGTACCAATTCTCTACAAATATCATCTGAGCGTGTCTTTTGAAATTTTTTACTTTATTTTAACTGCAGCAGGAATAATTTTTTCTTTTTTTTACACGCTCAAACTTTTTAAAACTCGAGATCAACAACTGAAGACTTCAGATGCAGTTTTGAAACTTTTAACCCAATCGATTGACTACAGACCTCAAAGGTTATCGCATAAAATCATTTTTTTTACATTTATTTTGTCATCGGTTAAAATGATGAACGACCTTTACTCTGGCATGGTCTTATTTAAAATTAAACAAGAAGAAACGCCTTTCGAGACCTACAAAGACTTGTACGACGCAAAATTGAAATCCTACACAAACATCAAATGGCTGATTAATGAAAAGTTTAACGATCCATATCTTTCAAGTGTAATTAATAAAACTGAATACACTGAAAAAATGAGAAGCTGCGTAGTATCATTAATAAAACGGAAAGATGTATCTTGCATAGTTAATGAAAGATTCGCACAATTTGCGATTTCAAACTACCGAAGTCAAGATGGATCTGCTCTGATGAAAATAGCTGAGCCTTCGATACTTGATCCAACGATGTATTTCTATGAGTTCGCTGGAATTTCGCCTTATTCCGAAAAATTTCTTGAAATAATGCGACGAATCAAAGAGACACGTTTGGAACGAGTCAGAGCTTTGCTTGATAAGGACGCATTTATCGTTTACTCCGAAGAATATCCACAAGCAACTGTTAGTAATGATGATATTCAGGCTGGTCAATTGTGGGCTATTTCTTGCTTTGGCTTTTTTCTCTCAATAATGATGTTTGTCTTGGAAATGTTAAAAATGATCGTAGCCAGAAAATTCAAAAAATATTTGAACCAGGTATTTGATATGGCACTATTTATTGTTTTAATAAATTTTTTATCGTCAAGTTTACAGAATTGATTTTTTTTTCAAATAATTTTAGGAACCACCTATCACAAGAAGCTATAGAAAGAAAAATATGAATAAGAAGAAACTTAAAAACCTGAACATCATAAAGCTGCACAAGGAACTTCAGAGAAAAAAAAGAGTTTCAAAAATAAAGTCATTCAAGGATCAAGTTAAAAAATTATTTCGGCTGGAATAATTTTTCAGATTACCATTTTTGTAGAAAAAAATTAGTAGCACCAATTTTATGCAGCTATCACTACAAATGTCGTTTGATCTTAAGGTTTGTAAACGTGAACATCGAGCATCTGGATTTGGTTATCTGATCCAGATCATCGGAAAACTAGCATATGAAGATTATAACCTCAAAATGCACTTAATGAATATTTTCACAGTCCAAGAGTTAATTAGCAACTTATTTAGTAGTAATAATTAGTTGATTGTCGCACGAGATTGGCTTTGCTTCTGGCTTTTCGTGGGTAATTCATTTGTAACTGGCACCACAGCGGTGTTTTTAATTGATTTGTAAATTAATATGTAACGGTTTTAAAATGTACAACTTCAAATAAAAAAATTAAACTCAAAATCGACTTTAATTCAACCATCCATTCTGTAGATAAAAAACACCCTACTTTAAGCACACTATAAATCCTTCGTTCCCCCCCACCACATCTGAATATGAATACAACAAAATCATAATTTAATTCGCGATTCTCATATCTCTTTCCGTACACAGAAGCCTTTATGCATGCACCCACGAAGATTTCATTTTCCCCGGAAGCTCGGATAAAAATCTCGATTGAAAAGCCCTTGCAGGAACAATGCCAGAGGCTAGGGGAAGAAAAAAAAACACCAAAGTTTACGAATAAACGTCGACGTAATGGCTGTTTTATTCCCGGGATCAATGATCCGAGGAAAAAAGAAAACTCGAGGCACGACACTTTGCAAACTTTTTTTTTTCCTTTGATTTGTGGGCTTGGGAAAACTTTTTAAAAATTTATGCTGGAAGAGAGGAGGTTGCATTAGAATTTCAAGGGTTCGAATCGAGGTTTTTTTTTTTAATTCCAGCAAATAATTTCAGTATGAAGCGTTTATTATAGAGTAAGGACGAACAAAAACTTTTTTTGAGTCATTCAAAATTTCCAAGAGTTTGAAATAAGCTTTTGATCATACGATTTTAAAGAACGAGAATTTTTATAATAAATAAAGGAAGATTTTGTAAGAGCTACAACTCGCTAATTACAAATCCTCGATGGTTCGGATGGAAATCTTTTAAAAAATTTGAACTCTGAGGGTTTTAGTACTGTAAAGCATGCAGTACAATCTTAATCGATTATTGTATCATGTAAAAGCATGCACAAAGATGACTTAAAATAATATTTATAAAAATTTATCATGAATATTTACTCGAAAAAAAATATGAAAAACGAATTCTAAAAGCAATTGATTTTAACTTAAAAATAGGTAAAACACTTATTTTCTTCCGTCACAAGTTACTTTTATTTTATACCTTTCCAATACCTTAAAACCAACCTTGACCAATTATTGATATTTGCAACTAAAATTTTTTTTTTTTTAAAGGTGTTTTATTCTGAACAAAAAGTTTGTTCAAAAATCGATCGAGCTAAAAATATTACCCGGATAAACTTTTTTTTAAACTTCAGCTGACTTTTGATCTTTGTTGCGACTACAGTGTTTTTGTCTATTTCTTTACAGAGTGTTATGTATAATAGTAAAATTTAAAATTTTTTTTATTTTTTATTCGTAAAAACAAGATTAAATTTTTTATTAGTAACTTTCTGTGGAATTTTGTGGGGTTTTAGCTTCAGATGTCCATGATTGACTAGATTTGATTATCGAAAAAAATGCATTTCTTTGACAAGCCAATTATTTATTCCGTGCTAACAACTTTATTTTACAATTTTATATCATCCGACCAAACAAGTTTGATGCTCCATCAACAAGTACGATAAATAAACCCGTATCAAAGCTATATTTTTATTTCCGAGTCTTGTATAAAGAATCAAAATTTATCTAAAACTTCAATGATTCCGAAATTTCCAAAATTTTGCATTCATTCAACGCAAACAATCACCTGCAGAGCAATAACTCAACTTATTCATGTCAAAACATCAGAAGCTCATTGATCATTTTTTACACGAGCAATTTTCCCGAAATAGAACAATTTATTGATTTCTTGGTAGAGCAACAGTCATTTGCTGGTAAAGGACCCAAGTGTCTCGTCATTTACTCGAATCATCAGCGAGTTTGAAGGTTTCAGATGAAATTTTAAAAATCTTAACTCAATCTATCGATTATAGACCAAAAAGATTATCTTACAAGATCTTTTTCATGACTTTTACTCTCGGAATGGTTAAAATGATGAACGATTTTTACTCCGACATGGTATTATTCCAAATTATACAAGATGAAGTACCATTTAAAACTTACGAAGACTTGTACAATGCTAAACTCGAAACTTACAGCGTTTATTACAAATTGAAATATTTGAAATACGAAGATCCATACCTTTCCAGTATCATGAAAAATATAAATTTTATTGACACTTTTGATCATTGCATAGATAAACTAATAAAAACTAAAACTGTTTCATGCATCGTTAATGAACTAGAAGCAAAAGTATATGTGAATTTTTTTGAATGAATTTTGTGAATGGGTAATCCGTAATGAAAATAGCTCAGCCACCGATAAAACAAAATATTCTGTGTTTTTATGAATTTGTCGAGGCCTCGCCTTACGCTGATAAATTTCTCAAAATAAAGTGAAGAATCAAAGAGACGAACTTAATGGAAGTAAGAGCTTTACTTGATAAAAATCGAACAATTTGCTACCTCAATGATGAACCCAAAGCAACAACTGGCAATGAAGAAATAACAGCTGGACAATTATGGATGATCTCTTGTTTTGGTTTTTCGCTCTCATTAATGATTTTTATTCTGGAGTTATTTAAAGGGTTTGTTTGCAGAAAATTCAAAATATTTATCAATCAGGTATGTAAAATTCAATGAAAACGTATTAACCATAAGACTCAAAAAAAGATTTATAGAAAAAGTTTACTATTTTTTAGAAAAGTCTCAAGTTTTGACTATAAGTAAAAGAAATTTTTTTCCGGAAGTGTTTTTTTGAGTCCTGTTGAAAAAAAACACCTTATCATAAAATTTTTGTACAGTAATAATTATTTCAGCATTCAAATTTTTTACTTATCAATCTGATATGAATCAGATCAAGGTATTAAATTTTTGTTTTATTATTATTAAAGGGACAGCAGAGCTCAAGAAATGATGACTACAGGAAGAAGAATATGAATAAAAAGAAGCTCAAGAATCTCAACATATTCAAATTGCACAACGAACTACAGAAAAAAAAGAAAGCACCAAGCAAGTACAAAGATCTGGTTAAAAAACTACTTGGAATCAAGTAGATTCCCGATGGTTTTGATGTTACCCTCATTGAGGTCAAATCCTTTTGGTTATTCTTGCCCGTATTAATCCAAATCAAACTGATAATTAATCCACTGAGACTTTATGAATCATTCTGATTCCTTATCTGGTGACATTAAAAATATTGAAAAATATTTTTATTTTAATCCTCGTAAAATTTTTCTCTCACGAAAAATCAATTTATAAATTAAATGTTCGGTTCAAGCAGTCATGCCGAATTAATGAATCGCACATCTTGATAAAGAGTTTGAGGCAACACTTTGCAATTATGAAATCAATGTTGAAGAAGTTGAAGTTGGTAAGTCGCACACAAATTTGAAATCACCGCTGAAAACCTTGTATTATAGAAGCTGCTGCTTAATAAATGGCTTGAAGTTTAAGTGCGGTTGGGACAAATCGTAGAGACACACTAGAAACAAGCTGGAGAACAAAAATATGGCATTAATTTTGACAGCTGTCATTGTAACTGTTGCATCAGATATATAATGTGTAATCAATACTGCAACTGTAGTCATCAACTTCAAAAACACTTCTTCACAAATCTTTACAGATTCTATAAAATCATGAATAGGACATAGTGACCAATTCCAGATGTCATGACATCCGTGGAGCGAATGAGTGATAACGTATTAGTGATTGCCGAATTATAAATCCTGCTTACCCTAATTTTCTATAACTAAAAACTAAAAATTGCAAATCCTTTAGGAGTCAAATAAAAATCTTGGAAATACTTATTTCCTGCTATACCAATTACTTTATTCTATTATATTTTTTCTAATGTCAAAACCGGCCTTGACCAGTTATTGATCTTCATAACTGACTTTTTTTCCTTTAAAAGTGAATTTATTTTTAACAAAAATTTTATTGAAAAATCAATCGAGCTAAAATTTTTTTTTTTAAACTTCATGTCACTTTCGAATTTCGTGATGGCTTCAGTGTTCCTGTTATTCCCTTGACATAATGTTGATTCATTTGCACAAGTAAAGTTAAAAATTCTTAATTTTTGATCCGTTATTATAAAATTATATATTGTTATTGATAAAATTGTTAGAGAAAAATTTGTGAAGATATATTTGATAGAAAAAATGAGTTTCACAAATCAATCAATCCTTTTTTCTGTGTTAACAAGTTTATTAAACAATTTTATATCATCTGACCGAACAAATTTAATAATTTATCAACAAGTACGGAAAATTGGCCCATATCAAAACTCTGTTTTCATATCCAATTCCAATATAAAGAATCAAAATTTTTCTAAAACTCCAATGATTCCGAAATTTCCAAAAATTTTGCATTCATTCAACGCAAACAATCACCTGCAGAGCAATAACTCAACTTATTCATGGCAAAACATCAGAAGCTCATTGATCATTTTTTACACGAGTAATTTTCCCGAAATAGAACAATTTATTGATTTCTTGGTAGAGCAACAGTCATTTGCTGGTAAAAGACCCAAGTGTCTTATCATTTACTCGAATCATCAAGTAAACGTAACCGACGAGGATACACTCAAGATCCTTAAATACGCTTGGGAAAAGAAATTCTTGGATTTCTCTATAGTGAAGAATAATTTAGCAGAAAATTCAATATTAATGAATAATTACTTAAATACAACTAGCAATAGTCTTCATAAACAGAAAGTTAATAAAAATGTTGGGTTATTCCCGGATAAATTGAAAAATACCAATGGCTATGAGATCCGTATGCCGAATTACAGTGGTCCCAAAATCTTGCTAATTAGACAATCGTATAAGAAAATCAAAATTCATCATTCCGGTAGTTTCATAATAGATTTTATAGCTGAAATCATGAATCTTAAAATTACAAAGAAGAGACTGAACTTCTCACTTTTAATTACTAAAGACTACTTAAAAATTAATAAATTTGATTTGATACCTGGGTGGTCACAACCCGACGGAAATCCTCAAAATATTTATATGCCAGCAGATTACAATCCAGAAAACTTGGTAGCGTTGGTTCCAGTTATTCGTAATCCTCGATTAAGCATTTCAATCAAAATTTTATACCTAAGCATCATGATTGCAGCAATAATATTTATATTCTGGTACTTTTTAAAGTTCAATCGCAGGGGAGATGCGAGTTTGAAGGTTTCAGATGCAATTTTGAAAATTTTAACTCAATGTTTCGATTACAGACTAAAAAGATTATCTCACAAGATCTTTTCCATGACTTTTACTCTCGGAATGGTTAAAATGATGAATGATTTTTACTCCGACATGGTATTATTCCAAATTGTACAAGATGAAGTACCATTTGAAACTTACGAAGAACTGTACAATGCTAATCTCAAAACTTACACAGTTGCAAAATGGTTAACTTCTATGAAATTTGAAGACGAGTACCTTTCAAATGTCATGAAAAGTATCAATATCATTAATGATGTTCAGTATTGTATCGATTTATTGATTAAAAAAGAAAGTGTTTCGTGTATTTTAGACGAATTAGAAGCAAAAATGTATGTAAATATTGGTAATCAAAACGGAGCACCCATCATGAAAATAGCTCAGCCTCCAATACTACAAGAATCAGCGTATTTTTATGAGTTCGCCGAGGCCTCGCCTTACGCTGATGAATTTCTTAAATTAATGCGAAGAATTAAAGAGACCAACTTATGGGAAGTTAGAGCTTTACTCGATAAAAATCCAGTAAATTATCATTTCAAAGAAGAACCTGAAGCAGCAATTGGTAATGAAGAAATCACAGCCGGACAATTATGGATGATCTCTTGTTTGGGTTTTTCGATCTCATTCATTATTTTTATCCTAGAGTTATTTAAAGGGTTCGTTTGCAGAAAATTCGAAAATTTCATCAATCAGGTATGAGTAATTCACTGAAGACTCGAAAAAAATAATTTCTAGAAAAAATTTACTGTTTTTCCAAGAATTCTCAAATTTCAGAATATGAATAAAATAAACTTTCTACTGGAAATATTTTTTTTGAGTCCTAAATTAAAAAATAGTTTTTAAATCATTTTTGAACGTATGAACGCATTATCATAAAATTTTCGTACAGTAATCATCATTTTAGCATTAAAATTTTTACTTGAATTTTAAATGAACAAAAAAGCGTTTCCAATAAAGGTATTAACTTTTTTTTAATTATTATTAAAGGAGCATTCAAGCTCAAGAAATGATGACTACAGGAAGAAGAATATGAAGAAAAAGAAGCTTAAGAATCTCAAAATTATCAAATTGCACAGCGAGCTACAGAAAAAAAAGAAAGCATCAAACAAGTACAAAGATCTGGTTGAAAAACTACTTGGAATAATGTAAATTCCGACGGGTCTCGATACCATTCTGGTTAAGACAAGAAAACTAAAGTCCATACATAGAGAAGAGTTGTTCAAACTTGGTTTATGGAACCAAATTTAGTTGCGAGGACTATAAATCCTTCCACTTTGCGTACAGATTTGAGATCAAATTTTGCAAAACAGTATTTTATTATTTTCATTTTTTTCAACTTAAATTCTCTAATAAATTTTAATGTCAAAAACGCTTGCGTGAAAAAATTTTTTTTTAAGATGAAAACGTTGCATGTATTGAAAGTATTGACAGTACGTTTTTATGTCTAAATGTATCTATGTCTAATAGTCTGTTATATACAAAAAAAAATTATCAAATGTAGTATCATGATAAAATCGATTTGTTCATTACGAGTAAGTGTATGTTTTCGAGATTTAAAGCGTGCATTGAGCACCTCTTACCCATGCTACATATTGACTAAGATGAATTTTACTTTGATCAAGTGTTTGAGTTCGAAAAATATTCCACACAAGATTGAGTTGATTAACACAAAAGAGTTGAGTATTGAAGCTTCAAATTTTAAAGTAAAATAATGTATTTGTCGTTAAAAAAAATTGTAGAGTTGAGGCATCATTTGAAATTTGAAGCTTAACTAAAGGGTCAAATTGAAAATTTTTCATCATTTCGTTGGGCTGGACGAAAAAAAACACCTGCCAAAAAATCCGGTAATAGTATATTCCTGTACAAGTAAGGAAAATGCGTCGTTCACACTCGAGTTAAATTTTTTCGGCACTAGACTTCGTCTCGTGCTGAAACATCCAACTTCGTCCGGCCCAACGATATGCAAGGTGGCGTTAATTATAATCTATCGGTACGTGTCGGTAATTAGTGACTGTAAGTTTTTAGAAAAGAGTTACCACTTTCATTACGCTTCAACTTGTTTTGAATACAACACTGTCAGTGTTGGGTTTTAAGAGCTGTGATTTATGAGTGATTTTTACATTATCATTCAAAACTTAGATTTAAACAGTTTTTTTCTATATGTATGAACTATTGATGAATTAGATTTTAAGAGTGTAATTGCAACAGTTTTTAAATGTATACTCTAAAAATAAATGGTTTGAAAAATTCAATTTAGTAATAATTTTATACCCTTAAATATTATGTAAGTGATCCTCAAACAGTTTTGAATTTTACTGATGATCAGAACTTGAAATTTTATTTTAATTTTCTTATGCCATAAATATTTTTGTGAAGTTAACTAATTGAAGATAAATTGATAAATTCTCTAAAAAATTTATATTATTCATTGGCAGAGAAAAATTTTGATTAAAAGAATAACATGGAAATTTTATAATCGATCGTAAAAAAAAGAAAAAAAAAAGTACGAGTCGAGAAGTATAGAAAATATAAGTATGTTGAACGTAAAAAAACGCAATAGCTGCTTTATTCTTACGTTTGAACCCCATCCATAATATACTCAAAAATCAATCGACCTAAAAAAAATTTTCTACCAAGGTAATTTTTCTTCAAGACGTCAGTTGGCTTTTGAAGTTACTTTTAGGTGCAGTGTTTCAGTCTCTCTTTCGTTATAACTTTTCACGGATAATATTTGTAAGTTTTTAATTTTAAATTAAGATTTGTATTTTGTAATCTTGCCTGCTAATTTAAAGCACTTTTACTTTTTATTTTACACAATTTTACATTTGATTTCTTCTAAGACCCGATCATGTTATTGAGAATGATTGCATGCTCCGCTTGTTAATGGAATTTTTGTTTTCTTCAAGCAAGAAGTATATTCAAAAATCAATCAAGATAAAATTTTACCAAGGTTACCTTATTTCGAGACGTTGGTTGGCTCATAGACTTTGTTTCTGGCGCACAATTTCTGTTACTCCTTTAAAATATTTATTGATTTTATCTTCTATAGGTAAAATAATATAAATTTACTCTGCTACCATCGATAGTTATTTATAATATTTTCAGTCTTAGAGAACTTTCTTAGGCAGAGGCCGAGACTGAGGCAGTTGAAGTGTATTGCATTGTTTTGATCTAATAAATTTGACTGAGATTAAAAATGTACCCCCTTGAAAATATTATGTTAATCTCAATGCTGACAACTTTATCGAGCAGTTCTAATTTACCTATCAAAATTAGTTCGATGCTTCATCAGCAAGTACAAAAAATTCACCCCTATCAAAGTTCAATTTTTATTTCCGAATCTATTATTGAAGATCAAAATTTTTCTAAAATTCTGTCTTTTCCGGAATTTTCAAATACTGTTTGTACTTTCAATGTAAACGATTTTTTGTGCAATTATAACACAAGTCAATCATTCAAAAATATCAGAAATTCGTTAGTCATTTTTTATACCAACGACTATGATGAAATCAAATCGTTTACTGATTTTTTGGCAAAGCAGCAGTCATTTGCTGGTAAGAGACCCAAATGCCTTGTTATTCATACAACCAATCCAGAAAATATCAATGACATTGATATTCACGAGGCTCTGAAATACGCTTGGAAAAGAAAATTTGCTGACTTTTCAATCGTAACGACAAACGTTACAAATAATACAATCGTAATGATTAATTATTTGAATTTAGCTAATAATACTATTCAAAAAGAAAAAGCAGATGAAAATGTCGTAGTATTTCCTGATAAATTAAAAGATACTACTGGGCATCCATTTTTCATACCAGAGTTTAGTAGATTAAAATCGTTTCAAATAAGACAATCATATAGAATACTTAAAATTCTTTACTATGGAGATTTTATAGTTGATCTTACAGCTGAAATCTTGAATTTAAAGACTAATAAAACAATAACGAAAATTTCATTACCTTTACCTCAAGATTACTTGAAAATAAATAAATTTGATATGATACCGATCTGGATACCATCTGTTGAAGACCCTAAAAATATTAACATACCAGCAGATGTTGAGTCCGTAAATATTGTTGCAATAGTCCCGATTATCTATACCTATCGAATGAGCATGTCGTTTAAAGTCTTTTACTTACTAACTATCCTAACCGTCATTATTTTGTCTTTCCTGTACTCTCTTAAACTGTTTAGTACTCAAGAAAGATACTTGAAGATTTCCGATGCCATATGGCTTCTTTTGACTCAGTCTATTGACTACAGACCTCAAAGATTATCGCACAAGATTATTTTCTGGAGTTTCGTTCTTGCGATTCTAAAAATGATGAATGATTTTTACTCTGATATGGTATTGTTTCGAATTGAACAACAAGAAGTACCACTCGAAACCTACGAAGATTTGTACAATTCCAAGTTAAAAACTTATTCAACATTTTCGTTCTTAAAAACTGTCAAATCTGAGGATCTGTACCTTAAAAATATCATCAACGAAATCAAAATCATTGAGGATTCGGGAGTGTGTTTTTGGACATTGGCTAAGTGGAAAAATGTATCTTGTATAACAAGCGAATCTCATGCTAAAATGGCCATTTTTCATTACCGTAATGATGATAGATCAGCTGTAATGAAGATAGCTAAGCCTCCAATACTCGAGATAACTCAATTCTTTTATGAATTTGCCGAGGCCTCACCTTATGCTGATAAATTTCTCGAAATGATGCGAAGAATCAAAGAGACCAACCTTATGGAAGTAAGAGCTTTACTTGATAAAAACCCAATGATTCAATACCTCAATGATGAACCCAAAGCAACAACTGGCAATGAAGAAATCACCGCTGAACAGTTGTGGACAATCTCTGTCTTTGGTTTGTCACTCTCATTCATGATTTTTATTCTGGAGTTATTTAAAGGGTTTGTTTGCAAAAAATTCAAAAAATTTATCAATCAGGTATGTAAAATTAAATAAAACTTATTTAACTCTAAGACTCGGAAGGATGATTTGAAAAAAAGTTTTACTATTAGAAAATACTATACTACGCACTGTTAAATAACTATTTAATATTTTTGTAGGACCAGAAAAGCTCAAGAAGTTACAGAAAGAAAAATATGAATAAGAAAAGATTGAAGAATTTGAACATCATAAGACTACATAATGAACTCCTGAAAAAGAAAAAGCCATCAAATAAATACAAAGATCAGGTTAAAAAATTACTTGGACTTAAGTAAGTTCCTTGATTTTGACACTACTCTTGTTCAGTAACACATTATTAGAAATTTGAAATACATGGTAAAATTAAAAAATTTTCTTCTTATACTGAATGCTGTTATTTAATTTATCTGTAAATTTTTGTCAAATTTGATGCTTTGCAAGAAAAAATTTTTGACATAAAAGTCGTATGGATTAGAGGGAGGAGGTAATACAAGTTTGTTTGATCGTGTTTTAAAGGGAAAAAAATGTTGTTGAAAATAACAAATAAATGTGATTGTTTACTAAAAAGTTTGCGGAAATTGTTTAGTTAATGTATTTAATTGTTGTTCTCAAACATAAAAACTTAAGTATGTAACTTACAAGTTAAGATTTAAAGCATGTATTACAAGATAAAGCAATGTCTGATTAAAATGATTGTGTAAGCCTGTACGTGAAAAATAAATTGTAGAATTGATATGTTTTAAATAATAAATTCAATGTATCCTCATTACTGAATAACTCATTTTCAAATAACATGCACTCCACTTTTTATCTATCTTTTATTTTGTTAATATCTCAGATAATATAAATGAAAAAAAATCAATAAAAATATATTCAATAAATTATAAAATAAGTCGAACGTAGGGACGCAGGAGTATGAAACGCCAACACCTGCTGTTTGAAGTCAGTAGCAGTGCCGTCACCGACAAACAAGCGACGGTAGCTGTCAACCCCAGTCGCAGTCGCAGTTTGGCGAGAGATATTCGATTAATCCGCTTCGACTCGATAACCAGCTGACTTTTTGTACCAAAAAGCGGCGTGTTTTAAACAAGATCAAAGGATTATTCAGACAATTGATTAATCATTAGATTTAGGAGGTTAAATTTATAACGAGTTGGATTATTAATTTATGACAACCAATTTGAGTGATTGCTCTCCACAAAATTGTAGTAAAAAAAAAAATAGTTTCTGAAAATTAACCATTTATCGTAAATTTATATCACTGAGTTATGTTAGTTTAAACATGAAAATTAGACACGGTATCAAGTAATATTCAACAGCTTATCTTTTAAAAATCTCCCAAAATACGTCTTTTTTCTAACCTCAAAATCAAAGTAATGCAAAAATACCGAGTACTTCAAAACAACATCATCTGCCTAAGCAGACGACCCTACAGTACTGGTACCCATTAAGACCAATAGCAAAAAAGTTTATTTTTCCTCGACCGACCCGCACGCTAATCTCGCATAATTTTCGGTCCCATCTCACTTGTACCGCAGGGTACAAAGCCGATCGATAATTTATCCCCCGCGTTAAAACTCGTCGCACTATTATCTCCTCATTTTTTTTTTTTTTTTTCTCTTTACTTTTGCTTCGATTCCCGAGCGATTGTGATTTACGGTCGGCTGGGATGAATAATCAAGCACTTTACGTGGGCAGTTATCTTCAGTAAAACACTTGTACTCGGGCTCCCAAAGTTATGCGGGGCTTGATTAAATAAACCACCGGGGTCGCCGTAAATATCTGACGTTGTCGAGAATTACGCGAGGTTAACGAGTATTTATACCACCCCGAAATCCAAAATTTCTTACAGGATTACTTTTTTTGAAAGCTGGTTTTACATCGATAGCAGAGTAGTTTAGATGTTTTACGTGCGTCTTATAAATTATTTTACTCACCCTATTAGGTGAAAATATCTCAGACTAAATTGAAAATATGAAATTTTTGATGATGGTACAATTTCATGAGTAAACACAGTCGAATCGCATTAAGGTTGTTGGGTCGGTCCATGATCTGACAAGTAGATTCTTACAAAAAAGTACTCATTTTGTAGGTAATTGCTTCTTATTGATGCCACTAAATTTTTAGGGCAAAATGAACCTTGGGAGAAAAGATATTGCCAAATTTGTTTAACACGTAAGCTTATGGGAATCACCGTTTTCTTGAAAGTTTAATAGGACCTGACAAGTATATTTTAATGAAAAAATTCAGGGTAAAAGAAAAAAATTTTTGAAACACTTATCAACTAAAAGCAATTACCAGTGGACCTTATGAGCTGAGAAAAAAATAATCAAACACTAAAATCTTAGGTTAGGTGCTATGTTGTGCCACGAGTGCGAGAGAGACAGAGAGCGCCGAGAATCTCTGCGTTCGACTCGCACTAGTATCTCTTTCTCTCTCGCACCGACCCAACAACCTTAATTGAAAATGTCTAGAGAGTAGAAAAAAATTTCGAGCTATCGAGAGAGAAATTCGTAGAGATACCGTTTAAAAACCCGGAACTTGATTTTTAATTATCGAGGTAAAAATTCATAGAAAAATTGTTTGAGACCTCGGAACTTGACTTCGGCCTATTTGGATCAAAATTCATAGAAAAACCGTGTAAAAACCCAGAAATTGACTTTAAACTATCAAGGTATAAATTCATAGAGATACCGTTTAAAAACCCGAAACTTGATTTCGAATAATCGAGGTAAGAATTCATAGAAAAATTGTTTAAAACCTTGGAACTTGACTTCGACTTATTGGGGTGAGAATTCATAGAAAAACGATTTGAGAGTCCGGAACTTGATTTCGAACTATCGAAGTAGAGATTCGTAGAAAAACCGTGTAAGAGCCCGGAACTTGAGTTCGAATTAACGAAAAGGTAATTCCTAGAAAACAGAGAGTCTTGACTTTGAATCACCGATCACTGAAACTCCAATTTGACTTTGTGATAAAAAAATTCAACTTTGATCAATAAAACTACGATTTCTCTGTAGGCAACTAAGAAAAAAATTGTTCTCTCCGGGGATGAAATCAGCTCCACCTAATCCATCCAAGCAACGAAATTATTTGTACCAACTTCCTGTCCCTCCAAAAATCCCATTCGGGAAAAGTCTCACGTCGTGAGATCAACCCTTCAATGGGGATGGAAGAAGCCAAGATTGCAATTAAAATCCATCGAGCTTAGACATATCACTCCTCCGACATGCCCGTAATCCTCGGAACCTTTTTCCCACCGTAACAAGGAAGGACACCAGCTGGGACCTGGGGGATGAGCCATGGTACCCGATTAATATAAATATACCTTCGGATGCATTAATTCCACCTAATCCTTGTAGCTCGAATGGCTTTTCCTTGAGTTATTGGGATGCATTATGAGCGATATTTTAACAAATAGCTTTTCACTTTGGCCAAGGTATTAGGCGTTACTTTGATGCATTGTTTTTCTCGTTGAATGAGACGAGGAAACGTCGTTATTACAAACTCTCATGAAGTTTAATGAACCTTTGAGTTTTTCTATCTGGGAAAAATCATATTTTATAGATATTATGCTTATTGAAAATAACTGGTATGAAGTAAATTTTTTCGGATAACATCTACACAATAAATTGATTTTCTTCAATGTTTGAAATTGCTTTTATTTCAAATAAAGTGGTACATTTTAAAAGTAAATACAGCTTGTTAACCAATCCTTGATTAATGATTCGAAGTTGATATTCATACTCGAGCCAGGCATCCCGCGTGTTCAGAAACATATAATTCCTGGAAATAGTTAATTTAAAAAATATAAATTTTTGCGCGATTTGAGCGGGAAATTAAAACTATTTTGTTGTTTGTGTTATTATATCTCTAAGATATTGGCGATAATGAATCTGTAAAAACCCTTAGAAAATAATAAAACAGTTATACAGATGAACTTACATAACACTTCATTATTTGGGTCAGATCAATCTGTTCAAACACCGTCGGGTCAGTGCATACTTTCATCATCGGTTCCTCGAACTCATCTCGAACTGTGTCGTTGTGATGAAAGAGGCGACCAGCCTTAAACTAAACCCAAGAGTTAATCATCTTTTATGAATAATTATTGAAAATATTTACTTTGCGTAGACTATTTATTAACTTACTTGTAGAAATTTGAAGCTGAAATAAATTAAAAAATCAGTTTGAATGAAATGATCTGATTCACTGACATGATAAACGTAAATTTATTACAATAGAAAAAAAAAAATTAAATAAATAAACGAATAACTTTTTCTAAAGTCCAAAAATATAAAATTCAATTTTAAGGATATCAGGTCATATAGGCTCATTAACAACAGAGGACTATGATTGCACAAAATATGTTTTTAATACCATTTATCTAATCCATCAATACATATTTTAAAACCGTTACAATATCATTTTACGCGACAAATCAAACAAACAAAGACACTGTAGCTTGATTATTCGCAAAATGTTTTTCAACTAACTGCGGTTAATTAGACATGTATGTATTTGTTTTTTTAGGAATTTTTCTAACTTTTTTCTTTTTTTTTTGTCATGATTATTTCTTTTTATTTAGAAAACTTCAATTACCCTTGATCTCAAAAAAATTTCTTTAAAAGGCATTATTGAGTTTAGTGAATAAATAACATTTATCGTGAAAAGTCGTATGATTAGTTAAATCTAAGTTTAGAATAAAATCAATTAATGAGCTATAAATAATATAATATTATTTATGATTATGAAAAAAAATCACATTTTATCGTGAATACATCCATTTTTTAATTGTATAAATAACTACGTCACCATTTATTACATCGATTAACAATCATCTAATTAATACTATTAAAAAAGTTGTAATCAACCCTTGTTTTGTGAAACAAACTTGCAACCTTATCTCACATTAAAAAATCGCAGAAAATCAATGCCTGTAAAACTATTTCTACATGTCTAATCGGTAAAAATGACCATTCAGAGAAAACATCGTTAGACTATAACTCGGTATCACAAAACTACTCCCAAAATTTCATTAAAATAAGTGATTGAAAAGTCTAATCATCTTGTTGTGAGTTTAAAATAGAAGAATTACATCAGAGATCTCTGAATACTTGCCTTGAATTAACTTTATTGAGTGTGAAGATGAAAAAAATTAATCCTATCACAGTTGTAATCACGTAAATGATTTTCAAGGTAATGTATCCTAATTGCGGTCCCTTTTACCCTTTTGAGACTTTTCCTTTAAAGTACCCCGATTATTTGCTTACCCTAATTAATGGACTCCAGAGAGCACCAGAGTCATATCGGTCCATAAATTGGGGTATTTTAAAGGAAAAGACTTACGGGTAAGAGAGTACTCTATCTTATTCGAGAAGTTTTTAAAATTGAGACAACTACAACCATTTGTTCAGATGATTAGTCAGAATATAGATCAAAATCCATAAAACTGCCAAGCAAACTTTAAGGTCTCATAAATGTAAACTTCATTGAATTTTTGAGCAGTGTTTAAATAAATCGCTAAGAATTTTGGTCTTCTCCAATACATGAACTTTGTGCTATTAACTAATGAAAGAACCACTCAGTTTCCCTGAAATAAATTGCGTTAGCTTTATCAATATTTCACTCTCGACAGTGTATCTTAAGAATAAAAGACATCTATCGTGATAACTACTATATAAATGCTACTAATTTTTTTGCCGAGTCTTAAAAACGGATTTCTGAAAAATTATTCCAGCCGAAACAATTTTTTAACTTGATCCTTGAAAGACTTTATTTTTGAAACTTTTTTTTTTCTCTGAAGTTCTTTGTGCAACTTTATGATGTTCAGGTTTTTAAGTTTCTTCTTATTCATATTTTTCTTTCTGTAGCTTCTTGCGATACGCGGTTCCTGTAAGTATTTAAAAAAAATCAATTCTATAAACTGAATCATTAAAATAAAAAATTTATTAAAACAATAAATAGTGTCATATCAAATACCTGGTTCAAATATTTTTTGAATGTTCTGGCTACGATCATTCTTAACATTTCCAAGACAAAAATCATAATTGAGAGAAAAAAACCAAAGCAAGAAATAGCCCACAATGGACCAGCCTGAATGTCATCATTACCAACAGTTGCTTGTGGATCTTCTTCAAAGTAAACGATTCTTGCGTCCTTATCAAGCAAAGCTCTGACTTGGTCCAAACGTGTCTCTTTGATTCGTCGCATTATTTCAAGAAATTTTTCGGAATAAGGCGAGTACTCGGCTAAATAATAAAAAGCCATTACTGGATCAAGTATTGAAGGCTCAGCTATTTTCATTAGAGCAGATCCATCTTGACTTCGGAATTTTGAAATCACAAATTGTGCGAATCTTTCATTAACTATACAAGATACATCTTTCCGTTTTATTAATGATACTATGCAGCTTCCCGTACTTTCCGTGTATTCAGTTTTATTAATTACACTTGAAAGATATGGATCGTTAAAATTTTTATTAATCAGCCATTTGATGTCTGTGTAGGATTTCAATTTTGCATCGTACAAGTCTTTGTAGGTCTCAAACGGGGTTTCTTCTTGTTTAATTTTGAATAAGACCATGCCAGAGTAAAGGTCGTTCATCATTTTAACCGATGACAAAATAAATGTAAAAAAAATGATTTTATGCGATAACCTTTGAGGTCTGTAGTCAATTGATTGGGTTAAAAGTTTTAAAATTGCATCTGAAGTCTTCAGTTTTTGATCTCGAGATTTAAAAACTTTAAGCGTGTAAAAGAAGGAAAAAATTATTCCTGCTGCAGTTATAATAACGTAAATAATTTCAAAAGACACGTTTAGACGATATTTGTAGAGAATTGGTACGACTGCAATGATTTTTGAAAGTACTTCATCTGCTGGAATTAGAGAATTTCTTAAATCTTTTGGAGCTAATATCATTGTGGAATGCATGTCCGAATTAAATTTTTCAACGTGATCAAAAGTTTCTGAAGGAGTGAATCTCTTGATTACAGTTTTTAGATTTAAGATTTCAGCGGTAAAATTAACCATGAATTCACCGAACAGATTGATTTCAATTTTTCGATACGGTTTTCTTAGCTGTCGAGTTATAAATTCAGAATCTGAATCTGTTATAAAGAAGGGATATCCGTGTGCATCTTTTAACTTTTCCGGAAATACATCAATGATTTCGTTTAATTTATTTCGATGAACAAGGTCATTGAATGGGTTGTAGTAATAAATCATAGAATTTGAATCAAATGCCTTCAATTCAACCGTTATTACAGAAAAATCGATGAATTTCAATTTCCAAAAAATTTTCGAAATGGTGATATAGAATCTTTCGTAAGTTTTGATAAATTCTTCGGGTATGTTCGAATGAATCACAAGTAATTTTGGTCTTTTTCCGACGGATGATTTTTGTTGTATCAAGAATTGAAGGAACCATAAAATTTCAATGATATCACTCGTTTGAAAAATGACCAATGAATTATGAATATTTTTCAACGATTTACTGAAATTACCATTGAGCTGTACATCAGTGGCATTAAACGAGTATAAATATTTGGGTGGATTTATTGCATTTGATATTTTGGAAAAATAGAAATTTTTATCAGTTTTGTTTGAAATGAAAATGGACATTTCGTACGGATCAATCTTTCGTACGTGTTTACGAAGCAGTAAATTATTTCGGTCACATGATATCATATTAGTAAGTAAAACCGTCAACGTTGAGAGAAATAAAATCTTGCTTGGAAAATACATTTTTTCAGCAATCAAGTAGTCGATCAAAAATCTGTAAAAATTAATATTTCATTTTAGTTTTTGTTTTGGCAACAGAATGAAGGTTTTATTACTTTATCTTTCAATTAACCTTACGTAAATTTTATCTATTTGAAAAACCCTAACAATCTGTATGCATATCACTTTATAACTGAATAAGTGAGCTGTACTAGTTTTGGAAAGTTTTCCCGGCTAAGAAAATTTCAGCTCTATCGATTTTTGAGCCTTTCTTAGTTTTAAAAAACACCGACTCAAGGGCATTGAAAATTGAAAAGTTTATTGATTTCTCGGTAAAAAAAATTCACTTTTGGAACATATTCACGTGTTTCTTCGATAAAATACAAACAAAAAAATTTTAATTATTCTATCCATAAATTATAATATTTCTATGAATCTTTGCGAAAGTTTAGCAATTACATATAAATTGATTATTTAAAAAAGTCATTGTGTCTGCAAAGGAACATTATTCTTCTACAGTCTTTTCATTTACATTTATTGAATAATTTTTTAATTGATAAAGTTATGTACTTCTCAATCATTGTTAAACAAAGAACTAAAATACCTTCCAAAGTTTCATTTGAATAATTTTATTAGTTTTCCCGCCGTCCTTTAAGGTGGTTTTCTACCATATGCATGACAATAGAGAATCAGCTCAAATTTTCTGGAGGTGTTTATTAGATATTAATAAACATTTTTCCAAAGTCTGATCAAAATTGACCATATAGATTAGAAGTTATAGCAAGTTAAAGATTGAATTTTTTTCATTACGCGTATGGACGCTACGCTGAAAAAGTGTACTAAATTAATGATATTTGTCTTCTCACAATAGAGATCCTTTAGAAAAACCACATACATATAGTTTCACTATCGAAGAATTCATTTCTTGAAACTACAAAAAATTGACCTACTAGTAATTTTACAATTATTTTACAAAAATCATTTTCACGTGAATAACCTCCAAAACTGCGGTATTCAAAGGTGAGGTTAAAAGTTTAAAAAAATGTTTTGTTGTGATTGTCAATGTTTTTTTGGTAGAAAATGATTTCAGAAGCCATAAAAAGTTAAAAATTGAATTTTAATAAACAATTTTTACTAATTTGGTAAAATAATTTTTTTTTAGTCTTGAACTTGACTAGCTCTGGTAGAAAACCACCTTAAACAGATTTTTTTAATTTTTCCAAAAATCGAAGCAATTCACTAAAAGTTTTATAATCTTACCTGTCAATTAAATTTTAAAATTTTATGCTCGCGTCTAGTTCAAGAATAAAAGGGGTATGCATGCAACCAACTCAAGGTAAAAACTGAGGTCTACTTTTAAAAATTTTCCGAGTCTAAGAAAATTTCAGCTCTATCGATTTTTGAGCCTTTCTTAGTTTTAAAAAACGCCAACTCAAGGACAATGAAAATTGAAAAGTTTATTGATTTCACGGTACTTTTCGAACATATTGACATTTTTCATCGATAAAATACAAAAAAATTTTAATTATTCTATCCATAAATTATAATATTTCTATTAATCTTTGGGAGGGTTCAGAAATTATTAATAAACTGATCTTTTAAGTATTTAATAAAGTCATTATGCCCGCAAAGTAACATTATTCTTGTACAGTCTTTTTATTTACTAGTCTCTCTCAGCGTGCAAGCGCGCGCAATTGTGTTACATTATCTAAAACCAATTTTTTCAAAGCTTCATCTAAACTAACCTAAATAAATTATATATACCTTTTACGTTTGCCGCAACGTTCAGAGTTTATTTTAACTTTCGTGGTTATAAATTCATTGGTTTTGTTTATATACTAATAATTATTATTTTCACCATTTTAATCGGAAAATTTCAAACACTTGATTAAATAATTATTTTTTATCAAATTTATTCTCTAAATGTTTTAACTTAATTGTAATATAAAAATTAAAAATAAAAATTCAAATTTTAAATTTTGTTCTTCAACCAATCAAATCACGAATAAATTGCTAACATTCTTTTTGGGTTCTCTCTTTTATCTTAGGGTCTTAAGATTGAATAATTTTTTAATTGATAAAATCATATACTTCTCTATTCATTGTTAAAAAAGAACTAAAATACCTTCCAAAGTTTTATTTGAATGATTTTATTAGTTTTCCCGCCGTCCTTCAAACAGATTTTTTTAATTTTGTCAAAAATCGAAGCAATTCACTAAAAGTTTTATAATCTTACCTGTCAATTAAATTTTAAAATTTTATGCTCGCGTCTTCAAGAATAAAAGGGGTATGCATGCAACCAACTCAAGGTAAAAACTGAGGTGTATTTTTAAAAAATTTACCCGGCTGGAAATTTTAAGCTCTATCGATTTTTGAACATTTCTTTGTAAAAATAAATAAATAAACTAGCGCGCAAGAAACGAAACTTGAAGGAAGTTTTGTATGGTTTTCGTTACGAATATATTTTCTAAAAATCGAACTTTTTCTTCTTTTTGACAAAGTGAAAAATTTTTTAAAAATATGTGAATACAAAAATTTATTGATGATATATAAAATTTATTGCATTGCAAAAGGAAATTATAATTGAAAAATTTTAAATAATTCGATTTTATTTGAGTAAAATTTTAAACTGGTGGTGAAAAAAAACAACTTTAATATTTTAAATTAATACATCAAAATTTATTATTGGTCAACTCGCGGACATCTACGAATCAATTGTTACATTGGTTTTCAAATAATCAACTCATCACACACATGAGTTCAATCTTATTAGGATGTTCTGAAAAACTCGACGTTAGGCGTCGCTAGTGTAAACTTGACTCGGCTCCCAGCAGTTTTGCATGGGAGCTGACGTATGACTGTGTGTATCGGTGAGAGATTCCACACGAACACACACACTGATACATCTGTTCCCATGCAAAACTGCTGGGAGCCGAGTCAAGTTTACACTAGCGACGCCTAACGTTGAAATTTTCAGAACATCCTAATATTTTGAAAATCTTGATCTCTTTGAAAATTGTGGACTACAATATTTTGCACAATAGGTAAATTTTTTTCAAAACAATAATTATTCATTAAAACACATTTAAATCATTACAATAACATGTTTACAATTAATAAGACGAACGAGGACTCATCGTGATAAATACAATTATAGTTAACATCATAACTCTTTTTAACTTGACGGTTCTCATTTATTAACTTCTTGCGCCTTTCACATTGGTCTTATACAATAATTAAATCAACAAATGAATTTGAAATTAATTGTTCACGATTGATTTTAAGCTCATTGATTGTGAGTCAAAAAATTCGAATTTACCGTATAGAAGGAAATTATTCGATCCAAAGTAGTTTTTTTATTTGATCGATGGCTTCTTTTTCTTCTGAAGTTGTTTATGCATTTAAATTATGTTCAGATTCTTCAGTTTCTTTTTATTCATATTTCTCTTACCCCATCCAATGGGTTTTTGTTCCTGTCAAAATATAACATATCTTTCTTTTAACAGACTCAAATTGAATTGTCAAATATTCTTTTAATTCTAGATAGACTTAAAAGTCAAATCAAAGCAAAAATTGAAAAAAAAAAAATAAATCATAAGTGGATTACGTCAAAATAAGTCAGTAATACCTGATTTAAAAATCTTTTAAAATTTCTGCTCACAAACATCTTCAACATTTCCAAGATGAATATCATGGTTGAGAGAACAAATCCAAAGCAAGAAATAGCCCACAACGACCCAGCATGTATCTCATCACCACCAAGTGCAACCTGAGGTTGTTCTTTACTACCTATGATAGACGCGTGGATTTTTGTCCAGTAAGGCTCTAACTTGTTCCAACTTCGTTTCTTTGACTCTTCGCATGATTTCGAGAAATTTATCAGGGTATGGACAATCAGGAGAAAACAAATAAAAAGATCCATCAATCGACAACAAAGGTGGTTGGGCTATTTTCATCAAAGCTGATCCATTTTTTTTACGGTGCTTTGATACCAAAATTTCCGCTATTCTGTCAACTTCAATGCAAGCTACGTCTTTCCATTCCATCAGCTCGTGTACACACACTTCATCCCCTTCGACGTATTTTGTTCTCTGGATTATACTTGAAAGATGTGGATCTCTGTAACCAAGATGTTTGAAGCCTTTGACATTCGTGTAGAACTTGAAATTTGAATCGTTCAAATCTTTGTAGGTCTCAAAAGGTACTTCTTTGTGTTCAACTTGGAACAAAAGTAAATCAGCGTAAAAATCGTTCATCATTTTGACAGACGCAAAAATAAAAGTGAAGAGTATTATTTTATGGGATAGTCTCTTCGGCCTGTAGTCAATCGATTGAGTCAGAAGAAGCCAAAGTGCGTCTGAAGTTTTGAGTTGTCGATCTTGAGTTTTAAAGAGTTTGAGCGTGTGAAAAAAGGATAAAATTACTCCAGCTGTGGTTACAATAACGTAAAATATTTGAAAAGACATGCTCAGACGATATTTGCACAGAATTGGAACAATCGCAACGATCGTGTAAGAAGTTGAGTCCGATGGTATGTATTGATTTCCACTGTACTGAGCAGGAGTCATGGGTCTAGCATACGCGTCTAAATTTTGTATTTCAAAAAAGTCGTCAAAAATACGTGCCTGTTCGGATACTTTTTTTCTCAACGTTTTGAAATTCAATATTTCAGCTATGAAATCCATTATGAACTCACCGAATTGGTTGATTTTAACTCTACCATTAGGTTCTCTGATCTGCTCCGTGAAAAATAAAGTCTCTAAATCTGCAACCAAGAATGGATATTTGTACGCGTCTTTCAGTTTGTCAGAAAATACTTTGGTTTTTCTATCCAGTTTTTTTTTTATGAATAATATCCATAAATAGATTATAGTAATAAAGCTTAGGAGTTTCATTGTTTTCAATGTCGGTTGTGATGATGGAAAAATATAAAAATCCATCATCCCAAGTGAATGTAAACATCCGTTTGAGCTCGATTTCCACGTCAGTTTCATCAGAGACTTCAGCTTTGTTTAAATAAATGACAAGAAACTTGGGATTTTTTTCACCAGCTGATTGCTGCAGCGCCAAAAACCGTACGAACCATCCGATTTCATCAAGGTCCCTTGGGTAAAATATCACCAATGAATTTTAAATGTTTTTAATGAATCTTTTGGGTCTTGAGTAACTTTCAAACACTTCATCGCTACCACTAAATGTATACAAAGTTTTGGGTAGTTTTGAAATTTCTGAATTTTCAGGTAAGTAAGAATTTTTCAAGAGAGATTTTGATATAAAAATAAAGCTTTCGTAAGGATTAATTTTTTGTACTTGATCAAAAAGCATTAAATTTGTTTTTTTACAAGAAATTATGTTACTCGATAACATCGTCAGTAGAGTGAAAAATAAAAGTTTATTTGCAAAATGCATTTTTTCAACCATCAATGAATCGATCGAGAAACTGTGAAAAGCAGCGACTCATTAAAAAATATTTTGCTTTAGAAAATTGATAGTTTGATTAATATTCTAAGTGACAAGCTAGAAACTTGACCATCTTACCTATTGCCAATGAACTTTATGAATTTTGTTTTTTCCAAGAAGGTTCGAGTGTTTGCTTGCAACTGCCTTCAAGCAAAAACTTACGAGTATTTTAAAACATTTTGCCTGACTAAGAAAATTCTAGCTCCATCGGTTTTTTCACATTCTTGTATAAAAAAAACTTGTACAGAAAGAAGAAAATCAATTTTAAAGAACTTCAATGTATGTTTTGCAGAAAATATACTTCATTTATTTTTTTCTGGTCGATTCTATCTTTATGAAGGATATAAGAAGGTAATAAGCTTTTAATGAATTAAAAAAAAAAAAAAAAAAATTATCCTCGTTAACAGAACAATAACTATATTGTAACTATACATATAGAATTCTTACAAAGAAAATGATTTTTTCGGTATGATCACTCATGTTCTGAATAAAACCTTAACTCACAAAATCCAGTATGAAATAATTTTCTCTAAAATTTGATGAGAGTAATTGAACGAGAGTAAGTAGTCAAAACTAAGTTTTTTAATCCATTTATTTATCAACAGTCAATTTAAAATAGCAATACAATCAATATTAAACAACAATTGAACATTTATGTAAGTTGACGCTGTGGTTAGATATTTTGTATTTTTGCTTAACATTTCCAGTGCAAATATTTTTTAGAATATTGATTTAGAGAGACTTTAATTTATAAAAAAATTCTCCAATACTAGCTATCAATATTAACTCTGGTGCCCATAACATTTCAATTATCGAAAAATTCAGCCGACCTACTAATACTCACATAAATTCTACCGAAGTAACAAACAGTGCAAAAAAACATGCGTTTTATTGCCATATTATTAATTCAAGGGACTCTAGTTTTTTAATTAAAAAATGATACATTCAAACACGATTTGAGAACATTCAACTAATTCTACTAAAAGTCTTCCACACACTAAATCCAAAACTTCTTCGAAATAATGGACCTACGAGTAAGTGTTGTATTGATGTTTCGGTTGACGTATTTCATAGAAACTCAACCTTTTTATTTTTTGTTGCTATAGTCACCAACTGAAGATATCAAAAAAATTGACTGAGAGTATTACAAAAACTGTTGAACTTTTATAGAAGTTTATTGGAAAACAAAAAAAAACATCGACAATCCATTTCTTGGATTTCACGCTGTGGTTAAATAATTAAAGTGTTAAATATTTGCGAGAGTTAGATATTTCGATAAAAGTCTTCAAATCATGCTAAATCCAAAACCTGTAAATTATCAACGCTAAATTATATATAGAAATTTTTGAACTTTACGTTTCTACAATACCAGAAATTATGTTGCACTCACCAGAAATCTAATGTTACATCAAATAATTCGAATGTGCCATAACAAATAAATTATTCGATTCGAACCAGAGTTGGGCAAGTATCCGAAGTTGAAATTTCGGATACTTTTGGGCTTTCGAAAAGTATCCGAAAAAAGTATCTTCGGATACTTTTCAATTTTTAAAAGTATCCGAAAAAAGTATCTTCGGATACAAGATAAATTTCATGAAAGTATCTTCAGATACAAGATACATTTCAAAAGTATCCGAAAAAAGTATCTTCGGATACTTTTCAATTTTTTGAAAAAGTATCTTTGGATACTTTTTTTTTTTGAAAAAGTATCTTCGGATACTTTTCAATTTTTTGAAAAAGTATCTTCGGATACTTTTTAAGTTTAAAAAGTATCCGAAAAAAGTATCTTCGGATACTTTCATAATCTAAATATATCCGAACATACTTTTTGTGTCATAAAAATTTTATACAGTTAAAAAATTTAACTTTTTTTACTAATGAGTCCAATAACCAAAATCAAATAAAAAAATAAATAAAATTATTAAAAACGTGATCGGAAATTGTTGGGGACGCTCGAACGGATTCTAAGGATTATAAAAGGATTGAAAATACTTCATTGCATATATTTTTTTGCAAAAAAAAAAAAAATTACTATTTGAACCAACTCTTGAATTCAATCACCGTGCTTCGTTTCAATAATTTAGTCGCGCAACTTGTTCACACGTTAATACAAGAGTTGTTACGACAAATTTTTTGTTTAAACCGGTCTCAATTCAAAGTTTTTTATATCTTTATTTTATATTTGAATTTTATTATTTTAGAAATGATTTACAAATTTGTCTCGCAACAACTCTTGTATAAGTTTCGTGACTAAATAATGGAAACATATTTACGTATTTAACAGAAGCTGATTGTAGTGAAGCACGGTGATTGAATTCAAGAGTTGGTTCAAAAAGTAATTTTTTTTTTGTTTTGCAAAAAAATATATGCAATTAAGTATTTTAAATCCTTTTAAAATCCTTAGCATCTGTTCGAGCGTCCCCAACAATTTCGGATCACGTTTTTAATAATTTTATTTTTTTTATTATTTTTTTTTATTTGATTTTGGTTATTGGACTCATTAGTAAAAAAAGTTAAATTTTTTAACTGTATAAAATTTTTATGACACAAAAAGTATGTTCGGATATATTTCGATATAATCGAAATATATCCGAATAATCGAATAATATATATATAATCGATCGATATAATCGAAATATATCCGAAAGTTTAAAAAGTATCCGAAGATACTTTTTCAAAAAAAAAAAGTATCCGAAGATACTTTTTTCGGATACTTTTGAAATGCATCTTATATCTGAAGATACTTTCATGAAATTTATCTTGTATCCGAAGATACTTTTTTCGGATACTTTTAAAAATTGAAAAGTATCCGAAGATACTTTTTTCGGATACTTTTGAAATGTATCTTATATCTGAAGATACTTTCATGAAATTTATCTTGTATCCGAAGATACTTTTTTCGGATACTTTTAAAAATTGAAAAGTATCCTAAGATACTTTTTTCGGATACTTTTCGAAAGCCCAAAAGTATCCGAAATTTCAACTTCGGATACTTGCCCAACTCTGATTCGAACTAGTTTTTTTATTTGATCTTTGTATTTGTTTTGATGGTTTCTTTTTCTTCTGAAGTTGTTTATGCAGTTTGATGATGTTCAGATATATATTTTTTTTTTATTCAGATTTCTCTTGCCCCATCCAATGGGTTTTTGTTCCTGTAAAAATTTAATACTTCAATTATTTTTCATAAACTTCATCGTAACAATCAAGAAATGTATTATTTTGATTTTAGCAGCCTCAGCAGACAGATATTGAATAAAATTTGAAAAAATTTACAAAATCAGTGGTTAAAGTAAACTAAAGCCACATTGAATAAACAATCTAATTTAATCTTAAAGTTGAGATAAGTTTTCGGAACCTGGTACATAAATCACGAGGCATTTGGGCATTTTATCAGCTGAATATTGTAGTATCACCAAAAAGTAAATGAACCATTCAATGTCGTGATAGTAACTCGTGTAAAATACAACTGATGAATGTGTAGTATTTTTAAAAAAATTAGTTGAATGATTGTAATTTAATTTATTTCTATAATCGAAGGTATAAAGAAGATGTGGTGATTTTGAAATAGTTGAAATTTTGGAAAAGTAAGAATGATTAGCCACACTTTTGGATATAAAAATAGTGTTTTCATAGGGATCAGCTTTTTGTACGAGCTCTTGGAGAATCAAATTACTTTTGTTACATGAAACGAGATGGCTCAGTAAAATCACCATCACCAAGGAGAAAAATGAAACCATTTTTGCTCCACTCATTTTTCGACGATCAGTGTTGACCTACAGAGAATTTTTAATGAAATTGTGGGCAAATTGATGATGATTCAACTGAACACTTTTAAATTCAAACTATCTTACCTGAATGCAAATACAATTGAACAGGTCTCAAAGAAAACAGCAAGTCTTCGAGCAGCCAAAGCCAGGTAAAAACTGATAAGTATTTTTGAAAAGGCTTGCCCGGATAAGAAAGTCCTATAGCTCCACCGATTTTAGACAACGTCGTTGTTTAGAAAAAACTTCCATGAAAGAAGGGAAATATTTCAAGGTAACTTTATCTTATTTTTTTGTTGCTACTGTCATACTTTTAAAGCATACGATAATATTGATGAACGTCAAAGTCTAAAACGAACCACCTCAGGCTCTAATTTTTAAAGCCCATATCAAATTCAAAAAAAGCTCTCAGGGCTTAGGCAAATCCTCGGATCGTTGGCATAAAACTTAGGGTAGGTCGATTATGCAAATCTTGCTTATGGAAGCGCAACAGATGCCAAGCTCGCGTCACCCCAGTCCCCCACGATACATTGTTTAGAATCCAGCGAGTACAAATTCCTTCGCGTCTGTCGGACTGTCTCGGTGATCCCTGGCTCCTGGAATAACTTAGTTTTTTTCAGAGGTGTCTCTATATCGTCGTTGCTGCTGTTCTGTTTGGAATTTTGAAGGATATAACTCGTCACTTTGTTCACTTGGAATGATTCATTACGAGAAAGAGATATTTTTGTAAAAATAATGTATCAAGTAGGAATATAGATGATTGTTAAAGATTATTTGTTGTTTGCAATAATGAACTGGTTGTTAAATTAATAAAGATTTGGTTGATGTATGACGTTTCCCGAATATGCCATAGTTTTCCTGATATTATTATTACAAGAATACTGCGAGTGTAAAAATATCTTGTCATGGTTGCATCAATATTCGTGTATTTTTGTACAATATTTATGGAATTATTGTCATCTGCTATCTCATTAAGACAAATAAAAATATGTTACTCAATTAGAGCGTAAAGTTGTAGAATTTATCTTATTTATTGATACTTGAGACGTAAATGTACAACTTTACGCTCTAATTGAGTAACATATTATTACTTCATTATTAATACAATATTGAAAAAATTATTTTATTTTTGTAATATGGTGACACCTTACCATTACAGAAATGTTTTTAAGCTTTTAAAAAAGTACAATTAATCTTACAATCACAGTAACGAACAAATTTCAAAGCTATAAAAACCGTTATGTCAAAAAAGTTTTTCTTAATATTATTCCTGTTTTCTTCGAAATTTAAAAGTTACAAAATTGCGATTATGTATAATAAATAATGAGGCAAATTGTAGGTGACACTACAGATATAAATGAATGAAATTTTGATATCATTTACTGTTATAAAAACAAAATGTAAACTAAATTTTTCAAAGCACAAGGCTCACTTAAAAATTCACAGAAATAATCCAGTATCGTAACATTAACACTGTAACAAACAGTTTCCGTACCATCAAATTTTCCAACATCACCCTCCACCCCAAAAAAACGAACTGAAAAAAAAGGTGTTATCAAGGATTACCAACCCCATTCTATTTCCGCAAAAGCAGCCCAGGCAATAATCGTTTCAGCCTGCAGCAGCACCGCAACTTGGAAATAAAAAGAGGGCTCGTGTTCCAGGGTAACTTAATTGGCCATCAAAAGTCATCTCGGGCCCTAATTATCCCGAAATCCCCCGTGTACGCATTACGCATAGGGTTTCAATGAGGATCTCCGGAGTGTGAGATATTTTATGTACCGAGCTGGGGGAGAAGAAATTCAATCACCTTATGGTAAAACAGCGAGGATGGATAGAGTGTCGTAGATCGGGTGCTGCTACCTTCCATCGATTTTGTATTTCAATACACTTGCACCCTGATATAGTCATCTATGGGGGGTCTAGTCGATAAGTTTTAGATTTAAAGTGGATACCTTTTTTTATGATAAGCAGACGATTTTCTGTAACCTGTCTATCGAGGTGATAAATTTTATTGAGGAATTGAATTGAATCCTTAAAATCACAAGAATTATCTAATAAATCTAATAAATTTTAGAAGTTTGAATGTTACTTTCATAGCTTGAGGTAGAAAGCGAGGTGGTACAACAAAGATTTTTACACGGGCATTAGAGTAGGATGAGGATGAATTTTATCAACAAAGTATCAAGATTACATAATGACCAATAAGATTTCAAAAAAAAAAATCACATCGAGCAATGAAATACAGTTTTACTGTAAAAAAAACCTTGTACAGAGTTTTTTTTTTCGACGATAGTGGCGCCATCTTCTGAGTCACTTAACCTACATTACACTTTGAAAATAAAACAGGTAAAAGTTACGACTTGGTGGATATGCACTTTGTATCACCTTCGAGGCACTCAACCACTTAACTTAGCCGTAGCCTGAATTTGCCTAAAACCACAAACTTACGTTTTTGCTACATATTTAATGACGTGGCATGAGATGAACATACTAAATTATGTTTGGTCACTCTAACCTCAAAATCAGATCTTTGATTATTATTTCCGGTTACTTGTACTATGAAATAGTATACTTCATCATCCATACTTTAAAATACTATTAACACATTGTGTACATTTAATGTGCTTCGCAAACATGAGTTTGGTTGCTGAACATGTGGCGCCCTCTGGCAACTTTTATTTTAATATGTAAGCTCTTGTGAGAAAAAACCATCGAAAAAGCTCGTGCAAGTTTCTCTTCCGACTCAGACATGTTTTACACTCAGGCAAAACAAAAAAGGCCCTTTTTGATCCTTACGCATAACTCATTTATTACCTGTTGCAAATTTTACAAGTCCCGGAATACTTTGAAAATATTTTGAGACCACGAATAATATAATAATGCTTTCTTTTCAAAGTAACAAGCTACTTTTTATTTGAACTTATGTCAAAAAAAAAAAAAATTTTTTCAAGCTTTCAGTTTAAACAAGTCGATCTGTGTAATTAGTTCTCAGAGTATCGTACAATACAGAACCGATGGAAAAATGTGAGATTTTAAAAATTACAAGCTTTATTTGCAAATTATTTTTCGTCCAAAAAAAAAAGGATTTTTCCGGGGGGTTAGGTGGCGACTGGGCGCGAAATTTAAAGTTTGACAGTTATTATTAGTTCGGCCGGTGTCTGATCGCGTCACCCCTCGCAGTAAGACTGTCTTATCTTCTCGGTGGCGTCGAGCTTGCCGTCGAGGTTGCCGTGCACCAAGTCAAAAAGTCATTAAAGTATTTTCGTGTTGTAGCCAAGGTAGCAGGTGGCTCGCTCGACTTGAATAATTGTATTACGACCAACTCCTCCGCTTATTATTTATGCATTAAAAGGACGACTTTTCTTACCTTTTTTTTTTTTCTTTTCTTTTGTAATGAGATTTTAGATACCACCGGGGTTTTGATAGGCTTTACCGGCTTTAAATTAGATGGAAAATTAATTTTGAAGTTTATTTATTCCGTCGTATTGGGATTAAATTGTCATGAATATTATTTTTTCACTGTAAACTTTTATTTTCTTTTAAAAAAAAATTCTACCTTTAAGGAACTAATTTTACCACTTTTAAAAAACTATAATTTTTTTGTGAAATTTTTTTACCGAATTGACTTATAATTTAGATGGAAATAATTGTTGAATTTTTTCTTTTTTTTTTTTTTTTAAGTTTTAAACAAACAATGATTATTGAAAACAAAAAATTAAGTATTGTCAGAAAAATACAAGAAATTTTTTAATTATAATTATTTTTTTAATGATAAATAATGATTTTTTTACAATTCTCCGTGTAATTTTTAATGAAACACTAGACGTTTAAATAAAAATTATTGAATTTTCAATAAGACTTTCTTAAATTTTAGACATTTTTAGATTAAAAAAATAAATAAAAAAAATGACATGATTTTCACTCTAAAAATTTGTATTGAAAATTCAGTATTGTTGGTGAAAACAAATTTTTAGAAGTTAATTCAATAAACATTATTTTTGTAAAATGGTATTTTGATACATATAATTTTCATTTTAATTTCCTTCAATATCGAATAACCATAATTTGTTCAGTGCAGCAAAGGTCATTAAACTTTTTATTTTCGATATGGAAGTTAAATTTTTATGACGAGTTATTAATGCGAAATGATATCGTTCATTCAAAATGGATCATAAAACTCGTCTTTACGACTATTGAGCTACAATTTATTTCGATTTTTTTTTAAAAACAGCTTCATAAAACCAAACGATTGATTTTCAAAATTTATTCCATCAATTTTTATTCAAAAATAAAAGACAATTTTTATGAGCTATGATTATTAGCTCCTTTCATCTAGAAAATGATATAAGCATTACCGAATTAATGATGTAGCATCACAATTTTAATTATCTTGTTATAAACGCTTTTACTTTATTGTAAGTTTATGACTGAGATTTCATTTTTTTAGACGGAATTATTGCTCTTACTTACAACTTTTATAATTGCCGTGTTAAAAATAGTTATTTATAGATTTTAAGTTTTATATCAAATTAATGTTTATTCAGAATGAGAGTAATTTTGAGCTGTAATTTATGAGTTTAAATTTTTTTAATGTAGTTTGGCGTGGAAAGTTATAACAAACTTGTAGTTTTTTTGAGAAACGACCGTCACTTAATAATTATTAAAAAAAAGAGTATAAAAACGACAGTTGAGTATCAAATTCTTTGTAGTTTTTAAAGACTGTACGCACTAGTAAGTATAAAATATCACATCATATAACTAAAATAAATTTAAATATTATTAAATAATATTATTGAATTTTTTTATGATAATTATAACAAAAATTTAGAAAAAAATATTGTTTAAAATTATTAAACTAAACCACAGGGATGGTCAACATAACGAAACGAAAATTTTTTTTCTTTAACTTGATACAAATTTATAAATATTTCTAATTCAATAATTTAACTAGAAATATGGCTTTTCTAAAGAATGTAATGAAAATTAAAATCTAATTAATCTTAATTTTATTGTATCCAATTATTAAAAAGCTTGCTAGTAACTTACAATTTGTTGACTCCAAAATTAAGTTACAGCAAAACCAAGATGATATCAAAGGCGTTTATTATGGCGGTTCTGTTGTTCATTGGAATATCAGCGCTTCCTCAGTACGAGGTTCGTGAAGTTATTCACGATGACTTACCTGCACCAATCTACGGTCCATTCGTAACGCAGCCAACAAAATCGCCAAACACTTACAACATTTTCGACCCTGAAAATCATCTTACCGGTCAGTTTCCCAACTGACGCGTTTAGTTTATTATGACAGATTTTAGGTTCAAAACTTGATAATAAATAAATATGTGTTATACAGTTATCACTTTTATTAACTCCTAAAGAAATACAAATTTAATGACGTTTTAATAATTCTACGGCTTTTGGAATCAAACTAATTTCTTTGGATCAGCCCTTATGGTAGTTATTAAAAAAGAAATCCTGAAAAACCAAAAGTCAACCTTTGGTTTGCTTGGGATTATTTCGATTTCAAAAGTGTGAGTCTACTTTCCACGGTAATAAAAATTTTCATTCATCTCGTTCTTGTAATTTCAGGAAAATTGTAGCTTGGCTAGGGACGCATCCTGGATTTCCTACAAAAGATCATTGTTCCAACATATCGGAGTCCATTCCTCTTTGAAAGGAAAAATACAAAATCTCAAAGTACCCTAACTTTTTTGGATCATCTGTACCCAAACCAACTAAAGTTTTTTACAGGATACGGCGACATAAAATTGTATCGCGATCACAGTAATCCAGAGGCCAAAGTAGATACGTCAATAAAAGCTTTTAACTCGAGCCTTACACTTGAAAAAGCTTACAAGGGAGATTTGTTTTTTTGGGCTCGATCTCCTGTGCCTGGTGATCAGATAAAATTTGAATTCATTCTCTCGATTTACATAAAAAGGTATTTTTTTGAAATTAATGATTGTAGCTGAAAAGAAAATTACTATTTTTTTTTGGAAGATTTTTGTTCAAAAGCGGTAACGTTGAGTTCCCATCGGATAAATTTTACAACGCGACGGTCAAAGTCTTGTCTGAAGTTGCTGATTTTGTAGCCATGAATAGTAGTCGTGTTACTAAAGACGGTTACGTTGTAATAGGTGAATTTGATTTTTTTGGAGTTTCCAAAAGCATGGTCGACAAAAAATTCGGAAAAATCGCTGCTGTGCGCTTACACGTACACAGTAGAAGTCAAAACTGGATTATACTATCCGAATTGTAAGTGACAATATTGTGCTTTGCATGGTCAAAGACTATTGAAAAATTTTCTTGTTCTGTTTTTTAGATTATTATCGAGGAGTTAAATAAAAAAAAAATCAATCATTTATTGAATTCATTTCGGGTGAACATCATCGAAAATAAAATCGACGGGTGATACGAAAAAGGGCACTTCAGAAAAATTAGCAAAGTAAAAATTAACAACGTGGGCCAGCCACGTAAAAAATAACACGAGCGATTTCATCATTATTTAATAAAACAAGTTATCAAAATAATGAAAAAATCGTTCGTGTTATTTTTTACGTGGCTCGCTTACATTGTTAATTTTTACTTTGCTAATTTTGCTGAAGTGCCCTTTTTCGTATCACCCGTCGAAATCATTTATAATGATATTTCCAAATTCTGCAGTGCACAGCCCTTTGTCTTAAAATTTTCCCATATAAAAAGAAACAGTTACAAGCAGAGAAGAAATTTTCAGTAAAATCGATCGCGTCCCCACAATAAGAAGAAGAAAAAAAGCCATCTCATAACAAGGTTATCGGGTGCAATAGCGATAGCTATTTTTCCGGGCAATATCCACCGGGTAAGGCACTTTTCTACCCGGAAAATCGTTAAAAATAGAGAAGACAAAAACAAGCTCCTTCCCCGGAAGATTATTAAAAGAAAATCAAAGGAAGAAACAACAACAATACTTTTATCGCCGAGCGAGAGAGAGAGAGATGGAAATACTCCTCGGGAGAAACTCCGTATGCATAACAATGAGCCGGATTCCGTCATCTCTTCTTCTTCTTCTTCTTGTTCGCATCCATCCACCTGCCAGCCAGCCAGGCTGCCTGCTTCGATATACATATATATTAGGGGAAGGGGGAGGTGTTATAATTTGCATGTAGCGGCTCGTCCTGGGTATTAGTCTAAATGCTTAGGAGGGCTTGGCTGTGTCGATGCTGATTGGATCCTCCTCCGGTATGATTCAATTATATTCGCTAGATTATTGTTGCTACTACGCCGTCTCTACATATAGATTATTCAATTTTCTGGGGTACTGCACTTTGTTGTATTATTCTGTCCTTGGCTTGGATCTGGAAATAATTTAAGTTTGTTAACTCCAATATTTTGCTTATTTCATTGATTGATAATGCAACTTTACTGTGTTTTGCAAGGAAAACTAACAGTTCTACTTTACCGACTGATGGTAATGTGTATCTGCAGTTTTTTACGGATCTGACGTAAAAATTCTACTTCAGTATTCATTCTGTCATTGGTTTAGACCTAGTAACATAAAGGAAATAAAAATATATTTGATTGAAGAGTTACTTCTTTGATCAAAAATAATCATAAGCTTTTTAGGCTCCCAGAAAAGAAATTTTTTGTCGATTTATTCGATAACCCTTTATATTTTTTAATTGTATAATAGCCTACGTTATGTGACACTTGAGAGGTTTGAAATACTTTCCAATATTTGATTGTTTTGGAAAATATTTATGAATTATTTTTGGAGGTAAATTTTTTAAAATTGTTTAAGGCCGTATTGAATTTATCAATATTCAGGAATAAGACTACTATTATATGAAAAAAAAAATTCTTTCTCATCAAACTTCATTCAGTTACAAAAAAAATCTTTACCTTCGAAGGGGGTTCAATTAACCGCGACTAAATTTTGGCAAAGCCAACAGTGTTTCAATGTAGCGCGATACTTACAAGTCGTAGCTGCAGACATAACTTTGAAACGACACACTCCGCCTCTTATTCATCCTTCCGTTTTATGCCCGGGCTTCGCTTCCCAGACTCGCAGTCATAGAGCTAAGAACTCCCTCCGCACGCTACTTCCTATAAGGCCAATATATATAGACGTAAAAGCGACGCGACCTTGCATACGTAATAACTCGGTATTTCGCGCCCGTAAACCCGCCCACTGTCTCTCTCTCAGAGAAAATCCTACAAATCTCTCTTATTTGGGTATAAATAACCGCGAGACTTTTTTCCCGGGTTTCGAGATAGTCCGAGGGGAACAAAACAGGCCAATATCAGCTGGCTAATGAGGAGGAGTAAGCGTCTATTCTCTTCCGCTGTTAAACTTACCTAGCCCCCTGGCTTATCGGCCTTCCTCTTGGCTAAACACATCCCGGAGTCCGAACTGCGCTATCTACTCCCGGATGTGGTGCACTTGAGCTTTTTGGGAGCTAATAAGATTAGAACACACGACTTGCAAGCCACTTGCTTACATAAAGGCCTGGATAAGTTATTAGCTCTTTGAGGTACTCTATATGCAATTATTGCAGGTGAAAACTAACCACAGGCTTCTTACTTCGGTTGAGTAAAAAAAAAGGTCTTGGGGTATTTTTCTATATCATACTGAGAAAATATTGTGAATTTGTCAATAAAATTGATTTGATTTACCAAAAATTGCTTTAAAAATCCTATTTCAACCACTAAAAGCAGTCGATTTTTTATGAGGGATCGTTAAATTACAAAAAATTGATTTTATTATCAGTCGGTAAAGTAGAACTGTAACTAACATTTGTCAGATACTAATAAAATTCTTGCTAATCAATTAGTACTAAATTTATCAATGAAAGAAAATTATTTTAAAGATATTCTACTGGTATTTGATGAACATAACATTTAGTAATCAAGATAGACTGTTGAAACATTTTGATTAATCTAAAGCTGAAAATTAACCAACTCAAAAATCTAACATACTGTGTAATTTTTTAATGCAGAATAGAAAAGATGACGAATTTTCTGTAATACTTTCATAATTAAAACTTTCGATTTTAATGTTACAACTGTAACATAGTATGCTTTAAATAAAAAAAAAAAAAAATTCTCGAATCTTTGACTAATCTGTGCCTGAGCAAACTTAGCACTCGAATATTTGAAATTAAAAGCGGGTAACGAGCCCGCCTTTGAAGTACTCGGATTACATTGTAAATCTTAGCACGTTAGCCACCAGGAGCACACTTGTGCAAAGCGGCATGCAATTGTGCTTGCAAGAGCGTTAAGCTCGTCTCCGCACAGAAGAGACGCGCCGTTACAGGTGCAGCCCGGATTCGCGCGGTTATACGGTCCGCTTGCGGTCGCGTTATACCCGTATGCAGTCCTCAAGTTTGTCGTCTCGGGCCTGCATGTTTAATCGCTCGAACTTAGTTGCCGGTATCCAGACGAAAAAAAAAAAAAAAATTACTGATCCGTGATTGGAAATACTTATCGCGGGAGGGAAGAAAAAAGTCGCTTCCGGTTTGTGACTTTTGTCGGCGTCCGTCGGTTGTCAAAGAAGCCTTTGATGGCGGGGGCGTCAAAGCGAATAGTCCGAACCGAAGCGACGGCCGTATCGGTCTTATCAATTTCCAAAGCAAACTCGATCGATGCAAATCGGGCATTATCCTGCAAGGAAATGGAAAAAATGATAAATCAGGCTGGATTTTATTTATCTCAAAAGTGTCATCTTAAGTTGACCATTGATCTGAGAATGGTTTTAAATTATTAATTATGTAACATAAATAAATTTATATATTTTAGACCTAGTAGTAGCAAGGATAACTTGTCGAAACGTTGGCAACTGCAAATTTGAGTTTTATTATACTCACAATGTTAATAAAAAAAAAAAAAAAGCAAGTACGTACAAATTAAAACGAAGAGAAATAAAAAAAAGGAAACAAGAGCATTGCCATCCCCAAAGTGAATAAAGCACTCGGCATCGATCACCCGTCCGTCGGTCCATTGGTAGAAGTGAATAAAAAAAAAGAGAAGAAAAGGTTAAAAATTAGCAGCTTCGTACAGTCGTGTCACAGAGGAGGGAAGAGCATGGAGCAGAAGGAGAGGAAACGAAATCATTAGGAGGGATTATTCGAGGCGCGGGCTTTAACGGTTCGATTTGCAGGGACAATTCCGGCGAGGGACCAGAGTATTCCATTAGCGACTCGATTTTACGCGTTTAATACTAAGACTACCAACTGCACTTGCCTATTTTCATAGGGAACTCGCTCACTCGATTAAACTTTTTATTTTTTAAACTTAATAAATACATCATTTTTGGGATTTACTTTCTGGGTCATGCTTTAATAAGTTCATTTTCTTACGAAACTTTTGAACTAATGTTGAATATTTTTCCAAAAAGGCAAATTTATGTGTCAAGATTTGGTAACATATGGTGATTTTTTTTTTTTTTTTTTTTTTTGAGGTTACGTGCAGTTAATTAGTTAAAATACTAAAAAAACGAATCATCTATGAAAAATTTCAAAAATTAGGTCGCACAGACAAAAATTCTTATTGTTTAACTTAAACAGACAAAGTATTTCAGCTTGGGGTAGATGAAACAATATTTACAGTTTTATTTTATTTTACGAATTTTTTATATGCTTTTAATTATCATTTTCAAATCCTATTTGAAAAAATCCCAGACTTAATCTATATTTCTTACAAGTTAGTTTTAAATACATCCATTTTTTACTACTCAAAAGACAATTTCAAAAATCTTTGCTTAACCCAGAGATAAAAATGATAAAATAACTTTTCAAATTTTTGTATCTTTTTTTTTAATCTATAAATTTTAAAATTAAATGAAACAAAAAGTTTCAAAAAGATTTGTAATTACCGATAAAATTGGCAATTTTTTTTCAACGAATTTTGTTAGAAAATGTTAGAAAGTCGTCTGCTTATAACTATAAAGAGAATGTATTGAGGTTAAAACTGTATACAGAGAAAAATTAATAATTTTTTCTGTTTAGCTGAGGATTGTGAATTTCAAGATAAAAATCATTAAAAAATACAAAATTCGGTCATGTACCTCATTATATCAGCCACTAAGAAAAATGATTTTTTTAATTTGAAAATTTCACCCTGTGTTGATTGGTAGTTCACAATTTTAATTGAAGCTTTCGGTTAATTGATACGCGAATTAAAATTAATTACCCGCATCCGATACTCGATCGTTAACATTTTAATTACAAGCCCCCTCGATCAACAACCGTGAATCACTTAGCCCAGCTCCATTCTGATTTTTTTTTTTTTTTTTTTATTTTACTAGAAGAAGGTACTCGAATTGCCCATTTTTCACAATTTAAAAGGGGCGCGCGCTCGAATTACCAGGGTTTAATCCGCGTAGCGCCGTGTTACTCCACTCCTACTAAATTTTAATGTCTTGAAATTTACGAATAATTTTTGGTTAAAAAATAGAAGAAGCGAAAACTCGAACAGCGAAAGCTTCTTACAGGAAGGAAAAAAACTTGTTTCGAAAGAGTGTCTGAAAAATTTTAAAACCCGGGACGTACGTAGTGGACCCGGTCAGAGGTTGTTCTGCATAAAAGTAAGGAAAGAAGTTTCGCTTTGTAAGTATTAGAGTTTCAGTTGGCAGCAGTGTAACTCTACTTTTTTTTACGCTGTACTCGCCGAATAATGGAAAACTTTCGGAGGAGCGGGAAAAAAGTTTTAGGGAGGTTGAGTATTTTTCATATTGACAATTGATGCAAATGGGAAGCACGAACATTTTTTTTTTTGAATTGCAAGCATGAATTTTTGAAATTTTAATTTTAAAATACATGGTTTATACTTTAAATTTAGTAAAAAAAAAAAATTACAAATTAAAGATTTTGTAGAGAATTTTTTTGATGACTTAATTTGATCACCTGTTTTTGAGGTTAGAAACTTTTGAAAAAATTCAAAATCAATTAGCAGACGATTTTTCATGACCTTTTACTTGCTTTTGATAAGAAATTACTTTTTTTTTGTTGGTTTTATCGAGTAAATGGTTAATATTTGTTTCTTAATTAAATCTTAGAAATCACTGGTATACAAAAAAGTTGTTTAAAAAAAATGACGTGTATAATTTTTAAAGCCTAAGGGTACAATAAACATTGTAACTGCAGCTTTAAAGTAGAAAAAAATTATTTTTCTTCAATAAAGTATCTAGAGTTACATAATAATTAATAGAAACCCACAATAACATAAAAAAGTTCAGAAAATTAAGTAAAAGCAAAAAAGATTTTTTTTCTGCCCTGTTGGCCCTACGATGCCCTTAAATTGTTCGAATTGTTTTCAATAAGTCCAACAGCATCCCTAGACCAAACAGTTGTAGGCATTGTAATTCGATACAAGCATACCGGGAGTAAAGTTGAGCATAGATGTCGCTGCAGTCAGCAGTATAACGCAAAGGCTCTTTTCGCGAATGGTAGGCATAACGAGGGATCCCGAGTCCCGGAATTTGTTTTGTTCCGCAGTGCCAGCTCGTAATTAAGGCTCTATGTGCGCTTCTGATTTAATCTCGTTGCAGGCTCGTACGTATCTGCATACTTCGGCTCGGATTCATCCGAGTTTCGTCCTCGTGTTTGCCTGCTCGCGATGCGTTTGCACCTGGTTCGATTTATCCATTGACTTGTTTGTACCCCTTATTTTTATAATTTATTACTTACTTTGAGGCTTCTTATAAATAATTTATAAAGTTAGACTTATTCCTAAGCAGATTGTCAATCTTCAAATTTAAAAGTGAAACTTAACATGAAAAGTTGAAGAGTCATAATGTAAAAAAATTTTGAAGTATTGTTCACTCTACGATTTTCATAATATAAACCACACAGTGGAATTTTTCTCTTTTGTCTTTTAAAAAAAACCGTTTTAAAATTCTTTTAAACAATCGAATAAACTTTTTAAACAATCTTTACATACTAAGTCTTGTTTAGTCTAAAGTTTGTTAATAAATAATATCTTTGATAGTCTTTGGTTATATTCATAAAAGTTTGAGGGAGAAACTGGTCTTTTATATAAATTAGCTATAAAATTTAATATATATTATAAATTATTATAAATTTTTAATTTTGGTAGGAACAATAACAACTCACAAATATTTTTTATCAGAATAATATAATTGTGGATACATTTTACTCAAGTGCAGACAACACTCAAAAACTCTTTTTACCAATTCAAAGCAATATGTAAGGGCCCACGTGGCCATAATCGGTGCTCACTTTGAATGCTGGAGAGCAGGAATTGGTCACGTTAGGATCGCAGCGCCAAATCTGGTTGTCAGTATCGCGTCTCAGGTACAAATACTTCCCGTAAGCAACTATATCGATGTAGTTGTAGGTTGATTTTTCAAACTTTTGGTACTCGATGTGTGGATCTTTTGAATCAAACAAATATTCTCCAGCTGCTATCCAAAGTGCGTCGAATGCAACCTCGAGTGTTGGCCAGCTAGGGAAATTCGCATACATTTTGCACGATATCTGATCACCCGTTGAACATTCCCACAAAATGGAAATCCATTTTGGAAATCCATTAGGAAGATTGTATTGTTTGAACTGAAAGCTCGAGACTGCGTACAAGAGACCGCTTTTGGGATCGTATTTAAGATCGGAAATCGGCATAGTGTAGGGTTCATCGTTCACATCTTGAATTTGTTTGAATTGGTAATAATCATTACATACGTATGGTTTATCCAGTGAGCAATTCCGTATCTTGTTATTACTGTCTCCCAAATAAATAGATCCATTGATAATGGCCACGTTCAGCAAATCGCCGACATGGAGTGAAAATAATTTTTCCCAACTGTTTTCTTCCACTTCGAAGCTTGAGAGGTTGGTTGAAACCTTAACACGCCACAAAGAACTGTTGGTAGAGTAAGATTTTTTCTCCGTTACGAACAAGTAATCATTGTGGATCGCCAGCCCTGAAACGGCACCATTGAATTCTTTTAGATATCCAGTGATGGCTTGTCTACCAATATCTTTGACAAAAACTTGACTTCCCACCGCGTAGATCATTGTTGGTTCGACCTCTTCTTGACAATTACATTTTAGGACGGTAACTGAGAAGATTAAGCAAAAACTCATCGATGTGACGAACTTCATTTTTCAAAAGAAAGATAGACGTACTTGTAGCTAACTGCAGATCGTCTTACGTTTTGACGAAAAATGAATTTTTTTTTCTGCGTTGATTTGAAAAACAAAGGATGGATTATGTCAGAAAGCTTGAAAATGTGTCAGAGCAAGTCCTATCGATTTTGAAAGCAAAATTTTAAATATTGAAATTTCTTGGCTTACTTATGTCTCACGAATTTCATAAGTTTGTACATGCAATTTATCATACACTCATACCCCACATATCTAAGTTAACATGAATCAATTATTACAAATTTTTATTTTTTTTTTTAATCATTAGGTTACAAATGAGTAATTGCTACATTTTAATGTAAATTTACATTTAAATAAAATTATGCAATTTACATTTAAAAAATAGGTAAATACTCAATTAAATTTTTTTTTTTACATATGAGATTGATTTACCTATAGGACTTTTATAGGTTCTGGTTTATGTCGTGGTTCTATTTAAATCAGAATCATTGAATATATCTTAATGTTGAATTATTAAAAATTTGTTAAGATCGTGAAATCATTTGTTAAGCCATATTTCAACAATATTAATGATTAATTTATGGAGTTTGGTTTTTTTGAACTTGAGGACAAAAAGGAAATACATAAAATCTTTAAAAAATACTTTAAAAAAAGTAATATTTACGGCGATTGGTTTTTTTAAAAGGATTCTAAATAAAAAGTTATACGCTAAATATGATAATTTTTTTTTGAAAATTAATTAATGAAAGAAGTGATATCAAAAAATTTATTACGGAAGATTTTCGGCCGAATTACTTATCATTTAACAATAATTTTCTATACTAAAAGATGATCAAATTATGTTGAATCACCTTACATATACGTAAAGATAATAATTTTTTTAACCTCGTTGATCACAAGTAATAACTTGTGTCCCTCCGACGCAAGCCAAAAGAACGAAATGTACTCCCTGCGCCATCGACCAACGCGCACCCGGCCTACTGCATGCCCTCGCTAGCGCTCGGGCCGCAACATGGCGGCCGGCTACGTGTCGGCCGCTGGCGCTTCGGGAGTACATTTCGTTCTTTTGGCTTTAATCGGAGGAAATCAAGTTATTTTTTGTGATCAACGGACTTTTAAAAAGTGCATATATCCCTCAAGACTAAAGTTTGCTGAGGAGGCCCACGTATTTGCATTTGCAATGACAGCGGGCCTCCACTGCAAACTTTAGTCCCTCTGGGAATAATATACTATTCAATTATAGCACGTACCTGGGAAAATACATGCAAATTGCAGACAACTCAAACACTTTTTGAAATTAAAAATTAAAATATGTTGTTAATAAACACACTGAGCATTCAAAATATAGTTTAAAAAATACAGGTATCAATGCCTTTTTTCGAGATAATTAAGTTCAAAGAATGTTAAATTTTTACAGGTCAAGTATAGCTATACACTGTGATTTAGTTGATTTCTAACTCTATTACAACATATTTTAATTTCAAAAAGTGTTTGAGTCGTCTGAAATTTGCATGTGTTTTCCCATGTATATGCTATAATTGAAAAATTTTTATAAAAACTATAAAAGTCCTATAGATAAATCAATCTCATATGTAAAAAAAAAAAATTTAATTGAGTATTTACCTATTTTCTAAATGTACATTGCATAACTTTATTTTAATGTAAATTTACATTAACATGTAGCAAATACTCATTTGTAACCTAATTAAAAATGATTAAAAAAAACATAAAATTTGTAATAACCCTGCTGTATAGCCATACGTATATTCCACACGTGTGTCACACGTAAAATGGACTTGAGCAAATTTTTTTATCTTTTGCTAAATATTATAACATTATGAAGTCAGGGTGAACTCCGGGTGCACCTGGTGATGATTACGCCTCGGAGATGATTTCCCCAGGAAGTTTTGACTCCGGAAGAATCAGGACGGACACCTGGTGCACCTGGTAATAATAACACCTCGTAGATGATTTTCCCAGGAATTTTTGACTCCAGGGACGTCAGGTTGGACACCTGGTGCACCTGGTGATAATAACGCCTTGTAGATGATTTCCCCAGGAAGTTTTAACTCCAGGGGGGTAAGGATGGAAACCTAGTGCACCTGGTGATGATTACGCCTCGGAGATGATTTCCCCAGAAAACCATCTCCGAGGCGTTATTATCACCAGGTGCACCAGATGTCCATCCTTACCCTCCTGGGATCAAAACTTCCTGGGGAAATCATCTCCGAGGCGTTATTATCACCAGGTGCACCAGGTGTCTATCCTAATCCTCCTGGGATCAAAACTTCCTGGGAAAATCATCTACAAGGCGTTATTATGACCAGGTGCACCAGGTGTCCACCCTGACTTCATAATGTTATAATATTTAGCAAAAGAATAAAAGTTTGCTCAAGTCTATTTTACGTGTGGCACACGTGTGTGGACCACAGCAGGGAATTGATTCATGTTAACTTAGATATGTGGGTTATGAGTGTATGAGTGTATGCAGTAGCAGGTATTGCGTCCTAGATTAACCAATTTTAAACTTTAAAATCACTTTGACCGTACTTGCCTTACAGAAAACAAAAAAGATAAAAATTTGTAATAATTGATTCATGTTAACTTAGTTATATTTTCATGTTAACTTACTATATATCTAGTTCTTCTGTTTAAAATTTCTTTCATATAATTTTATCATTAGCCAGAAAACTTTTGAATTCATTTTGCATACAGAATATAGATCGACAAACTAAATTCACTTTGAAAATAATAGAGCAAATCCGTACTTCAAAAATCCATGCCAAATAGAATTCATAATTTCTGGTCCACTTATTACCTAGATCCAAAACTATCTATTTCTTTTGTACTTCTTAATTCTTGTAAAAAAAAATTAACTAATTTTAAATTTTAAAATCACTTTGACCGTATAACGCTTGATTACAGAAAACAAAAAAGATAAAAATTTGTAATAATTTATTCAGGTTGACTTAAATATATCTAACATTAACACCCTGAGTTAATGTAACAATTACAATCAAAATTAAAATTCATTGTCAGACATCAAGTTTATTTTAGAAAAAAGGTGGGATTACAAAACTTAAACAGTTCAAGTGTATTGGCTCAAAGCATATACATTTCTATGATGATTTACATTAAGCTATAATGCAGCAGCATGTGTATAACAATGACATTATCTCCTGCAATTGCACCTTTTGCAATTTGCAAATTGGATGGATTATAAAAGAGTGATTTGCAAGTTCAACCTAACACACACACAAACACACTTATTCAGAAAAAACAACGAGATTATTTATTTCATACTCTCACTGAAACTAAACAAATTAATAATTATAAATTCTACCACTTATTATAATATATATAATGAAAATAAGGGTCTTCAGTACTGTTTTTTCTATGACAATCAATTATTTATAAAAAAAATTATTGCTCATAACACATTATAAGCTGCTCTGCTCAACAGCTCCGCAGTCAGCTCACTCAGCTGTAGTCAGCTGTAGCGATAAGATCCCAAGTCAGCTGCTTGATACAGCGCCACCAGTCGCGTCATGGCTACAGGCCCGGGCCTACATGCCCCCGTCTGCGGCTGTATGGAAGCGGTAAGAGTGAGACAGCAAAAGTAGACACGCCAACTACATACGTCACGTCCGGTTAAGTCTACAGAGAGCGCAGGCAGAGAGACCGGATGCTTGAAACTGAAATCGAATTCCCCTGACTACCGTGAGCCAAAGGAAATCAGCGTTTTGAAAAATGAAACGTTCATAACTTTTCAATTCGGACTTTGTTCGAGATAATTTTTTTTTTAAATTACTCAGGGGATCATCAGCTACACGCGGGATGTATAATATAAACGAAATAATCATGCTAAAATAGTTTTTCTTTGAAGCGTCCTAACCTAAAACCAAAAATCAAAGTATATAAAGCCCTGCAGGCTTTCACGGCAGACGGTTTGAAAAAAAAAAAAAAAAACCAAATCGCCGTTAAAGCCCGATTGGGCTTTAGGATTTTTAATTTTTAATTTTGGTAGGAATACAAATACAATTAAATAACATAAAAATATTTTTTTATTATCCATTTATTCATAATTATCGCATGAGACAACACGCAAACTCTTTTTACCAATTCAAATCAACATGAAAGGACCCACGTGAGTTAGATGGTTCCTCACTTTGAAAGCTGGAGAGCAAGAGTTGATGACGTTAGGATCGCACCGCCAAATCTCGTTGTCAGTCTCGTGTCTGATGTAAAGATACATCCCGAAAGCAACTATATTGACGTAAATTGGTTTTTCAAACTGGGTGTAGGTAATGCACCGGTCTTTTGAATCCATTATCCGGTCGTAAGGACACTTCAGTATCTTTTCCGCATCCGCGATCCAGAGGGCGTTGAATGCAACCTCGAGGGTTGCCCAGCCATCCAAATACATAAATCTGTGGCACGATGGTAGATCACCCATTGGACATTGCCACAACTTGTGGTACCACGATCCACTAGGGTTTATGTCTCTTCGGAACTTATAGCTGACGACTGCATACAAGATACCGTTTTTGGGATCGTATTCCAATTCAGAAATCCTGATACTGTACTTTACATCATCCTTGAGTGGTATGAACTGGTAATAATCCTGACATCGGTATGGTGTTTCCAGTGAGCAGTTCCATAGCTTGCCATCGCTGCGTCCCGAATAGACAGATCCATTGACAACAGCCATGTTCAGTAAATCTTCTTCGACAGTTTTTTCTGAAAATAATATCTTCCAACTGGTTTCTTCCACTTCGAAGCTTGAAAAGTTAGTTGGCAATACCATGGCACGCCATATGGAACTGTGGGTAGAATCAGTTCGTCTCACCGACACGTACAAGTAATCATCGTGGACTGCCAGCCCCGAAACGGCACCATCGAATTCTTTTAGAAATCCAGTGCTTGTGCGTCTACCAAAATCTTTGACAAAAACTTGACTTCCCACCGCGTAGATCATTGTTGGCTGGTCCTTTTCTCGACAATTACATTTTAGGACGGTAATTGAGAAAATTAAGAAAAATACCATCGATCTAACTATCTTCATTTTTCAAAATACACAGATACGTACTTGTGGTTAACTGTAACAAAAGGCTCGAAAACGTGCCAAAGCAAGAGTTTTAGATTTTGAAAGCAAAAACTTGAGTATTTAAATTTGTAGACTCGGGTTTGAATTAACATAATAAGTGTAATTTTTTCACTCTCACGAATTTGACAGATTTTTACATGCAGTGAACATTAACTAAATTTATGGCCAAAAAATATTCAAAATTGTATGAAACAAATTTTTTTTATTTGTAATCGTATTATTTTTAAAATTAAAATATTAATAGTTCGTATTGGTATATTCAGATTTAAATCATTAAAACTATAGTTTTAAAAATAGTTTTTAATTTTATTTATGATAGATTAGACTTTTTATGGATTGTTTAAAAAAATTCTTTTATTTCAATCTTTTTTTTAAATTCTCTTGCGTAAACAAGGTGACATGTTTACGTTAATGAATTTAAATAAATAAGTAAGGATTTTTATTAAGAAAATCTTGGAAAAATAATTTTTTTTTTATTATGATTAAATTTTTTTACTTCCATCATTATTTAATCATAAAGTAGCAACCATTGAAATAATAAAAAAAGTATTCATGAAGAGCAGCAGTAGTTTTAAAATAAATATACTTCACGAATTCACAAGGTAGTATAAGTACTTTTATATATCTGCAGCAAGATTCAGTGATGCAAAAGTAAACCTTTACCTTCGAAATAAGCCTTTTCAATCTTATCTGAAATAGAAGAAAAAAGAAGGAATGAATAAATCTTATGATTCAATTTGAAGGAAAATAGCGTCTGTATTTTACGTCGAATTAAGGTATAAGTGCCGCAAAACGTATTCGAGTGAATAAATTCTCGGTCTGAAGTTCAACGGGGAAAAACAGGTCAACGACTTTCTTTTGAGAGACAGATTTAAATTCCAATATCTTGCTTTGCATGCAAATCTCGATTAAATATAAATTGATAAAATATCCTCTTTTTTCGTGATTTCTTGTTTACCGATAAATCAAAATCTTGGGCTTATCGAATGAAGCAATTCAATGTTAAATCTATTGTGAATGATCGAACAACAATGTTTATGAATTAAATTCTGAGCTGTCCGTAGATAAGTGCCTTTATCATTTTTTAATATTTTACACTTGAAATTTAAAAAAATTGTCATTTTTTACAATCACTTAGAAAATAAACTCACCTAAGCTAAAATTACAGAAGAATTCTTGTTTTGTTCCATCATCGTAACTTATTCGATAGTCAAAAAAATGTTTATAATCAAAATTTATACAATAACTAAGAAACATAAGCTCAACTAACCTAAAATTCCAGTAGCAGACGACGCATTTTAAATAATCTGTAAGCTCACTAATATATTTTCATCATTGATTCTTCAAAACAAGACAAATGAAAATTGAATCGATGCATCGTCAATGCGATCGATAAGACTAAACATCTCTGGCAAGGTGAAATTAAGCTCTGGTTATAATGGCCACCGGGACAATGCTCCAAAACAACTATTGATTCTGGTGTGTCCCCCGCCATAATTAGAAGCAGACGCTTTCGATACTGAAGTTTGCGTGAATAAATTATTAGACACGGGCTGGATCCCGAAAATTCATGAGTTTCGGCTCGCGCTTGCAGGACGCGTTTTTGCGCTCTATGAATTCATCGAATTATTGAACGGCTTGATTATTTCAGTTGACTCGAACTTGTCTGGTTAACTCTTACCAGAGATCGCTTTTGATAGTTTTGATGTACTTATCATCAAAAAACTTTTATTTCTACAGTCGTAATAATTGAGTTATCGTTATGATGCATAAAAACCAGTTCACAGTTTACTTTTTGACAAATGTATAATCAATGTTCAGTATAAAATGTATAACCAATTACATAAAGCTGCATTTTCAATCCAACTATACGCATTGCAAAATATAGATTTAATTAAAATAATATTGAAATTCCTTGTTAATTGTAAACTCAATTTGTAAACTGCTATACTCTCTGGAGTTTAATTTTCAAATATATAAACAACAAGTCAATGTAGGCTTTACATAAGTAAAAAAAAGAGAAGATATTATCTGTACTCCTGATAAATCACCAAAACAAAATAAGTGTTCTCCCACTGTTTCCTTCGTCATCATCATCATCGGTGAAGAATCGCAAGCGATAAGGTCGGTATCGGCTTGATACGCGGGCCGAAAAATAAGGCAGCCCTAATAGAATATCCGGCGGCTGGCTGGGAGCCAACCCTTTCAATTATAGGTATGCAAGCTCCTATTGTCCCCTTGCGAGTTTACGAAATAATGCAGCCAATAGCCCTGGGCCAAAGGAAACAATGGCTCGACTCCGCGCTGTTATTGTTTTTAACTCAACAACTGAGCTCTAAGTTTTTACATGTGAGAGACTTGTATCAAGATCGTAGGCGAAGTCTAAAATTTTGACTAATATTCTATGGAATACTCAATGGAATGCTCAACAATAAACTTGATTGATAGTATACCTTTTTAAAACTTATAATTATACAGTTTAGAGTATCTGGAAATCAATAGAATTTATAAAGCTGAAATTAAAATCGTTATCCTCACCGTTCCTAAAATTAGTAATCTACGGATTAAAATCTAGTCTTGAAATAACTACTGTCTTGGAATATCAATAATGACACTTATTTCAAGTTTCAAGCAATACTAAATTTTATAAAAGACCATAGTTTCTTCCAAAGAGAAGAAATATTTCGATAAAACATCATCAGTTTAATAAACTGCTATTTTTGCGATTTCCACTCTGTGAAGAAAAACCAGGGTTGGGACTTTGGGAGGTAAAGCAATAGGTCGAAATTGAGCTGTCACGAAGACTCGTCCAAGACACTTTTATCTCGGTCACGGGGCGCCGAGGGGGAAGAAAAAAAAACAGCTCTGGCCATCAATCCATCACATATCAGTGCCAGTAAATCCTCCAGAAAATATCAATGTATATCTTTATGACGAATCTTGAATTGCGATTAATGATAACAATTTTTTTTTCATTTTTTCTTGTCACAGTTGTTGGGGGTGGAAGTAACAATTTTATGAGGTATTTGTTGTTCAAGTAACTTTTTTAGGAAACAATTCTTAATGACAGTTACGTACATCAATGTTCTGTTCGTAGATGAATATCCATTGTTTATCTGCTGTCGGTAAAACAGATTATTTGTGTGTTACTTTAAACTGAAATAATTTAACCAATTTAATTATTTAATGTTTTTTTGTTTTACTTTTTTATCTGGACAATATTTTTACCGTATAAAAACATGTTAGTGTCATAATATTCTAAGTTGCCTACTATCTGTAAAACAGATCTGTTATAGATCTGGTCTAGAGCTTGCACTAATTATTAACTCTAATGAAATATTTATTTTAAAAATTTATGCGCATCTTAAAAATAAGGGTTACAACATTTTTCACGACAATTTTATCTGTATAACATTGTACGATAAAAAAAAATTAGGGAGTTTTAACATTAAATCCGTGCTAGCTATAGGTAAAATAAGTAATTTGCACAGGTATAGTTACAAAAAGTTAATTAAAAAAAACAGTTTAGCTTGGATTGATTCTAAATCAGTTAAAATTGAATATTATTGGAGTCAACGAATTTATTGAAAAAATTTAATTAAATATAGAGGAGAGCTACTTACTCTTTGTAACCTGCCCCTTAGATCTACTCCCAGCATATAAGGCGGGGCAAAGGCAGCTACCAAAAGTTTAAGTTTCGAAAAGTATCAGGCATACTGTAAAATATTGTATTTTTATTGAGCTGTTGACATGTTTAACATAGAAATAAATTTTTCTATTTTTAAACTGGATTTTTTTACTTATGAATTTTTTAGCTCATTCAAATGTTCGGGTAGTTACAAAATCTCCCTTGGGACAACCTCTGAAGTACAGTATTGAAAAATTTAATATAGTATAATACTAAAAGCTTGAGATTAAGTATGTTCATCATTTTGGTTTAAAAATTTATTTAACCTTTATTAATATTTTAGTTATAGATTATTTTCTTTATACGGAAGAACTATCGATTTGTAAAAGGCAAAAGCATGAGATTCACTTTTCAGTCCCCCAAAAAATTTTCACCTTCAAAACCCTAAATTCTGAGGAAAAAAAAATCAATTTTCGTTGCCAGCCCTCAAGAAAGGAGAGAAAGAAAAAAAATTGAAAACTAAGCTGAAAAGGTGAATAATCCATAAAAATATTTCCACCTGCGGGCTCCAGCAGCCCGACTTTGGTGTTTTCGACACTTCGGTCTCGACCCTCTGTAAGCCCGGGCTTCATCCCTCCTCGCCGCCGCAGCATAATCCAATTTGTGTGTTCCCGAAGTAGGAGGAGGGACACTCTAGCGTCACTTTCGCCTACGTGCCCGGACTAACCGATGAAACGACAATATTGTTTTTCTATCCCCGACGACGACAAAGCATCTCCCTTGCCTTTTTTTCTCTCTACTCATCTTCACACTTCTTCTTCTTCTTTCTGTTCATGAGGGAGGCTTATTAAATTGTATCGGCCCAAAGTTCCAGCTCTGTTGACGCGGACAATTAGCGGGGTAAGGGTTATAGTCAATAACACGCTGTTGGGACCAAAATTACAAAACTTTTTTTTTTTGGAGGAAGGAGAATTTTAGGTTAGGTTATTTAGTTTTTACAGAGCACTCATGTCTTTTTTTTGTGACAAAATTTACGAATTGTGAGTTCCTTTCAGTTTGAAACAACCAATTATGTTATTTACTCAAATTTATTTTTTAAGACTCTTAAATTTACAGGTTATGTTACAAAATTTAAGGAACCATATAACCTAAAAAATTTCATACTTTTTAGGTTAGGTAATTTACTTTTTTCAAAGACAATCAACCAAAGTTTTTAGAAACTGAATTTTTAGTTACAAAAAGCCAAGTTTTTTTATTTTATATATTTTTTTAATGAAAGTTAAAAAAAATAGCAGATCTATTTCTTATTGAAAAACGAAAAAACTTTTACAGTAATTGATAGAATATCGAACTTGAAAGTTGTATATGGACAATTTTTTCTCAAATTTTATGTTTTGAATAAATCACATATATTACTTGCGAAAAATCAATTCATCAATTTTATTAAATAAATCGGTAAAAATCAGTACACCTACAAAAAAAAAATTTCATCATTCATTCAGACATATCTTTCATAACCTCATGAAATTTCGTAATTTTTAGGTTGGCGACAAAAAAAAAAAAAAAAGAATTCTCTTCGATCTCGATAAGTAATTAGTTTTATACACCAAATTTTTGATCACTAAATCAAACGACGGCAACAGCCATGGGTAAACTTCGCGGCGGTCGCCAAAGGACAAACTAAGCTAATTCGAATTTGAATTACCAATTTTCCATTGATCAAAATCCAATTAAATTTAAATTAACCCATTTAGACAGGCCACAAAGGCCTCGGCATTGAAACATCGCTTTTCATTCGTAGATGAATAATTACTCCGTGCGGAAGCAAATCCGTAAATCCACCAAAAAAAATCCGTAGTTTTATTTATCGAGTAATTGGGGGAAGAGAGGATTAGGAGGAAATGGGGCGATCAAGTCGCCTCATCTCGATTACGAATGGCGGCCTTTATCGTGTCATTAAACGACGAGACCGGGGATAGGAAGCAAGAAACAAAGAACTAATTTTGACGCGCTAAAATCGAGATTCATGAGTCGTATACCGTCGTCGTGAGGCACTAAACTCACGCAAAATACAGGGGACGACGACGAAGTGTCAAAAGTTACGTTAAAGTACAATTGCTTCCTGTGTCGAGCTAGTTACGATTCTCTGATTTTCATTTTAGGACATAATGTTTTATTCTAGTTATAGTGAATAGTTCCTACTATAAAGTAAATAATAAGAAAATTAAAATATTTTTATCTGTTTTTAAAACTAAAATATAAATGTTTGTCAAGTCTTGCAGGTTTCACTGTTTTAAAATGTATACAAATTCTACAAAAGAATTGTGTGACCACAATTCAATAAGGACGTTGAAAAATTCAAAAATTACATCGCACCTTACAAATATTTTTCGATTGTTGCAAAAATAGAAAATAAACTATGTAAAAAAAATATGAAATGAAAAAATTTATTATATGTTATTAAATAAGTATCGTTTAATATTTTATACCACTAGTGCGTAGGTACTCTATTTTACGCACGCTAAGAAATTTAAAAACTCGCCCTACGCACCAGTGGTATAAAATAGTATATACAACAGGTGCAGCACGTCACCAGGGCTTCTTAAAGTTACTTCGCACTCGGTACCTTTAAAACCACCCTGGCGACGATACTGCAACCCGTTGCATAATATACTATATTGACTTTATTGATCAGTTAACGGAACAGCTGTAATTGCAAGCAAGCACTAGCTTGTTACGTTGAAACTAGCATATCAATAAAATATTTTTTTTTTTTTTTTTTAAAGTAAAATATTACAAATCTCGATTAAGTAAACTGTTTTGGGTTTTTCTTTTGCCTATATCTTTGAATTTTTTTAAAAGTTTCAAAACTGCTTATCTGTGCACTACGATGATCCAAAATCAGTTTATCAACCAGAGTCCAAACTTTTTGACACAAACTCATTAAAAAATGCCAATAACGCAAAGAAATTGCCAATTGTAAAAATAAAAAGCAGCTGCTTGGTAACATTGTTAACTTCCTCAACATTTTCCGTTGTTTCATAAGTTCTTATTTGCTTGACGAAGCCTTTTAAAATGTATACCATTCGTATTATTCCAGATTCTCTGATTCTGCGATTGATAGTCTCAAATCTTTTCATGTATGGCGACGCTGGCTCAAACCGGAAGTACATCGGGTCGCAAAAGTAAGCAGGCCTGGCAATTTTCATAATCGCCGATCCATCTGGGTTCAGATTCTGTTCCACTCCTATGTCTGCGTTGTATTTCCAAATGACACAGGCGTGATTTCTCGTATACTTCAACTCGCGTATGCAATTGGGTAGTTTGCTCAATTTTTGATCCAAGCTTTTTTGTACTTCATCCTCGGTGTCAAAACGAAACAGAAATATTTCATCTTCTCCATAGATGTTGAGATTTGAATTGTTCAGGTCTTCGTAAGTATTGAAAGGCACCTCTTTCTGGCCAAACTTGATGGTGATGATCTGTGCAACCAATTCGTTCATTACCAGAACATAGAGAACGATTGTAGTGATGTAAATTACCTGGCCGAATATCATCTTGGGTGTCTCACTAATCGTTTGCCCCAAAAGCAGTCGTATGACGTAAAACTTATCTGACAATCCAGTTTGGACGCACGCATTTGTGACATGCAAAAATACGAGGATCGTGCTTGGTATCGATACCATAAACAAGACAATCTGCCATGGGAAAAAGAACTTGGACGTTTGGTAAATAACTGGAACAACTGCAACAACGGCTCTACACTCAAGATCCGTAGGCACTCCGGCAATTTTGTCAGTCGTGTCTCTAGGAACGACCAATCTACCCAGAACGTTGGCGTTTGTTCTCTCGAACCATAAGTGGCTTTTCGTCCAGTGGTAGTCTTCGGTTCCATCTTCCGGTGGGACTTTTATGAACCTCAAAAGGAAATTCATGGCCTCCAAGCCAAAGTTTGCATCGACGTTTTGCATAAGCCACAGTGCGGGAGTGACGTTTCTTTCAAATTTTATTTTATCGTAGTTCTTGCCACCTGCGACGTTTATTGGGTAACTTTGAATGTCCTTTAACTTATTTGGAAACAGTTCCATGCCATCTTTGTATGTTACAACGATTGTAATGTGGGTAAATGGATTGAAATGATACACAACGGTAGTCGTAACATGGAGTATTGTAAAATCCAAAATTTTGTTTTTCCATGCGTAGTGAAGTACAGCTGTCAGTTCTTCATCAAGGTTCAAGTTTTCGTTTAGTAAGATTACCAAACATTTAGGCCGTTCGTAAATTGGTATCATGTTTGCAATCAAATGAATGAATAGCCTCATTTCTGACGAATCAAACGTATAAAAGATTATAAGTGACTTGTGCAAAGAAATTTCAAAAACTGATGCAAATTTGGGATGCTCAACCACTTCTTCTTCATTTTCCAAGTGTTCAAATTGAAAATTGATCGTTCGAAATTGAAGAATTATTGATAGATCTTTTAATAAAGTTCTATCAAATGTTTTTGATATACAATTTGTGACCTGATAAGACTTTACTGTTGTCAATTGTTTGAAAATAACATCAAACCACAGAAATTCCCCAAATACAAAGGTTTTGTCAATGAATAATGCGGCAATTAAAGTTATAATTTTCATTCTAAGAATTTTTTCTTTAAGTATTGTCGCAACAATAGCTTGGAGCACAACGTTTTTAATCGATTACAACATAGCAAACGCCTGCAAATACGATATTGATTATCTCTGATACATATATTCGATATGTGAAAGATTACAGAACTTAGAAAGGACTCATTATTGTTAATTGCTCAGAAAAAACACAAAACCACAAATTTTGCTAAAATATTAACTAAATACCAATAGATTTTGAACAAAATAACGATTTGAGGCATCGTAGTGAAGAATTATATTATTTGGTGTGGCCGTAATACTTGCATAAAGCACGTTCAGTAGGCATTCATTAGAACTACTAAATTCACTTGTCATCGTGCGCTATTGTTAAGTTGTATTACTTTGTTCATTAGAATTGATAAGTTCTATGTTAATGAAAAAAACCTTGTCTGTAGTTTCGTGACCATAGAAACGTGATTATTAGTTACATTATTTTTAATGATTCTCGTTGCCTTTTATTATTTAGTAATACTATCTTTTATAAACTTATTCTAACTAAATCTTCATACGATAGAAAAAAATAATAATCGATGATAATTTTTTAGCTTTTGAGTGATGCTAATTAATATTAAAAGTTCAAAAAATTAACAAAGTCTCTCAGTATGGACCAATTGCACTATTGAAAAGGTTTTATAAGCACGGATCCTTCTTGTAAACATTATATATGTAGAGTTAGAGAGAGAGAGAGAGAGAGAGAGAAGAGAAAAATTGCAGCTACCGACGCCGCTGACGAGGCAATTCTTTTTCACCACGTACGTACCGTCGCTGAAATATGCGCGGTACGTCTAATTATGCGGAAAATTCGGGCGAGAGGAGACCAGATATTTTTGAAAAATGAGAGGAGAACTTTGAATTTTTGGGGAACACAGAGAAAATTATTATAAAAGTAAATTTACCGATAAGTTTTATTAGTCGAATCGAGGATTTTTGACAATATAACTGTCGGGTTATTTAACATAATACTAGTTTCAATTTTTCACCTGCAAAATGCAACGAAAGCGTATAACTAATGTTTATCAATCGATCATTTTTTATGGGTCAGTTTACAAAGATGATTATAAAAAAAAATGAGTCAATTATTACAAAGTCATAATTATTCAATCTTTTTCTCATTATGATATATAATATTGCGAAATGACAAGTCATAATCGATTTAATCATATCGTAAAACATTGATTCACAGCAAGCCTCAGAAATTAGTCAGTCAATCTACGATTCTCATCTTGCGATAACCCGTTAACTACAAATGAAGAGCCAATGTATGTAAATCAGTGCTTCTAATTGAAATTTTCTTTATTCAAAGATCCGATAATTCGAAAAAAAGTTTAATAAAATAGTAGAAAATTAGTCAAAAAAATTCTAAAAAGGTTTTTAAAATATTCAATGTTTAAAATTGGTCTAAAAATTTTCGAAAACTCGTGTCTTTCCATGTTACATGCAGTATCTTACAGTCTTCGACTTTGAACTATCGGCTGTAGTTTTATTTAAATTCCCGTAAGAAAATTAAATTTTCATTATGAAAGCCCGGGTTAATCCAGCATTCCCAATCACAACGATATCAAACAAAGAGAACCAAAGGTATCGCGAGGCAAACTCAGATTCGCAGTGTACGCCCAAGCTCATCGAATCTCGCATTCGTTTCTCGCCCCCGAATCTCCACTTTCAGAGGGAAGCAAAGTAAAAAAAAGAGAAGAAAAAAAAAAGGGCGAGCAGAGTCTATTAGCAGTTTCTTAGTGGGAGGGAGGGAGCAGCCGGAGCCATTTCTATTGATGCCGGTGGGCGGGAGAGTGGCCGGTGCACCTTTTCGGGGCTAAAAAGGGAGCTGAAAGTTTATGGACCGAGCGAGACTTAAGACTGCCGGGCTACTTCGACCCAGGGAAGATGGACGCTGGAAAAGAATTCGAGCCAAGAGAGAGAGAGATCTTTATTTTTTTATATTTTTTCTAGGGTGTATTGAATTTTTGGAGCTTTTGGTTCTCTTCAATATATTTCACTTTTTTTTCTGGATCGTGAATAATAAGTGCTTTCGAGGCTTTAAAGCTGAAAAAGCTCCTTTTTTTTCAAAGTTACAATAAAATAGACATTATTCATAAAAGTATATAGATTATTAAATAACTTTAAAAAAATAATCTGAAGTACTAATTGGACGTTTTTAAATTTAATACTTGCTGAGTGACAGACTCGGAGCTTAATTAAACCACAAACAACGATAGCGAAAGAAATGTTTCAAACTCGTTTTATTTTGACGCAAATGAGATTCAAATTATTTACTACCAAAAAAAGTAGCATAAACTTTTTTTTTTCTTATCACACAACTATTTCAAGCTTCCAGTCGCAAGCTCTATCCTTAAAAGCTCCCCTAGCATCAATTAGCAAGTTTATCGTACAGGTAAACTCAAAAATTTTTTATAGTATAATATAATGAAAGTTTTTTTTTTCTTGAAATTAAAAATTATCTAAAACTTGATGCTACAAGCACTACTTCCTCTGTCTGTACGAACAAGTATTGAAGCTTATAAATCATCTAAAATAAATGAAAAATTTTTTATTACAACAACTACGGAAGAATCTATCAAAGCTTTTACTTGCAAGCTCTGTTTTAAAAGTGCGCTAATACCAATTTGTGAACTTTACGATTGAAAACTGCAGTTGCAAGCTCTACCTCTTGAATCTTTGATACCTAAAAAAAATTCAAATAAGTGAAAATTCTCCCGACAGCTGATGAAAATCTTTTACAACAATCAATATCGCAAGCTCTCTCTCATAAAACTCAGCGTGGTTAAATATTTCAAATTAGAATTCAATATAAAAGCTTGCAGCCATGTCCCCTCAAGCTCCTCTGTCACCAGTCCCGCCATCTACCGGAACAAGCCCCAAGCCTCGGGCACTTACCGACCCTCGAATTCTTTGATCACCTGAGCGTGTCTCTCATAACCAGCAATGGAATTAAAAAAAATTACGAACGGATAAACATGAAGCAAGTCAGAGACGGGAGTCAAGAAGCCGAATATCCTAAATAGCAATTAGGGAACTTAACTTTGCGGAGAGAGAGGGAGAGTTATCTTCGAGTCCGCATTGTTGGGGAGTTCGGCAAATATTGCGGGAGACGAGTGACACCAGACGTCTCTTGAGAATCTTAGCAGCAAAAGGGGAGGGGAGGGGGTTAAAAATTATAATTACGAGTAGTGCAGACGGCTTTTGCAAGACTAGTCATACTTCGGGCTGATTCATTATCTCTGTGTTTGAGTAGATAAATTTAATATTAGTCTTGTCTAGCTGCTGCACAAGAAAAAGTGAGTATTTTATTGATTATTTATAATGGGGTTTGAAGCATTTTTAAAATTTTAATGTTTTGTTTGGGGACTCTGCAGAAACAATGATATATTGTTATACATGGGAGGCAAGCGCCACATTGACGTCGAGAGAGGTCTGTGGCGCTTAACTCCCATGTATAACATCATATTTTGTTTTACTGCGGCATTCAATAGGTACTTTGAGAAACAGAAGAAAATACTAAACGATTTTTGAAGTCCTGAAAATTTTGTTACTTGAAACTGCCCTTGAAATCGCCAGCGTTGCTGCGCTGTGTTTACGGCTTTTCCTTGAAAAACGCACACGTGTTAGGAAGGTTAACGTTTTTCTCTAGCGCATTTTTCCAACTTACTTTAAATCTATTTTAGTTTACAGTTTTTGTTACGAAACAAAAAAAAAATAAAATAAAATAAAAACAAACAAATTATTTTTGTTTAGTTATTAACAACTACAGTTCGGGATTATTATCCAGCGGGTGTCTTTTTATTTTGTCTCCCTCCGCTGCTGGTAGGATATCTCGATGAGGGACTTTTTTACTTTGAATCCCGCTACAGCGGGATTCAAAGTAACTTTGACTCCCGCAAAAGCGGGAGTCAAAGTACGGAGAGTAGTATCTCGAAAGGGGCGTCAATGTTGCACTTTGCTCCCAGAGAGGGCGCCTCGAAAAGTACCTATTGAATGCCGCTGTGAAACAAAATTTATTCTTTATATTGTTCAGCTGTAGTTTTGTTTACGTTAAAATGTTAAAACTGAATTGTGATCAAAATAACATAGCAAAACCTTATTTTTTTTTTTATTTATTATTATTATTATTTTAAATCAAAATTTATGTAAAAATTCAATTATGCGTTTTCTTAGTTAAATAAAGTTTAGTTTGATATTTTGCATTAATTTTTAATTTTGATTCTTTAGAAAATTAATTTTCATTTTAAATGAGTATAGAAGTTTTTTTTTTTAATTTTGCTTCAAGAACATTTAATTAATATTTTTTTAAATTACTTGCATAAATTTATCTGATTTTTATTTCAAGCTTATAATCAAAACTAGCTTCAAGTTTTCGAATATTGAAATTAAAACTCTGAGCCAAATGAACAGAAAATTCATGCCAAACGATTTACTTAAACTAAAATTTCAGAAATTCAAAAAATCTATTAAAAAAATGAAGTTTCTGGCTGTAATTTTGCTGGTGGGAGAAATTTTCATGGTAACCGTAGACTCTCAGATCCAAAGACGTCCACGCAAACCACGCATGACTTTACTTCGTTCCTGTATAAGTCAAAAGTCTACTGCCCAAGTCGTAAGGTAAACAAAGCAATTTAAAAGTTGTAATCATTGATATGAACAATCAGTTTGGTTAACAATTTTCAGAACATCTATCGATCCAGTAACGTCGGAGCTGGGATACTGTCCCTGTAAAATCGTCTCGTCGGGCGCTGCGGCGGCCGTCCCCTCCCCTCTTTTCCCCTCACGAAAGTACCAAACATCCTTAACCAACCGAGCCAAAGACGCGCTAAGACTTAAATTTTGTACCTTAAATCAAACAGTTTTGATAAATATAAACTTCCAAGTTTGTAGTTTATCTCTTTTGAAATATCTTTTTAATAAGAATTTCAAAAGAAGTCTTTTAATTTTGGAGCTAATATAACTTTGCTAGCTCCTTCGTAACAGCGTCTGACAATTATCTTTTTTTATTGGTTCAAGCGCTGAGGCTTACTTAGGTTTCAGGACTAGCTTAGGCCTTATAAACTATTAAAAAAAAAAAACATAATAATTACATACATTCTTGCGAGAAATTTTCGGTAGATTTTAGGTAGACAGAGTACAGATCTGAAAAATATTTTCATAAATTTAGTTTGCCAAAATTTTGTCTCCTTGTAAGTTGTAGGTTGACGTTGCTCCAAAATCTACGTTTTATATATTAACAATTAACGAACAAAGGATTCTGGTGCCACCGTCGTTTCGCTTGGAACGACGGATCTATAACCGGTTACGCGAATCTGGACAAGTGCGCAGGTATCCTCGGCCAATACAACCTCGTCCAGAAGGACAACGTTTGTGTCTTCGGCCAGGGGGAGCTTCACCGCGTTCCGAATCACGGGAACGTGGCCAAAGGCGGAATCGGCGCCGAGTGGCAGTCGGCTAACGACCGGACCAGAGTGGGCGGACTCGTAAATTCGGACGCCGGAGTCTTGTTGCAGCACGACTTCTACAGCGGAAAGGACGGAAAGGTCACTCTTATGGGTGGAGTCAACCGACAGCCTGGCTTTGGGTACCAGGTCTTCGTTGGAGTGCAGGCCCCGCTTCCTGGTTAACGAGGAAGATACAAGTTTATTTTATTTAAATTCTTAATTAATCAAATATATATATATATATATATATATATATTGTGTATTGTTATTAAGCTTAGTCAATGGGAGGAGTAACTTGCTTATTGGTTCGACTTTGTATTCAATTAGTGAAAAGTTTGACCTCTCATTGAAAAAGGTACTTAGCTTGGCCGAGGTTCTTAGAATTCAAGACCTCGAATTTTGCGCGAGACTCGGTGCAGATTTATACAAAAGTCTAATAAAAAATATTTTAAAATTTTTGATAATCGAAAACATTGATTTTTTAATTTTTATTAATTATTATGAATTTTCATCGAGATGTACAGTAGAACCTCGCGACTTGACCACCAAAAACCTCTCGAATTGTCCAAAATCAAAGAAGAAAAGGTTATACACGGTACTCTAACTATATATAAAATTCCACTGAATTCGTTATTTCTTTATGGAAGTTAAAGGCAGGGTTAAAGCAAGCTTACGCCTTAAACTTCTTAAGGCTTGGAGCCGTATTCGTTTTCGGAAAGTTAGTCGCTCGTCGGGCTCCAAACGTTTAAGATAGTAGTTCCCGCTTAAAATATCTCAGCAGTTAGCAATAGCAGCCAGAACAAGTTGAACGCTCCTAAACTCGAGAAAGCACCATGGTCAGCACATCGGGCAAAAGGACTGTCCGATACTTTTCTGCAGAGAAAAAGGCAGAAGTGGTTCGAAGGGTACTGGAAGCCGGCGAGAGCAGAGCCAAGGTTGGTCGTGAATATAACATACCGGAGTCGACCTTACGCGGCTGGTGCAAAGCCGCCCAGAAACAAAAGGCTCGAGAAAACGAGGGTTGCCGTTGGCTCGGACATTGTTGCCCCAAAGGTAACTTCTTGGCCGATACGACCTTGCCTTCCTGGCACTACGATGTTGACTTCATCCCCCAGATCAATATAAACAGCGTCTGCGAGGAATCTGACGTCCTGGATCTCAGCAAGGATTCGGCTAAGAATTCCAAGAACGATGCCATGATAGAAATTGGACAAAATTTCCTAGAGTGGCTCGCTAACTGCGGTAATCCGAGAATAACTCAGCTTCACGTTCGCCAACTGCAAGATATAATCGAGAGGTGCCAACTTGACGGATCGACGAAACCGATCAACGATAAAGTAAACATTTTTTTCTTAAATTAAGTCACTAATGACGAAAATGCAAGTTATTGTAAATACACACGTTTTTTAATGTACATCATGTAATTTTAAATATATATATTATTATTTAAGCTTTCTTTTAAACGTTATTAGAATAAATAATTTTACAAAAAGTATAAGATAATTTAAAACATAAATTTTATGTAATTTAAACTCTTAAATAAACGAATAAATTAAAATCAAACATTCAAATTGATGTCATTCTGTATCCTTTGTATGCCCGAGTAACCTTCCTCCTACCTCTCCGAAGAAGGTCTCATATCATGGAGCGAAACTTCCTTGGCTTCGACTTCGACGCAAAGTTTCTGTGATCGGCTTGAGCCAATTACCTTCAGGTAGCCGACGCACGGATGCCTGACCGCTGCGTCCTGCTCGCTTTGCTCGCCAATCCCAGAAAATTTTTGAAAATATAAAAATAAGTAAAAAAATAAACAAAATTTAAAAAAAGACATAACTAAAGGAAAAAGTACTTTTTAAGGTGGATTTTTTGAAAATGAGGAAGGAGCACCTCAAAACAGTCGAAAAACCTTATATTTCACATAACTTTAAGGTGCTCCTCCCGGAGCTTTTTTTTAACCAAGAAATTAACATTTTTTTGAAACAGGGAAGAGCAGCAAGAGGAGTTGAGCTGAATGGGAGGAGTGCCATGTAAGGTTTTTCAAACGTTTTGAGCAACAAATTTTGCTCCTCGAAGATATTTTGTGTATTGTTATGAAGCTTAGTAATAAATGTTTCAAAAATTAACAATTCGCTATGCAAGGCCGGTGAAGGGGTAGCTGATTCGATCGTCAAGCTCGTGTTGGCGAATAAGTGAACTAAGGCCGATCCAGAAACTTTGCAGACGCACACAGCAGCAGTTTGTATACCTGTATATACGCAGGGGTCAAGCGTCCGTGCGTCAGGTATATACATTGCTACCGCGTCGACGTTTAGTTTCTGTGATCGAATTAAGTGAAGAACATTCAAGCATTAATAAAATCAGTTATTGAAATTTCTTTTTCAACGTACTATTGGTTTTAATAACTTTTTATAAATGAAGCCAGAAGTTTTTTTTTAGGCTTATTTAATATTAATTTTTAATTAAGCACACTGTTTTTTTCTTTGGTTGGTGAATTTATTGTTTCATTATTAACCCTTAAATCTCACATCAATTTTTTTTTTTTAACAATTTTTCTTACTTGTCTCTCGTTTTTTTTTTTTTTTTTTTAACCATTCAAATGCATAAAAAATTTTATTTCATTCAAAAATCAAATTACTCCGACCTCCTTGTATTTACATGCAAGCAGTTCTTCACTTAGTTCCTACGCAGATGGTGCTTATAGTTTTCACACAGCGAATGATCATTCAATTTAAAATAATTTTTTAAACAATTCATCAATCAAAATTACCTAAGATATAATTTTTTATTTCAAGAATTTTGATTGCAGTGAAGAAGAGTTCAAGTAGCTTCTGAACTATAGAAAATCCTTCCTCACTTACAAAGCACAACCCCCTCCCAAAAAAAAAAAAAATTATTTCTGAGACTTATATCTCGTTACACGCTTGATTCGGTCGAATTTTTCATTGTTTGTTCGTCAAAGCCGCCGCGTGACGGGAATAGTCGGGGGAGGTGGGGCGGTTGTGGCATACCGAAAATTCCTCCCCGATAAATTGAAATTCCCGTACGGTAAAATTTTGACGGACGGGGGCCTAATGGATTCGGCCGCGTCTAAAACGGCCTTCAATTAAACTTGCCCCCTTCTTCTGCCTCTGTAAACCTAAGTCCGTTTAACGATTTCATTCAATTTGGCTTGGTTTCGCGCGCCGAGGACGAGGGTGCGAAAACACACACACACACCGGCTTGATTTTTGATTTATTTATTCGTTCATTTATGTCTGCGTCCATGAAAATTTGTCATCTTCTATGGTATCAAAACTATGTTTTCTCAAAATTTTAGGAATATTGATCTCATGGAAAAATATCGCGTGGTCAATCACTAAGTTTTAGTAAATTTTTACTAATTGATGTTCAGTGAGTAAAGATTATAAATCACTCCTGGTCCTCACCCCACGCGTTCATAAAATCCCGCTAATCACAAAGATTTTTATTTTCTCTTGCCTTACCAGGTATAACTGCGGCTACGCGGTTATAAAAATTCCCGCGAAAATCAATAGCGCATGTCGGGGAAACCGGACCGATAAGCCACCCTCGCTGTTATTGTGCCGGGGTAGATCAATTTTTTTTCCCTTTTCGTCCAGAAGGGCTTTGGTCCCTTTACGGTGGTCATATTTTTCGGTTAGTGTTATCTGCACCGCGGCCTGCGGGGATTCGTTCTGTAAATCTCGATGAGAGAGCTAAGAAATAGCCCCTTGAAGTGTGCAGTATGCTTTTAAGATGGCACTCCTGAATTTCCGGAGACGATATCAGATTTTCAACTTTAGAGGTTATGCTCATATGATAATATTTAATTTCTTTCTTTAAAAAACTGATCAAAGGGCATAATGCCGTATAGGCAAACAAAAGCTGTTCCCTCCTTTTTTTGTAACTTTTTTTGGTTACTTTTCTCGCTAGCGCCCTCCATACAAAGTGAAAATTTAATTTTTTTTCTCTGAAAAATTGACTCAAAGGTTGCTACCTGTTGCACCGGTATTTCTTGTGTTCTACTTACGTTCATACAAGTGCTTTTAGGTTAGTTTTCACGTTAGCACCCTCTACATAATTTATTAAGCTTTAATTTGTAATGAATGAAAATTTAATTTTTTATTTAGATGTTTGATTGAATAGCTTATTTAGATTATTTTATTCTTATACTTATTGTGCAGATATTAGTTTCTACACTAGCGCCATCTGTGTAATTCTGATTCATTAATTACTTAAAATGATATAAGAACTTTAGTCTTTAGACTATGAAAAAATAACGAGAGTGTTGAAAAAAAAAAAATTAATTTTTTTCATCACAAGATTTTAAAGATCAGTTTTTACGATTGTGCCATCTACGATCAGCTGATTACTCTTAACTAACTAGTATCAGTAAATATTTGAAGTAATACTATGTTGAATCTTTGAGAAAAATTCAGATGCTCAAATTAAATTTCACTGTTTTATCTCGTGTTTAGTTTACATTAGCGCCCTCTGTGTAACTATAATTAACTTATTACTTCACATAAAACGAAAAAAAAATTTTTTAATCTTGGAAGAACTGGATGAAAGACAAAAAAATCAACATATATTATGCTCAACACTGAAAATTAGTTTCGACACTACCACCCTGGGTGTGATTACTCACTTAAGGTTTCATTCAATATACTTGGAAAAACTGTCTACAGGTTAAAACCACACCGAAGAATCAATTTCTCTTATCACAATTACCTCTCCCACCGCTAACAAAGCCAACCGTGAATTTATTAAATATTCACCAAAGCCTCTCGGCTCATAAAACATTAAAAATAACCAACGCGGCGCTTTCTTATTTCTTTCTCTTTTTGCCTCCCCCCACACTGGGAAGAAAATCCACCCCAACGGAGCATATTTCAGCCAACGCGGGGCGCTTTCTTTAATGGTCGCCCTCTTAATAATATATCAATCTCGCTTATGCAGAGCCACGGCCGTTGTGTATGCCTCTACCCCACGCCCTCCTGCTTATTGGATGTTATTGAATTTTTTTCGCAGCCGAGAGTTAATGATACCTCACACCGTGGTAGCGAGGAATCCCGGGATTTTTAAATCCTGTTTCGATAAGGGCCGAGAGCTTTTGTCGTCGTTATAACCGCATTTGTTAAAGGTTTCAATTTTATGTCAGAGACTGGACATTTAAAATATCAAAATTTATGTAAACTGGCATTTTTATTCCATTACTTTTTTACAATTGTGAGTAATGATTGGGTCCCTAAACCTACACCTTTTCTTATTTTAATTCAATATATATAGGTTTTAAATATTATCTAACAACTGTAGGTAAGGTAGAAACCTATAAATTCAAATTCAAGTATGCCCTTAATTATACCGAAAAATCTCATAAATCTGTGTTGTGTCATAACTATGAACTTTATTATCACCAACAAATTTTACATAATTACTATTTTTTTCCAGGTCTTAATTAATAATTCATCTATACATCGGTAAGCAGTCAAATACAATTTTTAATTTCTCCATCTTGTAATTTTATAGACATTGCGCAAATTTTAGCATAATCATGAATAAATTAAACACTTTTTCAATTAATTTTCAGAGGTCACCAGCAGTCAATAAGGTAGAATTTTGTAAACTTAAGTTCTACTCCTGCCTCTTTAAATTCAAGACATAATGATATACCTGTACACAGATTTACACAATGAAACAACTTTTTGTAAACAGTCGGTAAGGTAGGAATCTATAACTCCAAGCTAACTCGTGCCCTTAAAACGATAACCGTGATTCTCGGTTTTTCAAGACTCCAGGGCGATTGAAAACAAAGAAGCAGTCAGTCATCGTTTCACGGGGTACAGACACGAACAAAAAAGTCCAAAGCCACGGAGGGTTGAAAAACACGAGTAGTATTAAGCTCCGCATTAAAATCAAGATTCCATTCACGGGTCGTAAGTTCGGGAAACCCCTTTGCTTGTTCCCTACGATCCGAAGGAGATTATAACCTTGACGCCGGGTCGAGGGAATTGAAAGAGATAAAAAGCAAGATGTAGGAAGAGATTTCTGTGTCTTTATTGTCTAGCGATTCACGATCGATAAGCGACTTTTTTATTGTTGTGACGGAGCGATAAGGCTCTGTTGTCACAGTTGGACTCGTGTTTGCTAATGACGCGCACTGATTAATTTAATCTCTACGCGCTTTTGATCTCGTAAAATCGTCGATTTAAAAAAAGAAGTTGAAAAATTAGCAAACTTGATCCCTGAAGGGTTGTAAAAATATAAATTTCGAAAAAATGAGATCGAACGAAAAAAAAACTCCGGTGTTGGGGTAAGCCGATAAAAACACTTTATTCAGGGGACGACGGGGATCAAACTTTTCGACACCCCAGCCCGGGGCTGAAAAAAAGAAGAAGATGATATTAAATTACAGTGGGATAGACGGGAGGAGGGAGGGAATATGATAAAGTTTATTTTAGACTAAACCGCAATGGGGACAATACGACTGCTGAGGGATTTATGTCCCGAGCGCTAATTTGACGGGAACGGGATAGCTGAAAAAACTTCCGGGGTTGAGAAATATAAACTTTATATGCTTATTAAGGATTAATGCATTCAATTTCAAATACGTCGTTATTGTTGAAATTCGACTGTTAGATAGAATTTAGCTAAAATTTTAGCTTAAACTCTGTTATTGTTACCTTTCGTTTCTACTTTAAGTAAGCTAAAGATCGTTTGAGTTACAACTATAAAATCATTTATATTGAGGTTCGATGCTGGTTTAAAATAAATACAATGCTATTGTGGCATTGGCTGAATCGAATTGCGGGCTAACAAATGCGTTTCAGAGGGTCTTTTTCGATGAAATGAAATGATATTTATAATCATCCAACAGTCCCAAAGAATCTCAAAAAGATAAGTTTTTATAAAATATTTAAAATTTATTTAACAATAAAAAATATTAAACAGCAGTAAAATATAAAATTTCAATAGCCTACTTATGCACATTGTGAATATTGATAGACAGCCTCACAAGTATGAATATTATTATAAAAGCGTGTCTAAAAAAATAATTTTTGAAAAAATACTTGTTTCAAAAAAATCTTTGTGTTTTTGTAATAAGAAAAATGATTGTTCGAAAAATAATGTTTTTTTTTTATGAAATATTAATTACAATTCAATAAAAAAAGTTACGCAAATTTTTTTTTTTTTTGTGTTGAAGACACTTCCTCTATTAATAAAGCAAGAATATTCAAGAAATCGATATATTTATCTTGTCATTTTAGTAAAAAAAAATTATACTTATAATAATAGATTAATTTTTTTAAATTAATCAATTTTTCCCCTATCCCTAATCAAAATTAAACAAAATAAAAAAAAAGATAATTTATAAGAGTAGTAAATCTACTAGGCATTAAGTATAGTGGAAACCTGTTGTCAGTTACAAGGTACAAAGAACAAGAAAAAAAAGAGGGAGATCAATTGATCAAGCCGGCTCAAATTGATTAGAAGAAATGAGAGAGTAAAGAAAAAAAAAAAAAAAGGTAATTTTTCTGGCTATAAAAAGATAAGTTATTGGACAGCGTCCAGGTCACGTTGACCGGGCTAAAATATTGCGATACATCAGTTGCAGAGCTTTTTTCTTACGAAAAACAAGAGAGAAAATAATTCTATTTTGATATATAAACAGCCATACGTGAGTCCAACTTGTTGACTGGCCTACAATCACACTGTTTTCAACCCTTTACTCGAATATTTTTACACTCTTTTAAGATTATTCGTAAATTTTACTTTCGACACTAGTGCGTAAAAAACGAGCTTTGATCGAGTTTTACGCACTTGGGTCAAAAAAGCATGTTTTATGGACACTTCAATCACATTTATTGTAATTTTTTTTGTTCAATAGTTTCTACCAATTTTCATAATTTTGAGCAAAGTCTGAATTCCAAAAAATGATACTTATCTGGGTTTTTCCGATAAATCACTAAAATCAGGTCTAAATAAAACACAAAAACATCCAAAAAAATAAACTTTAAATCAAGAAAACATTTTTGAATATAATAATTCCATTGGTATCTTCTTCTCACAAGTACATAATTTTTTTAATATATTTATTATCAACAGTATTTAAAAAAAATTTCCAAAATAGACTGTCATTAAATTTGAAAGAGTGAGTAGTGCATAAAAACGACGATTTTCTAAAAAATGAACCATAGTTGAGCTCGACGCTGGCCCCAACGTGGTAGTCCGGTTTCTGCCCCGCGTTGCCGCTTACGTCGACCTTGACGTGCTCGCTCTCGTGCAGGGTGTGCTGGGCCTCTATCTCGTACTGGAACTGGCCGTTGACGTCCTCGATTTTAGCCACTATTCTACCGTCCGGTGATATTGTTATTTCCTGCAAATTTTTATTTTTTCTTTTATTTGCTTTCGATGGTCCCAGTGAAAAAAAACCTAAGTCCAAAATCTGCCACGAATAAAGATACAATGAGGCGACTACCTGTTAATAAAATGTCTCTGAAAGACTTTATTCATGATTTAACTTTTGTTGATTGAAAGAAAATGAACTTTGCTATCAATCCGTTAATATACGAGGTCAAAAAAAAATTTTTTAACATACCCGCCACGAATAAAAGGACTTTAAGTTTTCAATTAATAAAAATTGCAAGGATCACTATATTCGTGGTTGGTGTGTCGAAAAAAATTTGTTTACCCTCGTATATCAAAGCTCACTTTCTTCCAATCTATAAAAGCTAAAATAACAAATAGAGTGTTTTAGAAATATTTTAGTTACCAAAAGTCGCAGCTGTTTGTAACAGTTTATTCGTGGCAGATTTTGCGCAAAGGTTTTTCTTCACTGAAACCATAGATTTGGAAGGTTTTTAATTACGTTGTCACCCTCGGGCCTGCAGAGAGACGACTCAATGACCGCTGCCAGTAACAATACGAAGACGAGGAACTTCATGGTGACGGCTGTGGACAATATTTTTTAAACATAAAACTTTTTTTAAAACCTATAAAAAATTCACTCTCACTTCGAGCAACGGTTACACTGATAAGACTTTGTTCTGAAAAGGTATAATTTTAAATAGCTTCTTTTTATATAAGTTTAGCTTTATCATTTCGGATTCGATGAATAGACATATGGAATAAATAATTTCCAGGTACTTGATTAAATTAAAAACAAATTTTCAATTATATATAGACACAATGCATCGCACACCAACTACTTGGTTTGTTTAAAGATTAAGACGTTTCTCGCGGGAGTACAATTTTCAACAGAACAAACGAAATATTTTTTACTGTACTCAAATACTTAGTAATTCAAGGGCAGCTTAAAAAACTTTTCATCATTTTAGAAAAAAAAAAAAAAAATTAATTTATAAATTGTGATTGAGCTTGTACTTTCACTCGAAAACACTTTTCTAGAGTAAAAAAAAAAAAAAAAAAAAAAAAGAATAGGGAGTTGGCGAAGGAAGGCTCGTTAATCAACGATTTAGTGCACCCGGAGCGTCAATAAAATTGCACGTCAGGGCCAGAACGGAATCATCATTTATCGTCCGGATCCAGCGGAAAAACTGACCATGAAACTTAGCGCTGTAATCGAGCGAATCGTGGGGAAGAAAAAATTGCACTGTAAGTTAAAGAATAAGTGATGAGGCGCAAGGAATTAATCTTACTTGGAAAGCCCTTTATTCTTGTACAATGTATTAGGTTCAAAAAGTGTATTTCAAACTCATTTCCTATGTGAAATTTTTACTTATAGAACCAACCCACATCGTCTGTTCGTTTGAATAAATATCCAACATACTTTCCATAAAAAAAATCTCATTTATTTAAATTTAAGTCAAAAATGAATTGTTAGATACCATATACTTATTAGCTGTACCTATTTCCCGCGACAGTTAACTTCTTACGACAATAGTCTACTCACCAAATTGACGACAAAGGAAGACTCGAATTTTAAAACGATTTTTCGTTTAGGCTTGCAATAACATTTAATAGGTTGTCGAACATTGATAATTGTTGTGGAACAAATTTTAAAAATTTATAAAGCCAAGCTGATTTCAAAACGTCTGAATGGGCTGTAGTAATAAACTCGATCTTTTATTAGGATCATAAAGTAAAGGAGCTTATTTTTCCATGCGTATTTTAGAGAATCAGTGATTTTGATTTCATCTTCGTTCCAGTCAGAACTGATTGGTGAAAACATGATCAAACATTTAGGTCTGCTTCTGATTGAAAGTTGGTAAATCAAAAATTCAAGGAATATATAAATATCCCTAGAATTGCTAGTGAAAAGTATCACCACTGACTCGTGCAAGTAGTAAGCACTTTCCAATAGTGTATTAAAGGTATGACGGTTAAGATAGCGTCGTAGGTTTTTTCTATCGACGTCATATATTTTGCTTGGATATTCATGGAAAGAATAAATATCCAGATCTATCGCTTTTGAAAAATCATGAGTTTTGAACAATTCCATTCGATGAAATGGAAGAAGAATGATGTGATTAGAGTTAGGTGTGACTTCATAGTTATATGTATGCTTCATGTATCCACTCTCACTCTGATGAACTTTAAACTGTCTGTATAAAAATAATAAAAATTTGAGTAAATTATAATAACAGATGAGCGATACTTACCGAGTTGAAGTGTTAATAATTAAGTTATTAACGCAAGGCAAAGTTGTTCTAACAGTTGCAAGTATTGTGTTGTAGGAGTTATGAAAATTAGTAGTATTGATTTGAACAGTACAAAAAATATACTTAAATGAACAATTTCAAAAAACTAATTCAAAGATACCTGTAAGAAAATTGTTAAAGTGTACAAGGCTACATTTATATTTTTTCAATAGCAAAAAATATTTAATATTTCGACATTACTAAACTGGATCCTAACTTGTCTCGTTTTACGCTACATTTCAAGACTTTGGGTTTTTCGTTAATATTAAAAACGTTCTGCTAAATCAATTCGGTTAACCAATCTTGATTACATGGTCAAAATCATGAAAAACCGATCGGAAAGAATATTTTTTTCTCAAAATTTATGAAAATACGAAGAGATTGAGAGGTTTCAAACTCATTAAGAATTCTAAGCTCTGAGCACGATTTTTTTGAATATTAGCTGCAAAACACATTTTTTTTCAAAACCTGGACCAAAATACTATTCCGAATACATTGCGGATAGCGTATGAAGGCGTATAGTGTAAAAAATAGATAAATATATTTTTCTCAGTTTGGTTTCAATTTTAATTTTGAAATTATTAATTTCTACATCATCAATAAAATCTGTTACGTTTGCATTAATTGTAACTTGATAAATGTCGATCTCTCAAAAACTAATACTTACAAGTTAAAGACTATCAAGCGTTTCAATCTTCACTAATATGCATACAGTGCTAAATAATGATCCTGCTTTCTCTATTAGAAAAAAAATATTTTTTTAAAGTAAGCGAAAGAACTTTTTTACTTTACGTTTACGTTCAATTAAGTGTAAAAAAATACGTGACCAAAGTTAATCTATGTAATGTTAAAAAAATATTCCGTTTTTCAAGACAATTTTTTCAAAAAGTAACCTACCAGGTTAGGATATAAATAATTGCAATAAAATCAAATATGACTGTCTTGAATAATGTTATTTAGTCTTTCAACCCAGACTTCGTTATTAAAACTAAAACTAATATTTAACGTTTAAAATAGATTACCGATCTCATCGATCTAAAAGAGCCTTAGAACTTTAAATAAATTTCATTAGGAATTGTTGAAAGCAAAATAAATAATTCACTAAAAGTTAAGTTATAAAAAAATATATTCTCTTCTTTTCCTAGACATAAAATTACGTCGAAGATACTTTCAATCATTAAAAAATTCTACCCACAATTAATTTTGCATTGAAAAAAAAATATTTTATACGGTTTGAGCGTAAGGATGTACACGCGGGTTGAAAAACTTAGCTTGGTACTGAGCCCGGTGGGATACGGGAGGTCATTACCGTAACCTATGGCTTCTTGTATACCAAGAATGAAGATTTTTCGACTAGGTGCGCCGTTCGAGTACTTGTTGTTGACAAAGTTTTGTCCAGTATTGCGACTGGGTCCAGAGTTTGAGTGCGGATGCATTGAAGGCCTCTTGTTTAAACCTTTCGGCATAATGCAGTTTTTTTTTTTTTTTTTTTTTTTTAAAGAAGTCACGAAAACTTATCTTAGAAAATTATTGATTTAGTTTAGAGTCTGAAGAGCTGCAAAAAAAAAAGAAAAATATATTGTCACAATTAGTTACTTCTGTATTTTTTTCTCTCCAACAGTTTTTTTACCAATGTTAAAAATTCAGAAAGAAACACGGATATTGCTCAATTTTCAAGCAAATGTTGCTTCACAATGATAAGCGAGGGTGAATGACGTCAAAAATGTAGTTTGAACTTATTCATACTGTTTGACTACGAAAATCATTATTTCTTTGATAATAATAATTATTTAACTTCAATAAAGTACATTTTGACTTAATTTTGGTAAAAATAAAAAACAGAAATCACTAAAACTCATATCTAAAAATTTATTAATGGTTCAAAGGATTAGTAGAAGGCAGTAGTTTGTGTCAATCAATAATATAAATACAAAGAAACTTTGTTTCGACGTTTCGTTGACTACTTTTGTCAACCTACTCAGGATATAAATCGTCAATGTTTACAACAGTAAACTCTTATACTATATATAAACGTCGTCTCTGTTACACACGGAAAACTGTCCTCTACTGATCCTTTTGTCCATTACTAATTTGTATTTTTATTTACTTTTTATAATAATTATTGATACTGATAATCTACATTTTCAAACATTATTTACGCCTGTATTATATTTGATTTTTTTAAATTAGCTTTTACAAGATAAAATGAAAATTTTTAACTCTTTTACATTATAATTGATGGTTTTTGAAACAAAAACAAACAATAGCATTCAGATTATATTTTGCCGGTATAGGACAAAATTTGCTTGGAAAGATCTGTTCTTTTTTTTTTTTTAAGTGAATACTTAAAAATAAATAAATAAATAAATATGGATTTTAGTAACTTTTTCAATTAAGTGTTTTTACTAGTAGTTTTAAGTTATTATTGTTATGAAAAGTATCATAAAACAACATGACGATAACTTATCGTTTTGACATTAAAATTAATTTTTGGGCGATCACAAAATGGAAGTAAGAATAATTTTTGATTAGTTAAAAATTGAGATATAAAAGTAAGGACTCACCTCAGGAAATTTTCTGCGTCGTATAGTTTAAAACCAGAGGTGGGCACTATTCGGACGCTAAGAATTTCGAATAAATTTTTAAAAAAATGAATTTTTCGACCGGATTTTCATGGATAAATCCGTTTTAGAACTTTTCTAACTCAACTGCATCAAAAACCGGAAGTATTCGAAATTTTATTCGTCGAATAAATTTTCGAATAAAATTTCGAATACTTCCGGTTTTTTATGCAGTTGAGTTAGAAAAGTTCTAAAACGGATTTATCCATGAAAATCCGGTCGAAAAATTCATTTTTTTTAAAATTTATTCGAAATTCTTAGCGTCCGAATAGTGCCCACCTCTGTTTAAAACAAATGAAAATTTAAACAACTAAAGTCAGTACTAGAATTTAAAATAAATCCATGTCCTTAAGTGATTTAAGTAAAACTGAATATGAAGCATCGCATTGAGCTCGAAGGTGGTTAAGCCGGAGCAGGACACATGCAAGTGGGCGGCAAAGTTTGAGTACCTTTGTTTCTTGGTACTTTGTCCCAAAGAAAAGACGAATTAAAAAATAAAAGCATAAAGTTATATGAAAAGATTCAAATTTCGAATATTTCACTGAGGATGGATAAGATCTTTATTACTTTCTGAATTTTTAATTATTATTATTATGATTTTTTTTTTTTTAATTTGATAAGTAGCTGTATTTCGTGTGCAGTAAACAAATTCTGAAATTTCTGATTCATCATAAAAAACTAATCCGATTAAAATTTTTCCTCTTAGATCTAATAATTTTGTTGAATTAACCTTTATTTAGTCAATTTTTATCACCAAAACTAAATATTATTGGTGTACACGCAAAATGAATGTTTCGTAAAATATTGTCAAAAGGTTCAAGAAGCTACCGTCGTAAACAATTTCAAGTTTAATCCACTCTTGACTTTGTACACTCGGTTTTGGGCCGGTTTTACGATCCACCTTTTTACGAGAACTCGGGATGCTTTTTCTTTAAAGTATTGCTAGCCAATTGTCCATTTGTCCCCATCCATAACCATATAAATTCACTTACCTTCTCTACACTCTGAAACTTGTTGATGATCTTAAGTTTGGACGAACTGAAACACCTTTTAAACTTATAGCCATGTACTTTTATTTATTGAATTTATAAATATTTTCCTTATGGAAGTAGGAAAATTTTTGTGAAATTCGTTACAGTATTAGGCATGAAAAAATATTTAATTTTTAGTGTAAAATTGAAATGAAAATTCTCTTAATTTCTAAGTTTAACAATGAATTTTAATAATCATAATTTAATTTAATAACAAAAAATAATTTTTAACAGCAAAAATTCTCAATACCTTATTTTTTGCATTAAGTGAAATCAGTAATCATTTTTTCAAAAAATTAAATTCAGTTTGAGAATAATAAACTCGATTTTTCAATTATGTGAAAAAAATTAGTATAATGCTAAAAATTGTACTTTAATTTTATCAATATAATTAAAAGAAAATTCGATTTTTTTTAAATCACTTTGTAAATGGAAAAATCTTTGTCAATCTGTAAAAGAAGTGATAATAATTATTTTTTTTCAGAATTTGAACTCAATTTGTAGTTTAAAAAACAATTAGTCTCAATCTTTAAGTGTGTAGACTTATTTTAGAACCTACAGTGAATCAAATTTTAAAACTGCAGATTTCTAAAAGATTTTTTAATTTGATAAATGCAACTATGTGTAAAAAATTTCAACAAAAATTAATACTTCATTTACAACAAATATCGTATTGTTCAGTTAAAGTATCAAAATTGTTAATTTTTAGTTAAAAAAATTACGCACATCATTCAAACTCTTAGTATTTTTTTTTTATTTTCAAGATTTTTTATATTTTTAAATTTGAATAAACAAACAAATTTTGACCATTTTTCAATTAAAACCAAAAACTTTTTATCACCAGGAAATAAAATATTATATAAAAGCGTCCGATTGTAAAAAAAAAGGTTCTAAAGGAACTCCCCACATTTTCGAGCCAACTTTTCAACGTTGTCGGTAACGAAATAAAACTCGTCGCTCGGAAAATTATTCACCCTGGTAAGTTTATCGCTTTACCGCGGGGTGGCAGCACTCGTCAAGCCACAGCCACACTCGATAAGATAAAAGTAACAACTTTTTTTTTACGCTTCACAGTATTTACGTTTGGTTTTTGATTTACAAGGGCCACCCGCGACCCTAAAAATGAAAATCTTGGCGCGTTACGATAAGGCCGTGATGTATATAGGATGGAAAAAAAAGAATTTTTATGCCGGCATTAAAGTTCGTTTTTATGTCATTGATGTACATAAGGGGGAGGAAGGTTGAACGTGTGACGATTTTTTTTATTTACGGTTGCCTTCTTGAATATTTTTTGTATAAAAAATGTTGGATTGGAAAGAGTAGCTATGATAATAAATTCAAAAAATTTTTGTTCTACAGTTTTTCAACAGAATATTTAAATGAAAATTAAAAAAATGTGTAATCGTTGTAGCCTTTATTTTGAAACAACAACCTTAATTAATTTGCTGATGATTATTTTTTTAATTATTTTTAAATATTAGGAACAAATTTTGTTACATTATACAGAAACAAAAAATTTCTCTTTCACTACTATTATTTGTATAAATTAACATTATGAAATTTAAAAATATTTAATATAAGGTAGGTGTACATAATATGGCCCCCCCTGTTATTTTGAATATGCTCGATATGCGGCATCTCTACAAGGTAGGAAAAAGTCAAAAACACTGAATTATGAAGTTTTGAGTTGTTTAGAACCTTTGAAAAAAATTATTTTTTTGCACGCCTTATAGCTAAAACTCGTTTCGTATACCTCCGTTATTATTTTACGTTGTGATTAAATGGTCTGCCAAAATATTTAGACGCACCTGATCAAAATTTGAATAAGTAGCTTCGATTCGTTATTGTTTCAGCTTTAAAACGCGACCTTAGTTTTTGTTCAACTCGTTTTCTAACGGGTTTTATTCTTAAAAACTTTTTATACTGCAGTGTTCCTAATATGGCCCCCCCTCGAATTAGTAGAAATACCGATATTTCAAAGTGTTAGTTTCATACTTACTTTTTATAAAATCCTATCCTAATGTTATTTAAGAAAAATAAATTTAATTGTTTCAAAGCTTTTTTTCATTTTATAACTAAAAAAACAAACTTTGATAAGAATTTAAAGTTGTAATTTTTCTACTGGTTGCCAAGCTTTCAAAAACATTGTAAAAAAGGCTCTATTTTTAAATAAATCATTTTTAAAATAATAAAAATTTTGAAGTTTTGTTTAATCTCATATCCTGATTGATTTAAAAAATAGGAACAAATAGAAATTGATAAATAACTTCAAGGGGGCCATATTAGGTACACAAATTTTAGGTGTCTTAAAAAAACGTGTTTTGGTAAATCCTCTGACTTTTCAAGCTCATTGATCAAAATCGAACGCGTAAGGTCTCATTTTAAGGCTCTTGAATTAACCTTTAAAATGGGACCTTTCACGTCAAAAAATATTGATTTAATTCGCCACAACGTCAATTCTTGCTTAGGGGGGGCCATATTAGGTACAGGTACCTTATTAGTAATATAATATAATCTATTCATTAGTAATATTTAATATAGTTATTATTACTTTTTGATAAAAAAGTTTGATTAATAATTGATCGATTATAGTTTATCTTGAAAGTTTCTTGAAAGTCTGAAAATTTTTTATTTTTCACTGCTGAGATATGTTTCTTACCCTAGTATAATAATAATAGTTAAATTTATTTGGGCAAAAAAATTTTGAAATAAAAAAAAATAGCATACATATTTAAACACATTGTCAGAATTAGATTAAATTTTTTAAATCAATTTTGGAATATATTTGCCAAAATTTTGGCTTAAATTTTGAATATTCATTAACATTTTTAAAAAATAATATATGATTAATTAGTTTTTTATCCAAGTAAGTACCATAGATTTAAATTGATCAGTTTAATTTAACTTAAGTAATTAATCGACATGATATAATGAGTGTTTGAATAACCAATCGATCAATCAACTTCGATTTTAATCGATCGACTATTCCCGTATAACTATCTCCATCATTGTTTCCCTCTTATGCATTAAGTCAACTTGGGTATATCTTTTCCATAACACAAACTTTAAAGCTGTAGATAAAAACCATTCGTGCCCAAGGGAGTTGAAAGCACGCTTTCCTTCGGTCGTGTCTTATTCCCCAAATTAATAGACGGAGGTCAATAGTTGGTAATTAAAGACGACGCGACCAACACTTTGACGCACGCACCCCCAGGGGCTAAATTAAATTTTACGGCACTCAACTTTACTCTTGCGAATTGGGTTAGAAGAATATTTACCGGCCTAAGTGACGCTATATAGTTTCCACCTTTAAGTTCGATTTTCCAAAATGGACAGAGTCTGTTTCAGAATCAATATAAAGTCGACTCTCGTAAAGTACAAGTTTTTATTTAAACAAAATTTTATAAAAAAACAAATAAGTATCAAAATTTGCATATAGAAACATCAGCTTGATCTAAAACAAAAGTGTTTAATATTACAGCTAATTAGGGAGCGATGCTATATCGGGTTACGAAATACAGTCGGTAACTGATCGGCAAAGTCTGCGCATTTGGACATTAAAAGTAGTGTCCGTTTACAAAAACTTACCACGATGAATTCACTGAGGAGGTCATAAAAGCTCTGCTGGTTAAGTTTTCCAATCTACAATACGTTATTCGTTATCTTATTTAAATGCTGTCAATGTCAATTTAATTAACAACATAAATTTTTTTATAGTCTTATGAAGGTTTTTAACTTTACATCTGTTGACTACTAAATCAAAAATTTTAATTTATGTAAGTATATTCATACTCATCTTTGTATTGCCCAACGAATTTCAAATTAGTTAAGATGACTTTGTATTGATGATTCGGGCATTGGTTTTTTTAAGTAATTAAAAATCTAGTGAATATTAATTCACCTAGAGTATTCCCTTAATTTTTTATACAATATTGAGTATGAATATTTATTATTAAGTAATACAATATTGAGCAATACAAAGTTGAGTATGAATATACTTACATAAGTAATGTCGACCCTGATTGAGAGGTAGGTCGCAATGGGTAAAATGGGTGGGTACGGGGAATCGGAATTTTAATTGAGAAGAAAATAAATTTGATTAGAACAGTATGAACACACAATCGCCCTGTAGCTCAGTGGTAGAGCGACTGCCCGGAATGCAGGAGGTCGTGTGTTCAAATCTCACCTGGGACAATTTTTTTCTTCTCAATTTTTTCATTTATTTAAAAAATTAAGGGAATACTCTAGGTGAACTCTAGTGAAATATTCACTAGATTTTTAATTATTTAAAAAAACCAATGCCCGAATCATCAATACAAAGTCATCTTAACTAATTAAAAATTTTAATAGTTTAAAAATCAATATTAAAAAACTGTGCGGCACAGTCTTTTATATAATTCTTATCATGAAGTTTAATCTGAAGTAATAAAAAAAAATTAATTTCATGTACAGCTGACATCGTTGATAAGAAAAAAGGTCATTTTTCATCAGTACGTAGCACAATTTTAAAAAAGCAACAAGTGCGTACCTCTTTTAGAGTTATAAGGTGTATTCTAGAAGACAAAAATGACTATCACAAACGCATTTGTGTGCTTGTCTTTTAGTCTATCCACTATAGCATTCAAATACAACTGCGAAGAAATTAAAGATTCCAGTATGATTTACACGGTAGGAGGAGAAATTTTCGTCAGGCACTCTGGTATCGGTAACAAATTGACTAAATTTTCTCAAGATGTAACCGGTTTGAGTATGTACAAAGATTACTTGTACGCATCGGTAAAACGTAGTGGAACCAATCAAAGAGATTCTGGAATATGGCGAGTAAAACTATCAACCAACTTCTCTACCATCTTTGACGATGTAAAAGACATTGTTTGGCAAGAATTCGACGTTGTTAACGCAGCTGATGCAGACATACTGAGCATGACCATAGCCAAAGGTTACATCTACTCAGGTCGCAGCGACGCTGTTATATGGAAGTGTTCCGCTGATACACCCCACAGTTGTCAAGATTATCACATTCTGCAGACATCAATGCGCCATCTGGGAATGATCAGCGATATCGTTTACAATCCTAACGATGACAAAATTTACGCCCTTGAAAGCTTGCGAAGCTCCTACGACGGAAGCTGGTTCCACAGTTTATGGCGATGTTCACCAAACACTCCACAATCTTACGGCAGAGTGGATATTGAATTGCAAGGTTGGCCAACTTTTCACGTTGGGTTTGGTAGTTTTTGGATTACCGATTCTGGACAGGTAAAACAGTGCAGGAATAAAGTGTGTACGCTGTTCCATGACTTTGGTAAAACAGGTTACATGAGCATCGGAGCTTCGAGTAAGTATCTGTACGTACGTTTGGAAGAGAGTAACCGATTTTGGCGTTGTGATCCTAGTGTAGTAGACTCTTGTTCCAAAGCATTTGAAATATCCCACGAAGGCAATGTAGGTCCTTTCATATTTGTTTAGACAAAGCAAAAAATTATACATGTACACTTGCTATAATGGAATAAACAAATTTATATTAATCTTTTTTTTGTTTACCATGATCCTTCCAAAAAGATCAAAGTTTAATGTATTGTGTGGCTGTAAATTACATAGAATTCAAAATTATTTTAAAAAGCATGATTTTTTACTTTCCGGCCCAGGTAAAGTATAGTTTAAAACTTACTACTTTGTTTGTTGAATATTTAGTCATCACTGATTGATAGACTGAAGTAATTTCATCATAAATGGATAAATTTTAAATAGAAACTTGGAAATAATTATCGAAAAATTTTTTTCCTGAAAATTAACTATAAAAAGTAAATAGTTTGTTAACCAACGAATCATAATAAATCACAATAAAACTGGATAAATATAATAGATTCAACTGTTTTAATAGTGGAAACAAGTCATTCTATGAGGCAGTAGTATGTAGAATATTAAAAATTCAACGTTTGAATTTCCAATTCATTTCTATTCATTTTTTTTAATCTTATCATAATTTTAAATTTACTGCATGTATAAATTTAAAGTGTAGTTTTGTAACGGTTTCAGTTCGTGAGAATGAAAAATGAACTCTTGGTATCGGTAAATTGCTGCGTCAACAAACGCCAGTTGATAAATTCTAACTGTTGTGGAGTTTAGTTCCTTTTTATTTTCAGAAAAAATAAAAACGACGATTTAAAATATGAAAATCATATCATTACTGATTTATTGCTTAATTATCACGCCTAAGAACAACTGTCAAGAAATCGAAGAGCCCAGTATGGTTTACGCTGTGGATGGTCAAATTTTTACAAGAAAATTTGGCGTCTCCAAGAAATTGACCGGGTTCGTTAGAGCTGTAACTGATTTAAGAATCTACAACGGTTACTTGTACGTGTCAGTGAAACGAAGTGAAGCAGGTAAAAGAAACTCTGGAATATGGTGGGTCAAAGTAACATCCAACGATTCAATAAGCTTCGACGATGTTAAAGATAGCGATTGGGAAGAATTTGACGTTGTCAATTCATCTGACGCAAACATACAAAGTATGACCATCGCTAATGGTTACATCTACTCCGGTCGCAGCGATGCTGTAATATGGAAGTGTTCCGCTGACATACCTCAAAGCTGTCAAAATCTTCACTTCAACGATGGATTCTGCATTGACTCGGATGACACCACCGATCAGAAATACTACGAGGCTCTGAGCATTTTTGACCAGGAATTCTACAACTGCAGTCATTACCGTAAAACGTTCAGCAGCGATTCGGATAAGCGTGAAATCGCGATAGCTGGAATTGAATACAATCCATTGATCGGTAAAATCAACGCAGTGATCAGCATTTACAACAAACCTTACTCTATGTATGGATGGCACCACCAGCTTGAAATTTGTTCACCGGACAAAGCTAATTCTTGCGATTATGAACCTTTCGTACTCTCTGGTTGGGCTACCCTACACGCTGCCTTCGAGGCTTTGTGGATTGCCGATCGTGGATTGCTACGCAAATGCGGAATCCTTGGTTGTTTTTTATTCCACGAATTCGATGGTGAAAACTATGGAAAAATTAGTGCATCAAGTGGATACGTGTATGTTCGTTTGGGATCTGGCAATCGATTTTGGCGTTGTGATCCAAACAGAAGAAAATCTTGCACTGAATCATTCGAGATTAAGGACTACAGTACTAACATTGGTCCTTTTACATTTATTTGAGTTTAAAATATATTTTGTGCATTACATTCAATAAAATGAATGTATATGAAAAAATAATATAGTAATACCATGGTGCTATTCTTAAACCGTCTTTATCTATGATAAAAAAATGAGTCATATGAATCATTTAAGACTATCTACTGATAATAAACATTTCTTTTAAAATTAAAGAAGTTAACCAAATCAAAGACAAACTTAATGTACATAAGAAAATATGAATTGTCATAACATGTTTTAAAAAATAAAATATTTTTTTTACCTATATAAAAAATCCGAACCCGATTACCTTATTTCAGATTTATTTTTACCTTCATCATTACCACAGCTGAAAAAAATAAAACTAAAAAATTTATATCTTAAAATTAAATTAAAATCTACCCTACAAATTTAAACTTGAAAAATTATTTTACTATCGTAAAGAAGAAGTTAAAAAATTTAGTTTCTCTGTTCATCCGTAAAAAAAATTATGCTTAGTATCGACAGCTGAACAAACTTGGTTGAACAAAAATTTATGTATCGCTTACCCCATTTCAAAGAAGACACTGTATTTAAAAAATGACGAGCTCAGCGTTGATGATTTAAAGCATAACTGGGATATCGCTGTTTCTTATGAAATGCAACTGTCAGGATGTTGACAAAACCACAATGATCTACGCGGTTGGAAGAAAGGTTTTCTCGGTAAAACTCGGAGGCCACATCGTTCCAAAATCACTTTACAACGATCACTTGTACGTGTCTGTGAAACGCAGTGAAGAAGGCAACAGAGACAGTAAGATATGGCGAGTCATATCAGACCAAAGCAGTTTTGAAACATTAGCCGTGGTTATTTCAGCCGATGCAGATTTGCTGAGCATTGTTGAGGCCAACGGTTCCATATACTTGGGTCGCAGCGACGGCGTCATATGGAAGCGTCCAACCAATAGGACCCCACGGCCTGGCAATTTCCAACCTACTTCTTTCCAAAGATAACCGATGTGGAATACAATCCGGTTGACGACCAAGTATATGCGGTTGCAAGCTTCAGAAATAAATCCATCAGTGAACGAAAATGAAACCATCACATATAAAAAAAAAAAAAAAAATTAAAAACCATAACTTGACTTATTATTGGACTCTAATCACTCATACTTATAAAAAAAAAGTGCGCTAGCTCTACTAACCCAAAACTAAATTTTTTTTCTTTTACCTGTCCCCTCCTCTATTTTTGTCCTGTTTAGAATCGGAAAAAATAAACGTGAAAAACACATGATATCGCGTGGCATCGAGTACCAATGTGGTTCGATTGTCGATTCACCCATATTGAAAAGTTCAACGTCTCTCAGTAGTGCACAACAAAAGCAAAAAAAAAAAGCCAACTACGGCGGAAGTACAAAAGCTCGATTTATGTCTTCCTCGCGTATGCCAGTAGTGCTTTTCATTCAGAAGCAGCTCCTCTCGATCATTTTCTCGAATGCACAGGCCACATTTATTTTTTCTGGAATTCGAATTGAAATTCCTCCTTTCATAAAGCTCGATCACGCTAATTCACCGGCCATTATTATTTTTCTCTATCCAAGTGTAAACAAACTTCTTTACTTTTCTTCTTTTTTTTTTTCGCCGGATCGAAAATTGACTTTCTTAACAAGCTTCAAGAAATTTAACCAAAAAAATGATTTTGATTTATTTATATTGGATTGATTGAGATTTTTCGATTCGGGAAAAGTACTTGCTGCTTCGTTAAATTTATCTCTCGTGACAAAAACAACTTTGTGGTCCATTGTAATAATACAGCTGTAAGTAATCAGATACGTGGTCTGTTGAATCTTTGAAATCCGAAAACTATTTAAAAATATGTTTTCTCATAACGAATCAAGGATGTAAAATATCTACCAATTGAATAATAAATTCAAGTCCAAGATAAAATACTATCATTCATTCAACAACTAAAGCTTATATCCCTAAACACATTGGCTTTTCAAAGCGTAACTGTTTATAATGACCACTCGAAAAGCGCAACGCTGCACCAAAGTGCAGTTGCAGCTGTAATCTGCGTACCTAGACTTTAAACCCTTGATTTGACCGCGTCAGCCGTTGAGTGGAACTCAATTGTTTTTATACCCAAGCTCAAAAAAATGTTTTCATTTATTCAAAGTTAAAAAGAAGTTTTTTTAAATGTTCTTTTGAAGGTGATCTGCTATTGACATCCTCAAAATAATTTTTTTTTTTTTTTTTCATTGCATGATTTATTAGAAGAAAATTCTTCAAAACTAAAATCAAAAGATTTTTTATTGAAATTTTTAAGACACGTTGAGATTTTTGAAATTTTAAAAGCTTATAAGTCCTCAAACTTGTTTTTTCAAATAAATAAAAAAAATCGTTAATTTGAAACAGTTGAAAAGCTTATTCCAAAGCCATTACGAAGATAATAGAATTAACGAGAGTAACTCGACGCCGGCAAAAATCAAACTGCAGCGGCTATCGTCTCTGATCCACCCTTCCCTTCTGCATCAGTCCGGATGCATAAAAAAAAAAAAAACGGTTTAAAGAGACTCGCCGATGTGCAAACGACAACATCGGGTTGATGAGTTCCATTGTTGCCGACTGCACCGGAGGAGTTTCGACTTGCAGATTTACTGGACTAATTGATGGACTTTATTGGTCCATTCAAATCCACTTTTAAACTATTAAGCCTTTTTCGGTTTTTAACGATTGTAATGTCATAAATTGTACCAACTGCGCCCTCTACAGTTAACCTAAAAATTCAGTTTTTCATGGCTAATTTTATTACGTTGTAAGCGTTCTATTTGTGCAAATATTTTCTATTTGCAAATCGATTACATATTAATTATAAAAAAAAAAAATACGATGCTGTCCCTTTGAGGCTTGGATTCCAACTGACTCTGCTGGGGTATAGCAGGCACACATGGTACAATATGCGTACACTTAGATAAAAGTTTTATTGGTTCGATCGACCAAAAAATTCTTCACTTTTAAAATAAGGTTCACGAAGTATATTCAAAAAGCTTAGCTGCTTGGAAAATAATTTTCCGACTTGCACAATAAACAAAAGAAAAGAAGAAAATTCTTCTTAAGTGTATTCCTTGATGTGAGTAAATTGGAATAATTAATTTAAAATTTAGAGTTAATTTAATAAAATAAAAACTCTAGTACTCACACTATTTTAACCACACAGTGGCTGTTCTCGATAGGAATAATGCACAGCATATTCACTATCTAAAAAAAAATAAAAATTTTTAATAACAATATCCAGTGACCGGTTTCGCTGTTTTTGCAGCTCATCAGACTGGAGTAAAAGTTAAACTAAAATGAAACTCTGAAAGCCGAAGCTTATATAGAGTATACTAATTGTCTATTGAAGTTTCAATTGTTTCCTTAAAGAAAATCGGTTCGATAAACCTAAAAAATTCTTCACTCTTCAAACGAGGTTCACAAACTATATTATATAATCAAATAAATCATTACCAGTAAAGGATTAAAACTATTAATACTCGTTTATTTTTAATTCTTAACTTAATTATACCCAGATTTTACTACCTCTACATTGTTTAAAGTTTTTTATATTGTCAGGAAAAACTTTTATTCATTTTCTTTATAGTTCAAGAGACATTCAGATTAATATACTAAGAAGTTTATCTTCGTCGTCGTCGTCGACTTTCTTTTTTAAAAAAAAGTGACTTAGACGTCTCAGATAAATTAGAAATTTGGTACTCGGGGGTTTTCGGGGCTGATGATTACGAATTTGACGTTCATTTTTAAATTTGACCCTTGTAAAGTCTTATACTTATTCAAGGTTGAAATTTACTTTTTCTCAAGCACTTTTCAGACTTTGAAGTCTATGATTAATTTGGGGTTGCTGATTCTTAATCTGACCTTCATTTTAAAAATTGATCTATGTAAAGGCTATAATTTTGATATTTAATATATTTCGGTATGAACTATTTTAAATATGTATTTTATTTAAGATACTCTAAGTAACAATATTTATAAACTTTTGGTTTAAATTTAAAAATAAAATAAAGATAATGCGCAGCAAGGTATAGAAGCTAGTTTATATTAATAAAAGAGTGTTTTTATTTCCTCGAAACAGGCACAGTTTTTGAGCTCGTAATCGCATTGAAAAAAAAGTAACAGTAGTTTTGAGTTCTACTAGTTATTAAAAAAGAACGTCCATCAAAAAGAGCCCGGCTGCTCGTTTACCCTTGACTCAAGTACGGCCCGGAACACAATTAGACGTCAGGCATGTGTCTCTGTATTGAAGTTTTAGGGTTTACTCTTTGCTCAAGGCTTGGACTAATACGTATTAGCTCTCTCGAGTTTAGCATTGGCGTTCGTAGGAATAATCTTGTATTTTTTTTTTTTTTTTAATTAGTATCGTTTACAGTTCTATAAGCATTTAAAACATTAATGAGATTAACAAGACATAAGCAATATGTCAGTTTATTATATTATGTATAATCATTTTTTTTTTTTTCAATTGGTATAATTTTATTATTTATTACAATAAATAACATAAATGAATAATAGTCTTGCATTTTTAATATTTTTAAGATAGCTACAGCAAAACTATAATTTTGTTATTACTATTGACAAAAAATAAATCATTTGTATACAAAAGCTACAGTTAAGCAGCAACCCTCCTTACATTTTTAATGTAAGATTTAATCTGACTTTTTATCGTTTTTTAAATAGAAAAGAGACACATTCAAGTTATTTTTTCTCAATTAATGGCTTTTCTATATTGCCTAAGAAAGCATTTTTTTTAAACAAATTGGACAAAACTCATTGGTTATACGTTTATTACACCACTACACGTGTGTTTATGCAATTAGCGTCGGCGCCTGTAAATTAAAGCAATGGACGCTGCCTAATAGCCCGGACGCTTGTGATACGGCCGAGTCGATAAATTCTCTTAAGAGACGCGACTGGACCTATCGACTTAAGTGCTGACCGAGTCAATTATCACTTAAATTTGTCCTGATGCACGAAGAGGCGGATTTTATTTTCAGTGGAAGTGGAAAACTCAATCGGCCGATGTGAAAAAATATTCAGTCTTACGACTTGAGTGCCGAAAAGTCAGACATTATCGTAAAAGAAGTCGAGTTATAAATAAGTGAATTTTTCTCGAGAATCTGAGATCTCGGTTCAAATTATAACTTCGCGAAAAATTGCGCTTATAAAAAAGGGATAGAATTATAATTTTTTAATGTTTTAAAAATGAAACAATTTTATTCAATTTCGATTTATTTTTATGAATTTTGCACGTACAAGGTGACTCGGGCGCATAACTAGATCCAACATTATTTCAACGTCTTTGGTGTTGTCCACGGGTTCCAAATAAAAATTGTACAGTATTCTCGATAGCATAGACTTCAACTCCATCATGGCGAACTTTTGACCTGAAATAGTTGTTTCAATGAAATCATCATTTCCTTGATGAATTAAATTCAAACTTTAACTGATTGTCATAATTTTTGATTAAAATATAACTAGAGTTTGAATGACTTTAAAAACAGAAATTTTTGATATTTTCTATTTTGAATTCCCGCCGAAATGAACTAAGCCTGACAGTGACTGTCAGACAGTCACGCGACACGCTAAACGTTCCGGCGGGAATTTAAAACCAACAGTTACAAGAAATTTGGTTTTCTCTGTCCCTACGATTCTTAAAATTCCAAATCATGAAAAATTTCAATTTTGTGATATTAGTTTTGCTGTATTCACAGTAAATAAAAAGTTACCGATGCAGTTACGCGATCCAGCGCTGAAGGGCACGTAACTGAAAGGATGACGATCTTTCATATTTTCCGGTAAAAACCTGTCGGGATCGAATTTCTCCGGGTCCGGCCAAAAATGAGGATCTCTGTGCGTGTCAACGATGTGTATGGAAAGAGTCGATCCTTTCGGAGCGAGAAAATTTTCTGAAACACAAGTTTTTCAAGTGTCGTAAATCCAATTTCTAATAAAACGTCTTCACTCAAACTTACTGAATTGTAAATCTTCGGTTAAGTATCTTCCGATAGTCGGTACTGAAGGGAACAAACGAAGAGATTCTTTGATGCATCTTTCGAGAAATTGCATCTTGATCATATCCGACAACTCTAATTTACCATTTTTGCCATCCATGACTTCAACGACCTCAGCTCTAGCTCTGTCCTTGAAGTTTAAAGAATCATTTGTTACTGTAAATATTCGAATGATTTTTTGTTAATGCATAATTACTTGGATGTCTTTGTTCTCAGCAAGCAGCATTATCGTGAATACCACTGACATTGATGTTGTATCGTGTCCCTAAAAAGAAAAAAAAATTACAGAAATCAGCTTAGTTTTGGCATAACTAAAATAAAAAAACGTAGTAATGCTTACTTCGAAAACAAAAGTAGCGACTTCTTCTTTGATTCCAGCATCGTCTATCAAGCCAGTTTGTTCAGCAGCTAGAAGGAGATCGAGCATAGCCAATCTTTTCTTCTTACCTATACAAAATAAAAGGTTTTAATAAAACAGTTGAGATTTATCGGTATGAAGTAAGTAATATTATTACCAAGATAAACGTCTCCTGAAACTGTATTTTCATCATTTTCTAAGTTAAGTAAGTGCTGGTAGTTTGTACTTTTGTGATACTCGCGTCTCTCTTGTATAATCTAATTATAAAAAGTAATTGTTCTTTGTTAATGTGTAACAGTTGATTCACAAAAATTACGAGATATTGGATACATAACTTATCAACGAAGCTGTCAAGAATGGTCAAAACTTCAGTGGCCTCTTTCTTTAGTTTTGGCATGAATAATAGCATCCAATCCTTAATTAATGGATTCATAGATCTTAAAAATGAAGATATTTTTGAGTCTGTCATAACTTACAAATTTTCGTTTATAATAGTAGCTTCATATTTGCCTGTAAAATATAACACTGGACATTCTGTAGAGTGCATCTCTGTAGTTTCTTCCACCACTGTCAGCCTCCAAAGACACACCAATCGCGGTGTCTGAATATGAATAAAAAAATTGTGCTCTTGATGAATTATTTTTTTACATATTATACGTAAAGTTATTTATTTACGCATCGATTTTAGTGGGTAAAATGGTCATTTTATGAACACTTAAAAAAATTTAAAAAAATGTAAATGATAGTAGTTTTTAGACTTTTGCTTTTGGCTCAGTGTTCGTAAAGCAATCATTCCGCACTATAAAATCGCAACGTTCGTAAAAAAAATGTTTTTTTAACCCCTTGTTACGAAAAATACTATTACCACAAATAACATTCAACGACAAATCTGTGATGAAATTCAATAAATCAATGGTGGTTTCATCTCCCTGAGAGAAAATGTCTTCCACGGCCTTGTCTACGTGATCGTTCATCATTTCATTGTATTTTTTCAGGATGTTAAAGTGAAATGCAGGTGTCAAGATTTTTCTACGCTGATGCCATTTACTGCCTAGAATAAGAATCCCAAAGTTTTACGATTCTAAAATTTTTCATTGAATTGATCTAAATTACCTTCACTGGTCAGAAGACCGGTACGCAACCAGGATCTAACGTACTCGTAGGCGAAACCTTTGGTCAGTAGCTTTGAACTGCTTAATATAACCTAAAAATTATAAATAGTAGATTGAAGCTTGATAGAATTGGTTTTTTTTATTCACCTCTAGATCGTCCGGATGACGAATATTTATAATTTTAACGTTCCCAAAGAATAATCTGTAGACAGGGTAGTACTTGTCAGCGAACCACCTGCGAGTTTTATACATATTTGCTAAAAAAAAAATATCATCTATATTATTCAAAACTACGAGGCGGAAAATTCCTTATAAAGAATTGCAGGGAAATCTTTTTTTTGATTTTAAATTATTGAACATAGCAGATAATTTATAAATTAAAATCTGAATTTCAAATATATATGCAAAAAAAAAGTTATTATTACACAACATCGAAAGAATTGATTAAGCTTGGTTTAGTTGAAATTGCATTGCTCTAAATTCAAAGTACGTAAAGTCACACCACTTAAAAAAAAAAAAATAAAGCATTTTGCATAAAATTGTAAACTACTTAAGTATAAGTGCTCACCAAAAGATCCTCGAAAATCCCCGATGTTACCAATAATCGGCCTAATTGCCGGACCAGGTAGCTTGTTAAGGCACTTTCCAACTCGGCCATGGTACAAGTACAGGTGGACCAGGACCAAGCCGAGAATAATGATAATCAGTAGGCAAATCATTTATTTACTGTAAATTAGTTAATTTCTTCTTGGACGAAGCGAGCTGCTCGGGTAAGCTCGAGCAACTGTCTACTTTAGCCAAGGTCGTCTGGATCGAGAAGTGGAGGGGACGACTGAAGAGAGATGAGGTCTTTAACCGTACGAGCCTGACTTGGGAGGGGACTTAACTAAATAATCTAATCTATCATTTTTTGCGTTTAATGTTTACTTTGAAACTTTGAAAAATTAAAAAACTCTTTTTAGACCAAAGCAGAAATTTTTTTTTCATATTGATCGTTAATAATTTTTCACTTAAATCAAACTCTTTTTTTAGGAACTTATTTTTCAGAAAATTTTGAAAATGAAAGCTTACAAAAGTTGCAAGGAGTCATTTTATTCGCGGCTGGTGCGTCGAAAAAAATTTTTTCGTCCTTTTGCATCATACTGATAGCAAAGCTCATTTTCTTCCAATTTACAAAAGTTAAAATCATGAATAAAGTGATTTAGAGAAATTTTAGTCGATGAAAGTCGCCTCATTGCAACTTTATTCGTGACAGATTTAGAGCTAAGCTATTTTTCTTCGCTGAGACCATCGTAATTATAACTTTACTTTCACAGTGGTTTTAATTGGATCATTCATTATTTGCTGGATGCCTACACTGATGGAACGAACTCTTTGGATTTTTGGTGAAATTAATATTTTGATTTTCGAAACTTACGGACCAAATATATTCTATCTGACAGATTTTCTTTACTATTTGTCTAAACTAAACCTTTAAGGTATATACAAATATTTTAAATCAATTTTTCTGAAGTATAAGTATTGTTTGTATAATTTTCAGAATTTACTGTTGAGACTTTGGACAAATGGAAATTTTTTTAAGTGGAGGAAGAAAAAAGTTGTTGGTATACGTTCATCCCAGATAATTGAAGACACCAATGTTTAAAAATGACATCGACAATTCTCATTTCACTTTTTGCAGACCTTTTTTGCGTGAACCTTGTTATTAGGAAGGAATTCATGCCTTCCATTATAAACTTTTTAAAATAAAAATCTTTTAAAACTTATATATGTAGAATAAAGTTATTTAAATAAAAGTATGTTTCGATAGAAGGCTACCTCTTCATTAGGTATATATTTATTTACGCGTAAAAGGTCCTAACTTGAGATTTTAGAAATGGGTAAAGTTAGTTTTTTTTACTATCTTTCAAAATGACTATCGTGGTTTAGGCCCTAATAAAATGATAAAAATCATTGGTTTTTGTTAAATTTTTTTTTGTACTTCAATAAATTTTAATTTTAACATATTTCAAACATCATTAAATTATCGAGGTGTACTAAGCTAACCAAAATAAAAACTCTTATCACGTCTCTTATTGTATTTATTTACTTTTTTTTTTTTTTTTAATTTTTAATTCCAAACCGACGCCAAAGAAAGAATTATAACTAGAGCTCGAGTATTCATGAGAGTGAAAAAACTATGCTTTGAATCGAAAATTAACATTATTGTGAAAGAGTTACAATTGATAAATTATTGTTACTGAAATGCATAATTCTTACTTAAGTGTTTACGATCTTTCTGACGTTACCCTTTTTCAATTCGATGAATAAAAAAGTGGTTTTCCTTCAGTCCCAAAGACGATTTAAGACTAACAACTAGTACTCTTCTTTTTCTCTTCGTTATATTCCATTCTTTCATTCTATCTACATTAACACATAAACATTCATTTTTTAGAAAAACTTGAAAAATGAAGGGTACACCATTGACGATCTTGAGCTTGATATTCTCAGTAACAACACCAAGATGCCTCTGCGAAGAATATAAAAACGTTACGATGATTTACGCAGTAGGGAACCAGGTTTTTACAAAAAAGCTCTCAGGAAGTGAAGAACCCAGACTACTGACAAGCTTCAAAGGAGACGTCACTGGGTTGGCGATAGACGACAATTACCTGTACGCGTCCCACCGAGGCAGCTCTAACATGTTCCTGAGCTTATTCCGTACAAAGAGCAAGATTTGGCGCGTCAAAATATCAACGAGCTCTGAAAGCATCAAACTACTCGACAATACTTGGAAAGAATTCAACCGATTCAACGAAGACGACGAAAACGAAGAAATAGTGAGCATGGCGGTAGCAGAGGGGCACATTTACTCAGGCAGCAGCAGAAGAGTCATTTACCGGTGCTGGGCCGACGTGACGTCGAGCTGCCTGAACTTTGACCAATCGGATCGGTGGTCAAAGTCTTTAGAAGACATCAGGTTCTCTGACGGCGACCAGGCGATATCCACGATCGAGTACAATCCCGCTGACAACCAAATATACGCGGTTGAGAGCTACGAGATGTCAAGATCCATGTTCAAGAAGTACGTACCATTCGTGAGTCACCTAAGTTGGCACCACCGATTGTGGCGATGTTCACCAATAGTCCCAAATTCTTGCACAGAGGTGTTGGTCAGACTGGATGGCTGGGCTACGTTCCACGTTGCGTTCGAGGCCTTTTGGTTATCCAACAGAGGACATTTGTGGAAGTGTCCTTTGAACAGGATGAACGAAACCTCTGGAGTAAGTTATCAGAACTGCTTGGAGTTCAATGATTTCAATAGACCAGTCTACGTGAGTATGGGTTCTTCGAAGAAATACTTGTACCTTCGGTTGGAAGGAAGCAACCAGATTTGGAATTGTGATCCAATCACACCTAACTCTTGTACGCAGAAGTTTGAGCTAGCGTACGATACTAACATTGGTCCATTCGTATTTGTTTAAATGAATTATAAATTTCGTGCACTGTCTGCATTGGAATAAAATGTATCTGCACACGTAATGAAATTTAATAAATGGATTTGATACTAATTTTGTATTATTTTTAATACCTGCGTGCATTTTCTAACTATTACAGAAGAGAATTTTCAAAAAGTAAAAAATTTCAAAAATATTATCTCAAAATTTCAAGTATGTCGTTTGCAGGATCAAAACTGAAACAGCGATTTTAATTCGGACTCTCTGACTCGCTGCATACAGAGCCCCAAGCTGCTTTATTCTATTGTCCTAGGTATAATGGGGCTGTATTACGCCACGAGGTTAGCTTTGAAATAAAATAAAAAATACTTTGACGCAAAAAATCATAATGATTTATACGTTTAAATAAGATCAAACTTCCAACTTTTAGATAAGCTCTGTCATTTATATCAAAATTTCAGTTCAAACCTTGATATTTCAAGTTGAAGAAAAAATCGCAAATACACGAATTGAGGATCCCGGTGCAAGAACCGCCTTAGCGCTCGAGACGCTCGAAAATCGGCCCAGGCAGGCCCATCCGCTGCATAAAAAGTGCTGTAATTTTTTACCTATTTGAAATATCGCTTTGAAACTTTCTAAAAATCTTCTTCAAAGCATTTTAAAAAACTTCCTCGCAAGAAGTTTTTTCAACTCTCAATTTTTATGCCTGCCTTTTTAATCCAAAGTTTGAGGTTAAAAAAGTTGATTTTTTGATTTTTAATAGTTCACTACTCGGCAATGAAACACTTTAAAAATACTTCAACCGTTCTGTTGGCAGCGGAAAGAGTTCAAAAATATGGTGCTAAAATTTCATTAAAAAATATTCAGTAGTTTCCGAGTTTTTGCAAGTTGAACAAAAAATTTATAAATCGAAAGAAAATCAAGTATTGTGCAAGAGTTAGATGTATTTGGATCACAATTCCAAATCTGGTTGCTTCCTTCCAAACGTAGGTACAAGTATTTCTTCGAGGAACCAATACTCATGTAGACTGGTCTATTGAAATCATTGAACTCCAAGCATATCTACACTGTAATACGTGCGACCAATGATGTATTACATCGAAAAAATTGATTTTTTTTTCACTCTGAGATGACAAATGTCTTAAATAACATTAAATATGATAGAAAATTTTTTTTGCACGATTATCGTGTAATAAGAGTATTATTAAAAAGACTTGCTTTTATAAGTCCCTTCCGTGATACGTTCCCGTACCCTATTTCGCGGTAGTTTCGTCCTATATCAACTCCTTCTTTTTAGGGGTGGCTTCTCTAGAGCCTTGTAACGGTTTATTCTTAAAGCAAGTAGCGTTAGTATAATATTTCCCATGCTCCAGAGAGGCTGTCGTTTTAAGTTGGGCTGTGATTTAGATTTTAATGTCAAACTTTATTGTGTACACGTATAAATTTTTGGATACATTAAATTCAAATTTAGTTAAAAAACAGAATTAATCATATTAAAATCGTCTTTGGATACTTTCATATCGGTTCTTGTTAGCTTTTTCTAACGAAAATTAAAATTTAATATTTTAGATTGTGAATCATAGCTAAATTCAAGAGTTCGTGACAATAAAAATACCAAGTTTTGAGCTTGGTAATTTATGACCTGGCGAAAGAATTTAAATATTTGAATTATTGTTACTGATACGCATGATTCTTACTGACGTTATTGTGATCCTTAATTTATTCGGTTTTCAAAATTCGTTTTTGGTTTTTTAACTCTCTAAAAAAGGAGTGATTTTTTTTAGCACGTTCGACAATTTAGAAAAAAACTTCAAGTGAGTATTTTTTTTTTTTTTAATCAATACATGATTAGTAATTATACAAATTAATTATACCACATAGAGATAAATATTACACAGAATAAATATAATAAAATGAATTATTATAATAAAAATATGTCGAATATAGACAAAATTTTGAATATTCGGCTAATTAACATTTGATCAAGTCATTTATATAGATCAATTATATTTCGTAGAGTATTCTTTACAATTATTTATTTATTCATTTTATTTTATTTTGGATCTTCCTATCTAAGAACCAGATTTAAACACCAGTTACTTTTCTATCTAATATTTACTGTTATTTCTTTAAACGAACATTAACGTATAAATTTTCATTTTTTAAAAAAAGGAAAAGCTCGAAAGATGAAGGTCATACCAGTGACGATCCTGTGCTTGATATTCTCAATCACAAAGTGTCATTGCAAGGAAAACCAATCAGTAACGCTGGTCTACGCAGTTGAAAACAAAGTGTTCGCCAAAAAATTCGGTGTCAACGAAGATTCTGCATTGTTAACAGAGTTAGACAACGACGTCACCGAGCTGGCAATACTCGACGGTTGCCTGTACGTGTCGCAGCTGGTGACCAACCCAAAGGACACTAAACTGTGGGCCGCCAAAATATCGGATTCCGGAAGCTTGCAAATGGAAAAGTTGGAAGGATTCGAGTTTTCAACCGAAGACGACGAAAACATACTCAGCATCGTGGCTGCTGCAGACCATGTTTATTCAGGAAGCAGCAATGGTAAGATACGGAGCTGCTGGACCGACAAGAAGTCAAGCTGCGTGGACATGTTCGGACCAGAGGATTTCAACAGGTCTTCCTCGGAAGCTAATGTGACTAGGATTGAGTACAACAACGCTGATCATGACTTATACGCGGTTCTTGGTAATTCCGAATTGTGGCATTGCTCAACTAGCTTCGACAGTTATTGCAGCGCAGTGTCAGTGGATTTGGAGAACTGGGCGAGCTTCCACGTTGCCTTTGACTTCTTTTGGGTTGCAGGAGATGGGATTTTGTGGAAGTGTCCTTTTGACCTTGCAATTGACTACGAAAACTGCTTGGTATTCCATAATTTAACCAGACCCATTTTCAATATGGATTCTTCGAGTGAGACTTTGTACCTTGGTTTGGATTCCGGTTTCAAAGAAGTTTGGCAGTGCGACCCCAACACAACGAGTTCTTGCTTCAAATTGTTCGAAGCTGAGAATATTGGTCCTTTCAAATTATTTTGAACGAATTTTTAGTGCATTGTCTGAGTTTGAATAAAATTTATCTGCACAACTAATGAATTTCGTTATTTATTTTTAAAAATCGTACTTCCCTGTAGAAGAATTTGCTATTTTAGAAACCTTTTCACTAAATAAGTTTGAAAATAAAAAAATTATGATTAGCTATAAAAGTATCAGCCGTAAAAAAGATATTCGTTTGTTTCAATTGACGACTCACATTTTAATCTCTTTAACAGAGAAAAATATGAGAGAATCATATAAAAAAAAAAATTTGATTCGATTATCATCAAATGAAAAATATTTTCGTGCAAATATCAATGATGTAAATCTCAGCATTATTTATAAATAAAATATGTGTTAAACATAAATATTTTCAGGTTAACTTAAAAAACTACGGTTTGAAATTTTAGTACGAGTGTTTTATATTTAATTAAAATAAAAATAAAATTTTTCTAAATTATTAAAGCTGTATTGTTACAAATTTTTGAATATACTTCTTCTTATTACCTAAAACAAAACAATTTTTTAAAACTTACACTGCACACTGAATATAATTTATACACACCTACTTTTATTACTACCGCAAACTTCATCAAACAATCAGAACTATGATTCTGTAACTTCAAAAATTTTAGATAAAAAATTAAAAAAAAAAAATTTTGTAATTCAGGGCTTTGATACGTACCCTTGGCGCCACCTAGTTTTTATCCTTTGTACCGCAACTCAATCGACCGCGGCTGCACGTTGAAGTGTACACTGTAAAAAAAGTTTTAGTAAAATTACCTCGATCATCGATGTAAAAATCGAGAACATCGTTGACCGTAGTAAATTTACCCCGCTCTCAATGGTAACTTAACCGAAAACGTTCCTATTTTTGACATCGTTGATCGGTGTAGATTTACCGAATTTCAGTAAAACTACATAACTCAACGATGTAAATTTACGATTTCTGGTTAATTTACATCGATGAGCTGGGCAATTTTACTTAAACTATTTTTTACAGTATAGGTAACAAAACCGAATTACTGAGTGTGATTTTTTAATCGGTTTTGAATCGGTCTAATAGATATTGAATCGGCCGAAAGAAAAAAAAAAAAAAAAGTGAGAATAAAAAGAAATATTAATAAGTGAGCAAGTAGTATAATAAGTTAACAATAATGATCAGCAAAAAGCAACAAAAAGTCACAAAGTTTGGCAATATTTGTTAGAAATTGTTGAGAAAGTGCATTTACGTCCGGGATCTAAATCCTATTGATTAAATGCATTTGTCATCTCAAAAGAAATATTGTAAGTATTGTAAATATTTATTTTAAGATGTACATATTGTAAATATATTGTTTTGTCTTGATCTCAATCAAAATCTGAACAATAAAATCAATTTATCCATGGTAGGATGTGCGAAAAATTTCGATAGTCCATTCAAAAAATTTGAATGGCAATTATTTTTTAAATCCATTTTTGGTAGTCAATAAAATAAATGTTCTTCAAAAGCCATTTTTCATACTTTGGTTAATAAATTGTCAATTAAAGATTTTTTTATAAAAGGGGACCCTTTTTACCAGAAAATAGATTTAACTTTCTTATGAATTAATTTTTCGTTGAAATGAATTTTAATCATGGTCAAGTGAAAACTTAAACAATTAAAAAACTAATTAAGTTGATTTAAACAACAACAACAACAATAAAAAGTCCATGGTGGTATCGGTAAACGATTATGCAGAAATGTTGCAAGAGAACAGCTGGTAATGTCGAAATCAGCTTCGAAGCAGCAACTTTCTACCCTACCAGCAACGGTTGGAAGCGGCACTTTATTACAACGCGCAAGCTCGCTTTGGTGATGATGATAAACATTGTGTATAAAACACTCGCGACCCAGTCAAAACTCTAGTATTTCTCTGCTTCTTTCTCGTGCCAGTCGCATTGCGACATTTACACTTTCAAAAAATAAAAAAAATAAATCATGCGGGGACAGCACGCTTTCTTTTTACTATTCTTCTGCCTTATTATACAAGGTTAGTACTTACTTTTAATTTAATATTGCTTCGTTTCATGGTATTATTATTGTTTTAATATTGTTTTTTTCTGACTGACAGCTTACGAGATTAACTTTTATGAATTAGTCAATTTGTCTTTTCGGTTGATGGAATTTTGAAAATATTTAAATAATCTCAATTTCAAACCTTTTTGTTCGCGGCAGAATAAACAATTCGACTGGTTGATTCATGTAAGCGTCAATGTTTTTCAATATCGGGAAGTTACTTGGTACTTTTAACTTTTAGAATAACTTTTTTACTTTTTAGTAACAGTAACTTCGATACAATTTTTCAATGAAATGAAAAAAATTCTATTTTTTAAAAGTAACTTTACGTTTGTTGTGTGGTAACTGAAAACTTAAAAAAAAAAAAAATTAAAGTCTAGTAACAAAGTTACTTTTTGTAAATTTAAGAGTTTGTTTATTTTTCTAATCTATTGTTTTAAAAAATGATGGAAATTTTTATACAAAAATCTTATCATAATTTATGTTTTTTTTTATCAGCATTAAATTTTTTAATTTCTATTCTAGTTTAAAGTTCAAAAAATCTAGAAAGTTTTGAAGATTTTATCATCCGCTTCTTTTAAAATTTGTTTATTATACTTTGGTGTCGCATTACATTTTTTTTTTAATAATTAGTTTGCGGGAAAAAATTATTTTAGCACTTTAAAGTGTAAATAGAGTAGTTACAATTCAAGGTCGCTTACCTTTGCGTGCGAGTAAAAAAAAGTAAAAAATAGATTATCTTATCTAGGATCTGGACTTTTTTCGTGTACTCGTACCTGCGTTTGACTGGTTTCTAAAATTTCTAAATATACAAAAAAAAAAGGTTTTGTTTTTATAATTTTTGAACATTTTTTAAGAAAGCTTTGCTAAGCTTAATAACTTTTGAAAATTCATAATTTACCGTTGCATACATATTAGTCTATTGGAGCTGTTGGGTGTGAACAGTTATTTGAACCAATCAAAAATGATAAACAACTTTTATAACAATTATATTAGTAGTGATTCATATCTGCCTGGTTAATATGCAGTAAAAAAATCAATCATCAACGACAATAAAAATTGTAAACTGTTTTTTGAAAATATAACTTCTCGTTGGTATAAGTAAGTTGAGTTACTATGAGTAATTCAAACGATGGAATGTCAATTTTAAGAAAAAAAAAAAAAGTCCAAAACGTCTTAACAGGAAGTCAATGTTATTCTTTTAAACTTATCGGCTGACTTTAAAAATATTGCAAAAATCAAAGTATAACTTGTCTCAAAAATTAATTTAATTTGTTTAAAAAATTTGGTAAAATCATGAAAAATAATTAGGAAAAGAAGAAACAGACCTTTTTCTACGAATAGACTGTAACTACAAGGCAATCATTTTCACAAGATTTTTTCAATTTTTTTACGTGATAACAATAAAAATCGATCGGGATAGGTCAAATTATCCAAAAAATGCTTATTAATTAATCATGTAAAATTGGATTTTTGTTATTCTCTACACGGGAAGTATTGCGTATTTAAACTTTTTTCACATGAAGATAAATAAGATGAAAATAATGTTGAATTTGTTGATTAACAGGTAACGGAAGGAAGGTCGTAGAAAATTGTTCGGAGGACCAGTGCATTGAGGCGAGCAGGTGTAACACTCGGGCCAAATCGGAGCCTTGTCCTACCCCCGGAGATGTTTGCTGTCCCAAAAGTACCTTTATTTTATGCTTTTTCTTCTAATATTTAGCCTCAGGATTATTGTCTCCGTAAAGCTTTTTTTTTTTTTCAAAACTATCATGTTATATTCAATAATTATATCGTAACAAATTAAGGTTAAACTTTTGCGCTATATTTTCGATTTAACAGCTATATTAAAATCTTTAATTTTTATTTTTTTTGCAGTTAGGGAAGAGGAGAAGCACAGATGCGGACATTTTCTCGGCGAGTGCATGGACTTTTGCAACGCGGATGTGCTTAAGAAAAACGCGGACGACTGCGCGCCCGGTCAAGAGTGTTGCGTTTTGGTTTAACAAACTTTTCTGCATTTTTTAACCAGCTGGTCCAACCATGTCAATGACAAATTTTTTTTTCTTTTTTTTTTTTTTAACGTGCGCTGTGCGCTATCATGACTAATTACATCGATCACTTGTTTTAACTCTGGTTGAGTTAGAGTATTGAGACTAGTTTGAAAACAATAAATATCTACAATAGTTTTATGTTACTTTGTGCTTAAATTTCTTGCTCTCTGTAATTTTTTTATTTCAAGAAAAACATAAACTATGAAAAATTTTCGTAACTTTACGAAGTTATGAATTTTAATTGATTTAAAAAAATTAAGATCACTGATCAGTCTCGAAGATATAAAAATCTAAGTATAGTAATTTTTTTGCGTGACTATCAACGGTAATTTAAATAAGCTGTGAAATCATGTTAATATTTTTAATGGCGAGTGTACTTAAAAATCTTGATTTACAATGACTTATGTGACACATCAGCTATAAATAATAGTTTACAGCAAGTACAAAATAAAATCTTAATGGTTAACAATAAATTGTACAGAGTCAAATCTTAAAGTATTTAAATAAAAAATTATTATTTGAAATATGCATGAATAAATAAATGATTTTTTGTACAGAATTTAAGTTTTACTTCTACACGTGTGATTTATCCTCAACTTTGCTTATCTCTGTTATAGTTTTTTAAAATCGTATAGTCGAGGACCTGTTTACAAAGAAGATGTTTTTTTTTGCTTTTGTTTAATAATAAAAAAAAAAAAAATAAATATGTACTTTAGTAATAAAATTTATTGAATGGTATCGACTCCATGGGTGCGCGATAATTTAGTAAAAAAAACTTGGCGCCCCGAGGTAGCAAGCGCAACCCGGGGCGACAACGTCCACCTGGCTCGTCGAAGACCCGAGGGCAGTGTTTTTCACCAAACAACAAACGCGCTGCAGCCGGATACAGAAATATTATAAAATCCCGCCCTCCAAGACAAAGCCAAAGTTTTTTTCTTCGGGGGGAGTCCAGACTAACTCAAAAAAAGCATCTTAGATTTTTTTTAAATTTTAGTGATACTTCCCAATTAGTGTAAAATCATTGATAAAAAAGTTGTATTGTCTCTGTGTCGAGTTTTACGATAGGTTGCAGGATCAGGATCCCGAGCCGGTAACGACGCCCCGAGGGGCGGCCAGATAAGCTGGAAACCAAATGAAATATTAATGAACCAATCCCCCCCGGGCTCTCTTTTCCTCCAGGCATATTCTTCTTTCTTCTTCTTTCTTCGATATTATTATGTTTATTTCAGGGACACGAGTTTTGATATTATTTATCGAGTCGTACCTTTTTTTTAAGCTTCTTGTTGGACACCTTTGTTTTGAGGTTTTTTGTTTTACTGTTGTAGTCTACGTTAATCTCGAAAGTAGGCGGTGATTAATCTGCCACGAAAAAAGTTACAATTTACTGGTACCTTTCGGTCAATGAAATTTCTCTAAAATACTGTTGTAACCATCATTAAATAGATACTAAACTTTAAAACTATTAAAATTTACATTTACAAACTTGGATGCTCAAACAATTTGCAAATACACCTCATATTGACCTCTAATGATACAACATAACATTGAAAACTTAGAGTCGTTTTATTCGTGGCTGGTGTGATGAGTAATTTTTTTTTTTTTTTTTTTTTTTATATAATATATATCAAAGCATTAGTAGCAAAAGTGCTCGGCAAGCTAAAATTATAAATGAAGCCTTTTAGAGGTATTTTGACTATCGAAATAATGAAAATTTTATTTTTACAGAATCTTAATTATATTCCTATCAGCTTATCCACGAGAATTTTCACTTAAAAAAAATTAAATTATCTTTTTGCCCTGCAGTTTGTCTGTAATATACCGAATTGATCGCACAATCATTAGATATATATATATATTTATAGATGTATTTATAAAAAAGTGTAAAACTCGTAGAGTTCTCAGCCTCATAAAAAAGAGTTCGTTGATTTTTCCGGGTAAAATATCAAATTTCAAGGTAAAGAAATATAAAATTTACGCCTCGAACTACGAAAAGATGCGACTCTAATGATGGAGTGTAAAAAAGTGACCGTAAACTATCACCTCGTTTAAGTACTTTCTCACCTCAAAGTAGCTTTGTAAAAAAACACTGATCACAGATCTCGGATTAGTATCGCGGAAGATACAAAGCTGTTATTTCAATTTTTTTTTCAAACTTTATTTTACGCTAGGAATAATGAAAAAAATATTTTCAGACAAAGGTTACATTTTATTAAACTATTTATTTATCCTAAGATTAAATAAAAATTATTATTACAAACGGACTTTTACTTAAATAAATGTACATTTTATTTTTTTAATCATAATTTTATAATGGGACAAACTTTTACGCTATCTTACTAGTTGTAACTTACAGGTCATCATTAATAATTTGAATTTTTTCACATGATTTTTATAAACTTTTTAACTAATAAAAAGATCAACTATTGTATTTCTTACAATGAACTGCACCTACGAGCAAAGTAAGGTCCGACTCTAAATTTAATAAAAGTCTATGAAACAATGCAACTAATTACATAAATTACCGTTGTCTGATCTTGTTGAGCAAGCTCTCGTCCTTGCCATAAAAGTCGAATAATTGAATGAAAAAATCTTTTTTTTTATAAGCTTGATAATTTTGATCATTGAATTTTTATTTATACCTTTTAAAAAAATCATGAACTTTAAATTTCTTTTTGGAAACAAATAATTATGTTAATATCAAATTATAAAATTAATAATTATAAAAAAATCATACATAATTAGCTAGTCAATTTTAAAAAAAACGTAAGATACTAAAATTTTATTCTAATTTTCTATACTACTCATTCTAAAATTTTTATAAATATTTTTAATAAACTTGATTACTAGTAAATACTAATAATTACTTATTGACTGATGATTCTAAACTAGGAAAAAATATTTCCTGTACCTATATTATGCACTTTGTGAATAACAGTTTACGTTTAAAATAAGATTAATGTTTCTTTAGACAATTGATACGGCTTCGAATGAATGAGTCTCCTAAACTTTTCTATAAAAAAAAAAAAAAAGTCATTGTTAGCTAACTACTTCAAGTTAACGAGGTTATTTTGCACAAACTAATTAATACAGTAAATTCAAGTGTTATTAAAAATAAATAATATACCTTTTTTCTTGGATGCAGGTTGTCTTCCAAGCGTTAGGTTCTGCACCCGTGCTTCAAAAAAGTGCAGTGTGACAAAAAACCAGATTTATTGCATTTCTCGCACTGCAACGACTTGGGTATCTTCAGCGCATCCATGCCATGTTCTCGAAGAGATTTAAGGCCGTCGAAATCTTTCAGGCACATTCGGCATCGATGTCGGAGCGCCACTCTACAATTAATCTCACAATTCACTGCGGGCAATGCAGTTACAGAAACACGACGAAATCTATAAATGAATCAATTTTTTGTCACGATGATGAACACGCGAAGCATTTCCAGATATACCTTTAATTTTTAAAAAATCATGTGCGCGGACTCCTAATATCGGTATTTTTTTATGCAATCATCTAAATAGTGTATAATTAAGACTAGTTTAGTAACTATTTTATTATATTAATAAGTATAATCGCCTCATTGTAACTTTTTTCGTGGCAGATTTTGAGCTAAGGTATTTCTTCGCTGGGACCATCGATATGTAACAACAGTTTCAGGTAACAAATCAAATAAATTTTATTATCAGCCAATTTCAAATAATTCTCTTCACAAGACATTTCTTATATTTTTTAAAAGTTTTTTTACACTGATCGCAGGTATTGCAAGCGATTTAATAAAATTGATTTTTGTTGAAATTAAATGGTATAAAAAAAATAACGTAATGTCAACAAATATTTTACTAATAAATTTCTTGTGACATGTAATTAATCTATCTACAATTTTACTTTCTCAGGTAATAAGTTGTTATCTAATATTTATGACTATAAAATTCATTAAAATACATAAAATCTTAAAAACGTGTATATCTTACAATTATGAAAAAATATCATTGATTTGTACTATCGGATCTAAAAAAAAAAAAAAAAAAAACTACAAAAATCAGTGTTCCCAAGCCCATAAAAACTAATAAATATAAATAAACATCATTATGCTCTAGTTTAGCACGAATAAGAATGAACTATTAGCTTTTTCTTCGTGCACCACGCACCCATAAAATTTGACAAAAAATGTTCACTCGATTAAAATAAGTTCCTCCCTATCGCAACACGATTCGCAATCTCCGTTCTCCCTAAAGAAACAGTCGAAGCACAGATTTTTAGTTTTTCTGACAGCTCGAGCCCCGAACTTGACCACGGAATAATTGAGGTACACGCAGCCGTTGACAGGCTCGCAGAAATTCCCCTCGACGACCATACTAAGTTTATCACTTTTGCTCCTGACCCCGACTTCCGCCAAACTCGAGGGTTCCACGGCCACCGAACTGGTAAACTCCAAATGAACGCACTCGATTCTCGACGATGTTTCGAGCAGCTTGATCAAGCCCTCGTTACCGACCTTTTCGCAGTTTACGCAGACTAGCTTTCGCAGGCTCAGGTTCTGGCTCAGAGTTTTGTCAGTTATGTATTTCAAATTGTGCAAGTGGAGATTTTTGAGCTCAGGTAGGCTGAGGATGTGCCCGAGTCCGTCGTCCGACACTTCTTCAGAATCTGCAACGACAAAGTACAATAGGGAAGATGCATTTAATTGTACTTTTGACAACAAGAGACGAAAATTGTGCTAGCACTTTTCTAAATCAATTCTTAATGTTGATATTGAAATGGTTTGTGCGCTGATCGATTATTGGTAGATATAGATAGAATTTATCGACTGTTGAGCTATAGTGCTACTGATTATTACTTATTGTTGATTTATTTTATCTGAAATCTAATTTCTCAATTCTATTATTTTCAATTCGACTATTGATAATTCACTTGTATGTAATATTGTTGTATGATTGATTAAATTCAATGTACAAGAGCTACCCGTACACCACCTTAAAATTAAGTTATTAAATGTATTTTGGGCCTCGGCCTGTACTCAATTAAATAAATAAATAAATTATTTGAAAACTTTGAATGATTTTCATTGGTGTAAAGTGTGAATCAGCTCGATAGCCTCAAGTGAGTGCTTCGCTTGTAGCAAAATAAAAAAAAAAAGCTCAAACTCTACCTTCAAGATGAACCTCTCTCAACTTGGTGCAATATTTTCTCACGGCCTCCAAAAATTCGTCGCTCACCAAAACTCTTCCCTTGAGTCTGAGGACCTCGAGATCGGTCAGGGACGATAAATCTTCCGGGTCTTCCGACTCCCAACCGTTGTACTCGTAAAAATGAAGCTCGAGCTTGCTCAAAGTTTTCGAATTCAGACCAATGGCCCGAAGCAGTGAGCCCTGCCGAATTTTCTCGGTGTCTTGGCATTGGACGAAGCTGAACGCGCGCAGGACTCTGGTTTTTTCAAGCATCTGAAAATTGATTTTAGTTCTAGTTGCATTGCAAGGAAATTTTATTATATGTTAAAAGGCTAAATCTACCCACCGTAAGCAGATGCCGCAGCGTTCGAAACCTGCAATTCTTAAAAGTCAGCTCTTCGTAATTTTCATGTTTCAGGTACTCCAGACAAGAGCCATCTAGGGCGCTGTCGACCAAGGTAAGACTCCTCAAACCCTGGTTGCTCAACAGTATCCTACCGACCAGGTCTTCGTGCTCGGGCTTGGTAACGCTCACCACCAGCCTATTGAGATTAACGAAGTTACTCCCGACGAACTCGTAAGTGGACTCTATGGCCCCCAGGTGTGGTTTTCCCAGGTTGAGCGAGGTCACTTTCGGACAGAGGTTGAAGACGTTGCTGACCGTGAACTTGCACGACTCCACTCTGATCGCACGAGAATCCTCGTGGTGGCTCAAGTCGACCTGGCTCACGTAGTTTCCGCACAGCTGGAGAACCTTGACCAGGTGGTCCCGGATCACCAAGAGCTTGCTCTCGCCCCAGAAGCTTGGTCTCAGGTTTATGGCCCTGACCGTGGACCAGGATCGGTCACCCAGTGATTGCCAACGCTTGCACACTGAAAGCATTCAATGTTTTTATAATTATTCCTATGCGTGTGTAAGAATCGATTTAAAATTACTCAAATTAATATTTTTGAACGTTCAAGGTCTCATTACAAGCTTGATCCAAGACCTTATCAAAAAGCCAAAATAAAAAAATTACTTTTAAAAATTAAATTAATAATATCTCATTTGAATTGAGAGAAATGCTGAAAATAAAAAAACATTTACCTCGTCTTATCCTTACTCGGTCGAAAATTGTTAAAAATGAGAATACGTGGATGAGACAGTCGTCGTTTAGCTGGTCTACGTGGATGCGGCCCTCACATGCTTCCACCTTGCTCATCCTCGATCTTCTGAAACTCTAAAATGATATAATTTTTTTTTTTTATGTATTGATCGATAGCAGTGACTGATTTTAAAAAAATTTCCTTAGGCTAGTAATTTAGAGAAATTGAATTGGCCAAATTGGGGCTCAGGTTAATCTTCGCATAACAAGATGATGACAGTATCGATAATAAATCCTAAATAATCCGAAGTATTTGGATATGAGGAAGAATGTAGATAGTATATTTAAAGGGGGTAAGAAAAGAAAGAATAATGTATGGGTCGAATTCCCACAGAGCGCGGGGCATATTAAAGGTGCAGGCTAAGAGGCCTTAAGGGTAAGGAGAAAGGGACGTCCTTATCAAAGAGCCGTGATCCAAAGGGTATCGTCCCTCCCGCGGGCTAATTTACATTCGGCCTGCGCGTGGGTTTACCTTAACCCCTCCCCCGATACATATTCGTACGTGAGAATGAGGAGTGTATGGGAACCTGCGGACACCTAATCTAACCCTAACATCTGAGCTTAATTATCGTCATTATGGTGGGTTCATACAATAAATCTACTTTCTTCAAAAGTAGGTCAAACTAGCTACGAATCTATCTAAGTTAACTGTATGAAGATAGTTTTTAAAATTTATTTGTTTATGCATATAAACTCTTGATTTAGGAAGAAACTCAAAATAATACGTCAGTTATTTGTTCGGCTTATTAGTCCAGTGCGGTGTACGATTACGCTAATTAACGAGCCTGGGCCAATCTCGTATTACTCTACCATTGTTTTGACCATAAAGCTTTATTGTAGTCTGCGGTAGAAATAAAGTTTCGTAGCGTGGTTGAGAAAAAAAGGGCCGATGATTAACGGTGTGTAGAAATGTAAAAAAAGAAGAAGGCAAAAAAAGCATTGGCGAAATACATAGGCATACTGTGAATTCAAAAGCTCCCACAATAAATAAGGACGAGAGCCTAGGGCACCTAATACCTGCGTCTCACGACCTTTTAACCCGCGTCGGTCTATTAAATCAACGTGCATACCTGCCCCAGGGCGCAAGGTCATTTTCGAGGTCATTTTGACCCTTTCTTTCGTCTTTTATTTTTTGAATTTTTAGTTTTTTTTATTTTACTAACTTTTACTAACTTTAGTTTTATCTATCAGATACGTGAGTCCAAAATGCATTTTACGATTGACCGTGCGAAAAAATAATCTTAGCTCAAAATCTGCCACGAATAAACTGTTACTATTGATAGGTACTTAAGTAACGTCTCTAAAATACTTTAATTATTATTTAAATCTGCAAAAAAAAATGTCAAAATGACCTTTGATACCGATCCGTTGATGTACCCTTGCGACTTTTATAAGCTGAAAATTTAAGAGTCATTTTATTCGTGGCTGGTCTGTCGAGAAATTTTTTTACTATAATATAGCATCGCTTCGGTAGCAAAGGTCATTTTCGGCTTAAATAATAATTAAATTCTTTTAGAGAAAGTACTTTCGTTGTTACTTTATTTGTGGCAGATTTTGGGCTAAGGTTTTTCTTCACTGGGTCTACCGTACTTTTTACTGCCCTACGGTATAGTAATTATTTACTGACAAGATAACTCAAAATTTTAAAAATCTGCTCTAGTTGCGCCTAATCATCGCCACCTTAAATTTGTGTAACTCTTTTACGGTCGATTACGAAGTGATAAAAAAGCCCTTTGTACTGGAAGAATAAATAAAAAGTTAAAAAAGTACTTTGGTTTTGTTTGACGCGAGTCGCTCGAAGCCCGGAGCCATTCGTTCGAGATTATTATCCCCACTCGAATTCGATTGCGTTGGTGCAATAACGCCCGCGCGCATACTTATTTATCGTCCTGTTGCATCTCCAAATAACAGGGAGGCCAACTCACTCTTTGTCAGTTATACAATACTGCCAAGGTTCATTTGTTTATTCTCATTTCATTTTTACTAATTTCAAAAATTTTTTTTTTTTACTGGTTTGAAAAACTTCATTTATCTTACAGCTAAAGACGAACTGAGATTTATCGTCAATAATCAAACAAGTTGTGGCCTCATTTTGCACGAGACGATTTTTTTTTTTTTTACTATTTTTGGTTATATTTTTACGTATAAAAAAAAAAATAATAATAATAATAATAATAATAATAATAATGATAATAATGATAATAAGAGTAATAAATTATTCACATTTGTTGTGCGACAAATCAAGGCAATGATTCCATAAGATTAATTTGTATTTATTTTATTATTATTATTTTTTTTTACTAAACTATTATTTTTACAATCTAATAATAGGTTACAAGAATAAACTAAAAACAAGCCTCGGTGACGTAAAAGTACACAATACTTAATCTAACCGATAAACATTCATTTTTAGCTTCATTTTATTTTATTAAAACTCTCGATAAAAAAACCCAGCCCCGAAGGATCAAAAGCCTTAAAAAAAAAAACGTCTCTCGCCCGAAGCAACGTCCTCGTTACATATCGCGCGCACAAGGACTTTTATTACAGGCTCGAAAAAAAAAAACTACCAAAGTTTTGAGGAAAACTCCCACCTCGATTCGAATCGGCTGAGATTTTACGATGGATTTCCCACAATGCAGCATCGTGACTGGCATCGTTACCCCATTTGCACCTAAATGCGCTCAACATTACGATTCAAACACAGTTTTTCAAGTCTCAATTTTCAAAAAATGTTTTTTGGATAGCTAACTATCTTCGTGTTTGTAAATCAAAATCTGGACTACGCAAAGCAAAAACATACAATGTTTAAATACCAGTGCAATAAAATGCCATATTTGACTACAGTGACGTCATCGATCGAAATAATCAGAATCTAAAAAAATTTTTTAACGATTTTTTTGGTCTTAAATATTAAATACGTTTATACGGCTGTTTTGTCACTGATCTAATAAGGTACTTTATTGAACGACTAATTCATTTAATTACACTGCTATTTTAACAATTTATACTATAGAACGTCATAGTCTAGGTTCATCTTATTTATCAAACTCGTCGTTATAAGCCCAATTCAAACTATTTCATAAATATTCCACTGCTTATGTTTTATAAAATTTAAAAAAAAAGCCCTCAAGATGAAGTGGGTAAGGTAGAGCACAGTAATAAATCATCGAGTTTTACCGAAACAGCCTCGCGGGTGCGTAAGTTTAATGATTTCGTAACTAGTTATCGCCTCCCCGGAGTTCCTTTGTCAGCTTTTAGTTCCACTATCGAGCCTCCGGGGCAAGGATGATTTTTCAAAATAATGTAGGACGGTGTCAATCACATTAATCGCTAAGGATAACGCCGATCCAGTGCGCGTCGCGTATTATTACAGCCGGTTCTGTGTTTATCAAAATTCGCATCCCCGAGCGAAGATATATATCACGGGGAGATCTGTATAACTGTAACACCACGGATAAATTTTATTTATTTCTTCTTTAGCTTGTACGCCTTAACCGTGCCTAGATTATTTGAGGACTTTCAGATCAAAATATTAGTCATTACGTAACAAAATTTCTGAAAATCGACTACACTTTTTGACTAAATACTCTTATTGAAAGGAATAATTTAGACTCTAAAGAAGTCTTATACCTAAAGTTTTAGTTTTATAATATTACTGTAAAAAAATAACATTAAAAAAAGGACTTTTGTAATATTTATAAATAACATAAACGAAAAAACCCGAGAAAAATTAATTAAGTCAAGCAATAAAATTTTTTTGAAAAATCGCTCTGTATCCGCGTTAGCAAGAGTTCCCAAGAAATTTTTTTTTTTCTTCTAAACTTATTTGATTTTTCTAGGTTAATTTAATTTGTTTATACTGGAATTTTTTGTATTATTTGACTAAAATTAAATATTCTTACAATTAAAAACGTGCTTGCCGTTGTCAATAAATAAAACCGTTCGAAAACTCTTGACTTGAGTATGTGAATGATCCTCTATTTTCAATAGTTTTACTTAAAATTTCATATCGGTGTTATATCGTTCTTTTTTGTGTATTTTAGTTGTTGAAAATGAATAAAAAAGAGTTTAAAAAGTGAATTTCTAATTTGTTAATGCATACACAGGTGGTCTAGAGAAATTAAAATACTGTATGACAGTGTTGAAACTTTAGTTGCGGTTGGATAAAAAATGATTCTGACAAAAGACTCTGTATGCTCAAATACTTTTTCGGAGTTCGAATGACAGATTCAAATTAAATTTTTTAACTATAAAAAGCAGTCTACGTGTATTTTGTCGAGCTATATCTCGTCGAAGAATTATTAACTGAGCAAAATTTAAAACTAAAAGATCCACGTACGTGGTTACATGTTTTAAAAATCATTATTTCCAATAAACTCAGGTGAATATTATTTATCATTTATACTTGAAAAAACTGTCAGTAACTTGTAATTCACTCCATTGAATGACGAATTTTGTTTGAGAAAATAAAACAATCTTATTGTTTCAATAGTTCTAGACAAAACTACTATTCTCATCTCAAGATGAAGAACCAATTCTCCCTGTTTTTAATTTTGGTTGCTTTGGTCTCTGTACAATCTCAACGACTCACTTTTCGTCAAGACAAAGACCTTCTCAAGAGATGTATTGAAGATCACCTATCGAAAGATTCTTATTTGAAAATTGATAAAACTGTAAAAAAAATTGCCAATATAGTTGCCAATAAGTTTCACAACAAGTCTCTCAAAATCACAAGTTTCGAACGAGCAACGAATAATGTGTTTTCCGTGATAAAAGATAGGAAATCTCATCTCTTTAGTGACAACGATGTACCCAAAGAATTGTCTATTGCGATAAAAAAGTCGTTGAAAAACTGCGTCGAGAAAAGAGATCTTCCAAGGTTCGACCATGAATCACAAATATTATCTGAAATCCTGGACTACATTTTGGTAGACTGGCCAACTCCTTCGGGCTACATGATTTTAACCAAACATGGCCGCTCAGTACTGAGACTGTACGCCCAAGCCGTTGGGGAAAAACTCGTTGCGGCTTTGAAATCCTATTCAATGAATCCTGATGTTTTCCGACGCGAATTACGAAGAATCTGGATGCTGAGAGCAAAGCGGTACTTCGATGATCGTGACCCTGAACTCATGTACATCCGTCATCGCTTCACTACCAACGCTGACAGGATGTACTCGTCCAGAAAGTTGGAAGATCTTCACACTATAGATGACGTATCCTCGTTCAGTTCCAGAAGATCGGTAGACTTTTTGTATCGTAACTTCGTAATCGATCGATGGAGCTCGGACCAGGTTCTCAACATCCTCGATGTGAGGCAGAGCAATGACAGTTTTTTCAAACGTTATGGGTTTCGGATACCAAGTGCTGAATTTTATCTCGAGGCCCATATCGATCGTTGCTACAGAATTCTTTTTTTCATTCTCGAACTACAGTTTATAGGCATTAATACCGATGAAGATGACGTTTACAGTGGACAGATACCTTCAAGCGCCCTGCCACTGTTTGTGCAAGAAGTAGTTTGGAATGACGTTGCCTATCGGAACTACCTGAAGGCTTGGCGCGAACGTCTCGAACGTTTCCCGGTTAAAAATTTAGGAGGATGTTTTTCAAAAGGCACGAAAGAAGATTTGATTTTACTGCTTACTTTCGCAGTTAATACTGTAACAACCTACGTTACAAACACTACGTCAGGGGTACTTCAAGGTTTTAAAAAAGAGTTTAAATATAGAGTCACTACTGAACGAGACTGTGGAAAGTATTTTCCTAGCCAAGAAAAGATTCAGAAAAACTTATTTTCTCAGTAATGTTAAAATCTTGAGCGATACATCCAAATAATTAGTAGTACCCTGCAAGTTTATTTGATATATTAAGAAATGCTGTTTGATAAATTTTTCTAACTACACTGAACACATCAAAAAAGTACAATAAAAATCTGCTTTTATTTTAAAAACCTCTTTAATATTCATCACTCCTATAACTCTAAAAGGACTTTTATTTTATCAGAGGTAACATTTGCTATCATTTGCTTTTAAATAAATTTGTAGGTATCTAAAAATAAAAAATAAAATAAAAACCTTCAAAATATTAAAAAGAATATATTTTAATAAAATAAAACTTAACCATCATAAATGAAAAAAATGAAATTGAGAATTATCTTTAATTTCTAAATTATTAATAGCTCTTACATGAATGATTTGGCAATATTAAAATTCAAAAAAGATTATTATGAAACTCAAACACTGTAGAAAGGCGAATTTTGAATAATGGAGTACCGCTCTGAAGATTTAAATGAAAAATCCAACAAAATATAACTTGATTAAACAATTCGGAGAATTCTTGTGGTTTTTTTTCAGTATCAATATTTTCATGTATCATCGTGGCAAATTTATTGAACTAATTCAAGCAAACCGTGTACATTATTAATCTACTTCGGTGAACTAATATTTCTCTTAATTAAATTTACGCTATCGCTTACTTTTAAGGAATAACTTAGCGGTAAATTTTTAAAAGCTCTGATATTCTGTTAAGTAATTGTTTTTCTTTTTTACGATATAGTTAATCTTTGTTTATTTAAAAACGAATTTCTGGCTTCTGTGGTCAATAATATGGAACTTTCTTGATAACTGTACAAGCTCAAAAAATCACGTATGGTGAGGATTATTCAACTCTGAAACATTGCTTAGAAGGCTATCTTTCACGAGATTCTCGTATGACAGTTGGTCACGAGACTAGCAACATGGCTGAAAACGTTGCCTCAAGATATCTCAGTAAGTCCATGGGCAGGTTGGAATTTCAACAATCAGTGACTAAAGTTTTCAACGATATGAAATCTCGGAGATATATTCTTTTCAGAGGTGGCACTGTACCGAAAAAAATGCGAGCTGTGATAAGCAATGCCTTGGAGAAATGTGCTGAACGCTACAACCTTCCTCGGTTCGGGCAAAAACCGCAAGTTTTAGCTGACATTCTTGACTATATTTTGGTGGACTGGCCGATGCCTCCTGAAGAAATGATTAAGACCCAAGACGGTCGATCAATTTTAAGACGATACGCATTCGCTCTGGGGGCAAGACTCATGTCTGCTTTGAGATATTTTTCTATGAGCTATGATGTCTTCCACCGTGAACTGAGAATGATTTGGATGCAGAGAGCCCAATTCTTTGATGATGGAAGTGCTCGATGTTCGTACATCCAGCATCGTTTCACTACTGAAAGAGATAGGATGTTAACATCTATACCATTGGAAGAAATTCACACGACTGATCTTGTGACTCAAAATTTTACTTCAAACTTGGGTGAAACTGTCCATCCTCAAATGGATGGTATTTTGGGTGAATATTTTCAGCTTTTCAAAATTAGTGCTGGCTACTATCTTCTAACTCACATAAATCAGTGCTACAGAATTTTTTTCTTCGTTCTCGAACTCCAGTTAAGAGGTATGGGTGACGACAATAGCGACGTTTACAATAGAACCATACCTTACACCATAATGCCTTCGTTTATACAAGATATAGTTTGGAATGGCCCATGCTATCGGAATTATCTTGAAGCCTGGCGTGAGCATCTTGAACAATTACCTAGGAATGAGTTTGAAGAATGCTTCTCAAATGGCAGTGAAGAGGATTTGATTATGCTTCTTTCTTTGCTTATCATAAGAAGAAGTCACGTAACTACTAGTATAAGGACTACAACAACTCCAAGTTCTGAAACTACAAAATCTCCTGACAATGAGGAAAGATCTAGAAAAGGAGGCGTTCGCGCAAAAGATTGCGGGAAATATTTTTTACCAAATAGGAGATTTAGAACTGAATCGAACCGATAGTTCGGATCGGTAGACAGTATTGGTCAGTATGGTTACATTATCGACGGTCAACGTTTTAACCAAATTTTTTTGTTGGAAGGAAATCAATCAACATTTATGAAAATGCTTAGGGTAAATGAAGGACCTTCCTCATAACTTAGCAAATTCTTATTCACTAATATTTTTGAAATTGTTTGTGCAATGTTTGCTTATTCAATTTTGTAGGTTCAACATTCTTTATATTTGTGAAATATACATTACTCTTTAAGTGTACTTTAAATTTGATAAATGTGCTTGATTCTTTGCGAAATAATACTCTGTTATCTTGACAAACATCTTTTTTTTCGCTTTAATGTTGAACACCCATCAAAACTTAAATTTACAGTTAAAATATGATTAAAAGTACGAATTTTAGATACTATGAAATATTTATTTTTCCCACCTTAAAAGTATCAATTTCCAGGAAATGAATTCGGTTCCATTTTTTTTCTGAAAATGAAATAACATTATTACAAGTAAGAGATAAAAAAATATATATACAAATTGTAATTTGTTCTGTCAGTAATAAAAAAAAATGATATAGTAACAACTGACTTTGCATGTTAAAGTTTTTCATCTTAGGTTTGAATAAAAGTTCAATGAAACTTTTATTAAAACTCCATAAATTCATTTTTCCATACAAAAACACTACTGCTCGTCTGTCTTAATATAAGCAAATTTCTGAGGCTCTAATCAGATGATATTTTTTTAGCAGTATCATTCTACCTTTTTCAAAATTAATTTTTTTTATTTCAAACTTCATCAAGAAAGTGTTTTGTCCCCTCAAGATGAAGTGCAGTCTTTTTTTAACATTCATTTCTCTTGTTTCAATTTCCACACAAGCTGACAGAGTAACGTTTGGAAGAGATGTAAATAGATTCAAGAAGTGTATCGAAGACAACCTCATAGAAAATCCTGATTTAAAAATTGGTAATAGTACTAAGATCATCGCAAAAATCGTTTCCGGAACATTTTCTGGCAGATCTTATTTGATAAGACAATTAAATCCAGCAGCGAACAATCTTTACTACCATATAAGAGATTATCGTTCCTATCTTTTCTCGGATAATATAGTACCAGAAAAACTCAAAATTGCCATAAAGGATGCTTTAAACAACTGTGTTGAGCGTTACAACCTTCCTCGGTTCGACCATGAAGCAAGTGTTTTAGCTGAAATTCTAGACTTCATTTTAGTGGATTGGCCATCTCCTCCCGGCGAGATGGTTCACACTAAAAATGGCCGATCTACTTTAAGACAATACGGATACGCCGCTGGTGCAAGACTCATGGCTGCTTTGAGATTCTACTCCATGAACTATGATGTCTTTCACCGTGAACTGCTAAGAGCCTGGATGCAGAGAGCGCAACAATACTACGACGGTTCTAATAAAGGAATTCGTTACATTCGGCATCGTTTCACTACCAATAATGACAGAATGTATTCTTCCACGTCATTGGAAGATGTTCATACTATCGATAACTTGGAATTTTTCAAATTGAGAAGATCAAAAAATTTCATTGACCGTAACCCCATGATTAAATTTTGGAATTTGGGCCATACTTCATATAGTAAACCAGGTAAATCTCGTCAAAAGGATCAATTTTATTCACTGGAAGTAACCAGTGCAGAGAATTACCTTAAAATTCATATAAACCAGTGCTATGGAATTATTTTTTACATCCTGGAATTGCAGTTAGCAGGAATTAGCACTGATGAAGATGACGTTTACAATAGAACCATTCCTTCCAACGTAGTGCCTTACTCTATCAATTACATTGTTTCAAATGGTTTATCTTACCAGAGTTATCTTATATCGTTACGAGCGCACCTGTTTGCACAGTTTGCTAACCGAGAATATAGAGAATGTTTTTCGAGTGGTACTGTAGAAGAATTGATCATACTGCTCACTCTGTCGGTCACATCAGAGGTTTCAAGCACCACAACAACTACAACTACAACCACTACAAGTACCACGAGTACAGAATCTCCAAATAATGAAAAAATATCAAGAAAAGGTGGTGTTCGTTCACGGAACTGTGGCAAATATTTCTTACCCAGTAGAAGGAACACAGCAACGGTTCATGGGAAAGATGAACAACCTAGACATGATAGAAATGTCAGAAATTACGGTTACTCTACATCCGATGATTTTACTGACCAACTGGAAGAAGATAAGTCAGAGTTCTTAAAAATACTCATCCATGATGGATTGTAACCAAATGAAAAATTCGATTTTGAATTAATTTTATTGCGCAAATATATTGTGGATTAAAAAATTAATTGTAATTGAGTTATATATTTTTACATTGTGTAAATACTGATTGGCCCAGATAAATTTAATTATAATGTCATATTGATTTTTTCACATATTTTGAGGGTGATAGTTTACAAGGTTGTATACATTCTACTTATTAGAAGTAAATGAAGATTTACGTGAATGATTTTTTAAGTAGATTTAAAAAAAAAATTTGAATTTTGAATTTTTTGAATTATTCCATAATAAATTTATTTCAAGAAACTGTATCTTGTGAGCAATTTGAATTTTTTTTTTTTTTTTTTTTTATAAAGAAAATAAAAGATTAATGAGTATGTTGTGTCAGGTGATTCAAACTGATCACCTAAAAGGATTTACATAAAACTTTCATAAATTTGAAACTAATTATAATTATGGAATTTAAGTAAAAAAGTAAAAATCAATTAATAAACCTCAATTAATGTTACTTAGAATCAATTAAAATTCAGAGTGACTTTTTATCAGTAAAATTCAGGCATGAAATTTCTCTTCAAGTGCCATTTATTATAGCAGTCATTATTTTTAAACGTTTCCAAAAACGTGTTCTCTGCAGTGTTTCAAGATGCATCGGTGGTTTCTTTCATCATCAATCTTATGGATTTTGATAACTTGTTCTAGAGGTCAGCGACTCACGTTTATACAAGACAAATACTTGTTCAGTAGGTGCATCGAAGACTACCTCTCGGAGGTTTCTTATCTGAAAGTAGGTGAAACTACTAAGGGTATTGCAGCCATGATTGCAGAAAAATTTTACAACGAAACCCTCGACAGAGTCCATTTCTTCCAAGCAACTAAGTACCTCTACTATTCCATAAAAAAAGGACGACACTTTTCGTTCAGTAACAACCAGGTACCTGAAAATTTGAGAATGGTAATAAGAGAAACTCTTGAAAAATGTATCGAGAGAAAGAATCTTACCCGATTCCAGCTTGAAATCCCAGAAATAGCTGACTTTTTGGACTTTGTTCTGGTAGATTGGCCTATAAATCTTGCAGACATGATTTCAACTCAAGAAGGTCGATCTTTTCTGAGAATGTACGGCTTTGCTGCTGGCGTGAGACTTCTGAATGCCCTGAGACGTTTTTCAATGAACGTCGAGGACTTTCGACGCGAACTGGAAAGATCATGGATGCTGAGAGCAGAGAATTATTACGACGGCGGTAGCCTTGCGTTTCCACATTACATCCGTCATCGCTTCACGAATTACCGAGACAGGATGTATTCTTCCATGCCATTGGAAGACATCCACACTGTTGATGACATCGAATTTTTTGTCTCCAGAGAATCACAAAATTTCTCGTCACGAAATCAAATCATAGGTCGGAGAAATCCAAGTAGCTTGGGTGCTTACAATGAATATGTGGGGTTCGGTGTAACCAGCGCTGAGAATTATCTTGAAATTCACCTTAACCAGTGCTACAGAATCATTTTTTACATCTTGGAACTACAAGCTAGAGGCATAAGCTCCGATGATAGCGACACTTACAATGGAACCATACCCTATGATATAGTCCCACTTACTTTACAAGAAGTTGCTTGGAGTAACATAGCTTACCGGAACTACCTAAGGTTTTTACAACATCACTTTGAACGAGACTCGAACAACCAAGACCAATACCTTATAACCGATAAAGTAGAGCATTTGATTTTTCTACTGACTCTGTCGATTTCAAAGCCAGTTGAAAAAGTATCAACTACAAGTACCACAACAACAACGACCACCACTAGTACCGAATCCCCAGGCTATGGAGACTATTCCTCACCAGAATTGAGATTTTGTGAACATGATCATCAACCTGGACATGTGGATAGCAAAATTTGCTATTACGGTTTCATAACATTCTACGGTGATGATAATTTTAACAGTTTGATAATGCAACAAAATTTTATAAATTTTAAGTGGATTCATAATTAATAATGAGTAGTAAATTTTTTTTATCATAAGTAGTCATTATTAAGTCTTAGCCTGCAGTACTCTGTTGAATAAATTTATCTTAAGTAGATCAAACTTTGTACTTTTTAGAAATTTTTTAAATGAGATTTTATTAATTTTAAGGGTTTTAAAAATCATTGTTTTGAAGAGAAAATAATTTAACACTTTTTGCTCTCATTGACGTTTAATGAGGCTAGATTAAATTCAGGTATAAAAAATTGCTGATAAGACTCAAGTTATGGAATGAATTGTTTTATTTAAATATCAAGTCATTGATAAATGCAGCATCGAGTACTTATTGATTAGTTGCAGAAGCACTTAGGGTTCCTGTCGGGAAAAGAGTAACAATTTTGATACTTTAGTCCACACTCTTTTTTGCAATATTTTTCATCTCGCGGTATACAACTTAGTGGAAGTAAGAGTTGACCTGAAACATGAATTATAAAACTTTTTTGATCAAATAATAATCTTTTAAAGCTAATTTTTTCATTTTCGTTTTGAGTGCTTGCTCTTTTGGGAAGTACATATTTTTTTTTAATCACCTTGAAATGTGGTAATATAATACACCTTTTACGGATTAAACCTTAAGTACGTTTTTCAAAATTACTATTCCAATTTTAAATTTTTTTAAATTGCTTTAAAAAACATAAGATTTTGATTTGACTGTTATGGACGGAGTCTTAATCAAAAGTATAAATTGTTAATTAAAAATTTTACAATTTCAACATGACTCACTTTAATTTCATTCTTATAGTTGACCGTTTAATAAACTTTTTTTTTTTTAATCTCCCAACAAAAAGTAGATTTTTTAACTTTTATTGCACTCAAACGCTACAACAAAATAAAGGTAAATCCTCTACTTACCGAGGCTAACGTAGGAAGCCAAAGCTAATGTCACGAAAAAAATTATAATTTTGAAACTCATGATTAAATTAAAAGTTAAAACTGATTAAGTATATAACACAAATACATATACCTTTTATACGAAAAATTCGAGTGTAATTGCGATTGATAATGATTTTTTTCATTGATTTGTAACGATTTAAACTCGATTGAAAATAATATTTATCTGTTTTATGACCGTTTAAAGACATTTAATGTCATACTTAAAACTGAAATAATTGATTATAAAGTCGTACTCAGACTTCAATAAAAACTTAAAGAATAACAGTAATGTATTGATTGTAGAAATTTTAACGTTTCCTGAGAAGATAACGACTCGACAGTAATATTTTTTCTGATTTTTTATCATAGACATGAATATTTGAACATCAAGCCATCCAATAAATAATCCAATAGAACAAAAAAAAAGTTATTTTATAAAAACTGGTTAGTTGGAGTGTGGGTTTTACATTGGGCGCATCTGCGACTTAGCGTCAGAGCCTCGGGGGCTGGTGGATGTTGTTGCAGCTCTGACCAGCCGGCCGGCGGAGCCCCGGGCCTCTTGAATATTCTCCATCCTCGATCCTTCCTACCTCTGCCAAATGCCTCGGGCTACGCGCACTTACGACTCGCGTGATGTGCTTCTTTCTTCTTCTCTTTTTTATATTATGCGGAAAGAGCTTCGGCTTTTTTTTCTATGAGTGCGCGCTGTTTTACTTCTTCTTTTTTTCATGGAAATTTGGCTTTAATTTGATGTGAGGTGCGCTAGAAAAAACAGCCACTACAGGTCTGAGAGTCCTGAAAATTGATATCATTTGGACTAATTTTTTTAATAATGATCCATAAAAGTAAACCTTAGGATTATTTCAAATATTGTCTTGATCCATAAGATCGTATGGTGAGCCTTCGTTTGACCAATCATCTCGTGATTTAAACAATGATCCATAAGATCGTATCCTGGTCCTAAAAAATGATTCTACGGATCATTATTAAAGATCATATTGATTGACCAATGATCCGAAAAATAATGAAATGATTAAACAATTAATAAACAACCGATCAGCAAAAGCACGTGGAGCTCCGTATCCAAGCCCTTCCCCTCTCACCCGAAGCACGCATGCGTCGGGAGGTGGATAGGAGGAGCCTCGATCGAGTCGGCCGTACCGCGGGTCAGTCGCGGTCGGTTCGTCGGTCGAGCGCGTCAGCCTCTGTCGTTTTAATAAAACGCGTACCCACGTGCTCCGTAGGTGCTCGCGAGCTTGCATGTATGTGCAGGTGAAGCAAGAAGAAGAGGAGGAGCTTTTACCTGGAGGTACAACCACGGCCGTCAACCTGGAGCCCACGTGCCAAAAACGGTAATAAGCTGATCAACCGGAGTATACATCATAGTTGCAAGCTGTTATTTTGATCTATTATACCAACGCGCCTGCCTTAATCGCTGATAATTAGTTTAGAAATTTTATCGGTATAAGTTGCTCTTGTCATTGGTCATTTGTCAGTCTAGATCAATTTATAAGTGTCGAAAAATCAAAAGGAACTCGATGATAAATTTAACGCGAAAGTGCAGCGCTGAGGACGATTAATACGGGCGTGAAATAACAATTCCGATGAAATCCTCGTCTTAGCCCCGAGCGAGTAGTTTGGCGTGGGAGGATGACGATGCAATTTTACTTTTTGTTAATTACGCGGTAACTCGTATTTTACTCTTATTTTAAATTTTGGCCTACATTTTGCTGTATAACTTTTTTTTCAAGTTTAGCTATCTGAACACATCATTTTCCCAAGTTGTAAGTTGTTAAAACAAGTTTCGATGGTTGAAACATAAAAAAATTTTAACTTAGTATTGCCTAGTAGATTAATTAAATTTTAGTGAATATTTTTTTAAATCCTGTAGACTCCATAAACTCTTAGAAAAATTCCAAGAGCTTCTAGTAATCCTCACGTACTGTTTGAATTAATTTATTTAAATAAAGCGCTTGGATTGAATTAATATTTTTAAAATGTAATATATTATTGCATCGCAGTGAAGTGTATTTAGTTTGTATTACAAATTGAAAGTAACGATTGTAGAGACGCTATTTTATTAAACCAAAAAAACTATATTTCTCAACAATCGCAAAACAATGGATCAGAGACTAAAAAAAGTAAAAAAGTAAAAAAGTAAAAAATAGTTGGAGTTGGTGTTCCCAGGAGGAATAATAATTCCTCTTGCTCCTCTACTACCTCGGGCGTAAAAGCCCGGGGCGACTCGGTTATAATTACGCGGGCTAAAGGCCCCGGGGCGTTCATCTCGTTCTCGTCGAGGCTTTTGGCCCGCAGGCTACAAAGCCTACCTATTTTTTTACCCAAAATTCCCTACAGCTAAATTCTCTTTATTTCCACGAGAAATGCCCTTTTTTTCCTTTTTTTTTATTCTATCGGGTTTTGGAAAAAAAATGTGGACTTTTTTCAGGGACGAGGATGGTAGCAAGTTTTATTCATTTAAAAGCATTGTGATTGGTTCAGAACGTTAAGTTCAAATTTTTGCTTTCAAAGATTTGAATGAGAGTTTTATTTTTTAAACATTTTAACCACTTGAAGTAAGCCACCAATAAAGTTTCAACGTCTTATTTAAATAGGTTAACTCGACTTATATGGAAAGTTTCAAAATCACAATTTTTTTTATTTTCATTATTACTAGAGTGCCCAGCGGGTCGAGCTCATTTTTTCTGAATTTTGTATTAAACTTAAAATTTTTCAAAAATTTAAAAATAATCTTCTAAAAAATTTAAACTCATAAAATCAAACAATAATAAATTTAAATAAAATCAAAATATTTAACATCCACCAGCTTTCTTTCATTTTCCAGACTCTTTCCACTAAATCCCAAAACAGGCTTTAAGACTTTGAAATAAAATGAAATTAAATAACTCGATATATAGAATAGTCAACTCGTGTTATTCATCGATCCTAGTTTAAAACTAAATAAAGCTCACTTCGCAAGTGTAACTTTTCACACCGATATTTTCCATTATTTAAAAGAGAAAATCAGGACGCTCAGGAACGAATAAATCACAAGATAAGATCTCGGTCTTTGAATTATGAATCTCCTTCGCTTTGTTGAGGCCCTAGATACTTTTTTTTAAATCTCCAAATAACCGTTACCTTTACTTACTGTTTTTATAAAGCTCGGATCATGCGTATTAATCACTTAGCAATAAATGTTTTGAATAATCGAACGTTGCCTTGCGTAATGACAGAGAGAGTTGAGTAACCCGAGACTCGGCTGATTTATTACTCAATTTCTATTATCCTGGACCCAACCGAGTTCATTAGGGCCTATGCACGTGCGATCATTCAAATACTTTTCTCAACTTGATTTATGCCCCGAGAAGAATCAATAATATCACCGGGAGAAAAAGTACGAAAAATTTTGAAAATCAACTTTTACGTTGAAAAATTACATGGAATTTTACAGAGAAAACCATTGACGATTAATTTATGCGAATGAACTTACATGTTGATTTGTAAAAAAAATTTGCGAAAAAGGTATTTTTCAAGTATGTAAAACAGTTTAAAAATTTCGTTATTTACGCACTGGTGTCGAAAAAATCAGTTTTTGACACTTATCAATTCGAGTCCCGAAGAACAAGAAAAATCAGGTTAATCAGTGAAAACAAAGAAAAGTAATAAATCTCGGGGGGGGGGGGGGGGGGGCTGGTTTTAAGTGAATCGGAAGCGGTTAACGAGTTAATAGCTTCGGCTCGATAAATTAACAAGTAGCGCGAGAGCGTGCACGCGCCAGGGTGGTGAGAAACCGGTCCCTGCCACGCGTTACCAACCTTACCTTTTTTTTTTTCCCTTCCTCCCTCGATCGGATGATGCACCATCGTATTACGCTAACGGGATAATCACGCCCAGTTAATTTGTTCTTTGGCTACTGTAGTTCTTTGAACACTCTGGGTCAGATCTTCTTCTTTCTTTTTCTTTCTTTTATACATGTGTGTCACATTTATTTATTTATTATTTTTAAGTTTCGTCAAGTATTTTATGAGTAATCGATAGTCAATATTAATTTGTTTTTAACTTTTGTCAATAATGTTCAGAATTGAATAGTCGATATTTAGTGGCCTACGTACTTCAGGAATTTTGATTCTTGAACTTTTATGACTCCAAGTTTTGATAGTTTGACAATTTAAATAATTTTTTTTAGTGCATATCAACACTCATCCAATGCAGATCCTGAAAGAATTTTTTACTCTGATAAAAAATTTTTTTTTTCGGTAGTCAATAACAGCGAGAAACTTTAAATTGGTAACTTGTAGTTTTATCCAATGTGAATCTTGCGGATCCTCCTTCAAATGCAGATCCCGAAAGAGTTTTTTCCGCGATCATAAATTTTCATTGGTCGTGATAACGGTTGTATGACCATCTCAGGATCAATAAAACATTTATGGCTAAGGATAAAATTCCTTTCAGGATCTGCATTTGAATGTGGAACGTTTCAGGAGGAATCAAAATTATTAACTTTTTTCAATTATTTGCATAAAATTTATTCTTTTAATGTTATAATTGAAAATTATTTACTAATAAATTTAATAAAGTCCTGAATAATCGATCGTACTTATCTGAAGAAAACATTTTATGTCAAAATGTCATTAGTGCTAATAAATAAATGTGAAAATTCAAAAACAAGTGTTTTTAATAATTTAAATTTACAATGGATTTTCCCGAGGAAACGCAACTACTTTTTTAGACCCAAGCATCTCTATCAGAAAAAAAATTGTATTCAAAAGTGAAACCAATGAACTCTTCCGCGTATAAAACAAAAATAAGGGATTTTAAGAGCCGCCATAAACAACCGATCAAAGCGTTGCAAGATGCAATTAAAAGGTAGGGAGTCTCTAGATTAGTTTTTCGAGTCGATAAACAAGGCCGCAAAGAACAACGAAACCATAAAATCGAATCAATCTCGCGTGCGTGAAAAGTTTAACGATTTTGTTCTCTTCCTGCCCCGTCGTAAAGTCCAATCGAAAAACTAAACTCTAAAATAAGCGCGAGAGAGAGTCAAAGAAGCGGTATGATGAGGCCATTAGAGCCAGCGCGCATAATCAGTCTTTGTGCGCTTAAAACAATGTGTGTGTGTCTTTGTGCGAGAATTTTACTCGGCATGCAAATTACCGGGGCCCCGACCCTTTTTTTTTTCTTTTCGCCACTCGCTCGCTCGTTCGCTCCTCAAAGTCCTTACTCGGGTAGGGGGAAGAAGAAAATAATATACGGTTTAACCTTTGTGCGCACCGTCAAACTCTCTCTCGTTCCAGCGTGTGAGTAAATTTTGTTCGCTGTTTCCGCGTTTTATTTTTTGAAAATTGGCGTGTTTCAGAAGAAGCTCGAATCTTTAACTTAAAAAAAAATTGCCAAAAAAAGCATTCGTTACTGCGCTTAATCATTAAAGATAATTTTTTATTTTTTTTTATTGACATGTTTAAAACAACAAATTCCGTTTTCAATAAACGAAGCTGCATAAAACCCTTAGATCGATTCGCATATTATCATTAAAAAAAAACAAAATCCGCACGGTAGATCATAGCGGTAAGTCCGGTAGCGCAATGGTATAACTGGACTTTATCGATCGGATCGGATCGGATATCTCAAGGCCGCACCTGGCTAGTTTAATCGGGTCTCGCGACTTCCTCCTCGGCCTACCTCCTGGAAAACATCCACACATTTTTTTCAACTTCGAAGAAAGTCGCCCTTGGCACCCGAGTGTAAATTTACAATCGGTATTAGGTACAACACCCACGCCTATGTATGTATCTCCTCCCACGTATTCCCCCTTAACGCCCACGAGCTTAAAACTTCATCGTGTCTCGGTAACACTCGGGGTTTAATAAATACGAGTAATGGCTCCAAAGTCTTTCACACCATTTTTCGTCTTATTTGTAAGCTTCGATACCGACATTTATAACCTCTAATTGTAGCCAATGTTAAGTCATATTTACAAAATCATACACAAGCTACTTTGAGATTCTGTAAATCATGTAAATAAAACATTGCCAGTAATGAAAAATATTATATTTTCTGTACAGTATAAATAAATGGATGTTTTTGCAACGCACGCGGGTGCACTTTAATTATCCCGGTGCGGGATGTTCCCCAAATTAATTGGATTGCAACGGTGATCAAAGCTCGGCCTCTTTTTATTATTTCTCTCTCTTTCACCAGTCCGAAATTAAAAATAATAACAATAATAATGGTAATAAAATTGAGTTTAAACAAGCTGAGCGTTATCGAAAAACGTCAATGTTATCGAAACGTTTTAAAACTTTTCTTCCCCGAGAAGGTAAATTTTTAAACTTTCGGGTATGATTATTCAAGGGGCAATTAAGCTCGACAAACTCTACGAAAATTCATAACGCCCGAATTCGTTTATCGTGAAAAGTATCTACTCTAGTATGGAAAAACTCAGATTGAAGCACAAAGAGAAAAAAAGAAAAACATGGACGGAGAGACTTTCTAGTTAACGCATGCACGCGGACCGGACGCGAATGGTATTTTTTAATTAGACATTCCTGTCGTTAGCCTGGCGCGTTGCGTTTATGCAAACTCGTAACGACTTTTCCAGCGCGTTTGTATAAATCTAAATCTAGCCTGTTTCCAGGATTCGATGGAACCATCTCATTTTGAGGTTAAATATTAAAAGAGTCGGGCTTACAAAAAACGCCCTGGGCGGTGGATTTGAGTTAGCTTTAGGCCCCCAGAGTGTTAAATATTGTTTCAGCGCTAATTGCTTTCATTAATGAACGTACTTAGGACTCATCGGCTCTGGAAGTAAATACGAGTGGGTGCGATGAATCAGAAAAATGAGAAAAAGTTGTCCATGTGCATATAATTTTTTTCATTTTTTCTAAGTAGAGCCCATGAGGCATGCATGACTTAATCTTTGAGGTATGACTACTATTCAGTTCAGTCATAGAGTTCGCTCTTTTTTAATCGTCAAGTGAAATACAAAATAAGCCATATTTTATTTTTGAAATTTACAACTCATAAATTTAAAAGCTCGATTAGTTCAATTCAAACCAAAAGTAATTACGAACTTTTAGACAAACTTACAAGGAGATGACCAGAAGCTTAGGCTACTTTTTTTTCCAGATTTTCAAAAAAACTAGTGCTTGAAGCTTATTACGCTTCCAGAATTCTGTAACCTTTCGTTTTCAATGTTTTTTCATAAATTTTTGGGAAAAAATATTTTTGAATTCAGATTTTCAAGTTATCAGTGAGTACAATCAAGATTTTTGAGATTAAAAAATTTGCCAATAGGGCTTTTAATAATCGAAATTGTACGAACATGGTCAATTTGTCAAAATGAAATTGGAACTGCAAATAAAATGAGCGGTTTCTCGATAAGCTTAAAGCACTAAGTATTTTATACGCAAACCTGCTAAAGACCCCCAAACGTTCCTGAAGATGTATATCTTAAATCAAATTAGGTCATCTCCTTGTTGGTTGTTAAACCTAAGCAAATCCCTTAAGCAATACAGTTGTAAATTGATTTCAGCCGGAAATGTGAGTCCGACGTAAAGGAAGCAGCAGCAGCGGCGGTCGCAACGTCGCCCTCGTCAGGCCAACGCGCGTCCAGCATGTTCCCTAGTGCCCAGATCAAAATGAGGTAAATCAAAACTTTGATTCCTTCAGAAAAGCGTACTCGAGGGTCCGTGCACTCTGGAGTGTCCAGTCCCTCGCAGATGAGCTTGATAGAAAGCCTTCCTCGATCGCTAATGGTCGGCCTAATGTCGAAAGTATATTTGTCAGACTGATGTCCCCAAGCAGCTCGCCAGCGACCTCGCCCACGATGTCGAACTCCTCGTCGCCGACCCCGCCCGCGACCACCGCGCCCAGCACCGCCGCGGCGGCGGCCTACAGCCAGAAGATGACCGGGATACCCTGCGTGGCCGCAGCCTCGAGGTACACCGCGCCCGTGCACATCGACGTGGGCGGTACCATTTACACCTCGTCTCTGGAGACCCTCACCAAGTTTGTACTCTTTTTTACCAACTTTACCTAGAGGATCCCGGTCTTGTATCCCCTGTCTTTTGGGATTTTTGCTTTGATTAATTGAGGTAACCAAAGCCACGATTGTGGTACTTTTAAACAAAACTCCCAAAAGACTCGGAGTAGAAGGACAAAATCGGGGTTTTCTACCTTGTTTCATTTTAATTTTAATATTGGTACACCTTTGAAATGAATTTAAACCAAGTGAAGAAAATTATTTATAAACAATTTTGTGATGATTACAACGCTATTGGCACGAGAATTGAGTACATGAGATATAAATGATTATTGTTATTTTACACTAAACGATAGAAAAATTTCAGGCACTCAATTTAAAAAAATGAAAGGTGATGACCCGAGAAGGCACTTATGGAATCCAAATACACTGACGCAAGAAAAAAAAAAAAAAAAAAAAAAACTGAAAAGAGAGTTATCGGTGATCTCGGGTCCTTGGGGGAGAGTCCGAGGATAAGTTCGGGCGATGACCCGGGCCGTTAAAAAATTAAAGCGCGGCTCGGGGCTCACCCCCGAGGTATCATTCGCCGCCGCGAAATTCCTTCGACTCACGCGGGCTTGGGAATATTTTTTTCTCTCTCTCAATTGACTGTAATTTTCTGATATATAAGTTATTTCTCCTGTCGGAGCTGTAAGGGGAACAATATATATGGGACTCGAGTCTGAGAAAATATTGGAAAACCCAAAATCTCGGTCTAGGTAATGATAAAAGATCGAATTAATTAGATACGAAAAGAATTGAAAGCTGTTGTAGTGGGTGAAAAAAAAGCGCATGCGCGATATGTAAAAAAGAAGAGAGAGAAGAGTGATGTGAGCCGATCGGTTAGCCTTTTCCCATAGGCCGGGCTCTCTGAATCTGACCCGGGGATCGACACTGCCCCGGGTAATCACGGTCCACCTCCACACTCTGGTACCGTTTTTTTCTGACTCCCTTCGTACTCTGGAGTCCAAAATGTAAATCGCAGGAAGGCGCGGAAAGAAAAAGCGTCTCCTCGAAATCCCGCGGTGGGCGGGTGAAGGAGTCAAAGAGGGGGAGAGAAAAAACAAAGCCCCTCCCACTACTCCTCAGCCCGGGGCTTACTTTTGGCTGGGTTGTTCGCAGGAAGGAGTCTAGCCCCCGGGGCCCCGTCATTATTGTGCGCCGCTATCGTAGAAACGGCCCTATGGGAACCCGAGTGGGAACCGGCCCGCAAGGAATCATTTTAAAGACGCTGTTTTCATGGGTCAGAGTTCGCGATCTTCAATTTGAGACAAACCGCGACGTTTATTTATCGACGACTGTCTTGCCTCTGTCTCAACTTTTATAAATCGATTTAATATCTTAGTCCTTAATTTTACACGAGTAGACTTACTTTTGGCATTAATTTGAGCATTTTTTTCTGCATGTTTAAATATTGGATACAAATTTCACCAATAAAAGTCGTTAAAAAAAAATACTTTCCCAATAATTTATAAATTTCTAAAGTTGCGAAAAGGTATAAATCACATTTAGACTAATAATTGTGTTTTGAAAAACACCAGACAAAGAATAATTCCAACAGTTATTTCATAAATAACCCACTAGTCAGATTTTCCAGGGTTTACATAAAAAAAAAAAAGTTATAAAAAGAGTCTGATAAATAACACAAGCTCATAATCAGATGAAAACTTGTAATTTAAAACATAAAAGGTCGTATATCACTTTCTATTATACTCTCGCGGGTTGACTACGAAACCAACGGCTAAGCATCGACATTTGAGTAATAGCCTGCGAGCGGTATTACAACAAAGTGCCTTTTTTATAATTTGCGAAGAGCAATTTCGAAGTACGAAAATCGTTAAAATGTCGTGAGCGCTGTTAAACGTTAAAGTCGACCTTGGTTCATCGACTCCCGAGCTTTCTCTGCCTTTTGTATTGACTTGAACAATTGTCAAAGGGGAATTTTAACGATCCTCTTTTTTCGACGCTTATGCGATTTTCTTCCTTGACTGACCCAAATTTCAAAATTCTCTTACACCCGGTAGAGATAAAAAAAATCATTGGGACTTTAAAGATAAATTTATACTTTATTTAGCCCGGTGAGTAGATAAAAGAAAATAACTTTACCAAATAATTATTATTTCTTCAAGTCCCAGTGATTTTTTTTAAAATAAAAAAAAACCTCGATTTTGTAACGACTGTATTTACTTTGTAAGCAGGTATTTACTCAAGATTAGCATATTCTCGGTCTTGGTTAATTTAAGAATAAACGGAAGCAGCGCGCACAGCTGTTTAAATTGTCGCAGGCCCTGGGGGCGCGAATATTAAAGCAACCAGCTGGCCAACCAGCGGACTTAAGTTGGTCACCTGCTACGCCTCAAGTTTTGATATGCTAACGTGTTTCTCTCCTTGCTTCCCCGAGCCCTTTGATTACCGGAGCGTGACGCGTGTACGTGTTGGGGGAGCATCCTAATGCACAACATAAAATTTCACTTTGGTTTCATTAAACACTCGAAAGTTAAGCAAAGTGAATATTGTAATCGCAGGTATCCGGATTCGAGGCTGGCCAAGCTTTTCAACGGCAGCATACCGATTGTTCTGGACTCGCTGAAGCAGCACTACTTCATCGACAGGGACGGTGGTATGTTCAGACACATCCTCAACTTCATGCGCAACTCGCGGCTCCTGATACCGGACAACTTCACGGACCTCGACTTGCTTCTGGAGGAGGCGCGCTACTTTGACATCGGACGTGAGTAAAAAAACTTTTGGCCTTTTAGAGACATATTATTGAAAGCAACCAGATGAAAATTAAAATTTCAGCCATGATCCGTCAGCTGGAGCAGATGAAGAAGGACCGAATAAAGAACGGCTCCGGCCCCATCCTCGCGCCCTCCTCCCCGCCCTTGGCCTGCAACAACTCCTCGAGCCCGCCGCTGCAGCAGTCCAACTCGTCCTCCTCCTCGAAGCTCAAGCCGCACCAGGTGTACGAGTGCGTAGCCCTGCACGTATCCCCGGACCTGGGTGAACGCGTCATGCTGTCGGGGGGGCGCGGACTCCTGGACGAGGTCTTCCCCGAGAGCACCCAGGCGGTACTGGACGCCCGCTCCGGGGTAGCCTGGCACCAGCAGGACGCCAGACACGTCATAAGGTTCCCCCTGAACGGCTACTGCAAGCTCAACAGCGTGCAGGCCATCACGAGGCTGCTCAACGCGGGCTTCCGGGTGGTGGCCAGCAACGGGGGCGGCGTCGAGGGACAGCAGTTCTCGGAGTACCTCTTCGTCAGGGAAAACGGGGGCCAAGGGGCCACCTGACCCAAAGCCCTCGGCTGCGACGACGAAGGGGAGGATTGAAGGGCTTTTTTTAATATTGTGTCACTCTGGATTAATATTACCGCCCTAGGGCAATAAAAAGCCCTCCATACTCAAAATTCGCCCAATTTTTGTCCAAAGTGACTTAATATTTACGATGATGATTAGAGAGGGGATTGATCGGAGGATCAAAACGAAACAGATCGATTGATTTTTGCTGAACTAAATGATTTTTATGAATTTGCGAATGTCAAAAATCTGCTGTGAATAATCTATCGATAAATAATCGAACATCGATTTTTTTTATTAGAATTAGTTAATCACAAATCGATTTGATTTTTTCGTTCAAGTTCCCTCCCAAATGACGATGATTATTCCATATGGTTCGAACATGAGACTTGAAGTTCGAACTTTTAGAGGTTAGGAAAGCCTTGGTTTTTTGCAGGGGTTGTTCCAAGGTAAAGCTGATAAATTTGCAAGCTTATAAAGCGAAGTTTTTAAATAAATTATTTGAACAAACAAAAATTATGACTCAAAAATCTGGATAATAATATCAAAATGTTTGTTACAAAAGCTCACTTAGGGTGGTTACCCAATAATTAGAGTAAAAAGTTTTCTTTTTTAGGTAGTTTTAAGTTTTCTTTAGTTAACTTTAGGCGGCGTACGCAAAATCGAGCCTCCACGCAATTCATGTGATAAAATATAGTAGGCAGGGCTTATTAAAATCGCTTCGCACTCGGTGCTTTTAAAACCGGTAAAACTGGTGACGACACTGCACCCGTTGCATAATATATATACTATTACGTTACAGCTCTTAGACTCAGTTTTGAAGTAAAAAAAAAAAAAAAACGCAATTTAAAGTGAATAATAACCCCTGCACTTATTGTATATACTTATATATTGTTTGTGTAAATATACAGTTTTTTTTTTTTTTTTTTTTTTTTTTTTTTTATGACAAATTGAAAGTAAAGGTAGTAAGTAAGGCTTGCTTGTAGATAAGAGCACTCACTTTGCTGGATTACACTTGGTCTATCTTGTAAGATATATAATAGTTTCCTAAAAACGAGGATTTGTAAATCGGTACCTCGTACGAAAAAAAAAAAAAAAAAAGATAACACTGTTACCAACATAGTAAAGTTCTGAAATTTATAATTAACGATCAAAAGTTTTTTTTACCGCGAGGTACCGAAACGACGTTTTTTAAATACTGCATTACTGATATGATAGTAAAGTATGTACATTCGTGTATTGATTTACTAATTATTATTATAATGTTTAGGTGTAAATACGAGTGCGTGGAGTAGGTCCGAATTTTATATCTACTATGTAAAAGCAACGAATTCAAATTTATTGTTACTAAAAAAAAGAGAAAAAGTTTTTTTTTTGATCTCATAAAGTCAGCTGAATTTAAAACTAAAGTATGAGATGAATTTTACATTATAGAAAGCTTAGCTTCGAATGCTGTCCGATAGGTGGTGAGAAAAAAAAAAATACTATAAACAATCTATGCTAATATAAACAATATTGAAAGTGTACTGTTATTGACGTAAATAAAAAGCTTTATTACTAAGATTGACATTTTATTTAAAAAAAAAATTTTTAAACTGTTCCTGATCGTAGTAAGTATTAAACTTGTCTGTCAAATATTACAAGGTAAGTTACAATGAAAACAATATTACTTAAATTTTTATAAAAGATAGAATAAAGTAGAAAAGTGCCGTATCATAATGATTTTTTTTTTTTTTTTTTTGGTTCTTAAAAAAGTTGAATTTTTCGGTAATGTATAAAGTTAAAAAGCACCCGCAGGATTTTCCAGAATATCGCAGCTCAAACAAACCCTCGGGCGGGGGGCACCAGACTCGGTAAATTCTCATTTCGCGATAACTATTTATTCAGCCTCGTACCTATAACAACACACTTAATTAACTCGAAATAAAAAGGATCCCATTCACTATATTTTACAACGTTTTTGTTTTGATTATCGATTAATAATCAAATTTTTTTCGATAAGAACAAGCGTTTGAAGATGCAAAAATTAAATTCTTTGTTTGAGTTAATATAACTTTGAAACTTTCCAAAAAAGACATTCGATTGAACGTATAAATTAAACTTTAAAGCATTATTCGTAACTTACTTCAATTAAAAAGTTAAAATTTACTTTTTATGTTTAAATGATGAATTTTTATCTTTAGTAAAACTTAAATCGTCAGCTTAAAAAATAAAATAATCATTTTCATAGTTCATTTACTTTTAAATAATATAAAAAATTTAAAATTTTATGTTTTGAACCAATGAGAATGCTTATAAATCGATATTGATTTAAAAAGTTTTTAAATAAATATAGATATAGTCTCAACAGTGGTTTCCAACTTAGTGAATGAAAATATAAAAAGAACAAAAAGGTATATAAAAAATGTAAAAATCCCGTTCGTGGGGAGGCGAGTTTAAGGATTTTAGGAGCCCGCGGCTTGGCAGAGAGAGGAATGGAATATAATCAGGCTCGGCTCGGGTTCGAGGGATGACAGCCCGGGGCTGGCAAATGTGCCCGAGGTGGATACGCTGGGGTGGGTTGGTTGCCATGACTACGGTACGGCCCCCGAGGCTCGCGCACGCCGATGCCGCCGATGCGGTGAGCTGCCCCTGGGGCCTTTTTTTTCACTAGGTACCTCGCATTTTCAGAGCTGGAATTACGTAGCTTTGATGATTTTTCAATAAGTTTACTTGTTTTGTTTTTACGGAGTTTAGATCTATTTTCAGAAAATATGAATTTCCATCAAAGTGTTCTCAAAATGTGACAATAACGGACTCGATCAACTTTATTGACTTTTTTTTTTACTAGCTGTATAGCTATATTTATGAAAAAAAAAAATTACGTACGTGAAAAGCCTGTCCTAATTTTAAGGGATTCGTGCAATTATTTTCATTTTTTTAATTTTTTAAGTGTATATTTTTATTTATTTAATAAAATTACTTCACAATAAATTTTTCCCTTTCAATTTATTGTATTTTAAACTTTTTAATAGAAAATTCCTTCGTAATTGTAATAAAAGTTCTCACACAATGCACAATGTCAAAATTCAAATCGATATAAAAGTAAACTTTCTTCAAAACACCCCGCATGAAAACAATAATCGGTATTTTTCCGAAAATCGCCAGATTTATTTCTTCAAATTGGCAGCACCAACTTCACAAACCCCCAGTTTTCTTCCCTACCGACTCTCGACCAAAGTTTATCAATAATTCCAACAGGTGGACAACGACGGGTGGAATAATACCCGCGAGTGGTCAAATCGTCTCGCGATTGGTATATTAAGTGGCGAATCGTTATGAAGACTCTTGTGTTATATGAAAGGAGAGATGCTTAGCACTCCCCTAGACAAGGATGGAACACATATATACCCTTCGTAAGGCACGCTTGCGAACATTTTTTTTTTTAAATATAGTCTATCTCATTTATAAAAAATTCAAGTTTTTTATTATAATTTTAAAACTACATTCTATCTAATCGTAGCTGTGTGTGCTTTGATTTTTTTGTAAAATGTAATGTAATATTTAGTCAAAATCAATTTATACAAGCGAATCGTTCACTATAATTTTTATTTTGCAACAAAATTTCAAATTTTAAATTTTATGTTCTAATTTTATTTTATCTTGGAAAATATATATTTAATATAAAAGTATAGTTGGACTATTTACCTATTGATTGAGATTATATAGGATAACTTTTTTTTCTGCAAGTGTTGACTTCTGCTACTAGACTGTTGTCATCAGTGTAAATAGTTATTGTTCAAGTTTTTTGGTTAAATTATGAGTTTTTACACGTCTCACTTTATACCTGACTAATGAACTAACTTTTATTTTTCACGAAACCGCGTCCAACACGTGCTTGATAAGCGCGTAAACAATGTAAACAAAACAAGTAACCTCTAACCTTCAAAGCTGACTGCCGCAACTGCCGAGTGCCGGATTGCTGAATGAAAGCTCTGTTAGCTACCAACTTGATCCTTTTACCAACCTTACAGGGTCGAAATTAAAAAAAAATATATTTTTTTTTCGAAAATCATTTTGAAAACTACAATCGACTTTAATTGTTTAAAACACAAACCTGTCTACTTTTATTTTTGTTGAACCTCCTTAGCGGTCTGATAAAAAATGAATTATTGAATTTGTCAAATTTTATTGAAAAAACAATAATAATTTTGTAAGATATTTTATTTTAGTTAATGAAAATAGAAAAAATCATTGAGAAAACAATCCCCCAATGTTTTTTGTATAATAAAATGATATAAATTTATATTTTAAATAGTTTATTATGAAAAACTAACTTTGAATGTCAAAGATATTTTACATAAGTATCTAATGAAACTAAAAGTGAATATATATTCATGAATGTAATATTTATGTACAAAAAGCCAGAGACACATTAAAGAGAAAAAACATAATTTATACTAGTTGTGTATTTATCTCCGAGATAGTGCTTACTTGCTAAAATTTGTAAAAATAGCATACTGTACCAAATAACTTTATATGTACATCTTTTCATATTTGTTTAACATACTTGACAACATTCTGTTACAGTGGCAGTTTATTGAAATTTATTACTTTGTGAAAATTCATTTTAAAAAAAACAGGCACTGTTTTTTTTTTTTTTTTTTCAATTAATACACTGTTAGAAAAGATCATTTTTTCTCTCATAATCATTCGTTTTCTTTTGATTTACATAGATTTAAAAGCCACTTCGATTTATTTTTTTTAGTTTTTGGGTACAATTATACACTGACAATTTCTACTTTGTCAAGTATCATTATAAAATAAAAGAAAATGTTCACGATCAAGTATTCTCTTGATACTGATTTAAGTTTCTTATTTTTATTTTTCTGTACACGTGTAAAAAAATTTTTATCTGTACAATATATTACAGATCACACATTTACACAAAATGAGAAGTATAACTATTCTAAAATGAACTTGTTTAAAAATGAAATGCATTATTCTTGTTTAAAAGTTTTGAAAAAAAAAGTCTCCCAGCTGGAAGAAAATTATCAACAAAAAAACCCAAAAAAACACTTTTTTACCTTTACAGAATATTATTATACAAAAATAAGTATTGTTTCATGGTGAAAAATGCACTTCACTTTTATTACAAATACATCCATGTACAATTTACATTTATTTTAACTGCGCTGAATTGTCATAAACTAAAATTCAAAATATAATTGGAAAAAATGATAATCCTAAAGAAAAATTGTACATTGGTAGGATTTAATGAAGATTTTTTATCTCAAGATACTAGGCACCAAAATTACACATAATTCAGGTACACACACTTTACCGTGGATATTCTCACTCTATTAAATCTACAGATAATGCCACACAATTACAGAAAACTAAACTTAGCTCGTTAAGTTTTTCGTAATTTAAAAAATTTACTTTTTATTTTTATTTATGGTTTTTCAAAGAAAATTTTGTTTTATTTATATGACGTAACTAGAAATCGTGTATGAATAATTACATAACAATAGTCCTTAGGACTAAAATTCTTAAACGTTGACAAAATAATATTTTCTTCAACTCATGAATTGAAAGCACAGATTTTTCAATCAACTCTAATCAATTTTTTTTTTTTTTTTTTTTTTTTCAAAATAAAAGCTCTGATGAAGATTTTATGTAAATCTCAAAGTACAGACCATAATTTTCTTTTAAAAAGATTCACAAATTTTTTATTTTTTTTATGATTGACTTTAAATTGACTCTAAACTTTTTTTTTTTTTTTACTATAACCATTGAAAATTATTATAAAACGTTTTTTTTTAAATAAACCTAATGATAGCAAAAAAAATGTACATAAAATAAACAAGAACAGACGTTTAAAATCTTCTTGTCAATAATGTGATTCATTATTCTCTACTTTACAAATTCATTATAAACATAATTTGAAAAAAAAAAAAAAAATGAAAATGAAAATTGAAGAAAATGAGTCAACTTTGTCAATTACTTTCCACACATTACACCACAAAAACTTCGTTTTTGTCCGCAATTAAATTTACAAACACTTAAAAGGAAGCTTAGCATCGATGATCAAGTTTTTTCAGAGCGCATGTGAGGTTTTCAAGTTTACAGACATCAATAATTAAACCTAAATCGTATTTAATTATAACTATTAAATCTTAAATATTTGGCTTTTTAAAGTTAATAGCCTCGTACCGTGAAAATAAATAAATAATTTTGTTTATTTCTTCGAACTACTGTTATACCCACTAACTTAAATTCAAATAACTTTACATTTAATTGTATTTATCATTATCATCATCAATTTATTCTTCCTCTCAACGACCAACATAAAATACGATATAAAAATAAATAAAACAAGAATAATTTTCATAACATAAACTTAAATAAAAGAATAAATTACTCTTTTTTTCTAATTTGTTATCTCAACTTGCGCTCTGAAGTCGCCTGGACTTAACAACTCTATAGCACTCCTATGTAAACCAAGTGACCCTTTGAAAATCCCGCCCACGATCACCCAAGATGATAAATTTCGAGCTAACTTTTCGGCGGGATATTCAAACTTGAAATTTCGGTGCACCGATCCTGAGCGCTCGCAAAAAAAAAAAAAAAAAAAAAAAAAGAAAAATTATTTACACAGATTACAGTAGTTGTTCTCCTACAGGTAGGATTTGTACAGCCTGATCCCTCGACACGTGTCCTTCTCCTGTTCCAGGACGAACTGCAGATCTCTGAGGGTGACGCGTTTGATCCTCGGTCGTATGGACATGGGCCGGCTCATGAGACCACCAACGGCGTTGGCCGAAGCCGCGGCCGTGCTCGAGGCGTTCGAGCCCGGTTCGCCGGAGTCGAGCTTTGGTTTCTTCCTGGGACCGATGGCCTGCAAGGCCGTTTGATTGGCCTCGCGCTGTCGGGCCTCCTCCATCTCCGCTCTTTGCATCTGGAATCATTATACATTTACAATTTATGTCACTATTAATTTTTCATTACAATTATAATCTATTGAACCATTTACGATCCATAACCTTGGTTACAGTACTTCAAAAAATTAGTATATTACGTGTTTGACCTTCGGCGCGTTTCAGTAGCCACATGTATACTCACAAAATATGAAATTTACTTTTTAAAACTCAATCAACCCTTCCTAAAGTATAAATATACCTCTTTTTACAGATTTTAACACGTATGCCTTATAACAGTAAAAAAAAAAAACTTTTTTAATATCAAATAACCAATTCGAAGACGTCCCTGATCTAATATTTCGTAATTTTAATTATTTTCTTATAAACTTGAAAACTATTACATATTTTTATTTTAAATTCAATACAACACAATACAAGAATATTTCTTTTTTTTTTATCAAGACAATTGGTTCAAAAATAATTTTGAACCAATTGTCTTGATAATTTCTAAGGGCGAATAATAAAATCGTAATAAATATAAAAAAAACCTCTTTAGCTTTCGCCTTGAGTTTAGCTTGCTCCGGATCCTCGGTTTTGGCTCGACTTTTGGCGACCTTCATGAGCGTTTCCCTCTCCTGCTCTTCGTGCCTCTTCCTTTCAACTTTATCCAATTCCTCTAAAAATTTGAGCTGCGCTCTAACGTCTTGCGTTACTTCGTATCTAGGATCGTTCTGAAAATTTCACAAAAGTTTAAGCTGGGAAAAAATATCGATATTCGATTAATAATCTCAATGATTATTTAAATTGTGTTTAGAAACAGAGTTTTAAGAAAATTATAGATATTCTAAAGGTAAATTAAAAAATAAAATAAAATCTCCCAAAAGTTGGAGTAAAAACCTTTTGAAAGTCAATCCTGTGCTCGGCGATTATGGAAAGTTTTTCGACAAAGTTTTTCAGCCTCTCCTGTACAGCGTGAGATATAAGCAGTAAAACTTCCTGGCTGGGTTCCTCCAAGCCGTTGCTGGACGCTGCAATAAAAAAAAAAAATAATATTTAGTTTTAAAATATATAAGTGGTGTTTTAAAACGAATCGTACCTATGCTGTTGATTTTTTGCTGCAGAGGCGTCATGTGCACGAAAGGCTCGTCCTTGCACGACCTTATCTGGGTACCGACGAACTTCGTCGAGCCGAGAATTCTCTGGGATTCCTCGGCGAGGTTCACTCCGCCCATCGCTGCCACGTCGTTTATGTCGTCGTCGCCACTGTTATTTAAACATTATTTTCGATAACTTAATCTCGGCTATCTCAATTTTAGCGTAACAATTCATATAAATACACGATTAAAGTAAACTTACGCGTAACCAGCCGATGAAAAAGTCTTTTTCTCCTTCTCCTTGAGACCGGCGCTCGACTTGTTTACAACGGAAGGCACGGCCGAGGCGGCGGTTTTGTTTAGCTGCATGGCGTTAACGAGCTTGTTCTGGAGGTTGCTCGACTTGGTAGCGGTGTTGGGGAGGTTCTTGCCCTGGGCCGGGACGACCAGCTGACCGGGCTGTATCGCGTGACGAATCTGCTGTCCGGCCGCGTTGGTCACCACCATGCTCTGCTGCTGGTGCTGGAGCTGGAGCTGGAGCTGCTGGGGCGTGGGGGGCTGGAGGAGAGGCTGCTGGAGCTGGACCGGGCCCTGGCCGGCTTTTATCGCGTACGTCTTGCCGCCCGCTGGACGGGACACCGTCACCGGACGCTGTATCTTTTTTAATTACAAATGGTTATTATTATTATATCATAACCTGCAATCGCATACCAATGCGTTTGTTTATTCTTTTTGAATTTTATCTGCGCCTTACTATGTAGATTTTTTATTAAATTACAAAATAATTCATAAATGAATTTAATACGCGATTGTTGGTTTTAGAAACAACTCTCTTTTAAAATTAAAAAGTCTTGGCAGCGTAGGTATCATACTTTTTTTAATAATATAAAAAAAGTCATTTTTTTGAACACAGTAGAACGATAAACAAATGTAAAAAAACATTGAAAAATTGGAATATTGTTATTATTTTAAAATGATCTTCATGGGTTTTGACAGCAACTTAAAGGAATCTACAGGGATGTTTAAGAGTAACTACTCTTGGTTTTTGAAAAAACTGCCAAGCCTCTTTAAGAAATAAAATAAATTGAAAAAAAAAAAAAAAGCCCACTGGTCTCTGTTGCACGATGGTCTGCTGCTGAGGCGGTCTTGGAACGTTGGTGACACCCGCCATGGGCGCCATGACCCGTACTTGAGTTCCCGGAGTGGCGGCCTGAAGCTGTTGTCCGGGAGCCGCCGCTACCACTTGACTCGGTACCGCGCACACCGTACCTGCCGTTCTGTTCTGACTCTATCAAAATATTTTTTTTTTTTTTACTTTTTTTTTATTTTTAAGCTATAGCTATTTAGATTAATATTTTATTGATCAGTCTTAAATTAAAAAAAAAAAATTCTTGTCTAAAAATCGTAATAAAAATCAAATCTGGTTTGAACACTTTCCAGTTTCCTGGTTTTTTCCTTGAACACTTCACATGATATTGGATGCAATTTTTCAATGAATTATCAAAAGTATGAAAAATTTTGCTTTCTAAGGTTTAGAACAAACTTTACAGTATAAACGAAACGAATAGAATAATGAGCAATTTAGATGAAGATTTTCAAAGTTCATTTTTCTAATAGATTCGATTACTGCAAAGTGTTATCTGTACTAAGGTAGTACCATTAGTAAAAGTTTTAATAACTTTAAATTTTTTATACCAATTGAGTAAATTAAAAAAAAAAATTGTTGTAGGAAATATTATTTAATTTATCTACTTCAAGGAGGTCCTAAAACCTCTAATGATTAAGTTTGAGGCCTCAAATAGTTTATTTAATAGTAAATAATTAGAATTTCAATGATTTACCGAAAACTCTAGCCTTACAAAATGAATTTAAACTTTAAATACTCGGAATAAAAATTCAAAGTAGAATTATTAAAACATTTGACTACTTTAAGTTGAAATAATACTGGTTAAAATTGAAGATTAGGTAAAGTATCAAACCTGATTAAGCGAGGTTTCAATAGTGAAAACTTTATCAGGTGGCGGGGGTCTAATGCCATCGATGACCATTTCATTTTTAACCAAACTCTGTCTGAGGAGCGGCAAGCTTTTCTTGAGAAATCCTATGAGACAAGGCTGGGGCGAGGCGTTCAACAACTTTTCTAATCTTACACAAAACACTTCCGGCTCAACTTCAACGTTTATCAACTCTTGTATCAACGTCCGAACATTTTTTTCAACGTGTTTAGGCTCGCGACTAGACAACTCTAACAAGTTTGCTAAAAACTTGCGGCACTTTTCTTTGGTATTGTCTGTGGTAGGACGCTTCAATAAACAATTATATATTTTTCATTATTTTTTATTTATTTTTTAAAATATCAAATTAATAATAAAAAGGTATTCCTCACCTTAACTTGAGCAGCAGCCGGAGTCGACTGTACAACAGCCGGAGTTGGCGCTGGAGTTGTTGTTGTTGCGGACACAATAGTCGACGTTACAGGTGTTACGGTTGTTGTAGTTACCGTTGGCGCTACAGTCTGTTATGTGTTTTAAATTCATTATTAATAATTAAATATTTCGTTCTTTATACATTCATTGACAGTAACATAATATTATATTTTTCACGATGCTACAAGATAACAGTTGCTCGCTGACAAACATAGTATCACTTTTGATAAATTTAGTAAACGATTTTAGACTTTTTAAATTACCACACTTTTATGTACCTTGGTAAGACTCGTAACTTTTTTTTTTTTTTTTTTTTTTTTTATTAGTCAACTAGAAGTGAATTTATTAATCTGCGTTGAAGGAAAAATTGTGCTTATTTACAGTGAATAAGTTTAAAATTTGCAAGTTAATGATTTTTAATTTGACAAAAAAAGATCTCCAAAGAGGACGGTCAATATAATTTTAAACGAATGATGAAAATTTGGTTAATTTTTAATTATTTATCTATGAATTGGATAGTGAAATAGGAGTAAAATAATTTAATTATGAAATATAAATTCTGTTTGTGCAACATGTTTAAAAAAAAACTAGGGCATGCAATATTATACTAATACTGACAAAAGACAACTATTTTTAAAAATTAAATAATGAAATCGTAAACTAATTGATAACTCAAAGACTACAAAAAAATTATTACATGCACATCATTACTGAAAAAGTTTAATACACTAAAGACTAAGATTCTAAAAAATTGAACCTTAATAAAAACCCTTAACTACAAATATTCAGTTCAAAAAAATTACAGCTAAAAATAATTAATATGTGTAAAGAGAAAAATTTTAAACATAGAACCAACATAAATGATATAAAAACCAAGTACAGTAGTCAATAATTTCATTTTGTTACTCTTAATATAAAAAATTAAAAAACTGCAGTTTAAATTTTGATAATTTTAAACTTCTCTATTTTTGAAAATTGTAAAGTTTTTCTGTGGAAAAATTAAATACACTGATTTTAGTTTAATCCCTTTTTTTTTTTTTAATTCATACAAAATCTATGAACAAATTTTTAATTCTTTGAAATTTTTTAGTTTAAAAAATTTTTCACTAAATAAATAAATTTTTAAAGTTCAAAACTTTGAAATTTAAATTTAAAGTTACCTCAATTATAATACTCTTAATTTTTTTTTAAATTCTTTGAAACATTTGTGGTTCAGTATAAGACTTAAAAAAAAAAAAAAATTCCTCAGAATCTGATGGATAAACCATGTACTTGGCTGTATACAGTAAAGCTTGCCAAACACTACAATTAAATAAGTATTCTTCTACATTTGCTCGAGTCTTGCTATAGGTCATTAGTGTTGGTCACCTGTACGGGTTTTCTTATAGTGGCGAGAGGTGGCCCGGTGAATTGAGTAGCATTGAGCCTACTTACACCCGGAAGAGCAAGCCGAAAGGTTGTTCCCGCCTGGGCCAGCTGCACCGTGTTCCCTGTAATGCTGTTGGCTGTAACTGCTCCAGCTGCCGTACCCGGCTGCACTCTCAGCAGGTGAAACTGCCCGTTCTCTGTCTTCACCAGAAGCTGTCCTGAATTTTGAGTCAAACCCTGGAGAGTCTGTAGTGTTATCTGTAAATTACATCCAATCGGTATTGTTAAGTTTTTTTCAATAGCTGGCGCTTACACAAGACAAACACAACTTTTTTTACAATGTACAGCTACAGCGGTGATTAACTTTTTTCTTAAACTTAAGGCTTAGCTGAAAAATTTTTTTTTTTAATTTAAAGTCAATTTTAATCATATTATTATTATTATTTTTTTAATCTACTTGTAGCTTGAGATGGTACTTTGGGCTCTAATGAACCCTTTTTATCAATTTTTATAAGACCAATTTTTAAATACATCCAAAAGAACAATGCAAGTGGTGTTTGGATTGAATTTAAAAAAATAAGAAAAAAATTTTTAAAAATAACTCTTAGAGCCCAAACTGCCAGCAAAAGCTACATTTAAAATCCAAAAACATAAGTGTCTGATAAAAATTAACCTCAAATTTTAGGAAAAACTTTATCAGTCAAGAACTTACCTTTATCTTTGCCTTAAGCAAAAAAAAAAAGTGATACATAGAGCATTAATGTAATAAGTTGACACACAAATTTACAGTTTGAACAAAAGCAAATTTTTTATAACTGTAGTACTGCACTGCTGTACAAAAGAGTTTGAATTATTGATAGCTTGAAAAAAAATATATCTGTGCTAACAAAAGTGCTCTGTAAATTATAGTGTTATATATTTTTGAACTCTCAAATTTTACAAATCAGTGCATTAGTGTTTAGATTATTTAGAGCTAAGAGAAAGCAATGGTAAATTGTAGAGAAAAGATGCTTTTTCTACTAAAAAGTTTTGTAAACTAACTTTCAAATATACTCAGTATTTAAACTCTGAGTAGCAAAAAAAAAATGTTAAAAGCATGAAAAAAACACACAGTGATGAATAATAATATGAATAACAGAATATTGGATACAAAGAAGCATTTTTGTTGATTGATACAGGTAAATACATGCAAAGATATTAGATAAAAAGCAAAAAAAAGACACAGTGTTAAATGATAAGGAAGACATGCAAGTTATTAGATGAAAAAAAGCATAAAAAAGGATTATTAGTAACATGCACAGGTAAGACATACCCCAGGGCCAGTTCCCGCTCTTGCTCCCACCATGGTCTGGTTGATAGTGACAACCCTGGAAGCAACCTGCTGCTTAGCGGCTGCAGCCTGCTGCTGGTGCTGCAGAGTAACCGGGGTGTTTGGTCTCATGGCGTTAACATTTAGTATCTGTACAGTGTTGTTTTGCTGTGGTGATGATGTAGATGAGGAGGAGGGTGGTGGTGGTGGTTGTGGTGGTGGTGGTAGGTTAGTAGCGGTGGTGTTACTCTTGATGACCAACTTGTTTAGGGTACTGGTTACACTGGCCTGATTGTTGTTGTTCGGTGTGCTGGTGCTGGTGGTGGTGGTGGCTGCAGCGCCAAGGCCGTTAGCCTGGACCAGCTGGGGCGTGGGGGACGCCGACGGGGTCGGCTTGACCTGGTTGACCTTCTGCTGGGTGGTGTTAACGAGCTGGCTGTTGACGTGCGCCAGAGGCGGGGGAGCCACGACGACGCAGTTGGGGGTCGTCGCCGACGGAGACGAGGTGGTCATAGCGCTCGCACTCGTGGAGGAGGCGGGACCGTTTGAAGTAGTTACGGTAGGTACGGTGGAACCGTTGAGCGTGACCTGAGGAGTCTGAGGAGCGGAAGGAACCGCCAGTTGAGTCTCGAGGGAGCCGACGATGGCGTTAACCGCAGACTCGTCGACGTCCGTGGTCAGAGCCTCCTCAAGGAACTTTGCTGACGCCGCCATTTTCACCCGATCAGCTCCAACCGTAAACTGAGAAGCGCATGCGTTTCCTACTTAACTAATAACTGTGAGCGGTGAGCCGCCGGCGCGCCGAACGCGGAACGACATACCTACGCCACTGTCGCCACTTGCCTACTGCGGACAGAGCGGAGAGCCCGAAACTATGCATATATCACTGGAGGGAAGAAGAAGAAGAAGAACACTTATGTACTTATATATTTGAAATTTTTTAAATTTTTTCTTTTTAATGAGGCTTTCCTGTTGAAAATAAACACGTGTTTATTTTAAACAATTGTTGCATTTTTTTGCTAGGTATGATCACCAAGATTCGAATGTAATCGCGGTTTTAAAACGATTGGGATTGGTTCATAATTATCCACATTAATTATAAAATACAAAATTTTATTAAAAAATAAAAAAATCTTTATTCAAAATTTAATCGATCATACAGAACAATTATTTAACCTGCAATTACCATGTTTTTATAATAATGAGTAGATTGTTTATTTAAATTAGCTTCGTGAATGAGAGAAAAATCAAATGAGTGTTTTGAAAAAAATAATAAGCGCATAATCGAATAAAATAATAAAGTAAACGTTTGTCCGTGAGCACCCCTGTTGAACGTTTTTTCGACCAGCACCTATGTATGGATTCCATCGACGGTAAGCGAAGTTCTGGGCTTTGGCAGGACCTGCAAACTCTCGAGGGACCTTTGATTATTATCCTTCTACACACATAAATATATTGTTTTAACGAAACCGCTCCCTTGAGATGATCTCGTTCAAGATAAATTATTTGTTAACGAGTCGCCTATTAGGAAGTAAATGTTTTTTTTTTTTAACTTGTTTTCCCGAAATTTCTGGTTAAATTAGCATATTACTGAATTTGAAAGTAATGATTAACTTAATTGGACACCTGTATAACATCTTGTTGAATTTATTATTTATTACAATAGTATTGATTATATGTACGCACTCGAAACAAAAAAACAAATAATGGACAGGATAATGATTCTTTTACTCAATTATGGATTTTCTTTAGTCCAATGCTTGCGGTAATGAAGATTATGGACAAAAAAACAAATATTCGATTTATTACATCGTTACCTACTTATGCGAATCACTCTTCCGAATCAGCCAATGGCGTTACTCGTTACGTACAGATATTTTTTAAGAAAGAGAATGATTTGTTATATTAACTTATTTTTTAAAACGGTCCTCCGGAATCGTGATCCTAAAATATGATCCCTATCTAGGATTATTTTTATTTACCAATGATCCGAATAATTATTGACTCTTGATTTAAAGTACTGAGCTACTGAATAAATTATTCATTAGGTATTATTATTCAACGAAAAAATTGTACCCCTACGCCCAAGACCCAAGGGCCAAGCAGTGATGAATTCGAGAAAGCGGACATGGGGACATAGCGGTTACTTCAGACCGTGAAAGCTCGACCAAGAGGTTATTTCAGATTGCTAGGGGTTCTCTGTGCTAAGGTTAAAGAACATTCGAATGTTTTTAAAAATACTAAATTTATTACAAAATTTGTATTACGAAATTTATACGATTGATTCATTTAAGTTTTTTTCATAAATAAATATTTAACCATTCCCCCAAGCTGTAAAACTCAAGAACCCTGAGAGTTCGGATTATTTCAATAAATAAAAAAATTAATGAATGATTCCCCCCACCACTAAACCCACGAAAGTTTGTGTGAACGAATTTAATTTTTTACCAAATAAATAATCCACCAAGCACTAAACCTTGAAAACCCTAGGAATGCAAGTTTAATTTATTAATTTACAAATGATCTCCCAAGAACTAAACCCAAGAAACCCAGGGCGTCAAAGTTTCATTTTTAACTCAATAAGTAATCCCCCAAGCAATAAACCTTGAAAACCCTGGGAAGGCAAGTTTATTTTTTAATAAACAAATGATCTCCCAATCACTAAACCCACGAAACTCTGGGGGGGTGTCTGAGTTTAATTAATTTTTAACTAAATAAATAATCCTCCAAGCTATACTAACGAAACCTCGGGCGTCTAAATTTCATTTCTAACTCAATGAATCATCTCTTAAGCACTATACCAACAAAACTCTGGGCATCCGAGTTTGATTTTTAACTAAATAAATAATCCCCCAAGCACTAAACCCACGAAACTCTGGGCGTGCAAGTTTAATTTTGAACTAATTAAATAATACTCCAAGCCCTGAACCTTGGAAACCCTGGGAATGCAAGTTTAATTTTTGAATAAATGATCCGCCAAGCTCTAAACCCACAAAACCCTGGGCGTACAAGTTTAATTTTGAACTAATTAAATAATACCCCAAGCCCTGAACCTTGAAAACCCTGGGAATGCAAGTTTAATTTTTAAATAAATAAATGATCCGTCAAGCTCTAAACCCACAAAACCCTGGGCGTGCAAGTTTAATTTTGAACTAATTAAATAATACCCCAAGCCCTGAACCTTGGAAACCCTGGGAATGTAAGTTTAATTTTTGAATAAATAAATGATCCGCCAAGCTCTAAACCTACAAAACCCTGGGCGTGCAAGTTTAATTTTGAACTAATTAAATAATACCCCAAGCCCTGAACCTTGAAAACCCTGGGAATGCAAGTTTAATTTTTAAATAAATAAATGATCCGTCAAGCTCTAAACCCACAAAACCCTGGGCGTGCAAGTTTAATTTTGAACTAATTAAATAATACCCCAAGCCCTGAACCTTGAAAACCCTGGGAATGCAAGTTTAATTTTTGAATAAATAAATGATCCGCCAAGCTCTAAGCCCACGAAACCCTGGGCTTCCGAGTTCAATTTTTAAATAACTGAATGATCCCCCAAGCTTCAAACCCACAATACCCTGGGCTTCTGAGTTCAATTTTTAAATGAACAAACAATCCCCCAAGCTTTAAACCCACAATGCCCTGGGCTCCTGAGTAAAATTTTTGAGTTAACAAATAATCACTCAAGCTTTAAAAACACGATACCCTAGGATTCCAGATTCAATTTTTGAATAAATAAATATCCCCCAAGCTTCAAACCCACAATGCCCTGGGCTCCTGAGTTAAATTTTTGAATAAATGAACGATCTCACAAACTTCAAATCCACAATACCCTGGGCTCCTAAATTTAATTTTTAAATACATAAATAACCTGCCAAGCTCTAAACCCACGAAACCCTAGGCTTCTGAGTTAAATTTTTAAATAATTAAATGATCCCCCAAGCTTCAAACCCACAATACCCTGGGCTTCTGAGTTCAATTTTTGAATAAATGAACGATCTCACAAACTTCAAATCCACAATACCCTGGGCTCCTAAATTTAATTTTTAAATACATAAATAACCTGCCAAGCTCTAAACCCACGAAACCCTAGGCTTCTGAGTTAAATTTTTAAATAATTAAATGATCCCCCAAGCTTCAAACCCACAATACCCTGGGCTTCTGAGTTCAATTTTTGAATAAATTAATGTTCCCCCAAGCTTCAAATCCACAATGCCCTGGGCTTCCGAGTTCAATTTTTAAATGAACAAACAATCCTCCAAGCTTTAAACCCACAATGCCCTGGGCTCCTGAGTAAAATTTTTGAGTTAACAAATAATCTCTCAAGCTTTAAAAACACGATACCCTAGGATTCCAGATTCAATTTTTGAATAAATAAATATCCCCCAAGCTTCAAACCCACAATGCCCTGGGCTCCTGAGTTAAATTTTTGAATAAATGAACGATCTCACAAACTTCAAATCCACAATACCCTGGGCTCCTAAATTTAATTTTTAAATACATAAATAACCTGCCAAGCTCTAAACCCACGAAACCCTAGGCTTCTGAGTTAAATTTTTAAATAATTAAATGATCCCCCAAGCTTCAAACCCACAATACCCTGGGCTCCTGAGTAAAATTTTTGAATTAACAAATAATCTCTCAAGCTCTAAACTCACGAAACCCTGGGCTCCCGAATTCAGTTTTTTAATAAATAAATGATCCACCAAGCTCTAAACCCACGAAACCCTGGGCTTTTGAGTTCAATTTTTAAATAAGTGGGTTTGAAGCTTGGGGGATCATTTATTTATTCAAAAATTGAACTCGGACGCCTAGGGCATTATGGGTTTGGAGCTTGGAGGATTATTTGTTCATTTAAAAATTGATATCGGGCGCCCAGGGGATTGTTAGTTTGAAGCTTGGGTGATCATTCAATTATTTAAAAATTGAACTCGGAACCCCAGGGTTTCGTAGGTTTGGAGCTTGGGGGATTGTTTATTAGTTTAAAACGTGAACTCTGGTGCCCAGGGCATTGTGGGTTTGGAGCTCGGAGTAGTATTTGTTTACTTAGAAATTGAACTCGGACGCCCAACGCGTTGTGTGTTTGAAGCTTTGGAGATTATTTATTTATTCAAAAATTGAACTTGGCAGCCAAGGGTATTCTGAGTTTGAATCATTTTTAGGAAATAAATAAATAAACTCTTTTAAAAGAGTAATTAAATCTTCACTTTATTATTGTTTAAAAATATTTGGAAAATACGTTACATATGTTTCACCACACAGCGGCTTCTTCAGACGGTAATCATTCAACTGATTGATAATTATTTTTGTGAGAGAATAAATACAAGGTACATCGTCGTTAAAATTGTTTTGATTGTCTCCCTACTCCCCGCCCCCCCCCCTTTTTATATTTGTAAACGAAACTATCTGTGAAAGCTGTAAGTGTGTGTATGATGTTAACGACGATGTACCTTGTATTTATTCTCTCACAAAACTAATTATCAATCAGTTGAATGATTACCGTCTGAAGAAGCCACTGTGTGGTGAAACTTATGTAACGGTTTTTCCAAATATTTTTAAACAATAATAAAGTGAAGATTTAACTACTCTATAAAAAGAGTTTATTTATTTATTTCCTAAAAATGTTATTTAATCTTCATCAAGTAGAAGCTACCACTATTCAAGATTTGAATCATTTAAAAATTGAACTTGAAAGCCCAGGGCATTGTGGGTTTGAAGCTTGGGGGATCATTTATTTATTCAAAAACTGACCTCGGAAGCCCAGGGTTTCGTGGGTTTGGAGCTTGGGGGATTATTTGTTTATTCAAAAATTGAACTGGGGCCCCCAGGGCATTGAGGATTTGAAGCTTGTGGGATTATTTGTTCATTTAAAAATTCAACTCGGAAGCCCAGGGTTTTGTGGGTTTAGAGCTTGTGGTATTGTTTGTTCATTTAAAAATTCAAGTGTATTGTGGGTTTGAAGCTTGGGGGATCATTTAATTATTTAAAAATTAAACTTGCATTCCCAGGGTTTCCAAGGTTTATTGCTTGAAAGATTATTTATTTAGTTAAAAATTAAACTCGGATTCCCAGGGTTTAGTGCTTGGGGAATCCTTCGTTTATTAAAAAATCAAACTTGCGCACCCAGGGCTTCTAAGGATTATTGCTTGGGGGATTATTTATGGAGTTAAAAATGAAACTTAGACGCCCAGGGTTTCGTGGGTTTGGTGCTTGGGGGATCATTAGTTTATTAAAAAATTAAACGTGCATTCCCAGGGTTTTCAAGGTTCAGTGCTTAAGGAGTTATTTATTTGGTAAAAAATTAAACTCGTTCACACAAACTTTCGTGGGTTCAGTGGTGGGGAATCATTCATTAATTTTTTTATTTATTTTAATAATTCAACGCTCAGCGTTTTTGTGTTGTATAGCTTGAGGGAATGGTTAAATATTAATTTATAAAAAGAACTTAAATGAATCAATCGTACAAATTTTGTAATCAACTCAGTATTTTTAAAAACATTCGAATGTTCTTTAACCTTAGCACACAGAACCCCTAGCAATCTGAAATAACCTCTTGGTCGAGCTTCTACGGCCTGAAGTAACCGCTATGTCCCCATGCCCGCTTTCTCGAATTCATCACTGGGGCCAAGTTGAATAATTTTCCGCTCGGCGCATGCGCGTTAGTCGGGGCTCCCCCGCGTAGAACAAAGTTCTGTGGCTCACGACATGCTTCATTGTTGTTTAGTAATGTAATTTTGCAGCTTTTCTTTAGTGTCCAGTTTATTTGAGATATGTGATTTTATTGAGAAAATAGTAATGGTTCGTGGCCGAAGAAGCTGCGCTAATGCAGCTGCCAAGTTTTCCGACGAGTACTTCGACGAGAACCCCGATAAGTTTTCCAAAGTCGTCAACTTCGTTCTGGATAAACAAAAGCAGGACCCGAATTGGCGTCAAATGGATGGAATATTCAAGTTTCCGCTTAACAAAAGAGACCTGACCAGAGATCAACTTGGCGCATTCGTGCCCGTAAACGGCGAGGCTCGAATGAGAAAATTAATCCAAAAGCTCTTCGGTGTTAGGGATCCGGAAGTTGAAGAAACCAAGGCGTTCGGAAAATGGCTCGCGAGTCAGGGTGGCTTCGCAGGACTTATCGAGGAAGCTTCCGACCGGCCTATTTGGATTAAAAACGAGGGCTTGGCGTACATTGCTTTTCTGAGACAGTTTGTACTTTTCAATTTATTAATTTTTAATCATGACTGTACTTATTTTTTCAAAATTTTAAGCAATATTGTTTCATGGCTGGTACAATTTTGTAGACTCAAAAATTAATTCACAATTTCCAGCTGTAGAAAGTGTTTATAAAAAGCTTAATTTTATATTTAAACTATTTTCATGATATTATTTGAGATTCAAGAGAAAAGTTAATTACTTTATTCTTATAAAAAATGAAAAAATAATAAAACAATTTTTAAATATTTTACTTGTACACTGTAACAATATAAAACCTGAATTGTGTTCCACAGAAGTTCTGTAGTGTACTAAACCTATTGCTTTTGTAATTTTTCCTTGTAAATAAACATCTTGAATCGTAAATTTTTCAGATTTTGCCTACGCAATTATAGATCAGCTGAAACATTACATATTGTTACCAGTGACATTGTGGTTGAAGCAGTTACAGTTCTTTATAAATATGATTATTCTTATGATAAAGAAGACATTCGTGTTTTGCGCATTAGACAATTGGTAACAAAACAAAACTTCAAAAAATTCTTACCAAACATTAAGGTTTTGGAGGCTCAAGGATGGTGGGACAATAAAGTTTCACGAGACCAATACAAATCTTTGATGACAGAAGTTGATTGCCGATTGTAAGTATTTTCAGATTTTTTTCAGTCCACATTGTAATAAAAATAGTTAACTCTGTTTTCAGACGCAACTACTTTTGTAAAATAAAAAAAGATTGGAATGAGAAAAGTGGTAACAATGATCTTGCTACAGAAGCCTTAAAATTCAATTTAAATCGTAAAAAAGAGATGAGAAAAAACACTGTAATCAACAAGATTTTAAGGAGCAACTTAATACATAAAAATGACGGAACAGTCTCTTCTCTCAATGTGAGTGGTGTATTTATAAGAATTTGATTTTGGTTTTTATTTTTGCAGTATTCAACTTTATCATACATACATTTGTCAAATTTTCAAAATTCTTTTGTACACTTGGAATGGATCATAACTGTTTGCTTTTAACATGAATCCCTAAGCGGTGAAAGCTATAACAGATATAATCATCAAGCGTACAAATGATTATGTTTATCCAGAGTTTTTGATTTTACATTTTTCAATAATTATTATTATTATTTATTGATATTATTAATACATTTACAAAACTTTGTTAAATTAAAAAAAAAAAAAAAAATTTATTATTTTTATTTTGTAACAAAATTTTTGTAAAAATTTCAATTTTTGGTATAAGACTTCTTTTGGGTCAGAATTATTCTACTTTACCTTTATCTTTTGTCAAAATGGACCAAAAATATCATTTGAATTTTTACAGCAATATAATTTTTACTAATAAAAAATAACAAAACTTTTGTTATGTTATTTTTCAAAACAGCACAACAATTTAAGTATTGCCAGATCCCTAATACTAAAATATTTTATAATTTATAAATCAATTAGTAATCAATGATTATTCCTTAGGTCCAAACTGCTGAAAGCAATGAAAACAAAAATTTAAAAGTCGCACAAGTTAATAGAGAAGCTGAGAAAACTGCTGACAGTACTCGAAAAATGAATAAAAACTCACAGGATGATAAAGATGATGAATATGAAGATGATTCGCAGGATGAAGACTACATTGATGATAACATTGACTCACACAATGAAAGTGGTGAAAAGGATAACGACGTAAATCTATTATGTAATAGCAAAAATCTTGTAAAAACTGTAGCTCAGGTTAAAGAGAACAAAGAAAAAAGAGTACTAAAGTCTAATAATAATAAAAATGAAGTTTCTACTTACCACAAAAAAAAAGTAACCAATGTAAGTCTCGTTAAATTTACATTTCATTTAGTTTACTATAGATAAATATAAATAAATATCGAAGATTAAACAAATTTATTTTAGAAACCCAGAGTGACGAGCATTGTAGCAGTTAAGGCTATCAAAAAATCAAAATCATTTGTAATCACCACTCGGTCTGCTTCAAAACTTATGGCAACGAATAAAAAATTGGAATCTCAACAAAGTTCTGGAAACAAGATTTTAAGGATCAGTTTAAAGAATAAAAACGAAAAAACTGCATCTTCAATAAATGTAAGTATGTTTAATAATCTTTGCAATGTGTCTATATACTTAACTGTAATGATGATTTTGAACCATACTTTAATATTTTACGTACATGTGAAAATAAATAACAAATGTTTACTTTTTTAGGACCAAACTATAGAAAACAAAGAACCTTCCCAAGTCAATAAACCAGTTGGCAGTTGTCAAAAAATAACTACAGGCTCACAAGATGCTGAAACTAATTCGACTTTTTCAGTTGATAATGATAAGACTCATAGTACAGAAAAAGAAGCCAAAGTATGTATAGCTTTAATAAATAATCAAATTTGTAAATTGATACTTCAAACGTAATTCAATCCCTTTTAATTTTTTATGTAATCAATTCTTTTTTCAAAAAAGTATATAAAATGTAGAAGACTATGAATTGAATTTATAATTTTTTACGTGTGTTTTCTTTTAGGATAAAACTGTAGAAAGTGTGAACCATCAAAATCACGGTAATGTTCAAGACAAGGGAATTTCTGCAACTTCAACCAAAAACAATGTGGATAAAAAAAACAGTCTTGAAGCTCCGTGTCAAAAAATCTCATCTCCCGCCCAAGATGCGTTAAAAAATGCAGGATCTAATCAAGTTGCCAGCAGTCAGCCTATCCTTAATCATAAAAGGAAAATCATTCGCGATGCAGCGGTAAGAAATATCAAATAATCAAACCGTTCGAATTTTAAAAAGTTATCATTTTTATTTTTAAAAGCATTTAAGAAGTCGGTAAGTAGCTTTCTTTTTAACTGTTTTAGAATTATTATTTTTTTTTTTTTTAGTTAATATACGATGCACCCCCCGAAAAACAGCCAAGACATACTCAAGAAGATGATCAAGCTAAGGTTAATTAAAATTACTTTTTTTTTTATGTCTGCGTGAACGATATTAGCCGTTGTTCATGAACACGTGTTATACTTTTAACCCTTTGATAGTTTCTGCTGTTTTTTTTATGTGTGAATTTAACGTAACTTTTTTTGAATGATTTCTGAATATAAATAATTAATTACGTAGTTTTTACTTGATAAAGAAATATTTTTAAAATTTACACGTGAAAATTACTCAAAAAACAGTTAAATATGTAACAGGTGTAAGTTACATTCAAAAAAAAACACGAGTTTTATAACAATTTTAAGGATGTTTGGTACTTACAAAAAAATGCAGCCATTTTTTCAATTTTAATTAAATCTTCTAATAATTTATATTAAAATTAATTGGATAAGTTTTATTAAAATAAGTTGGATTTTTCTCCGTTTTGGTTTTTCAAAAATTGAAATAGTTGTTTAAATAATTGAACACGTAATCTTATGAAAATTAAGCATTTTTTTATTTAATAAAAAAAATTTTAAATTCAATATTTTAAAAAATATTAAAATTTTCTTTGAAGTGTCACCGAAACTACCTCACAGTTTTTTCAACGATTTCTGAATTTTTGAGAGAGTTAAGTACAAGTGATAAAGAAAAAAAATGCTTGATTTTTTTAGACCACCTCTTCAATTGTTTAAACAAATTATTAGATTTTTTTTAAAACTAAGACGGACAAAAATAGGGAAACACTCCAACGATTATTTTGATATAAATTATTAGAAGATTCGATTAAAATTGACAGAATGGCTGTATTTTTTTGTAAGTATCAAACATCCTTAAATTGACTATTAATTTTAATTGAAAAATATTTGTTTTAGGTATCATCTTCAGTAGAGCCTGGTGGTCACATGAAGGAAGAGATAAGTTTTTCCGATGGTGACGGATCCCCACCTGTGGTCGACCTCACCCTGGACGAAAACGAAAATGACTCGACGATATCAAGCGGGAGCAACGTTATCTTCGACGTTTTTAAAAAACAGTGGGAGGAACAAAAGTATTGCGACGTCACGGTGACAACTCAGTGTGGCAATAAAATAAAAGCCCACAAAAACATATTGTCGGCCAAGAACGCTGAATTTTCCAGGATCTTTGACAGTTTGGAACCTGGTCAAACAACCGTTGAGATCACGGGCGTTCCTTACAAGATACTTAAAGAAATTGTTCGGTACTTGTACTGTGACCAAGTTGACATCAAAGTGCTCGACGTTCCAACGGTCGGACGATTATTGGCAGCTTCGGTTACATTTAAAATCGATGGTTTAGAAAATTTTTGTAAAGATTACTTGATAAGCCACTTGGACAGCGTCGAAAATGCGAATTATATATTAGATATTGGTAAATCGTTTGGCTTTGAAGACTTTAAAACTGCGGCTTGGGAGTTTCTTAAAATGACTCGGCAGATACAATCGAAATACGCGAATAATTAATGAGTCAGTGAAAAAAAAATTTTTAATATTTTTGAATGTTTATTTATAGCAAACTTATGATTTACAGTGAGAATGTTATACAAAAACTATGCATGTAGTTTAGTTTTGAATCATTATCAATTTTATTATTTATATTGATAAAAACTTTATTATTCTTTGATTTAATTTTCAAAAAGAGTTGAATAATCAATAAACCAGAAAAGTTTTACAAATTCTATAAAAAGAATCAATTTTTTAAAATGTATCTAGTACACTGATAAAAGGATTTCTCAGTCTCAAGGCCGCGTTACCTGACCATTAGGTAACGCGTCTTTGATTTTCGTTTAGGCCCTGGGACCTAACGGTCAAGTAACGCGGAATTGGGGGTTTCATCCGCAGAGCGCGTGTGGCATAGCCGATGCCGCGCAAGCTTCTCGACGAGGTATAGCGAATAGCTCCTTGCAGCGTCATCGAAATTTGTAAAACTTTTGCGTATCGGAAATTTTTTTAGTTTATAGGTATTAAAATTCATCCATTGTAACTTAAATTAGATCAACAGTTTGATGCGTTGTCACAAAATAGTTCAGAAAAATATTGAAAAATATTGCTTTTGAGTATAATGTCTGATAATGAATGATAAATTTATTGAAATAAAACGAAGTTTATATTTTACATCAAGACAACATTGACACACTTATCTTAAATTTTACAACTTATCTTAATATTACAGCTTATCTTAAATTTTTCTAAAAATGAAGATCCCTTTTACTGACGACTAAAAGACCTTCGCCCGTTATACGATGCTTAATTGGTTTTAAATAAGATGTAAAATTTATCTTATAGAAATATTCTTTTTGATTTTTTAAAGGTAACATTATTTCATACGATTTAATGTAATCTAAGTAACCCACAGTTTAACAAATTTTCAAATAAAAGTAAACGAAATTGCAATTTTTTTTCAAAATTATATAAATTTGTCCTTCAAATAGGATTGTTATTTTAATCATAATCTAAACACTAAAGATTTCTAGGCTTGTACATTGTACCATTCATTTTAAAAAAACTGACTTGTTGCATTTTCAAGTTTTTAGATAAAGAATTGTTTAATGAATTTATTAACACACTGCCGAATTGAACGTGAGTTGAAAAACCTTGTTTAATATAAAATCGATGCACCAATTGCAATTAGTTTTTCTTTACGACAACTTTCGTATTTTGCGCATGCATAATTTTTTGGAGGGCCGAGAGCCTCAACGCATGCTGGTATATGTAGCAAAATATGAAACTTAGGCTTTAAATGTTCTTCAAATATTTCAATATACATTTCATTGTGATTTTTAATTAGTTTTGTCGGATATTACTATATCTATCATTTCATATAAGGTTAAGTAAAATATCCAAGCTGGCTCATCATGTGGTATTAAATCCCCGACAATCAGAGCTGACATTTCTGAAGCTGTCGTGATAATGTGCCGAAATTTTTCTTACCATAATATATCATCGGTATGATAGCAGGTGTCATTTTAACATTTTGTCTTCAAGCTAATATAATAAATGGAGTGGTTGAGAGACATTTTAGTAACCAAAAGTTGCTTCATTGTAACAGTTTATTTGTGGCAGATATTTTGGGCTAAGTTTTTTTTTTTCGCTGGGACCATCCAATTTAAAATTTCAAAAAAACTGGTATTTTCTGAGGATTACTTTTACATGCAATTATTGTCCAATAGAAAGTTCTTTATTTTGAAGATAATGTATATAAATTGAATATAGTTTAGAAACAGTTCCAAGTAAGTAATGTAAGTCCTTCAATTTTCATTTATTTATTTTATTAAATAAAAAATTCATAAAAAATAAAAAAAGTCCAAAAAAATTAAGATAATTTTTATCTACAGGTTCTACAATCACGGTAGTTCCGTCCATCGATCCCAGGTCCTGAGGATCTTGAGCAGCATCTCGCCCTTAGAACCGCTCAGTCTGTACCCCTTGGAAATCCTGCCTATCCTCAAAGCATACTCTACAAGCTCCTTGGCGGCCTCGATCTGCCCCTCGCGGGGTATTTTGTAGTTTAAGTCCCCGATGAGTCCTATTCCCAAGGTCCTGTTGGCGTACTTCCCGGGGTGCCAGCCCCGGCCCTCGTAGACGTTGCCGTCGGCGCCCACCAGGAAGTTGTACCCAAGATCGTCCAAGTGTCGGACCCTCTTGGCGCAGTGGTCGGGATCGAAGCAGCTCGAGCCTCCGGTCTCCATGACAATCACCAGGTCGGGCTTCCTCTGGAACCGGTCGGATGCTACCGGGATGATGGACCCACCCCAGGACTCCCGGGATACTATGTTTATGGTACTGACTATTTCATCTAATTGCAAATTTTGATTATTTCACCATACCAATACAATAGGGTTGGCAAATAGTACTTTAAAAATTTTTTTTTTTTAAATGTACTTGATTTTTAATGAATTTTAACATTTTTTTTTAGAATTTCAAAGTCAAAATTGAGCTAGAAAAATATAAAGAAAAGTTTTTGAAACTACGGGTTAATGACGTCATTGACCCGAAATCTCATTAGAAGTATATCTATATATATTGAAATTTTAAAAATTCAAACACTTGTAGTTCCTTTAATTTTAGTTTTTTTTTAAAAAGAAAAAATACGTGTCAATTATTTTTCGATATTTTAACTGAATAAGCAAAAAAATATTACAAATTTCAAAAAGTTGCCAACCCTATACAATAATTTGACTTTTGAATTTTATTGATATTGAAAAATGTGAAAAATTTTACTATTGTATTGCCTATTGATGTAGGTTTTTATAGTTACACTTAGTTTTGTATTGATATTACTTCACTTATTTAATTTTCATTGATTAAAAAAAAATTTCCGTTTACACGAATTTTTTGTCATTTAAAACAATTTTATTCTTTATTTAAATGGTTATAATGAATTTCAAATTTTGTAAGAATAGTAAGTATTGTAGTCAATACGATAGGTCCTTTAATATTGATATTGAAGTTCAATAGTGGTCATTAATGTTGTATTGATATTGATCACTAATACAATACAATACAATATCAATACCATATAATTGCACTATTGTGAAATACCCGCATGAAAATGGATTTTCAAGAGACACAGGTAATCATCCCAATTTATTCAATTATTTTTCTGAAAAATTTGTATAAAAAAATCAAAAATAATTTAATCCAATTGAAATAAACTAGGATAAAATGGTAAAAACTAGGGATTAATTTGGATAAATCAAAATAAACCGGAACAACCTTTCGTTGATGAAAAATTAATTTTCGTTTACTTTAATTTATTTCAAGTTCATCTAAAATTTTGAGTGAATTTTCTGATAAAACTTAAAAAAATCTGGTCAAGCCTTATTAAAATTCTCACCTGAGTATTTTATCCTTCCGTTTTCTTTTTCCGCATATCTGTAGCTGACCGCTAGTAAACTCGAAACACTTATGGAAACGATAAAAATCACCAGAACTTTTTCCCACAACGGCATGTAATTCGATCCTGGCCCAATAATAACATTAATTACACAAATATCCAAATATTATTGTCAATACAGGTTTCTTAAATAATTGATGTTACGTAAATTGAGATTAAATCAACCAAAATATTAGAGTTTTATCATAAGACTTGAATCTCAATAAGAAATTAAAAAATTAATAAATACCGTACCTTTGTTTGAATCGAACATATTTACAAAAATATAGAGATTTTTTTACCAAATTCGTAATACTATGCTTATTTGAATTGACCAATCACATACTAACTTATTTTTATTCTACAACTTGATGCAAACGACTGCTACTCTTGTAAGATATCAAGCTGATTAAAAAACATAATCTAAGCCTTATCGATTTATTTAAATAAATGAGTCAAATTCGTACATATAAACTGAAGTTTTCAACTTACTGTTTGAAGATTACATTAAAGATGGTAATCTATAAATAATCATTAAGCAAATTGTAAGAAAAATTTTCATTAAACCGCAAACTAGACACTGCAAGATTAATGACACAAATTCATCAAAAGTAAAAACGAGGAAATAATTAAAAAAAAAAATTCATAACTGTTTTCGATAATTTTCGTTCTGTTTTACAAAACACTTAACAATTTTAAATCATAAGCTGATACGTATTCAAAATCTTATAACAATAATATATTATCTTGAAAAATGCGATAATGATGATATTTCTTCAGAGAGCCAAGAAAAAAAATCTTCAGTTTATCTTTTTTTTTTATTTATTCATTATTATTATTATGATTTTCCAAATAAAGAATCGTAAATCTTGTAATTTTATATCGGGACTCTTCTCTCCTTGTAGAATGGCAAGTCCGCTATGGCGTAGGGAGGTTCGTTGTCCTCTGACACCCAAACTGCTCCATTCTCGGCTTTATTTATCATTTTGACTATTGCATCGGTTACATTTTCCGGCCTGAAATGTCAACCAAAAAAGGGAAAAAAATTTAATTGTAAAATATCATCAATTTTTTAAACCTGATCTAAATGAATTGCTAACAGCTTTAGGTTGGTGTCATTTATTATCATTACAATAAATCGATGAACTCGGTTTACACTACTACTTCTTGATCTATAAACTTTATGAAAAATTAATTTATTTTTATTATTTTTTTTGAATATTAGTTCAAACTCAAGCTTTTTTGACACAGAGTAGCATCGGTTTGAAAAAAAAAAGTGATTAAAAAAGCCTTGGTAATATAAAATCTTGGAAAAAATCTCAATTTTTTATCAAGGCTGTATAGTACATTATTCACCAAAAATTTCTAAAAAAAAAAGGCTAAAAATTAATTTTTTTTCATTATGGATTTCAAGTTTGACAGAAAAATGATCCAAGATTATAAGGTACACTGGCCGGACACCATATCGTTCCGAGGTTTGAACTGGCGCTCGAAATCTGACCGTCAGTCTAAAATTTTTCTAGTACCAACCTTCACGTCACGAACGAACTATATAAATATTATCTTTCCTAAAGTGAGGTTAGAGAGCCGATGTAAATGATCGAAATTAATCTCTACTTTTGACTTTTCACTATCAACGAATCAAAAACTCAATCAATGAATGATTATATTAATTCTTTTAATAAAAAAGCTTGAAAAGTGAAAAGTGGAGATTAATTTCGATCATTTACATCGACTCTCTAACCTCACTTTAGGAAAGATAATATTTTTAGTGCATTCGTGACGCAAAGGTTGGCAATAGAAAAATTTTAGACTGACGGTCAGGTTTCGAGCGCCAGTTCAAACCTCGGAACGATACGGTGTCCGGCCAGTGTACAGTAAAAATGAAATATTCAAAAGAGTCTATAGTGTCTTTGAATTAAAAAAAAAAAACAGTTGAGCTTACAGTTGATCGTGACCGTAGGCAGCCATGCAATGATCGAAAACTTCGTCACTGACAACGTCCAGGGTACCTTTTCGCAGTTTATCCTTCGAATTAACCATGGGAGTCGAAGTCGCACCCGGACAAATGGCCATAACTCTAACTCCGGTGTAACTATCGGTTCCCTACAAAAAAAAAAAAATAATAATAATAATAATATTATTCGCGCTGTTTTCTGATCAAATAACTTTCGATGTTTGGTCAGCTACGCAGTCGCCATCTAACGGAGTATCAAAGAACTTACTAAAAGTTAGGTATTGACTATTGAGGTTAGAATGCGAAAACATACTTTATTATTGAACTTGCTGTCATCATCTAAAATTGATTAGAGAATGAATAAATTCTAAAAGTTGAGTCTTTTTAAAAATCTCAATAACAAGTTAGACTAAAAATTAGTTTAAATTATCCTATCTGTAACTAAATTTAAGAGAATAAGTAAGTGTCTTATAGAATGAAAATAAATTTAATGTTTATTCAATTAGATATTAATATCTGTGTAATGAGCTCATTCAAAAGTCAAACTTAGTTGTATACTGTAAAAAAATTATAAAATTTAGTGAAAATAAAACCTTGAGCGCAGACGTAAAGCCAACAACCCCAAATTTAGTTGCAACGTAGACTGGGTAGACTGGAAAGCAGGTAAGACCCGCGATCGAGGCTATATTGACGATCGTACCGCCCGGACCTTTTTTGTGTTTGCCCATGCGATCTAACGCACTCAAGCAACTGTTTATCAAACCAGCCTGATTATTATAACAAAACAAATATATAAAATATCTCAAAATTATTCTAGTTTATCCTAATTTATCCAACTTCACCTCAATTTTAATGAATTTTTTTTATTTCTTTTTATTAATTTTCCAGAAAAATAACTGACAAGGAGATGAACATACGTTTGGGTAGCTTTTTCGGTTTTTCAACAAATTTTTCGGAAATTTTAAAAAAATCCATGCTCGAAGCCTAATTTACTTACATACTTCCGAAACCTCTCATTATTTTCTTTTTTTCATAACGATTTTTACTGAGTGCAATTTTATTTTCTTGGACAAAAAGTGCTTCTAGAAAAGATTTAAAGTACAAATTTTTTAAAAATTGGCTTTTAAAAAACCTAAAAAGCTACTTGTAAACTAGTAAGAAAGCCTATTATTCAGTAAGAGTATTGGTGGCATTTATTATCTCTTTGTATGATAAAACAATCTCCAAAGTTTGGTAAATATCTGTAATCCATATCTGGTCTGATCAACTCTTTGTGTAAAAATCCGGATAGATTTGGATAAATCATGATAATTTTGATATTTTCATCGGTACGTTAAACTATAAATAACTCACTAAATTAACGGATACTGTCAAAGTTGGCTGCCTGTCGTTCAATATTCCGCAGCAGTTTATTAAAATGTCAACTTTTTTTTTGGACTCTAAAACGTCATCGTACCGATCTGTCGATAAATAAAAATTAATTATTAATTTGCACTCATTTGTTAATAAAAAATTAAAATTTTGAATTACCTGAAAATTCAGTTGAGTTTATTACGTCGCAAGTGTAAACCGATACTCGGCCACTTCCAAATTGTTCGTTTAATTTTTGGAGACAAGTACTATTTCTGGACGAATCTAAGTCAAAAATCGCCACGTGCTGATAAAAAAAAATCAAAATTTTTTAATTAACAACTTTTTTGTGAGGTTCTTAAGTAACTGGAATAATATCCTATTAAACTTTAAAAAAGTTTCCTATTTTTTATTTACTTGAATTAATACTTAGAATGTAAATAAATACTAATGACCTCGCGTACTTTCAAATCGAAATATTATTTAAAAAATCTAAAACCGTGTTAAAGTTAAAAAAACTTCCCAAATAATAGATTACCTGAGCTTCATTTTTCAGTAGAGCTTGAACGGTAGCAAAGCCAATTCCTCCAGATCCGCCGTTAACAATCGCAACTTTGTTTTTGACATCCATTTATATTTTTTAAATTTCTTCGGGAGATTCGAACCGACTGACTGGAATGAAAAAGACCCACGCAATTTATATGCCAACGAGTAGGTAGAAAAAAAAGTCTAATAATGAAAATAAAAAGATTGTTGTTAGTACAAATCACGAATGTCAGTGCAGAGTTTGAACGATAATGAGTATCAAATTATGCGTGCATACTTTTTTTATCCTTGGATAATTAATCGTTGCTACCGAGCGAGGTTTAAAATATATAATTTTTTAATTTTTTAAACGTACAGGAGTGACCTTGATCAACGCATTGACAGCTGAATAAAAAAGCAAAGTTAAGTAGTATTCTCTAAAACATTTTTTCAAAAAATATTCATAAACCATTATTGCTCGACTATGTTGAGTGTACACGTACCTGATTCACGGATACTCGGTCCAGTGTTCCCAGTGTTGAACAATGTACTCGTACAATCGTTTACCGGGACTCGTAGTTTTTTTCATCACCAGTCCTTTTTCATCCCAATATTTTGTAACCCTTTCTGCAAGGCGTATCTTTAAGTTGGAAAAATCATGACTTTTTTTTCTACTCTCTAAATTACAATAAGTGAAGTAAGATATCATATTTAAAAAAGTGGAAAACCACTTATTTCGTGAGTTAATCTAAAGGATCACTTTTGAAAAAGTGACTATCCGTGAACATAACCTTAAATGAAAATTAAAATTAATTATTAGTGATTGCTCGTAATTAAATTAATAATATATTGATTGGTGATTGATCTTAACGAGCTTAAAAAATTGAACTAATATTATCAAGTTAGTATTTTATACTGAATATTTCAGTTATACATTGTTTTGATAACGACAATGGAGGATAAAATACTAACTTGATAATGTTAGTTCAATTTTTTAAGCTCGTTAAGATCAATCACCAATCAATATATTATTAACCTTAAATGAAGTTGGATTACGAAAAAAATATTGTATTTCATCGTTGAAGTCATTATAATTTAATTTTAACCAAAAAACATAAACAATAAGTGATTTTTAACGAAATAAAAATTCAAAATTGGTATTTTTTTCTTCATTTTTTACAAGGGTAATTTCTAGTTAAATTTCACTTATTGAGTTGTTTTTTTTTTTTTTTTTTTAAATAATCTATCCGACGGACTTATGCGCCAGTATAAGCGTAATTTAAAAAGTTTCAATATTTACAGACAAACTCTCAATGTAATTTCGTTAACTGGAACGTGAAATTTTCGTGCCAATCGGGTTATAAAATTTATTTTATTTAAAACTACTGTCCAGCGGCGTCACTGGACCTAAATCACATTGAGAGTTTTCATAAAAATAAATTAAAATTAAAAAAAAAAAAAAAAAGTAATCCCACCGGAGTAATTTCTCGGCAGCCTCGATCTGTCTCAGCTTGGGCACGGCGTTATCGAAGTTCCCAATGAAGACGATCCCAAGGCTCTTTTGATCGTAACAATCCGTGTGCTGTCCCGAAAACAGCCACCCGCGTCCCTCGTAGACGTTAGCGTCGCCGCCTACCAGCAAGTTGTAGACTATGTCGTCCTTGTGGTCGTACCTCTGGGTGAAGGACGATTTCCAGACAGGCCATTTATTTATTATTTTAATTTATTTAAAACAATGTACATTAAGCTACAAGAGTATATTGATACAATAAATAATTGTTGGTAAATAACATCAGTCGTACAGAATCAAGTATTAAGTATTAATAACTACCATAATGCCGAAGAAATAATTTTTAACGTCATCAATAAACATTTTACATCGGGAATATATAAAAAAGAAAAAATATTTCGTCAATTTTTTTTCCCTATTATGACTATAAATAAAAGATAAAACGATTCTCAAAATTTTACTTTATTCAAACAAAACAGCAATTACAGGAAAATTTTCACCCAGAAATGATCACGGGTAACGACAAGCAACCGATGCTTTGTCCATTCTCATTGCGCAGTGACAGTTCTACGTTGCACTCGAAGCCGCTCCAAGGTACGCTAACTTTGGTGGGCAGACGGAAGTTCGAAGCCACAACGTCGCCCTTTTTCAGCGGACACTTGCCCTCGATCAAAGTCGTGCAGGCGTCAACTTCGGAAAGCTCTGACGATTTAATGTTGATACCCAATTTTCTCGCTATTATCTTGGGCCATAAAACGGTTGAATTTTCAACTGTAAAAATGAAAAAATAATTTTTACAAGCTCTTGAAAATTTGGTAAAATTCCATCGGCTCAGAATTCAAGGAACGCGCTTAATTATTATTTTTTATTTCACTCTAACCCTAAAATGCGCCTTTTAGATGCGTCCAGGGGCCTGCTGGAAGCTGCTAAAATCACGTTTCTAAGGCTTTCTCTGGCGCCATCTATTAAAAAAATTTCTAACCCCAAATATTACGCTTGCTTTTGATGCTGCAAACAGCTAAGTGCTAGCTCATCGCAGACTGCAGAGCAGATGTAAGTTTTTGTTTTCAGCTGCAGGGAGTAATTTTTTTTAATGATAAATTTCGTCAACAATTGCTATTATTTTATTTTAATAATCAATATAAAGTACAAATATATTTTTGATTTTGATTGAAATCAACTTGAACAAAATAAAAAAATGATCCCCACAAAATTCTAAAAATCAACCCAAATAATTGTTAAGAAGTAGATGTGAATTTATTAAAGTTCATTTGTCCCAGTATTGCAGAAGAATTTTAAATTATCTCAATTAAATTTAAATTTGGACCGCATTAATTAATGATATAATAATTCAACTCTTCTTATTTTTTCAGTATTGTTATTAATAAAGTATCAAATTGAAATGATCATAACTCGTATTATCTCTATAGTAAAAGTAAAGCTCAACTCTGAACGCTGTAGGTATAATAAAAATCAAAAGTTTAATTAATTGCAGTAAATAGTAAGAGACCAATTAAAATTAACCATATACTTTTGAAGATTTATTTTAAAGTAAAAAAGAAATATTTTGAAAATCTTTTGAAACTATATTTTAAGCTTTGTTTGGTTTTATATTTAAAATCACACCAGATATCTATCATCTTGAATAATTTTCAAACTATTTTGAGCTTGTAAAAAGTTAATTGATTTTATTATCAGAATAAACATGACACTACACTGTTTCCTTATGTAGCGACTTCACTTTAAGTAAAATAAATTGAACTTTATAACAATAACTGATTAATTGGATTACTAAATTGATGATTTTTTTATAGCTTAAACTAATCAATGACGACATTCATTTTTATGTTCTTGCTAACCAGTGCGTTTGAAACTTTTAAAAAAATTAAGCAAACAACCAAAACACTAGGTAATTATCAACAATAAACACTTTTCATTTTTCACTTTATTACAAAATTTCAATTTTCAGAGTCTAACAATTATGATCACTTATAATCTCTCTAATATGAAATTTAATTTAACATAAATTATTACAAAAATTAAAAAACTGAAATTAATAAAAAGAGTTTGTTATTAATTTACTTATTAATATAATAATTATAATATGAAAAATTCTTTAATCTACTACGGTAAACTGCTGCATTTGTTGTCAGCAATCAGCTGATCTACAGCAGCAGCTTTAGCAGTGAGAAAGAAACTATAGCTGTCTCTCTCACTCCAAAAAAGTAACTAACCTCTGCAATATATATAGTAATACACCCAAGCTAAAACGAAAAAGTACGCTTGCTCATGGAACTAGACTCGCTTGCGGTCTAGTCATAACCTAGTAAACATGAATGTATTGAATTTTTTATAATTTTCTCACTGGTTGCGCATTTTCGGGTATTCGTGAAATAATAGTATATTATGCAACGGGTTGCAGTATCGTCGCCAGGGCGGTTTTAAAGGCCCCGAGTGCGAAGCGAAGCGTAGCACGAGTGACTTTAAGACGCCCTGGTGACGTGCTGCACCCGTTGCATATACTATTTTATACCACTGGTGCGTAGGACGAGTTTTTAAATTTCTAAGCGTGCGTAAAATCGAGTACCTACGCACTAGTGGTATAAAATAGTATACTTAATTTGTCCGTAAAATGCATGATTAAAGTACGACTGCGGGTGGCGACTTATGAAGTAATATACTATTTTTTGAATATGGTGAGCCAGTCTTAGATTTATACTGTTTTTTCGGAAAATAAGTTTCTACATACCGTGTTTCCCGGAAAATAAGACCGGTCTTATTTTCTTTTTTTTCTCCGAAAAGGGGAGGAGGCCTTATTTTCGGGGGAGGGCTTATTTTTTCAGGTAATAAATTAGAAACACCTGTTGCAAAAAAATTTATTTATTTAAGACAAATTTATAACATTTATTATTTTTTACAGTATCAATTTAAAAATTTACTCATTTATAAGAGCTATTTCATCAACTTCTGGAACGTCTTCAAAAATATTCAAGTCATCATTTACATTTGAAGCGCTTAATTTTTCTAAAAATAGTGGACCTAACCTCTCATGTTTCGCGATAGATGATTCTTCTATGGTAAATTTTTTGCCTAAATAGCTTGAACGTAAAGCTTTCGCAACAGTAGCATCTGATATTTTATCCCATTCACTTTTAACCCAACTTGCAACTTCTAGAAGGCCAGGTTTGACAAAGTTTCCTCGTTTGTTCCTCACCATTCGGTTCTCAATGTAATCGTTAATCTCTGCACGTAAGGCATCTTTAAAAGGTTTATTAATAACTATATCTAGCGACTGCAGATACCCCGTTGTCCCAGCAGGAATCATGACTTGGTCTATTCTCTGTTGAACTAAAAATTTTTTCTCGATGCTAAAAATGTTTATAGCTCGATGAGTACTTGCTGAATCCCAAACTAGAAGTCCTCTACCTCGAAAAAGACGTGACAGTGTTGAAACAATCCATTTTCTAATAATTTCTTGCGTGGCCCATGCTTTAGCAGATTCTATGACATGAATTCCAGCAATTTTTTCCAATTTGTCTTTTTTACCTTTACTGATAAGCAGCGGTGTAACTTTCGTTCCATCTAGACGTACTGCCAAAATACAGGTGACGCGTGCGCTCTCGTAACCAGTTGAAGGAACGTAAATTGACGTGGCTCCTGTGTGTTCAATGGTCGTCTGTGATGTTTTACCCATGTAAACAGCCGTCTCGTCCATAGCCACCATGTGCGCCAATTCATACTGCCAAAAATCAATTTTACCGATAAAGGTTTTAAAAGCAAGTGCTCGTCTTACAAGCTCTTCATCTGGCAGTTTAAACAATGTTGTCGATTTCCGTAAAGATAAATGATGTCGTTTCATAAAATTATCAAGCCAGTGTTTTGAGGCTTTAAAATTATCTGCCGGTATGCCTAACTCAGCAGATAATGAGCGAGCCATCGCTTGAATACTGGACCTTCTTACTACATATGATTGCAGTCTTCTGTCGATAATCCAGTCGTATAGTATATTTTCAAGCTCCGGATGAATCGCAGTTCGACCTGAGCCACAACTTCGTTTTTTCTGGTGTCCATACTCAGCCAAAATACGATATTTTTCACATTGGTTCTTCCATTTACGAACCATACGTTCATCCAAACCTTTTTCTGTACAGAAAGCTGAAAACTTTTTGCCCTTGGTGCGTTGCAACTCTTGAAGGATTTTCAATTTATACTCGATACTGTAGGATTTTCTTGTTGAACTAATGTTTGTTGCTGCACACAACGACGACTGCTCAAAATTATGATTTTCCATGGCTTATGTTACTGGCCTTATTTTCGGGGGTGGGCTTATTTTCATGGAACTTCGGAAAATTTGACTTGGCCTTATTTTCGGAACCGGTCTTATTTTCGGGGAAACACGGTATACTAAATTTATAATTTTACAAGGCCAGAAAAATGAGAGCTCAAAAAACATATTGAAATTTTAGGAATTTTGAATGATGTATTTTTTATTTGTCCAAAGAAATGTCAACCAGTACCTAGAATTTTAATAGTTATATTACCAGTTCGAAAAGATCTAACTCTTGATTAATTTATAAACATTCAAATTGTTAGTAATTCGAAAAAATTATTGTTAACTAAGATATTTATGATAGTACTACACAAGACAAAACAAGACCAATATTATACAAAATGATTTTGTCTTGGTCTGAAAATATTGTGAAATCTTCATTCTTGATATTTATACAACGTAAATTTAGACACTCAAATTTTGATGAAAAAAGGACAAAATTTAGTAAATTTTTAGTAATAAGATACGTGTACCGAATTTCGAAATCTTATAAGTTGATGATAAACATTCTGAAAATTTAACTCACGGACTTCAAACATCATATTGACTTGAAGATCTTTGCCTATGTAAAGTGGACAAGGTAGGTCCTTTGGACCAGGACAGTTGTAAATCCAGAGACTTTTTATGGGAAGTGGAGGACCGTCTTTGCAAAAATTCCACAAAGTCGACTCGATCAGTATCAAGTAAGATGCGAGTATCACTATTCCTTTGGTGGCAATAAGTTAAATTTAATTTTTAATCTCATTACAGTTCGAAAGAATTATTAATAAGTAATAAAAAAGTCAAATTTGAGTAACTGTAACTGAAATAACTGTTTCATCTTTACATTTATTCCAGGTTGCCGGTTCAACAAACGTCTTAAAAGATAATATAGCGAAGACTAGTACTTTAGAATGTAATCTTAATCAATATCGTTGAGACGTAGTAATTACATTTAAAATAAATAAATTATTTTGCTATAGATTGGCCGTGATCTGGTCTTATTTTTACTGGATCGGTTTGCGTTGAGAATATATTTTACACTTTAGATTTTGATAATCAGTAAATATTTTATTTAAGCTTATCCCCAGACTAAATTTCAAATTATTTAATGTTTAATGAACCGTTTAACTTTATATTAAAAATCCAAATGTCTGAATTTTTTGTTATGTATGTAATAAAAAAAATTGTTTTTACCATAAAATATCTTCATTTTTTTTTTAAGTTTGAAAACTCATGTATTAGTAGTACTATTCAGCGAACATGCAAGCTACGTATACTGAATTTTCAAGACTAAAAAATAAAAACGTGTTGCATTAATTTTAATATTTCAGGATTTACATTTGTAGATAAGTCAAAAACTAGTTGGAGGTTTTCGAACAGAATGTTAAGGAGGCTTGGCAGCGTAGGGGTCGTACCTAGCGGGGGCCCTTGCGGGTGCATGAAATTGAAAATAAGAAAAAAAGTATTTTTCTTATTTATTTTTATTAGTAAGTGATTATTTATCATTTTTAAACATATTAAAACAAAATTAAAGATAAAATTTTTTTAAAAACGTTGAAAAATTGCATGTTTTGAAGGTTATGTACCGCAATTTTCTATTTTTCTTGTAAATTAGTCCGATAATCTCAAATTTTTATAATTTTAAAATAATCTTCAAATTTTTATCTTTAAAATGACACCTGACTCGTAGTAAACTTGTGGATTTTGATGATTTGTCAAATTTTTAAATGTTTTTTTCCATAAGAGCCCATGTTAAAAAAAAAATTCTAAACTGATTTTTTTCTCGAAAACGAGTCCGACTACCATTGTTGTGTTAAATAGGAAAGTTGTTTGTCTTACTTCAAGGAATCTACAGGAATTTTTTGGGTTCTTACTTTTGGATTTTGAAAAAACTGCCAAGCCTCCTTAATGCTAAATTTTACGATAAAAAATATATTTTTTTTTATTTAAGGAGGCTCACGCGAGCAGGGCCGTATAAAGTGAAGAGGTCCCAAATTTAGTGAATATATTTTTTTTCTATACTTATTACAAAAAGCATTTCAATGAAAAAATCAAATGTTTTTTTACTTTTAATTATTTATTCAAACAATTAAAGCTGCATTCATAAATTTTTTAAGTAAAAAGTTAGGTTAAAATCACCTGATTCATTAGTTTTTATTTTTTTTCTCAAAAGGTAATCCGCCAATCTATGTTTTTTTATGCTAAAATATTCAGGATAAAATAAACTATAAGAACAATTTTTTTCAGAACAATTGTCCTCGTCAGTTTTTTAAGCGAACGAAAAATCGATGATTTCCCATAAGAACACGTGCTAAATATCCAAACCTTGGAATTCCAATTTCTCGAAATTTGGGTCGCCAACATAAATATTTTTTTTTAAAAATGTAATCTATGATATAAAAACTATGTTTTCTCAAAATTTTAGGAATATTGACCTCGTGGAAAAAAGTCGCGTGAGCCTCTTTAAATCGAACACATAGTTCGAAACAATTTGTGATACAGTAAAAAAATTGTAAACTTTTCTTATCCACGTAAAGTGTCAACTTATGTAAAACTAGGACTAGCACATCGTATTGGTGCATAAAAAATCCCTGATTTTGTCTAGCCATAAATTACATTATTCACAAAAAAAAAAAGAAAAAGAAATTAGTACTATAAGCGAAATTATTGAAACAGCGAGAATTCTCGAACTCGTAGGAATCTGTCCCGATAAACTAAATCTGGAATTTTCGTGGGGGGCGCACTCCTGCGCGGTGGTAGGCATCTCGACGTTTTTGGTCCGGTGCGCTCAATTGATCAATTTGGCTTTGTTTTCGAAAAAATATTTAAAAAAAAAAAAAAAAGGGGGGGGGATTATCAATTAGAAAACTCAACGAAGTTAAAGAAAAGTAGATGGAATATTTTTATTTGATTTTTGATAATTATTAATATTATTAATATTATTATTATTATTATTATTGTCACATCCGTATGTGACTCTTTGAGCTTTTATTTTAAATAAAGGTGCAAGTAGCATACTGGGGTGAACTACCCCGGATCGATAATTTTTACTGCCTCCGTGAGGAACTTTCCTCTTCTTTTCGGCGCGTGGCCACCTCAAGAAGCCGTCTACTTTCGACACGTGGCCACCTACGCTGAAATCGATATCATGCGTGCGATACCTGCGCGACTTTTCGGCAGGTTAGACGAATATATAAGGACCATGGATAGCGTCCAGTTAGTCAGTCAAGCGTAGGGAGACCAGTGAGTGAGTTGTCTTAGGACGTGTGCGGTACGTCAGTCAGTTCGAGTCCGCGGGGGTGTTCTCCCGATTAGAGTCTTTGTCAGTTGTCTCTGACTTTTCGAGTCTATCTTTTTGTAACAGTGCTTTCAGTGTTCTTTTATTCATTAAATGTTTTAAGTGTGAATCTTGAGTTATTCCTTAACTTCCCTTCTATTAAGGTTTAAGTTATAATTTCTTATCTAACCGACATCACCGAAGCCAGATCAATCAAAGTAAAGGTAATTGCAAGGCCACACGTTGGCATACGGGTTGACCCAGGACTCTCGTAAGTTCTGGTTTAACATTTTAAAGGTATTAAACATCATTTTAGCCTTTAACAAATTGGGGGTTCGACCGGGATGAACCGGGACCTTTCGCAGGTTCTGGTTTAACATTTTAAAGGTATTAAACATTATTTTAGCCTTTAACATTATTATTATTACTATTATTATCATTATTTTTGTATTGTAGTAAATAAATGAATACCAAAAATGTGTATCTTACAATTTTTATTAAGTATTCAATTTTAAAATAAATTTTTTTTTGTAAAATGATGATTTTTTTGCATTTTTTTATTAAGAACGTGACAAATGTGTAATTTTTTGATGATTCTAAACTGCAAAAAATATAATTTATGCACAGTTTCTAATTATCTAGTTTTTTTTCTAAAATTTATCGGTTTTTAATAAATTTTATAATTTTTTTATGATTTTTCTATCAACATTGCCGAAGAAATAATTTTTAACGTCATCAATAAACATTTTACATCGGGAATATATGAAAAAGAAAAAATACGCGTCAATTTTTTTTCCCTATTATCCATCTATAAAAGAGAGAAGGCTATTTTCGATCTTAGAGTTAGAGATCGATTGTCAAAACTGAAGTGCTATTGGTTAAAAAAGTTTCAAACTTTTATTCGTGATGTCATTGGTCGATTCCGTTTGGTATAGAAATTCAAAACTTCGTCTGCGAGCAGAAGGCTAACCTTTCTGCGTAAAGCCAAGAGGCTTCTTTCGTACTTAAAAAAAAACTATTAACAATCTATAAAAGAGGAAGCAGTATTTAAAGTTAGTAATCTGAGTGAAGTGCAAACAAATATCGAATTAAGAGGTAACCAATCATTTAAAAATAGAGATTATGCGGGGTGCTGTTCAATCTAACATAAGAAAGTCAGTTACAAAAAAGTAAGTATTCTTATTTTTTCTATAAGAAAAAAAAGTTAAGTCATCAATCAAATAAGTAAACTTTAAAAAGCAGTGCAAGGAGTCTCTTATAGTGTCTCCAATAAGGCAGATAAAAACAATATTCTTCAAGTAGTATGTTTTGCTATTTTAGATATAGTTGATCAAAACATAATCAAAACTTTTTTTTTGTATTGAAAATAGAAACTAAGAGAGAATTATCTTTGGAAGTTTCAGAAATTTTTTTCATGTATATCTTATAAATATATATATTTAAAATGTAAATTGATAGTGATGATGAGATGGCCACCACATTATTAAAACAAATTTCTGTAATTTATAATCAAAAACATTTTTAAAAAAATATTTAAAGACTTAAAACTTAAGGAGGTTCCCTACCAAATAGATCTAGCCCACAGATTTTGATTCAATTTTACGTACAGTCAATTTTTGATGTAAGAAATGGTTAGCTAAAATTTCAAGACGCATAGGAACTTCAGAAAAAAGAAATTAACATTTCAATGTTGACTCATTTAGCATAGTCTCTTATGGGAAATTTACTTTTATTAAGGATATTTTTATTTCTAGCCCACAGATTTCGATCAAATTTTTTTAGAAAATAAAAGCAAATTAATTAAAATTTTTAGTTTCTGTTAATTAATCATTAGGAGACTCTAAGTAATAAATAAAAATCGTTTACGTGAAATATGCATGATTGCGAGGTTACGGTACACTCCGCGTGTATACCTGTATATACAGAAATCTAATCGTACCATCGCAGTTGACATATATATTGGTAGGGAACCTCCTTAAGCGTTAAAGTAGTTGTTGATTATATTCATGCATATATCTACAGATACATTAAAAATGTAAATTATTTAGTTGCTTTGGTTTTTGTTCGTTTTGTTGAAATAAATCAGAGACTTTGGTTGTTGGTCGAACGAACGGTATTTATTTAAATTTACAAAATTTGCCAATGTTTCGTCATCGTTTTTCTATGATGACCTCTTCAGGGCTGAAAAATTCACAAAGATCGCAAAGTTTATGTACAATTGATGAAGAAAATACATTAAAAATTACATTAAAGATTCAGATACATTAAAAGTTACATTAAAAATTCAAATACATTCAAATTTAAAAATTAAAAATCGTATAAAAATTAAAATTTGTGGTAGTTGAACAATTTTTTACCTTACAAAAATTATCTTGTAGTGTATTCAACACATGTCAATAAATGTTAATTCAAAAAATTATATTATATCGTATAAGAAGACGAAGATGTTCACAGTTACAAAGACTGTACACAACTGAAATCAAAGTCAGAATTAAAAATGAAAATTCGTTCGAGAACTACCCAGGAATACGAGAGGGAGGAGGGGGGGGGGCAATGATCGAACGATATCCTTATAGTCACTCCTGAGGAATTGTGTGTCCTGCTGCCTGTTAATATTATTCGAATGTAACTGGATATACAGCATCTCCAAAAACTTTCGTCTCCTGGTGTGATGTTCTGTATCGAGGATTGACTCATTATCAAAATCAAAAGCGTGATCCGTAAGCATACTATGTATCGCGACAACAGATTTTTTATCTTTAATTTTGACGCATCGACGATGGTCATTAATACGTTTACGTAACTGACGTTGTGTCTCGCCTATGTATGTTTTTGCGCAGTCTTTACAGTCAAGTTTATAAATAACGCCTGTCTTTTCACATAGGTCTAGTTTATCTTTTCCCAGATCCTGGAATTGATCAAGTTTATTTATGCCTAAACACAACTCGAGCATCAAAACGTTTAAATATATACACGATTTTAGGCGAAAAATACTTATGATAAGGGAGAAGAAAAAAATTTTGGTCATTGGAATTAGTCGGAGAATTATGTCTATTATTCAGTCTATTTGTCATGTGAAGTCATATAAAGTCAGCAGGATAACCGTTGTTTAAAAGAAATTTTTTAACGAAGTCTAAATTCGCACTATGGTATCTTTTATCTGACAATTTTATAGCCTTATCGACCAAATTGAAAACTATAGCCTTCTTTTGTTGTACAGGGTGGTGGGAGTCAAAGTGAAGGTACAGCTGTTGATTAAGTACGGCGAAAGTTGGCTCATTCTATTGAAAAATTCACCATCTTTTTTTGGTCTTTTAATTTCAATTTTACTAAATGCTACAGCGGATCAAAGTTACGAAGGTACAATTTGATATCACACTGGAAATTTTTTATCTTTCTTTTCATGATATTGTATCATATCTTATCTCGATTCATCTGAAGTTTTTATTTATTTTATATAGTGATAATATTAAACTATTAAATTTTAAAAAATTTCTGTTTTGATTTCAGAGTGGAAACTGAATTCATTATGACTAATGTAAGTTAGTCAAACTAGATTTATTATTAAAAAGTTTTTTTCGCTTATTTAATTTCTTTTTTTTTTTTTTTTTTTTAAGTGTAAAATAGTCAAATAAATTTTTTTTTTTTTTTTCAAACAATAGAATAATTTTGAAAAAAATCTATGAACGTAGACCTATTGCATTTTTAATAGTTTAACTGTAGAAAAAATTGTCCATAAAATTATGTTTTTTATCTTTTCATGTGATACAAAATAAAAATATTTTCGACAAGTTACTTATATGCAACGGTCCGGGACTGTCGTCGTTTCATGACGGTCTTAGGACGAATGGAAAAATTGACGACTGCGACGGTCATTTTTTGTAAAGTTCTTGCAAGTTCCAAAATAGCCTTTCCACAATCTACGTTTTCCCTAGTGAAAATATATGATGCGTACTCACATGCGTACGCATGTACGTACGCACGTGCTGTTAACGTTCAGTATTTTTTTTTTTTTTAATAACAACAACTTTATTATTTTTAAAACGGTAAACAACAAGGTAACAGTTATAAACAATAAGTTCAACAATAAAGAATTTATTTTTCAATTTATGGCGAACTGAACCAAGTATCCGTGTACCTGAAATTTTTCGGATTAGAAAAAAACATGTTACCACTAGTTTGCTATTATCTTAAAATTTTATATATTTTTAATGAAAAAATTTTATAATTTTTTCTTTTAATGTGAATATTAAAACTCAACTAAAAAATTTGAAATCCATTTTTGGAATGTCCAAAGTCAGGTACACTAAGACCTCCGATGAACATAGATCTGTGCAATCGAAAAAGCACAAAGAAATAACAATCTCAAATTTTTAACTTAAATAAATTGAGTATCAATTTATAATTTAGATGAATTTTCCATATTTATACAGTTCCTTTCTTCTTTGACTTAAAAAAAACTGCTAACACATGGTCACAAGTGATCAGCAGCAGCAGTGATGACCGAGAACAGGAAAAAGGTTCACAATGATAGAGTTCGTGCAGGTTGCAAGACGACCAGAGACAAGTTAAGTTTTTATGTTATGATTAGTTTCAGTGATAATAAGAAGATTTTGATGTAAACTGTGTCAGTTAGTCAACGGTGACTTAAAATTCTTCAAAAAGTTTGTAGTAAGTAAGCAGTATCCTAATACTTAAAGAAGGTTAACTTTAAAGTTATGTAATTCAGTATTTTAATATGTTAAATCAAGATCAAACTTTTTTTAACATGCATGCAACAATAGAAATTTAAAGAAATCAATGCATCAAAAGGAGAAAACATGTGTGGTATTATAACCTCTTCAACAAGGTACTTTTTGAAGAATTTTAAGTCACCGTTTGACTAACTGACACAATTTACATCAAAATCTTCTTATTATCACTGAAACTAATCATAACATAAAAACTTAACTTGTCTCTGGTCGCCTTGCAACCTGCACGAACTCTATCATTGTGAACCTTTCTCCTGTTCTCGGCCATCACTGCTGATGCTGATCACTTGCGACCATGTTTTAGCAGTTTTTTTTTTTTTTTGTCAAAGAAGAAAGGAACTGTATAAATATGGAAAATTTGTCTGAATTATAAATTGATACTTAACTTATTTAATTAAAAATTTGAGATTGTTATTTCTTTGTGCTTTTTCGATTGCACAGATCTATGCTCATCGGAGGTCTTAGTGTACCTGACTTTGGACATTCCAAAAATGGATTTCAAATTTTTTAGTTGAGTTTTAATATTAACATTAAAAGAAAAAATTATAAAAACTTTTTCATTAAAAATATATAAAATTTTAAGATAATAGCAAAATAGTGGTAATATGTTTTTTTCTAATCCGAAAAATTTCAGGTACACGGATATTTGGTTCAGTTTGCCATAAATTGAAAAATAAATTCTTCATTGCTGAACTTATTGTTTATAACTGTTACTACCTTGCTGTTTAATGTTTTAAAAATAATAAAGTTGTTGTTATTAAAAAAAAAAAAAATTTACTGAACGTTAACAGCTCGTGCGTACGTAGGTGCGTACGCATGTGAGTACGCAACATATATTTTCACTAGGGTTGCGTGTTTATTTGGATGCTTTTTTTGCTTTTACGACTGGCGAGAAGCAGACGCGATAATCGAGGTTAGCTACACGTAGGGCTCTCATTTTATGGTAGTTAGATTTTGGTTCGCGCGCGTAAGCTGTGGCAGTCCAGTGACCTATTAAATCGTCGGTTGCGATTTAGAATTTGGCGCGCATCACGTGACTGTCGAACGCAGATCAGAGCGGACCTCTGAGGTGGTAGAGCGGGAATCGGGAAGCCACTCGTAGTTTTCGTGTCCGTGCGGCCGCACGTATAGAAAAGTCAACTCGTCTCGGTTCGACGGATTATCGCACTCCTCCGGGGTAGCATGTCATCGAAGAGAGTGTTGGATGTGACAGAAGGTGCGGGATCGATTGTCATCGCCCGGGAAGCATTCTTTTGTCACAACGAGTCAACCGGCTTTTGGAAGCCGCGGACGACGGGGAACTTGACCGACGTCCGGCAGACACGCAAAGATCTGGAGTTCGATTCATGGCAGATCTTGGAAAACCTCACTCGTTACGGAAGTCGAAGCAATTATTGTCATTCACGTCGCGCGTTGTGACAGAGCCGTATTGGAAGAGTGTGGTGTTTATTGGTGAAATTGTCATTTCACGTCAGCGCCGGAACCGCTTGACGACGGCTACACGGCGACCCGAGTGTAGTAGCTATTGCGGCTGGTAGGCATCGTAGCCTGGCATTTGGTTTTGCCTGACGGCTTCGTATGAGGTGCACCTTAGCGATTCCGTAAGTTAATTGTATAGTGCGAGTGAGTGTGGATGCGTGTGAGTGTATTCAGTACATTTTTGTTGTAATAATCTTTGTTTTTCTCACGCGCCCGTCAGCTGTCGATAGCAGCAGGTTGTTGTGTGCGCGCGTAGCTCGATTTAAAGAGCATTGATGATTCTTTGTTTACTGATTTGAACGACACCGAGTCGTAGTTCGGAATTTGTATTTTGGGTTTAGATTTTGTTATAATAAATTATTAAATTGTTAATTTAACTTTTATTAACTAAACCTAGTGTTCCTGCGAATCGATCCTGATTTAACGCTCACACCCGCTACCGATAAACGAACTAGCCGACCGCGTCGCGAAGTGTGGTAATATTCGCGGACGCGATTTCCTCATTTTATTATTTCAGGTCGACGAGTTGCAGTTCGACGAGTGCTTGTATCAGCACTAAGTACGAGTAATAAGGATTTAGTACGCACCGTAGGTATTTGTATTAGCTCATACAAACCCTTAAATCCATCCCTGTTACAAAGCATGGAAAGCACCTGATATTGAGAAAATAAAAACGGAATTAAAAAAAAATAAGAAAAAAGTTTTTTGATTTCGATCAAAGAGTTATAAATAAAATGAATAACTCCAGTTACAATTCTAGTTGAAACTTAAGATTTAAAAAAAATCATAATTACTAAATCTACATGGTGAAATATCGTTTATTTAATTAAACGAGCAAAGATTTTTTATAAATTTACTTAATAATTTGAAAATCAATATAACATTTAAGATGAATAATTTTATTTGATGAAAAAAAGCTCTAAAGCGAAATATTTCAATTTTAGGTAATAGTAGTATTAATTAATTTTGAAAGTATAATATACATTTTAAAAAATATGTATCTTTGAAAGTTACATTAAATTAAAATTAGTATAATTTATCAAGTTTTATAATATAATAATAATTTATTCTTTACAATTTTAAGTCTTTATTATTTGTAACAAAAACTATTGTCTGAAGTAAAATCAGGAAATAATAACCAATATAATATTACAGTCGAGCTCCGATAATTCGAAGTTCAAGATGTTTGACGATGATTTTGAATTATCGAATCCTTCGAATTATCGGAGTTTGAATTAAGAAGCCAAAATGTGAAAAAAATATCAAAAAATTCGAATTATTGGAGCAGTTATTTTTATTAATAAAATCATGAATTAAAATTTGGTAAACATTTACTTAAATAGTATCATCATATAAACATTAATAACATATACAGGCTTAGATTATGTCTTTTTATTATTAAAATAATTAGTTATCTTCTGTTGAACTTTTGTTTTAATTTGATTTTGGAGAATATAAGATTCGATTCGGGATATTCCGCTTGACAAGGATTCATCAACGTTTTCTTTACTTTCTAAAAAACTGTACAATTTTAATACACACTCTTGAGCTTCTGAGATTGATACGGTGACTGGTGGGATAACATCTTCTTCTACTTCATCTTCTGAGTCTTTTTCAAGACAAATTCTTTTATTGGTAATCTCTCTAACAATGTCTTCATCGGTTGGTATCCCAAAAACTGAAACTGCATCGTCGACACTTGCATAATCATCAAATGACACACCTCCAGATATTTCAGACCATCCATCAAGTAAATTCTCTTCGACAATCTCAACTTCTGGTTGTACTGAAGAAAAAAAACCAGCTTTTGCGAAACAATTATGAATTGTTGTCGTTGTTACTTGCTTCCATGCAAACTTCAACTTTGTATTAAAATTATATTATAAATATTATCCTAAAGGGCGGTAGCCCTTTAACGGCGAGTTGGTTTTATACAACTGACTGCCGTTAAAGCGTACGCTTTATATCCTAAGAAGCGGTAGCCCTTTAACCGCGAGTTGGTTTTATACAATCGATTGTCGTAATCCAAAGAGCGGTAACTTTTTAACGGCGAGTTGGTTTTATATGGTTTTATATAACGGACTGCCGTTAAAGCGTACGCTTTATATAGACTTTGATTTTTGGTTTTAGGTTAGGTTGTGCATCAAAAAACAATACACGATAATTATTCTATTCATAATATTACGTCTTACATGTAGCCGATGATTTCCTGATTTATTCAAAAAAAAATACCCTGAAACAATCCCGGATTAAAAAGTTATTGACGTTTCAATTTTCGAGGTACTGATTTCATTGAAAAATCTTTTTCTGTTTTGACAATGCGCGAGGTTCTACTGTATTATCATCTAAAATTATGATTAACACGCGCTGTAAAATACAGAGAAATATAAACTAAAAACCAAAATTTTAGTCTCAATTTCATTAGTAAGTTAATACAAATTAAAATTTAACTACCATAAAATAAACGTCCTAACCTCTCGATTAACGCGTCTGCTGCTCGGGAGTCAAAAAAGCATCCGAAAAAGTACGCGAAACATAGGTTATGGAAAGGCTAAAAAAACTTGTGCAAGCTCAGCAATTTTCATTTTTTTACTGTAGCTGATACTTTTTTGAAAATTGCCGTATCCTTGAAGCATACATGAAATTTGATATTAAAAGGAGGTCCTAAACCCTCTAATGATAAAGTTCAAATTAAAGTTTGATGCTAATTCAAATAAGTTTTTTTAAGTACATAAAACTCTCCTGAATACATTCGTGCAATAAACAATATGAGTTACCGAGAATTATATCGAGAAAAAACAGTTTGAAATTTTTAAATTTTTTTATGGTCGATCATGGAGGTTACGAATTTTGTGCTTTTTAAAAAAGAATTTCGGTTATTTCCCGACAAGTCTACCCTTACAACCTAGGGTTCAAAATAATCCTTAGAATTTTAACTTTCAATGCCTGGAATAAAAACTATGAGTCACCGATCATTTGAAAAAGAATTCAATCGATAAACACCGAAAAACACTGGAAAAATGCCATTATAACCTCATACTGCACAAGTCAAAACATGATTTTTTTTCCTCAAATTACTTATCTATAGCAAAAATACATTAAAAAGTTCTTGAAAAATCCTTTTTTAGCTTAAAATGAATTCTTATCATATTGAAATAATCCATGTACTCTTTTAAATTTTATTCCGGCATCCCACGGCATTTAGGACTACCTTAATAATTGTTTAGTACAATTAATTTCATTATCCCTGATATTGTACGTCAAGTGTAAATATTTAACTATTTTTAATAATTTTTTTTGCAACCAAATTTGTTCCAAACTAATAAAATTAATTTATTTATTCAAAACCATCTCATACTTATAATTTTACATTCAAAAGTCAAATTATACTAAATAAATAATTTTACTCCATCGTCTAAAAATTCAAAATTACTGGACCTAAAAATTAAAGATCGTCATTCTGGCATTCAAAAATTTCAGCTTTTTGCGAAAATAAACTCGTCTCGTTTTGATTAAGGGTCTGTCCGTATGTGACGGGTGTTACATCGTACACAGTTTTTCAAATATTTATGAACATAGAATACTAAAAAAAAAAAAAATTGATACTAAAGGGAAGTACTTTTTTTTTAGAAAATTTTCATGTCATTCAAAAATTTTTCACATCTTTCATTTTTCTAAAAATTTAATGCAAAGTCCGTTCCGGGCGTTACTGAAAACAGAAGTGATTCTGATGTTACCGGTAAGAATACAAGAACTCAGCGAATTATGAAATGATGCAGTTCTGAAAAAAATTCATGTTAAAGTTAAGTCTTGAAACTTTTACGCTCATATAAAAGTTTTTGTATTTTTCATTTTTTTTACTTAACCCATTAGGTCCCAAGAGTTATGAATTTTTTTTTGTACTTTGAGCTTATAAATCAAAGCGAAAAAGTTGAAAAATAATTTAAAAAATACCCTACCCCCCTATTTTCGGATATGCCCTACACGATGGCATTGTTTAAAATACTCAAAAATAACATTTTAATTTGTTAATAAACAAATTTAAAAAAAAATAAATGAATATAAAAATAAAAAATGAGATAAAAAATCTGTGCAGAGATCCTGCATTCTAATCATTTCACGTGAGTTACGTCGTATAAAAAGATCGACGAAATAAAAAACAAAAAGTAAAAAAATTTTTTTAAAACCACGTGGTGCTGCATGTCCTTGAGTCCCTTTATTTGGAATTTTCATGTTATTACCTCAGATACCCTATTAGCTACCCAAAATATATATTTGCCATCTCAAAAGTTGTGTTCAATTCGTTACAGGCACAAGGGGACGAGCTGTTGTGGATCTATGAAAGTATATCCAATACTTTGAACTTTTTTTGATTTTTTACTCGAAAATGACGATTTTCTTCGAAAAACGACCAAGTATACTTTGATCTTGAAATTTTGCGCAGAATAAGATGGCATTTTTTATTTTTATGATATCTCAATTTTTACTATTGGGTCCTACGGTATTGGGCCCTATATTTGGGATTTTCATGTTTTTACCTCAGATACACTATCAGCAACCCAAAAACCTCGTAAATATATTTTTGCCATCTCAAAAGTTGAGTTCAATTCGTTACAGGCACACGGGGACGAGCTGTTGTGGATCTCTGGAAGTAAATCCAATACTTTGAACTTTTTTTGATTTTTTAGTCGAAAATGACGATTTTTTTCGAAAAACGACCAAGTATACTTTGATCTTGAAATTCTACGTAAAATATGATGATATTTTTTGTTTTTATAAAATCTTAACTTTGAGTATTGGGTCCTATGGTATTGGGCCCAATTCTTACAATTTTGATATTCTGATCTCAGATTCAAAATCAGCGACCATAAAAATCTTGGGAACTACAGTCATTTTTTATAAAAAGTAATTTTTCGGTATTTATTCAACCATGCGCTGCCGTACAATTATTGGCGTTGAAGTTTTTAGTCCGCCATTTTGTTTAAAAAAATCGAAACCAAAAAAATCAAATATGCACGAAAAGTTCAACTAATGTGAACACCCGTGGTCAACTTTTTGAGGGCAAAAATAATTTTTTTGGCATTGTTCACCAGCTTGAAAAAAAAAAAAAATGACGTAAAAATTTTCATTTTTTTTTTAAATTTGTTTATTAACAAATTAAAATGTTATTTTTGAGTATTTTAAACAATGCCATCGTGTAGGGCATATCCAAAAATAGGGGGGTAGGGTATTTTTTAAATTATTTTTCAACTTTTTCGCTTTGATTTATAAGCTCAAAGTACAAAAAAAAATTCATAACTCTTGGGACCTAATGGGTTAATAAAAATTTATCTTTATGTTCCGGGTGTTACACGAATTTGTTCCGGGTGTTACGCGTACGAATAAATTTCTTGTAGAACACTGAAAAAATGATTTCTGATACATATTTGATACTATTAAATTAAAAATCATCTATTGAAAAACTCTGAAGCAGTTTATTTAAGAAAAAATATTTTTTGAAGATTTTACATTTTTAACGGGTGTATAATATAAACATTGTTCTATAATACTACTTAATAGTATATTATTCCCGCAGGCGAGATGGTTCGATTTGGCCTCCGAGAAGTTTGCGACCCGAGCCGAAGGCGAGGGTTGCAACGAGGAAGCTAAATCGAACCCTCGAGCCTAAGGGAAATATACTATTTTTCGTCCTTCTAACCGAAAACAAGGGGCGAAGTTCCGATTTTGAGGTTAGAGGGACGAAAATTAAAATCTTTGATAATATAAGATCTAATAGTCAAATTGATCACCATGAATATATTTTTTAATATTTTATCTCATTTAATTCAACGGAATCTTTTTTTAAAAGTAATTTTTTCTTTTTTCGTCTCTTTTTATCTCTGATTCCTTCTTTATAGTCTGGGCGCCGTAGGGGTTTTCGTGACCCGATAGCGGTCAGCGATCCACCCAGGCTTAAAAGATGTATTTTGACCTCCTAATGAAGAATTTCAAGGGTGGACGGAAAAATTCGCTTACAATTATTTAAACAAATAACAAAGTAAAAAAGTCATTTTTTTCGATGAAAAAAATTTTTTTTGATATTTTTCAGCTAAAAATAAGTTGAAAATTTAAGCGGACTTTTATTTGTAAAGTCAATAGTTTTCGAGAAAAAAATCATCAAAGTTTAAAAAAACCGTGCATCTGAAGAAAATCAGTCGAGCCTACCATGGCGGCCGGAGTATAAGTTTTTTGAAACTTTGATGATTTTTTTCTCGAAAACTATTGACTTTACGAAAAAAAGTCCACTTACATTTTCGACTTATTTTTAGCTGAAAAATATTAAAAAAAAATTTTTTTCATCGAAAACATGAGTCCAAAAGATTGAACGGAGGCAAAAAGACCAATGCTCTAAAATACGTTTAAAAGTGAAAAAAAAAAAAAAATATCTGTATTGTTTCTTTTTAATGCTTTAGTAATATTAAACTTTTTTCTGCTTAAATAATGTATTAATTCTGAAAGATTCAAGTGCACTTTAACAGCGACGTCCGTGACATGTAACCCCGGAACGCATTTTTTCGGAAAGAGGAGTCTCAAAAAAATTTTCTACAGTAGGGGGGATTAGTTATCTTAAGATAGCTTTGTAAACAAGAAGCTGAGTAAAAATATTAAAAACTCAAGTCACTATACAAACAATACCCTTTTTTAGCGTTCCGGGTGTTACAGAGAAATAAGAATCTTTACCACAGCACAAAATTTTCTGTTATTACCGAAACAAATTGAAACTTTGCTGAGAGCTCAATCACACTGCATTCTAAAGAGTGAAACATAACTTATAAATCTTTGTTGATATCGAACGATTTACAGTGCTACCAACTTTGCACTAGAATCACACAAGTCAGGCCGGTGGTGTTCATAGATTCATCAACAGGCTAAAAAATTTTAAATTAAAAAAAAAAGTGGTAGAACCAGTATAGTTCCAGAAACTACATATAATTTCTGACCAGAAAAAACGGTTTATATATTTTTTTTTCATAATTTAATTTTTTACTCTGCAGTTCGTTTTTATACGGACAGACCCTTAACGTGTATTTTCGCATGGTAAATTGTGTAGCCTGCCCTCGAATAGAGGAGTTGAGTGTGAATTTTTTGAAAAGTATCTTGAAAAACAGAAAAGTGCCTACCCTAAAACAAAAGTTCACGCGGACGTGAAGAACGGCTTATTTAGAAGAAGTATTTGTGGATTTATTCATCTTTTCGTATCAGAAAACGATACCCAAACTTTCATTAAAATCGGAGACTCAAGTTTCTGGACATCTCTTTGTAAGTACTATTTTCACTAAAGAAAAAATTAAATTGAGTTAACGATGACAAAATCGATTCTTAAATTCAATAGTCATTAATCAGCTTGACAATAAATAAAGATTTTTTTTATCACTTCTTACTAATATATGAATAGTTATGGTCTTAACATACGATTAAAGAACAAATTTTTAAACGATAGCGAACGAGCAAGAAGGCTCGTTCTTATGTCAATAGTCCAAAGGTCAGACATATTCTTCATACCCTTCATGATACTGACGCCTAGAATTGTATGTACTATAATTCCAGAGTAAAAAAAGTTACTTCCATTTATAAAAACTTGAGTTTATTTTGAAAAAACCCTAAAATTAGTTCCGAGTTATTGTGACCTATTCTTGTGACTTACTCTTCATATCATTTGATTTAAATACAAATTAACTGAAAAATTTTTATTATCGATTTGTTTATTTTAATACAACACTGGTAGTCTCATTTACAGAAATAATCATCTTTTTGCCACTATTCCTGTTGAGAATTCATATCCGTAAAAAATTAATTATCTAATAATTTATAGATTTATATTCAATAAAGAGTTTTTATCAAAATCTCAGCACAATATTTACATTTCTATGCGTTAGCTTGAAAAACCTTCCTTAGATTCAGTTGCTTCTTCATTCAACAAAAACCAAATTTATAATAAGTGCAAAAGGAAAGATAAGCAAGGTAATCCTTCCTTTCCCTCTTTCGAACTTAAAATTTGATAAGTTAGAGAAAAATTTAAGGATTATTCAAAACAATTTAGAAATAATGAAAAATAATCAAGACTACATGCTTACAATAACAAAGCTAAAAAATTTAATTCAAAAGAGCACTAAGAAACATATAACATACTTTGACAACTATACCTTATCACACCAGTTCAGTAAGAGAAGTGCAGCCATAAACATTCAGAACAAAGTTTCAATTTAATTTCTAAAACAACAAATTTCAGTTCTAAGTTGAAGGAACATAAGAGAATGCTGATGTTTCTTTGTATTTACTCCTAAACTGAGATGGATCAATATAATCTAACCATAATTTATTAGGTTTGTCTTTATTTTTGGTCGAAGCATAAGTCATTTCTTCATTAATTTCTGCAGTAACATATTTCTCTGGGCTCTCGGTGATGGATACGTGCTCGTCTATCGAACCATGACCCGGATGATTTCCAATCGGTGCTATTTCATGTTTCGTTGTACTGTCTCCACTTGGCCCAGTGACTGGTCTTTCTTCGATCGATATAACCTCGTCTATCGATCCATGACCTGGATGTTTTCCGTGTGTCGCGATTTCATGTTTCGTTGTACTGTCTTCTCTTGGCCCGTGGGCAGGGCTTTCATCGATCGATATAACCTCGTCTATCGCACCATGACCCGGATGATTTACGTGTGGCGCTATTTCATGAATCACTGAACTGTCTCCTTTTGGTCCGCGGGCAAGGGTTTCATCGATCGTCGTAACCTCGTCATTCTCACCATGACCTAGATGATTAACGTGTTGCGCTATTTCATGAATCGCTGAACTGTCTCCTTTTGGTCCGTGGGCATGGGTTTCATCGATCGTCGTAGCCTCGTCTATCGCACCGTGACCCGGATGATTGACGTGTGGCGCTATTTCATGAATCACTGAACTGTCCCCTTTTGGTCCGCGGGCATGGGTTTCCTCGATCGTCGTAACCTCGTCTATCGCGCCGTGATCCGGATGATTTACCTGTTGCGATATTTCATGAATCACTGAACTGTCTCCTTTTGGTCCGCGGGCATGGGTTTCCTCGATCGTCGTAACCTCGTCTATCGCGCCGTGATCCGGATGATTTACCTGTTGCGATATTTCAAGAATCACTGAACTCTCTCCTTTTGGTCCGCGGGCATGGGTTTCATCGATCGTCGTAGCCTCGTCTATCGCACCGTGACCCGGATGATTGACGTGTGGCGCTATTTCATAAATCACTGAACTGTAACCTTTTGGTCCGCGGGCATGGGTTTCCTCGATCGTCGTAACCTCGTCTATCGCGCCGTGATCCGGATGATTGATCTGTTGCGATATTTCATGAATCACTGAACTGTCTCCTTTTGGTCCGCGGGCATGGGTTTCCTCGATCGTCGTAACCTCGTCTATCGCGCCGTGATCCGGATGATTTACCTGTTGCGATATTTCAAGAATCACTGAACTCTCTCCTTTTGGTCCGCGGGCATGGGTTTCATCGATCGTCGTAGCCTCGTCTATCGCTCCATTGCCCGGATGATTTACCTGTTGCGATATTTTATGAATCACTGAACTGTCTCCTTTTGGTCCGCGGGCATGAGTTTTATCGATCGTCGTAACCTCGTCTATCGCAGCGTGACCCAGATGATTTACCTGTTGCGATATTTCATGAATCACTGAACTGTCTCCATTTGGTCCGCGGGCATGGGTTTCATCGATCGTCGTAGCCTCGTCTATCGCACCGTGACCCGGATGATTGACGTGTGGCGCTATTTCATGAATCACTGAACTGTCCCCTTTTGGTCCGCGGGCATGGGTTTCCTCGATTGTCGTAACCTCGTCTATCGCACCATGACCCGGATGATTTACGTGTGGCACTATTTCATGAATCACTGAACTGTCTCCTTTTGGTCCGATGGCATGAGTTTTATCGATCGTCGTAACCTCGTCTATCGCACCGTGACCCGGATGATTTACGTGTGGCGCTATTTCATGAATCAGTGAACTGTCTCCTTTTGGACCGCGGGCATGGGTTTCATCGATCGTCGTAACCTCGTCTATTGCACCGTGACCCGGATGATTAGCGTGTGGCAATATTTCATGAATCACTGAACTGTCTCCTTTTGGTCCGCGGGCATGGGTTTCCTCGATCGTCGTAACCTCGTCTATCGCACCATGACCCGGATGATTTACGTGTGGCACTATTTCATGAATCACTGAAGTGTCTCCTTTTGGTCCGCGGGCATGAGTTTTATCGATCGTCGTAACCTCGTCTATCGCACCGTGACCCGGATGATTTACCTGTTGCGATATTTCATGAATCACTGAACTGTCTCCTTTTGGTTCGCGGGCATGGGTTTCATCGATCGTCGTCACCTCGTCTATTGACCCGTGACCTGGATGATTTACCTGTTGCGATATTTCATGAATCACTGAACTGTCTCCTTTTGGTCCGCGGGCATGGGTTTCATCGATCGTCGTAGCCTCGTCTATCGCACCGTGACCCGGATGATTGACGTGTGGCGCTATTTCATGAATCACTGAACTGTCCCCTTTTGGTCCGCGGGCATGGGTTTCCTCGATTGTCGTAACCTCGTCTATCGCACCGTGACCCGGATGATTGACGTTTGACGCTTTTTCATGAATCACTGAACTGTCTCGTTTAGGTCCACGGGCATGGGTTTCCTCAATCGTCGTAACCTCGTCTATCGCTCCATTGCCCGGACGATTTACCTGTTGCGATATTTCATGAATCACTGAACTGTCTCCTTTTGGTCCGCGGGCATGAGTTTTATCGATCGTCGTAACCTCGTCTATCGCAGCGTGACCAAGATGATTTACCTGTTGCGATATTTCATGAATCACTGAACTGTCTCCATTTGGTCCGCGGGCATGGGTTTCATCGATCGTCGTAGCCTCGTCTATCGCACCATTGCCCGGATGATTTACCTGTTGCGATATTTCATGAATCACTGAACTGTCTCCTTTTGGTCCGCGGGCATGGGTTTCATCGATCGTCGTAGCCTCGTCTATCGCACCGTGACCCGGATGATTTAAGTGTGGCAGTATTTCATGAATCACTGAACTGTCTCCTTTTGGTCCATGGGCATGAGTTTTATCGATCGTCGTAACCTCGTCTATCGCAGCGAGACCCGGATGATTTACCTGTTGCGATATTTCATGAATCACTGTACTGTCTCCTTTTGGTCCGCGGGCATGAGTTTTATCGATCGTCGTAACCTCGTCTATCGCACCGTGACCCGGATGATTTACCTGTTGCGATATTTCATGAATCACTGAACTGTCTCCTTTTGCACCACGGGCATGGGTTTCATCGATCGTCGTAACCTCGTCTATTGCACCGTGACCCGGATAATGAGCGTGTGGCGCTATTTCATGAATCACTGAACTGTCTCCTTTTGGTCCGCGGGCATGGGTTACCTCGATCGTCGTAACCTCGTCTATCGCACCATGACCTGGTTGATTTACGTGTGGCACTATTTCATGAATCACTGAAGTGTCTCCTTTTGGTCCGCGGGCATGAGTTTTATCGATCGTCGTAACCTCGTCTATCGCACCGTGACCCGGATGATTTACCTGTTGCGATATTTCATGAATCACTGAACTGTCTCCTTTTGGTCCGCGGGCATGGGTTTCATCGATCGTCGTAACCTCGTCTATTGACCCGTGACCCGGATGATTAGCGTGTGGCGCTATTTCATGAATCACTGAACTGTCTCCTTTTGGTCCGCGGGCATGGGTTTCATCGATCGTCGTAGCCTCGTCTATCGCACCGTGACCCGGATGATTGACGTGTGACGCTATTTCATGAATCACTGAAGTGTCTCCTTTTGGTCCGCGGGCATGAGTTTTATCGATCGTCGTAACCTCGTCTATCGCACCGTGACCCGGATGATTTACCTGTTGCGATATTTCATGAATCACTGAACTGTCCCCTTTTGGTCCGCGGGCATGGGTTTCCTCGATCGTCGTAACCTCGTCTATCGCACCATGACCCGGATGATTTACGTGTGGCACTATTTCATGAATCACTGAAATGTCTCCTTTTGGTCCGCGGGCATGAGGTTTATTGATCGTCGTAACCTCGTCTGTCGCACCGTGACCGGGATGATTTACCTGTTGCAATATTTCATGAATCACTGAACTGTATCCTTTTGGTCTGCGGGCATGGGTTTCATCGATGGTCGTCACCTCGTTTATCGCACCGCGACCCGGATGATTAGCGTGTGGCGCTATTTCATGGATCACTGAACTGTCTCCTTTTGGTCCGCGGGCATGGGTTTCCTCGATCGTCGTAACCTCGTCTATCGCACCGCGACTCGGATGATTAGCGTGTGGCGCTATTTCATGGATCACTGAACTGTCTCCTTTTGATCCGCGGGCATGGGTTTCCTCGATCGTCGTAACCTCGTCTATCGCACCATGACCCGGATGATTAGCGTGTGGCGCTATTTCATGGATCACTGAACTGTCTCCCTTTTGTCCGCGGGCATGGGTTTCCTCGATCGTCGTAACCTCGTCTATTGCACCGTGACCCGGATGATAAGCGTTTATCGCTATTTCATGAATCACTGAACTGTCTCCCTTTTGTCCGCCGGCATGGGTTTCATCGATCGTCGTCACCTCGTTTATCGCACCGCGACCCGGATGATTAGCGTGTGGCGCTATTTCATGGATCCCTGAACTGTCTCCTTTTGGTCCGAGGGCATGGGTTTCCTCGATCGTCGTAACCTCGTCTATCGCACCATGACCCGGATGATTTACGTGTGGCACTATTTCATGAATCACTGAACTGTCTCCTTTTAAACCGCGGGCATGAGTTTTATCGATCGTCGTAACCTCGTCTATCGCACCGTGACCCGGATGATTTACCTGTTGCGATATTTCATGAATCACTGAACTGTCTCCTTTTGGTCCACGGGCATGGGTTTCCTCGATCGTCGTAACCTCGTCTATCGCACCATGACCCGGATGATTTACGTGTGGCACTATTTCACGAATCACTGAACTGTCTCCTTTTGGTCCGCGGGCATGAGTTTTATCTATCGTCGTAACCTCGTCTATCGTAGCGTGACCCGGATGATTTACCTGTTGCGATATTTCATGAATCACTGAACGGTTTCCTTTTGGTCCGCGGGCATGGGTTTCATCGATCGTCGTAGCCTCGTCTATCATACCGTGACCCGGATGATTGACATGTGGCGCTATTTCATGAATCACTGAACCTTCTCCTTTCGGTGCGCGGGCATAGGTTTCATCGATCGTTGTAACCTCGTTTATCGCACCGTGACCGGGATGATTAGCGTGCGGCGCTATTTCATGAATCACTGAACTGTCTCCCTTTTGTCCGCCGGCATGGGTTTCCTCGATCGTCGTAACCTCGTCTATCGCGCCGTGACCCGGATGATTTACGTGTGGCGCTATTTCATGAATCCGTGAACTGTCTCCTTTTGGACCGCGGACATGGGTTTCATCGATCGTCGTCACCTCGTTTATCGCACCGCGACCCGGATGATTAGCGTGTGGCGCTATTTCATGGATCACTGAACTGTCTCCCTTTTGTCCGCGGGCATGGGTTTCCTCGATCGTCGTAACCTCGTCTATTGCACCGTGACCCGGATGATAAGCGTTTATCGCTATTTCATGAATCACTGAACTGTCTCCTTTTTGTCCGCGGGCATGGGTTTCATCGATCGTCGTAGCCTCGTCTATCGCACCGTGACCCGGATGATTGACATGTGGCGCTATTTCATGAATCACTGAACCTTCTCCTTTCGGTGCGCGGGCATAGGTTTCATCGATCGTTGTAACCTCGTTTATCGCACCGTCACCGGGATAATTAGCGTGCGGCGCTATTTCATGAATCACTGAACTGTCTCCCTTTTGTCCGCCGGCATGGGTTTCCTCGATCGTCGTAGACTCGTCTATCGCGCCGTGACCCGGATGATTTACGTGTGGCGCTATTTCATGAATCCGTGAACTGTCTCCTTTTGGACCGCGGACATGGGTTTCATCGATCGTCGTCACCTCGTTTATCGCACCGCGACCCGGATGATTAGCGTGTGGTGCTATTTCATGGATCACTGAACTGTCTCCCTTTTGACCGCGGGCATGGGTTTCCTCGATCGTCGTAACCTCGTCTATTGCACCGCGACCCGGATGATTAGCGTTTATCGCTATTTCATGAATCACTGAACTGTCTCCTTTTGGTCCGCGGGCATGGGTTTCCTCGATCGTCGTAACCTCGTCTATTGCGCCGTGGCCCGAACGATTTACCTGTTGCGATATTTCATGTATCACTGAACTGTCTCCTTTTGGTCCGTGGGCATGGGTTTCCTCGATCGTCGTAACCTCGTCTATCGCGCCGTGACCCGGATGATTGACGTGTTGCGCTATTTCATGAATCACTGAACTGTCTCCTCTTGGTCCGCGGGCATGGGTTTCATCGATCGTCGTAGACTCGTCTATCGCACCGTGACCCGGATGATTGACGTGTGGCACTATTTCATGAATCACTGAACCTTCTCCTTTTGGTGCGCGGGCATGGGTTCCATCGATCGTCGTAACCTCGTCTATTGACCCGTGACCCGGATGATTAGCGTGTGGCGCCATTTCATGAATCAGTGAACTGTCTCCCTTTCGTCCACGGGCAGGGCTTTCATCGATCGATATAACCTCGTCTATCGCGCCGTGACCCGGATGATTTACGTGTGGCGCTATTTCATGAATCACTGAACTGTCTCCTTTTGGTCCGCGGGCATGGGTTTCATCGATCGTCGTAACCTCGTCATTCTCACCATGACCTAGATGATTAACGTGTTGCGCTATTTCATGAATCGCTGAACTGTCTCCTTTTGGTCCGTGGAATTGCGTTTCCTCGATCGTCGTAACCTCGACTATCGCACCGTGGCCCGGATGATTTACGTGTGGCGCCATTTCATGAATCACTGAACTGTCTCCTTTTGGTCCGCGGGCATGGGTTTCCTCGATCGTCGTAACCTCGTCTATCGCACCATGACCCGGACGATTTACGTGTGGCGCTATTTCATGAATCACTGAACTGTCTCCTTTTGGTCCGTGGGCATGGGTTTCCTCGATCGTCTTAACTTCGTCTATCGCCCCATGACCCGGACGATTTACGTTTGGCGCTATTTCATGAATATCTGAACTGTCCCCTTTTGGTGCGCGGGCATGGGTTTCATCGATCGTCGTAACCTCGTCTATCGCACCATGACCCGGATGATTAGCGTATGGCGCTATTTCATGAATCTTTAAAGTGTCTCCTTTTGGTCCGCGGGCATGAGTTTTATCGATCGTCGTAGCCTCGTCTATCGCACCGTGACCCGGATGATTTACCTGTTGCGATATTTCATGAATCACTGAACTGTCTCCTTTTGCTCCACGGGCATGGGTTTCCTCGATCGTCGTAACCTCGACTATCGCACCGTGGCCCGGATGATTTACGTGTGGCGCCATTTCATGAATCACTGAACTGTCTCCTTTTGGTCCGCGGGCATGGGTTTCCTCGATCGTCTTAACTTCGTCTATCGCCCCATGACCCGGATGATTTACGTGTGGCACTATTTCATGAATCACTGAAGTGTCTCCTTTTGGTCCGCGGGCATGAGTTTTATCGATCGTCGTGACCTCGTCTATCGCACCGTGACCCGGATGATTTACCTGTTGCGATATTTCATGAATCACTGAACTGTCTCCTTTTGGTTCGCGGGCATGGGTTTCATCGATCGTCGTAACCTCGTCTATTGCACCGTGACCCGGATGATTAGCGTGTGGCAATATTTCATGAATCACTGAACTGTCTCCTTTTGGTCCGCGGGCATGGGTTTCCTCGATCGTCGTAACCTCGTCTATCGCACCATGACCCGGATGATTTACGTGTGGCACTATTTCATGAATCACTGAACTGTCCCCTTTTGGTCCGCGGGCATGGGTTTCCTCGATTGTCGTAACCTCGTCTATCGCACCATGACCCGGACGATTTACGTGTGGCGCTATTTCATGAATCACTGAACTGTCTCCTTTTGGTCCGTGGGCATGGGTTTCCTCGATCGTCTTAACTTCGTCTATCGCCCCATGACCCGGACGATTTACGTTTGGCGCTATTTCATGAATATCTGAACTGTCCCCTTTTGGTGCGCGGGCATGGGTTTCATCGATCGTCGTAACCTCGTCTATCGCACCATGACCCGGATGATTAGCGTATGGCGCTATTTCATGAATCTTTAAAGTGTCTCCTTTTGGTCCGCGGGCATGAGTTTTATCGATCGTCGTAACCTCGTCTATCGCACCGTGACCCGGATGATTTACCTGTTGCGATATTTCATGAATCACTGAAGTGTCTCCTTTTGGTCCGCGGGCATGAGTTTTATCGATCGTCGTAACCTCGTCTATCGCACCGTGACCCGGATGATTTACCTGTTGCGATATTTCATGAATCACTGAAGTGTCTCCTTTTGGTTCGCGGGCATGGGTTTCATCGATCGTCGTCACCTCGTCTATTGACCCGTGACCTGGATGATTTACCTGTTGCGATATTTCATGAATCACTGAACTGTCTCCTTTTGGTCCGCGGGCATGGGTTTCATCGATCGTCGTAGCCTCGTCTATCGCACCGTGACCCGGATGATTGACGTGTGGCGCTATTTCATGAATCACTGAACTGTCCCCTTTTGGTCCGCGGGCATGGGTTTCCTCGATTGTCGTAACCTCGTCTATCGCACCGTGACCCGGATGATTGACGTTTGACGCTTTTTCATGAATCACTGAACTGTCTCGTTTAGGTCCACGGGCATGGGTTTCCTCAATCGTCGTAACCTCGTCTATCGCTCCATTGCCCGGACGATTTACCTGTTGCGATATTTCATGAATCACTGAACTGTCTCCTTTTGGTCCGCGGGCATGAGTTTTATCGATCGTCGTAACCTCGTCTATCGCAGCGTGACCAAGATGATTTACCTGTTGCGATATTTCATGAATCACTGAACTGTCTCCATTTGGTCCGCGGGCATGGGTTTCATCGATCGTCGTAGCCTCGTCTATCGCACCATTGCCCGGATGATTTACCTGTTGCGATATTTCATGAATCACTGAACTGTCTCCTTTTGGTCCGCGGGCATGGGTTTCATCGATCGTCGTAGCCTCGTCTATCGCACCGTGACCCGGATGATTTAAGTGTGGCAGTATTTCATGAATCACTGAACTGTCTCCTTTTGGTCCATGGGCATGAGTTTTATCGATCGTCGTAACCTCGTCTATCGCAGCGAGACCCGGATGATTTACCTGTTGCGATATTTCATGAATCACTGTACTGTCTCCTTTTGGTCCGCGGGCATGAGTTTTATCGATCGTCGTAACCTCGTCTATCGCACCGTGACCCGGATGATTTACCTGTTGCGATATTTCATGAATCACTGAACTGTCTCCTTTTGCACCACGGGCATGGGTTTCATCGATCGTCGTAACCTCGTCTATTGCACCGTGACCCGGATAATGAGCGTGTGGCGCTATTTCATGAATCACTGAACTGTCTCCTTTTGGTCCGCGGGCATGGGTTACCTCGATCGTCGTAACCTCGTCTATCGCACCATGACCTGGTTGATTTACGTGTGGCACTATTTCATGAATCACTGAAGTGTCTTCTTTTGGTCCGCGGGCATGAGTTTTATCGATCGTCGTAACCTCGTCTATCGCACCGTGACCCGGATGATTTACCTGTTGCGATATTTCATGAATCACTGAACTGTCTCCTTTTGGTCCGCGGGCATGGGTTTCATCGATCGTCGTAACCTCGTCTATTGACCCGTGACCCGGATGATTAGCGTGTGGCGCTATTTCATGAATCACTGAACTGTCTCCTTTTGGTCCGCGGGCATGGGTTTCATCGATCGTCGTAGCCTCGTCTATCGCACCGTGACCCGGATGATTGACGTGTGACGCTATTTCATGAATCACTGAACTGTCTCCTTTTCGTCCGCGGGCATGGGTTTCCTCGATCGTCGTAACCTCGTCTATCGCACCATGACCCGGTTGATTTACGTGTGGCACTATTTCATGAATCACTGAAGTGTCTCCTTTTGGTCCGCGGGCATGAGTTTTATCGATCGTCGTAACCTCGTCTATCGCACCGTGACCCGGATGATTTACCTGTTGCGATATTTCATGAATCACTGAACTGTCCCCTTTTGGTCCGCGGGCATGGGTTTCCTCGATCGTCGTAACCTCGTCTATCGCACCATGACCCGGATGATTTACGTGTGGCACTATTTCATGAATCACTGAAATGTCTCCTTTTGGTCCGCGGGCATGAGGTTTATTGATCGTCGTAACCTCGTCTGTCGCACCGTGACCGGGATGATTTACCTGTTGCAATATTTCATGAATCACTGAACTGTATCCTTTTGGTCTGCGGGCATGGGTTTCATCGATGGTCGTCACCTCGTTTATCGCACCGCGACCCGGATGATTAGCGTGTGGCGCTATTTCATGGATCACTGAACTGTCTCCTTTTGGTCCGCGGGCATGGGTTTCCTCGATCGTCGTAACCTCGTCTATCGCACCGCGACTCGGATGATTAGCGTGTGGCGCTATTTCATGGATCACTGAACTGTCTCCTTTTGATCCGCGGGCATGGGTTTCCTCGATCGTCGTAACCTCGTCTATCGCACCATGACCCGGATGATTAGCGTGTGGCGCTATTTCATGGATCACTGAACTGTCTCCCTTTTGTCCGCGGGCATGGGTTTCCTCGATCGTCGTAACCTCGTCTATTGCACCGTGACCCGGATGATAAGCGTTTATCGCTATTTCATGAATCACTGAACTGTCTCCTTTTGGTCCGCGGGCATGGGTTTCATCGATCATCGTAGCCTCGTTTATCGCACCGTGACCGGGATGATTAGCGTGCGGCGCTATTTCATGAATCACTGAACTGTCTCCCTTTTGTCCGCCGGCATGGGTTTCATCGATCGTCGTCACCTCGTTTATCGCACCGCGACCCGGATGATTAGCGTGTGGCGCTATTTCATGGATCACTGAACTGTCTCCTTTTGGTCCGAGGGCATGGGTTTCCTCGATCGTCGTAACCTCGTCTATCGCACCATGACCCGGATGATTTACGTGTGGCACTATTTCATGAATCACTGAACTGTCTCCTTTTAAACCGCGGGCATGAGTTTTATCGATCGTCGTAACCTCGTCTATCGCACCGTGACCCGGATGATTTACCTGTTGCGATATTTCATGAATCACTGAACTGTCTCCTTTTGGTCCACGGGCATGGGTTTCCTCGATCGTCGTAACCTCGTCTATCGCACCATGACCCGGATGATTTACGTGTGGCACTATTTCACGAATCACTGAACTGTCTCCTTTTGGTCCGCGGGCATGAGTTTTATCTATCGTCGTAACCTCGTCTATCGTAGCGTGACCCGGATGATTTACCTGTTGCGATATTTCATGAATCACTGAACGGTTTCCTTTTGGTCCGCGGGCATGGGTTTCATCGATCGTCGTAGCCTCGTCTATCATACCGTGACCCGGATGATTGACATGTGGCGCTATTTCATGAATCACTGAACCTTCTCCTTTCGGTGCGCGGGCATAGGTTTCATCGATCGTTGTAACCTCGTTTATCGCACCGTGACCGGGATGATTAGCGTGCGGCGCTATTTCATGAATCACTGAACTGTCTCCCTTTTGTCCGCCGGCATGGGTTTCCTCGATCGTCGTAACCTCGTCTATCGCGCCGTGACCCGGATGATTTACGTGTGGCGCTATTTCATGAATCCGTGAACTGTCTCCTTTTGGACCGCGGACATGGGTTTCATCGATCGTCGTCACCTCGTTTATCGCACCGCGACCCGGATGATTAGCGTGTGGCGCTATTTCATGGATCACTGAACTGTCTCCCTTTTGTCCGCGGGCATGGGTTTCCTCGATCGTCGTAACCTCGTCTATTGCACCGTGACCCGGATGATAAGCGTTTATCGCTATTTCATGAATCACTGAACTGTCTCCTTTTTGTCCGCGGGCATGGGTTTCATCGATCGTCGTAGCCTCGTCTATCGCACCGTGACCCGGATGATTGACATGTGGCGCTATTTCATGAATCACTGAACCTTCTCCTTTCGGTGCGCGGGCATAGGTTTCATCGATCGTTGTAACCTCGTTTATCGCACCGTCACCGGGATAATTAGCGTGCGGCGCTATTTCATGAATCACTGAACTGTCTCCCTTTTGTCCGCCGGCATGGGTTTCCTCGATCGTCGTAGACTCGTCTATCGCGCCGTGACCCGGATGATTTACGTGTGGCGCTATTTCATGAATCCGTGAACTGTCTCCTTTTGGACCGCGGACATGGGTTTCATCGATCGTCGTCACCTCGTTTATCGCACCGCGACCCGGATGATTAGCGTGTGGTGCTATTTCATGGATCACTGAACTGTCTCCCTTTTGACCGCGGGCATGGGTTTCCTCGATCGTCGTAACCTCGTCTATTGCACCGCGACCCGGATGATTAGCGTTTATCGCTATTTCATGAATCACTGAACTGTCTCCTTTTGGTCCGCGGGCATGGGTTTCCTCGATCGTCGTAACCTCGTCTATTGCGCCGTGGCCCGAACGATTTACCTGTTGCGATATTTCATGTATCACTGAACTGTCTCCTTTTGGTCCGTGGGCATGGGTTTCCTCGATCGTCGTAACCTCGTCTATCGCGCCGTGACCCGGATGATTGACGTGTTGCGCTATTTCATGAATCACTGAACTGTCTCCTCTTGGTCCGCGGGCATGGGTTTCATCGATCGTCGTAGACTCGTCTATCGCACCGTGACCCGGATGATTGACGTGTGGCACTATTTCATGAATCACTGAACCTTCTCCTTTTGGTGCGCGGGCATGGGTTCCATCGATCGTCGTAACCTCGTCTATTGACCCGTGACCCGGATGATTAGCGTGTGGCGCCATTTCATGAATCAGTGAACTGTCTCCCTTTCGTCCACGGGCAGGGCTTTCATCGATCGATATAACCTCGTCTATCGCGCCGTGACCCGGATGATTTACGTGTGGCGCTATTTCATGAATCACTGAACTGTCTCCTTTTGGTCCGCGGGCATGGGTTTCATCGATCGTCGTAACCTCGTCATTCTCACCATGACCTAGATGATTAACGTGTTGCGCTATTTCATGAATCGCTGAACTGTCTCCTTTTGGTCCGTGGAATTGTGTTTCCTCGATCGCCGTAACCTCGACTATCGCACCGTGGCCCGGATGATTTACGTGTGGTGCTATTTCATGAATCACTGAACTGTCTCCTTTTGGTCCGCGGGCATGGGTTTCATCGATCGTCGTAACCTCGTCTATCGCGTCGTGAGCCGGATGATTTACCTGTTGCGATATTTCATGAATCACTGAATTGTCTCCTTCCGGTCCGTGGGCATGGGTTTCATCGATCGTCGTAACCTCGTCTGCCGTACCGTAACCCGGATGATTTCCGTGTGGCACTTTTTCGCGTTTTGTTGTACTGTCTCCACTTGTCCCAATGACTGGCCTTTCATCTATTAATATGTGCTCGTCAATCGCATTTCGTTGCTCTTTTCTGCTATCTCGTTTTAGTCTTATCGTTTCGTACTCTACTAATTTTTTTAGAAGTAATTTTTTGTACATTTGTTGTTCCTTTAATAATTTTTCGCAGATTTGATTTGCTTGATCGCTTTCTTTTTCTAACCGCTTTATTATTCGGTCTTTTTCCATTTGCTCCTGCTGCGAATGTCCTGAAAAATAAAAATATATAGTTTTATTGCCATAATGTATTAGAAACTTAATGAACAAGATGAAATCTCTCAAATTTTTCAAAGAATGCCGCAAATTCAGTTAACTTTAAGCTATTATTTATTCATAATATTTTAATTGAAACAAATGAAATTTTTAATTGTTCCGTACAACTTACGAATTTGAAATATTTGGCTTTTCTTATGTAAATCGTTTTTGTTTCTGTACAGGTCTACGGAACCTTATTTTAATTAGGTTTTGCACTACAGAAAACAAGCACGCAGAGGAGAAATCCCGCGATATTTTTATGCGTCTCTGAACAGAAATGTCCTCACTTTTTTCTTCGATATGCTTTGATCCAAAAATAGGTATACCTCCTTTTAACTTTTATCAATTGAAAAAAATGTTTTGTTTTTGTAAGTTTTCCTATTTTTTAAATACATTTATCAATCATGAGATGAATACTTAATGGAAGTAGAGACTTTCGACTATGCTGAGTAAATCTTTTAAAATCATTTATTTATTGGGGCCTAGATTACCGATGTATTCATCTTACGATACCCATCCCCTTTTTACTTAAATACCTTTCACAAAAGTACCAAACAGTCTTAAAACTGAAATTCTTCTGAGAATGTTGAAAATATGAGTAGTTTTTCAAACAACTTTGAGCTTTTACTAGACCATCAATTTTGTTGAAGTTTACAATAAGCAAACAGTTTCAATCATTCTAATGTCGAGTAAGTTTTCAAAAAGTTGTATCATAGTATATTATTATACAAGTGCGTAAAGACTTGCTTCGCTCGTGTATAAATGGCCACAAGAAGAAGAATTTGCTTTTTCGCCCTTCTGACCTCAAAATCGGAACTTCGCCCCTTGTTTTCGGTTAGAAGGACGAAAAATAGGATGTTTCTCTTAGGACAGAGGGTTTAATTTGGCCTCGTTGCAACTCTCGCCTTCGGCTCGGGCTGAAAACCTCTCGGAATAATATACTATTACACACACGTATAATACTATATTTCATCATATTTAACCCTTGGAGTTCAATTTTAGGTCCGCCGTTTGAGGTTAGCATACGTAAAAACGAGTCTCAACGCATTAGTGCGATAAAAAAAATTTCGAAGAACATTTGTTTGGCTAAGCCTTTACTACCGCAAAAATAAAGTTATATTTTATTAACCCGTACGAAAAAAACCCTGAAAATTTGGGCGTAAACTCCCAATTTTGGGAGTAAAGACTTAATATTCAGAGTAAAGTACCAAATTTGAGAGTAAACTCTAGAATTTCGAGAGTTAACTCTCAAAGTTGAGTCTTTACTATCAACTTTTGAGAGTTCACTCTCAAATTTGAGACTGTACTCTCATCTTTTGAGGGTGACTCTCAAAATTTCAGAGCACACCCTCAAATTTGAGACTGTACTCTCATCTTTTGAGGGTGACTCTCAAAATTTCAGAGCCCACCCTCAAATTTTAGACTCTACCATCAACTTTTGAGGGTGACTCTCAATATTTGAGAGTAAATTCTGATCGTTAAGTCTTTTCTTTTATACTCTCATCTTATGAAGATGATTTTCAAAATTTCAAAGTAAGCTCTCACCATTGAGTCTTTACTCCAACTTCTTGAGAGTACTCTCTTAATATTTCCACTTAACTTCCAACATTTGAAGGATGGGTACTTAAACATTATATTAAAGTTACTCCAAAGTATTTGATGATTTACTATCAATTTTTATTTTTTTCTGAAAGAAAAGAATTCTGAAAGAATCAAGGTAATATTGTAATTTAACACCAAGTACTTTGTCAGAACTCTCGAATTCGCTACTAGTTTTTTATTTTGAATTACCTTAACCAAAAATCAATCTTTTTAATTTATTTTCTTTTTTGTCAAAAATTTAACTTGTAATCGAGCTTTTTAATTTAAATTAATACTATACTTTAACATGCTGTTTATTAGTTTAATTATTACGTATGTATGATATCAAAGCTACATTTAAGCTATCAATCCTTTGAATATTTTGTCTTTATTAAAAATTATTTTATCTCACAAGCTTTTGAAAATAAAAAATTTTCAAGATATTTCTATATATTTAAAATGTCAGTGCTATCTAATATGCTTACACATTAATCAAACTCATGAATCTTTTATAAAAAGTTTTATTTTTAATTCATGTACGGAAAATTTTTTTTTGATTTTCTACTGTTCTACACGAATTTTTTTTAAAGTTGGTGAGTTATGTTATTTTAATAAATTATTACATTCTGATTGAACGAATAATGGTTTTAAATATATCTCGTTTGCATTATTTTTTAAATGGTGCTATTGATAAATTTGTACTAAAACAATTTATTGATTGTATCAAAATAATAGATTATACGCAACTGATTCTGAAACTAATTAATTTATGAAGAGAATAAAAAAAAAATTGTTTTTTAAATTTTGTATTTTTAAAGAACCCGCCCGCCCGACGATCCACTGCTTTAACTGCTGGACGTACGCTGGCTGGCCCACTCGCTAGTATAGGTTAGGTTAGTCAGTGAGTCTAATATACCACGTGTTGGTGGACCGGTAGTATTCTAAGAGTTCATTTAAAAAGTTATTGTTTAATAAGTAGTTCCTTGATTATTATTCAGTGCATTATTTTAACTTTATTCAAACAAATTTAATTTTACACTGTATTTTAATGTATTGATTAAAATTTAAAAACAGAAAGAAGACCTAAAAATCAGTAGGGTTATGATTTTTTTCTGAATTAGATAAGTATATTTTTATCTACATTTACAAGTAGTCAATCTTTTATTAATATCAAAAAACTTCTTTAAGAATTGATTCTTTGGTAAATATTTATGTTTTATTAGGTGAAAACTTAAATTTAATGCAGTGGGTGAAGTTAATGATTGCATTAAATTCAGCTCAAAACAAGATGTCCCTAACTAAATTCAAGATAGAAGATATGGATAAAGTCTTTGAAAATGCAATGTTAATCAAGCAGAAATATCACAAAATTACCAAAAAATACCAGCAGATTGAGTACACATAATGATAGAGTTCTCTAATGCGCATCAAACAAACTAAAGTAATTGCAGAAATACTGCAGTGCTAGTGAACAGTGTTTTTTATATTAAAAATGAAAAAGAAAATTTATCAAATGATTATTTCTCTTTTTTCATTAATGTAAATAGTGATTGACCGAGTTACACCGGAAGCTAATTTTGTGCAAAAATTAGTTTCAGAAAATAAACAGCAAAATATTGGTCAAGGTTTAAGATATATGATAGCGCTGAAAAAATACAACTCTGCTGTATTTTATAAATTATATGAAAAGGTGTTTGTTTCTGTTATTTAAATAAAAAACTTTCATCAGCAAACAAGCCAAATAATAATTTCTTATTTACTATGGCCAGCGTTGGTATTTTCACTTTGTAAGTAGAAAGTTCTTTATTATGTTTACATAGAATGTATTGATAATTTAGTGATATTTGAACAAGATTGAATGACTTTGAAATAGAATTTTTTTAAAACTTTTGTATTTACACCAAACTAATAATATCATACTTAAAATTACTTATAAACATGAGTATCTTTTAATTAAGTGATTAAAATCATTCGGCTTAATACAGTTGAGATCAAAAACATTTTTTTTTTTTTTTTTTAATAAATCACAGTATTAAAATATTTTAAAAATATGATAATGAAAAACTTTTCAAAAATGTTTTTTTAACTAGTTAAAATATTACTTTTTAGTTATCAAATACATAAAAAAATTCTTTATTTTTTCTCAATGTACTACATTCTTTATTTTCTATCATGAAGATACAATTAAAAAGATTCACCATCAAAGTCTTTACTATTGTGCAATGAAAAATAGTTTTTCCTCCTTCTAACCTCAAAATCGGACCTTCACCCCTGGTTTTCGGTATCTCTCGAGGAAAAATATTTTTCAAAACATGGTCGAGAAGGGTTCTTTGGCCGCCTCGTTGCACCCCTCGCCTTCGGCTCGGGTCACAAACCTCTCGGAGGCCAAATAAACCCTTCCCCGATCTGTTATGAAAAATACTATTTTTTTCTACAACTAAAAAAAAATTTCTAACTTCATAAGATTGTCATTTTTTTTCAATTTTCATAAATTATTGAATAGAATATTTTAAGGTATTGAAAAAAAATCAGGTTTTAAGTTTATGTAGTAAAACTATACAGCTATTAATTGAAATAAACTCATGTATACATGTTCAAAATAAATAAAATAAAAATAATCAACTTATTGTTTAAATTTATTTCAGGTTTGCTTTCAAATTTAAAAGCAATCAAATTAGAATTTAACTCTCAGTTTGAGGATAAAATTCTAACGAAAATTCGCTCTCAAATTTAACCCCCAAATAAAAACTTTCAATTGAGAGTTACTCTTACTCTCAGTTGAGAGGGTGCGAGAGTTTACTCTCAGTTGAGTCTACTTTCGGACATCCCTCAACCTACTTGAGGGTAAACTGGGAGTAAATTTTGAGAGTGTAAAATTTACCCTCAATTTGAGAGTAACTCTCAAGTAGGTTGAGGGATGTCCGAAAGTAGACTCAATTGAGAGTGACTAGTTGGGAGTGATTTTGAGGGTTTTTTTGGGGATAATTTTGGGGGTTTTTTTCGTACGGGAAGTTTTTGACAAGCAATGTAGTATGTTCATTGAATGTTCTAAAGATTTTCAAAAGCAAACCTATTTCAAAAGATGACACTAGTTCATATTTTATTTTAGTTGACATTTTTTATCCCTGTACTTGGATACACACTCAACTCGAGTTGACTGATCATTAAGTAGTTATTTAAATTCGGAAAATGTCAAGTTTTAACATGAAAACCCATACTTAATACAAATTAATATTTGTTTGAATACTAATAACAACCAGAAGAAGTCGTTTAACACCGATATCTTGACAATAAATTTTGTAAATTGTTATCTTATGCAAAATAGTGAACTAAATCCGTGAATATCTTAGGTAGTTTTGTCGAGTGTTTTGCAATCTCGCATTTTTTTCGTTTTTTTATAAATATATAGTTTAATTAATTTTTTAATAAGTTTGATGCAGCTCGGTCAAGATTTTCAGTAGCACTTCAGTGTTCAGGAATACTCAATTGAACATATGTAATAATAAAATACAAGATTTCCGAACTTAAGGAGGCTTTGAACATGTTTAACTAAAAGAGACCAAATGTACCAAGATACTTTCTGTTTGCATATATGTAAACCAAACAAGAGTTCGTACAATTTGTTTATTAAATTATTAACTAAGCCAGGTGAGATCTCAAAGGTTCAAAGATTCTACGAAATATTGCTGGAAACCGAGTTTATTGTAGTTTTCTGTTATTATCAGTCAACTACGAGTTGGATATACATATGTAACTGTGGGCGCTTAATGAAGTTTAACTGAAACAAAAATTATTTAGGTACATTTTTGCATGATTTGAGTCAACTTAGTTTTCAAAATATTTGCTCTCATAGCGTGCAAAGCCACCTTTTGAAAATATCATTGATAAATTCCATAGTAAACAAATATTACCATTGGAGTAACCGTGAAAATTTTTCGGAGTAAAACTCACCGTTTGACACTGATGATGGATTTGGTGGTACATCATCTTTAAGTTTTAGATCTGTTGAAAAATTTATTTTATTTTATCGAATTTTTCATTTTTTATGGCTTTTTTTGTTTATCGATTTATTTTAATCTTTTGCTATCAAATTATCAACATCAATAAACTGTGTTCCATATCGTTTCAATGACAAAAAACTCAATGTTGAGACCAAAATAATTAAAAATTTATATCAGAATGCTATACATGAATTTAATTTAAAAAAAGTTAATTATAATAATATTTTTTTTGTGTAATTTAATCTGATATTTAAAAAAAAAACCTTTCGATATGCCGTAATTTTTTGCACTGCTGACACGCCAATATGGTATTAAATAAGAAAAAAAAAATCATGTAATTGAAATTTACCCTCAGCAAATGTTGTGGAAAAAATCAATATAAAAATAAATTTAACTGACATTTCATGAAATATTTTTAATACAAAAATGACGTTAAAGATCTCGCAGTTTAAAAGTAACTAATGCACGCTATAATCAAAATTAAATTAAAAACTCGTGTTTACACATTTACGACCAATAAATTTCAACATTAAAATTTAAACACGCTCAATCATATTTTCTTTCTTTTTTATAGTAAGTACTGTTATTATCAAAGTAAAAACTACATTAGTTTTACGTGTCAGTCTTCCCAAGATTTAGATTTTTAACATATCTGTTAGTATTTTATCCGGTAAGGAGCTTTTCCGACGGTCCAATTTGCAGAATAGCTATTGTTTATTTAATATTTTCCATAATAAAAAAAAGTTCAAAAATCAATTCCCTGAAATTACGGTGACTAGCTATCAATTGCCCAGATATGAAGACGGGTTTCCGTGAATTTGAAACTCTTAGTATTTATTCAAAGAGTAAAGGCATGAGACTATGGCGCGATTCGAATTTTCATGCCAACGTCATCTCGGTTCATTAAGGTGTGCGATTACACTGTTCCGGATTGATCCCCATTAGGGTGTCTCTTATTTCCCAAACTTCTCCGATGCTTGCTCCCCCCCCCTCCACTTTTTTGTTTATGATAAAAAAGAAGCTTTGGCACCCAAAAAAAAAATTTTCTCTTTTTTAATACTACCGCAAGAGCCTTGAAGTCTTATGAAAATGACGAATTAAAATTAATATAATTACAAGGTAAAGTTGAGTGGGATATGGAGGGTTCGATCGGAACCCTTACATAATATATGTCATTCAAAAGATCTTTTAAAAAGGAAGCTCTCTGCCAAATTTTAGATCTCTATCATCGAATTTGAGGTCATGGCATCAAAAAAACCACTTTTTTATCCTTTTTGGTTGCTGCCCGTTTTTCCAAATGCATGTTCCCGAATGACCATTTTCCCGAATGTTTTCCCGATGACCAATTTCCCGAAATAATTTTTCCGAATGCCCATTTTCCCGAACGACTAAATTCCCGATGACCCATTTCCCGAATAGAATATAATTTTTCATATCACTGCGTTCACGCATGTAACATATATACATTCGTTGTTCTAGATTTGTTGTTTTTTTGATAATCTCTTTACTTTTGATAACAATTTTTATTTTTACACTTTATTTTATTTTTGATAGCAATTTTTATTTTTACGACTATTTCAAAAACGGATAGGCCGAAAATTCTTGGAGACACCAAACTACTGTTACAAGGGTACATTTACAATCGGAATAAAAAACCAACTCCCGACAATCCTAACACACACTGGGCTTGTCAGCGGCTGAGGAGTAAAGAATGCTCAGCAAGAGCAGTAACTACCGAGTCGCCTACAGGAGAAATCATAGTTTTAAAAGGTATTTTATTCCGTATATTTCGTGGCCACAGTTAATTCCTGACTTCGTTCAGGCCCTGACGTATCGACACACCGACACGCACCAAATCGAGATTTGGCGGATGCACAGGAGGTACGTCATAACTTAAAACGACGAGCCCAAGAACACCCGGATCGCCCTCCCTCAGCAATAGTCCGGACTGAGCTAGATCAATTACCACCAGGAGTAGTCGCCATGCTTCTGGACAAACCAAACTTGACGAAATCAATGAGAAGAGCTCGTCAAGGACTTCTGACAAACCCTACCTCTATTACTGAACTTGAAGAAATTCCCGCGCAGTTTCAAGTGACAACATCAGGTGACCGTTTCCTAATCTATGACTCCCGGGAGAATAGTTCCTTCTATACTGGTGATGGCAGAATTCTCGTGTTCGCGACTCGACGAAACCTAGAAATTCTAGCTTCCAGTGGTGTTTGGTACCTGGATGGTACGTTTAAGGTCTCTCCAACGATTTTTACCCAAGTTTTCACTGTTCTTGGTAGCAAAGAGGGTAACAGTAGAAGCAGGGGAGCGGAGAAAGAAACGGTGTCATTGCCATTTGTATACGCCTTACTAAGTTCTAAAGCAGGGGTGCAGTATGCTGCCGTTCTTCGTTCTATAGTTGCTGCTGCCACTAAGTATAATATTCGAAATTTTAAACCACGCAGAATCATGACAGACTTTGAAAAAGCAATCATAAATGCTTGCCTTGAGGTTTTCCCAGGTGTTGAGCTGAGTGGTTGTTTTCCACCTGGGACAGTCCGTTTATAGGAAAGTACAAAATTTAGGACTGCAAGAACTGTACAATTCTGTAAACCGTGAAGTTAAAATTTATACACATTTACTTACTGGACTAGCGTTTCTTCCTGTCGAAGATGTTATTCCGACATTTACCATGCTGAAAAATGAAGCACCTGAAGAAGTCGAGGCGTTACTGGAGTACTTTGACAGATACTCCGTTTCAGGTATTCCCGCTACAGGACGTGGAAGAGGGCGCAAAAGGGCTGTTCCGCCACGTTACTCGCCTTCTTTTTAGAACGTCTACAACGCTATTCTTCACAATCAACATCGGACAAACAACATCAGCGAAGGATGGCACAATCGCTTTCATTTACTTATGGGGAAGAACCATCCCAACCAGTACTCCGCTTTAAAAGAGTTCCAAAAAGAACAAGGGAGTACAGAGATCAGCTTGATTGAGATTGGTTTGGGCTGGGTGTTGAAAGCTGCTCTGAACAGAACCTGGGTGGATAACCAAAATCGGTTGCGGAACATTGTGGAGCGCTACAGCACCTACGGCAGCAAGCTGGAGTACTTGCGAGCAATTGCTCATACAATAATTTTGTAATCATGTTCTCGATTGAATAAAAATTTCTTATTTTCATATCTAACAACAATTACTTACCATCTACACTTAATTTTTTTCTTTCGAGAAAATGGGCCTTCAGTAAAAAAACAATCGGGAAAATTGCGTTCGGGAAAACGGTTGTTCGGGAAAATGACCGTGAATCATCCTTTTTTTACTATATTTTCAAGTACTTTTCGACCGGTTTTTCACTGTAACTTTTTTATTATGCATTTTCAACAAAATCGGCCAAGAAATTATAACTTTGTCTTGAATCAAAGAATCGAAATATCCTAGGTGTTATTTTTTTCCCCTGTTTTTAAGTACTTTTAGAGCGTTTCAAATCCATTATGACGAAAAAAAACGTTATTTTTTTTTAACTATTGCGAGACATTTGAGTTTCAATATTCAAAATTCAATCGGGATCTTGTAAAAAAATATATAAGACTCGATACATCATCAAAAAACAAAGATCTCGATGAAATTTCAGGTCCCCATCATCAGATCTTAGATCGTGGCATAAAAAAAAAACATCTTTTCACTCTTTCTTTTCACTATATTGCGAGATATCTGAGACGTAATATTCAAGATTCAATCGAAATCTCACATGCAAGTTTATTTTTCAAAAAATTACTGATAAATAAATCTCTCGGCCGAGTTTCAGACCTCTATTATCGAATTTTTAGCCATTATCAACCGAAAAATTATAGAAAAAAAAATAAAGATAATACTAAAAAGACGATTGCAAAAAAATTAAGGGTTTGCGAAAAAGACTTACAAGGAGAGAACCAGAAATTTGGGTCATGGATTTGGTTAAAACTTAAAAAGAAACCTCCAGGTGTCAGTTTCTCTGAATGGGCCTTTTAAGGACGTTCGATCGTGTGACGAAGGTAATAAGAATTCTTTGAAAATTATTGCAATCTTTAAGTTTAGGTGTGAGAAATAACTTGTCCAAATTTCAGAAGGATTCTAAACACGGTTTCTGAGATATTTTAATTCAAAGTTGGGCTAAAATCGCACCAAATCAGGTGGTTTAACATAGGCTCTTATGGGAGAGGCATGCTGTTTTCATTTCGCTGTAGTTTTCGAACCAGGATGTGAATCATCTTGAAATTTGGATATGTTACTTTTTCAAGCCTTAAGAAACAAATTGCCATGTTTTTGGAAAATTACTTATGGGTTTTTAAAACAATTTCAGCGTTGCTTTGCAATTAAAAAATCAGAAAAAAGTTTGCGGATCTTTCTTAATTTTTTAAAAAGTTTTCTGGACTTTTGATTTACACTGCAAGAAACAAGAAGTTTTTAGTAATACTCTGTACAAATTTCAGAAAGATTCGTTCAATCAATTTGAATAAATCCCAGACATTTCGCCATAATGAGTGAAGTTGGTTTTAGACGTTTCATACGCTTGTCGGATAAACAACTTATAAAAAATTTGGAATGAAATTAATAATAATGAATATTCTTGTATAAGCTGTAAGGCACAACCATTTTACTCTGAAACGACTTCCAGAATGCTTGAACGTAACATCCTGGGTCAGGATGGCCACTAGGTCTCAAGGTCCAAAGATTACGTCTTGGAGAAGACTTCCCCAGGAAGTTTCAACCAAGGTGAAGTCAGAGTAGACGCCTGCTGCATGGGGCGGTGATTACTCTTTGGGGGTGACTTCACCAGGAAGTTTCGACCAGGGTAAAGTCCAAAATTAATTCCTGGTGCAGGAGATGGTGATCTCTCTTTGGGGATGACCTCTCCAGGAAGTTTCAACCAAGGTTATGTCAGAGTAGACGCCTGCAGTATGGGGCGGTGATTACTCTTTGGGGATGACTTCACCAGGAGGTTTTGATCCGAGTCAAGTCTAAATAAACACCTAGTGCATGGGTTGGTGATTACTCTTTGGGGATGACCTCCCCAAAGAGTAATCACCACCCCATGCACCAGGTGTCTATTTAGACTTGACCCTGGTCGAAACTTTCTGGTGAAGTCATCCCCAAAGAGTAATCACCACTCCATGCACCAGGTGTTTATTTAGACTTGACCCGGGTCGAAATTTCTTGTGGAAGTTATCCTCAAAGAGAGATCACCATCTCCTACACCAGGTGTTAATTTGGACTTGACCTGGGTTAAAACCTCCTGGTGAAGTCATCCCCAAAAAGTAATCACCGCCCCATGCAGCAGGCGTCTACTCTGACATCACCTTGGTTGAAACTTCCTGGAGAGGTCATCCCCAAAGAGAGATCACCATCTCCTGCACCAGGTGTTAATTTTGGAATTTACCTTGGTCAAAACTTCCTGGTGAAGTCACCCCTAAAGAGTAATCACCGCCCCATGCAGCAGGCGTCTACTCTGACTTCACCTTGGTTGAAACTTCCTGGGGAAGTCTTCACCAAGACGTAATCTTTGGACCTTGAGACCTAGTGGCCATCCTGACCCAGGATGTTACGTTCAAGCACCCGGGAAGTCGTTTCCAGAGTAAATGGTTGTACCCTATAGCTTGTACAAGAATATTCATTATTATTAATTTCATTCCAAATTTTTTTAATGTTGTTTATCCGACAAGCGTTTAAAACGTCTAAAACCAACTTCACTCATTATGGCGAAATGTCTGGGACTCCCGAATGACATACGCCACTTGCCTACTGCGGACAGAGCCCGAAATTATGATCACTAGAGGGAAAAACACTCATATACTTAGATATATTAAATTTTTTCTTGAAAAATTTTTAAATGCTTCTTTTTAATAAAGCTTTCCTGTTGAAAATAAACACGTGTTTATTTTAAACAATTGTTGCATTTTTTTGCTAGCTATAACCAAGATTCGAATGTAATCGCGGATTTAAAATGATTGTGATTGGTTCATAATTCACATTAATTATTAAATACAAAATTTTATGATAATTGATTATTCCATATCTTTAAAATAGCTGGGGATATATAAAAAAATAAAAAAATCTTAATTGAAAATTTAATTGATCATACAGAAAAATTATTTAACCTGCAATAACCATGTTTTTATAATAATGAGCTTCGTTTTGATAAAAATAATAAGCGCATGATCGAATAAAATGGCTTGGCGGTTTTATAATGAAGTAAACGTTTGGCCGTAAGCACCCTTGTTGAACGTTTTTTCGACCAGCATCTACGTATGGGGAGTCCTGGCAAGACCCTATCAACACTAAGACCAAGTGCACTCCCTTGATGAATGAGGGTAATAGCGGTGTTGTTACTCTTGATGACCAACTTGTTTAGGGTGTATACACTCTTACCACGTTTTACTGCACTGTGCACCGGACGGAAAAGCCGGCAGGCCCCACGTTAAACGGCACGAATATTTGCCAGCTGCATTTTGAAAGTATTTAGGAGAAGTTAAGTGATTATTAATCGTATTTATTTGATTATTATCATCCTTCTCCACACATAAATATATTGTTTTAACGAAACCGCTCCCTTTGGACGATCTCGTTCACCTACCTGTGAGGAAGCAAATGTTTGTTTTTTTTTTAAGTTTTTTTCCCGAAATTTCTGCAAAATTAGCAATCGCTGAATTTGAAAGTAATGATTAACTTAATTGGACACCCAAATTAATTGTTTTCTATGAAACTTTTATAGAACATCTTGTTGAATTTATTATTTACTACAATAGTATTAATTATATGTACACTCGAAAAAAAAAAAAAAAAAAAAAAAAAAAAAAAAAAAAATACGATTTATGACATCGTTATGCGAGAATCACTCTTCTGAATCAGCCAATGGCGTTACTCGTTAGTCGTTACGTTAGATTCAACCAATGCTATATCGGCTTCACTGATAAGGCTATTATTATTTCTTAAGAAAAGAGAATGATTTGTTATATCAACGTAATTTTAAAATGTGTTGTAAATAAAAATGCCAATGATCCGAATAATTATTGGCGTTTGTATTAATGGTATGACTCTTGATTTAAAGTAAGGAACTACTGAATAAATTATTTATTGTTATTATTCAACGAAAAAATTGTACCCCTACGCCAAGTTGACAGGGTTGAATACGATATTCCTTCGTGGGGACGGTGAGCTGTGTTCAGGGCGTACAATCGTACCAAGAAACAAACGGTCTATATACATTGAGCGGTTTATAGGCTATGAATTTCGACGTTGCAGATTTGTAAAGTTATTAAAAAAAAAAAAAATTATTTATTCATTTTTATAAACTAAATAACTCTTTATGATTGGAAAAAAATTAAAAAATAACCTCCGAGAAATAATAATTGATGATTAAGGGAATTATCCACCAAACATTTAAAATAAAATACCCTGAGCATCGAACTAAAAAAAAAAAAAAAAAAAAATTAGTAATCGTTTATCCCCACGCCTTTAAACCCGAATACCCTGGGCGTCGAGTTGAATAAAAAAACGAAGTGTTCATCTCAGAGGCTTTATACTAAAATACCCAGGGCATGAAAAAAATTAAAAAAGTAATTCTTTATTTTTAAACAAAAAAATTATGTGCGTAAGTTAATTAAAAAAAGTAATTGTTTATCCCCCAAGCTTTAAAACTTTAATACCCTAGGCGTCGATTTGAAAAAAGAAATAATTGTTTAACCCCGAAGCCTTTGAACCTGAATACCCTAGGAGTAGACTTGAATAAAAAAGCGAATTGTTCATCTCAGAAGTTTTATACTAAAAAACCTGGGCATGAGTTGAATAAAAGAATTTATAGTTTACACCCCAAGTATTTAAACCTAAATGCCCTGGGCGTAGAGTTGAATAAAAAAACGAAGTGTTCATCTCAGAGGCTTTATACTAAAATACCCAGGGCATGAGAAAAATTAAAAAAGTAATTGTTGTTTTTTTAAAGCTTTATACTAAAAAAACCTGTGCGTAAGTTGATTAAAAAAATTAATTGTTTATCCCCCAAGCTTTAAAACTTAAATACCCTGGGCGTCGATTTGAAAAAAGAAAGTAATTGTTTAACCCCGAAGCCTTTGAACCCGAATACCCTTGGCGTATAGTAGTGTATATTTTAACGGGTACCTCTAACCAAAAGGATAGTTTTTACTGAAATATGGGTACTTCTAAAAGTCGAATTGGGTAGTTGATATATAAATATTTAAGTACGACAGCGGGATGGATATATACATATTTTTTAATGTTATGCTCTATACCTCCAAAACCCTGAGCGCAAGAGTTCAACAAAAAGACTGATTAGCTAACCCCCAAGCTCTAAACCCCCAAAACCCTGAGCGCCCGAATTCAACAAAAAAACTGATTAGCTATCCCCCAAAATGTAAACCCCCAAATACCCTGGGCGTTGAGTTAAATAATTAAACTGATCAGCTATCCCTCAAGCTCTAGACCCCAAAACTCTTGACACCCGAGTTCAACAAAAAAACTGATCAGCTATCCCCCAAGCTCCAAACCCCCAAAACCCTGGGAACCCGAGTTCAACAAAAAAACTTATCGGCTATCCCCCAAGCTATAAACCCCCAAATACCCTAGGCGTCGAGTTAAATAAATAAATTGATCAGCTATCTCTCAAGCTCTAGACCCCAAAACTCTTGGCGCCCGAGTTCAACAAAAAAACTTATTGGCTATCCCCCAAGCTCCAAACCCCCAAAACCCTGGGCACCCGAGTTCAACAAAAAAACTTATCCGCTATCCCCCAAGTTTTAAACCCCCAAATACCCTGGGCGTCGAGTTAAATAAATAAACTGATCAGCTATCTCTCAAGCTCTAGACCGCAAAACTCTTGGCGCCCGAGTTCAACAAAAAAAACTTATTGGCTATCCCCCAAGCTCCAAACCCCCATAAACCTTAGGAGCCCGAATTCAACAAAAAAACTGATTAGCTATCCCCCAAGCTGTAAACCCCCAAATACCCTGGGCGTTGAGTTAAATAATTAAACTGATCAGCTATCCCTCAAGCTCTACACCCCAAAACTCTTGGCACCCGAGTTCAACAAAAAAACTGATCAGCTATCCCCCAAGCTCCAAACCCCCAAAACCCTGGGAACCCGAGTTCAACAAAAAAACTTATCGGCTATCCCCCAAGCTATAAACCCCCAAATACCCTAGGCGTCGAGTTAAATAAATAAACTGATCAGCTATCTCTCAAGCTCTAGACCCCAAAACTCTTGGCGCCCGAGTTCAACAAAAAAACTTATTGACTATCCCCCAAGCTCCAAACCCCCAAAACCCTGGGCACCCGAGTTCAACAAAAAAACTTATCCGCTATCCCCCAAGTTTTAAGCCCCCAAATACCCTGGGCGTCGAGTTAAATAAATAAACTGATCAGCTATCTCTCAAGCTCTAGACCGCAAAACTCTTGGCGCCCGAGTTCAACAAAAAAAACTTATTGGCTATCCCCCAAGCTCCAAACCCCCATAAACCTTAGGAGCCCGAGTTCAATAAATAAACTGATCAGCTATCCCTCAAGCTCTAAGCCACCAAAACCCTGGGCTTCGAGTTAAATAATTAAACTGATCAGCTATCCCTCAAGCTCTACACCCCAAAACTCTTGGCACCCGAGTTCAACAAAAAAACTGATCAGCTATCCCCCAAGCTCCAAACCCCCAAAACCCTGGGAACCCGAGTTCAACAAAAAAACTTATCGGCTATCCCCCAAGCTATAAACCCCCAAATACCCTAGGCGTCGAGTTAAATAAATAAACTGATCAGCTATCTCTCAAGCTCTAGACCCCAAAACTCTTGGCGCCCGAGTTCAACAAAAAAACTTATTGACTATCCCCCAAGCTCCAAACCCCCAAAACCCTGGGCACCCGAGTTCAACAAAAAAACTTATCCGCTATCCCCCAAGTTTTAAACCCCCAAATACCCTGGGCGTCGAGTTAAATAAATAAACTGATCAGCTATCTCTCAAGCTCTAGACCGCAAAACTCTTGGCGCCCGAGTTCAACAAAAAAAACTTATTGGCTATCCCCCAAGCTCCAAACCCCCATAAACCTTAGGAGCCCGTGTTCAATAAATAAACTGATCAGCTATCCCTCAAGCTCTAAGCCACCAAAACCCTGGGCTTCGAGTTCAATAAATAAACTGATCAGCTATCCCTCAAGCTCTATTGCACCAGTGCAGCATGATTAGGTACCATGCTTAGGTTAACTAAAATGTACTCATATTTTTGGAATGATTCAACTCGGGCTCACAAGGTTTTTGGGGGTTTAGAGCTTGGGGGACAGCTGATCAGTTTTTTTGTTGAGCTCGGGCGCCCAGTGTACTTAGGAGTTTACAGCTTGGGGGATAGCTGATCAGTTTTTTTTTTGAACCTGGGCGCCCAGGGTATTTGGGGGTTTGGAGCTTGACGGATAGCTGATCAGTTTTTTTGTTGAACCTGGGTGCCCAGGGTATTTGGGGGCTTGGAGCTTGGGGGATAGCTGATCAGTTTTTTTGTTGAACTCGGGCGCCCAGGGTATTTGGGGGTTTGGAGCTTGGGGGATAGCTGATCAGTTTATTTATTGAACCTGGGCGCCCAGGGTATTTGGGGGTTTGGAGCTTGGGGGATAGCTGGTCAGTTTTTTTGTTGAACTCGGGCATGATGAGATTTCAAAATTTCGATATTTTTCTTGATTTTTCAGCTGTACATACCAGCTTGAAAAAAAAATAATTTTTTGACTTCATAAAATGCTATTATTTCATGAATATACTCCGCAATTTTCAACCTCATACGATTTTTTAATCCTTTGATTGAATTTCACCGTGGGTTTCCCTTAAATTTACGGAGATCTTGAAAAACAAATACAATTATATATCGACGAATGGTGAAATTAGTTATGAAAATAAAAAATATGATATCTTTCCGACATAATTAAGCTTTTATAATCAAGCCCTGAAGGGGTAGAACTTAAATATAAGTTCCAATTTTTATAATTAAATTAAAGGCTTAGTGTGGTGTCTAAGGTCTCCAACTATTATATTACCGTCATCGGTTCAAATCCCGACACCATCGTTTTTTTTTTTTATCTTTCAATACATTTTTGTGGAACTCCGTCCATTTTAATTTCTTTTTGGACATTTTTTTACTTATTAATAGTATATTATGCACCATATATTATATACCATATTTTATAGCATTGGTGCGTAGGGTGAGTTTATAAATTTCAAGGCGTGCATGAGTATATTTACTATTAAAAAATTTTTTTAAGAAGTAAAAAATGTCCATAAAGACATTAAAATGGTTCAGAGTTCAACAAAATTGTATTGAAAGAACGAAAAAAAAAAAAGTTATTGTCAGGATTTGAACCTACGACGGCATAATAGAAATCGGAGACCTTAGCCACCACACCAAGCATTTGTTTTAATTTTAAAATTGGAACTTATATTTAAGGTGTACCTCTTCGGGGCTTGATTCTAAAAGCTTAATTATGTCGAAAAGATATCATATTTTTTATTTTCATAACTAATTTCACCATTTGTCGATATATAATTGTATTTGTTTTTCAAGATCTCCGTAAGATTAAGGGAAACCCACTGTGAAACTAAATCGAAGGATTAAATAACCGTATGAGGTTGAAAATTTTGGAGTATATTCATGAAATAATAGCATTTTATGAAGTCAAAAAATTATTTTTTTTTCAAGCTGGTATGTACAGCTGAAAAATCAAGAAAAATATCGAAATTTTGAAATCTCATAACTCCCACAAATATCAATATTGGAGATCAATAGTTGATTATTTTAATCAACTCGACGCCCACGGTTTTTAATAGATATCTTTGCGGAAAAACAATCTTTCTTTTTTTTTTTACGACGCCCAAGGTGTTTTGTTTTGAAGGCGTGAAGGATAAACAATTAATTTTTAATTCAAACCGTCGCCGAGGATTTTTTAGTCGAATGTTTTGGGGATAAATAATCTTTTTTTTTTTTTCATCTTAACTCCCACGGTTATAGCTTTATGGGCTTGGGGGATAATCAATTAATTCATTTATTCAACTTATGCACAGAATTTTCTAGTTTAAAGTTTTTAAAATAAACTATTAGTTTTTAAATTTTTCTCATGCCCTGAGTATTTTAGTATAAAACCTTTGAGATAAAAAATTTGTTTTTTCATTCAACTCTACGCCCAGGATAGGTTTAAAGCCTTGGGGTATAAACAATTACTTACTTTTTTCAAATCTACGCCCAGGGTATTCAAGTTTAAAAGCTTGGGGGATAAACAATTACTTTTTTTAATCAACTTACGCACAGAATTTTCTAGTTTAAAGCTTTCAAAATTAACTATTACTTTTTTAATTTTTCTCATGCCTTGGGTATTTCAGTATGAAGACTCTGAGATGAACAATTCGTTTTTTTTATTCAACTCTACGCCCAGGGCATTTACGTTTAAATACTTGGGGTGTAAACAATAACTTCTTTTATTTAACCCATGCCCTGGGTTTTTTAGTATAAAGCCTCTGAGATGAACAATTTGCTTTTTCATTCATTTATACGCCAGTGTATATTTTAAGAAAATTTTAGAACTACCCAAGCATGGTTGGAGGAAAGTGAAAATCGAAAAAAGTGCATTTAAACAAATATTTCTGTGCATCTTTTATATTAATTTAAGAATAAATAATTATAATATTATAAATAATAATAATAATAATATTAATAATGATCATAATAATAATAGTTCAACAATAAATAAATACATAACAAGAAAAACAGCATGTACAAACAGATTCCCGACGTGACAAATGAAAAATATAAAAATCTTCATTAATTATTATTTAAACTTGCTCTATACCCCTAAATCCTGGGCGCCCGAGTTCAACAAAAAAACTGATCAGCTGTCCCCCAAGCTCTAAACCCCCAAAAACCTTGTGAGCCCGAGTTGAATCATTCCAAAAATATGAGTACATTTTAGTTAACCTAAGCATGGTACCTAATCATGCTGCACTGGTGCAATAGAGCTTGAGGGATAGCTGATCAGTTTATTTATTGAACTCGAAGCCCAGGGTTTTGGTGGCTTAGAGCTTGAGGGATAGCTGATCAGTTTATTTATTGAACACGGGCTCCTAAGGTTTATGGGGGTTTGGAGCTTGGGGGATAGCCAATAAGTTTTTTTGTTGAACTCGGGCGCCAAGAGTTTTGGGATCTAGAGCTTGAGAGATAGCTGATCAGTTTATTTATTTAACTCGACGCCTAGGGTATTTGGGGGTTTATAGCTTGGGGGATAGCCGATAAGTTTTTTTGTTGAACTCGGGTTCCCAGGGTTTTGGGGGTTTGGAGCTTGGGGGATAGCTGATCAGTTTTTTTGTTGAACTCGGGTGCCAAGAGTTTTGGGGTCTAGAGCTTGAGGGATAGCTGATCAGTTTAATTATTTAACTCAACGCCCAGGGTATTTGGGGGTTTACAGCTTGGGGGATAGCTAATCAGTTTTTTTGTTGAATTCGGGCGCTCAGGGTTTTGGGGGTTTAGAGCTTGGGGGTTAGCTAATCAGTCTTTTTGTTGAACTCTTGCGCTCAGGGTTTTGGAGGTATAGAGCATAACATTAAAAAATATGTATGTATCCATCCCGCTGTCGTAATTAAATATTTATATATCAACTACCCAATTCGACTTTTAGAAGTACCCATATTTCATTAAAAACTATCCTTTTGGTTAGAGGTACCCGTTAAAATATACACTACTATACGCCAAGGGTATTCGGGTTCAAAGGCTTCGGGGTTAAACAATTACTTTCTTTTTTCAAATCGACGCCCAGGGTATTTAAGTTTTAAAGCTTGGGGGATAAACAATTACTTTTTTTAATCAACTTACGCACAGGTTTTTTTAGTATAAAGCTTTAAAAAAACAACAATTACTTTTTTAATTTTTCTCATGCCCTGGGTATTTTAGTATAAAGCCTCTGAGATGAACACTTCGTTTTTTTATTCAACTCTACGCCCAGGGCATTTAGGTTTAAATACTTGGGGTGTAAACTATAAATTCTTTTATTCAACTCATGCCCAGGTTTTTTAGTATAAAACTTCTGAGATGAACAATTCGCTTTTTTATTCAAGTCTACTCCTAGGGTATTCAGGTTCAAAGGCTTCGGGGTTAAACAATTATTTCTTTTTTCAAATCGACGCCTAGGGTATTAAAGTTTTAAAGCTTGGGGGATAAACAATTACTTTTTTTAATCAACTTACGCACAGGTTTTTTTAGTATAAAGCTTTAAAAAAACAACAATTACTTTTTTAATTTTTCTCATGCCCTGGGTATTTTAGTATAAAGCCTCTGAGATGAACACTTCGTTTTTTTATTTAACTCTACGCCCAGGGCATTTAGGTTTAAATACTTGGGGTGTAAACAATAAATTCTTTTATTCAACTCATGCCCAGGTTTTTTAGTATAAAACTTCTGAGATGAACAATTCGCTTTTTTATTCAAGTCTACTCCTAGGGTATTCAGGTTCAAAGGCTTCGGGGTTAAACAATTATTTCTTTTTTCAAATCGACGCCTAGGGTATTAAAGTTTTAAAGCTTGGGGGATAAACAATTACTTTTTTTAATCAACTTACGCACAGGTTTTTTTAGTATAAAGCTTTAAAAAAACAACAATTACTTTTTTAATTTTTCTCATGCCCTGGGTATTTTAGTATAAAGCCTCTGAGATGAACACTTCGTTTTTTTATTTAACTCTACGCCCAGGGCATTTAGGTTTAAATACTTGGGGTGTAAACAATAAATTCTTTTATTCAACTCATGCCCAGGTTTTTTAGTATAAAACTTCTGAGATGAACAATTCGCTTTTTTATTCAAGTCTACTCCTAGGGTATTCAGGTTCAAAGGCTTCGGGGTTAAACAATTATTTCTTTTTTCAAATCGACGCCTAGGGTATTAAAGTTTTAAAGCTTGGGGGATAAACAATTACTTTTTTTAATTAACTTACGCACATAATTTTTTTGTTTAAAAATAAAGAATTACTTTTTTAATTTTTTTCATGCCCTGGGTATTTTAGTATAAAGCCTCTGAGATGAACACTTCGTTTTTTTATTCAACTCGACGCCCAGGGTATTCGGGTTTAAAGGCGTGAGGATAAACGATTACTAATTTTTTTTTTTTTTTTTTTTTAGTTCGATGCTCAGGGTATTTTATTTTAAATGTTTGGTGGATAATTCCCTTAATCATCAATTATTATTTCTCGGAGGTTGTTTTTTAATTTTTTTTCCAATCTTAAAGAGTTATTTAGTTTATAAAAATGAATAAATAATTTTTTTTTTTTTAATAACTTTACGAATCTGCAATGTCGATAACGTTCGAACTCATAGCCTATAAACCGCTCAATATATATAGACCGTTTGTTTCTTGGTACGATTGTACGCCCTGAACACAGCTCACCGTCCCCACGAAGGTATATCGTATTCAACCCTGCAAGTTGAATAATTTTTTGCTCGGTGGCGCATGCGCGTTAGTCGGGGATCCCCCGCGTAGAACAAAGTTCTGTGGCTCACGACATGCTTCATTGTTGTTTAGTAATGTAATCTTGCAGCTTTCTTTAGTGTCCAGTTTATTTGAGATATGTGATTTTATTGAGAAAATACTAATGGTTCGTGGCCGAAGAAGCTGTGCTAATGCAGCTGCCAAGTTTTCCAACGAGTACTTCGACGAGAACCCCGATAAGTTTTCCAAAGTTGGTCAACTTCGTTCTGGATAAAGAAAAGCAGGACCCGAATAGGGTTGGCAATTTCTTGAAATTTATAATATTTTTTTGCTTATTTAGTTAAAATATCTAAAAATAATCAACACGTATTTTTTCTTTAAAAAAAAAAAAAAAAAAAAAAACTAATATTAAAGGAACTACAAGTGTTTAATAGTATATTATGCAACAGGTGCAGTGTCGTCACCAGGGCGGTTTTAAAAGCACCGAGTGCGAAGCGAAGCGTAGCACGAGTGATTTTAATAAGCCCTGGTGACGTGCTGCACCCGTTGCATACTATATTTTATTACACGAATTGCGTGGAGGCTCGATTTTGCGTACGCCGCCTAAAGTTAGGTTAGGGCTAGCGTGCGTAAAATCGAGCCTCCACGCATTAGTGTAATAAATTTTTTTAAAATTTCGATATATGTATATAGATACTAGGGGGGAGATATATATAAATACTAATATAGTAAGATACTTTTAATGGGATTTCGGGTCATTGACGCCATAAACCCGTAGTTTCAAAAACTTTTCTTAATTTTTTTCTTGCTCAATTTTGATTTAAAAATTCTAAAAAAAAATGTTAAAATTCATTAAAAATCGAGTACTTTTAAAAAAATATATTTTTAAAGTACCGGTTGCCAACCCTATTGGCGTCAAATGGATGGAATATTCAAGTTTCCGCTGAACAAAAGAGACCTGACCAGAGATCAACTTGGCGCATTTGTGCCCGTAAACGGCGAGGGTCGAATGAGAAAATTAATCCAAAAGCTCTTCGGTGTTAGGGATCCGGACGATAAAGAAACCAAGGCGTTCGGAAAATGGCTCGCGAGTCAGGGTGGCTTCGCAGGACTTATCGAGGAAGCTTCCGACCGGCCTATTTGGATTAAAAACGAGGGCTTGGCGTACATTGCTTTTCTAAGACAGTTTGTCCTTTTTAATTTATTAATTTTTAATGATGACTGAACTTATTTTTTCAAAATTTTAAGCAATATTGTTTTGGTCGAACAGATAATTTACTTACATCTTTTGCATTGATGGCAGGTACATTTTTTGTAGACTCAAAAATTAATTCACAATTTCCAGTTGTAAAAAGTGTTTATAAAAAGCTGAATTTTGTTTTAAAACTATTTTCATGATATTATTTGAGATTCAAGAGAAAAGTTAATTACTTTATTCTTATAAAAAATGAAAAAATAATAAAAAAATTTTTAAATATTTTACTTGTACACTGTAACAATATAAAACCTGAATTGTGTTCCACAGAAGTTTTGCAGTGTACTAAACCTATTGCTTTTGTAATTTTTCCTTGTAAATAATAAGCTACTTATAACATCTTGAATTATGATGATAAATTTTTCAGATCTTGCCTACGCAATTATAGATCAGCTGAAACATTACATACTGTTAACAGTGACATTGTGGTTTAAGCAGTAACATTCTTATGACAAAGAAGACATTCGTGTTTTGCGCATTAGACAATTGGTTGCAAAACAATACTTCAAAAAATTCTTACTGTTTGAAATTAGAGACTAGTGGACTGTACTTATAAAAATAAGGAAAAATAAGCGCGATCGCGAGGGAGTGGGAAAAGGGACACTTAATCGTTTATGCTGCACTAAAACTATTTATTAAACTATATGTACAAACGAGGAGAGAGAGCTCGCCGTTTTGGCCGGGAGTCTCTCTACCTCGGTAAAATTGGGTAAATTCGTCGTAGATAATCGGGCGATCTACGACGACGGCGGTGAGTCCCGTGACGCGTAGTTGCGGCCTCACGGTTGCAGCAAGACTGGTGCGGGCGGAAACTGGTCGGTCCGAACAGCTCGGGCGTCGGTCGCTCGAATGACCAATTCCGGGTGAAAAAGAAGGCGGTTAATTTTGAATACTTACCAAACATTAAGGTTTTAGAGGCTCAAGGATGGTGGAACAATAAAGTTTCACGAGACCAATACAAATCTTTGATGACAGAAGTTGATTGCCGATTGTAAATATTTTCAGATTTTTTTCAGTCCTCATCATAATAAAAATAATTAACTCTATTTTCGTCCCTCTAACCTCAAAATCGGAACTTCGCCCCTTTTTTTCGGTTAGAAGGACGAAAAATAGTATATTTCCCTTAGGCTCGAGGGTTCGATTTAGCCTCCTTCGGCTCGGGTCGCAAACCTCTCGGAGGTTTCCCATAATATACACACATTTTTACATTTAGAAAATTAAAATAAGTGTTTTTATAAGTGTTATAAAATTCAGCTTATTTAGGCTATGAAAGTTCATTGCTCGTAAAGTCAAAATTTTTCCTTAAAGCGGATGGACCCAGGACTTGGCATAGTTGTTGTACATGTGAACCCTCATGAGCGGAACCTCAGGCAACCAAATCCAAGCACTATTAAGCTACTTGCATACTCTAAAATTGCTTAGTGTGGTTAAAATTTTGATAGTTTTTATCATTTTAGTCAATGTATGGTGTGCCATCAGCTTAATAATGCTTAGATTTGGTTGCCTGAGGTTGCGCTCATGAGGGTTCACATGTACAACAAGTGTGCAAAGTCCTGGGTCCATCCGCTGTCTGGAAAAATTTTGGCTTTAAGAGCAATGCCCTCATTTTCTCAAAAATCATATATTTGAGAAAATGGCTTTTAAAGTTCTGAACAGATTTTGATGAATAAAATGTAACACACCAACACATAAACATTTATATCTTGAAAATATCTTGTCACAGGACTCTTGCTTGATGTAAATACTCTTTTGCACATAGCCGGATACTTTATTTTTTTTCTCCTGCTCCTAAAGTGACCCAATTAGCTTTTTTATCAAAAACACAGATCACACACTATTAGGCACCAAGACCAAGTTAAGACTTTGAGTCAGCGGAGTCTTCACATGCAATTATCTAGAAATTATCTTTAATTTTAAATCACAGAATTATTTTTTCACTTCAAATTTGTACATAAACACATTGTTTAAACAATTAAAAAACTTCATTAGTTTACCTGGTAAGAATTGGTCATTTATTCTCAAATTTTTTTTTTTTGAATAAAACTAACTTATTTACTTCAGATTGAAATAATAACAAAAACAAAACCAAGTGAAGTAGAATTTCACTAGAAAGATGACTCAAAGAACAAAAAAGTCGTCGTGAACTTTTAACGCTGCAGAAATACCTAATTTGATATCGATAGATCGATATTCGATACTAATTGGTGTAATATACTAAAGTAGACTCGTAGAGGTAATATATGTCATATATTATGTCATAAAGGTTATAAATTTTTTTATGCGATCGATTCTAACTTAATAAATTGTTTTTAGCATTAGACTTGAAATGAAAGTTAATCTGTCATTCTTAATTTTCATTATTAAGATATTGTGTCGCGGAAAAAATCTAATCACAGATAAAAAAATTTTCTGTTTTTTCATCGCTTTTATTAGACGAAAACGATATAAATACTTACAGTTCTGTTCGTGGATAAAAAAAAAAAAATTATACCTACATTGCGAAAATTAAAAAAGGAAAAAATACATCGAAAAAGCATTTGTACCTATAGTATCGTAGAAAGTATTTTTGCTACTAGAACGGACTTGAAATTCTTGAATTTCAAAAAAAGCCATTTCAACGTTAATTTAATAAATTGAATGTCTTTATTAAATTAACTGTAACTTTTTTTCCTTAACAAATCAAGAAACGCGGTTTGCGGCATTTGAAAGCTGATGTAAAAGTACATCAAAAAACACAAAAACCTGAAAATTGATTTTTTGAAAAATTTTAGGTATATGTACCCCCTTAATTAACATTTTGGTAAAATGAAATAAAAAACTCTCTATATAGAGTTGTCGAATTTTCACTTTATTAAAATTATAATTACAAAAACCGGTTTTCGTATATTTATAATCTTGTAATGTTTATGCTATTATTTAAGTTGTGTATGTATATAGTAAAGATTTTACTGTTTTTATAGTTAACAATAAAAATATTAATATAATTACAGGATAGACAAATACGATTGTTGAAAAAGATGGATCCAATATACTTCAGAATAATTTTTTTGGTGATACTCATCTTATCAATTGTACGGAGAAAAGGTGATAGATGGTTATATAGAATGTGGTTGCAACGTCCTATGAACAAGCTTCGGCACTATTTTGGGTTTTATAATACTCAGTGGCAAGAGTTAAAAGAAGACCAATACATGTTTCATCGCTATACAGCAATGGATTTAGAGACTTTTAATGACCTGTTACAATTACTGGCACCTTATTTGCAGAAAAATCATCCTGCAGCTCTGTGTCCTGAAGAACGTCTAATTATTGCAATAAGGTATTTGGTGTCCGGGGATACTTTATTTTCAATTGCTCTAAATCATAGAATTGGAGAATCAACTGCATCAGCTATAGTCAAAGAAGTTTGCGGAGTAATTGTACGAGTTTTGGAACCAAATTTTTTAAGACAACCCAATGAGGAAGAGTGGAAGCAAATCGCAGTGTCATTCTTAGAAAATTGGAATTTGCCTAACTGCGTTGGTGCGTTTGATGGGAAACATTTTGATATTCAAGCTCCTGCTCATTCTGGTAGTATCTACTACAATCACAAAGGAAGGTTCAGTATTGCTCTTCTAGCTGCTTGCGACGCCAACTATATTTTTACTCTTGTTCGTGTCGGAGAAGTTGGCAGCTGCAGTGATACTGGGATTTTTCATGATACCTTTGGACCCTTGATAGAAAATGAAGAATTAGGACTGCCTAAAGGTGTTGCCACACTTCCTGGAAGTAATATTGCCACCCCATGCTTTTTTGTGGGCGATGACGCTTTTCCACTGACCACAAGAATGATGAAGCCGATCTCTGGGCATTTTTTGGAACAAGATGAGCGAATCTTCAACTACAGGATAAGTAGGGCACGACGTGTCATTGAAAATGCGTTCGGCATTCTTGTGTCCAGATTTAGGATTTTTGAATCATCAATGAAACTACTTCCAGAAGCGGTAGACGAAATAATATTAGCAGGTTTATGTCTCCATAATCTTCTAAGAATAAGAGAACTAACTTTAAATCCTCCTGAAACAATGTACGAAGCTTCAACGTTTGTGGAAGATTTAAATGGCTATGAAAATCTCACTGTGTTAAATCAAGATGGTGAAGTTATGCGTCATGGTTTAAAAGACTATCTTTTAACACCCGAAGGAGCTGTTCCTTGGCAAAACGAATCTGTAAATTATACTCCTGAAGACTGGGATGAGCTTGATAGAATTCATTAAAGTCAATTTTCAAAATTGTACTTGTCTTCAATTGAAAAACTTCAACAAAGTGCTTTAGGTTCAACAAGTTTTTCTTCCTGTCTATTAATCTGGGAATTTTTCACCTTTTAGGAAAAGTGCAGATTTTGAGTCCGAATAGCTATTCGCTTAATGGACTAAAATTGTAAATAAAACCAAGAGTTGAACTGTAAAATTTGAGTAAACCCTGCTGCAAAAGGTCAGTTAAATTCAGTTAAAAAATTTTAATTGAATTTAACTAGTGATTTAATCGGTACTTTTAACTGAATATTGACCAGTTAAAATCAGTTATATAATGTATTAAAATCAGTTGAAATCAGTTAAATCAACTGACATCAGATTTTCAATTGAATTCAATTCAAATCGATTGAAATCAATTAAAATCAGTTAAATCAACTGAAATCAGATTTTCAATTGAATTCAATTCAAATCGATTAAAATCGATTAAAATCAGTTGAATCAACTGAAATCAAATAATCAATTGAATTCAATTCAAATTGATTTCAATTGAAAATCTGATGTCAGTTGATTTAAATGATTTTAATTGATTTCAATCGATTTGAATTGAATTCAATTGAAAATCTGATTTCAGTTGATTTAACTGACTTTTCCAGTGTTTATCGATTGAATTCTTTTTCAAATGATCGGCGACTCATGGTTTTTATTCCGGGTATTGAAAGTTAAAATTCTAAGGATCATTTTGAACCCTAGTTTGTAAGTTTTGTTAATTCCAGTTATCTTTTTTGCGTTGATTGATATTTAAAAGTATTATACATACATAAAACAAAATTTAAAAGATGTAATTTTGACATAAATTTGATTTAATTTATATATATATATGTATACATATATATTATTTTTTTATTTTAAAAATTAAGTAACACTTATTACGTAAACACAAAATAGAACGTTTCATAAAATTATGATTAAGGATAATTAATCCAAATCAGCCAGCTCAGTATCCGACAAATCATCGTCAGTACTATTTTCGTCGTCACAAGATTCAGCACTTAATTTTATTTTTTTCAAACTGTCAAATTTTTCTTTTTTAATTTTTCTTTTCAATATGCGATCGATATTTGTTTGCTTCGGAGCTTCTTCCCTGCAGTCATCTTGTTCACAAACGTCTACTTCTTCCTGTTCAGTGTACAATTGGTTTTCTTCTAATTCAAAACCATTACTTTCAGTATCTAATTGCTCAACGACGGACTCATTTTGATTAGTAACATCCGTTGAAACTTTAAACTGCTCAAATGCTTTTTTTTACACTTGTTTGTTTATCTGCTTGAGGAGTTACCAATCCGTCTTGTTTTTTTTTGACATCGCAACTTTTCGATAATCTTTTTAAAGTTCCAATTTTATTGGTCATATGACTATCAAAATCTTTGTACAGTTTAGAGAAATTAAAATCCTGGTCACCGACTCTCTTTTTCCATTCCGTGTTTAGCCAAAATGAATACCACGCTACAATAATAAATATATGATTGATAAATAAGAGAAAATATTTTTTAATGGAATTAAAAAAAATTTCATTTTTGCAAATAAAGTTTTTAGTAGAAAAACATTATAAAAAACTATAAATAAGTAACGAGTTTGAAAGCAGAGAACGTTAGCCAACTTCTTTTTAATTGCTGATAAACAGTTGTGAACAAATTACGTACAATATGTTCGAATAATGTTTTATAGTATTTAATATAATAAAAGTTACTGCAGTTAAACAAAACTGTCATCACAAGCAACAATTATTATTACAATTTTGGCACCCTGAAGGAAAATGTCAAAATATTTCATAATTAATCTTTTCAATAACTCAATTATTATATACTTAAAGCTTGGACAACAATAACATATAAATAAATATTTTATTGAATAAAAAAAATCTATAGTTACATAAATATATTTTCATTCTGATTAAAACAACTCATGTGTATTTATTATTTAAAATATTACTTGGTTCATTAATAAAAAAAAAGTTGTAATTTTTAGTTTAAGTAGTTTCTAACTTTAAACCATATTATTTAGTGACCCCATACCTTTAGCAGCTTTTAAAAGAATGTCATCCAATTTTTGAATAGTTGGTAAAGAGTTTTCATCTCCACCTGCTTTCCTTAACTTTCCCAGAGTTCTGTTACTCGGTTTTCCAAGTTTATTACTGTGTAGCAGAGTTTGCTCACCAAAAATTTGTACCAAGCAGGTACCGACAAATACAGACGGACTTTTAGAGTCCATGACAGTGTTGTAAATCTGTCGATAAATCCACTTCCCTTCGCCAATGTGTACCTTAAATAAAAACCGATTATATAAGACTGATAAATTTTTTTTATCAATTTCTGATGATTCTTAAGAATATATATTTATTTATCAATTAATAATCAACCGACATAGTGTCCTTATTATATAATTATAAGTGCAATAAGACAATTACAAACATCGATGATGTATAACAAAATAATCTAATAAGAATATAATAATCCAATAATCTTAAGAAAATATTTAAAAATCAATTAACAAATATTATTTTTATCAATTCAAAATTGCGGTATACTGCACGCTTAAACTTTTTTTTTAATCATTAATCTTAAAAAATCTTTACAAATAGAGTATTTTAGTTAAAAATTATATTTTACTTTAATGAAAAGTAACTTAAAACATTACACTTTAATCTGATTTGATACATTTTTTAAAATTAAATAAGAATTATTCCTTACCTCTTTTTTTAAATGATTCTCTCCATGTAAAACTGTTCTGTATAATTTCTACAGAAATTCTGTAGGAAATTGGGCATGTAGAATCTCTGTAGAAACTCAATAGAAATTCAATAGAATACATAAAAAAAAATTAATATCATCTGATAATCTTAAACAAAAAGGTGATCTGCTCCGGGGATGTACCCAGGGTACTCTGGAAAGACAAATGTTATGTCGAATGATTCTATAGACGTGGACAATCCGGATACCACAGTCCGGAACGACCTGGATACAACTTTTATTGTGATTTAAAACTAAAAATAGCAGATTATTTTAAGATATCAGGCACTTGGTGCAAGCAGTGGTGACTACTCTCTGTGGATGATTTCTCCAGGAAGATTCGAAACCGGAGTGGTTAGGGCGGGCACCTGGTGCAAGGGGTGGTAATCTCTCCGTATAGATGATTTCTCCAGGAATTTTTCACGCCGGACAGTTTACTGCAGGCAGTTGGGGAAAGGAGTAGTAACTTCTCCCCGTAGATGATTTCTCCAGGATGTACCAAGACCGGAGGGGTTAGGGCGAACACCTAGTGCAAGAGGTGGTGATTATACTCCCTGTAGATGTTTTCTCCGGGAAGTTTTTACTCCGGACAATTCACGGTGGGCAGCTAGTGCAAGGGGCGATGATTACTCCCTGTAGATGTTTTCTCCAGGATGTTTCGAGACCAAAAGGGTTAGGGCGGACACCTGGTGCGAGGGGCGGTGATCGCTCTGCCTGTAGATGATTCCTCCAGGATGTTTCAAGACCGGAGGGGTTAGGGCAGACACCTGGTGCTAACGGTGGTGATCTCTCCCTGTAGATGATTTCTCCAGGATGTTTCAAGACCAGAGGGGTTAGGGCGGGCACCTGGTGCCAGCGGTGGTGATCTCTCCCTGTAGATGATTTCTTCAGGATGTTTCGTGACCGGAGGGGTTAGGGCGGACATCTGGTGCTAACGGTGGTGATCTCTCCCTGTAGATGTTTTTTCTAGGATGTTTCGAGACTGGAGAGGTTAGGGTGGGCTCCTGGTGCAAGGGGCGATGATTACTCCCTGTAGATGATTTCTCCAGGATGTTTCAAGACCGGAGGGGTTAGGGCAGGCACCTGGTGCCAACGGTGGTGATCTCTCCCTGTAGATGTTTTTTCTAGGATGTTTCGAGACTGGAGAGGTTGGGGTGGGCTCCTGGTGCAAGGGGCGATGATTACTCCCTGCAGATATTTTCTCCAGGAAGTTTTTACTCCAGAGAGATTACTGCGGGTACCTGCAGGTGCAAGGGGCGATGATTACAATAAATGTTAAAATTAACCTGGTACGTAGGTATTATTTTCTTTTTTAAAAACCAAAAACATACTTACTATTCGATAAACGGTCAAATTAGTTAACAATATAAACAACTTGATAACTTTTCGACATAATTAAGCTTTTATAATCAAGTTCCGAAGGGGCACAACTTAAATATAAGTTCCAGATATATACTTGCAATTAGATGTTTGGTCTGGTGGTTAAGGTCTCGGCCTTCTATGTGGTCGTCGTCGGTTCAAATCCCGTCGATAGCTTTTTTTTTTTTTTTTTTTTTTTTTTTTCAATACATTTTTGTGGAACTCTTATCATTTCAATGTCTTTCCGGACATTTTTTTACTTATTAAAAATTTTTTTTAATAGTTGATATAATCATTACCAACAAAATGTTAAAATGAACTTGGTACATACGTAAGAAATATTATTTTTATAAAGGACTTTACAACGTGTAAAAATAATCTTTAAAATAAGAAAGAGTTCCATAAAAGTTTTTTTTTTTTTAATTTTTTTTTTTTCTCTTATGCTGAAGTCATTTCAGGATTCGGGTTAAAAATCAGTTAAAATTAAACTTAAACAAAATAAAAAAAAAGGGGCTCTGTAGACCCAAGCTACTACTTTAAGCTATCTTTTAAGCCCAATCCCATCATAAGCGGGTCAAAATTAACGTCAGAATATGGGAAACACTTTTGTATATTAATGGGTGCAGCTCGTCACCAGCTAATTGAGCTTTTATAATCAAACCTCGAAGAGGTTTAATAAAAATTTCAGTGCTTGGCCTTGTGGTTAAGGTTTCAGATTTCTATTTTGCCATCGTCGGTTCAAATCCCGACAACAAATTTTTTTTTTTTTTTTTTTTTTCTTGTTCTTTCAATACATTTTTGTGGAACTCTGATCATTTTGGCGTCTTTCTGGACATTTTTTTACTTTAGTATATTATGCAACAGGTGCAGTATCGTCGCCCGGCCGGCTTCAAAGGCACCAAGTACGAAACGTAGCACGAGTGACTTTCAGAAGCCCTGGTGACGAGCTGCACCCGTTAATATACAAAAGTGTTTCCCATATTCTGACGTTAATTTTGATCCGCTTATCATGGGATCAGGCTTAAAAGATAGCTTAAGGTAGTAGCTTGGGTGCTACAGAGCGAAATGACTTCAGCATAAGGGTAAAAGAAAATTAAAAAAAAAAAAAATTTTTATGGAACTTTCTTATTTTATAGATTATTTTTACACGTTGTAAATGATTATATTAACTAATAAACAAAATTTTTAATAAGTAAAAAATGTCCGGAAAGACATTGAAGTAATATGAGTTTCACAAAAATGTATTGAAAGAAAAAAAAAAAAAAAAAAAAAAAAAAAAGTTGTCGGGATTTGAACCGACGACGGCCACATAGAAGGCCGAGACCTTAACCACCAGACCAAACATCTAATTGCAAGTATATATCTGGAACTTATATTTAAGTTGTGCCCCTTCGGAACTTGATTATAAAAGCTTAATTATGTCGAAAAGTTATCAAGTTGTTTATATTGTTAACTAATTTGACCGTTTATCGAATAGTAAGTATGTTTTTGGTTTTGAAAAAAGAAAATAACACCTACGTACCAGGTTAATTTTAACATTTATTGTAATCATCGCCCCTTGCACCAGGTACCCGCAGTAATCTCTCTGGAGGAACAACTTCCTGGAGAAAATATCTGCAGGGAGTAATCATCGCCCCTTGCACCAGGAGCCCACCCTAACCTCTCCAGTCTCGAAACATCCTAGAAAAAACATCTACAGGGAGAGATCACCACCGTTAGCACCAGATGTCCGCCCTAACCCCTCCAGTCACGAAACATCCTGAAGAAATCATCTACAGGGAGAGATCACCACCGCTGGCACCAGGTGCCCGCCCTAACCCCTCCGGTCTCGAAACATCCTGGAGAAATCATCTACAGGGAGAGATCACCACCGTTAGCACCAGATGTCCGCCCTAACCCCTCCAGTCACGAAACATCCTGAAGAAATCATCTACAGGGAGAGATCACCACCGCTGGCACCAGGTGCCCGCCCTAACCCCTCTGGTCTTGAAACATCCTGGAGAAATCATCTACAGGGAGAGATCACCACCGTTAGCACCAGGTGTCCGCCCTAACCCCTCCGGTCTTGAAACATCCTGGAGGAATCATCTACAGGCAGAGCGATCACCGCCCCTCGCACCAGGTGTCCGCCCTAACCCTTTTGGTCTCGAAACATCCTGGAGAAAACATCTACAGGGAGTATAATCACCACCTCTTGCACTAGGTGTTCGCCCTAACCCCTCCGGTCTTGGTACATCCTGGAGAAATCATCTACGGGGAGAAGTTACTACTCCTTTCCCCAACTGCCCGCAGTAAACTGTCCGGCGTGAAAAATTCCTGGAGAAATCATCTACACGGAGAGATTACCACCCCTTGCACCAGGTGCCCGCCCTAACCACTCCGGTTTCGAATCTTCCTGGAGAAATCATCCACAGAGAGTAGTCATCACTGCTTGCACCAAGTGCCTGATATCTAAAAACAATCTGCTATTTTTAGTTTTAAATCACAATAAAAGTTGTATCCAGGTCGTTCCGGACTGTGGTATCCGGATTGTCCACGTCTATAGAATCATTCGACATAACATTTGTCTTTCCAGAGTACTCTAGGTACATCCCCGGAGCGATCACCTTTTTGTTTAAGATTATCAGATGATATTAATTTTTTTTTATGTATTTTATTGAATTTCTATTGAGTTTCTACAGAGATTCTACATGCCCAATTTCCTACAGAATTTCTGTAGAAATTCTACAGAACAGTTTTACATGGGTCGTAGCCAACAGGCAAAGATTTAATCACCAGCTGGTCTTCACTAGCTGGGATTGGTAGCAAAGGTTCAACAGCTGCATAAAAAAAAATATAAAAACTTAAAATAATTGTAATAATAAATAACAATAATCAGTTCAATCATTTACTTCAAATATGTAAGAGAATCATTATTGCAAAACATACAAATAATGTATACAAGAATAACGCAAAATATGCCAAGCCAACCAAATAAAGTTTTTACCTATTGTTTGGTTACTCTTAAATTTTTTTATATAAAAGAAGCTAGTACTAAATTAGAATTCAAAGTCAAGTTAAAAAATTTTTACCCATACAATACAGTTTCTCCAAAAAATATTATAATGAATAAAATAAATATTGTATTTTTATAATTAATTAATTATAATAATAAAAAAAACCAATAAAACAGAAAAAATTGTTTTTACTCTGAAGGCATTAAAATTTATTCGAAGCAAATTATTATTTATTTTTGTATAATGATATAACGGCATCAGCTTGTACGATGACCATTCTGAATTTTTCAGTTTGAATACGAGAGAGAAAAGAACTTAACTATGCAACTAATCTCCATTACTAATCATCAATGGAGCAATAATAAATAATTGTTTTGTCTACAGATGTTAAGATAAATTGAAAACCTTGATCAAAGCGCGTTTAAATGTGTGTTGTTCTTTTCAGACAAACAGTCTGGTTATTAATGTTTTTAAGAAGTTTATTACGGAAAATTAAAAAAATGATTACATGCGCTAGGCAAAAATTTTCAACTCGTTTATATTTAGAATTATTAGCCTGGTAAATTAATTATGTAGAAGATGGAAATCGAGCAATTAAATATTTTCTGACCGACACCCATATCCTAAGTTCAAAACACACTGTTGTTAAAGAATATTTTTACAAATCTTAATTTTCGATACCAGTGCGCAAAAGACGCAGGGGCGTTTTCAAGGCACCGATGGGTACACTTTGCTCCGACTTCGGTTTTTCAAAGAGCCCTGATAACGTGGCGCACTGGTTTCAAAAACCATTTTTTCGCATAAAAACTTAAAATAAGAAGCAAAGATTCGGTTTTGAGACTAATTTGCGAAAACGATTTATTTTTTCTGGTTTTTGGGTCATCAGCAGACTAGTCGAAATAAGAACTTACTTTTTTCCAGCATTGCATTTATTAAAAATACAACCTATATTTCAAATATCCATTAGCACTTTTTATCAAGCACATTGGAAAAAAATTAAATATAACAAGTCGTAGTAAATATTCACGATATTCCGAGTGATATATTATTTTGACTTTCAATTATTTTATTGTGAAAAACGATTGTTGTATAACACTTGAAAGCTAAGCACAAAATAGATAAACATTTTTTTTTCTGAGCTAAGCGTCTTTTATTTTAATTAAAAAAGAACCGTCCCAGGTTTATTGAAAAAATGTTAGGGTAAATTATCATGCAATTAATTTCTTTAAAATGCTTAAATTAAAGTTTTCAAAAAATTTAAAACTAGAATTAAAAGTTTGTAAAATTAAACAAAAGTTAAAATTAATACCAAGATTAAGCTAGCAATGAAGTAGAAAAAAAAGTTTTAGAACATTCTTTAAGAATGTATTTTACAATTGAAATAAATCAAAATGTCTTGGAAATTATTTACAAATTAGACCACATTTCTAACTGATTGATATTACTACTATTAGATGGAAAAAAAAGTAATCAAAATGTAGTTTTGTTGATACATAATTAAGAACCACAAAATGATTGCTACGATTATTGAAATTCATCCCAAGTAAAATTACAATTAGATCATACATATGCACATTTTTCCGAAACAATTTGAGAGTAATAACAGCTTCAAAAAGACAGAATACTTCAGCACGAATAAAATATGATTCATAAAATGGTTGCTTTTTTTTTTTTTTTTTAAACAATAAATAATTATATTTGTTTAATATATTTAGATTTGGCATTTTTTTCAAACTCGATATTGTTATAATTTATATTCGAATATGTAATTAATAGATTTAAATATTGAAAAATATTTTAGAACTTGTCATTTGAATTAAAAAAACATGTTTTGGTTTTTACTTGTTTCTACGTTAAACAATATAGTAGAATTACAAATGCAAAGTGGTCAGTTTAGAATGATCAGTAAATAAATGAAGTTTCGGAAAAAGACACATTTAAAAAAAAAAAGGAAGTATATTATTAAAAAAAAATTAAACCAATAGTCATTCAAGCTAACAACAAAGCCAAAAAAAACTTTTTGCAAGCGGGATTTTTTGGATCAAGCAAGGTGATGGGTGACTTAATTTTCACCTATAAATTATCAAATAATTATTATTGCTTAACATCACCATGAACTTTTTAGACGATTTCATTGTCGAAACATCTGATCCTCCAGCAAAATATGGATAAACCATTTTGCGTGACTTGAAGAATAATATCTAGATCACATAAATTCAAGACAATCATAATCACAATTATTAAGTAAACACATAGACGAAATGAATAAAAAAATTGTAGGAAAATAATAATTAAAAAACAACGGAAACAACTTCAAATTATATTTATACGAGCAAACTTTGTGAAGACTAGGTGGTGAAAACTATTTTATAGATCTTTAACTTTTTTTGGAGGGCCAAGAAAATTCTTTTGCGTTCTTTCACATGTGAACACACGTGTGCACCGACGATCGCGACTCGCGCCATCTTGGAAGTCGGAAATAGATTTTCAGAAGAAATTCTTATTGGCTGAAAATATATGTCGCGCGAAATATTTTATTTGAAGATTATGTTTTCCAGTTATAAATATTGTATAATATTTTATGTGATATTGATTAGAAATTGCCAAGCAAATTATCATTTGGAATGAATGAATAATGATCTTTCTAGATATAAAGATTAAAAAGAATTTTGTAGTAAAATTTATTTGAATACTTAAACTTTAAAAGTCATTTAAGTAGTATAGCAAAGAGAGAACGGGCTCATGAGCCCGCTCTCTCCGAGAGAACGGGCTCATGAGCTCGTTCTCTCGTACCTTTTTGAGCTCGCTCTCTCGTGACTTTTTGGGTTCGTTCTCTCGTACTTTTTTGAGCTAGAACTCTCGTGACTTTTTGAGCCACAACTCTCGTACCTTTTTTGGCGCGAGACTCTCATACTTTTTTGAGGTGGCGCGAGACTCTCATACTTTTTGAGGTGGCGCGAGACTCTCATACTTTTTGAGGTGGCGCGAAACTCCCATACTTTTTGAGGTGGCGCCTAACTCTCATACTTTTCGACACCGCTCTCTCGCCCTTTGCCCCCCTCCCCGCTGTGCTGTTTTGGACCCCGTGCTCTCGTACCTTTTTGCGTGGTACAGCTGGTGCTAGCGGGTAGCCGCTGCTGGCTAGCCGGTAGCTCTACTCATTTTAATAATATTTTAATTTTAATAATATTTTAATTACTTTTACAATTCATTGATGATATTTGAAAATTAATTTTAATAAATTTATTAAAGAAAAAAAAAAAAAAAAATCGTTTCATCTGGGATTCGAACCCACGATCTTTGGGGTGACAGTCTACCACTCTACCGCCTGAGCCATTGAGCTAGTTACATGCATAGCAGGTTGTCATCTCCCAAGCTCTGACCCCCCACGCTGCAGCTCGGGAGCGCGCATGAATGGAGGGGAGATAATCGGCACTTGCTACTATTCAAAGCGGGGAGGCGGTAAAGCACCAAGACGCAGCCGGCTGCTCTCTTGAGGTGCTGAATTTAAACTCAAATGTTTTTATTGATTAAGAATTTTTATAATTTTCAATCCTTTTTTATTTTAAATTACGCGCGTGTGTTAAAATTAAAAATCATGATTTAAAAATTAAGTTGGTATTGTGCTGTGGCGATGCAGTAGAAAGGAGGGAGCTAGTAACTTCCCGCTGAAGAGCTCTTTTTGCAACCAACATCCAACGTAGAAGGATCAAATTTCAAAAGTTCAAACTTTTAGTTTTAAACTTTATACTTTATTTTAAAAGTTCAAACTTTTATTCTGAATTTTTATACTTTACTTTAAAAGTTTGAACAAAAGTTTGAACTTGTACTATGAAACTTTATACTTTTAGTTCAAACTCTACATTTGTAAGTTTGAAACTTTATACTTTTAGTTCAAAAGTTCAAACTTTTAGTTTTAAACTTTATACTTTATTTGAAAAGTTCAAACTTTTATTCCGAATTTTTATACTTTACTTTAAAAGTTTAAAACTAAAAGTTTGATCTTTTGAACTAAAAGTATAAAGTTTCAAACTTACATATGTAAAGTTTGAACTAAAAGTATAAAGTTTCATAGTACAAGTTCAAACTTTTGTTCAAACTTTTAAAGTAAACTATAAAAATTCAGAATAAAAGTTTGAACTTTTAAAATAAAGTATAAAGTTTAAAACTAAAAGTTTGAACTTTTGAACTAAAAGTATAAAGTTTCAAACTTACAAATGTAGAGTTTGAACTAAAAGTATAAAGTTTCATAGTACAAGTTCAAACTTTTGTTCAAACTTTTAAAGTAAAGTATAAAAATTCAGAATAAAAGTTTGAACTTTTAAAATAAAGTATAAAGTTTAAAACTAAAAGTTTGAACTTTTGAAATTTGATCCTTCTACGTTGGATGTTGGTTGCAAAAAGAGCTCTTCAGCGGGAAGTTACTAGCTCCCTCCTTTCTACTGCATCGCCACAGCACAATACCAACTTAATTTTTAAATCAAGATTTTTAATTTTAACACACGCGCGTAATTTAAAATAAAAAAGGATTGAAAATTATAAAAATTCTTAATCAATAAAAACATTTGAGTTTAAATTCAGCACCTCAAGAGAGCAGCCGGCTGCGTCTTGGTGCTTTACCGCCTCCCCGCTTTGAATAGTAGCAAGTGCCGATTATCTCCCCTCCATTCATGCGCGCTCCCGAGCTGCAGCGTGGGGAGTCAGAGCTTGGGAGATGACAACCTGCTATGCATGTAACTAGCTCAATGGCTCAGGCGGTAGAGTGGTAGACTGTCACCCCAAAGATCGTGGGTTCGAATCCCAGATGAAACGATTTTTTTTTTTTTTTTTCTTTAATAAATTTATTAAAATTAATTTTCAAATATCATCAATGAATTGTAAAAGTAATTAAAATATTATTAAAATTAAAATATTATTAAAATGAGTAGAGCTACCGGCTAGCCAGCAGCGGCTACCCGCTAGCACCAGCTGTACCACGCAAAAAGGTACGAGAGCACGGGGTCCAAAACAGCACAGCGGGGAGGGGGGCAAAGGACGAGAGAGCGGTGTCGAAAAGTATGAGAGTTAGGCGCCACCTCAAAAAGTATGGGAGTTTCGCGCCACCTCAAAAAGTATGAGAGTCTCGCGCCACCTCAAAAAGTATGAGAGTCTCGCGCCACCTCAAAAAAGTATGAGAGTCTCGCGCCAAAAAAGGTACGAGAGTTGTGACTCAAAAAGTCACGAGAGTTCTAGCTCAAAAAAGTACGAGAGAACGAACCCAAAAAGTCACGAGAGAGCGAGCTCAAAAAGGTACGAGAGAACGAGCTCATGAGCCCGTTCTCTCGGAGAGAGCGGGCTCATGAGCCCGTTCTCTCTTTGCTATACTACTCATTTATTTTCAAGTATAGTCCGTTATGTATATGTACAATAAGAGTTTAATCGTGAAATTATCATTACTTTGTTTTTTAATGATTTTTGAGTAACATGCGGTGATTCTTATTAATTCTAGCAAATAATTATTAGCTATTTTTAAAATTATTTGTACATCGGAAAAATAAAAATAGAATATTCTAAGTACTAATCAGCCTAAATAAAAAACGTGCAGATTTAATAAAATTTTTTTGAATAATTAATTAAATATAGTAGGTTCGTATCGTGTTTGATTTTTGGTTTATAAAAAAAAAAAGTTTGCTTATTATTCGTGATAAGAAGGTTACAACTATTTCGTTGTCGAAACACCTCAGAATATTTTTTTAAATTTTAAAAAATTTAGGGTTGCACCCTGTAATTTCCTTCCTATATCACGATTTAAAATAGAAATAATAATTTCAACTTTTTAGGGCGAAAAAAAAAAATGAAAAGAAAATCCTTGTCCTTATGGTGCGTGACTTATTCATTTATTTATATTTTTTAATCATGTGAAAAATTATTTCTGTTAATGCGTAATCTAAAAACGACGTGTAAATTTTTACTAAAAAGTTGATAAAAAACTCGTAAATTATTATTACAAATTTTAGTTAGGATCTAAAAATCATAATTATCGATGAGAAAGCTTAGAAATACTCGAACCGAAATCACTAATTAAAACCAAATAAAATTAATAATTAATAACCATTACATTTAGTTGATTCCAATCAAGTTTATAATGAAAAATCTGCAACAATTAAAATCAGTTAAAAACGATTAGAAAAGTTGATTCATTGAAAACAATTAATTTCAATTAAATTCAGTAAAAAATCTGTCACAATTGAAATCAGTTAAAAACAATTAAAATAAAAAACCATTTAATTCAGTTAATTTCAATGTTAAGTTCAATAGAAAATCTGCAATAATTAAATTTAGTTAAAAACAATTAAAAAAGGTAATTCATTGAAAACAATTAATTTCAATTAAATTCAGTAAAAAATCTGTGACAATTGAAATCAGTTAAAAACAATTAAAATAAACAACCATTTAATTCAGTTAATTTCAATTAAGTTCAATAGAAAATCTGCAATAATTAAATTTAGTTAAAAACAATTAAAAAAGGTAATTCATTGAAAACAATTGATTTCAATTAAATTCAGTAAAAAATCTGTGACAATTGAAATCAGTTAAAAACAATTAAAATAAAAAACCATTTAATTCAGTTAATTTCAATTAAGTTCAATGGAAAATCTGCAACAATTAAAATCAGTTAAAAACATTTGAAACGAAAAACCATTGAATTCTGTTATTCTCAGTTAAATTTAATTAAAAAACGTTCCAGTTAAAATCAATTCAAAAAAGTTAAACTTAATTGAAAACAATTAATTTTAACTTATTTCAATTGTATCTGCGGCACTGGAAAAGTTAAAACAATTAAAATCAATTAATTTTAGTTAAAAAAAAATATTGCTCATCAATTCAGATTTTATTCACTAACTGAATTTTCAACTGATTTTAACTGAATCAAACTGACCTTTTGCAGCAGGGAAAGTATGTGAAGATCTTTATAAGTTAGTTAAACATTGTATTGCACTCAGCGAATAGTTGTTCGAACTCCAGACCATAACTTTTCATAAGGTGGGAAATTTATTGTATATGTACTTCAAAACTTAATGTCATCGATTGAAAAATCTAAAAAGAGAAAAGTGATGACCTTGTTCTTCAAGTTCAACAATTTTTTCTGCCTGCTCAGTGCCTACTATTCTAAGAATTTTTCACCTTTTAGGAAAAGTGCAGATTTTGAGTCCGAATAGCTATTTGCTTAATGGACTAAAATTGTAAATAAAACCAAGAGTTGAACTGTAAAATTTGAGTAAAAGTATGTGAAGATCTTTATAAGTTAGTTAAACATTGTATTGCACTCAGCGAATAGTTGTTCAAACTCCAGACCATAACTTTTCATAAGGTGGGAAATTTATTGTATATGTACTTCAAAACTTAATGTCATCGAATAAAAAATCCAAAGAGAGAAAAGTGATGATCTTATTCTTCAAGTTCAAAAAGTTTTTATCTGTACTTCAAAACTTTATGTGAATTGTTGTATTGATCTTTTTTAGTTTGGATTACTGAAATAATATTAAGGCTCCATTGTTTATACTGACATATATATTTAAATAAAAATATTTGTACATCATGTAACAGTTATCTAAGCATTTTTCTTTCATATTTAAAACATAATGAGATCAACATGAATAGCTCTTTTATTTGTATTTGTAACCACACTTAACATTTTTATTAAATTATAAAAGTCTCAACTTTTTTATATAAACCAAATTATTATATAGTCTAAAATGAATATAAATGAATATTAAATGTCACATTTTCATAAATATAAATTATAAAGTTATTTATAGTTATTAAACATTTTTTCATTTTTTATAAATTACTAAAATATTAACTTTTACTTAAGTTTCAAATTAAAAAAAAATTTCTAGTGAACAATAAACAAACTTTAAAGAAAACTTTATTTAAATATAATAATTAATTTATTTTTTGAAAGTTAAAGTAACTATTAGTCGTACTTTTTCTATTCAAACTATGTTTTGAGTATCCTCTCCTACACTAGGATTTGTTGTTTTATCAATAGGCTTGTAAATAACTTTCATTATCATAGATTTTTTTAAGTCCTTGATATTTTCATTCTTGATTTTGGCAAGTTCTGCAGCAACTACTTTACCAAATAAATCATCTTCCAAAGGTATTTCTCTTTCTCTCTCCTTTTCTTTTTCTTTCTCTTTGGATAAATGATCATTAACTACACTTTTCTCCAACGCTTTGCATAAACTGGCCGCTGTATCCAACAGAGGATCTTTTTTTCCTTGACTAGCTTTTGACGTATTGGGATTGAAACAAGATGAAGATTTGAGAGTATTATTTGATTTTCCAAGCAACCATGGAGAAGGAATAAGCTGTGGATTAACATTTTCTTTGGTATTTTTCTTGATTGGTTTATCTACAGTTTTAGAAGTTTGAGCGGAAACTTCATTTGTGGTGTCATTGATAACCCAGCTGAAAAAATCAGTACGGAAATCAGTACTGGGATCCGTACTGGACTCCAGAACTGATAATTGAGACCGATATCCGCACTGATTTCCGTACTGATTTCAGTGCTGTTTTTTTTTTCATTTTTTTTTTTAATTTTGGAGGGGGGGGGAGTTAACTGTTGTACAAAAAAATATAATAAGTTTTATAGTGAAAATATCAAAATCCAATATTTCAGTTACATTAATGAAACATAAAAGTAAAGTATGAGGTTTTTTCATAAGCAGACGATACTAGCAGAACGTGGAGTAGCCAAAACGATATTTGTTAGATATCTAACAAATATCGTTTTGGCTACTCTATTCTTTTATTTATAATTTAGTTTTAATTCGAATACTTTACAACAATAAATAGCTTGGCAATGCCAGGTTTCATTAAATACAAAGCTTTTTAAAGAAAAAAAAAACTTTATTCAATAACTTAACAAATTTGGTACTTCACGTATGAACTCTTTATTTTTATAATTACCCAGCTGAAAATCCATATGAAAATCCATGCAGGACCCCATACGGAAATCCATAACAGAATCCATATGGAATTCCGTATGGAAAATTGAAACAGATTTCCATATGGATTTTCAAAAGCAAAGAATTTATTTTTTTAAATAATTTTTTTTTCAAATGTTTTTTATTATTTAATAATAATTTAAAAAAAATTGGTTAGCATAATTATTTTTATGCCTTTTTCCAAAATAATATTTGTACATATCTTTTCTCTTTATGCAAATTTTTTTTTTTTTTTGAATTCAATTCTTTATATTTTGATTTTATTCTCATCGGTAAAAATTAATATTTAACAAACTTCATATTTTATTTTGATTATTGATAGTTATCGATACTTATATAATTTAATTTTTGAAGTCACGCGTTTTTCATTGTTTTTGTTTCGTTATGTCAAAAGTTAATACCGCTTGTTATATTTTTCTTTGTTCCTCACGATTCCTAACATCTTGCTCTGTCAGAAAACCTGTTTTAAAAAAATATTCTATGAAAATTGAAAGTGCAATTCAAAAATAACCTTCAAATTTTTACGAATTTTTATGCTTGGCAGAGCACTTCCGCCGAGCTAAATATCTCAAAAATTAGCGTGTAGGGGACACAAAAAACTAGCTCTGTGCAAAATTAGAAAAATTTTGTAAGAAACACGAAAACTATAGGGAGCCACCTTAAGGCTACATTTTTTAATCTTTTCATACCTTAAAAAAAAAAATTAATCAAATTTAAAAAAATCACAATTAATTATACTGTTTGGTTACATTGAATTATATAACTATCAATAATCAAAATAAAATATGAAGACTGTATAATATTAATTTTTAAAATATTAATAAAAACAAATGAAAAGAATTGATTTAAAAAAAAAAAAAAAATTTGGATAAAGAGAAAAAATATTTACAAATATTATTTTGGAAAAAAGCATAAAAATAATTATGCTAACAAGTACTATTTAATTACAAAATTTTTTTTATTTTGGTAATATTTTGTTTATACTGTTACCCCCAATTAAAAAAAATGATAATATTGGATTTTGATATTAACTGAAATATTGGATTTTGATATTTTCACTATAAAACTTATTATATTTTTTTGTACAACAGTTAACTCTCCCCCCCCCCCCCCAAAATGAAAAAAAAAAAATGAAAAAAAAAACAGCACTGAAATCAGTACGGAAATCAGTGCGGATATCGGTCTCAATTATCAGTTCTGGAGTCCAGTACGGATTCCAGTACGGATCCCAGTACTGATTTCCGTACTGATTTTTTCAGCTGGGAAGACCAGAATTATCAAGAGCTGTTAAAACACTCAGCGTAGAACTATCAAGAATATCATTCAAATCATCACTAGCAGACATTTCAGTTGAATTTGTTTGAATCAGGTCTGTTGCGGATGCACATCTACTTGAATCATTTTTATCTAGATAATCAAAAGATGAAGAAGATAAATCCATGCCACTGTCATCCACTAAATTAAAATTGTGACTGTAAGAGTTTCCTTCTTTTATATTAGTATACGTTTTGGAAAAAAAAAATTTAAATATATGTTACAGTTGCAAGATAGTTTATCAAAAATTATGCTACCCACTTAAAAGAGTAAAACAAATGTAAAAATTTTATTACATTATATTCAATTATATTATTACCTTTTAGTTTTGGACTTTTTATTTATTTCTAAAAACTGCATAGCCTCAAAATATGCAAAACCAGGTCTTGGCTTTTTTTTCCTTGGACCAGCATCTCCACTCTTGTTTAACTCTAATTTGCGTTTATTTTTTTCTTTTGAATAGGAATTTTTCAAATTGAAAAATTTGGTTCGAAGAACTTTGGCTGTAAATAAATTTTTAAGTTACTATAGCTCATAAAATTTAAAACTATTTATTTTATACTTTAAATTTTTCTTAAAATACCTGGTACACCCATGTCTTTAGACATGTTTAGCCAAATTGTCTCTTTAAGCGGAGTATCTTTGTACTCTTTACACGCCATGTACCACAAAGGTTTGTTTTTTCTTATACGCTCAATAAAATCAGCAATATTTATCTGAATGGCACTTGTGTTATTGGATTCTGCATCCACATCTTCGATGTAACTTTCAAGACTGTCTTCAGTGTCATCTTGACTATAATGTGCCATTTTTCTGCAAAATAATAAATTAATGAACACATTTTTTCAAAGTAAATAAATTAAAAATTATCAAAAACCAACAAAACAATCAAATTCTTTGAGCTATTTCAAAATTTTACTCGCTTATATACTTACAGGTAATGACATTTTTATACAATTTAAATTTTAAACAATTAATTACTAAATAGATATTTAAATGAATATTAATTTTTTTCATCATAGTATTAATTTTATTACAATATATATAGAACTTCATGCTTACGCTTATTAATAAAAATTAAAAAATAACCTATAAAAAACTTGTAATCAGCTTATAAATAGTTGATTGTTTGTTATAAAATTAAATTTAGGTTTTCATAACCATATTTCACATAAATATTTCAACATTTTTACACTTACATAAATTTATACAAACTCTAATTGTATAACAAATTACACTTGTTTATATTAATCAGCAACAGTGCGCGGCAAGATTTCGGCCCCGTCCGAAATTGCAGCCTATACGGATTACGGAACATGAATTACGGAACCGAATCGCGGGACTGCGGACTGGTCGACGGTCGACGGTCGATGAGCGATTTCGCCCATCGCCCGAGTTCCTGTGATGGCCTTTACGGGTCCCCGTACGGGTTTCCATACGGATTTCCATATGGATTTTTTCAGCTGGGACGGCATTTAGGACTACCTTAATAATTGTTTAGTACAAGTAATTTCATTATCCCTGACATTGTGCGTCAAGTGTAAATATTTAACTATTTTTAATAATTTTTTTTTGCAACCAAATTTGTTCCAAACTAATAAAATTAATTTATTTATTCAAAACCAGCACGGACTAATAATTTTACATTCAAAAATCAAATTATACTAAATAAATAATTTTACTCCATCGTCTATAAATTCAAAATTACTGGACCTAAAAACTAAGGACCGTCATTTTGGCATTTAAAAATTCCAGCTTTTTGCCAAAATAAACTCGTCTCGTTTTGATTAAGGAGGTTTCCTACCAATATATATGTCAACTGCGATGCAACGATTAGATTTCTGTATATACAGGTATACACGCGCAGTGTACCGTAACCTCGCAATCATGCATAGTTCACGTAAATGATTTTTATTTATTACTTAGAATCTCCTAATGATTAATTAAAATAAACTAAAAATTTGAATTAATTTGCTTTTATTTTCTAAAAAAATTTGATCAAAAACTGTGGGCTAGAAATAAAAATATTCTTAATAAAAGTAAATTTCCCATAAGAGACCATGCTAAATGAGTCAAAATTGAAACGTTAATTTCTTTTTTCTGAAGTTCCTAAAGGCTATCACAGGAACTCGGGAGATTGCGGGATTCGCTCGATCCCTCAATCCCGCATCCCGCGTCCTGCGTTTGCTCCTAACCTAACCTCATTGAAAAAGCGCGAGACGCGGGATTGCGGGATCGAGCGAATCCCGCGATCGCGCGAGTTCCTGTGATAGCCTTAAGCGTCTTGAAATTTTTTGCTAACCATTTCTTACATCAAAAATTGACTGTACGTAAAATTGAATCAAATTCTGTGGGCTAGATCTATTTGGTAGGGAACCTCCTTAACGTGTATTCTCGCATGGTAAATTGTGTAGCCTGCCCTCGAATAGAGAGTTGAGTGTGAATTTTTTGAAAAGTATCTTTAAAAACAGAAAAGTGCCTACCCTAAAAAAAAGGTTCACACGAACGCGAAGAACGGCTTATTTAGAAGAAGTATTTTTATTAATTATTCATCTTTTTGTATCAGAAAACGATACCCAAACTTTCATTAAAATCGGAGACTCAAGTTTCTGGACATCTCTTTGTAAGTACTATTTTCACTAAAGAAAAAATTAAATTAAGTTAACAATGACAAAATAGATTCTTAAATTCAATATTCATTAATCAGCTTGACAATTATAAATAAAAATTTTTTTTATCACTTCTTACTAATACATTTATGAATAGTTATAATCTTAACATACGATTAAAGAATAAATGTTTTTAAAAGATAGCGAACGAGCAAGAAGGCTCGTTCTTAGGGCGAAAGTCCGAAGGTCAGACATATTCTTCATACCTTTCATAATACTTACGCCTAGAATTGTGTGTACTATAATTCCGGAGTGGAAAAAGGTACTTCCATTTATAAAAACTTGAGTTGATTTTGAAAAAGCCTTGAAATTAAGATCATTTTTGCCTCCTTTTAACAACTATCGTTTAACAAGCTTTTCCATGTCGAGAATTAGTTCCGAGTTATTGTGACCTATTATTGTGACTTACTCTACATATCATTTTATTTAAATACAAATTAATTGAAAAAATTTTATTATCGATTTCTTTATTTTAACACGTTACAGGTAGTCTCATTTACATAAATAGTCATATTTTTTGCCACTATTCCTGTTGAGAATTCATATCCGTAAAAAATTAATTCTCTAATAATTTATATATTTATATTCAATAAAGAGTTTTTATCAAAATCTCAGCACAACATTTACATTTCTAAGCGTTAGCTTGAAAAACCTTCCTTAGATTGAGTTGCTTCATTTAACATAAGCCAAGCTTATAATTAGTGCATAAGGAAAGATAGGCAAGGTAATACTTCCTTTGCCTCTTTTGAACTTAAAATTTGATTAGTAAAAGAAATATTTAAGGATTATTCAAAATAATTTCGAAATAAAAAAAATTAATCAAAACTTCGTGCTTACTATTACAAAGCTAAAAAATTACTTCCTAGAAGCACGAAGAAATATATAACATACTTTGGCAACTATACCTTATCACACCAGTTCAGTAAGAAAAATGCAGAAATAATATTTCAGAACAAAATACAGATCAGTTCTAAGTTGAAGGAATATAAAAGAATGCTGATTTTTCTTTCTGTTTTTTCCTAAACTGAGTTGGATCCATATAATCTAACGATAATTCATTAGGTTTGTCTTTATTTTTGGTTGAAGCATAACTCATTTCTTCATTAATTGCTGCAGTTAAATATTTCTCTAGACTCTCGTTGATGGATATGAGCTCTTCAATCGCACCAAGACCCGGATGGTTTCCAATCTGCGCTATTACATGATTTATTATACTGTCTCCACTTGGCCCAGTGACTGGTCTTTCGTCGATCTTTATAGTCTCGTCAATCGCACTATGACCCGGATTGTTTTCAATCTGCGCTATTACATGATTTATTTTACTGTCTCCACTTGGCCCAGTGACTGGTCTTTCGTCGATCTTTATAGTCTCGACAATCGCACTATGACCCGGATGGTTTCCAGTCGGCGCTATTACATCTTTCGTTGTACTGTCTCCACTTGGCCCAGTGACTGGTCTTTCGTCGATCTTTATAGTCTCGACAATCGCACTATGACCCGGATGGTTTCCAATCGGCGCTATTACATCTTTCGTTGTACTGTCTCCACTTGGCCCAGTGACTGGTCTTTCGTCGATGTTTATAGTCTCGTCAATCACACTATGACCCGGATGGTTTCCAATCGGCGCTATTACATGATTTATTTTACTGTCTCCACTTGGCCCAGTGACTGGTCTTTCGTCGATCTTTATAGTCTCGTCAATCGCACTACGACCCGGATGGTTTCCAGTCGGCGCTATTACATCTTTCGTTGTACTGTCTCCACTTGGCCCAGTGACTGGTCTTTCGTCGATCTTTATAGTCTCGACAATCGCACTATGACCCGGATGGTTTCCAATCGGCGCTATTACATCTTTCGTTGTACTGTCTCCACTTGGCCCAGTGACTGGTCTTTCGTCGATCTTTATAGTCTCGTCAATCGCACTATGACCCGGATTGTTTTCAATCTGCGCTATTACATGATTTATTTTACTGTCTCCACTTGGCCCAGTGACTGGTCTTTCGTCGATCTTTATAGTCTCGTCAATCGCACTACGACCCGGATGGTTTCCAGTCGGCGCTATTACATCTTTCGTTGTACTGTCTCCACTTGGCCCAGTGACTAGTCTTTCGTCGATCTTTATAGTCTCGACAATCGCACTATGACCCGGATGGTTTCCAATCGGCGCTATTACATCTTTCGTTGTACTGTCTCCACTTGGCCCAGTGACTGGTCTTTCGTCGATGTTTATAGTCTCGTCAATCGCACTATGACCCGGATGGTTTCCAATCGGCGCTATTACATCTTTCGTTGTACTGTCTCCACTTGGCCCAGTGACTGGTCTTTCGTCGATGTTTATAGTCTCGTCAATCGCACTATGACCCGGATGGTTTCCAAACTGCGCTATTACTTGATGTATTGTACTGTCTCCACTTGGCCCAAGGACTGGTCCTTCATTTATTACTATGTTCTCGTCAATCGTATTTCGTTGCTCTTTTCTGCTATCTTTTTTTAGTCTTAGCGTTTCGTACCCTTCTAATTTTTTTAGAAGTAATTTTTCGTATAGTTGTTGTTCCTTCAATAATTTTTGGCAGATTTGAGTTGCTTTTATTAGTTGATCGCGTTCTTCTTCTAGCCGCTTTATAATTCCGTCTTTTTCCAGTTGCCCCTGCTGCGAATGTCCTGAAAAATAAAAATATATAGTTGTACTGCCATAATGTATTAGAATCATAATGAATATGACGAAATCTCTGAAATGTCCAAAAAATTGGCGGGAATTTAGGATACTTTCAGCTATTTATGTACAATTTTTTTATTAAACCAAAAAAATTTTCAATATTTCCCATACAACTAAAGAATTTGCAATATTTGGATTTTCTTCTGTAACTCGTTTTTGTTTCTGTACGGGTCTACGGAACCTTATTTCAATAAAGTTTCACAACCCTGAAATAACCACGCAGAGGTGAAATCCCGCGATATTTCTATGCGCCTCTGAACAAAAATGTCCTAACTTTATTCTACGGCATGCTTTGGTTCAAAAATAGGTATACCTACTTTAAACTTTTATCAATTGAAAAAAAGGTTTTGTTTTTGTAAGTTTTCCTATTTTTTAGATACACTAGCGTCTCTCAGCACGCACGCGTGCACATTATTTAATTTTTATTTTTTATTTTTGAAAAATAAAAAATTAATTTTGACTCATAAGAGAATATGAAAAATTTTATCAAAGCCTTTTCTAAATTAATATAAGTACTATTTTACTTATTGAGGTTTTTATGAGACTTTTTTAGGTCAATATTTTTAAAATTTCGAGAAAGCGAAGTTTTTGTTTTAAGAAAAAAAATTCAGATTGGGGACTGATGGAAAGAAATATAAGTTGAAAAACTTACAATTTCAACACATATCCTCATGAAAATTTGATTATTTTTCTTTCGTTAAAAAACTAAATATTTTGGTGTAAAGGAAATAATAGTTGGGGGCCATTCATAGATTACGTAACGCTAATTTAGGAAATATAGGCTCCGTATCGGTAACATGAAAACATTTTATAAAAAATATTTATTTTAACTAAACAGATTTAACTTTAAATAAACTATGAGTAAAATGTTTATTATGATACTATTATACACACATCATATTTTAGATAATATATAATTTTGATAAAATAAAGAAACAATTATGTAAAAGAATGATTGTAAATATTTTAGTTAATATTTTAATTCAAATTATAAGTTACAATTCAAGTTTTTTAGTTATTTCAATATTCTTCAAATATATAGATAAATGTACTTGATTAAAAAACTTCTAAATTTGCTCAAAGAATGAAAGAAAACTCTCAAAAAATTCTTAAATTCATATCGTATAATCAGATATTAAGAAAGATATTAAGAAAATATACCGATGTGAGTAATTCTGTAGCGTATTTAGACGATTTGAAAATTAAAAAAAAATGGTTTCGAACTCAGAAGCATGTGTAAGCAGAGGAGAGTAAAAATTTAGGGATCCTGTTTCTAAATCTCTCCTAAAAGTCTACACGTATGTCCACATTTGAAAGACTTTGATTGGTAATAAAAAAAAAAAATTGCAAAATCAAATTTCAATTTTTCTAGTTTTTACGATAATCATACTAATGGAACTGCAATTGATTAAATTCATATTTAAACGCCAAAAAAGTCTGAAATATGCTTATTTAAACTCTTATTTTTATAAATTCAGAGGTAAAAAATACTCTCTTGCTCGAGGTGCCCTTACTTGATACGGCCCTGCTCAGGTGAGCTTTTTGAAGATGTATCTTATTTCCTAAATTTTTTGCTTCCAGTTAAAAAAAACTTTTGCAAAATAATTTTTTGGTGAATTTTATCGGAAACATCAAATTAAACAGTTACAGAGGAAATTATATAAAAATACATTTAAACCATGTTAAAAAATTTAAAAAGATTTTTTATACGATTGCCAAAGATTTGATGGTCAAGGTCTGAAACCTCGTAGAGAGATTTTATTTTTATAATCTCTCAAATAAGAAATATTGTGTAAAGCTCGATGTAAGGGTTCTGATCGAATTCTCCATACCAACTTGCAACATAGTTTTACTTCATAGTTTTATTATTTTTTCACTATTTTTATAAAATTTCAAGGCTAATGCACTGAACGGCCACCATAAGGAAAAGAGTATGTAACTGCATAAGTGTTCGAAATTGAGATTTTAAATTTATTAAGTATAATTTCATCTTCTTTTTTGAATCTTGTTAACTCGAAGTTATGATGAATTTTATAAAATTGATGATTTATAAAAGTTAACCTCATGACCTACGAATCAAAAATTTCGAACTATTTTACCATAGCACATAATATTACGTAATTTTTCCCTTTATAAAAGAGAGCTATCGCCATCTTGCGTAAGATTTTTATTCGTGAGCTGATTGGTGAAGAAGTTTTTAAAATATTCGAAAAGTGCTTTTTAAGGTTACTCTTATTGTTTTTTCCTGTGCGCGCTTGAAGCGCGCTCAGAAGAGCTAGTCGACAAATATTTTTGATGACTAATATAAAATGTTTGAAACTGTCATCAGTTAATATATATGAGCAAATCCGCCAAACTCTTATTTTCAAAGTCTGGGCCTTGTAAAAAGGTTTAAGACAATATTTTTTTTTATATCTAATGGAATAATTATTTAGATTCACACTTTTTGAGATTGTGGAAACAAATATTTGTTATACATTTATTTATAAAAGCTGAAATGTTCATGCAAATGTTTAAAAAATTAGGTTTTATCCTGTAAAACGCAAGAAAACGCTATGTCCGAAACTAAGTTTTGAAAATATTATCTGCTGTAACTTTTTCAGGCAATCTTTTTACATATTTACAACTGATGGTGGTATTAATACTGGGCTCAAGGAATGTTTTACGACCAATAAAAAGATTGTGCCTGTATTTTTCGAGAAATTACATGACTTCAAAAATATGTACACACGTTTTTGATAAAAATGAATAACCTATTTTTTCGAGTTTTTGCAGGTTCAGGCATTATTCAAACGCTATAAATGTACATTCGTCTGAAACTACATACTTTGACGAATAATTTAAGACCAATCCGAATAATGTGCTTTCAAAATAAGCTATTGTTTACATCGTTTTATTCGGAAAAGTTCGAGCGTGAGTTCTTGTAAAAAATGTTATTTTCAGCTGGCACATCCACAGATTAAAAAAAAAGTCTCTAAATTTAAGAGTGAACAATAAAACATGACTTTATTTAACTAAGACCAGCTGCCTGAAGCCAAAAAACTTTATTTAGTTAAAAAAAAAAAGAGTTTTTCCATTATTCGCACCTTCAAACTCAACCTCTAATGTCTTTCAGCAGCAGGCAGTCAACGACGTAGTTATGAACTTATATTTATCAATTTTTTTGCTCTTTACTTATAATTTACTTAGTAGATTAGTGTAAAAAGATCAGTAGGTGGATATTATCGCCTATATATTATTACTGCCAATATTAAAATACATAAAAAAAAAAAAGACCCTAACCTATTCATAAAGTGCCGTATGATGACTATTATAAAAAATTTAAGTTGTTTAGATGATTATTAAGAAAAAACTCAGCTTTTAATTGAAAAAATACTATCTATCCTTTTATTTTTTTAGTAAAAAATCGATTGGCATACTCAGATTTTCATTTTTTTTAAATAATAATTTAATTTTTTGAATAATTTTTTCAGGCAACTTGTTATGACCATCCACGCTACATTTTTTTATTTCTTATTATTTTAAAGAATTATTGCCATTTCAAGAGTGTGCTTCAAAAATTGAAAAAGTTTCAAAATTACTGAAAAAAAACAGAGTTTGGCGGATTTACTCATATAGGTTGTTACTGTTTTAAATTATTTATATTTATATAAGCCACAAAAGAGAGTTATTATTATTTATTTAAAACATTAAAAAATAATTACCGAGTAGTTTTTATTTTTTCAGAAAAACTAAAATTGAATGAGTTTTCAAAATTTTAATTCATACTAGCAATCTTTATATATGTTTATTTATTTTTATTTAAAATGAATTAATAACTATAGTGAATATAAGAAACTTGGACAAGGATATTAGCTCAGTTGATAGAGCGTCAACCTTACGTTCAAAAGTTTGAACTTTTAATGTGAAACCCTATACTTTTATTACAAAAGTTTAAACTTTAAGTTTAAGTGTTCAAACTTTCAATATAATAATCTATACTTTTAGTTAAAATGTTTAAACTTTCACTAAGATACTTTATACTTTTACTTCAAAATTCAAACTTCAGACCTATGAGTTTCAACTTTACGTTTAAAAGTTTAAACTTTTACTCTAAATGTTTAAACTTTCAAGATGACTTTTTATGCTTTTACTTGAAAAATTCAAACTTATTTTTTAGAGACCCGTTTTCTTAAAACACTAGTTCCTCTCAGCGCGCAAGCACGCGCAATTGTATTACATTATCTAAAACAAATTTTGTCGAAGCTTCATTTAAATTAACTTACAATAAGTTCTATGTATATACCTTTTACCTTTGCCGCTACGTTCAGAGTTCATTTGAACTTTCATGGTTATAAATTCATTGGTTTTGTTTAGATACTAATAATTATTATTTTCATGATTTTAATCGGATAATTTCGAACACTTGATTAAATAATTATTTTTTATCAAATCTATTATATCTCTAAATGTTTTAATTTAATTGTAATATAAAAATAAAAAATAAAAATTCAAATTTTAAATTTTGTTCTTCAACCAATCACATCACGAATAAAATGCTGACATTCTTTTTGGGTTCTCTCTTTTATCTTAGGATAATTATTTGTCAACAGGGTTTATTATGTTGTATCCAAGACATTTTAAAAAAATTTGGTTTTGTCGTTTTAGTGGTTTGGAATGCTTAGACTTTGAAACCAATAGTTTATTTTTTATGATAGTTGAATCATTGTTCTGTCGCCTTACTTCTTTTAGCCTTAGTTGTTTGTATGGTTTAAATATTAAACCTTGACCTTGTATATCAGGTTTTTTACCTTGGGCTATGGCTTCTATCGCATTATTACTTCTTTTGATTTCATCAATTTTTTCTCGATCAATTTTTGTATCAATTGTTAATAGCCTTGTAAACTCCAGAAGCACGACTTACCAATGCACTTGCTGCACTCAACCCAGCTAACAAAGGTGTAAGTGGTAAAGCTCCACCAGTTTTCGAAGGTACACTTGATTTAATACCCATTCCTAGTTTCGATTTCAGGTTCGTTGAAGTAATTTTTTCAATAGAACTTGAATGTTTTGGAAGTGTCCGAGCATGGCTTTTTCTGGTGGAATGTAAGCTCCCGTACATTTCAGCTGGTCTCATAACTGTTTTAAAGTAATTGTCGTCTGACAAGTTTAGTTCGAAGGGGAGTTTGTTGATGATAGTATCCATCAATCTGGAACCCCCCTTCTTCTTTTTATTGTAAATGATCATTCCTCTATGAAGGTTAATTTATAACTGAAATCAATAGTAATAAATTTACTGCATTTATAGTGAAACTAGTAATTTGAAGCTTAACTACAAAAATTAAATGTTGGATATAGTTAATATCATCATCATAGACTACCGGGAAAAATTTAAATACATCTATTTTAGTATTAAATGATGTGAGTTTATTAAGGATCATTATAAAAGAAAGAAATGAAGTTAGGTACAAGTGGACTCTTAACTTTTAGTTCTAAATATAATAGAGAATGAAGTAAGGTACGAGTGGATTCTACACATTTTGCTATAAATATGAGAACGAAAGAAAAAGTGTTCAGTCTTAATTTAGACATCGAAGAGCCAATATGGATAATTTTATCTGGCAGAAAAAAATCCTTGAAGAGCTAGTTAAAGCTCAAAAAGCAACAAAACGCAAGTATAATGTTATGCGTTCTCGAAGAGATGATACTGAGCGAATTTTACATCAAACATTTAAGCCCATTGCCGATCCTATTCAAAAGTTAGTTGATCTAAGCGCTTACAAACGAAGAAAATTTAATAGTATAGATGAGCAATATAGTAATCAAAATTTTAATGAAGAAAATAGTTATTTGAAAAAACAATTAAAAACAAAAGGAGTGCACCCAGTTAAAACTGATAACGATCTTGAAGTATCATTTTCTGAAACATTGATAGACAATAATGAAAGACCATTAATGACTGTCAAAGAATCATCTGACTCAGAAAATAGAGAATTATTCCAAGATGAAACTATCGCAGAACCAGAAGAAACTTTTGAAAATAACAGTAGTCAGAATGAAAGCCCTACTCCAAGTGAAAAGTTTTGTCTTGATGAAAGCGATAATTCAGTTACAAGTACTGATTATGAAACTGCAGCTGAAGATGATGAAGATAAAGATGTGTATCAATTATTCAATACAATTCAAAATCAAGGAAGCTTAGATAAAATTTATGGAGTTAAAATGGACAAAGGAAAACTCTTACTTGGAAAAACTCCAATAAGTTTTTTAAATAATCTTATAAAAGTAAACGATAAAACTTACCAAAAAACTCCTGGGTTGCTTGAATTATTGTTTGAAATAGATCCAGTTCATTATAATCAAAATGACAAAGAAAATTATAGGCAGATCATGGAAACTACTCATGCTCATAAAGTTCGTTGTCAACCTAATAAACAAATACGAACATCGAAAAGTAAAAAATTTATCAAAATTATCGCTCCCATGTTTTTAAATGCAGAAGAAAAGACTGGAGAAGGATTGTTAAATGGTAAAGATGATCTATCCTGGGTCGATCCAAATGAACTTGTTACAAATGAAGAAGGAGTATTATATAGTGAGGATGACCCCAATGAACTAGTTGAACGTCTTAAATTACTGGTCTCTAAAAAACTTACTGGAAGTATGTCTCATGATTTTGAAATTTATAACATCATCGAAGAGCTAGCAAAGGCTGGTTACATATATTAGATATCATCAAAACTTAGAATATACTTTCCGAACTTCAACTCAATGGAGGTGGCAGAAGGAGTGGAGACAGCCGTATTTATAGAGGCACCCCAGGCTCCCGAAGTCATTCCAGTTGTGAACAGAAGACTTCCAGAAGACGACGAAACCGCTCCACTACTTCCAGCAGCAGCCAGCAAATCTCCAGCTCCAGCATTTCCAGAAGACGAGCATCCGAGCAAACCTCCAGCAGCAGAGTATCCAGACGACGACTTTCTGGACATCCCGTTGGACTTGGGCTTCTACACAAACCTCGAAGATTCACCACCTGTCAAGAGAGCCCGTCTATCCTAAGTAAGTTTGGTTTTCAATTTTTCTCTTTTTCATGAAACTTTAACGAGATTTTCAAAAATTAACTATAATTAAAATCCATTATTTCTTCTTTTCTATGAAATTTCTTCAAAGAGATTAACTATAAATCTTATTTATTTTCCAGGAAAGAGGATTTAAACAGCCTCAACAACCTTGCCTCCAACTCCTACTTCCCCAGGAAATCCTGGAATGAGTTGGCCCTGAATGAGAGCTACATGGTCACCGAGATCAAAAAGGTCACCACACGCTACGGACAAAAGATGGTCTTAGTCATCACCGAAGGTTCTAGTCCATTCCAAATTTTTGTGCCTTCGCGCATCTCTAATGCCCTCTACGAGAACGACGACATGTATCATAATTTAGCAGCTAAAGCGAATAAATTAGAATTATTCATTTTGAATTTGGGTAATAGTCAATTCAAATTCATGTAAATATTAGTTAATAAACCAACAAATTTATTTTAATTAATTGTGTTTTTATTTATTCAAATATAATACAAATTTATTTATTCAAATATAATACAAATAATAAATCATTCTTATGTATCCAGCTGTTTTGAATTTTGTCAAAACCTAACCATTTAACATATAATTTATCACCTTGTTTTTTAATTACTTTTTCAACCAAAAAAACATCCGGATGTTTAACCCTTAAAAGTTCTTGCTCATAAAAGCAACCGGAAATTGCTTCATTTTTGTGATCCTTCATGATAGGTAACTGGTTTAGTCTTGAGTATTCTGGTAACCGTGAAAATTTCCGTTGTCCAATTAGGTGTATAACCTTCTTCAAACAAGTGTTTTATTTTGCTAACTCTAACTTTATCATTAACTTTAAATTTTATCATATTTGAAAGCTTTCTATTGTCCATAAAACGCTTGAGAACTTCAGCTTCGTTGGCAGCAGTGACGTCCTTGGGTTTCATGCCAATTGTCCGATGTTTGGTATTGTTGTATTTTTCAATTAACTCAGGTAATAGATCGAGCCACTGATCACTCCCTTGTAAACTGAATTGCTTCCACATATTGTTTTTTAAAGTTCGATTAAATCGCTCAACAATGGATGCTTTGAGGTTACTGTAAGTTGAATACATGTTGATTTTATGATTTTTCATTAGACCTTGAAAGTCTTTGTTGTAAAATTCCTTTCCACGATCAACATAAAGGTTCTTTGGAATTCGCTTCTCATTAAGAATAGAATTCATGGCTTCGGTAACGTCCTTACCAGATCTTGTTTTTACAGGTACACCCCAGGCATACTTTGAAAAAACATCTATCGCGGTAAGCAAGTATCTGAATCCTTTGTTCTCCCTTGAGTAGGGTTGCATCTCTACGAGATCAGCTTGCCAGGTTTCATCAATACCCCGAACATCAAATTTTCTTCGAGGATAATTACGACGAGCAGGCTTGTGAAGTTCTTCGACCACCGCCTCTTTTTTATTCATCTTTTTTAACAATTTTAGCGTTTATTTGCAGGATACTCTTGTCAATGTCGTCTCTGTGACCTTCAATTAATTCAAATAGTTCATCAACTTTTTTCTGAACGTTGTCGTTTATCTCAGTTTTGTGATTGCACTCAAATCATCCACGTCACTTCTCAATTTTTTCGTAATCTTGTACAGACTTTGAAGTTCTAATCCAATCAGGTTTTTGATAGTTTCTAAATTAACGGCGTCGTTAGATTCCACAGGTGCAGCTAGGTTGCAAAGTCGTTTGCCTTCTGCATCAAACTGACCGGTTTCGGTTAATTTATAACCTATACCCGGAGCACCTCGAACGCCCTCTGTATTATTTTTTAAAGCACGTCCGAACACGTCGACACTCATTTTGATAATGATGAAGAATTATCGAAATCAGATCAATATATATAGCCAGCTTCTCGGAGTTCTTCGATGATTGAGTGAATTTCGTTCTCATGATTATAATTACCAGCTGATCTTTCGGCAACCAAAAGTTGAAGACGTTCCACGAGCTCATTAGGATTATCCCAGTAAACAAGATCCATACGGGTATTACGCTTAGCAACTTTGTATCGAGGTAAGAGTCCACTCCCGGTTGATTCGAACATGTGTTTAATTATATTATTGTATTTCCAACTGGAAACATGTTTTTTTAATTGACCGTTGGTATTTCTATAAGCATTTGATTCCTCAAGAATTTTTTGATAGTTTGATTCATCCTTCATTGAAAATTTTTCAGGATTCTTTTTTACAATAAGATCTTGCAACCCTTGAGTTCTTGGAAATGACTTATTGTTTACGAAAATCTTATCTTTCGAAAATCGTAAAGTTGCATTCCCAAACTCATACCCTTGTTTTGTTTTCTTTTTAATTCCATATAGTTTATCTTGCTCTGCTGCAACGAGTTCGATTTCTTCTCCAAAAGAATTTTCTTCAATAGATTGGTTTAAACTTGTTTTGTTTGGAATTCTCACAGAGTCATCAATTAAGTCTTCATCACTCTGAAAGTTATCCTCAAATTTAATCATATTACTCTTTAAATCCTCAAATTTTTCTTCTTTTTTCATAGAATCTGATTTTTTATGATTTATGAGTTCTTGGAGGGGAGTAATGATGGGTTCGAACATTTCATTCAAGGTTCGTTCTGTATCATCTCTTTGAGATTTAACCAAATTGTATTTCTGCTTTACAGCTTGACGTGCTTTGACAAGCTGCTCCAGCATATTTTTTTCTCTTTCTATATGAGACATGTTGACCTCTTTAAATCTAACTATAGACTGATGACACAGTTATTTAGTTGATTATATTTATAGCAAAATTATCAAAGCATTTGCGATATCGACCAGAGTTTATCGGTCTGTCCTTATCTATGACAACAAATGTATGATTATCTTTCCAACATTCCGAACAGAAATTCCTGAAACTCGTGTAAGGCATGTCAGTGTTGACGTGATCGTCGTACACATGTTTCAAATTTACATCATCTTGTCTAAATAGTACGAGTAGATTAACGTTATCTCGTACAAGATGTTTTGGCACCTGAGCATATGACTGACAAAGATAGAAAGAATCCACTTTAGCATGTCTACCCATGCAGAAGAATGCTTTCACGTTATTTTATTTTTCGCAAGCAATGTCATCGAAAATCATTAATGAATTCGGGAGAGCGTCTTTTGGTGATATTACATCTTCGTGCTCACTAAATGGAAAATATTTTACACCATCTATGGGTTCTAAAAGATCTTTCAGAAATTTATATTTCGGTTGGTTGAGGGATTTCGAATAAACATACACATTCTCGAATCTGAGGCCATTTTCTTGCGTAATGAGAGCCAATAAACTATTTCCACAGTTGGAAGGTCCGCAGAATACTGCTCTTATCGTCTCCGGAAGTAAATCACCATGTCTCTTGATCTTTTTTCCTCTTCGACTATTGTGTCGAAATTCATCACGGGAAGTTTCTTGGAACTCGGTAGGAAATCCATGTTAATCATTTAAATTCTGAACAAAGACTGGTCCGAGGAGGTATAAATACAGGGTTTATATAGTGTTCAACTCATTCATTCATGAACTTCTGAACAGTAATGATCATTCACGAGAAGAAAGGTCGTGGTCTGGTAAACAAGCTAATCAATAAACTCCCAATTGAAGTCCATATCCCAGGATATCAGTATTGTGGACCTGGAACCAAATTGGCTAAACGTTTAGCACGTGGTGATCTAGGAATAAATTTATTAGACTCAGCTTGCAAGGACCACGACATAGCTTATTCTCAGAATCGAGAAGATTTACAGGCTAGACACACAGCAGACAGAGACCTCGCGAATAAAGCTTGGGGTAGAATACTTTCTAAAGACGTAAGTATTGGTGAAAGAGCTGCAGCGTACGCTGTTACTAACGCTATGAATTTAAAAACCAAACTCGGTCAGGGTCTGAAAAAGACCAAAAGAAGAATCAAGAAAAGAAAAACAATGAAAAGAAAAACAAAAAAGGCAACTTTGAAACAAATAATCAAGGCTGCAAAACCAAATGTTTCAGGAAAATGTACTAAAAAAGCTATAAGCTCAGCAATAAAGAATGCACGGGAGGCCATCAAAAAAGCTGGTGGCAAGAAAAATGTTATAATTCCAAGAATTCTTCCAGTTTCTAAGAAAATCGGTGGGGTTTTGCCGTATCTGATTCCTCTTTTTGCTGGATTAAGTGCAACAGGTGCCCTTGCTGGTGGAGCAGCTGGAGTAGCCAAGGCAATCAATCAAGCAAAGTCATCGAAAGAACAATTGGAAGAAAATGGTAGACATAATCAAACCATGGAAGCTATAGCTCTCGGGAAAGGATTATACTTGAAACCATATAAAACGGGTTATGGTCTGTACCTCAAACCTTATATGGGTGAGAGCTTAAAAAAAAAAAAGCTCGAAATAAGTTTACCCAAAAGAGCGTTGTCTAACTTTGATTTGATTAAATATGCTAAAAAATTAAAAATACCTTATTTTCGTGGTGTATTCATGAGAAATTCTTTGCCATCAAATGGTCCTCTTTATCGTGAATCAGCGATAGTAAACCTTGATGACGATAAAGGTCCTGGAACTCATTGGGTGGCTTATCGTAAAATAGGAAAAGAAGTGATCTACTTTGATAGTTTTGGTGACCTTAGACCACCTCTTGATTTAATTTTATATTTAGGTGTGGACAAAGTCAAATATAATCCTCAAAGATTTCAAGACTTTAGAACATACAATTGTGGTCACCTGTGTCTACAATTTTTATCCAACAAGCTCATAGGTATATAAAGAGAAAGTTTAAGCTTAAGACCTCAGTCTACTTTGAGCTATTATGGAGTCAATAACCTTAACTTTATCAGGTAAAACTTCTTCACTTGAAGGTCATTACTTTCCTCCTTTGGAACTTTTATCAAACAAAAACTACGTGCTTGGTTTGGTAGAATTTTTGTCATTTCATTCAATACCTAATATTGATGAAAAAAATAATAAAATCAAAGTTGGTAATTAAGTGATAAAAATACCTACAGGCAGCTACGAAATTGAAGATATTGAAAAATATATAAAAAATCACCTTACTGATGACATAACATTCAGTTTGAAACCTAACAATAACACTTTAACAAGCGTGATCAACTGTAGTGAAGAGGTCATTTTGAAATCTAAGGATTCTGTAGGTCGATTACTAGGTTTTACTCAAAGAAAACTTCCTGCTAACATCGAACACACCTCTGATTTACCAGTTAAAATTCTTAAAGTTAACTCTTTGAGAATCGAGTGTAATATAACGACTGGTGCTTACATAAATAATCAAAGCGTTCACACAATTCATCAATTTTTTCCTGCAGTTCCTCCCGGATATAAAATTATCGAAGCTCCTTCTCAAGTAATTTATTTACCAGTTTCAAACAAGTGCATAGATTACATTCAACTGCGTATAGTTGATCAGGACGGTGACTTGGTTAATTTTGGTGGAGAAACGATTACTGTTGGATTACACATCAAATCAGTCACGTGATGGGGATCGTTTTTTACGGGCGAGGATATAAAAGCCCTGCACCATGTCGCTCGACCATCAGTCGTCAACGAACTCTGAAAGCGTTAACACGACAAAACATAAAATTTCTGAAAAGTCTCGGTTTCCGAGTAAAACCTGGTGGAAAATAACTTGCATATTCTTCTGCTGCTACAAGAAAAATGGAAGAAATTCTAAGTATAGAGACACCTGTAGTGTTCGATGACAGTATTTCACATTACGAAGTACACGCTCATCAGCCATACACAGGTGCTCATTTCAACAACAGTGATGAAATCCGTATATCGATTCAACATCAAGACTTGTGTTTGTTACCATCTAAAAGTTCGCTACATATTTGCGGAAAATTAGTAAAAGAAGACAATAGTGTATTAGCTCATACTGATTTTGTCAACAATGGAATTTGTCACTTGTTTGATGAAATTAGATACGAGATCAATGCAATCGAGATCGATCGTTGCAAAAACGTTGGACTTACATCACTCATAAAAGGTTGGTTATCTTTCAATCCCAGACAAACCTTGGAAAATGCTGGATGGGTCGATGTAGACGAAAAAATCAAGATCACTGATAATGGTTATTTCGATATATTTATCCCTCTCAGCATGCTTCTGGGTTTTGCAGAGGATTATCGAAAGATTGTGGTCAATACAAAACATGAATTGATTCTTCGAAGATCCAATACAGATGTCAATGCGATCAAATCATCATCTTATAAGGAGGGAGCAGAAGATAAATGGGAAAATTGGAAAATTCAATTATTTAAAATCGAATGGCTCATGCCGTACGTGTTTCTCTCCAACGAAAATAAAATTAGCATGTTGAATCATCTACAAAGGGGTAAACCAGTGGTCATGAGTTTTCAATCTTGGGAATTATTTGAGTATCCTATGCTTCCTAGTACTTCGAAACACGTTTGGACAGTGAAAACATCCAATCAATTGGAAAAACCCCGCTTTGTTATTCTAGCATTTCAGACCAACCGCAAAAATCAAAAAGACAAAAACTTGAGTCAATTTGATCATTGCAATATCAGAAATGCTAAACTGTTTCTCAATTCTCAGTATTATCCTTACAGTAATCTGAATTTGGATATTGGTCAGAACCAGTATGCTATGCTTTACGACATGTACGTCAATTTTCAGAATTCGTACTATGGTAAAGAGTCAGAACCGTTGTTGAGCAAGGAAAATTTTATCAAGAAAATTCCACTGATTGTTCTGGACTACTCCAAACAGAACGAATCTCTGAAAAACGCTCCGGTAGATGTTCGTTTGGAATTTGAATCAAGTGACAATTTTCCAGGAATCATAACTGCTTACTGCTTGATCATACATGATCGAATAGTCGAGTACAATCCTGTCAGCGGAGACGTCAGAAAGATCGCTTAGTGTACCTCAAGATGCCGAAGAGTCAAGTAGTCTCCAAGTGTTGTAGAGAAACCAGTTGCAATATTCCTAGTTGCGAATATTATCCAGAATACAAAAAATCATTGGAGGGTTTAACTTGGCATAAAATACTTCAAACGTTAGTACAATTGAAGCTACAAATTCAAACAGCTGCAGTTCAGCGAGAAATCAAAGAAGTTCTAGAAATCGTTAATTTATACAAAGATAAAAATAGTTTAAAATTTTATGTTGCAATATACGGACGTTTCACAGAACGTGAATGTTTACATCCACCTGGTGGCTACCTTCGAAGTAGTTGGAAAAATTGTCATGATTTAAAATGTTCAAGTCCTCATCATGAATATGGTGACTTTTATGATGAAAAAGTTTTTGAGGATATAACAGTGTCAGAACTCATAGAGATAATCATCAAACATAAGGTTTTTAACATTAGATTTGGTATATCCAATAAACATTTGAGAGATTACAGTTTCTCTAAATACGACACTCGCTGTCCAAAATATTACAGTGTACAAATATTGAGTCGTAATAAAATATACACGGAAAAAGGCTTAGGCAAGTTTACACACGATTCAACTTGTATGTACAGGCAATTAAATATATGATGGAGTACGCCGTAGACATGCAAGGATTTCTGCAACCGGGAAATGACTTTGTTGTCAAAGAACTTGCAATAATTTCATTGCATGATGATTCTGACGCAAAGGTATTCATGTTCCAAGAACCTTTTCCTTGGCAGAGATTATCGAATAAGTACAGAAATATCAATCGTTTACTAGAAACCACCAAGCATGGTTTGTCGTGGAGTTCCGGAAAAGTGCCCTACACACTGGTGGTCAACGTGCTCAAGGAATACTTATCGGATGCCAAAAAAATTTATGTAAGAGGTGAAATGAAAAAGAACTGGTTAGAAAGATTCAACTTACCTGTTTGTAAAGTGACGTCCATTGATTATTCCGAGAAACCAACTAAAGTTGCTACGGTGTGCTTGAATCATAAATTTCTCAGAAAAACTACATGCGCACTACAAAATGCCCGAATTATGAAAAAAGTTATTTTGGAAAATTTGGAGTGGCAGGATATGGAGTGGGAAGAGATTCAGTCTTAATCTAACCTTCGAGCAAGATGGGTCAAGAACAGAGCTCCTCTGGCTATGAAAAAATAAAAGATGAAAAATCCTCGGGTTTTAAAAGTTATTCGGAGGAAAAAAAGCGTCAAGATGAGCAATATAAAAGCTTTCAAAAGCTTCAAGAAGAACAAAAAACTTACGAAAAGAAAAATGAAAAAAAGATTAAATATGAAAAAATTAAAGAAAAAGAAAAAAATTTAATTGAATTCTAATAATTAAAATGTTATCAATTAAAAATAAGAAGTATAAAAAGTAGAGCTACCGGCTAGCCAGCAGCGGCTAGCCCCTAGCACGACCCCAGGTGCCCGCCCTCAAAAAGGTACTTGGGCCAAAAACAGTATGAGAGAGCGAACCCAAAAAAGTACGAGAGAGCGGGACCAAAAAGTCACGAGAGAGCGGAACCAAAAAAGTACGAGAGAGCGGGACCAAAAAAAGTACGGGAGAGCGGGACCATGGTCCCGTTCTCTCTTTGCTATACTACTGGGGATTTATCAATCATGAGATGAATACTCAATGGAAGTAGAGACTTTCGACTATGCTGAGTAAATCTTTTAAAATCATTTATTTATTGGGGCCTAGATTACCGATGTATTCATCTTACGATACCCTTTCCCTCTTCACTTTACTACCTTTCACAAAAGTACCAAACAGTCTTAAAACTGAAATCCTTCTGAGAATGTTGAAAATATAAGTAGTGTTTCAAACAACTCTGAGCTTTTACTGGACCATCAAATTTGTTGAAGTTTACAATAAGCAAACAGTTTCAATCATTCTAATGTCGAGTAAGTTTTCAAAAAGTTGTTGCATAGTATATTATTATACAAGTGCGTAAAAACTTGCTTCGCTCGTGTATAAATGGCCACAAGAAGAGGAAATCACTTTTTTGCCCTTCTGACCTCAAAATCGGAACTTCGCCCCTTGTTTTCGGTTAGAAGGACGAAAAATAGGATGTTTCTCTTAGGACAGAGGGTTTAATTTGGCCTCCTCGTTGCAACTCTCGCCTTCGGCTCGGGCTGAAAACCTCTCGGAGGCTAAATTGAATCCTCTCGCCAGCGGGAATAATATACTATTACACACACGTATTATTCTATATTTCATCATACTAAACGCATGGAGTTCGATTTTAGGTCCGCCCTTTGAGGTTAGCATACGTAAAAACGAGTCTCAACGCATTAGTGCGATAAAAAAATTTTCGAAGAACATTTGTTTGGCTAAGCCTTTACCACCGCAAAAATAAAGGTATTATTTTATTAATTTTTAGACAAGCAATGTCCCGATCAGAAAGATTGTCAGGGCGCTAGCTAGGGTCTCGTTAATTGCCCCGAGAGCATAGTAAGGCCCTCGTTAGAATTGTAACGGGGCGTTCACGAGGCGAGACTTAGGGCCTAATAAGGTTCAGTTGAAATAGTATTTTTGGTATTTAGATTTCGAGGTTATAACTAATTCCAAATGTATAAACAACAATTTGGACGATAAAATCTTGATAGTTTAATTTTATTTATTCACGTAATAATTCTGAAAAAATCGAAAAATTCATTTAAAATCGTTTTAAATAGATGAAGTGAAAAATGTCACTAAGATTCTAAATAATTTAGTAAAAGTTTTTTTACTAAAACCACTACTACTTTTTAATCAAACTTGTTTTCACGGAATTTGAATATATTTTTAGTTTTATTTTTAAAATCACTTTTTCTGTAACAAACACTTACTATATATATATTCAACTTAAAATCACAATGTTTACATGACACGTAACCTCTAAAACAAGTTATTTTCTTTATATTCTATAACTGTCAGTGTTGTTTAGAGGGTTGACTAAAATTTTTGTTTAATTCTTTAAATTCATTATCCTCACTAAAGCTTTAACTTTTCAATTTCATTCTCTAAAAAAAACTATCCACCTGTGTCCAATTTTCAGTCAATTACTGCATACGTTCATAGCAAATGATCTAGCGAGGCCCGAAACAGCGCCTTGGCTTCGCCCCGTTACAAACCGAGCTAGAGCCTCCGAAGGCTACCTTACGAGGCCCTCATTCGCTCCCCAATAGCCTTCTGATCGGGGTAGTATGTTCATTTAATGTTCTAAAGATTTCCAAAAGCAAACTTATTTCAAAAGGTGACACTAGTTCATATTTTATTTCAGTTGACATATTTTATCTCTGTACTTGGATACACACTCAACTCGAGTTGACTGATCAGTAAGTAGTTATTTAAATTCCGAAAACGTCAAGTTTTAACATGAAAACCCAAACTAAATACAAATTAATATTTGTTTGAATACTAATAACAACCAGAAGAGGTCGCGTAACACCGATATCTTGACAATAAATTTTGTAAATTGTTATCTTATGCCAAATAGTGAACTAAACCCGTGAATATCTTAGGTAGTTCTGACGAGTGTTTTGCAACCTCGCATTTTCTTCGTTTTTTTATAAATATATATTTTCATTAATTTTTCAATAAGTTTGATGCTGTTCGGTCAAGATTTTTAATAGCACTTTAGTGTTCTGGAAAACTCAATCGATCATATGTATAAGAATAAAATACAGGATTTCAGTACTTAAGGAGGCTTTGAACATGTTTAACTAAAAGAGACCAAATGTACCCAGATACTTTCTGTTTGCATATATATGTAAATCAAACAAGAACTCGTACAATTTATTTATTTAATTATTAATTAAGCCAGGTGAGATCTCAAAGGTTCAAAGATTCTACGAAATATTGCTGGAAACCGAATTTATTGTAGTTTTATGTTATTATCAGTCAACTACGAGGTGGATATATGTAACTGTGGGCGCATAATGAAGTTTAACTGAAACAAAAATTATTTACGTACATATTTGCATGATTTGAGTCAACTTGGTTTTCAAAATATTTGCCCTCATAGCGTGCAATGCCACCTTTTGAAAATATCATTAATAAATTCTATAATAAACAAAAATCACCATTGGAGTAACCGTGAAAATTTTTCGGAGTAATACTCACCGTTTGACACTGATGATGGATTTGGTGGTACACCATCTTTAAGCTTTAGATCTGTTGAAAAATTTATTTTATTTTATCAAATTTTTCATTTTTTATGGCTTTTTTTGTTTATCTATTTATTTTAATCTTTTGCTATCAAATTATCAACATCAATAAACTGTGTTCCATATCGTTTCAATGACAAAAAACTCAATGTTGAGACCAAAATAATTAAAAATTTATATCAGAATGCTATACATGAATTTAATTGTAAAAAAGTTAATTATAATAATTTTTTTTTTTGTGTAATTTAATCTGATATTTAAAAAAAAAAACCTTTCGATATGCCGTAATTTTTTGCACTGCTGACATGCCAATATGGTATTAGATAAAAATAAAAAAATTATGAAATTGAAATTTACCCTCAGCAAATGTTGTGGATAAAATCAATATAAAAATAAATTTAGTTGACATTTCATGAAATATTTTTAATACAAAAATGACGTTAAAGATCTCGCAGTTTAAAAGTAACTACTGCACGCTATAATCAAAAATAAATTTAAAACTGGTGTTTTCACATTTACGACCAATAAATTTCAACACTAAAATTTAAACACGCTCAATCATATTTTCTTTCTTTTTTATAGTAAGTACTGTTATTATCAAAGTAAAAACTACATTAGTTTTACGTTTCAGTCTTCCCAAGTTTTAGATTTTTAACATATCTGTTAGTATTTAGTTCGGTAAGGAGCTTTTCCGACGGTCCAATTTGCTATTGTTTATTTAATATTTTCCATAATAAAAAAAAGTTCAAAAATCAATTCCCTGAAATTACGGTGACTAGCTATCAATTGCCCGGATATGAACCCGGGTTTCCGTGAATATGAAACTCTTAGTATTTATTCAAAGAGTAAGGGCATGAGACTATGGCGCGATTCGAATTTTCATGCCGACATCGTCTCGCTTCATTAAGAGTGTGCGATTACACTGTTCCGGATTGATCCCCATGTCTACGCGAGGGCAATGGTAGGAAGGTCTTTTTTGTAAGATTTATGAAAAATCGTCCCAAAGACCCCGAAGCGGGAGTTATCGGTACCGAGAGCGATAAAATTTAGTTTTCGGAGTCTTCGGGACTTTTCCGCTGCAGATAGGGTTTTAAACTCTCAGAATATTTTTTCTCTAAAATTCATGAAAAAACAAAAAGAATGCGAGGTTGCAGAGTTCAGGCTTTGAACAGGAATTTTTTGAAAATTAGCTAAAAAACCACAAAAAAACTCTAAAAGTGTTTAAACTAGGTAATTTTCCAAAAATTCCTGTTCAAAGCCTATTGCACGTATAGAATTCTGCAACCATGAATTTTAGAGAAAAAATATTCTGAGACATCGTTTTGATAAAGTTGTCCACGTACAATCAAAGTTTAAAAAAGCCAAAAAACTTTGAAATACGCTTTTAGAAATCTTCTTAGCACAGGGTCGAACTCATCAAAAGTAAACCTAAGAATATTTTTCCTTGAAAGTAAAGGAAAAAACAAAGAGATCAATGCGAGGTTGCAGAATTCTGTAAGTGCAATAGGCTTTGAAGAGGAATTTATGAAAAATTAGCTAAAAAACCAAAAAAGTGCTAAGAATGCCATGAGCTGTATGGCGAATCGATATCAAGGCCCCATTGGATGGAATTATTGATGGGTTTCTTCATTTTTTGATATTAGAAAACGATCCCCAAAGTTTCGTTAGGATCGCCCGCGTAAAAAAAGTTCAGATCATAAAAAGATTTTAAAAAGATATATTTGAGATATGTCTCAAAAATGTCCGGTTTTGAGACTTTCAAAGATGAAAAAAAGACAATATCTCAATTTAAATTTTTTTCGCGTTTGAATGTCTTTTTGAGATCTTAAAAAGATGAAAGTTAATATTATGGTTTTGATACGTTTTTTTTACAGAATCGAGACGTTTCCAAGACGTTTTTTTTAAGACGAATTTCAGATTTTTTAATATTAATAATTTTTTTCTTTATACGTTTTTGAGATGAAAATAAGATTTTTTTTTTTTACTTTTATTTTTCTACTCTTTTTTTTTTAATGATGAAAAAAAGACAATATTTCAATTAAAATTTTTTTTCTCGTCTAAATGTCTTTTTGAGATCTCAAAAAGATGAAAGTTAAATTTCTGGTTTTGATACGTTTTTTTTTACAGAATAGAGAAGTTTCAAAGACAAATTTCATATTTTTTTAAATTAAAATTTTTTTTTTTTTATACGTTTTTGAGATGAAAATAAGATTTTTTTTTTTCACTTTTATTTTTCTACTTTTTTTTTCAATTTCTTTTTTTATTTGTTTGTTTGTTATGAAGACAAAATTAATTTTCATACAAAAAAAAAAAAAAAAAAAAAATAATTAAACATGGTTCTAATAATATAAAAACAAATTAATGTTTTTAAAGGTCAATACATAAAATTGCATACAAATTAAAGTATGTATTACAAAAGTATTGATTGTAAAATGAAAATTTATTTGTTACACTTGAAAAATGATTATGACAGATACAAGCACAATTCGCTTTTTAATTTAGAATTAACTATTCTATTTCTTTACAGTTAACCGGCTCAATGAAATACGTCTCATCATCTGTTTCTATTTGGAAACAACATAGAATAATATTTTTTAATTCCAAAGCAAGAAGCTTTTTAGGTTCATTTTTATTAAGTACGTTCATCCCATGTATGTACCCATTTAAATCATTAAAAAAGGCAATTGTACTTTTACACTCAGTTACTATAGCGTAGTACTTACAAACTTTAGGATTACAATTACAGTTGCTCGCGGCATTACAATCACAGTGACAAGTTTTTACAAAATTTTTTATGCATCCATACTTCTCTTCATTATCATGAACAAATTTTACACAAGAGGAGTTTGTTTTTTTTCCGCTACTATAATTCTGTGTTTCATAAATAATTTTACTTAACATCACTCTTTTAAAAAAATATAGATTACTTGGTACTGTCAAAAATGGAAAATTTTCTTTTAAAATATTAATATTTTCTTGTTTTTCTTTATAATAAGTTCCAATCATGGATGATTTTTCATCAATTTTGGTCAGTTTTCTTCTCATTTTTGTTCTTAGCTCTGTTTTTTTGCAAAAATTTGCTGCAGCAGTTACTTTGTCAAGAACAACATCTTTTAATTTTGTTAAGCTAAGAAACATACATGTAGATGAGTAAATTTGAAGTTCTGGATTTTTAGAACCATGAACGAAACTTTTCAAAGTTCCATTTAAGTCCTCAAAAGGAAAACAGGACGTAGTGAAGCACGGCCCAAATGCTCGGACAGAATCAACCAGGTGTAAAAGTAAGTGTATATTCGCAGTCATATGAATTTTACCATACAGAATCTCAAATCTTTTAACATACTCTTTCAGTAATTTTTCTGCTTCAATTAACATTTTATTTGATATACTTTCACTATTTAGAATTCTGATCGCGTTAACAAGTAAGATATGATGCTTATAGTATACTTCAGGTAAAAACATTTTTAAAATAGGTAAACTATATATTAGTAAGAATGCTTTTAGCTCTGAAGCTTTCCAATACGAACTATCATCCAAGCTCCTAGGTCTTCGAGGAACCCACTCAACTGGTCGAATAGAAATTAGGAATTTATTTACGATTGCTATAAAACCTCGCATCGATGCTGGATGGTTTGAGTGTTCGGCTTCAAACCAAATTGCCATAAGGCGTTTTGTAATATTTAAATAGACACAATGCATTACGTCAACGGAAGTAGTTCCTATAAAGTCATCTACTATCTCTGACATAGCAGTTGGTCCTTTCACTCCAAAAACATCTTCTTTTAAAATTGTCGCCTGTTTGGCATATTCAATAGTTTCTTTCGATGTTCTAAGAATTAAGTTTTCATCATATGGATAAGTGTGAGTCTTATCAATCCTCAAACCACGAATTTTACATTTTTGGCAGCCATAGTAGCCATTAAACTGTTTTAGATTTAAAAAAAGTGCTTTGGCTGGAAGATCACACGTACCGCATATGATTTTAGCTTTACTTATGACTAAATTTTTATCACTAGTTTTGAAATAAATTCCTTTGTACAATTTTTTAAAACTATCACGAAAAACATTGATAAAAAGATTGGCGTTAGGTTTTTGAGGACCAAACCAAATTCCTGCAATGATAACATTTTCTTTTTTGAAGCGTTCTTCATAAGGTAGCTCGTTAATAACTAAATAGAGTGGCCATATAGCAAACTTCGAAGATTTAAACAATGGAACCCCGTCCGTATTCCATATGAAAGAAAAATTAGATTTATTAGACAAAAATCCTTTTTTTATTTCATTTTGATAAACGGACCCGTCGTAAATGTCTTCAAGATTGTTTTTATGTTTTTTCTTTCTATTGAATCTGTGAGTTGATATTTTTTCATAAAATCCTGGACGCTTAAACAGTTTTTTTAGTTGATAAAGAATCGGAATCTCAATAAAGTATTTTACATCGACTTTATCCTTACATTTATTACACTTAGAATTTTTATCTTTCAAGGCCGAGAAACAGTTACAACAAAAAAAATGCCTTTTTAAAGGTACATTTAGCTTTTTAAAAAATAATTTTAATTTATATAATGTTTTTAAACACTTATTCGGCTTCTTGCAATGTAACTCTATGATTTCTAAAATTTTAGCAACTAATACACCTGTAACTCTAAAAGCTAGCATTAAACTTAAGATAGATAGTACGCTCTCTATAACCGTTATCGGTGCTCCTTCGTATATTGGATCGTTAGCTGAACTATCAATGATATCTTGAAAGTCTTCATCGTTTACAGAATCTTCACTATTTTGGCTACATGAATCAGATAACTCATCTTCACTTTCTCCAATATCATCAAATTCCTCTTCCTCTTCATCATCTTCAATTTCATCGTCTTCAGTGTTTTCTAAATTTTTGTAACATTCATAAAAAGGGCATTCATCCTCTTCAATTTCATCGTCACTTTCTTTTCCAAAATCGTCATCTTCAAAAGCATACCGATCGTCTGTAAATTTCAAAACTGCTTTTAAAATTTTATTTATTTGAAATTTTTTAAAAATTAATTTCAAAAATATTACATCTTTGACAATATGTATGCAGAAAATTAACAAAAATTACAACCACATGCCAACATTTCAGGATTATTATTATTATTATTTTTTTTTTTATTTAATGCTATGTAAAATAAAAATAAAAATAATTGATTAAAAAAAAAAAAAAAAGAAATTTTTGTAACTTATGAATTGAGAATTACAAAACCATCAGTTTATAGTTTACTAGCATCAGTTCTTTGAATTACATTCCAATTGAAAAATTAGATTAGAAGATAAAATGTAGTTGCAAGTTTTACTTCTAATGCATAAAAGAGAGAGTAATGAAAATTATTTGTACTATTATACACAAAATTTATTTCATAAAAAATCTGGTATTTTAATATAGAACATTAATAGACTGTCAAAGTTATTTATAATAAAGTTTAAATCAATATTGTCTGTAACCCATGGAAAGTAATTTTTTCATTACACCTTAACTGAGTATTACCAAAAAAAAATACTTTGAAAAATTTTACACATATATTCTTTTTTTTAAACTGAGAAATTTTAAAAATGAATTTGAAATTTACTAAGAATCAACTATTTCTCATTTGAAAATACTCTTGGTATTTTAATACTTAATATTCCACATCGACACAGATGGTTCCTTCATATTATAGGTTAAAGAAAATTGAAATTTTAAGTAGTTAAAAATTAAGATTTAAATAACTTTTTATTCTTGAATGTTAAACAAATAGACTTTCATTCAGTTTCAAAGAAATTTGAAATAAATGATAAGATACCAAATTTTAAGTATTTAAAAATAATTTTAATTTTTTGTTTAAAACCCGTTATTATTATTAGCTGGGTACAATAGCAAGTAAGACAAATTTTAAAGGTGTTAGCCACCTCAAATTTTCATTGGTATGATGCGAACAGATAGGTATTTATTTACTCTAGCTTTCATTCAAGATCAACTGGATAAGTGTTATTAAGATTGAAACTAGAGTTATCAAATTTTTTGTGTCATGTAGTAATTTGGCATGTAAATTTATGTAGAGAAACTAGATACATCACTTGCAATCTCATATCTCTAGTTCAATTTTCAACGGTTTTATGTAAAAAGATATACATTATTATTTTAATTCAAAATCAACCATTTGATAGGATAATGCTTAAAACCAATAAAGTTTAAAATTAACATCAAGTTTTTGAAACTGAATTTTGAGCTGATTATAATTTTACTATAGCTTCACTGATGATTCCAAAAAAATTTTCTCTTGCTTTAGATATTTTTCTTTACTCTAAAACCTACGAGATTCTCAAGTCAAAATTAAATTATGAGATATTAATTGATATTGAAAAACTAAATTTTAGATAGTTGAAAAAATTTTATTATTACATGACCACTGAATACATTAACACACTCTACAACATAGTTAAAAAAAACCCTCAATAGTATAATTATTTTATAACTATTCACTAGTATAATTCGCTTTTGAAAACTTTAGTATTTATACGTACAAGTATTTACTTTAAAATTATCAAAAACTACAGTTTATAAGTTAGTTTTATAGTGGCAAGACATTTCAAATTTTAAAAATTATAAACCAATAAAAATAAAAATGGAAAAATTTTTATTCTTTGACCTTAACTAATCAATATTTAGAATCAATATTAGAAATTTGCAAGGGGTCTACAACTTGCAACTCTACCAAAAGTTACAAGTTGTAAACCACTTGGATTATGGCTTGAAAAATGTAGTTTTTAAAACAACTTCATGAACAGTAAACATGCAAACAAATTGAAATTTATTTTAAGTAGATGCATGAAAATTCACTATTACAAAATTTTTAATTGAAATAATTGAATTTCAATTGTATGCATACATTTTCATTACACATTATACATCATTCCAATGTATAAAAGAGATAAAAAAAAAAAAAAAACGATATTAAAGTACCTTTGACAATTATTTTATTGGCGAGCTCAAGGACTTCTTGATAATTTTCTTTTTTGTAAAATATCTTTGGAATTTCTTTTGTCAGATAAGTAAAGCTTGAATCAAAGTTTAAATGCAAGATTTGTTGTTGAACCATCTAGTCAGAAAATTTTTTCAATAAAATAAACAAAATAAAAAATTGGTTAATATACGATAAAAAGATAAAATCATCAGCATTAAAAATTAAAGAATGTTTTTCGAAATTAAATTAATTTCAAAAAATATAAAAATATTTAAAGCTTGAAAAACTCAAAGTAAATTTGTAAATAAAAAATTACCATCAATATTGCGCAGGCAACTTTATTCAAAGCGAATAGGCCTTGAACCAAAAAAATATCAATGACTCGTAAAGACATTTCTTGACTAAAATCAGCTGTGAATATACTTAAGTACCATTTCTTTATAAACATTACAGGTTCCATTCCGATTTTATGAAAATGTTGAAACAACTCAGGTAGCATGTTCTATGAAAAAAAATTTACATTTGGAATAAATTTTTGAAAGATAATAGATTTTTTTTTTTAAATTTTATTAGGTGTATGTGAATAAAATCATGTTGTAATTAAATATATTTATTTTACCTCGACAAGTTTGTTAAATTCAAACCACTTGGGACTTTTTTTACTAAGAAAAAGATCTCTCATTCCTATTTTCATCATAAAAAAAAGTACACAAAAGGCTTGCTCCTCTGGAATCTAAAAAAAAAAATTATGAATACATCGAAATTTTATAATATAATTTTTTAAAAGTATTTTATACTATTGAAAGTATGCATCCAGCAAGCAAACTTAAATCTTGACTGTAACAAACTTGGGAATCAAATTTTGAATAGGCTGTGCAGATTCGGTACAATGAATTACCATCTAACGTATCTGATTTTTTGAAATGACTAATACTGTTATTAATTTCTTTCATTCGAACGAAATCGTAATTGCTAATCTGTTAAATAATAAAGTCAAGGTATAAATTGGCTTCATAAAATTAGCATCTTTTAAGACAGTTTATTTTAGTTTTATTAATTATTAGGGATGTGCGAGAATTTCGATTTACGAGTTTGAGTAGTACCGAGTTTTTGGAGTGTCGAGTTTATCGAGTTGCCCGAAAAGCTCGATGATTAAGATTATTTGTTTAGATTATTAAAATAATTTTTTCCGTTCTGAACAAGACTTAAAGTTCATTCTTTTGATTTTAATATTCAAGTAGTTTCAAGTACTCGCAGCACACCAAAACCTTAAAAAATTTGAGTACTCGCAAAAACTCTAGTAATTTACTTGGACCTACTCGTACTCGATACCCTGTAGCATACACTAATTATAAATTAATACATATTAATTTTACCTCTGAGCAAAAATCTCTGTATTTTTTAATCATTTCGTCGAAATTTTTGCCAGCACATTGAAGAATCCAGATGTCCGCTCTGTACGCCGATGGTATTCCATCTAAAATCAATCGAGCGAAAATTTTTGGAGGAGTGTTTGATTGTTTCCAAAACTTGATTATTTCCAGCCAAACTTCATCGGAACTTTTTTTTAAAATAACTTCATCATCACTAGACGACTGATCACACAAGTTGGATGATGGATGTTTTTCTATGTCATCAAAAATCATTAATTAGTTACGTATTTTGTGACTTATAAAAATATTCTTTAAGACATAAAATAATTTAAAATTTAGTAACCTATATTTTACCTTTAGAATTTTCTATAAGCTTGCAATCATTTTCTTCAGTTCCTTGATAGATTTTCCTAAGTCTTCTCTGATGTCTCTCGGAATAGGTGTCAAAAGATCGCTTCATGTTGAACTTGAAGTTTTTTTTTCAAAAACTTTTTTACTTTAAATAATTCTGGTTTGATGATATGATGATTATCACTCGTTGCCCTGGAAAAAAATTTATGATAACAACTCAGATATATGCAACATAAATAAATGTCAAAATGTCAAAATGTCAAAGTGTTAATGAAAAAATAACCAAACGACGTAAAATGTCAAATAAAAAATTTTTGGTCTTGTGGACAGAATCGAAAGAAACGTCAATTGTAAAAAAAAAAGATATTAAAAAAAGAAAAGATAACGACGGAAAAGAAATAGTGCAAGCTTGGTGGAATAAGGATCTTTATGACGTAAAAATATTGGCCGAAGACGGTAGGTAATTTTATTTTTCACAGTAAAATTATTATTATTATTAAAATTATTTTCATTTTTGCAAAAAAATAATGATACTACAAACAATTTAACTGTAAAATTTTTTATAGAGGACGAAGAATTTCTTTCATCTCTACCCATCTCAACGGATGGTAAAATAATGAAAACCAGATCGAAGATAACCCTTACAGCGGCAGAAAAGAAAGAAAAGAATAAAAGGGATAAGCAACTGAAGAAAAGCAGGCAGGAAGTTGAAAATGAAACTTATAATCAGATACTAAACAACAAATCAATTTTCGAGAGCGAGGATGAAGAAAGTGACCACGAAAATTTTGAAAAATCAACGGACATAATTGGTGATGATGTTGAAGATGAATACACAAAAAATGAAGTATTAGAAAGGTAAGATTTTATGAATTGCAATTTAATTACATAACTAAATTTAATAGATAATAAGATATTTAAAATTGTATTAAAAAAAAAAAAAAAAAAATACAGCTTCTCAAACAGAAATGAAACTTGTACAGTTAAGAATTCTAAATATCAAAAAAAAACTCAGATAAACTGTACTAACTCAACAGACGAAGTAATAGAAATCGTCGCTGAGCCAGAAGAAAATGCTGAAAATGACAAGTATTTCAATGTTCACAATTACGTAGTAATTTTATTAGTTAAATACGCCTTTAATAACATGAAATTTTTCCAAATATCTAGAATCCTAGAAAAAGCCGAGTCATTTGCAGTTAGTTCAGAAAAAAAACGGAAAAATAAACCGAGTTTGTCAGAAAATTTAATTTGTCACTTTTGTGTTCCATTCAGCGCAAGTAATATTTTATAAATGATTTAATATTAGTAATTTTTTTTAAATGATTTCAAATTAATTAAACTTAATTTTCGTAGATTCATCAGTTTTAGAGCAAATTAAAGCTTTAACAAAATCATTTACAGTACATTTGGAGCAACTAACTGATGATATTTCTCAACCTGACGAAGTATTTATAACACTTATACACTAAATACTCAAATTTTATTTTCAAAAATATTAAAGTTAATTTTTTTAGGTCAAATTATCTCCAATTTATGATATAAAAATGAACCGATTCAAATTGGCTAATTTCGTTCGATTCTGCAAGGGCAATCGGAAAGACTTGGCCAGGGATTTACTTAAAGAACTCATAGGAACTGAAAAGCTTGCGACAATGAGTGCGTCAAAGATACCCCAAGACATTCTTTTCTCTGTTGAAAGTAAGTATTTTGACAAATAAAATTAAAAACCATTCAAACTATCACAATCGATTTGAACAAGTTCAAACAAAGAAAAAAATAATAATATGTAATAATTTTCAACTTTCAAAAATTGAAACTAGCTTACCGTAATTTTTAAGATGATATTGTTTTGTTTGTTCAGTAAAAAGTTATTTTATCTAGGATGTTCACACTAATCCAAAAGCTCGTTGATTAGAAATTTAATTTCTAAATGCCTCCTAAAATATAAAAAAATTATTTATAAATTAAAACAATTAAATTTAATCAACAACTATTATTAACAATTTCTTTAAATATTTTGAAAAAGGACACTAATTTTTCATTAAAAAAAAAATCAAATAAACTGAGAAGTAATGAATTAATAAAACATTTTAATAATTTGCTAAATTTTTTTGTCTGCATACCTTGAGGACATTGTTTTTTATTGAGCATCTCACGGGATTATTAAGGGCAAGTTCTGTCTAATGCTCTCTTCATGTAGTAAAGGTACTTATGGATACTTGAGGATTAAGTTCTTGCACTTGTCCATAGTTAAGATCCTCCTGACACACAGCTTGATGGTGTTCTGCCTTTTCTTGTTCTCAAAGAAGTCAAAAAAGCCCTTCTGGGTACAAAGAGTACTGCTCTGAACTCGAGTGATACATCAAAATGCTTGACCGCTCGATGATCCTCCTGGTCATTAGTGAGAGATTTTTTTCTTGATTTCAGTAAAGATACTTGGGGATCAAGCTCTTGCAGTTGCCCATGATTGAGATCCTCCTGACACACAACTTGAAGTAGTTCTGTCTTTTCTTGTTCTCAAAAAGTCAAAGGCTCTTCTGGGTACAAAAAGTACTGCTCTGAACTCGAGTGATGCATCAGCATGCTTGACCGATAGGTGATCCTCTCTGTCATTGGTAAGAGACTTGTCGAATTCATCACACTCCTTGTAGATTGTGGTCTGGGTTCATGGTCCAGATAATTTTGTTCTTGTTTAACTCCTCATTTTTCTTGTAATTTAAATGATAACATATTTTTGTTGAAAATAATATTATCATAATATTATTATTTTTGTATCATAATATTTGAAAATTTTATGATACAGTTCAGTGTCAAAATAGATATTTACACAACTTAAACAACTAAAGAAAAATTTTTCTTAAATCACAAAAAATTATCTTCACAGTCTTTTTCTTTTTCTTCTTCTGCCATCCTTTCCCTCGTCTTGTTCTTAATATTCACCAACGTTCTCCATCTTAAGCTTGCTGTCCTTGTCCTTCTCCTTGGTCTCCTCTTCAACCTGTCATCACTTAATTTTTAGTATTTTTTTTACCCAACTAGTTTAATAGGGTAGCCAATGAACCGCAAGTGCTTCATGATAATCTCTTTGATCTTGCTTTTCTCTTAATCCTCCAACCATCCATTCTTAATATGTTCAATCTTTTTATTATTTATATCATTAAAATTCCTTATATTTTTCCAACTAATAAATAATTTATTGTACAAAAATTATTTTAATTATATAATATACACTAATATATAAAGTTAACACAGGTTACTCAGATGCTATTAGACAAAAAAATTCTCTCTGACATCTTTAATTACATAGTGCTCCTTTTTATGAATATTTAGACTTGAGTTTTGAGGAACAGAATAAGTTCTCATAATGTAGTAATATAACATGAGCTAATTACAAAAAATACAAGGGGATCTTCTTAGTATCTCAATTGCTTGGTAGTATGTTTTTTCATGGATTTCAGTTTTCGACTCACAGTTACAAATTACCAGACCTTTTTGAAATATTTCTTCAAAATTTTATCTTCTAGCTGGATTTAATACCATAATATACATCTTGAATATGTACAAATTACATCAAGTACAAGAGGTTCTTCTTTAAATTCCAATTGCTAGGTAGTATGCTGTTTAATGGAGGTTCACTTCAAATCTTAGCACTCATCACAAAAATCCTAGGAACGTTTTTAATTTATTTAGAAATCTCAAACTTAATTGTTAGAAACAATGTTTTTAGGTTAAGAACCAACTTTCTCCTACGATCTTACTAAAAAATGATATAAACAGACTTATTGAATACATCTTATAACTAAATTAACCGTATAAATAATTAAAAATAGTTGTTTTAAAAATTCAAAATTTTGCAATCTATCAAGCAACAATGATTTATCAAGGATCGTGATATTGATAATGTAATGTTGGTCGCCATGTCTGATATCAGACATAAGGTATTTTCGGTCATCATAAGGTATGCACGGGTACAGTGTAGTGTACGATAGTATAGCAGAAACACAATTCGAATTGCGAACGGAATTCGGAACAAGCTGAAACAGTATATTGGTTCCGTTTTAAAAATGTCCTATTTTGAATCTAAAATGCAAATTAATATAATTTTTAAAAAGTTACAGAAACCATTTTTAATAGTTATGACTGAAAATAAAAGGTTGGAATAAAATTTTAACAGCTATTAAGATTTTAAAATTTTAATTTATACTATTTTATCAATAAACTGACTTTAAATTAATTGAAAACCGCGAATTTACATATTTTAAAGCTCTAGAAACAATATTAAAAAGTTTTTGAATTCTAGCCTTACTTATTAAGTAAAGAAAATTACATTTTTAATTTATTTTAGTAATTTGATTTTTTTTTTTTTCAGACTACATAAACTCAGATGTATTAAGATCTCCGAAAATAACCCTTTCTGAATATAAAAGAGCAATAACGCTTTACTGTGGATCTCTAAAAGTAAAAACTCCTGACAGTCAAAAAAAAAAAAAAAATAATGTTCTTAATTCTATCCAAAAATCCTCGCAAAAATCAAATATTTCAAATGGAAGCACAGGAAATTTAAATCGAAAATCAAGAAGTTTGAGTAGAAACAGAAAAGAAAGAAGTGAAGATGAAAGTCTAGTCACAGAGAAATATCGACAAAGAAGTTTCAGTCAAAAAAGATCAAGTTCGAGTGAACGTAGAAGTAGGGAAAAAAGCTCTAGTAGACGTTGCAGCAGAGAAAAAAGTTTAACAAGACAAAGAAGTTCGAGTGGATGTAGAAGCAGAGAAAAAAGTTTATCAGGTCACAGGAGCTCAAGAGAACGTAGAAGCAGGGAAAAAAGCTCTAGTAGACATTGCAGCAGAGAAAAAAGTTTAACAAGACAAAGAAGTTCGAGTGGATGTAGAAGCAGAGAAAAAAGCTCGAGTGAACGTCGAAGCCGGAAAAAAAGTTTGTCCAGAAAAAGAAGTAGAAGCAGAAAAAAAAGCTCGAGTGGGCGTAGAAGCAGGGAAAAAAGTTTGACCAGAAAAAGAAGTTTAAGCAAAGATAAAGATCGAGGAAAAAAGAGAAGTCAAAGCAGAAATTCAAGGGGGAAGAAGAGTAGTAAAAGAAGGCATTCAAGAAGCCCAGACAAAACTGATGATAAACACCGACAAAAACGAAAAAAAAAAAATAAACATAATAGTAAGCAGAGAAGTAGAAGTAGAAGTCGAAGCAGAAGCAGAAAATCGCCAAAAAATGAAAGACAAGAAACAAGAACATGAATAAAGTGATGTTTATCAAATAGTTGTATTTGTTTAAAAAATGTGTTTGTTACACTTAAATAAATTATGAAAAATTATTAATTTTCGTGTTGATAAAAAATAGTATTTGATAAGGTGTGAAAATTTTTTTATAGATACAAGAAATGTTTCCTTTTTAGGTAATTAAAACTGCTTTAGAAAAATATTGAAACCTTAAAGGCTATTACAGGAACTCGCGGGATGCAAGAATTCCCGCGTCCCACGTTTCGCACTGCCCTAACCTAACTTCACTGTCAAAACGCGCGACACAGGATGCAGGAATTCTCGCATCCCGCGAGTTCCTGTAATAATAACATTAACTTTGAAAATGCTTTCCACTCAAGCGTTCTAAATAAAGTTTTGCTGTTTTTTCTCATAGGGAAAAGTTCATTGGTTATTACGACTACATCATTTATTTTATTTTAACTTTATTAGATCACTGAACTTATTTAATATTTATAAATTTTTAGAAAATCGTAAAGATTTGAATAAAAAAATTATAATTAAAAAAAAATGAAAAATTTAAGGAAAAAAGTATTTTGAAAAAGTCTTAATTTTGTCTTCATAACAAACAAACAAATAAAAAAAAAAATTAAAAAAAAAGTAGAAAAATAAAAGTGAAAAAAAAAAAAATCTTATTTTCATCTCAAAAACGTATAAAAAAAAATTAAAAATTTTTAAAAATCTGAAATTTGTCTTTGAAACGTCTCCATTCTCTAAAAAAAAGTATCAAAACCAGAAATTTAACTTTCATCTTTTTGAGATCTCAAAAAGACATTTAGACGAGAAAAAAAATTTAAATTGTAATATTGTCTTTTTTTCATCATTAAAAAAAAAGAGTAGAAAAATAAAAGTAAAAAAAAAAATCTTATTTTCATCTCAAAAACGTATAATAAAAAAAATTATTAATATTAAAAAATCTGAAATTCGTCTTAAAAAAATCGACTTGGAAACGTCTCGATTCTGTAAAAAAAACGTATCAAAACCATAATATTAACTTTCATCTTTTTAAGATCTCAAAAAGACATTCAAACGCAAAAAAAATTTAAATTGAGATATTGTCTTTTTTTCATCTTTGAAAGTCTCAAAACCGGACATTTTTGAGACATATCTCAAATATATCTTTTTAAAATCTTTTTATGATCTGAACTTTTTTTACGCGGGCGGTGACCCGCAGGGTGTAGCCAGTCCTTGTAAGTTAGATTAAGAATTTTGTACGACCCTGCCGCGCCGTGTAGGGAAGTAGGAGAATGCATGACTGAGACAGATTATTGATGTGAGATTTACACGCTGCGAAAACAAATCTTGGCTCAGCAAAGGGAGTGAGTTTCGATGTTTTTGTTGATCTGATTAGCCTGGTGGTGAGTTATAGAATTCGGGAAGTTGTCTTCGATTCTGAAATCCTCTTAAAGCGCTGAGATCCAAACTGCAGGTGTTCGAGCGCCAGGTAAAAAAAAAAAAAACAACAAAAAACTACGTTTAAAACATTCTCGAATTTCATCTTTACTCCTGACCCCAACATACACTGCGGTAGAAAACTGAGCGCCCGAGGCGCGAACAATTTTTTATTTCACGAGGGGTAAAAATTTTTATATGTAACTTGTTACAGAATCAGTTGAAAGGTGTAAACTTTGCACCCGAGCGCGTGAAAAAGCCTTGGGGGGTTTCGCCCTGTGGGCATTAATTTTCATCCAGAGTGACATAAAGTTGTAATAATATTTCCTGATCGTTAGAGGTAATTAGCAGTCTTTAATATATACCCATGTTAGATATTTATCATTATCAAATTATGTTGGATGTGAATTTGCCGGGAAGGAAATAGAAAAGAAATAACACTAGTACACTTTCTTTTGTTGAGTAACACTGTTTAACTGTTTGATCTTTATTTTTATCTATGTTTACAAAAAGACGAGAGCTGTCGCAAATCTTGAATCTTTATTAATCGGACAAACCACCAAAAGGTAAATTCTACCCACGAGGCACCGTAGAAGAGACGCGCGCGCGAAGTGAAGTCGCACACAGCGTAAAAAGGCGCCGCGGCTGGCTCCCCCCACCTACGGTGATGCGAGTAGCGACTTTTGCCACTCTCGCGCGAGTATTATTCAGGCTTCGCTCAAAACTGCTCCAACACTCCCTCCTTTGGGGTGAAGCCTTTTCTGTTTGTCTGTTTGATATGTATTCTGTTTGTACAAGATTCTATGTTAAACACAGCGAGTGATAAATTGTGGGGAATAGCCCCAAAAGACTCTACTTAAAAAAATATAAAATAAAAGCTCTCTAAAATTACATCTAGTCAAAAATAATTAGGTTTCGCTCAGTATCTTCCTCCGGAGGTTCAGGAGAATTTGGTCCGCGTCTTGGCCTACGTAAAGGGACGTAGTTGAACTCGTCATTTGCTTCCTCGGGTTCCGAGTCCATCCTGTTTGACTCCTCCCTCGGTTTTAGAAGACCCTTTTTTTTTTTTTTTTTTTTTTTTTTTTTTTTTTTTTTTTTTTTTTGCGATACAGCTTCCTGAAGCAAAAAAATTGTTAAATAATTCTTACCTTGTAGATTCTGTTTAATTTTGTTTTGGTTTTTATCTGTTTGTAATTTTAATCTTAAAATAAACCCAGTTTAAAAATTTTCCCAGTATGATTTTGATGGGTTTTGAAATCGAGTGGTTTGGTAAAAATGTCTGCAGGATTTTCTCTGGTCGATAGCCATCTCACTTTAGCGACTCCTTCCTTGACTTTCTGTTTGATGTAGTCTCCATGTAGATCAGACAACTCAGGACGATCACCATATTCTTCTCTGAAGCGAAGGTTAGCATGGATATTGGGCACAGGATCATCGAAGTCACAGAGCTTCTGACATCCTTCCTTCTGAGTGTTCTTACCTGCGGCCGAGTTGTCGCACCAGACAGTAAAAGGAAAGTAACACTTTCCAGTTATGTCTCTTATGGCTTTGTCTAAGGAAATTAAATGACGGCATGCTTCGCTCATCGCGCCGTATTCGGCTTTCGTAGTCGATCTGCTGACGTAGTTCTGTTTGTAACTTTTCCAAGCTATTGTATCCCCATGCAAGTTGATCATGAACCCGGCGGTTGACGTTGAATCTGTCCAATCGTTGTGACTTGTGTCTGTTACAGCTTCTAGGGTTTCTGTTTGTCCTGTGTATGTCAAACCATACTGGCTTGTTCCTTGCAGGTATTCAAAGATTCTGTTTACGTCCTCCCAATCTTTTACTGTAGGAGTGACCTGTCTTCTAGCTAATACGTTGACTGAGTAGGCTATATCTGGACGAGTACCACCCGCCAGATACAAAAGGGAGCCAATAGCTCCCCTGTAAGGAACTCCGGCTTCCACTGGTTGTTTCTGTTTGTTTAGATCTTCATCTTTGTTGTTTGGTAAATTTTTCCGCTTTTGCACTTGTCGTGTTTCCATTGGGGTTCTCTTGGGGTGACAATTTTTCATACCAAAGCGTTCTAAGATTTTCTCCGTGTATTCTGTTTGGTCTATCTTGACTGTTTTCTTGTCTCTGTCTCTGTTTATTCTCAAACCCAGAAAATGTCCAGGCTCTCCAAGGTCCTTCATTTCGAATGCTTGGCAGAGGCTCGCTTTGATTTCTTCTAGTCTCTGTTTGCTGTTTGAAGCCACAAACATGTCATCGACATACACAAGGATAACATCGACTTCTCCCTTGTGTCTCCTGGTGTATAGGCAAGGCTCACTCACCGTGTTCTCGAGTCCAAGTTTCTGAATCTTCAAGGTGAGTTTCTCATGCCACCGCTTGGAGCTGACTTGCAAGCCGTAGATTGCCTTTCTCAGTTTGCACACTTTGCTTTTCCTGATTTTCATGAAGGTTTCCAAACCATCTGGAATTTCCATGAACTTTTCTTCCTCAAGCTCGCCGTGTAGGAATGCTGTCTTGACGTCCATCTGACAAAGTTCCAGGTCATATTTGTTTACCACCGATAGAAAGGCCCTGATGAGAGGAAGTCTGGAAACCGGGGCATATATCTCATAGAGCTCGTACTGTGTGTCATCCTTGAAACCTCTCACGACTAGCCTGGCTTTATAGGTAGGTTCACCACTGTTTGAAATTTTTTTTTTTTTTTTTTTTAAATCCATCTTGAATCGATGACTTTGGGTGCGTCTTGTTCTTTGAGGGGTCGATTCACTATGTCCCAGACATTGTTGCGTTCCATCGACTCTAATTCCTGTTTTATGGCCTCTTGCCAATGTTTCGCATCTGTGGAGGCCATTGCCTCCTTGTAGGTTGTCGGGACTCTGTCTATTTCAGCCAAGAAAGCACACTTAAGTTGGTATTCGTCTGGGTGTCGATTCGGTTGTTTTTGCTCCTCGAATTCAAAGAACACATCCAGTTCGTCTGTTTCAACGGCTACGAACTTGGCAAAGGTGTTGTCTCTTACTACAGTCGTTTTCTCACCCGTCTTAGCCAGCTCTTTGTAGTCCAAACGACTGTTTGCAGCTCGGCTTGGTTGAATGCGTTTGAATGGCACGTGTTCTGTTTGGGTTTTCGATAGATTTGCTGATTGGATTTTTCTTTTCTTTACTGGTTGTTGTTCCAAAATAACTGTCAGTGGTTGTGTAACTGGCTGTTTGTTCGGCTCGTTCATTTCTGATTGGTGAGTCTTCTCTGAGAAGTCTATAAGTGGTTCATCTGTTTGGTCGAGTTTTCCTTTCTCCGGGTCTGTCGACACAAAGTTTTCGGACTTGGCAGTGTATTCGTCTCGATATACTACCTTCTCATTGAAATCAACGTTTCTTGAGTTGTAGAATTTTCCAGTTGGAGGATGCCATACCAGGTATCCGGTTTTTGTGTATCCTACCAAGATGGTCTCGATTGCTGTTGCCGAGAATTTTCTTGGTGGATTTGGTTCGTACAGATAGGCCTTACACCCGAATCTTCTTAATCTGTCTAAGTGTAGTTTGACTCTGGGTGCAAATTTTCTGAGTGGAATTTCGAAATCGTTCGCTTTGTGTGGAGAACGGTTGTATACATGTGTGGCTGCTTCTGCTGCCAGTACCCACATTGATGGAGGTATCCCGGAGTCTTCCAACATGGAACGAATTCTGTACTCTAGAGTTCTGTTTAGTCTTTCAGCTGTTCCATTTAGCTGAGGCGTGTATGTAGGTGAGAAATCTCCATCTATCTTTTCTTCCTCCATGACCAAGTTGAATTTTCCTCCTAAGTTCTCTTTGGCGTTGTCTGCTCGGATGTAACACACCTTTGCATTTTCACCAATGAGGTTTCTCGTTTGACGTAAGAAGACCTCCAGACAGTCTCCAGCTTGACTTTTCTGTTTGATAGAGTATACCTTGGCATATCTCGAGAAATCGTCAGTGAATGTTATCAAATATCTGTTTGAACCTGGAAATGACACTGGTTGGACTGGTCCCATTATGTCGCTGTGTAGTCGTTCCATCGGACGTGCTGCCTTGACTCTACTTTCATCATGTGGTTTCTTGACCATTTTGGTTATCTTACAGATTCTACAGTCTAGTATTTCTTCACCAAATTTAACATCTTTCAGTTCTTCTACTTGCTGTTTGATTTTTCGAAGGTATCCGATGCTGAGGTGTCCTAAGCGAAGGTGCCACTTCATGCCCTCGGACATTTTGCCAAGATTTCTGTCCTTGTGACCACTGTTTTCGATGGCTTTCGATTCCGGTTGATTTGAGTTTAACTGATTGTTGTATTCATGTATTTTTCTGTTTAGGTTGATTTCATTCAAATCGGAGTCTGTGAAGAAATCTACTTCTTTTTCTGTTTGGGAAGTTTCATCTGAATTCTCCCTCCCAAGTCCAGACGGATGTTTGTGTGAGCTTCTTTCGATCGTTTCTCCCTCCGACGTTGAGAAGTCATGCACATCTGTTTGGGATTGATTTATGAAATCTTCTACGGAAATCATGTGAGCTGTGCATTCATATGGTTGACATTTTGTTAAGTTTTCGGACTCCAGGATGTCGAACTTGATGTGCCAATGTGGTTTTACATAATTACCAACTATGTAATCCACGTTTGTCTGTTTGTCGAAAATTCTTACGATCTTGTTGTCCAGATGTACACTGAAACCAATGTCTACGAATTTTCGTAGTGATAGCAGGTTTCCGGCAATTTTTCCGGCCACCAGAACATTTCTAATTTCTATCGTTTTTCCAGACTTGTCTTTGACCACTAGGTTTCCTTCTCCGTCGATTCTCATGTTTGCTTCTCCATTCTTGTTTGCAGTTCTGATTATTCCTGTTTTTATCTTCTTGAAATCATTTAAAATGAAACCGTTTTCTATTATGTGCTCAGAGGCACCAGTATCTGCAATAAAATTTATATTATTATAATTTTCATGCATATTTGTTACCTTATTGTCTCTCGAAGAATCCGAGGAGTATGGCTTTCTGTTTCTTCTCTTTGATCTGTTTGAGTGTCTTGAAGACATTTTACCGTCACCTCTATATTTTTCGTTGATTCTCTAGATGAACCAAAATTTTTCTTGGACCGGTCATTTTCAACACCATCTTGTGATGCTCGTCATCTGAACGGTGAATGATGGCTCCTCTGACCTGATTCTCTCTGTTTATTTGCTGTCCTACTGCGTAATCCTCACCCATTTTTGACTAGGGTCAATGACGTCGCTCAAACTACATGAAGTCAGGTCTATCATCGTTTGTCGAACCATAGTCGGTACTCTGTACTTCTAGTTAGTTTGTAGCCTTGATGTTTAACGTGGCCGCCCTGGCGATCCAAGATATTCCTTAGCTGTTTGAGAGTTTGATCTAGCCGGCCTTCTGTCTGACTGTTATGTATTGATGACAGACTGTTTGTATGTACTTTTGTCCTTTGGCTGCACATGGATGAATTTCTTGACTCTGAACCCGAAACTTCACTCCTTAAAGCAGTTTGTGACGTCGTCAAGGGAGTTCTCGATTTTTGTGCTTGCGATGATGTATTTTCTGTTTGAATGATGGTAGAGGGGTTATTTTTATTTTTCTGTTTGATGTATTTGACCTGTCTGTTTATTCGAGATCGTTGGTCCTTCTGTTGTTTTTCGGCCAATTTCTTAAAATTGTGAAGTGCGCCTTCCCATTTCTCGGCTTCTTTATGTCTTTGCATCGCCAATTGATACCATTTTTCTACCTCAGGGGATCAATTTGGTTGTGTATCCCTAGTCCGACTACCAGTCTTTTCGGGTACAGTTGCTTGAAGAGGGGGTAACTGGGTCATTGGCCGAAGTGGAGGTGGCAGTCTGATTGAGGGCTCCATCAAGGGTTGCTTATCCCAGGGGTCACCATTTTCAAGCAATGACCGTTCCTCCTCGGACTCTATCGACCTGTCTAGGTTGTCGGTTTCATTGTATTCGTCGATTACTTGCCAGTCGTCTCCACCCACTTTGCTGACCTCGGTCTGTTTGTCTGTAAATAATGTTCGTTAAAAAAAATGTTTTGTTTTGAGTTGACATTGGTAAAGGATTTAGGTGAGTGTTTGGTTTTTCTGTTTAAAAATTTTGAAAATTTAGTCTGTTATTTTTACTGATTGACTGTTTGTTCTAAACCTTACCATTTCTTAACTCATTCAGTACTTCAATCAGCTGTTTGTGCCCGTAGGCATCCACCAAGTGTGGATTATCAACCGATGCTGACTTTGTCAACATGGTAAAACCATCTTCCTCGCCCGTGGCGCCTGATTGTGACTGAAAAATAATTCATTAAAATTCAGTTTACCAATACACTCTAACTTCGGGCGAGATTTTGGATACCTCGTTAGTAGTTCGTAGAACGATCTAAGTAACGTGATATCCGAGTGATCGATGCAACCTACTCTCCCTTCGGCAATTGCGCCCTCAAAATTTTTGAGGTGGCCGTGCGCTTCTATTACCGAGAGTTTCAGAGCGAGTACCGGACACCCGCCTTTGTAAAAGTACCGTAACACGGTTGCTTTCACGGCTTGATGGTTTTGTGAAATTTCTGTGTAGTTTAAATTTCCAAACTGACTTCAAGAAAAAAAAACGCACGGCACGCAGCCTATCATCTGGCTCGTCGCCGTCGGCCGACACAGAGTTCACGCGCCGTCGCACTAACATGTCGCGATCATGTGTGCTTTAATTGCCGCCTGAGGTTTGCCGCTCGGCCGAGAGAAAAAGACAAAAAAAATAAATTTTGTCCTGCATGCTACCGGCCAGGCTGAATTACGTTTCCCTAAGTTCCCGTTCTTTACTCAACCCCATAAAGAAGAAAGAAAGTAAAAAAAAAGAGGGAAAATAAAAGAGAGAGAGAGAGAGAGAGAGAGAGATTCCCAACCGTCTTCCGATTCTCCGAATCTAAACTCTCCGGCGCTGCAGCCTGGCCGAGTCATTCGCGTTTAAAAATTTTGCTGTCCGAACAGCTGAAACAAACTCCCACGGCAGGACAAAAAAATCAAATCTATCCTTCTCTCCTCATGCAACTGCCACTGTTTTTCACAACATTTCAAGCTGGATTAAAAAAAAGCATCATGCTGTACGTAGATTTCATTTTGTTTGTACGACACATAAATTTTCTTTTGTTTCATACCTGATTGTGTTCTGCCATTTTGCAGCAACTGTTTGATTTTCTTTCTTTCACTTTGTATTTCAGTGTTGAATTCTTCAAGTTTTCTTACTTCACCGGTAATTCAATAACACAAAGAAAACTTCAGCGGCTGCTGCCCATAACCTGTTGGATGTGAATTTGCCGGGAAGGAAATAGAAAAGAAATAACACTAGTACACTTTCTTTTGTTGAGTAACACTGTTTAACTGTTTGATCTTTATTTTTATCTATGTTTACAAAAAGACGAGAGCTGTCGCAAATCTTGAATCTTTATTAATCGGACAAACCACCAAAAGGTAAATTCTACCCACGAGGCACCGTAGAAGAGACGCGCGCGCGAAGTGAAGTCGCACACAGCGTAAAAAGGCGCCGCGGCTGGCTCCCCCCACCTACGGTGATGCGAGTAGCGACTTTTGCCACTCTCGCGCGAGTATTATTCAGGCTTCGCTCAAAACTGCTCCAACAAATTAAAAAAGCTCTTAGCCCCTATCTGCTTATGTACTGGATTATAGCAGAGTACCAGGTGACTTTCTTGAAGGTTATACCTACATATGCGCTTGTGTCAGATACCATTAGGGTATATTTCATTTCCACCACCTATCAGGTATCATAGTAAATTAACAACATTTTTGTATTTCCAATACAACAATATTTTGAAGTAATAATAGAAAAATTAAAATTATGTACCATTCGAAAGTTTATACTCATAGGAAAATTTATTATAAGATTCAGATTCCTATCGTTATTCATAAGTATAAAAAGATTAAATAAATTATTATACAGTACATTAACACATTATACATTTTTGTACTCTCAAACTATTACTATCATTGTTGAAAAAGATATACATATATACATATATAAATTAATTTTCTTACAAGCTATGAATTTATATTCAATGAAATAAGTTTTTATTAATTTATCTGAATAATCTGTACATTTGATAACGTCAATTTTATGATCCCTTCTTCAATTCAGTTGCTTCTTCATTCAACATTGGCCGAGCTTCTGATTTGTTGATCAGGAATGATGCACAAGAAAGCACCACCTTTTCTTCTTTCAAAGTTTAAAATGAAGAGATTCGAGAAAAATTTTAAGACTTATAAATAGAGCTTAGAATTTAATCATCTAAACAAAAAGTTCTCTTATGAAAAAAGTTATATATTTCAATTTTAGGTAACACTAAAAAGCTAAAACCAATTTCGAAATGTATTCTTTATCAGACAAGCTCAGTAAAGAGTAGAATACAGTCAGCCATATAAATTTCCAAAATGAAATCTTAGGTCAATTGTAAGTTGAATAAGGAGAGAAAGCCTATAGAAGTTGTCTTAAAGGCAACTTTTTCTTTTTCATTTGAGATGGATCAATAAAATCTTCCCATACTTCAGAATTCGGTTGAGTATTAATTTCTGAGGCTGTTTGCTCTGTTAGACTCTTTTCACTTGTTTCAGTGTCTAGCCTTTCTCTGACGGCTAGTTGCGTGTCAGTTGTGTCAGAATCTGGGTGTTTTTCAGTGTCTCTTGGGACGATTGCATGTTCTTGTGTACTCTTTGGATTTGTTACAGTGTCTGGGCTCTCAGTTATGGATACTTGCGTGACAGTAGTTGTGACAGAATCTGGTTGTTTTTCAGTTTCTGTTGGTAACATCTCTTGTTCTGGTGCACTCTTTTCACTAGTTTCAGTGTCTGAGCTCTCAGTAGTGGCTACTTGCGAGTCAATTGCAGCTAAACCTGGTTGTTGTGTGGTGTCTGTTAGCCCCATTGCATGTTCTGATGTAATCGTTTCACTTATTTCAGTGTCTGAGCTCTCAGTAGTGGTTACTTGTATGTCAATCGCAGCTGAATCTGGTTGTTTTACTTTGTCTGATGGCTCCATTGCATCTTTCGATGTACTTTTTTCACTTGTTCCAGTATCTGGGCTCTCAATAGTGTCTACTTGCGAGTCAATTGCAGCTAAACCTGGTTGTTGTGTGGTGTCTGTTAGCCCCATTGCATGTTCTGATCTACTCGTTTCACTTATTTCAGTGTCTGAGCTCTCAGTAGTGATTACTTGTATGTCAATCGCAGCTGAATCTGGTTGTTTTACGTTGTCTGATGGCTCCATTGCATCTTTCGATGTACTTTTTTCACTTATTCCAGTATCTGAGCTCTCAGTAGTGGCTACTTGCGAGTCAATTGCAGCAAAATCTGGTTGTTTTGTGGCGTCTGTTAGCGCCATTGCATTTTCTGATGTACTCGTTTCACTTATTTCAGTGTCTGAGCTCTCAGTAGTGGTTACTTGTATGTCAATCGCAGCTGAATCTGGTTGTTTTACGTTGTCTGATGGCTCCATTGCATCTTTCGATGTACTTTTTTCACTCATTCCAGTATCTGGGCTCTCAGTAGTGGCTACTTGCGAGTCAATTGCAGCTAAACCTGGTTGTTGTGTGGCGTCTGTTAGCGCCATTGCATGTTCTGATGTAGTCATCTCACTTATTTCAGTGCCTGAGCTCTCAGTGATGCTTTCTTGCATGACATTAGTTGTAGCAGAAAATGAATCTTTTTCGCTCTCTGCTGACGTGATCACATGTTCTAATGTACTCTTTTTACTTGTTTCAATGTCTGGTCTCTTAGTAATCTCTAATCGGGTGGCACTTGTAACAGGAGCCGCTTGATTTTCAATATTCAATGCAGGCAATGTATCTGGTTTTTTCTTCTTTCTTCTTTGAATAACTATAAGATCTACTTCTAAAAGATTATCTGGTTCAATAGTTCTCATTCTATTAGCTGCTTCACTTTTATAATCAAGTTCATAATAAGCTCTTTTTTTTATTTTCAGTTGCTGCTTTTTCTGTCCTTCCAGTTCTTTTTTTAATTTATCCTTTTTCTTGTCATGTCTAAACATTTCGTGTTCTTTCAGATCATCTTGTAATATTTTTTCATAGTGTTGTTCGTGTAATAATTTTTCGCCTTCACGATTTGCTTGTTGTACTTTAGCGTGCGCTTGTTGTAGTCGTATATCTTCTAAATTTCCTAGTCCTTTTTTTTGTCTTTGCTTTTCCTTTAAATCTTTGTAATTATCGTTGCCCTTTTGATACCAAATTCCTGCAAAATTATATTATATACTCCTAGTCCTCAACGCGCATTAGAAATATGAAGAATATGATAAAGTCTCTAAAACCACCAAAAAATACGGAATACTTAGCAATTTTGTAATCTATTATTTCAGATTTTTCAAATCGTACATTTTTCTCAAGTTTTCTCTTGGACTAAAGCAATGAAAATTCATTGTATTTTGTACAAAAGCTAACTTTTTATAGTAGTTATCTTATGATATAGCGTTTGTATCAAAATTGTCATAATTTCAAAAATGTTATAAAAATGCAAAGTATTCAAGATGTCCTTCAATATTTTACTGGACTATTTATTTTATATAAACTATAAAATAAACGATCAGTGTCTTCTCCAAGCCGAATTATGGAAGAGTAAAATAATAAACTTTTTTCAAAAGACGACTCTTTTATACTTTACTTTATCTTTCAAGTAATATATTTTATCTCAATAGACAGATACACAGTAAACTCGAGTTAACTGATCAGTAAAAAGACATTTTAAATTCCAAAAATACCAAGTTTTAACAAGCAAAGATAAAAAAAATTATTTTTGACTGACAGCTCTTGCTGTACACTTTTGATATCAGTACCTGTTTTACGTTTTTATTTGAATAGGCTTCTATGTATTAAAGAAGCGAAACGTTGTATGAAATAAAATAATATATGAACAGTGAAACCCGTTAGTTTTATTCTAAAACTTTTCTTTAAAAAAAAGTTAATATTTTTTTAAATACAAACAACAATATCTTGATTCTTGACAATAAAATTTGGGGATCGTTATATTATACCAAATAATGAACTAAAGCACGAATGTGTATATTATAACTAGTTAAAAAGTATTTAGTATATTATTATAATTTACCAATGGCAAAAGACGTGGAAAAAATCAATATAAAGTTAAATTTGGTTGACGTTTTATGAAACATTTTCAATACCAAGCTAATGTGAAAGACCTCGTTGCTTCAAAAGCACTGTTGCACATTAGTATCAGAAATAAATTAAAAACTGGTGCTTTCTTATTTATGACCAATAAATTTCATCATTAAAATTTAAATACGTTTGATTTGCGTATCGCGCAAAATCACATTTTTTTTTTTTCCTTTTTACGAAGTGCTGTTTTCATTAGAGTTAAAACTACATTTGTTTTACGTTTATAGAGTCAATTCATATAATAAATTTTTATAAACTAGCTTAGCAATAAATGTAGAGTTTCGGGTTAACTTTAGGATGTAATCATGAGTTTCATTCATTACTAATAATTACGGTTGTTAAATGTTGTACTATCATTAAAAGTACTTATGCAAATAAGGGGTTGGAAAAAATATTACAGAGATAATTTTGAAATTATTAAAGGTAAGAACAAATAAATTTTTCAAAAACGAAAGGTCGGGCACTAAGATTTCTCAAAATTATTCAACTTTATTACGGTTTATCTTGATTGAACCCTAATTTATCTCAATTTTTATACATTTATATTCGTATTTTTGACAAATTTTCCAGAAAAATAAGTGAGTAAAAATCTGGTTTAACTTGGATAAACCAAGATCATTTTGAAATAAATTAAGGTAAATGTAAATAAATTTTTAAAAAACGAAAGGTTGGGAGTTTTAATATTTCAAAATTATTTCAGTCCATCCTGATTTATCTCAGTTTATCTCAATTACCAAAAAAAATGTAAGTTCCCGCATCTAGAAAAAACTGAGTGGATTAAAAAAAAAAAAAAAAAAAAAAAAACACGAAAATGAAAATCATCATTTGGAGACTCAGTTTGGTTTTACGACATTTCTACTTGCACTTTGAAAAGACTCAATTTTAATATTTTTTTTTATTTAAATACAAATTTTGATTTAAACACATTACAGAAAGTCCTATTTACATAACAACAATAATTTCTGAAAATTTATATCAATTTTTTCATAAGATATAAACTTATATTGAATGAATGCAGTTGCCATTAATTTACCCACACAATAATTAACATTGGTTTATCTGAGTTTGGTTTCTTCTTCGATGAACATAGACCAAAGTTCTAATGAATCTTTTAGAAAAGATGGGCCAGGACTTTCCTGCTTTTCTTATTTCAAAGTTAACTTACTTTTTGGATTGAGTTGGATCAATAAAATCTTGGCATGGATCCGAAAATTAGTCAGTAGTCGATCGTTCTTCAATTTCTGAGCCTGTTGTCTGGCCTTTCTTGGTTGTTTATCAGTCGTCAGTCATAGAATAAATTAGTTGTATTTCTGCTCTTTTTTTTCAAGGTCTTATATTTTTTTTTTTGTAATCTTTTAGTTTTTTTCCGTAATATTGTTTCGTACTGTGAATATTCACGTAATAATTACTTTTCGATTAATTGAATTGCTTGTAGTACATAATCAAGTTTTTGTTGTAGTTGGGATTTTATCTCGTATTTTTCTAAATTTTTTTGTTTTTTTGCTTGTCTTTGCAATCCTTCTAACTTTTTGTTTGTTTTCCTCTTGACTTCAACGTCATGGAATATTTAAAATATCATATACTTCTAGTTATTTATGTGTAAGGAAATCTCTGAAACCTCGAAAAAATACCGCAAATTTAGCAAACTAGTAGTCAAATATTTATGATGTTTTGAATAAAACCGATGTTTTTTTGCAAATTTTTCCGTAAAATTAAGACAATGATAATTTAACGAATATTGTTAAGAAGCTCGCTCTTTTTTACTAGTACGAACTTGTAAAATAAATATTTTACAAGTTTATATATATATTTTTTTTATACTGGACTATTGATTTTATCCAACCTTACAATAAATTAACAGTGGCCATACTAATTATTCTCTAACCAAATAACTTACTAATGAATTTTTACAAAGTTATGGTTTTAATAAAAGTTGTCGAAAACTTTTTCCTAAAAGCCGTCACCCGCCGAAAGAAAAAAAGGTTACTATTTTTTTGAGCCTTTCAAAAGAATTAACAGTTCTAGATCTAGATCAGATTTCAAAATGGTCATCTGATGCATCTCATGATCACTAATGACAGTGTACACTAAAAAGAAAATTAAAAAAAATTTAACTCACTTATTTAAGCAAAAATAATAAATTACCTTAAAAGAAAACTTTGGACTGAAATACGTAATTCATGCATTCCCAGTACTTTGATAAATACTTCATTCAAGTCGACTGATCAGTAAAGTAGCTACTTTATCCCAAAAACCAAGATAGGTAATCTGACAGGTATTCAAGATCAATTAAAAAACCAGGATAAGTCACATATATTCAAAACAAAGAAGAATTCATGCGATTTATTAAATAAAACATTATTTAAACCAGGTAAGATCCCTGTAATTCAAAAATTTTACTAAATAATCCTGGAAACTGAGTTTATTATCAGTCAATTACGATGTGTTTATCGAATTAAACTGAAATAATAAATATTTACGTACATGTTCATAAGTTTTCAAAATATTCGCTCTCACAGCATGCAATGCCACCTTTTGAAAATATTCCAAAATACACAAAAAAAAAAAGTTATCAATAAAATTATTCATGAATTCGGGTACAGGAACATCGTTATCGATAGATACTGATGATGGATTTGATGTAGTTTTACATCTGTTGAAAAATTTATTATATTTTATCAGATTTTTAAAATTTTATATGATTATTTTCTTTTTTTTTTTGAGCTGTTACCGTGTTACTATCAACCTGTTCTGTGTTCCATATCATTTCCAAGACAAAAAAACTCAGTGCTTATATCGAAAAATATATTTTTAGACATGAATTGAACTACAGTTGGAAAAAAAAAATCACATTTTTTTGCAGATTATGTATTATATTTATGAAAAACCGTAAGCTTTTCTAAGTCACCAATACTTAAAAATTTAAATAATTATAAAATAGTTTTTTGTAACTATGATTTATTACCTTTGGCAAGAGATGTAGAAAAAAATCAATCAACGTTTGATTTACGCGTTACGCTCAATCATATTTTCTTTCATTCTTTTTACGAAGCGCTGTTGAAACCTCATTAGTCAATTAATAATTACTTTTATTTAGAGTTTAACCAGAATCAAAAATTCTTGGTCAATCAAAAAAACTTTTGGTCAGTAAATTTTTATGCTTAAAAGTATTTTTCATATCTAATATTTACATGTAATATTTTGAAAAATTTTCTTTAATCATGAATAATGTTGTCAACCGATGAGTTTCAATTTAGTCTAATCAACACGATTTTTAACGAATTTTCAGATTCATCCAGAAAAAAGATGAAGAAAAGTTAGTAGTAGATCTATATAAATATTGAAATTGTTAAAATTGAATCTGTAAGCTACTGATTAAAATTTAGACCTGTAAGTAAGTTTTGATTTAGTAAGTAACGCGTGTTAGATTAGAACAGAAAATCGACTAAACGACGCGTAGGTAATAGAAGCACTTTAAATAACTAATGCAGCTCATCTCAAATGTTATCCTCGTCAGAGCTTGCAGGGGTCCATCATCATGATCATAATCACCCACAGAGGAGCGGACAGACATCACGTCATTAATGCGTGCAATTTTATCTGGGAAGAGTGCTTGTTACACGGAAATTAGCCCTAATCATTTATTTACAATGCAACGTCTTCTATGAAACAATGAAAAACAGGTTCTTACTCAAACGTTTATTTAATGATTATTAAGGTACAGACTATAATCTAAACAAAAAAATTCAGTACGGGATTTTTATCAGTTAGCTTTTATCACAGTTTATCTAACAGTTAGGTAATAAACATTCAACATAAATATCTATTTTTAGTACTATCTTTTAGTCAGTACTATATAAGCAAAAGCGTAATTATTCTATTGCATGTATCAAACAGTGCACGAGTAGAGATTCCTCGACCTCAGTGTAGAAAAAATCGCGAATCAAAACTTTGATAAACCTTCTGCTACCACATCAAAGTTATTTTTGGAACGCCATCTAGCGGCGAACTGTCTAAATTCATCAATTTGAATTAAAATTAATCTCAATGCACAATCACAGGTTATGCATTGAAATCTGACACAAGTAAATACATAAATTTTGATAACTACCTATATATTTATCGTGCCAGCACCACGACCTATAGCGGCTTTTACATGGAAATTCACAAATTTCAAAGATCGATCAAGGTTTATCAAAGCGCACCGGGGCAAAAGAAAAGGTAACCTCTCAGCTAAAAAAGTTTTTTCTATAATTTGAAGCTCATTTTTATCGATTGTTTATTTTTTTTTGACTCTTAAAATATAGCTTTTTTAGGCAGTTTTCGCGCTGAAGAGCTAGTTTTTCATAGTATACATATGTATATGTATTAGTTTAAAAAAAAGTAAAACAGAAATTGCAAAAAAGGGCTTATTTAGCGCGAAAACTGTGAAAACGAATAAAAATTAGATGAAATTAAAGCGAAAAATAAAGAAAAAACATATTTAGCCGAGAGTTAAGGTTTCACTTAGATTAAAATAAAAATGGTAGGATAAAATAAAAGCATGCCACTAGGAGTTTAACGTAGAAGCAAACGAGCTTTCCAAGGTAGCATCACGGACTGTTGGTCCAGTGTTCCCACTGTCTGATGACGTTGTAGAGCTTGTCGCCAGGACTCTGGGTGTGCACGAGCTGTCGCTGACCAACGAGTTTGTAGTCCTTGGCGAGCTTGCCCTTCTTGACCCCGAGCTCGAGCAGCTTGAGGGTTGCGTCTATCTGCTCCAGGGTGGGGCTCTTGTAAACGAAGTCGCCCACGAAGGCTACGCCGATGCTGCGGTTGTTGTAGTTGTGGGTGTGCGCCCCGGCGAAGTCCCAGCCGCGGCCCTCGTAGACGTTGCCGTCGCCGCCCACCAGGAAGTTGTAGCCTATGTCGACCCACCCCTTGGACTCTATGTGGAAGGTCTGGATTCCTCTGACGTTGTGCTCGCACTTGGATTTTATGTAGCAGGACTGAGTCGCCGTGTGAGATATTATGGCGTGACTCGCCGGCTGGAGCTTCAGACGACGGGGCGGGTCGGTCGCTGCCTGGGCGTTCCACTCCGAACGCGACACTATGTGGACGTCGTCGGGTGTCTTTGCGAAGTTGTTTATCGCTGTAACAATTTTTTTTTTATTTGAATTTTTTACGGGTTGTGCGTCAAGATTTCACCATTTGTATTCGCTTCGAAAAAAATCAATGCAAGTGGACTTGTTTTTTTTTTTTTTTTTTTTTTTTTTTTCTTTCAAGCTCGAAATCTAAAAAATCATGCGTAGAGATTCTGTTCTTGGCTTCGAGCGAAGGCTATGCTTTAAGATCGCAAAACTTTTTTTTGGTACATAAAAAAAAATTTTTAAATATAAAACAAGTTATTTTCACTTAGCAACAAAGTGACTAGGATTGAATGATTATTTGAATGTTTAAAAACTTTTCATTTAAATTTTTGTTTAAAAAAAGTCAATTTTTTTTTATAAACTACAAAAATTGAATGAAAGATGTATGACTTTTTATTGACAATGTAGGCTATGAAGAATATTTATATCCTCAATTAATCAATACGAAGCTGTTAATAGACTATGTATAACCATAGTTAATAAACTATGTATTGAGTAAATAAAAATTACAATGTAATGGTCTTCATATTTTGATCTTGGACCAAAAAATTTTTTTACTAGGCTTTCGTCTTTAAAAAAAATTTGAAAATACAGGAAATCTCTGCTGTAATAATGAAAAATAATTTTTTTTTTCGAGCATAACTTAAGTAATAAGATTAACTATTTAATGATTGATATTCTTACCAACAGAATCTTCACGCGGTGCTGCAGAAACGAATCCAACAAACATCAACGATCCAAGCACCAGGAAGTGACTCCGAAAGTTCAAAGTATCCATTCTTTCAATACAGAAAAAACTTTAAACATAGGAAAAATTTTAAAATATAAAACGACGTTACCTTTGTTTGAATTTATTTTCTTATACTGCGTCTCGAATAACTTTTAATAAATGCACACGCACGAGCTTTCATTGAAGCACTGAGAGCAATAGAAAATCCGAGTTGATTCGGTATCAGGGGAGATTGGCATTTTATATAGCTTACCCAGAGAGATAATTGATTGATGGCTTTGACTACGACGCGCAAAGTCGTAGTTAGTTTGATCAAAATACTTTTTAAACGATGTTTTCCAGTCCTTCCTTCTAAATCCAATTTTTAAATTTTCCGTTCGCACAGACTTTTGTTTTTTGTATGCCCCATTTATTATTATTAAATGCTTAATTTATTATTTTTCATCATGATATAAGAAATATTATATATGAAAAAAATGTAATAAATTTGAAAAATATTTTACTTAAAGGTGTATAGATTTAAATATAGTTTTAAAACAAATCGGAATTTGTCAAGAAAAACATTGTTTTATTTAAGGTATTAATAATTCGTACAAACTTTTATCCATACATGTTAATGTAGTATCAATTACTTTTTTGCTCTTCGTCTTTTAAAAAAATACTAGGAAGTTTAATCTTTTTAATAAAATACGTGGTAAATAAATTTATTTACTAGCTTGATTCGTACTTAAATTATACGAAATTTTTAAACATAATTCTTGTGATTATTAAATTCACGTGGTACAAAATAAATTAGTGATTGCCTAACTAAAACTAAAGACTTACGATTAACATGACTATTAAAAACTATAAATAAGTTAGATGTAAGAAAAAAAAAAAAAAAAAAAAAAAACTGCTTTTGGTTAGCATGGTAAACCAGTTTCATCACTCTCGAAATTTTCTTCCCTGGCGATGAAATATTCCTGAAAATAAAACATATGATTAAAATAAAAAATAAATTATCTTTTAATTAGTATTTGACTGCAACTAACAAATTAATGCACATAATTTTTCGTCGCTTTTAAAAATAACTTCGGGACTAACTTCGGTACTGGCATTACAATCTTTGTCGGATGATACGCTGTTGTTATTTTGACATGACCGGCACCTAACATCGGGACTATTCGAACACCTGGAAAATTTATTTTAAATTATACACTGCGTCATTGAAAATTATTACAGGAAAAATGACGATTTTTCAGAAACATTTCGAAAATAATGTAAAAATTTATATTTAGCTGAAGATAATGCATTTGTGTTTTTAAATTGTTGTGAATGGATCAAACTTATTATTATTGATTATACATTATAATAAAAAATTGTTGCTGGATTTCATTTACTATTACTAATTGTTTATGTTATTATTAAAGACTATGTCATATCAAAATTGTATTAAATTGAACATCAAAAAATATTATTCAATTAAATATATTGCATTTGAATAAAAAATAAAGAAAAAAATGGAAGTATCAGTTTCAAACTAGAATGAAAAAAATTTCAAGATAACTGATTTAAATAGTTTGTAAATGAATATTTTGTAAGCTCGATTATATTTAAATCTGTGTAATGAATTAACAAGAGGAGGATAAAAAAAAAAGTACTCACTCGTGTCCACAGTCAAGAATTTCACAGCACTTAAGGTGCTTACGCCCTTGTAAACATTGTCCGCACTTGCCTTTGCAAACGTGATTGCAATCAAGTTTTGATCGACATGGTTCCTCGCAGTATTTCGCTAAAATCGGATGTTCTGGAGCTGCTTGATTTAAAATTATAAATCTTACTTTATTGCAGAGCTAGTATTCAAAGTTTTCATAAAAATACGATTTGACTTAATTGAAGTGAAATTAAAAACAGAAAATAGACATACCAATGTTCCGTAAAAAGTGAGGTACCGCAAAGACGTGACCGCAAAGTCCGGGACTGTCTGGTTTTATTCGGAGCTCGCAAAACGTGTTGCACGCTTCATTGCACTTTTTGTTGCAGGGATGACCGCAAATTAGTTTTTTTTCGCAAGCTTTGTTGCACTTTGCGATTGTGGGCTCTTCGTTGCACTTGAACCAACCTTTATGTCCGCAAGCAGGGATTTCTTTCTGGATCTTTTAAACAAATTATTAAATTTTTGTTTTTTATCTTTTTTTTTTTATTTAGCTGTATAAAAATTATATAAGGATTAATTAGTTTATTTGTACAAAATAAGACACCTGAGAACTGTCAAAATCATGAATACGTTATTTTACGGGGAAATAAAACAAGAGACAAATTTTTACACTAATTTCCAAACAACTACTGTCACAAAGTATAATTTTTCACGAAAGTGTAAGACGTGTAACCTTTTTCAAGATAAAAATAACAAATTAATAATGATGAACCACGGTGGTTAGATTTCATGAAAAAAGTAACTACCACTAGTTTTTCCAAGTAAAGTGTACAACTTAATCCGGTAAAAATTTAAAAAGTTACACTCTTCGTGTAAAATGATCGGTAAAAAAGTACTTTTTCGTACTAGCTTTTATACTTTTTAAAATGAAAATGAAAAAAAAAGGTTGATACTTTTTTGTAACACTTGTCGTTGCAAGGCTCCGAGCACTTCTTGGTGCAGGTGTGTCCGCATTGGAGAGTCCGGTTGCACTGTCTATTGCAAACGGCCTCGTTCGCGTACTCCGAGCACGTGACCTTCGGTACGTAGTGACCGCAGCTGAGTTCCTTCCTCATGACCACCCGGCATTTTCCACACTCCTGGTAGCACAACATACCGCACTGGTGATTGTTCTCGCACCTCTTGGTGCATCTCCTCGTGCACAGTAACTGTTAATAATTATATACTTTTATTATTAAGCTAGACTATTGGTTTCAAATTATTCTAGGGTTGTTTCTGATAGACTGAGGAGAATTTTTTTTTTTATATGCTAAACATTTTTTTTCCAAGTATGATTTTTTCCAAGTTTTGCTTACTTACAAGGAGATTATGAATCCTTAAAATCATTTTTTTCATTTTTAGCTCATTTTCAAAAAATTCGTGCTTTAAGCCTGTTCTGGGTCGTCTTTCTCTTTTTTTTTTTTTTTAGAATTTTTTAAAATAAAATAAATATTTTTAAATGCAAATTCTTTGATTTTTAGTATTTACTATTTTGTTTTCTAACACTAAAAAAAGTAAAAAATAACTATCTAGAAATCTAAATCGTACATAATCAAACTTACAAAAATTTTGTCTTAAAATATTTTTACTTAAAATTAAAGTGTAAATAAAGAAAATGCTAGCTGTTCCAGAACTCTACAGGTGTAATAAAAAATATATGAATTTTGATGGATACACGGTACAGAGAAGCGTTGGCACAAAATGCGATTAGTGCATGTTTGATTCATCATTTGGTAACAGAAAACTAAAGGTTGAAGATCTGTTTCCCAAAGGACAGATCATCTCCTTGTTAGTCCAGAAACTATTAAATAGTAAAAAAAAAATAAATAAATAAATTACAGAGTTAAGGAGGTTTTTTGTTATACCCTTTCTATTGGCACATAACATGGTTTGTCTACTTCGTGCTTGCAGTCTGGCAATGTAACTTTGGTCTGAAAAAATAAAATAAAATAAAATCATTTATTATGTATGAAATTATTTCGGATAACTTCTACTATGTTTTTTGTAAATTTAAAATGGAATTTGGAAAATTGATAGTGAACAGTTATTTAAAACTGTGGCTTCAATTTTTTGTAAATATTTTGGTAAAAATCATCATTTTGATATCGTAAGAAAAGGGTTTAAAGTCGTAAATGCATAAATAAATGATGAAATCGAAGTATTAAAAAAAAAATTGGGTCATTTTTGGTTTTAAGGTGGTGCTAGTTACAATGCCCAAAAATAATCAAAGCGTTTAGCTTACTTTTAAAGTAGTTGAACATGACACTCTTCCCGAAGAAATATTACTGTTTGAAAATTATTAGGTAAACATGTAAAATTATCGTTCCGTGACTCTTTTTAATGTTATTGACCGTCACAATTGTAAAAAACCGACCTTGAAATCGCAGCTTAGATCGTCAGAGTTGATGAAGCAGAATTTATCCACTTGGTGTCCGCACTTGAGCGTGCTAGTGACGAGCTCATGACAGGTTTTGCAGCCTTCGTAGCACAAAAGAGTGCAAGGATGTCCCTCGGGGCAGGTTTTATTGCACAATTGCTCGCACTTGTACTTTTTGTGATCCGCATCGAGCGTGTGACAGGTTTGATTACACCTATGTCCGCACTCGAGCTCGGTGTTGCAGATCTTCAAGCAGCCACCCTCCGGGCACAAAAGCTCAAAATCTATCTCGTTCTGTGCCTGGTAAATCAATAATTATCATTTTAATGAGGCTAACAATCATCATCTTAAGATGTTTAAAAAAATTTCTAAATCATTTAGAATTTTTACAATACTTTGATACACATTGCCCCGTGTTAGTCGTTCGCAACCTAACTTACAAATATTTCAAACATTTTATTGCTATTTAGTAATAAAACCAAGATTTATACATTAAAATAGTATCGAAATCTATAATGTATCATTTATTTAGATCAACTGTCTATCACTGAAATTTATTCGAAATAGCAAAACTTGAAAAATCAACTATTTTTGTCTCAAAAGCATCGCTTGCCTTATTTTTTAAATTTGCAAGTTGTTTCTCATAATTCAAAATATAACACAATGTTTTTATAGACCTTTACATAAGTATTATTGACTTTACAGACTTTTTGCAGATTTTGATTTCTAAATCAACTTATGAAGAATGTAAATTTACAAAATTTATAAAAATATGAGATTTTTGGTATTTTGAGTGAACTACCTTGTATGAAAAAATTTCAATTCAATCCAAGTTAATGTCTGTCATCAAGTTTATATTTTATAAAAGTCCATTTACAAAAAAATGCAAATACATACCTCTATCAATTCCTCAGGGTGGTTCTGACATCGCAAACTTATACTGCTCCCAATAGCGTTTTGCTCTTCCAGCGTCTTCTTGATTTTCCGCCAAATTTCATTTTTGGCAGTTAAATCGTCGATATTACCAATGATGTAAAGTCCCTCTCGGGCTCGAGACAAAGCCACGCAGACTCGATTTTCTTCGTTTAAAAATCCAACTCTACCTTCTCCGTTACTTCGTACCAGCGACAACAAAATAATTCGATTTTCTTCTCCTTGATAATTATCTACGGTGCTGATGTTAAGATTTTTCAATATCGGATACTTGTTTCTTTCCTGAAAAAAAAAAAAAAAAAAAAAAAAAAAAAAAAAAAAAAAAAATAAGCTGGGTATAAATAAACAAGAATTTCAAAGTTATACCATTTACGCAGTTTTTCATAGATATTAGTAAGTTCATCTCTGTTTATTTTATTTTGAACCATTTTATCTCATTAATACAGCCAACTATTTAGCCAGATGAATAAGAATTAGAATTGAAGATTTATTAATTTTAGATTTAATTAATTTAGACGACTTATAAAAAAATTTTCGATTAAAGAATTTATGCAATTATTAAAAACATATCTTAGTTGAATTATATTTAATTGAACGATTAGTTTCATTAATTGATTGATATAATTAAAAAATGAACGAATTATTTGATTTAACTAAATTGATCCATAACTTATGATTGAATTAAACCCCTAACTTTCATTTTCATTCAAAACAATGTTCTTTAACTAATTATTTACTAGAAAATGTTTTGAAAACTGCTGATTTAGAAAGTTTATTTTAAGATTTAGCAGAAAAATATTGCTTAAGAAAAAAACACTAATACAATGGTTTATAAAACAATTAATTCACTTAATGAATGAATATATTTTAAGTAATGAATTGAAGTAATGATTAATTAGTTAAGTGCAACCCTAGTAAAAAAAAACCGGGGTAATTTAGAAGTAAAAAAGTGAACTCGACAGTAAAAGATAAATAAAAGTAACGAACGTTTGTTAGATCGATCATCTGTCCCAAGTAAGTACTAAGAACCGTAATATCTTTGGGGTCGTAGCCCTGCATCACGAGATACTTTGCCAAGGCAATCAAGAAGTTGACCTCGTGTTTGTTCGAATAGCTCTCCTCGTCAGCTCGCGAACACTCGGGATGTTTGTGCTTAACGAAATATAAATTTTTCTCCATTCCCTTGACGTTCGGATAATCGCAAACCGAGTCGTCGTTCTCCAAAGTCTCGTAGATCGAGGGTGTTATCAAGTTGGCTATTTCCGGTCTCATTCGGTGCTGTCGCGTCAGCTGGTTGCAGCTTCCTTTTATCCTGACCATTCGTTCGAAAAGCGATATTTCCAGATTGTAGTCTTTGCCTACGAAATAGTCGGATGGTTTTGGTCGCAGTTGCTTGTGATCTCCTATCAGGATTACGTGCTGGCAGTCTTTTGACATCGAACACACCACGTGCGACTCTAATATTTCGGCTGCTTCTTCTACTATCACTGAAAATTTTTTAATTTTTATTATTATTATATATATCTTTATTTTTTCATTTACTTATCTGTGCTAAGAGGATTTCTAAAATAATTTTTTAGGCTTTTTTGGCTTTTTTAAACTTTAATTGTACGTGGTAAACCTTATTAAAATGATTTCGAAAATATTTTTTCTTTAAAATTCATTAAAAAGATTTCAGAATTTTATAGGTGCAATAGACCTTGAGCAGGATTTTTTTTTAGAATTAGCTAAAAAACGAAAAAAGTGCGAAAATGCATGCATATGAGCTATATGTAAAGGGACCATTGATGAATTTATTCATTTTTTGATACTAGAAAATCGGTAATATCCAAAGTTTCGTTAAGAGGGTGCAGCCTCTTCTTGGAAGAATATACCAGTAATCCTGAACAAATTTTTTTGTATTTACTTTGGGTAAAACTTTAACAAGCTTTATAGTGTGAGATGTATATATATATTTTAGATGTAAACTTTTTAAAAATGGAATAATGTAATTTATATTTGTATTGTGTTTCAATTTAGTAACAATATTATGACTTGCAATTCTCGTAAACTGATTGAAAATGTACGTGTGGCATGTGTAAATTACACGTGTACTGCTCAAAAAGGAAAAACTAAGTATTTAAATTTTTATATTCTTAAATCATTCAATTTTGTGATTCTTAATTTTATTTATGTGTGACTCTGACTAGTGTAATTTCGGATGTGTAAGGTTTAAAAATTTTCCAAATTTTTACATTTGAAAATTACGAGTGTGAGAAACACAGTACACAGCTAATCAAAAATTAACCTATCGGCGCGTGAAGTTCTTGCAAAGTTGTGTGCAATCTAGCTGCCAGTGTAGTAGTGAGTCCGACGATCTCGCGTTTTTTAAGAATGTTCAAGTCCACCATGAGCCTGGACTCGTTGAGGTCTTGGGTTTTTTTGACAAACTCCATGTTCAAGAAAGTCAAACGTCCGGCTGCCAAATCGTAACTTTGCTTAATCCAGCCCCAGTAATTGTTCCAATTATCGTCATCGTCCGGCTGTTGCTCGGCGTCGGAATCCAACGACCTCAGTGGGTTCTTCAAAAATTTCATCTGAAAATCACAATTTTTTGTATTTTTTTTTTTTTTTTTTTTTTTTTTTTGCTTAAAGGGCTTTGAAACCAGTAAGTTTATAAATAAATAAATGATTGAATTTTAAAATACTAAGCAAGGTTTACAATATTAAGTTGTGACAACATGACTGATCAGATATGTAATATCCTTTATACTTAGCGAGAACGCCCGACTTTTCCGTCATCAGATCCAAAATGCGCACGCATATCCATACTCGAACCTGACCAGCTGATTCAATAAGTCTGTCTGATTTATATGTTTGTTGATCAAGTTGATCATAATTAAATCGGTTTTTCATTTGAACAATTTTTTCGAATAAAGTGAATTTCTTTGGAAATACTGGGAGATAATACTTTTTATCATAGAAGCTTCAAAAGTTACAAATAACGACCTCAAGAGATCTAAAAGTCTTTGAGAAAATTACGAATCGTCAAAAAAAAAAAAAAAAAAAAAAAAATTAATCAATTTTCTCATACCTCACTGCATTAAAAATTTTTCAAACAAAAGTAAAGATGCAAAATGACAGTTACATCCAAGGAAAAATGAGAGAAGGTCATTTTTTTGAAAGTTTTTGCAATTTTAAGAAAAGGTTGTGCAAGTTTTACATGTATTAAATTATAAAAATGCCTTCAAAAATCTTAAAGCATAATCTTATTATTAGTTTAACAATTGTATAAATAAATACACAAAAATTAATATTTGTGAAAAATAACTAAATTTGGCCTTCTATATACATTGGTCTGGAATGACCATTCTGGTTAACAATAAAGTGTGTTTTTTAAGGATTACTTTTCAAAGTAACAATTAAAAACTTGCCTTCAACTTTTGTCGCCCCTCTAACAGTTTACTCTTGAGCAGCTCCCACTTTAGTAACTCCTTAACGTAAAGCTCGCCGTTCTGTTTGTCCACCTTGACGTCGTCCCTGAGCATCTCCAAGTTCCTGGTGACACTCTCAAGTCTCGCGTCAATGTCCTCGACGACGAAGGTAATCTTGTAATCCGAAGGTCCGTCCATGACTCGGTCAACACCCAGGAAGAAGTCGTACTCGTCTTCGGCCTCATTTTCCTCGTTCAACAGCCTTATTAGTTTATTCGGCAGGTCGCAGCTCGTCTCGTACAGAATCTTTAAGTTTTATGATTTTTATAATTTCACAATGTTTGGGATAGCAAACAAACAAAATTTCAATGTTATGTTTAAAAAATAGTAGGTACTCGAAATAAAATTAATGTGATTTCTTATAAAATACATTTAACTAATCTAAATGAATGATTTTTCATTGTAGCTCAGAGTGTAAAAACCATCAAATTTGATATTATAGTTTTTTAAGATGAAACCAATAAATTATAAATTAAAGATTATACTCTTTAATGTTCTTCTAAACAAAATTAACAAATTTTTCTCATGTAAATAATAGTATATTATTGGAAATCTATGTGAGTTCACAGAGTATCAATAACTTAAAGAGACTTCAAGAGACTTCAAGTTAAAACTACAGTACTACAGAATAGTCTTTTTTAAAGAATTAAAAAAAATTTGAAAAAAGGCTCATTAAAACCTTGTTAAACTCTTCCCCGATAAGCCATTGGACCAAGTTCTGGTTGGTGCCGATGCGTTCCAGGGCCTGATCGCTGCAGCACATAATGAGACACTCGAGCGGCACGATACCCTCGGCAACCGACAGCCACTCTATTATCTGCTGGGCGTCCAGGGCCTCGTTCTGTATGTACTCGAGGTTTGTTCTAGCCTCGTAGATGCTCTTCCTGGCGAAGGCGTTCTCATCGTAGGAGTTTCGCATTTTGAATGACAGGTGGCGCTGCTGCTTCAGGGTGAAAGGCTTTAGCTTGTCGCTCTTGGACCTCTCGCCGATTCTTATCACCGAGCTGGTGTACTTTAGAATACCTGCAGGTTAATAGTCTTTTATTATTTTAGTTATTTTTAAATCTATTTTTCCAGGCTTACCAAACTGGTTGCAACACTAATTTTAAAGAAATTGATTTTTTCAAATTTTCAAAGTCTATATCTATAATTTTTCTGACTTTTCTAGGTTTTCCATTCTAGCCTGAATTTTTAAGAATACAAATTATTCATTTTTAACAAAAAAATTAAAAACTCCAAATATTTTTGATTATGACAATTTCTAACTTTTCCAGAATTTGCAGAAATTTTTTTTAATAATCAATAAAAATAAATTTTTATCATACTTCTAACAAAACTTTACACTACAAAACACATTAGTTCTCACTTTGAATTTTATTGTGAAAATTGGAAGAAAGAAAGTAAACATATATTTTGCAGGAAATATTTTAATTTAGATTTGAAGTTTTTAGACATTTTTGTACAGACAAAAGAGAATTTTTTTATATGTCTTGAGTCATAAAATGCAATTAACATTTTTTTAACCAAGCTTGAAGAGTTTAAGTTTTATGAAGTCTATTCAATATTGTTACATGAAATATGAAATAAAATTATAAATAAATAAATAAATAGAATTGTTAGATAAGGGGCATTCCATTGTGACTGGTGAAACGTTTGTACACCTTTCAAATGAAATAAAGCCAACTAAAAAAATTTAATTATGAAAAATTATCTGACCATTAAAAAGACAACTTGTAGATCGATATTCAATATTTACTTTTAAAATTATTCCGATTTTTCTGGTAGATTTTTAACAACTAGGTGCCGTGACTGGCGGGACACGAAACGGAAGCGACTTTTTTACTGCTTTAAATTATGTGAAGAGTCTGCGAATTCTGTTAAGATGAAAATTTGGAAAAAAGTCAAGGCTTCAAGCAACAGCATCCGATAATTAAATATTGATTTCCAACAAATATAATCTTTTAAGAAATAAAAAAGCAATGTGTCTGGCGGGACAGCAATTCGTGACTGTTGGGACAGGTTTACTTTAGCCTGGAATGACCCATAATACACTTATTTTTTTTGTTAACAATGTCGAATCAAAACATGTAAAATTGAGTGATTAAACTCTTAAATTAAACCCAAAAAAACTTTACTGTGCAATGCTATACAGACTCATAAATCTAAAATTATTAAGTTATGAATATTTTACCTTCCAAAAACTGATCCAGAGCATGATTTGTGTAACAGACAACCATTATTGGTCCATGCGGCAGCCAAAGTTCTTTGTTCTTAAGCAAAGCCTCAACAATCTCCAAGGCAATGAAAGTTTTTCCAGTTCCAGGTGGACCCTGAATCACCGCAAATTCTTCTTCCAAGGCATGCTTGAAAGCATTGTACTGAGAAGAATCCAATTTTTCTTTTTTTGCTACCAACCAGTCCGGTGCTGGCTCTGTCTCCGAGAACAAGCTTTTGTTGCCGAGGTACTTTGGCAGTTTGCTTGTTTTGGTAGCTTCAATAATGTAACCTTTCATGGGAAAATTTTTCTCATTCATCTTCTGCAAAGCGCCAAGTACCACTCTGTAGGGTTCAAAATAGTTCTTTGACTCCAGCATTGTGTAAGTAGACATGTACATGTCCCGAGTGACCGGCTGGCTTGGCTCAACAAAGACAAAACCATTTCTGAGGTCAAGCTTGGTGGTGTTGGACACGGTAGCAAAAATTATACTTTTGAAACCTGCATGAGTATTATATTGTAACATCAATTATTGTTTCTAAGATAGTATGGATTTTTCAAAATAATACAAATCTAATTATTTGTAAAACTGTGAACTCAATATTTCTTTGTTCATTTAATACTTTATTTTCATGTATTTTATGAATTTAAGAGTATCTTAACAATCCTACACTTTTAACTTATTAAAGTAAACATTATAATACAGTTAAAATCATGGAACACTTGATAAAAAATTGATTTTTTGTACTCTAGAGTTTTAACATAAAAAAATAACAAGATTTTACTTTATTTTTGCAACAATAAAATATTTAAATTGATAAAATTGATAAAAATTGGTTGAAACAATCACCAAATCTCAAAGTCCCTATCAAAACTCACAAAAATTAACTATTTTTTTTAAACAAAAAAACAAGCATGTAAGAGACTACTTACTGAAATATCAATTTTCTTTTGTTTTCTTTATCATATGAAGACCTTTAGATCATTAAAAATTGCAGTCTCTTATTTGTATCTCAATAATAATCAATTTCAAACAGTGAATACAAATTGAAATCATGTAACATTTGACTATAATTAATTTGTTTTTAGTAGTTTTTACATTAACGGTAAAAAATTATTGATTTTACTTTATTTTTGCAACAATGTGAAATTCATAAAAATAGTTGCAAAAAATAAACAAAAACTAGCCTCAAATCCTCACAGTTCTTCATAAAAATTAACTATTTTTTTTAAACAAACAAACCTTAATGTAAGACTTAATTAACAGAATATTCAATCCCTCAAAAAAACCTTGCCAAGATAAACAAGCTTGAGAGAGTTTCGCCATTGTTTACTTAATAAAAAAAAGTGATATCATTTCCAGTACATATTTTATAAGGAAGGTTTTTCAATCTTTGATACAAAATTATTACTATGCAAAAAAAAATTTGCAATTTTTATGAGAAATATTTTTCAGTATAATTCTAAATAACTATTGAAGAGTTAAATAACAGTCAATCTTTTTTTTTGAAATTCTTCAAAGAGTTATTTCTGTACTTGCAGACATAGAATATTCAATTTGTTTTTAGTTAAATAATTTTTTTTTTTTTTTGTATTTTTAGAGGTTATGTTAACAACATTAAAAATGAAGAATTTATTTAAAAACAAACCATCAGAGCTCAAGAGCAGTAGTCCGCCGGGCGTGAGGAGCTTGCAGTCGTCCCAGTCGACGTTCTTGAGTTCCCCGAAGAAGAGCTTGACCCCCGAGCCAACGCAAGTTTTTCCGGCCTCGGTGTCGGGTACGACCAGGTGTACGTCCTTGTAGACCCTGAGGTCACTGTTGTCGACCTCGTCATCGTTGTGATCGATTAGGAACTCCTCTAGTCCGTTCCTCAGCGGCGACACGTAGTCCTCCCTTAGCACCCGGAACTGTACGTCCAGGTAATCGTCGACCGAGTCGTAAGCCTCGTCGACCTTGCAGGCTCGCAAGCTCGAAGGGTTTTTTGGCCGAGGGTAGAGGTCTTGGAGCGTAGGAATTACGCTCAGGAGACGGAAATCTTTGGGCTTATCGTTCTCCAAGTGACCCATTTTTTAAAATAATGCTAATTGTTATTGTTATTTTATGTAATCATCGGTTGTTTACTTGTTGTTGCAGGACACACACGCGGCGCGGGCACCACTCGGCTGAGAATCAGCTGCACGACGCCATTGTTCCTAAAATTCAAAATCGATAACGGAAATTTGATAAGATCGATATCAGATTTTGATTGGTTCAGAATAGTTTAAAATTAAAAAATGAAAATTTTGTTGAACAATATTGTACTTTTTTGCAAATTAAGTATTAAATAGTAAAGGATTCATTTTTATAGTACTTTATTTGTATAGGTTAAATCGAATGACTTTTCATAACTTTGAATTTTTAATGAAAACTTTGATATTATTTAATTTACTTAATTTATTAATTTAATAAATAAATGATCGCATGCCTTGCACGGTAAAAGATACTAGAAATTTAAAATCGATAACAAAACGTTATACCATGGAACAAACCTACTCTGCAGATAACTAACTGTAGCACATGCTATAGCAGACGTGTTATTGCGTGTTCTTTGAAAGTTACGGCCTACGGGCTCACTCTCATTATAATTTATAAGCATACATTTTTCATTTTCCACATAAACCTAACAGTTATTTATTAATACATCGAGTGTTTGATCATTGACTGCATTATTAGTACCTGTATAATATAGTATTACTTTTTTGTTCTTCAGAAAACTAAAAGTTTTAGTTGGAAACAGTCATGTTGAGTAAAGTCAGTTATAGGTAATAGAGATTAGAGACGTTATACTTATCCTGGCCCCATGGGAGAATATTTATCATTATAAAATAAACTATTGAAATAATAAGTAAACAAAACTCGAAAACTTCACCTCTTAGAGAAATCCCTTGACTCTACCATGGAAAATACCACAGGTTAGTTTTTTCTTGGACAATTCAAATTCGGTTGAATTATTTTGTTTACTGACTATGAGTTTATTCTTAGTCATGAGTTTTATCTTACTCATATTTAAAATACATGAATTACAAAAAAGTGCATTGTACAATTTGGAAAAAATTCATGTTATGATGAACTAATTTTTTAAATTCTAATGCATTTTTTAGTTGAGTCCCACTATTTGCCCCCAAATACTTGTATGGGTACGTTGTAGTTTATCAGCACGAACATGCTGAATTTTTAAAATTTTTTACTACTTATAAAACTGAAAACTAAAAGTAAACCCCTAGCGCTTGCTACTTTGAGGCTAGAAGGGTTTACTTGTTGGCCAAAAGATGAAAACTATTACTGGGTAAAGCTAGGAGGGTTCTTTGAATTTGAGGAAGAAACTTGATGTCCATGTGTCCATTAAACCTGGAAGAGTTATTGGATTAAAATACAATATTTTTAATAATTATTTGCAAAAAAAAAAAAAGATTTTTTTTTAGGGCATCATAAAATTTTGTCCGGATAGTCTCATTTAAAACTTAAACGTACATCTATACACACCTAGTCTTTCCCATACGTTCGTAAAAAACTGTGGGAATAAGCAGTAGTTACATTGCTAAAGAATTGTTAATAAACGTACGTGCTGAGAACGTACGTTTTCAGTTTTACGAGTAGTAAAAAAAATTATAAAAATATAGCCCGTACGTTTTTTAACCTTTCCGAACGTACGTATTTGGGGTCAAATTGTAGTTTTCTCTGAATTTTTTTTTTAATTTCATAGTTTAGCAATTTTTTGAAAAAGTTTTATAAGATTACAACAATACTTCTTTCCATTCATTCAACTAAATTTTAATTTTTTTTTTTTTTTACAGGTTCTTTTAAGCTGAATTACTGCAGTTCCGAGACAAATCGTAAATTTAATCTCGCAAGACATATTAAAGCTAAGCATTTACCCCGAGATCCAAATTTAAACAAGTGTAAGAGGTGTCAAAAAAGTTTTTCAAGTCGATCGAGCTTATCGAGACATTTGAAAACTTGCGGTAAATCAAAAAGTGAAAAATATTCCCTAATGAAACTTTCCTGTGAGCATTGTAAATACAAAACAGATCAAAAATCAAATCTTGCTGATCATATTAAAGCTAAGCATTTACCCCGAAATGCAAATTTAAACAAGTGTAAGAAGTGTCAAAAAAGTTTTTCACAACAATCGAACTTGTTGAAACATTTGAAAATTTGCAGTAAATCAAAAAGTGAAAAATATTCCCTAATGAAACTGTCGTGTGAGCATTGTAAATACAAAACATGTCGAAAATCAAATATTGCTGATCATATTCAAGCTAAGCATTTACCCCGAAATGCAAATTTAAACAAGTGTAAGAAGTGTCAAAAAAGTTTTTCACAACAATCGAACTTGTTGAAACATTTGAAAATTTGCAGTAAATCCAAAAGTGAAAAATATTCCCTAATGAAACTTTCCTGTGAACATTGTAAGTACAAAACATGTCGAAAATCAGCTCTCGCAGGACATATTAAAGCTAAGCATTTACCTCGAGATCCAAATTTAAACAAGTGTAAGAAGTGTCAAAAGGGTTTCACAACCAGGTATGATTTGAGCAAACACTCAAAGTTGTGTGTTCATGGAAAGATTAAGAAAAGCTCAGCCAAAGTAAAAGACATTATTAGTTACAAGTGCGATAAGTGCAGTTACGAAAGCAATAAAAAGTCAACTCTAGCTGCTCACATTCGCAGTGAGCATTCAGGGTTTTATATTTGTCAGGACTGCGGTGAAAACTTCGACAGTTTGAGTGTTTTACTCGAGCACGAAAAATCCTGCGCAGCTAATGCCGGAGTCGAGCAACTATTGAGCTGTTCTAGATGCGACTTCAGAACTGGAACCGAGGCCGATCTTGCTAAGCACATTGAGTCCAGACACACACCCAAGTGCCCAAAGTGCGAAAGATCCTTCAAGACTCAAAATCGGCTAAAGGTGCACTTGGACAACAGCTTCTGCGGGGGCAAGGGCAAGGGACATCCGTGGAGCAGCTACATCTGCGAGTTATGCAAGTACACGTGTGACGAGCAAATGGACTTGATCGAGCACGACCAGTCCGAACACTCGAACCGGACTTTCAAAGACTATCTCCTCGACGATTTGAAGAAACGTCAACGAGAACGTCAATTTCAATAACTCAAATTACAGTCTTTATTTAAGAGAGAAAATTTACTTTTTTTAAAGTATTGCGACTGCGTGTTTTTTTATTTATTTATTTATTTTTTCTAAGTATATTTAGTATATTTTAATATTGCTTTGTAGACATATATTTTTGTACTTATGTTGTAATCATTAAATACTATTTAAATTAATAAAAGATTAATTTAAATTAAAAAGAAATCAATAATAATAATAATATTTAAGATTTATGAACGTGCTATTTACTTCAACTTACACATAAAGTATTTACTAGTAAGGTCAAAATCAAGCAACTTTAATTCATTCATTTAAACGAACGAGTAAAAAAATATTTTAACAAAAATTATTGAGTTTTTTTTATTTTGTAATTTCTGGTTATCTTGAACACGACTCTCCATTGACGGAAAAAAAAACTTTTGATAAATCAACAGAGCAAAATGATTTTTTATTTTTGATTAATTTTTTTTTTAATTTAACTAAACTTTCCCAAATATTTGAAATTGAGTTTAGGTAAAAAAAATTTCTGTATGTATATTATTATTATGGATTAAAAAATTGAAACGAATTTATTAGTTCTGTTGAAATTGAACTCTAGTATCCATCGAGTTTTTCTTTAATTTTATTTTACTTATAATTATAAAATACATTTAAATGGCTCATACTAAAAGTTTTGCTATATTTGTTTTTTTCCTGTTTTGGATGACAAAATTTGGCAAGTATAATTATTAACCTTTTTAAAATTGCAATTTGAACTGATTTGAACGTTGAGTCAAAGTTAATAGAGGTTATAAATAACTAAATACTCCTTTTTTATTGTGCGGTTTAAAGAAAAAATTATATTTTTTATGTGTGACAGGCTGTTTTTCACTAAAGTGTTACACGTGCAACGCAAGAGATCACGGTGATGAATGTAAAAAAAATCCTACCCAATCGAAGTTTGAGAAGGAATGTACCTACTCGGGTTCAAAGTTACCGAACAAATTTCATTCAAACGGTAATAATATAATTATTATTTAAACAAACTATCTAAACAAATATCACGTGTAGTTCAGGGGGTCAAGTTATTCAAATTCAGATGAAGTGGATAATCATTTACCGATATTACTTTTGAGATGACCGACTTTTTAAAAATTTATTAACATTTACCTTAATTAATCTCGTAATTATTTTAGTTTATCTCGGTAATTTTTAAAAGAGCCCCAAGCTATTGTTCTAATTGCGGGTTATTTATTAAATTTTTGGATAAAGATAGAAACTTCATAAAAAGTTTTTTTTTTTTTTATTACTTAGGAAATAACAGTACTGAAGTTACTGGTGGATCACTTGAATTGATTGAAGAATGCCTCGTACTTGAATCAAGTAAGTTTTTTAATAATTTTAATTAATAAGTGTTATAATTAATATTTCTATTGCACATGCGAAGAAAAACTTTAGACCAATACTTGCCACGAATAAGTAAATCATGTCTCTAGAAAAATTTATTTATTGTTTTAGCTTTTGCAGATTGATAAAAAATTACCTTCGCTGTATTGATTGAGATATTTCAAAAAAAAAAAAAATTGTACCAAAATAATAAATAAAGTGAAGGATTTTCGTGGATAATTTTGGGCTAAGCGGTTTTTCTTCGCATACAGGCAATCGATTTATTTTCCTGGAATTATGGATTGAAATTAAAATCAAATTTACGTCAGTTAAATCAATAAAAAAATAATGTTTGTTTTTAATAAAATAATTTTATATTATTAACAGAAGGCGATTTGTTGAAAGATTTCGGAGGATTTATGAGGTCATGTCGATTAACTCCAAAGGAAAATCACTTTTACTGTAATGAATTCAAAGAGTTAGATAATCATATTGGTATATGTCAATTGTGCGTAACGAATTTGTGCAACTCATCATCTAAGACTAAAATAGATCTTTTTTACATTTTATTGTTTTTAATAATTATAAGTTTCATGTTATATGTGTAAATAATAAAATTATAAACAATTTAATTGTATTTTTACGATAAATTTAATCTAATTTTAATTATAATTATGTAAAATTTCAAATTTACAAATGGTACGTTTATTTATTCAATTAAAACATTTTTTCGTTCATAAAAATTTAAAATTTAATTTTTTTACTCTACAGTAGCTCGTTTTTAAAAATATAATTTTAGAAATAAAGTATAATTTCTTATCTTAATTATTTAAAGACTGCTTGACTCACCAAAAACATAAAAAACAGAAAAATTTGGCCTCGAATTTTTTGAAATAACTTTGATTTAGAAAAAACATTTTATTGATTTAACATTTGTATACTTGCAAACCTACTGATTATTTATCATCAAGTTTTATTAATTTTAAGGTAACATAAAAATTTTTATTTTTGCAACAATTTTTCCACAAAAATAAACTAACAAAACGCAAGTTCAAATTTTACTTATGTTATTTTTCATACGATATAAAAAAAAAAAAAAAAAAAGAACCAAGTTTGTAATGTTACCTTAACAATAAGAATACCAACAAAAGTTAAGAGTTTTTAAAGATTTGGATATTTTGGGAGCCTTACTAAAATCAGATTTGTTAGACTTGTTAAATGAATCTTTAGTAATATATTATAAAAGACTGAAGTTCAATCGAAAATATTCAAAAGGTAAAAAAAAAAATTATATGAAAAATTAACCTTTAGTATTTAATACTCAATCAAAGACTTTACAAGTTATCCTACATAAATAAAAAAAATTATGAAAATTAGTTTTAAGCATATAAGTTTTTTTTTTGTTTCCATTAATTCTGTGTACATTGGAACAACCAAGTTATAGAAATTTTATAATCATCATTGATTAAAATAATGGATCATGCTGCAAGCTTAATTATTTACAAGTCGTTTTTGTTTGTTTTTTTTATGTTCTGGATGACAAACTTTGGTAAGTTGATTTAAAATTTAATTAATTTCAATCAAACGCTAAGTCTTATGATAGAGGTTAGAATAAATAAATTGAATTATTTTTGTGTAAACGATTCGTCCTTTCAATTGTACATTTAATTATTGACAAAGATAAATTTTTATGTGTTACAGGTCTTTCACTCAAGTGTTTCGAGTGCAATTTGGCAAATCACGGTTCTGAATGTAAAGAAAATCCTAGGCAGCCAAAGTTTATTAGGCCATGTACCCCGGTGACTGCGACAGATTTTTTAAACGAATTCGAACATCCTAATAGTTTACCCAGTAAGAAAAAAAAAACTAAATTATTATTTTTTATTTTTTTATTTTTTTTTTTTTTATTACTCGCTTACTCGGATAAAATATTTGAAGAATATTTAAATAAATTTTTTTGGTACTACATAGAGAATGATAGTGACGAAAATAATAATGAGCTTGCTGGACCAAACCCTGATATAATTACGGAATGTTTTTCGTTCGAAGTTAGTAAGTCTGAAAAAAAAAATTATATTTATTTTCCTAAAAATTAATTTAAAAACGGTGTTTTAAAATTTTTCAAACTTTCACTGATATTCTATTAATCGCGAAGTCAAAGTTTATCTTTGAAATCAATAAGTAAGTGATCCCGAATAAAAAACATTGACTTCAAATATTCCTGTATAATCATAATTGGTTAAATAAAGGTTACATAAAAAAAAAAAAAAAATATTAATTTATTATTCATAAAATTGTATAAAATTAGTTTTCAAAGATCACCAATATAAAAAAAAACCTTTGGATCATTTAAAAAAATTGTCTTGATCTTTTCATCTAAATATATCAAGATAATTTCAGATACGATCCTATGAATCATTATCAAGTGTAAGCTTGCGAGAAAAGTCTTTAAACGGAAACAGCAAAATATCTCGGGACATTTTTGCAAGATTAGGGTGGATCTTAGAATTGACTTTCAACAGTTTCAACCCCCGAAGAATATCTCGACGGTCCCAGCGAAGAAAAACCTTAGCAGAAAATCTGGAGAAATTAAATGACCAATGAGAGGCTGAAATGAATTAAAAAATTGAAAAAAATTAAAAAATCTTATTTATTAAGTAATAATTTATTGAGATTTCTGATTAAAAAAAATTTGTTGATTCATTTAAGCCTCTCATTGGTCATTTAATTTCTCCAGATTTTCTGCTAAGGTTTTTCTTCGCTAGGACCATCGATCTGTATCTTCCGTTTCGCGATCAGCTTTTAAATATCGATCAATTTATATTCTTCTTAATTTAAGTGTAAACACTATCGGCGAGTTGCGATATTATTGTTTTTGTTTACGTTAATAGCAATATAATTGCACGAGTGCATACTTCAGTTTTAAATTTTAAGTCAATATCAATATCAATAAAATATTGTGTATTGTGAAACCCTAAATGTGACGATACGATCTTAGGATCACGAAGAATTTTTAAAATGATCCATAGGTTTATTATTGTGGATCATTTTCCCGAAAAGTTATGCATTCTTGAATAAAACACAATAATTATTTCGGACTTGAAATGAAAATTTTTTAAATAATAAATTTTAGGAGGCAGACTATTAACGAAGTACGGAGGATTTTTCCGATTGTGTCGGTGGATTAACAGGACCAACTACTTCAGTTGTAGAGATTATAAAGATATGTATAATAATGTTATTGACTGTCATATTTGCAGAAAAGATTTGTGCAATTCGTCAACGAAGATTAAAACAAATTTTTTTTTCATCATATCGCTTTCAGTAATTGTTAGTTTTATAACTTATTATGTGTAAATAAAATTCTAATTCAGCTTTACTTCAAAGATAAAATTATGAATTTAAAAATTGTTTTTAAAATACATACTAGTAAATATTTTTTGAAAGGCTCAAGTATTTATATTTTTTTTAAGGTTACGAAAATTTTACAATATTTCATTGAGATTGAAAGAAAAAAAAAGGGGGGGGGGATACTTATGAGGGGATACTCTCAGAAAAAACCTCGTGTGGTTTCGGGCCGAATTAACGAGCCTTCCCGGGTTTGAGACAATCGCGTTAGGCTGCGACTACATGCGGACAGTTTTTTCAGCCAAAATTGAGCGGTAATTTGAATTCAAGAAATTATAAACCTTCCTAATTTAATGAGAAAAAATTTTTCAATGTTGAAAATTAATAAAATATTATTTTAAAGAGTTTCCACAATTTTTCAATTCTTACTGTTATTTTTTACAAAAATTATATCAATTTTTTAAAAACCAAATTCAAATTGCCGCTTGATTTCGGCAATTTACATGTGATTACATGTAATCGCAGCCTTAGCATGCAAGCTGCTGCAGCGGCACAATGGAAAAATGACTCTTAAGTTTTTTTCTCCTCTTCACGCTCGTAATTTCAAAAATTTTGAAGCCGGTACGTATGTGCCTCGGTTATTAATCGCGTCTCCTCGATGAATTTTAAATCTTACTGGTGATTCACGCCCCGCTGCCGGTTTAATAAAACTAATAAGAGGAGGTGGAATTTGAATTCGTCGTTAGAAGCGTGAGGTTGTTTTATTGGCTAAACTGCAAAACCCGGCTGAGGCAGCTTTTATCATTCAAAAGGCCGGGCCCCAGGAAGTTGATAATGGATAACGGTATCGCGTCCGATAAAACCGACGCCGCTAACAAACTTCCACTCCACGCACCTGCCCCGGCTTTTGTGGGTATCGCTTGTACTTACCTACACACCCGACCCAGGCGTTAACCCTTTGTGATTATTCATATTTTCACGCTTTGTGAAACTTGTGAGTTACGGTTTTCAATATATAAGTTTTTTATTGCACTAGGGCGAAAAACTGTCTTTTTTAGGTCGTGGATTATGCTCTCAACCCGTGAGGTACGGATTTCAATAAAAAAGTTTTTTATTGCACTAGGGCGAAAAAGTCCGTTTCAGATGTTAAGTTCTATTTTAAAACCATTAGGTATAGACATAAATAATGTAAAGTTAAGGGATTATTGCACAAAAATAAAAAATTTTCTTCTAGGTGATAGATTTTATTTAGATCCATAGAGATACAGATACAAAAAGTGCACAGTTTAGGATTATGCTTATTACACAAGAGCAAATAGGCCTGCACATCAAAAAAAGCACGAAGCACAGGCGCCTGTGCGTGTGCGTGTGCTTTCGTACTTTTGTTGCTCCGATGTTTAAAATCAGGTTAGGGGTATCATTCGTTGGTTAAAAATCGGTCCATGAACTTACATTTTTCCACTAAATTATTATTTTAAGAAATAATGTTTTGTCAAGTTGCTAAAATCAAAATTAATTTCATTTTTGAATTAGACTCTGTTTTTATCAAGCAGAATTTTTGGATTTTTTTAGATTTTTAGTTTTTTTGACCGTTACGAAATTTATTATTTTTTATTACGTAAATTCAACAACAATATATTTAACTTCGTGAAATAAATCTTTTAGCAAATATAATTTCTATTGAGTAAAAATATTTTTTTTCTAGCACATCACATAAAGCTTATGTGTAATTTTTAAAATCTTTGATTTTCATATTTTTATAGATTTATTACTACAGAGAATCAAACAAATCTATTCATTTATTTTTAACTTTATTTAAATCATCATCCAACAGTAAAATTTGAATTAAGTAATATAATTAAAAGCTTATTAAGTAACCGCTAGTTTAACTATTTTAAACTAGTCTTTCAAATTTTTTTTTCAAGGGAAAATGTCAACTTTTAGCTGAGCAAGAAATCTCTCGTTTTGAAAAAATTTTTAAGTAACTGTAGTATTAGTAATTTTAAATAATTGTGGCAACCCTTGAGAAAGATCCGTCTGACGTGGTCATAAAAATAATCCTTGATACAATTCCAAAAATCTCCACAATCTTCCAAAAATAATGCTTCGGATTGTCTAAAAATTCTTTTTGATACTTATAAAATCCATTATAACAATAAGATTCAATGTAATAAGAAAAACTTTTTGCAATAGAGTACCTTATTAAAGCGTATTAATTGCTGTGATCGAGTATACTGAAGCTAGAAATCATTTTTATCGAGTATTTAGTGGTTTTTCTTACTTATTTATTGAATTTTTTACAACTCATTACTATTTGATGCAACCAGGCCTATAAAAAAGTAAAAGTCTTGCTAGATTTTTTAGGTAAAAATTAAGCTTTAAAACTATTTTTATATGTGAGTCAAAAATTTTCAACATCTTTCGCAAGATATCGACAATTAGAAACTAAAAATTTAAGTAAAGTCTGAATTTAAGTTGAGTATTTTTATTTAGTTAGAAACTAAAAATCTAAATTAAGTCTGAATTTAAGTTGAGTTTTTTTTTATATAATTAGTAAAAAATAATACACCGATTTATTTTTTCGTATAATGAACACAGATAAAATTTTGCTTGCTAAAAAAGAGTATTATTCAAAAATGAATTTAATTTTGATTTTAGCAACTTAAAAAAACATCATACATAAATTTGAAATGAGTAACAATTTTTAATCTCTTCACAAGAGTATATATTATTTATTTTTCACTAAACAATTAAATTTTTAATAATCATTTGATTTTTTACTAAACTATATACATCCTTTAAAAATTAATTAAGTGAAAAAATGCAAGTTCATGAATCGATTTTTAACCAACGAATGATACCCCTAACCTGATTTTAATCTTTGGAGCAACAAAAGCACGAAAGCACACGCACACGCACAGGCGCCTGTGCTTCGTGCTTTTTTTTGATGTGCAGGCCTAATATGTAGTCTGTTGCAGGTGTTAAGTTATATTCAAAAACCATCTGGTATAGATTCAAAAACAATATTCGGTCTAGGGGTTTTTTTTTTTTTTGGATTGTTAATTAGTTGGTTTTATTTGTTGCACTAGTGCGAAAAATACTGTGTCGAATGATTGCTTTTAAACTTTAACGGGGTGAAAAAGAAAATCAACAAACTTTTTTTTATTTTTAGTTTAATACTAAATTACTAACATTACAATAAAGTACACAAAGTACACAATTTTATTTTTTATTTTTACCAAAGTTAAAAAATATCACGACATCGATGGTTGTATTGAAAAAAAGGTAAAGCTGTGATATCAAAATATAAAAATTGATGCAACCATTAAAATGCTTATTTGAGAAACACGTGCGTAATTTAAGCTTAGATGGTTTGAATTGGGAGTAAATATTTTGTCGGTTACCGCATAACTCGAAAACTGATTCGTCAGCATTTTTGTTTTTTTAGGCAAATCTTCCTCGTACACCGAAAAAAAGAAGCGGGAGAGATTACAGTAAACCTGTACGCTGTGACTCTGTCGGTAAAACGCGCAACTATTACACCTATTCTATTGACTGAGTGCGCATTTCGTCAACGCAACCGCTCCACACAAAATCATGTACACTGACTCTCGAAAAAAAACTGCACTGAGTATAGTTTTTGTTGCGAGCTGAATTCACACGGCGCGTTACTTTTTACCTGCACATATGAGTATATTTATTGATGCATTTATATTGTGTTTTATCCTATCAATATTTAATAGCATTAAATATTATTATTCAATTATTATCCCTTATGCTTATGCAGCTGCACAGACAGCGCCTGAGCAGTTAGTTACACCTTGGGGATGATTTCCTCAGGAAGTTTTGACTCCGGAGGGGTCAGAACGGACACCTGGTGCACTTGGTGATAGTTACACCTTGGGGATGATTTTCTCAGGAAGTTTTGACTCCGGAGGGGTCAAAACGAACATCTGGTGCACTTGGTGATAGTTACACCTTGGGGATGATTTCCTCAGGAAGTTTTGACTCCGGTGGGCTCAGAGTAAGTACTTTGTGTGTCTTTTAAATGACTACACCATGGAGATGATCTCCTCGTAGTAAACTTGATGATATGACCCCTCCGGAGTCAAAACTTCTTAAGGAAATCATTTACAGAATGTACTCATGTAATGTACCCAAGTGCACCAGGTGTCCGTTCTGACCCCTCCGGAGTCAAAACTTCCTGAGAAAATCATCCCCAAGGTGTAACTATCACCAAGTGCACCAGGTGTCCGTTCTGACCCCTCCGGAGTCAAAACTTCCTGAGAAAATCATCCCCAAGGTGTAACTATCACCAAGTGCTCCAGGTGTCCACCCTGACCCCTCCGGAGTCAAAACTTCCTGAGGAAATCATCCCCAAGGTGTAACTATCACCAAGTGCACCAGGTGTCCGTTCTGACCCCTCCGGAGTCAAAACTTCCTGAGAAAATCATCCCCAAGGTGTAACTATCACCAAGTGCACTAGGTGTCCGTTCTGACCCCTCCGGAGTCAAAACTTCCTGAGAAAATCATCCCCAAGGTGTAACTATCACCAAGTGCACCAGGTGTCCGGTCTGACCCCTCCGGAGTCAAAACTTCCTGAGGAAATCATCCCCAAGGTGTAACTAACTGCTCAGGCGCTGTCTGTGCAGCTGCATAAGCGCACAGAAACCTGTGCAAATATCTCTGTCCCGGCCTCAGTGTTGCCGGCCTAAACACTCCCACTGCTAAAAATTGTACTCAGTGCAGTTTTTTTTCGAGAGTCATTGTGTCAGCTGTCTAATAGAACAGTTGCGCCTCCGCATTAGACTGAATGTATTTAACAGGTAGAGCAGTTACACTGTATTACCGACACAATGAATGCGTTGAGTTTTGTGCAATCTCTCCCGCTTTTTTTTCCGTGTATACGGTTTCAAACACAGTATTTATTTGAATCATCAACCCAACGGTACGAACCAAAGGGTAAACCATAGGTACTGATCAGATCTGAAAAAATGTTGCTCTGAATCTTTCATTGAGATGTTTTACAATTTCATTGACCTGAATTAATAAGTATTTGTCTTTTTTTAACTTTAATAGTTAAACCAGCACACTAACAGATGGAAAAAAATAATTGAGACAGGCGCCATTACACTGTGATAAGTTGAAAATCATTTAAAAATTTTTCTGAGACTTTACAAACTTTAGTTTGCAAATAGATACAAGTTTTGAATATTCCTGATATGGAAAAAGTCTATTCATAGCGCTTCGAAATTATTTTTGATGATTTTTTAAATAATTAAAAACATATTTTTTTCATTAATTTTTATTGTACGTTTTCAAAATACTTTTTACTTCTGTCTTCAAAATAATCTTTCTCCATCCAAACAAAAACAAATTCTTCGTTCCCTTCGTCTTAGAAACAATGAAGAATATCCACTCTACAAGAAAAGCAATGGTCGAAATCCCATAGCCAAAGCACACAATGGGCACTAGATGCTCCACCTCGATGTCGTAATCATTGCTAGTAGACCTTTCATCCTCTATCTCAACGACTCGTCGATTCTTGTCTACCAAAGTCGGGTAATAGAGCAGAAATCCCTGATTGATCCTCCTCATGACTTCTAAAAACTTGTTCCCGTAGGGCGAACCTTCAGCGAACAAGTAGTAAGTCGGTGGTGTGGTGTAAATCGGGGGCTGGGCGATTTTCACGGTGTCCCGGTTAACCGATCTCAGGTACTTGGAATTGTATCCGAACAGCAGGCACGAGACATTTCCATAGGTGTTCAAGTTCTCGAAGCACTCGTCCAGATTTTTAACCCGCACAGTCCTGTTCAACACTTCCAGTAAAAATCTATCCGTAACTGTTTCTAAGAAATTCCGTTTGTACAAGAAATCACTGGTTATGTAAAGTTTCAAGTTTGAGTTGTACAGGTCTTCGTGGGTGTCGAAAGGCACCTCGCCATTCTCAAAACTTACGTAAAGCGTGTCCAAGAGAAAATCGTTTGTTACCTTGACCCCAGAAACCACGATAGTTAAGAGCACGACTTTTTGAAGTGCATTATGGGGCGAATAGCGAATGGACTGGCCGAAGATCAGCTGGACAAACTCGAAGACATTGATGTAGCCAATACCAGCTTTGAAGACCAACAATGCGACCAGAAATACCGCGAATACGACCAGAGTGTTCCAGAACGTTTTCAAGAAAACACTTGGACCGGGAGTCTTGATTATCGGTACGTAAGTTCTGGAATAGATGGACGAAATGTCAGCTGGTATGGCGAAACCATCCAGATAAGTTCCGTCAAATACACCGACCGGGAGGGCATCTAGAGTCTTCGAAGCTTTGTTGAACAAGTTATAGTCGTTGGATCTGACTATGTAGTTCAGGTTTAGGATTTTCGACACGAAGCTCAGAGTGTAGTTGTGTTTGACGTCTGTTTTGACTTGACCGTGAGACTTTTTAACTTCTACGAAGTTGAAGCTGGTATTGAAATGCAAGTCTGGTACGAAAATCGGGTACCCGTGCGCGTTTTTCAGTTTGTCTGGAAACAGTTCCAAAGTTTTTATTGTTGAATCTTTTTTGTGAACAACGTTGGTGAATGGATTGTAGTGATATATCGAGTTGTCAGTAGCAACCGAAAAATCCAAAAAGTTTTTCTTCCAGCCGTACTTGAGAGGATTGATGAGGTCAATTTCCTCAATGCGGGGACTTATAATTAAACAGTGTGGTCTTTTTCTTGCGGTTAACTGTAGCACCAAAAAATCTATAAACTTTGGTGTTTCTTCGTTGACGTTACTCGAGTGAAAAATAACCAGTGATCCTTGCAAGGAAAACTTGTTATTCAACCCCTCTGAAGAATTATCGAAAAGTGCTTGATTGTTCCAACCAAACGAGTACGTTGTACTTGGGTACTCGTGAAACGAGCCGATTTTTGGTTTTCCAACTTTTGTTAAATTTTTCGAAACAAAGTGCGAAATTTTGTGGAACGAATGAGCTTTTATAGCTTTGAGAAAGTCAATGGAGTTCGCATTGGTGTTAACAATGATGAAGTTGAGAAGTATGATCTTCAAAGCAAGGAATATATTCATGTTGACTTTTTGTTGAATGTGCACGACAAATTTGCGAATCTAGTTTCAAAAAATCAACTCAGCCAAATCGAAATTTTGATGATAGTAACTACCACTAGGTCTTGTTTCCAAGAGCAACTGATTAAAACTACACCAAATTGAGTTAAATTTAAGAAACTTTTTTTATTGATGTGAAATTTTACCAATTAACATAATTTATAAAAAAATTAAAAGAAATTTTGTTGACTTATGATTTATCTATTAATTGATGACATCGACTAAATTGTAGGCTTCAGCAACGCATATTTAAAAATAATAATAATGAAAAAAACAAATAAATTTAATAGCTAAAAAAATTGTAGCAGGTACTTTTTTTATTTCTGATTACAATCTAATTACTAAAACAGTTTTTAACATTTTTCGCGTACATCAATCTCATTTTTTATAATTATTTTTTTCAATTTAAAAAAAAAAAAAATGTGAGTTTGCAGAACTCTAACTGCAATGAGCTTCGAGCAGGTTAAAAAAAGCGATTGTTTATTACAGTTCTAGAAGAAATAAAAATTCAAACTGGCCACACTAGATCACTCATCGTAAGTCAAAAACAAAGTTCCGAGGGATCAAAGTCGCATTTATGTATTATTAAAAGTGTAGGCCATGAATAAAGTTAATCGGAGCGGTGCTTTTAATTAATGAATTTATCAGCGCGGGATCGGTGAAATTGCTTCCTGAAGTACGAGTAGTTTTACCGCGGGCGCACCGACCTCCGCCGGTCGAGATAATGAGAGCTCGTGAATAGTTTCAAATGGGCCTATTGTGCGATTTTTCGAAAATCAATGCCCTTACGCCGCTGTTTCCTTAATTCGTGTTTATAATATACAGTTAAACTACTTTAACCGCTCTTCTTTTATTCCCATTCCCTCCTTTTATTTAATTGCCATAGATTATTGTGGAATACTACTCGATTTCAGTAAATGCTTCAAACGGGTTTTCTTCATTTTTAAATTGACATTTTTTTATTTGTTAAGTTTTCATTCAAGTAAAGGAATCTTAATATTAAAAATTAGGTCGTACTTAATCGATATAATTGGTAACTGAATTATAGTTGGAAATACCCGCAATTTTTTGGGTATAAGAAAATTATTTTTTATTTTAATGTATGCTGTATGTTGCTGAAGCCTACAATTTGGTCGTTGCAATCAATTAATAGTCAAATCAAACCATAAGTCAACAAAGTTCTTTTTTTCCCTAACTTTGTTCATTAGTTAAATTTCGAATCAATGAAAAAACATTCCCTGAATTCAACTGAATTTGGCGCGGTTTGCACCAGTAATTGAGGGCCTGGATTCACAAACTCGCTTAGCGCTCCAGATATTTTTAAAGTATTTCAGAGCCGAGTAATTAACTATTAAAAAAACTTTGGATTAAAAAAAAGAGTATAAAAACTTATATTTGAAAAAAAATCCAGCCGAGAAGTTTTTCATTAGGCTTCGATGAATATTTCTGGAAAGTTTCAAAGCGATATATTGAATAGGTGAAAAAGGACAGTATTTTTGAAACAGCGGATCGGGCTGCCTGGTCCGATCTCGAGCGTCTCGAGCGCTAAGCGAGTTTGTGAATCCAGGCCCTCAATTATCGGAAACAAGTCCTTATAGTAGTAACTATCATAAAAGTTTTGATGATTTTGAGTTGATAAATTAAAACTCGACTTGAAAAAAGACAAATATTGATTCAGTAAATGTAAATCTCAATGAAAGATTCGGAGCAATATTTTTTCAGATCTGATCAGTACCTCTGGTTTATCCTCTGGTTCGTAGGTCGACGAAAATACTGTTGGGTTGATGATTCAAATAAATACTGTGTTTCAAACCGTACGAGGAATAATAAAAGCTGATTATTATACTTATGATTTCTAAAAAATACCGACAAAATATTTACTCCCAATTCAAATTACCCGATCCTTAATTACACACGTGTTTCTCAAATAAGCAATGTTAATGGTTGCATCAATTTTCATATTTTGATAGCTTAGCTTGACTTTATTTATTCATATTCAACCATTAATATCATCATTTTTTGTACTTTTTATTAACAATTAAAAAAAAAAGCATTCTTTTCGCAATATTTGGAAAAATTTTGTATATCCATGTAAATGAAACTTATGTCCATAGTGCTATTCGTTTGCATTATTTAAAATAAGTACAAACACTTATCATTATCTGCATTATAATATGCACCCTAATTATGGTACACGCGTGTGAAATAAATCGGATTAATTCATTTGATTAATATTGATGGAAATTGAAAATAAACTTTTTCTTTATCTTACCTTCAATTTGAACAGAATTGATAATTAATATTGGCAACGGTAAAATAAGCATTTATTTATACTTCAATTGAGTGACAGTATGTATCTTCACTTGTTTTCCCTGTAATTGCTAGAGTTTCAGAAAATCGGTTGAAAATGGTCTTTTTATTTTCTTGTCATTATTCATTGCTATTACCCAGGGAGATTGAAATAAATATTGGGAACTTTACTTTTTTTTATTTATTTATTTTCATTCAACGAATTACAATTCTTTTTTTTTTTTTTTTCTTGAAACTTCTGGAAAGAAAACACTATTTCATTTTTAATAATTGTCCAAGATGTCCGTGCCAGAGAAAAACAAAAAATGGTTGTCATGGAGGTGATGTATTATTTGTTCCCACGGGTAACAGGTCCACGGATCATTACGCTGTTTCCGTCACGAGATTCTCTTGCTTATCGGTAGCCCTGTCACAACAGGCCCCGAAATCCAGCCAACGATTTCGTACGCACAACCAACTCGAAAAGCGCATACACTCGAAACGACTTCAGAGTTCTGAAACGTTTTCTCGATGGAAAATCAAACATTACATCAAGCGCATAAATACTGTTACTATTCACACTTAGGTATTCGCATTCCAGAAATCACATTTTTATAATAGGTGCATCAAATAGTTTAACAAAATTCTTACTTATTTGTGCTTTACACTAATCCTGATGTTTAGGAAATATTCCCTACAAAAAGAAATTGAGAAAATAAATTGGTTCCCTTCCTCTTAGAAACAATGAAGAATATCCACTCTACAAGGAAAGCAATGGTCGAAATCCCAAAGCCAAAGCACACAATGGGCACTAGATTTTCAATCTTGATGACGTAATCATTGCTGGTAGATCTTTCATCCTCTATCTCTTCGACCCGTCGATTCTTGTCTAACATAGTCGGGTATAATATCAGATTTCCCTGATAGATCCTCCTCATGACTTCTAAAAACTTGTTTCCGTAGGGGGAACCTTCAGCAAACCAGAAGTAACTCGATGGTACCGAGGAAATCGGGGGCTCGGAGATTTTCACGGTGTCCCGGTTAACCCAGTTCTCGTGCCTGGAAAATTCGAGTGGCATGCACGAGACGTTTCCATAGCTGTTCAAGTTCTCGAAGCACTCGTCCAGATCGTCAACTGGTACAGTCCTCTTCAAAACTCCCAGTAAAAATCTATCTTCGATCTCTTCAATGAAGCTTCCTTGCAATAACCATTTATCGTCGGTGTAAATTTTCAAGTTTGAGTTGTACAGGTCTTCGTAGGTGTCGAAAGGCACCTCGCCATTCTCGAATCTTACGTAAAGCGTGTCCAGGAGAAAATCGTTGGTTACCTTGACCCCAGAAACCACGATGGTTAAGAGCATGACTTTTTGAACTGCATTACGAGGCCAATAGCGAATGGACTGGGCGAAGATCAGCTTGATAAAATCGAAGAGATCGATGTAGCCAATGCCAGGTTTGAAGAGCAACAGTGCGACCAGAAATACCGTGAATACGACCAGAGTATTCCAGAAGGTTTTCAAGAAAACACTAGGACCTGGAGTCTTGATTATCGGTACGTATGTTCTGAGATAGACGGTATTAGTGTCAGACGGTACCAAGAAATATTCTGGATAAGCGAAGTCGAATACAAGAACTGGGCAAACGTCTGAATTCATCAAAGTTTCGTCGGGAAAAAAAGACTCGTTGGTTCTGACTATGTAGTTCAGGTTTAGGATTTTCGACACGAAGCTCAGAGTGTAGTTGTGTAAGGGGTAAAATGTGATTTTACCGCGATCATATTGAACTATTACGAAGTTGACGCTGGTATAGTAACTCAAGTATGGTACGAAAATCGGGTACCCGTGCGCGTTTTTCAGTTTGTCTGGAAACAGTTCTGGAGTTGTTTTTGTTAAATCTTTTTTGTGAACAACGTTGATGAATGGATTGTAGTGATATACCGCGTTGTCAGTAGCAACCGAAAAATCCAAAAATTTTTTCTTCCAGCCGTACTTGAGAGGATTGATGAGGTCAATTTCCTCGACGTCGTGACTTATGATTAAACAGTGTGGTCTTTTTCTCGGGGTTAACTGTAGCACCAAAAAATCTATAAACTTTGATGTTTCTTCTTTGACGTTACTCGAGTGAAAAATAACCAGTGAGCCTTGTAAGGAAAATTTGTTTTTCAACCCCTTTGAAGAATTATCGAAGAGCGCTTGATTGTTCAAACCAAATGAGTACGTTGTACTTGGGTACTCGTGAAACGAGCCGATTTTTGGTTTTCCAACTTTTGTTAAATTTTTCGAAACAAAGTGCGAAATTTTGTGGAAGGAATGAGCTTTTATAGCTTTGAGAAAGTCAATGGAGTTCGCATTGGTGTTAACAATGATGAAATTGAGAAATATGATTTCCAAAGCAAGGAATATATTCATGTTGACTTTTTGTTGTATGTGCACGACAAATTTGCGAATCTAGTTTCGAAAAATCAACTCAGCAAAATCAAAATTTTGATGATAGTAACTACCACTAGGTCTTGTTTCCAAGAGCAACTGATTAAAACTACACCAAATTGAGTTAAATTTAAGAAACTTTTTTTTTTTATGTAAAATTTTACCAATTAACATAATTTATAAAAAAATAAAAAGAAATTTTGTTGACTTATGATTTATCTATTAATTGATGACATCGACTAAATTGTAGGCTTCAGCAACGCATATTTAAAAATAATAATAATGAAAAAAACAAATAAATTTAATAGCTAAAAAAATTGTAGCAGGTATTTTTTTTTATTTCTGATTACAATCCAATTACTAAAACAGTTTTTAACATTTTTCGCGTACATCAATCTCATTTTTTATAATTATTTTTTTCAAGTTTAAAAAAAAAAAAAATGTGAGTTTGCAGAACTCTAACTGCAATGAGCTTCGAGCAGGTTAAAAAAAGCGATTGTTAATTACAGCTCTAGAAGAAATAATAATTCAAACTGGCCACACTAGATTACTCATCGTAAGTCAAAAACAAAGTTCCGAGGGATCAAAGTTCCATTTATGTATTATTAAAAGTGTAGGCCATGAATAAAGTTAATCGGAGCGGTGCTTTTAATTAATGAATTTATCAGCGCGGGATCGGTGAAATTGCTTCCTGAAGTACGAGTAGTTTTACCGCGGGCCCACCGACCTCCGCCGGTCGCGATAATGAGAGCTCGTGAATAGTTTCAAATGGGTCTATTGTGCGATTTTTCGAAAATCAATGCCCTTACGCCGCTGTTTCCTTAATTCGTGTTAATTATAAACAGTTAAACTACTTTAACCGCTCTTCTTTTATTCCCATTCCCTCCTTTTATTTAATTGCCATAGATTATTGTGGAATACTACTCGATATCATTTTCAGTAAATGGTTCAAACGGATTTTCTTCATTTTTAAATTGACTTTTTTTTTAATTTATAAACTTTTCATTCAAGTAAAGGATTCTTAATATTAAAAATTAGGTCGTACTAAATCGATATAATTGGTAACTGAATTATAGTCGGAAATAGCCGCAATTTTTTGGGTATAAAAAAATTATTTTTTATTTTAATGTATGCTGTATGTTGCTGAAGCCTACAATTTGGTCGTTGCAATCAATTAATAGTCAAGTCAAACCATAAGTCAACAAAGTTCTTATTTCGAATCAATGAAAAAAATTCCCTGAATTCAACTTAATTTGGCGCAGTTTGCACCAGTAATTGAGGGCCTGGATTCACAAACTCGCTTAGCGCTCCAGATATTTTTAAAGTATTTCAGAGCCGAGTAATTAACTATTAAAAAAACTTTGGATTAAAAAAAAGAGTATAAAAACTTATATTTGAAAAAAAATCCAGCCGAGAAGTTTTTCATTAGGCTTCGATGAATATTTCTGGAAAGTTTCAAAGCGATATATTGAATAGGTGAAAAAGGACAGTATTTTTGAAACAGCGGATCGGGCTGCCTGGTCCGATCTCGAGCGTCTCGAGCGCTAAGCGAGTTTGTGAATCCAGGCCCTCAATTATCGGAAACAAGTCCTTATAGTAGTAACTATCATAAAAGTTTTGATGATTTTGAGTTGATAAATTAAAACTCGACTTGAAAAAAGACAAATATTGATTCAGTAAATGTAAATCTCAATGAAAGATTCGGAGCAATATTTTTTCAGATCTGATCAGTACCTCTGGTTTATCCTCTGGTTCGTAGGTCGACGAAAATACTGTTGGGTTGATGATTCAAATAAATACTGTGTTTCAAACCGTACGAGGAATAATAAAAGCTGATTATTATACTTATGATTTCTAAAAAATACCGACAAAATATTTACTCCCAATTCAAATTACCCGATCCTTAATTACACACGTGTTTCTCAAATAAGCAATGTTAATGGTTGCATCAATTTTCATATTTTGATAGCTTAGCTTGACTTTATTTATTCATATTCAACCATTAATATCATCATTTTTTGTACTTTTTATTAACAATTAAAAAAAAAAGCATTCTTTTCGCAATATTTGGAAAAATTTTGTATATCCATGTAAATGAAACTTATGTCCATAGTGCTATTCGTTTGCATTATTTAAAATAAGTACAAACACTTATCATTATCTGCATTATAATATGCACCCTAATTATGGTACACGCGTGTGAAATAAATCGGATTAATTCATTTGATTAATATTGATGGAAATTGAAAATAAACTTTTTCTTTATCTTACCTTCAATTTGAACAGAATTGATAATTAATATTGGCAACGGTAAAATAAGCATTTATTTATACTTCAATTGAGTGACAGTATGTATCTTCACTTGTTTTCCCTGTAATTGCTAGAGTTTCAGAAAATCGGTTGAAAATGGTCTTTTTATTTTCTTGTCATTATTCATTGCTATTACCCAGGGAGATTGAAATAAATATTGGGAACTTTACTTTTTTTTATTTATTTATTTTCATTCAACGAATTACAATTCTTTTTTTTTTTTTTTTCTTGAAACTTCTGGAAAGAAAACACTATTTCATTTTTAATAATTGTCCAAGATGTCCGTGCCAGAGAAAAACAAAAAATGGTTGTCATGGAGGTGATGTATTATTTGTTCCCACGGGTAACAGGTCCACGGATCATTACGCTGTTTCCGTCACGAGATTCTCTTGCTTATCGGTAGCCCTGTCACAACAGGCCCCGAAATCCAGCCAACGATTTCGTACGCACAACCAACTCGAAAAGCGCATACACTCGAAACGACTTCAGAGTTCTGAAACGTTTTCTCGATGGAAAATCAAACATTACATCAAGCGCATAAATACTGTTACTATTCACACTTAGGTATTCGCATTCCAGAAATCACATTTTTATAATAGGTGCATCAAATAGTTTAACAAAATTCTTACTTATTTGTGCTTTACACTAATCCTGATGTTTAGGAAATATTCCCTACAAAAAGAAATTGAGAAAATAAATTGGTTCCCTTCCTCTTAGAAACAATGAAGAATATCCACTCTACAAGGAAAGCAATGGTCGAAATCCCAAAGCCAAAGCACACAATGGGCACTAGATTTTCAATCTTGATGACGTAATCATTGCTGGTAGATCTTTCATCCTCTATCTCTTCGACCCGTCGATTCTTGTCTAACATAGTCGGGTATAATATCAGATTTCCCTGATAGATCCTCCTCATGACTTCTAAAAACTTGTTTCCGTAGGGGGAACCTTCAGCAAACCAGAAGTAACTCGATGGTACCGAGGAAATCGGGGGCTCGGAGATTTTCACGGTGTCCCGGTTAACCCAGTTCTCGTGCCTGGAAAATTCGAGTGGCATGCACGAGACGTTTCCATAGCTGTTCAAGTTCTCGAAGCACTCGTCCAGATCGTCAACTGGTACAGTCCTCTTCAAAACTCCCAGTAAAAATCTATCTTCGATCTCTTCAATGAAGCTTCCTTGCAATAACCATTTATCGTCGGTGTAAATTTTCAAGTTTGAGTTGTACAGGTCTTCGTAGGTGTCGAAAGGCACCTCGCCATTCTCGAATCTTACGTAAAGCGTGTCCAGGAGAAAATCGTTGGTTACCTTGACCCCAGAAACCACGATGGTTAAGAGCATGACTTTTTGAACTGCATTACGAGGCCAATAGCGAATGGACTGGGCGAAGATCAGCTTGATAAAATCGAAGAGATCGATGTAGCCAATGCCAGGTTTGAAGAGCAACAGTGCGACCAGAAATACCGTGAATACGACCAGAGTATTCCAGAAGGTTTTCAAGAAAACACTAGGACCTGGAGTCTTGATTATCGGTACGTATGTTCTGAGATAGACGGTATTAGTGTCAGACGGTACCAAGAAATATTCTGGATAAGCGAAGTCGAATACAAGAACTGGGCAAACGTCTGAATTCATCAAAGTTTCGTCGGGAAAAAAAGACTCGTTGGTTCTGACTATGTAGTTCAGGTTTAGGATTTTCGACACGAAGCTCAGAGTGTAGTTGTGTAAGGGGTAAAATGTGATTTTACCGCGATCATATTGAACTATTACGAAGTTGACGCTGGTATAGTAACTCAAGTATGGTACGAAAATCGGGTACCCGTGCGCGTTTTTCAGTTTGTCTGGAAACAGTTCTGGAGTTGTTTTTGTTAAATCTTTTTTGTGAACAACGTTGATGAATGGATTGTAGTGATATACCGCGTTGTCAGTAGCAACCGAAAAATCCAAAAATTTTTTCTTCCAGCCGTACTTGAGAGGATTGATGAGGTCAATTTCCTCGACGTCGTGACTTATGATTAAACAGTGTGGTCTTTTTCTCGGGGTTAACTGTAGCACCAAAAAATCTATAAACTTTGATGTTTCTTCTTTGACGTTACTCGAGTGAAAAATAACCAGTGAGCCTTGTAAGGAAAATTTGTTTTTCAACCCCTTTGAAGAATTATCGAAGAGCGCTTGATTGTTCAAACCAAATGAGTACGTTGTACTTGGGTACTCGTGAAACGAGCCGATTTTTGGTTTTCCAACTTTTGTTAAATTTTTCGAAACAAAGTGCGAAATTTTGTGGAAGGAATGAGCTTTTATAGCTTTGAGAAAGTCAATGGAGTTCGCATTGGTGTTAACAATGATGAAATTGAGAAATATGATTTCCAAAGCAAGGAATATATTCATGTTGACTTTTTGTTGTATGTGCACGACAAATTTGCGAATCTAGTTTCGAAAAATCAACTCAGCAAAATCAAAATTTTGATGATAGTAACTACCACTAGGTCTTGTTTCCAAGAGCAACTGATTAAAACTACACCAAATTGAGTTAAATTTAAGAAACTTTTTTTTTTTATGTAAAATTTTACCAATTAACATAATTTATAAAAAAATAAAAAGAAATTTTGTTGACTTATGATTTATCTATTAATTGATGACATCGACTAAATTGTAGGCTTCAGCAACGCATATTTAAAAATAATAATAATGAAAAAAACAAATAAATTTAATAGCTAAAAAAATTGTAGCAGGTATTTTTTTTTATTTCTGATTACAATCCAATTACTAAAACAGTTTTTAACATTTTTCGCGTACATCAATCTCATTTTTTATAATTATTTTTTTCAAGTTTAAAAAAAAAAAAAATGTGAGTTTGCAGAACTCTAACTGCAATGAGCTTCGAGCAGGTTAAAAAAAGCGATTGTTAATTACAGCTCTAGAAGAAATAATAATTCAAACTGGCCACACTAGATTACTCATCGTAAGTCAAAAACAAAGTTCCGAGGGATCAAAGTTCCATTTATGTATTATTAAAAGTGTAGGCCATGAATAAAGTTAATCGGAGCGGTGCTTTTAATTAATGAATTTATCAGCGCGGGATCGGTGAAATTGCTTCCTGAAGTACGAGTAGTTTTACCGCGGGCCCACCGACCTCCGCCGGTCGCGATAATGAGAGCTCGTGAATAGTTTCAAATGGGTCTATTGTGCGATTTTTCGAAAATCAATGCCCTTACGCCGCTGTTTCCTTAATTCGTGTTAATTATAAACAGTTAAACTACTTTAACCGCTCTTCTTTTATTCCCATTCCCTCCTTTTATTTAATTGCCATAGATTATTGTGGAATACTACTCGATATCATTTTCAGTAAATGGTTCAAACGGATTTTCTTCATTTTTAAATTGACTTTTTTTTTAATTTATAAACTTTTCATTCAAGTAAAGGATTCTTAATATTAAAAATTAGGTCGTACTAAATCGATATAATTGGTAACTGAATTATAGTCGGAAATAGCCGCAATTTTTTGGGTATAAAAAAATTATTTTTTATTTTAATGTATGCTGTATGTTGCTGAAGCCTACAATTTGGTCGTTGCAATCAATTAATAGTCAAGTCAAACCATAAGTCAACAAAGTTCTTATTTCGAATCAATGAAAAAAATTCCCTGAATTCAACTTAATTTGGCGCAGTTTGCACCAGTAATTGAGGGCCTGGATTCACAAACTCGCTTAGCGCTCCAGATATTTTTAAAGTATTTCAGAGCCGAGTAATTAACTATTAAAAAAACTTTGGATTAAAAAAAAGAGTATAAAAACTTATATTTGAAAAAAAATCCAGCCGAGAAGTTTTTCATTAGGCTTCGATGAATATTTCTGGAAAGTTTCAAAGCGATATATTGAATAGGTGAAAAAGGACAGTATTTTTGAAACAGCGGATCGGGCTGCCTGGTCCGATCTCGAGCGTCTCGAGCGCTAAGCGAGTTTGTGAATCCAGGCCCTCAATTATCGGAAACAAGTCCTTATAGTAGTAACTATCATAAAAGTTTTGATGATTTTGAGTTGATAAATTAAAACTCGACTTGAAAAAAGACAAATATTGATTCAGTAAATGTAAATCTCAATGAAAGATTCGGAGCAATATTTTTTCAGATCTGATCAGTACCTCTGGTTTATCCTCTGGTTCGTAGGTCGACGAAAATACTGTTGGGTTGATGATTCAAATAAATACTGTGTTTCAAACCGTACGAGGAATAATAAAAGCTGATTATTATACTTATGATTTCTAAAAAATACCGACAAAATATTTACTCCCAATTCAAATTACCCGATCCTTAATTACACACGTGTTTCTCAAATAAGCAATGTTAATGGTTGCATCAATTTTCATATTTTGATAGCTTAGCTTGACTTTATTTATTCATATTCAACCATTAATATCATCATTTTTTGTACTTTTTATTAACAATTAAAAAAAAAAGCATTCTTTTCGCAATATTTGGAAAAATTTTGTATATCCATGTAAATGAAACTTATGTCCATAGTGCTATTCGTTTGCATTATTTAAAATAAGTACAAACACTTATCATTATCTGCATTATAATATGCACCCTAATTATGGTACACGCGTGTGAAATAAATCGGATTAATTCATTTGATTAATATTGATGGAAATTGAAAATAAACTTTTTCTTTATCTTACCTTCAATTTGAACAGAATTGATAATTAATATTGGCAACGGTAAAATAAGCATTTATTTATACTTCAATTGAGTGACAGTATGTATCTTCACTTGTTTTCCCTGTAATTGCTAGAGTTTCAGAAAATCGGTTGAAAATGGTCTTTTTATTTTCTTGTCATTATTCATTGCTATTACCCAGGGAGATTGAAATAAATATTGGGAACTTTACTTTTTTTTATTTATTTATTTTCATTCAACGAATTACAATTCTTTTTTTTTTTTTTTTCTTGAAACTTCTGGAAAGAAAACACTATTTCATTTTTAATAATTGTCCAAGATGTCCGTGCCAGAGAAAAACAAAAAATGGTTGTCATGGAGGTGATGTATTATTTGTTCCCACGGGTAACAGGTCCACGGATCATTACGCTGTTTCCGTCACGAGATTCTCTTGCTTATCGGTAGCCCTGTCACAACAGGCCCCGAAATCCAGCCAACGATTTCGTACGCACAACCAACTCGAAAAGCGCATACACTCGAAACGACTTCAGAGTTCTGAAACGTTTTCTCGATGGAAAATCAAACATTACATCAAGCGCATAAATACTGTTACTATTCACACTTAGGTATTCGCATTCCAGAAATCACATTTTTATAATAGGTGCATCAAATAGTTTAACAAAATTCTTACTTATTTGTGCTTTACACTAATCCTGATGTTTAGGAAATATTCCCTACAAAAAGAAATTGAGAAAATAAATTGGTTCCCTTCCTCTTAGAAACAATGAAGAATATCCACTCTACAAGGAAAGCAATGGTCGAAATCCCAAAGCCAAAGCACACAATGGGCACTAGATTTTCAATCTTGATGACGTAATCATTGCTGGTAGATCTTTCATCCTCTATCTCTTCGACCCGTCGATTCTTGTCTAACATAGTCGGGTATAATATCAGATTTCCCTGATAGATCCTCCTCATGACTTCTAAAAACTTGTTTCCGTAGGGGGAACCTTCAGCAAACCAGAAGTAACTCGATGGTACCGAGGAAATCGGGGGCTCGGAGATTTTCACGGTGTCCCGGTTAACCCAGTTCTCGTGCCTGGAAAATTCGAGTGGCATGCACGAGACGTTTCCATAGCTGTTCAAGTTCTCGAAGCACTCGTCCAGATCGTCAACTGGTACAGTCCTCTTCAAAACTCCCAGTAAAAATCTATCTTCGATCTCTTCAATGAAGCTTCCTTGCAATAACCATTTATCGTCGGTGTAAATTTTCAAGTTTGAGTTGTACAGGTCTTCGTAGGTGTCGAAAGGCACCTCGCCATTCTCGAATCTTACGTAAAGCGTGTCCAGGAGAAAATCGTTGGTTACCTTGACCCCAGAAACCACGATGGTTAAGAGCATGACTTTTTGAACTGCATTACGAGGCCAATAGCGAATGGACTGGGCGAAGATCAGCTTGATAAAATCGAAGAGATCGATGTAGCCAATGCCAGGTTTGAAGAGCAACAGTGCGACCAGAAATACCGTGAATACGACCAGAGTATTCCAGAAGGTTTTCAAGAAAACACTAGGACCTGGAGTCTTGATTATCGGTACGTATGTTCTGAGATAGACGGTATTAGTGTCAGACGGTACCAAGAAATATTCTGGATAAGCGAAGTCGAATACAAGAACTGGGCAAACGTCTGAATTCATCAAAGTTTCGTCGGGAAAAAAAGACTCGTTGGTTCTGACTATGTAGTTCAGGTTTAGGATTTTCGACACGAAGCTCAGAGTGTAGTTGTGTAAGGGGTAAAATGTGATTTTACCGCGATCATATTGAACTATTACGAAGTTGACGCTGGTATAGTAACTCAAGTATGGTACGAAAATCGGGTACCCGTGCGCGTTTTTCAGTTTGTCTGGAAACAGTTCTGGAGTTGTTTTTGTTAAATCTTTTTTGTGAACAACGTTGATGAATGGATTGTAGTGATATACCGCGTTGTCAGTAGCAACCGAAAAATCCAAAAATTTTTTCTTCCAGCCGTACTTGAGAGGATTGATGAGGTCAATTTCCTCGACGTCGTGACTTATGATTAAACAGTGTGGTCTTTTTCTCGGGGTTAACTGTAGCACCAAAAAATCTATAAACTTTGATGTTTCTTCTTTGACGTTACTCGAGTGAAAAATAACCAGTGAGCCTTGTAAGGAAAATTTGTTTTTCAACCCCTTTGAAGAATTATCGAAGAGCGCTTGATTGTTCAAACCAAATGAGTACGTTGTACTTGGGTACTCGTGAAACGAGCCGATTTTTGGTTTTCCAACTTTTGTTAAATTTTTCGAAACAAAGTGCGAAATTTTGTGGAAGGAATGAGCTTTTATAGCTTTGAGAAAGTCAATGGAGTTCGCATTGGTGTTAACAATGATGAAATTGAGAAATATGATTTCCAAAGCAAGGAATATATTCATGTTGACTTTTTGTTGTATGTGCACGACAAATTTGCGAATCTAGTTTCGAAAAATCAACTCAGCAAAATCAAAATTTTGATGATAGTAACTACCACTAGGTCTTGTTTCCAAGAGCAACTGATTAAAACTACACCAAATTGAGTTAAATTTAAGAAACTTTTTTTTTTTATGTAAAATTTTACCAATTAACATAATTTATAAAAAAATAAAAAGAAATTTTGTTGACTTATGATTTATCTATTAATTGATGACATCGACTAAATTGTAGGCTTCAGCAACGCATATTTAAAAATAATAATAATGAAAAAAACAAATAAATTTAATAGCTAAAAAAATTGTAGCAGGTATTTTTTTTTATTTCTGATTACAATCCAATTACTAAAACAGTTTTTAACATTTTTCGCGTACATCAATCTCATTTTTTATAATTATTTTTTTCAAGTTTAAAAAAAAAAAAAATGTGAGTTTGCAGAACTCTAACTGCAATGAGCTTCGAGCAGGTTAAAAAAAGCGATTGTTAATTACAGCTCTAGAAGAAATAATAATTCAAACTGGCCACACTAGATTACTCATCGTAAGTCAAAAACAAAGTTCCGAGGGATCAAAGTTCCATTTATGTATTATTAAAAGTGTAGGCCATGAATAAAGTTAATCGGAGCGGTGCTTTTAATTAATGAATTTATCAGCGCGGGATCGGTGAAATTGCTTCCTGAAGTACGAGTAGTTTTACCGCGGGCCCACCGACCTCCGCCGGTCGCGATAATGAGAGCTCGTGAATAGTTTCAAATGGGTCTATTGTGCGATTTTTCGAAAATCAATGCCCTTACGCCGCTGTTTCCTTAATTCGTGTTAATTATAAACAGTTAAACTACTTTAACCGCTCTTCTTTTATTCCCATTCCCTCCTTTTATTTAATTGCCATAGATTATTGTGGAATACTACTCGATATCATTTTCAGTAAATGGTTCAAACGGATTTTCTTCATTTTTAAATTGACTTTTTTTTTAATTTATAAACTTTTCATTCAAGTAAAGGATTCTTAATATTAAAAATTAGGTCGTACTAAATCGATATAATTGGTAACTGAATTATAGTCGGAAATAGCCGCAATTTTTTGGGTATAAAAAAATTATTTTTTATTTTAATGTATGCTGTATGTTGCTGAAGCCTACAATTTGGTCGTTGCAATCAATTAATAGTCAAGTCAAACCATAAGTCAACAAAGTTCTTATTTCGAATCAATGAAAAAAATTCCCTGAATTCAACTTAATTTGGCGCAGTTTGCACCAGTAATTGAGGGCCTGGATTCACAAACTCGCTTAGCGCTCCAGATATTTTTAAAGTATTTCAGAGCCGAGTAATTAACTATTAAAAAAACTTTGGATTAAAAAAAAGAGTATAAAAACTTATATTTGAAAAAAAATCCAGCCGAGAAGTTTTTCATTAGGCTTCGATGAATATTTCTGGAAAGTTTCAAAGCGATATATTGAATAGGTGAAAAAGGACAGTATTTTTGAAACAGCGGATCGGGCTGCCTGGTTCGATCACGAGCGTCTCGAGCGCTAAGCGAGTTTGTGAATCCAGGCCCTCAATTATCGGAAACAAGTCCTTATAGTAGTAACTATCGTAAAAGTTTTGATGATTTTGAGTTGATAAATTAAAACTCGACTTGAAAAAAGACAAATATTGATTCAGTAAATGTAAAAAAAATAAATGTAAATCTCAATGAAAATTTCGGAGGAATATTTTTTCAGATCTGATCAGTACCTCTGGTTTATCCTCTGGTTCGTAGGTCAACGAAAATACTGTTGGGTTGATGATTCAAATAAATACTGTGTTTCAAACCGTACGAGAAAGAATAAAAGCTGATTCTTATACTTATGATTTCTAAAAAATACCGACAAAATATTTACTCCCAATTCAAATTACCCGATCCTTAATTACACACGTGTTTCTCAAATAAGCAATGTTAATGGTTGAATCAATTTTCATATTTTGATAGCTTAGCTTGACTTTATTTATTCATATTCAACCATTAATATCATCATTTTTTGTACTTTTTATTAAAAATTAAAAAAAAAAAAATCATTTTCATACATTCTTCGGGAAAAATTTTGTATGTACATGTAAATGAAACTTATGTCGATTGTACTATTCGTTTGCATTATTTAAAATAAGTACAAACACTTATCATTATCTGCATTTATAATATGCACCCTAATTATGGCACACGCGTGTAAAATAAATCGATTGAATTCATTTGATTAATATTGTCGGAAATTGGAAATTAAATTTTTTCTTTATCCTGTCTTCAATTCTAACAGAATTGATAATTAATATTGGCGACGCGGACGGTAAAATAAGCATTTATTTATACTTCAATTTAGTGACAGTATGTATAATCTTCACTGGTTTTCCCTGTAATTGCTAGAGTTCCTGTAAATGGTTAAAAATGGCATTTTAATAATTTTTTTCTATTATTCTTGTTACCGCCCAGGGAGATTGAAATAAATATTGGGAACTTTACTTTTTTTTAATTTTTTTATTTTCATTCAACGAATTACAATACTCTTTTTTTTTTTTTTTTTTTTTTTTTTGAGACTTCTGGAAAAAAAACGCTATTTTATATTTAATAATTGTCCAAGATGTCCATGCCAGAGAAAAACAAAAAATGGTTGTTATGGAGGTGATGTATTATTTGTTCCCACGGGTAACAGGTCCACGGATCATTACGCTGTTTCCGTCACGAGATTCTCTTGCTTATCGGTAGTCCTGTCACAACAGGCCCCGAAATCCAGCCAACGATTTCGTACGCACAACCAACTCGAGAAGCGCATACACTCGAAACGACTTCAGAGTATTATTTTTATTTTTTCAACAATTTTTCCATAAAAATAAAGTAACAAAATTCAAATTTATTTTACTTATGTTATTTTTCATACAACATAAAAAAAAAAAGAACCAAGTTTGTAATGTTACCTTAAGGGGACCCCCCGGTGAGATTTCAGCCTAGGGATAAAAAAATTGTATGGGGCTGAAATTTAGGGAATATACTCTTAAAATACAAGCGTTTTAAAGGGTGTACTCGAAAAATTTTGAAAAATTTTTTTAAAGCTGTTAGGACTTTTATTTTTTGTTCTAATAAATATTTTGCAAATCCCATGCGAGAAGTTGTTTGAAATATTGTTTTAAAACCGTAAAAAAATTTTCAAAAAAAAAAATTAAAATTTGCGTCAGTTATAAACTTTTTAAGATTTAGAAATATCAAAAAATCGTGATTTTCAAAAAATAAATTCTGCCATTAAATTTTTCGGCAAAAAATAAGAAAAAAATGTTCTCTGAGTTCTTTTGATCTGGTGCTTGGTTTTTTTACAGCGACGGTTTGAAGTTGATTTTAAACGGTTTTGAGCGATTTTCATGGTAAATTTTGACATAATCGATAAATAACCTCTTGTTTTTTCGTAATTTATTCGGTTTTTCATAAAAATTGAATTTACCAATTGGTTTTGCATAGAAAAATTTAATTAAACTGTATTATTATGTTTAGTCTGATCTAGAACTTGATTCTTTATGGTGGTGATGTCAAGTTCGAATCATGATATGATTTGCTAACACCAAAATACAATGAAAAAAGGTTAAGTTTCCAAATGACCATAAAACTTGTGGTTAATTTATTTACATAATTTAAAGATTTTGGATGTACGTATATAATGTGACTACAATGTAACATAATTTTACAAAAATTTAAAAATATCATCAATTATAAAAAAAAAAAAACATCCCTTAGAAACTCCTCTTAGAATCAAAATGCTTAAAACATTCCTGGACCATTTGCAGGATCTTCTGCTTCAAGAATTAATCTTTCTCTTTGACTTTGAGCTGCTGCAATTACACGACGAGCCTCTTTGAATTTTGTCGTTGCCTTTTGTCTGCCTTGATTCAGTCTTCTTTCATCGATTTTATCAGCAAGAGCGAGAGTTATTTGTCCAACTAAGAGTCCCAAGTTTTGAAGGATTTCTACTACAGTACGTTTTGTAACCCAAATTGTACTCACAAACAGCTATGCAGGCTGCTGATCGAACTTTTGTTTTAGAGACAAAAACTTCTTTTGGACACTTACTTCAAATGATGCTGTGTAAACTTTCGTTGGCATTTTGCGTGAGGCAACGTGAACATCTGACCAGCAAAGCTTCATCAGAAAGCCTTTCGTAAAGTGGTTTTATTTTATCGAAACAAACTTTATTTTGTGGGGTTTTGACATTTTCTAGATGAGAACCTGGTGTTTTGTTGTTTACTGCAGCCTGATGATTTCCCTTTTTGGATCCTAAAGCCCAATCGGGCTTTAACGGCGATTTGGTTTTTTTTAAACCGACTGCCGTGAAAGCCTGTAGGGCTTTATATACTTTGATTTTTGGTTTTAGGTTAGGACGCTTCAAAGAAAAACTATTTTAGGATGATTATTTCATTTATATTATACATCCCGCGCGTAGCTGATGATCCCCTGAGTAATTAAAAAAAAAAATTATCCCGAACAAAGCCCGCATTGAAAAGTTATGAACGTTTCATTTTTCGAAACGCTGATTCCCTTTGGTCAGGGGAATTCGATTTCAGTTTCGAGCATCCGGTCTCTCTGCCTGCGCTCTCTGTAGACTTAACCGGACGTGACGTATGCGGTGGGCGTGTCTATTTTTGCTGTCTCACTCATACGGCTTACCTACCGCGGCAGACGGGGGCATGTAGGCCCGAGCCTGTAGCCATGAGGCGACTGGTGGCGCTGTATCAATTAGCAGCTCCCTACAGCTGACTCGTGAGCTGACTACAGCTGACTGCGGAGCCGCTGAGCCGAGCAGCTTGTAATGTGTTATGAGCAATAACTTTTTTATAAATAATTGATTGTCATAGAAAAAACAGTACTGAAGACCCTTATTTTCATTATATATTAAATAAGTGGTAGAATTTACAATTATTAATTTGTTTAATTTCAATAAAAGAGTATGAAATAAATAATCTCTACAGTCTTTCTATGATCATCATCATCAAAGATTTTTCAATTATTGTGGTGTGCCCTGTGAGTTGATAATAATTGTGCTGTGGTTGTGTTGGGAACCTGATGGCTGGAGGTGCATATTGGCAATATTAAAAATAAAGTTTTTTCTGAATGAGTGTGTGTGTGTGTGTGTGTGTGTGTCAGGTTGAACTTGCAAATTACTTTTTTATAATCCACCCAACTTGCAAATTGCAAAAGGTGCAATTGCAGCACATAATGTCATTGTCATACGCATTATCGCTTAATTTCATAGAATCATCATAGAAATGTATATGCTCTGAGCCAATACTCTTGAACTGTTAAAGTTTTGTAATCCTACCCTTTTTCAAAAATAAACTTGATGTCTGAAAGTTTTGTAATCCCACCTTTTTTCTAAAATAAACTTGATGTCTGACAATGAATTTTAATTTTGATTGTAACTGTTACATTCACTCAGGGTGTTAATGATAAATATATTTAAGTCAACATGAATCAATTATTAAAATTTTTTATCTTTTTTGTTGTCTGTATGCAAGCTTAAGTTATGCGGCCAAAGTGATTTTACATTTTAAAATTGGTTAATTAAGAAGTACAAAAGAAATAGATAGTTTTGGGTCTAGGTATCCAGTGGACCAGAAATTATGAATTTTATTTGGCATGGATTTTTAAAGTACGGATGAGCATTTGCTCCATTATTTTTAGAGTGGATTTAGTTTGTCCATCAATTATGTATGCAAAATGAATTCAAAAGTACTTCATAACAGTAAATTATGTCTATGATTTTTATGTGTTCTGACTAATGATAAAATTATATGAAAGAAATTTAAACCTATAGAACTAGATATATCCAAGTCAACATGAATCAATTATTAAAAATTTTTATCTTTTTTGTTTTCTGTAAGCAAGCTTAAGTTATGAGGCCAAAGTGATTTTAAATTTTAAAATTGGTTAATTTTTTTTTTACAAGAATTAAAAAGTACAAAAGAAATAGATAGTTTTGGGTCTAGGTATCCAGTGGACCAGAAATTATGAATTTTATTTGGCATGGATTTTTAAAGTACGGATGAGCATTTGCTCCATTATTTTTAGAGTGGATTTAGTTTGTCCATCAATTATGTATGCAAAATGAATTCAAAAGTACTTCATAACAGTAAATTATGTCTATGATTTTTATGTGTTCTGACTAATGATAAAATTTATGTAAAAGAAATTTAAACCTAAAGAACTAGATGTATCCAAGTTAACATGAATCAATTATTAAAAATTTTTATCTTTTTTGTTTTCTGTAAGCAAGCAAAGTGATTTTAAATTTTAAAATTGGTTACTTTTTTTTACAAGAATTAAAAAGTACAATAGAAATAGATAGTTTTGGGTCTAGGTATCCAGTGGACCAGAAATTATGAATTCTATTTGGCATGGATTTTTAAAGTACGGATGAGCATTTGCTCCATTATTTTCAAAGTGGATTTAGTTTGTTCATCAATTATGTATGCAAAATGAATTCAAAAGTACTTCATAACAGTAAATTATGTCTATGATTTTTATGTGTTCTGGCTAATGATAAAATTATATGAAAGAAATTTAAACCTATAGAACTAGATATATCCAAGTCAACATGAATCAATTATTAAAAATTTTTATCTTTTTTGTTTTCTGTAAGCAAGCTTAAGTTATGAGGCCAAAGTGATTTTAAATTTTAAAATTGGTTAATTTTTTTTTTACAAGAATTAAAAAGTACAAAAGAAATAGATAGTTTTGGGTCTAGGTATCCAGTGGACCAAAAATTATGAATTCTATTTGGCATGGATTTTTAAAGTACGGATGAGCATTTGCTCCATTATTTTTAGAGTGGATTTAGTTTGTCCATCTATTATGTATGCAAAACGAATTCAAAAGTAGTTCATAACAATAAATTATGTCTATGATTTTTATGTGTTCTGGCTAATGATAAAATTATATGAAAGAAATTTTAAACAAAAGAACTAGATTTATCTAAGTTAACATGAACCAATCATTGAAAATTTTAATCTTTTTTTTAATCATTTTATGGTTACAAATGAGTATTTGCTACATTTCAATGTAAATTTACATTAAAATAAAGTTATGCAATGTACATTTAAAAAATAGGTAAATACTAAATTGAATTTTTTTTTTTTACATATGAAATTGATTTACCTAGGACTTTTATGGGTTCTGGTTTATGTCGTGGTTTTACATCAGAATAATTGAATATATCTTAGTTATTGTTAAATTATTTAGAATTTGTTAAGATCGTGAAATCATTTATTAAGACATATTTCAACAATATTAATGATGTATTTATGGAGTTTGGTTTGTTGAACTTGTGGACAAAAAGGAAATACATTTAAATATTTACCGAATTTACGCAATAAAATCTTTAAAAAATACTTTTAAAAAAGTAATGTTTACGGCGATTGGTTTTTTAAAAAGGAATCTAAATAAAAAATTATACGCTAAGTATGATCTTTAAAAAATACTTTTAAAAAAGTAATATTTACGGCGATTGGTTTTTTTAAAAGGAGTCTAAATAAAAAGTTTTACGCTAAATATAATAATCTTTTTTTGAAAATGAATTAATGAAAGAAGTGAAATCAAAAAATTTATTACGGACGACTTGAGGCCGAATTACTTATTATTTAAAAATAATTTTCTCTTCTAAAAGATGATTATATTATGTTGAATCACCTTCAATATACTTTTTACAAACACTTTCATTATTACTGGTTATGAAATATTACATTCAAATGTTTCAATTATTTTCCTTAGCAACAAAAACCATAATTCGTATTTACAATAATTATTTCTCGATTGATAAATGATTCGTTCGGCGAGTTGGTAATAAATTATATTGTAATAAACATGCTTATAAGTAACGTAAATAAATGAACCATAAGTTTTATAAAGAGATATACGTCAAGAAAGTTATGGTCATTTGGAATCTTAACCTTTTTTCATTGTATTTTGGTGTTAGCAAATCATATCATGATTCGAACTTGACATCACCACCATAAAGAATCAAGTTCTAGATCAGACTAAACATAATAATACAGTTTAATTAAATTTTTCTATGCAAAACCAATTGGTAAATTCAATTTTTATGAAAAACCGAATAAATTACGAAAAAACAAGAGGTTATTTATCGATTATGTCAAAATTTACCATGAAAATCGCTCAAAACCGTTTAAAATCAACTTCAAACCGTCGCTGTAAAAAAACCAAGCACCAGATCAAAAGAACTCAGAGAACATTTTTTTCTTATTTTTTGCCGAAAAATTTAATGGCAGAATTTATTTTTTGAAAATCACGATTTTTTGATATTTCTAAATCTTAAAAAGTTTATAACTGACGCAAATTTTAATTTTTTTTTTTGAAAATTTTTTTACGGTTTTAAAACAATATTTCAAACAACTTCTCGCATGGGATTTGCAAAATATTTATTAGAACAAAAAATAAAAGTCCTAACAGCTTTAAAAAAATTTTTCAAAATTTTTCGAGTACACCCTTTAAAACGCTTGTATTTTAAGAGTATATTCCCTAAATTTCAGCCCCATACAATTTTTTTATCCCTAGGCTGAAATCTCACCGGGGGGTCCCCTTAACAATAAGAATACCAAAGATTTGAATATTTTGGGAGCCTTACTAAAATCAGATTTGTTAGACTGGTCAAATGAATCTTTAGTAATATAAGGACTGAAGTTCTGAATTAATCGAAAATATTCAAAAGTTAAAAAAAAAAATTATATGAAAAATTAACCTTTAGTATTTAATACTCAATCAAAGACTTTGCAAGCTATCCTACATAAATAAAAAAAATTATAAAAATTTTGAACGTCCCACCCTTTTAATAATATTTTAAATAAATATGTTCTTACTTTCTATATTTAATTTTGAGGGTTTGAATAAATGAAAGAGTGTTTTTAAAAAATTTTATTTTATTATAAGATACATACCTTTTTAAATAAATTATTTTTATACTCGTATAGTCTTATTAATAAATAATAGGTAATCTCTTTTTATTAAAATAACAATAACTAATAATTCGAAACTTATTTTTTTGGAGTTTAAACTTAATAATCATGTCAGATTAATTAAAAAATTATAAAAAAATCTCATGTAGTACAATACCTAGTGTACAAATGAAATTTGCTCTGTAGTTAGCTAAAAGTATCAAATCAATAAATTTTGTTTTTTTTCTGGAGGTTCGAAAACCTAAATATTCAAAAAAAGAAAACACTGCAAATCCTAGTGTCTTAAAGTGTCATGTTTTTAAGACACTTGCAGCCGTCTTATAATTTTGAAACACTTAAACATCCAAGTGTCTAAAAATGTCTGCCGTTCTCCCATGGTGCTCAACCAACTGCCACTGATAAAAGGATGACATGACGGACCGTTAATTAACCTGACTTGGATTTTGGTTTTGGCGCTGGGACCTAATAATTCATTGATTAGGAGCATAAAGTAACATCTTCAAGCGCTAGCGGCCCTTTAGCAGCCGACTTTGGCCGAAGCTCCTTGGCAAGGTTATGTTGTACGTCTTTGCAGCAGTGACACGGGCAGTGTACCTTCCGGCCAGATATTAATAAGTGTTTGATAAAATAAATATTTTTTTAATTTATTCTCAAGTTTTGAAAAGCGGTATCATTTTTCCCTGATATTATTTTCAATAAATAAATACTTTGTTTTATCCCAAAGCCTTAAATCAAAAATATCCTAGGAGTTGATGTCAATGAATCAATAATTTATTTATCTACAACTTTTAAAACCACAAAATCTGGGTACGTGAATCAATAGATAAAGTTGTTTGCGTTTTCGAAGTAAGCCTAGAGTTACATGATCAAAAAATAAATAATTTATCTGTCACCCTTTACTAAAAAACTTGACAAATTATTGATTCATTGACATCGACTCCAAAGGTATTTTGGAATTAAGGCTTTGGGATAAAACAAAATATGTATTTATTTATTGAAAATAATATCAGGGATATAGGATACCGCTTTTCGAAACTTGAGAATAAATTTAAAAATTGTTTATTTCATTAAACACTTGCACTGCCCGTGTCACTGCTGCAAAGACGTACAACATAACCTTGCCAAAGAATTTCGGCCAAAGTCAGCTGCAAAAGGGCCGCTAGCGCTTGAAGATGTTACTTTAAGGTCCTAATTAATGAATTATTACGTCCCAGGGCCAAAGCCAAAATCCAAGTCGGATTAATTAACGGTCAGTCATGTTATCCTTTTATCAGTGGCAGTTGGTTAGGCACTATGGGAGAACGGCGGACATTTTTAGACAGTTGAGTGATTAAAATAAAACGTTTAAGTGTTTTAAAATTATAAGACGGCTGCAAGTGTCTTAAAAACATGACACTAAGACACTAGGATTTGCAGTGAAAACCAATTATTTTCCGAGTCTTTTGATAACGTTATTGATACGGTGACAGTTGCTGTGAGCGCATTTGCACAACTTCCACCTCGCGTGGCAAGGAATCGAACACCTAAAAGTAGATAATTTTTAATTATTTCGTAGTTGGCAAGAGTTTAAGTTAAGTATTAATATAAATTTACACGTGTCCGCAGTTCATAGTTCTTGAGCACACTTGATCGCAGTACTCTTGCAAGACTGCACGGAAAAAAAAGTTACCAGATGAACCCGTGAAAAGAAACACGTCAAAGCCGTGCACAGCGGGACGGAATAGACCCGTCGGCAGCGCGCCGGTACATCCGATACTTAGGCGCTTCGACCCCAGCGTCTCGACAGAATGAACCCGTGCGCAGTAGGAGAGGGACAATCCTACGCAGAGGCAGTTTGAACCTGCCTCCCGCGTAGGATTTGCACTTAAGCCGCATAATGTTTTGGAGCAAACTCAGGATGCGTACTATAATATATATATGTATATAAAGCGTTAATGTATATGAAATCGTTATAATTGTTTGTTTTATTAATGATTAGTATTACGAATAACGTAAACAAGTTGCAGTAGAAAAATTTTGTTGCAGAGCCTGGAAATGCATATATTATCAAAATATTTATTTCGTTTAAAGAAATGGTAATTTCTCAGATTAAATTTGAAACAAGTACCATAAAAACTGTGTACTGAATTGTATTTGTACTTTCATACAAAAAGGTTTTGATAACCGAATTTTTAGAGTGCAAATTTTTTTTTTGTGTTATTTTATGATATAGTATTCAACTTATCAAAATATAGCGGATTAAAATAAATATTTTAAACTTCTGCAATTTAAAAATAAAACGAGTGATCGGATTGAAAAAAAAAAAAAAAGAGTAATTATTTTAAAATTAGTTTTTTATTATACACTACTTACTTTAATATTTATAACTTTTACAGCAAAAACAGCTTTTATTATTTAAGTCAGCTTATATCGTGTCGTTATATATATATATATATTCTTCCTCAAATTTTTTTATGTACAAACAAGGAGGTAGTTTAGGCATTTTATTTACATCAAGGAAGCATCTTCATCAATATCAAATGTTACGCGATACGCCTGATAGTGACTGCTAAAAAAAAAAGTTTTGAATTCTTTTAATTTAAATAAAACCCCACCATCATTACTTATAATATTCTTAATTTTTCCAAAAACTATTCCTTCATGATTTTTATACACTATAGAAATCTACAACTTAAATAAAATCATGCACGTGCGTGTGCAACAATCTCTGCATGATGCGAATGAGTTTTGGCGCGCACATATACATTAACGCTTTATATACATATATATATTATAGTACGCATCCTGAGTTTGCTCCAAAACATTATGCGGCTTAAGTGCAAATCCTACGCGGGAGGCAGGTTCAACCTGCCTCTGCGTAGGATTGTCCCTCTCCTACTGCGCACGGGTTCATTCTGTCGAGACGCTGGGGTCGAAGCGCCTAAGTATCGGATGTACCGGCGCGCTGCCGACGGGTCTATTCCGTTCCACTTTAACACGGGTTTATCTGGTAACTTTTTTTTCCGTGTGCGCTCCCTGAATCTGTAATTTCATATTTTCATAAGTTAATATTATAAGTTTCAATAAACTTATGAATCAGTTCAATTTAGTAAAAAAACTTCTTTTAGGATAGTATTCGTGGTACTTAAAAACGGTCTTTGGGATCGTATCAACTCCTTAAAAATGAACCTCACAGTAGTAAGTACTGAGATCATTAAGTATGATATTTATGACCAAGAAAATTTTTGATTTTATTTGTAGGTTTATATTCATAGATCATATTTAAGTAAAAAAAAATTAAACATTCGTATGATTGGTAGCCTTTGGTTTACATAATGAAGCACTAACCAATATTCCGAAGGTAGCACGGTACTGAGATTAAGTGACCACTTAAGTCCAGGCTTGTCCAGTCGAACTTTGACCTGACATTCCGGTGTGTATGGATCTTTGCATCTCTTGTAGCAGGGATGACCGCAGCTCAGTTTTTTTTGACAGGGTCCGGTGCATTTATCAGCCGTCGCGTCTTCGCAGCACTTCAAAGTGACTTCGTGACCGCACGAGCTGATCTTTTTTAAGACCTTAAATTACAATCTTTGATTAGTATAAGTTTCCAAAAAAAAAATAAAAATATAAACTTACTTTAAATATTAAATTTAATGTAAAATTTCATAAAAAATTTTTGGTTTTTGCTTTGTTCGTTTTGAATTTAGACAAAAGCATACCTTAACATTACAACGAAATTGATCTTCTTTGATGAAACTCGATTTTCTTCTTTCAAAAAACCAATGTTGCCTTCTCTGTTGTTTCTCACCAGAGATAAAAGAATAGTGCGGTTTTTCTCCCCTTGAAAATTATCAACTGTGCTTACGTGAAGATTTTTCAAGATCGTATACTTGTTTGTTTCCTGAAAAAAAAATATAAAAATTACATTCTGAATAAAAGAAAAGAATAACAATGAGTAAACCAACACTCGTTAACTTATTAATTTGACCCATGTAGGGACTAAGTACTGTTTTCTCTTCCGGTTGGTAGCCTTGATTCACCAAGTAAACGGCGAACTTGATCAAAAATTGAGCTTCGTGCGGATTAGCCCAGCTCTCTTCGTTTTGTTTGGATTCATAACTTTTGTGATTGAAAAAATAAAGATTTTTCTCCATTCCCTTGACATTCGGATAATCGCAAACCGTTTTGTCGTTCTCCAAAGTCTCGTAGATCGAGGGTGTTATCAAGTTGGCTATTTCCGGTCTCATTCGGTGCTGTCGCGTCAGTTGGTGACAATTTCCTCTGATCATGACCATACGTTCGAAAAGAGATATTTCCAAATTGTAGTCTTTGCCTACGAAATAGTCGGATGGTTTTGGTCGCAGTTGCTTGTGATCTCCAATCAGAATGACGTGCTGGCAGTCTTTGGTCGTGGAACACACCACGTGAGACTCTAATATTTCCGCAGCTTCTTCTACTATCACTGAAAAGTTTTTATTTTTTTTGTAAAAATTTAAAAAATTAGTCTAGGATTGTCGAAGGTACCAAAATCCTATTCAAGCAGGTAATAAAAATAATTGATTTATAAATATTTAAAAATTAGTATGAAATAAAAAAAAAAAAAAATTTGATTTCAGTAGCTTTGTCACAGCAGAAAATTACCAGTAGGTGCGTGAAGTTTTTGTAAAGTGGCGTGCAGTCTGGCTGCCAGGTTGGTTGTGAGTCCAATGACATCGCGTTTTTTCAATATTTCCAAATCAAGAATTCTTTAAGCCTCGTTCAACTCATGAAATTTCTCGAGACAGTCTTCGTTCAAATCATCCAAGTTATCTGTGGCTGAATTATAACATTTTTGGACCCAACTCCAATAAGTTATCCACTTTTCATTTTCAGTTGGTTCCTCTCCTGAGTTTATTAATGGATGCTTCAAGGGCTCGATCTGTAAAAGTATAAAATAAGTAAACAATATTGTAATAAAGTGAATTTTATTTATTTTCACACAAGAGCCGGTTATAGTTTTGAATAAACGAGGTCACAAGTGAAAACTCACCTTCAAAATTTCCCGCGCTTCCGTCAATTTTTTTTCATACAATTCCATTTCCGTTTTGCAGTGTTCTACAAAATTCAAATCTGAGCCTTGTTCTACATATTGCGCTAAAACCATAACTTTTTGATAAACTTCAACGAGTCTAATATCAATGTCTTTAACTGGAAATATTGGGTTATTTTCGTCATCGGGTACAACGAGTACACCGCCAAGTTCCAAAAAATCATCTTTCAAGCCAAACTCATCGTATTTAAATTCTTCATCCAAATTCTGCAAAAATTTGAACGACTTGGGTCCGATCAACCACCTGACCAAATCCTTATTCGAATTCATATTTCTCAAAAGCACGTCACTGGAATTGTACTTTCTAAGGCTTCTCAAAGGTACGATGACTTCTGGAGTCGTTAGCAGCTCAATCACGCGATGATCGTACGACAATTCTTCCAGAATAGACTCAATTCCACATTTGGCCTCGTACCAATATGATTTAGCGATTGAGTCAGAACTCTTTTTGTCAATAGCCAACTGCTTTTGGTGTCTGAAGGTAAAATTCTTCAATTTATCACTCTTGGACCTTTCCCCGATGCGAGTTATCGACCTGGTGTGCTTGAGGATGCCTTCCAGAAATTGATCCAAGGCGTGACTGGTCACGCAAACCACGACAATGGGTCCATGATGTCTCCAAAGTTGTTTATTAAGAAGCAAAGCTTTAACTATCTCCAGAGCAATGAAAGTTTTTCCAGTTCCGGGTGGACCCTGAATAAGTGCGAATTCTTCTTCCAAGGCCTGCTTCAAGGCTTTGTACTGGGACCTATCCAGTCTACGTTGAACTTCGGGTTCGTAGAAGAAACTTTTACTGTCCAAGTAACTTGGCAGCTTGCTCAAGTTAATCGCATCTACCAGGTAGCTTTTCATTCGAAAATTCGAGGCGTCGAGTTGTTTGAGAGCATTTAAAACTGCCCTGTAAGGCTCAAAGTACGCCCTTGACTCGAGCATCGTGTACCTGGCCGCGTACATCTCGTGAGTGAAAACTTTGAGGTTCACTCAAAGTTTTTTTTTTCATCTTCCCAGTCGGGCCTCTTCAAAACTCCAAAGTTGATTTTAATACCGAGACAGTTGTGTTTTTTTTTCAATCAGCGAGCCTACCAATTTTACATTATTGTACAACCTAACGTCACTGAATTTATCGACGTTCAGATAATCACAGAGTCCCCTGCGCAACGGAGATACGAAGTCTTCTCTGAGCAGCCGGAATTGTAAATCCAAGTAGTGTTCGACCGAGTCGTATGGGTCTTTGACTTTGCAAGCTCTTAGCTGAGGGGCTTTTTCGCTTAAGTCTTCGAGAGTCGGAGTTACACTCAGCGATCTGAAATCTTTGGGTTCATTGCCCATTTTTAGGCTTACCTGAAATCATGAATTTTAATCTATTATGATACATTTATAAATGGGATTTTGGAAAATCCTTGGAAGAATTTCCCATGAAGCAGATGTGTTTATTTTCAAAATGAATCTAAGCTTCAGAAAAAAAAGGTTAATTTTTTTACTTATTATAACCATGCTTGAAAAAAATTCCAAATTTCTCCGGTCGAGCTGTCAATTTTTTTCAGTTTATTTAATTCTTCTGGATACGTAGTAATTTCAATTAGTTTATATGGGTTTTTTCGGAGCTTAAATAAGTAAAAAAAATAAAAATCCTTTATTTAAATTGTAATTTGACTGTAAGATCAATAAGAATATCTATTTGTTTGATAAAGATAGTCGATGGAAATATTAATCAAATAAAAAAATGAAATAAAATACTGAAAAGAAACTTCAATAATAAATTACCAGATGAAGTTGTAAATTCCACTGATCAGAGATGGTATTTATTTGAAAATTTTGTAAGATACTGTTGATGAATTATTATGTTATTTTGAATATGCTCGATATGCGGCATCTCTACAAGGTAGCAATAATAATAAGTCAAAAACACTGAATTATGAAGTTTTGAGTTGTTTAGAACATTTTAAAATTATTTTTGCGCACGACCAAAATTTTCATAAGTAGCTTCGATTCTTTATTGTTTCAGCTTTAAAATTTTATTTTAGTTTTTTTTTTCAACTTGTTTTCTAACGGCTTTTATTCTTAAATAACTTTTTATTCTGCAGTGTACCTAATATGGCCCCCCGCGAATTAGTATAAATACCGATATTTCAAAGTGTATTTGCTAAAAGTCCTTATTAGAAAATTCTATCTTAATGTTATTTAAGAAAAATAAATTTAATTGTTTCAAAGATTTTTTTCATTTTATAACTAAAAAAAAATTCTAGCTCAAAAAACAAACTTTGATAAAAATTTAAAGTTTTAATTTTTCTACTGGTTGCAAAGCTTTCAAAAACATTGTAAAAAAGGCTCAATTTTTAAATAAATCATTTCTAAAATAATACAAATTTTGAAGTTTTTTTAATCTCATATCCTGATTGATTTAAAAAATAGGAACAAATCGCAATTGATAAATAACTTTAAGGGGGCCATATTAGGTACACAAATTTTAGGTGTCTTAAAAAAACGTGTTTTGGTAAATCCTTTGGAATTTCAAGCTCATTGATCAAAATCGAACGCGTAAGGTCTCATTTTAAAGCTCTTGAATTGACCTTTAAAATGAGACCTTACGGGGCCACATTAGGTACACCTACCTTATTTTTTGTTTTTTTTAGATTTATACTTTGGATTAGATGATAATATTATACATAAATATTTCTTATGTAAGTAATACTTTGCAAAGGACTTTGGTCTATGAATATTAATAAAAAATATTGTTTAAAATTACGATTTTTCATAAAATAAGAATGAAAATTTACCAGACAAATTAGAACTAGTAGTTGTATACGTTTGAAATAATTTATTGGCTTGATTAAAACTTATTCACACACATCTTAAAGATAAATTTTAAACTGACACAAAACGCCTCAACAATTTTATAAAAGCATAACTGTTTTAAAAAATTTATGAGTTAGTTGCGATCGCTACTCAACGCTTCGCTGTACTTCCTAGCAGTTGTGCAATCATACTGTATAGTGCAGTACTACAGTACGTTTAGTACATGAAAAACTTATCATTCACTTCCGTCTCAGGGAGATCAAGCTTGCGTCATCGGAATCTTGTTTATAAAACAACATAGTCTGTAGTCTCGAAGGATTCGTTCGTATAGATATTTTAGTAACTGTACTGCGAGTAAACCAAATTTTATAACTAATTGAAAAAAATTGTTAATATAATTATGTCGACGATGTAAAAATAAAATATAAATAAAGAACGTTAAGTAAAAAGTAAAAAAAAAAAAAAATTTAATATCCTACTTTTAAAATACTAGAAATTACTCAGCGGAAATTATTTATTGCTTTTTCAAAAGAAGTTTTTGTTGATTCCTAAGATAAAAGAGAGAACCCATAAAGAATGCCGGCATTTTATTCGTGACGTGATTGGTTAAAGAACAAAATTTAAAATTTGGATTTTCATTATTAATTTTTATATTAAATTTTAATCCAATTAAAACATTTAGAGAATAGATTTGATAAAAAATAATTATTTAATCAAGTGTTCAAAATTATCCGATTAAAATCATGAAAATAATAATTATGAATTTATAAGCACGAAAGTTTAAATGAACTCTGAACGTAGCGGCAAAGGTATAGGCTATATATAATTTATTGCAGGTTAATTTAGATGAAGCTTTGACAAAATTTGTTTTAGATAATGTAAGAGAGACTATAGTAAAATAAAAAATTCCAACTTCATCAGTTTTTAAATTTTTTTACTTTACATAGCCTCTAATTTTGCGTGTTTGCAGCGCATAGGATAAAAACAAAAATAGTAACCTCAAACGCACTTTTCTAATATTTAAAAAACTTTTTTACCAAAATTAAGATAAACAAGCCTTGACTTGGTTTATCATCACATGCAACGTCAATAATATTTTTCGTTGATACTAGAGATTACAAATATAACGTTAAACGCTTATAATATTTTATCTTAATAATGTTTAAATTAACTTCTATTTATTTTATAAATAAAAATTTATGACAAAAATTGTGTAAAATAAAACATAATAAGACTCTAAAATTTTGATCTTGAAAAAAAAAAAAAATAATAATAATAATAAAAAAAAAAAATACTTTACCCACAATTGCTTTATATCTACGACTAAAATGTAAATCTAAAAAAAATTTTACTTGGCAATTAACATTTAAATGCAAAGTTACAAAACCTTAGTTTTTAACTGAGCACGAGGCGAGGGGAGGTAAATTGGGGGCGCTGTTGCACGTAAACAGCCCACAAAAATTTGGTGGCGACTTCTTAAACTAAAATTTTTACATGGGATTTTGCATCCTTATAATTTCCCCTCCTACGAGATGCCAATAAATTTAATATTAAAGAATTCTTTTTTTTTTTTTTTTCTCTTCCATACTCGTCACATCACACAAAAAAAACTACAATAAAAAATTTAAAATTGTCAAAGAAGGCAGTTATTTATGGATGAATATTTTTTCAAAACGATGAATCTCAGCTTTGCAGATAAGCGTCTTGCTTTCAACGATACTTCCTTTTTCTGTTAGTTGCACAAATCTGAAAAAAAAATCAAATATTAAAAAAAAAAAAAAATTAGTAGTACTCTAGTAAAAAACTCACTCTTTTCGGACATTTTCCACATGGCTCGGAACACCTCCTCCAGCATTCGTGGCCGCAGTCAAATTTACGCTTGCAAGATCTCGAGCAGCTTTTCTCCTCTTCCAGCTTTCCCGCTTCGAAATTTTCACACGTAACGCCGAGCAATATGTGACCGCATTTTCTCCTCACGATCTCCGTGCAAGGACCACACTCTTCGTGGCACTTTTTCCTACACGGGTGTCCGTTCTTGCACTTTTTGATGCACTCTTTGCGACACTTGTACTGAAAAAAAATTAAAATCATAAAAACATACAGAAATTTTTTCACCAAGCAGACGATTTTTCATAACCTTTTTTTGTTGGTTTTATCGAGAAAATGGTTAAAATTTGTTTGTTTAAATTTTAAAAATCATCAAAACACTAAAAAATTTGAATAGTTTAAATCACGTGTATAACTTTTTTTAGCCCAAAGGTACAAAGATTTAAAATTCAGGACTAAAGTGGAAAAAAAATGAATTTTTTTTCAATAAAAGTATCTATGATTAAGTAGTAATTAACAGAAATCCAAAATAACAATCAGATTAAATTAAAAAATTCATGAAGTTAAGGTGGCTTGTAAGTGCTGCCCCGTATCTAGCAGGGGCCCTTCCGGGTGCATAAGTTTAGAAAAATTTTAAACAAGAAAAAAAAAGCAATTTTTCCTATTTATTATGATTATTACTATTTATTATGATCATTATCATTCATTTTAAAACAAAACTTGAGATAAAAAACATTGAAAAATTTCATGTTTTAGAGGTTATGTACCGCAATTTTTAATTTTTCTTAAAAATTAGTCCGATAACCCCATATTGTTATAATTTTAAAATGATCTGTAACTTTTTACCTTTAAAATGATGCCTGACTCGTAGCAAACTAGTGTATTTAGACAATTTGAGGAATTTATCAGTGTTTTTTCCCATAAGAGTCCATGTAAAAAAAAAAATTTTTTAATGATTTTTTTCTCGAAAATAAGTCCGATGACCTTCTTAGTGTCCTCTAGGAAAGTTGTAGGTCTCACTTCAAGGAATCTGCCTGATTTTTTTTGACACTTACTTTATTAAAATTCTTACAAGCCACCTTAAGTTAAAAAATTCATCCCTTTGTATAATGATGAACGATGATCGAATGTCCTCGATTTATAATTGATGTGATTGGTCGAGAAAATTTAATTCAATATTTGAATTTGAAATGTTGTATACTTTGTTTTTAAAAATTTTTTGTAAAATTTTTTTGATTAATTGAATATTTTGTTTATATAAAATAGAAAAAATTTCTGTGTAAAAATCTGTAAAGTAAAATGATAATCTTTATTATTATAAAATTAACATTTTCAAGCTATAACCCTCAAAAATATCGATCTGAAGTTAGTTACAGGTTGCAAATGATACGTTATTATTATTTAGAAGTTGATTGAGAAAAAGCTCAGAAAAAAAAAATTGTTTTTGCCTTCCTTTTTTTGAAAAACTGAAAGTAAAAATTATCGTGTTTACTTTCAAAATTAAAAATTTGATGTGTATTAAAAATTGAGCGCGCTTGCGCGCTGATTGAGACTAGTAAAGTTAAATAAAAGCATAAAAAATATCGTTTCATGTAGCCCCCGATAAATTGACGTCGTCTGCTTTTTAAAGTGCCTTCATAATAAAATATTTTTTCTTTAATATTTTTCTTCTTCTCTTATAATTAATACCTCAACGTGATCTGGATCTTTGTCAACGTGACACCTTAGTACGCAGGAGTGACCGCAGGATTCAATACGTTTTTTACAATTCTGCATGCAAACTGATTTTTCAACCGGTAGGTAGCAGGCTTTTTCAAATTCATGACCACAATCAGGCTTTACGAATTTAACCTAAAAATAAATAATTCAAGCAATTATTCGGTTTAATTAACAATTTTTGTCGTAACAATTTGAAAATACCTTATGATGACAATATGTTTTTTCGTACTTGAAAGCACAAGGTTTGTTCACCTCGTGTCCGCACTCGAGCTTGCATCTGACCAAAACTCGGCAGGGCCGGCAAGCTTGCCAACACTCGAGCGGGCACGGATGCCCTTCGGAACAAGTTTTGACGCATCTACGCTTGCACCGGTACTCGTCCGACGTACCGGTACCGCACCGGATGGTGCAGCTGTGACCGCACTCGAGTTTCCGTTCTACCGGGACTCGGCAAGGTTTACAGTCTTGCCAACATTCGAGGGGACACGGGTGACCTTCGGGGCAAGCTTTCGTACAGGGCCGAACACACTTGTACTTGTCCTCGTGCTCCCTGTCCAAAATGTGACACTTACTGGTGCAGACGTGTCCGCAATCAAGTTCCTTGTTGCAGCTCTTGGAACAGCCACCACGGGGACACAAAAGTTCGAAATCAGACGGTCTTTTTACCTGATGAGTGATTAATTTCATTGAGTGTTCCATAAAAACTATTTTAAAATAAGATCATCGCAATTTCAAAAATAATTATTTTTTAATAACCAAATACTAAGGTAAATATCCCAGTTATGAACACGAAAATCGCTACTTATTGCCATTTTGAATTTTATTGAAAAAACAAAGCATGTTGGAGTAAAACTTAAATAAATTTTTTTTATGTATTTATTTATTGAATAATTAATGTTCAAAGTCAAAACCTTTTGGCCCCAGTTTATGGAACACTTTTACATGTAAAATCCCATCTGTGACCAACGTACCCCAGTTGATGGAACGGAATTCGAGGGTTTCATCACTCCTATAAACAAGAAAAAATTACAAAGCTAACCTAAAAATTAGATAAACCGTTCCATCAACTATGGGACTTAAGTCACAGACTGGATTTTACGTGTAAAAGTGTTCCATTAACTGGGGCCAAAAGGTCTTGACTTTAAACATTAATTATTCAATAAATAAATACAATTTATATATAAAAAAAAATTTATTCAAGTTCCTAAGAACCTAAAATTTAAATATGTAAAAAAAGATTTACTCTAGATACTTTGTTTTTTCAATAAAATTCAATATGCTGATAAGTAGCGATTTTTGTGATCATAACTGGGATCTTTACCTTACTACTTGTCTGTAAATACAGACGAGTATTAGTATGAACTTTTAAAGTTTCCAAAATTATTGTATGCATACCAACATCTTTTACGAAAAAAGCCAGTAGGATCAATTTACTAAAAAAAATTTGGGAAGACCGATGCAAAAATTATTTTAAAATCACTCTAAAAATATAGAAAACCCTCAGAATCTTTCATATATCTATATAGACATGATTTTAATATAAATTGGTAATGATTACGTCAAATTTAAAAAATTATTTTAAAATTTATTCAAAACCGAATAATATAATTTTTAAATACTCACACTCATCAACTCTTCCGGGTGGTTCTGGCATTGCAGTGTCAGGCTGTCGCCTATAGCTTTTTGATCTTCCAAGGTCTTTTTTATTTCCGGCCAAATAATATTTTTGACACTCAAGTCGTCCATGTTGCCCATGATGTATAGACCCTCGCGAGCTCGGGACAATGCAACGCAGACTCGATTTTCTTCCTTCAGAAAACCCACGTTTCCATCTCCATTGTTTCGAACCAGAGATAAAAGAATAATGCGGTTTTCCTCCCCTTGATAATTGTCAACTGTCGTTATGTAAAGATCTTCGAGATCGGGAATTTTATTTCTTTCCTGCAATAAATTTAAAAATATAAACTCATGTTTGATTTCATTAGATAATCGATCAAAATATAATCAACACTTATTTTCGTTTTGAAAAAAAAAATGAAAATTGAAGGAGTCACGAGTACCAATTTTTAAATAATTTTATTTCCGGTTCAATTGATGGAAATATTATCAAAAAATAAAAAAATCGTAAAATTCATGAAAAATCAAGAACTTTCAAAAAAACAATATAATTAGAAAGTGTGAATCTTTCTTATTACTATTAAGGACGTTCAACTCGAAAAATTAATAATGATGAATAAATTATGAAAATTTGGAGATATTTTGATTGAATAATAAAAAGCCCTCTGTTAAAATCTAGAAGCAATTAGGAGTCTAATAACAAAGATATCAATAATTATTGTTTTGATCCATTAACACAGTGTCATATGGAAAATCGAACTTTTTCGTGCTTCTTAACAAAGTTTCTCAATAATGGATGATGACACCAAGCACAGTTTTTTTGAGGTGTTAAAAGAACATTTGAGGATTATTTTGAGATGTTTGCAGAGACGATTAGGAGAATATTAATAATAGAAAAAAATAGTTAAAGAAAAAAAATAGTACTTTTGGGGTTAGGTTAGACTTGAGCAACCAATCAGCGTGTTTCTATATCGGAAAATTAGTCATACGAGAAAACTTGACTTGAGTAGTCAAAGTTGAACGTCCTTAAATAATAAATATATTTACAGTTTCGAAAAGAGTCGTAAAAAAAAGATTTCATAATAATCATAACAAACTAACATTTGTTAACTCATTTACTTGACCCATGTAGGGACTGAGTACTGTTATCTCTTTCGGTTGGTAGCCTTGATTCACCAAGTACACGGCGAACTTGATCAAAAATTGAGCTTCGTGCGGATTAGCCCAGCTCTCTTCGTTGTGTTTGGATTCAGAATTTTTGTGATTGAGAAAAAAAAGATTTTTCTCCATTCCCATGACATCTGGATACTCGCAAACCGTTTTGTCGTTCTCCAAAGTCTCGTAGATCGAGGGTGTTATCAAGTTGACTATTTCCGGTCTCATTCGATGCTGTCGCGTCAGTTGGTGACAGTTTCCTCTGATCATGACCATACGTTCGAAAAGCGATATTTCCAAATGAAACTTTTTTCCAATAAAATAATCAGATGGTTTGGGTCTCAGCTGTTTGTGGTCACCGATCAAAATTACGTGCTGGCAGTCTTTGGTCATGGAACACACAACGTGCGACTCTAATATTTCCGCGGCTTCTTCTACTATCACTAAAATATTTTTTTATTTTTTTTATTAAAATCTTAAGCTTATTTTTTATTGTATTGTACATTTTTTTAAGTAACTTATTTGGATGTAAATTTTATTTAAAATTACATATGTCGTGTAATTTATAACTAGCCTTTATACCTCGCTGCGCTAACGCTTGCTCGGTCGAATTTGTCCAATAATTTAATAAATTTTTATTTGAACTTTTTTTAGAATAATTTATTATAATGATTTATCTTTATTCATAATATTCTTAAGATAAATGATTCCATATGAATAAAAAAAATTAATTTATCTATAAGATGCTTAAAATAAAAAATATTTAATTAATAAAAAAAAATAAATCTATATATAAAAAAAAAAAGTTAGAATAAGAATATTATGATTAAATTAAATTATAAAAATTATGTATAATTATTTAAAATTCTTCAACTACTGAAGATTTTTCTACTGACAAATATTTTTCTCTTCCAAATTCGTTCAGTCTTACTTTAAAAAATTTTAACTTTGTTCCAATTTCATGTAAATCCGATAAAATACTTTTTTGTTAAAAAACCACTTGATTAAGTACACTTAATATAGGTCAGATTCAAAAAATGATGCAATATTCATAATTAGCCACCTCAAAAACCCCTATACTCAAATTTTAATGTAAGTCCGATAAAATAATTTTTTTGTTAAAAAAGCCACTTCATTATGTACACTTAATATAGGTCAGATTCAAAAAGTAATGCCATATTGATAATTAACCGCATAAAAAACAGCTATATTGTAACTTTCATGCAAATCGGGTACGTCCAAGTTACTTTTTTTTTATTCAAAAAGCCCCTTTATTAAGTACACTTAATACAGGTCAAATTCAAAAACTAATGCCAGGTTCATAATTAGTCACCTCAAAAACCCCTAAATTCAAAATTTCATGTAGATCCGATATGTCTAAGTCACTTTTTTTATTAAAAAAGTCGACGACGAAGAATAAACTTCTTAATATAATAGAGGAAGGATTATATGAAGTGTCTTGGGAAAAAGACCGTTAAACTCAATTTTTTTCATTTTTTTTTTTTTTTTTTTTAAATAATGATTTGATACATTAGAATCTCAGAAATACAACTGCTCAAACTATATTCTAATGTCTTTTTTTACGATTTTTAGACAAGAAAAAAAACGCGGGAAACTTAATTTTTTTGATGAAAAAAATAATAAAGGGTCGAAAAAACTTCAATGAAATATTTTTTACTTATTTTTTTGTAAAATTGATGACTGGTCAATAAAATTTTTATCCTGAATTGAAAATGATTAATTTATTTAAAGTCTTACAATTAGTTGAAATGCTTAAATAAATTTTGTGGATTTTCCACAAATTACGTTTTTTCGAGTTTCCTGGTTTTTTTCCGCTGAACCCTACGTATATGATAATAAAACTTATTTGTGTTCTACTATTGAATTATTAATTTAATTTGTATTATGTTACTATTTATAACGTGGAAGTACAAAATTAAATATTCGAAAATTTTCACTTTTTCATCATTCAATTTTTTAACTGTTGAATAAAACTATGTAAAAATACTGTAAAGAAATTTTATTAGGGAATTTTTTATTACCTATGGGTGCATGCAGTCCGTGCAAAGTCACGTGCAGTCTAGCTGCCAGTGTGGTTGTAAGTCCAATGATGTCACTTTTTTTCAAAATTTCCAAATCCAGTACTTGCCTGGCTTTGTTTAGCTCAAGACTATTCTGACGATGCTCAACTTTCAAGTCGTTGAAATTTTCTACAGCTCTGTCGTAACTTTGTTGGATCCAACTCCAATATTTATTCCAATGATCATTTTGACTTTTTTGCTGTCCAGGATGCAGGATTGGATGTCTTGTGAATTCAACCTTAGAATCGACAATATTTTGTAAAATACCAATAAAAACCCAATTTTTATATGGTTTGAATTTTTTTTTTTTTTTTTTTAACCCCAGAATCACAATAATTTATACAAGATTAGGTAAAAAGTATATAAACTTAGAAAGTTTGAATTTGAAAACAGTATTTTTGTAATTAAATTCTAAATAACTTTTAAACAAATGCATATTTTTCACTATTTTCTTTATTTTTATTCCAGGGTTAAGAGAGTTGAAAAAAATTTGAAAAATTAAATTTTGCAAATTATAATAATTATATTTTTAATTATAATTATTATACTTTAATATATTTAATTATAATAATTATACTTTTTTTCTAGAGTAGATAGACAAAAAACTAATTGAAAAACTAGATTTTATTGTATTTTATATTTTATTTTATCATCTTCCAATAACTCATGAAAAAATTCATATTTTTTATCAAGCAGTTCGAGTCATTCACTTTATTTTTAATTTAAAACATGGGCCATATGAGTTGTGTTAAAAAAATTTATAAAGTTTATTAAACTTGAAAAATTTACTTTTTATTTTCAATTTTGAATATCTCACGCAAAATATCGCGGGTGTGCTGATGGATGATAAATTAATTACTTGCCTTTAAATTTTCTCGTTCATCAACCAATTTTCTTTTTTGACATTCCAACTCCTTGATCTCTTTGAAGACTAACCTTCTTTTATAATAACTTAAATACTTATTTCTCTTCAAAGTTAAAACTTGTTCGTTGATCATTTCAATTTCTGAATTGATACTATCAAGAGGACGAATGAGCTCAAAACCTCGAGGTATATCAAACTCGTAATCAAGTTCCAAAAAATTGTCATCCATCAGCTGATCTCCTTCTTGAGCTTCTTTATTATTTGGAAGTGCATCTAGTTCAATGAAGTTTGATTTGTAAATGGTGGACTGCATTTCCTCACCGATCAACCACTTGACCAAATCTTCATTCGATTTGATAGTCCACAAAGTTTCATCGCTGCAGTACTTGTTTATACATTCCAATGGTACAATCGCTCTTGGAGCAGTCAGATACTTAATTATGTGTTGCACTCTGCACAACTCGGTCAAGGTGTTTTCAATACTGTTTTTTGCTCTGTAAAGATTTTTTCTTGCATCTGCATCTCCACGGTCAGTTCTATTCTTGATCGACGAGATTCTCTGCTTTGTGAGGGTAAATTTTATCAATCGATCGCTCTTGGACCTCTCCCCGATACGAGTTATCGAGTTAGTGTGCTTGAGGATGCCTTCCAAAAACTGGTCCAGAGCATGATTGGTGTAACAAACCACAACAATAGGTCCATGACGTCTCCAAAGTTGTTTATTAAGAAGCAAGGCTTTAACTATCTCCAGAGCGACAAATGTTTTTCCAGTTCCAGGAGGACCCTGGATCAGTGCGAACTCTTCTGACAGCGCGTGCTTGAACGCTTCAAACTGGGAGGAATTTAATTTTTTTTTTTGCGATGCCTGCCAAGGCGAATCATCTTGGGTGAACAAACCAACACCGCCAAAGTACTGCGGCAATCTGCTTGTACTTTTAGCCTCGACCAAGTAACTCTTCATGGGAAAGTTATCGTCGTCCATAAGTTGCATGGCACTTAGAACAACTCTGTAGGGTTCGAAAAATATTTTAGACTCCAACATGGTGTAGGTATTTTTGAGTGTTTCCCTAGTTACAATACTTTGGTCAGTTGGCTCGACTGAAACAAAACCTTTTCTGAGCTCTTGCCGCTTGCTATTTGACACAATTGCAAAAATGATAGTCTTGAAGTCATCGCAGCTCAAGAGCAAGAGTCCTCCGGGGGTGAAGTTTTTGCCACTTTCCCAGTTGACGTTTCTCAACTGACCAAAGGATACCGTGAAACCAAGATTGCTATTCTCTTTGTTAATTTCAGATTCCATTATGATAACTTCTTTGTAGACTCTGACATCGCTGTTACTAAATTTAACACCAGCTTTGCTGCTTTGGTATTCGCTGATTCCCCTTCGCAAAGGTGCCATGAAATCTTCTCTCATTATACGAAATTGAACATCCAAGTAGTGAGAAACGGAATCATAGGGTTCTCTAATTCTGCAAGCTCTCAAGTAAGGATTTTTTTCACTTAAATCTTCAAGAGTGGGAGTTACTCTCAGCTGTTTAAAATCTTCTGGTGGACCAACTTCTTCTGTATTATCCATATTTTTTATTCTTCCTTAATTTGTTAATTTTACCTATGTTAGTAAATTTAAAAATATTTTTAAAAAAACACGACTGTTTAAAATATGTACTTTTCAAGAGGGTACTTTAACTTGTGGGGTTCAAAAAATCGATTTTTTTTTAAATTTTGTTATAGTAAAATGTCTCAGAAATGTTGTCTCAAAATTTCAAGTCATTTGGAGACAAATTCGCACGGCAGGAAAAAAAAAATAATAATAAATGAGGCTTATTCCTCCGCCAGGGGCGCTAGTGTGCCCATTGGGGAAATGCATGGGTGGTATACCTATATTTTTTCTATGACGTCATGCGTATAGATATACTCAAAATGTTTTTTCCCCAATGGGCACACTAGCGCCCCTGGCGGAGGAATAAGCCTCATTGCGGCAGGAACTCTGCTTTATGGTGCTGGTATCGATGATTCTGTGTAGGCCGTAGGCTAGATAAAAACAAAATTACTTTTTCAGAGTTGAAAACTTTAAATGTGTTTTTCTCGAAACTACTATTTTCAAATCGGTGGTGTCTGCAAGGACAGAAAAAATACGAGAATTTATCGCGGAAAGAACTCCAGAAACTCTGGAGTTTGTTACGTAGTTTTATCGTGCTACTCAACTCCGAATTTTACCGTGCGAGTAACGAAAAAACTCTAAGCGCTACGGTACGGCCAGCCAATCAAATGGACTCTCCCCCCACTTTTTGACGCCGTGAATCTTGATCAACTGACTTCGATATATATAGTAATATAGATGGGCAATATTTAAGGCGTCGATTAGTGGGGGGAGAGTCCATTTGATTGGCTGGCCGTACCGTAGCGCTTAGAGTTTTTTCATTACTTGCACGGTAAAATTCGCAGTTGAGTAGCACGATAAATTCTCGTATTTTTTCTGTCCGTGTGGCATTTGAAAACTATTGCACCGATTCTTTTAAAATTTGGTGCACTTATTCTTCATACATAGTACGAGGCCTTCGAGAGAGGAATTTTTTTTTTGTTACTGAAAAACAAAATGGCGGATTTTTACAGAAAAAACCGGTATTTTGACTTCAAAACGTCGCCAAAACTGCAAAATTAAAAAAAAAAAATCCTCTCCTGAAGGCTTCGAAAAACTCATCATTTATCGAAACCTTTTCAAATTTTTATATAAGAATGATCCTGTGAAGAACTACGCATACCACCGCATAACTACTTTTCTTGAAGGTGTCTCCGGAAATCCTCTGCCATCGGCTTGGTTTTGAATATTTTTAAACCAAAATTTGACAAAATATTCATGAAAAGTCACTTTATAATGTGCAATAAAATTTGATTATTAAAAGTCAACGGTTTCTTCCTTAAAAATCCTCAAAAATACGAATTTTTTATGCCCCACAAGTCAAAGTACCCCCTTAAAAATCTCTTCAAAAAGTTTAAAATTCAAACAAGCAAGTCTTCTTCTTAAAATCCTTTGTTCTCTTTCTCCAACGGATAAACTTATAAGATAAGTACACTGTAGTGCAGGTAACCTCCTACTCGTTCAAATTGAAATAACAAACAATAGATCTTAATTTTGTGATTCACCGTATTTAAAAAATTCTTGATTGTTATATTGTAGATTACGTAAAATAATTCATTTAAGAACGTCGAATGTCCAGCAATGTCGACTGTCGCACTAAATTCCTGATTCGGCCGCATATAGCGCCCCTACAATTCAGAATGCAAACTAAATTCAAGACGAGCAGCGAATCTTCGGTACCAAATAATTTAATTGAGTTATGTTTTATTTTTATGAAACCTATAATTAAAAAAATTTAATTGTAATTATTATTATTATAAATAACTTTATAGTTGTTTTGTGATTTATAAATCATCTAGCAAGCTAAAATATCTCACCTTAGAGAGACTGGAGATTCAAAGTTCAAACTTACACTCCAGGTTACGGTATTTTTTTTTTTTTTTTTTTTTTTTTTTTTTTTTTTTTTTTTTTTTTATTAGTTCAGTGTTCTTATCAATTAATGAATACGATACTTAAAAAAAAAAAAATCCTTAAGCGATGGAATTTTTATAACTCGAAAAACAAATAATTGTCCCATTGAAGAAATTCCCGAAAATAATTCTGCATCAGTAAAATTATTTCTACATTTTTTTTGGACTTTGCTGTAAAACTCTTATTTTTTTTCATTGATAAAGGGCTATTGAAAAAATAAATAAATAAAAAACAGAATTAAAAGTTACTTTTGAATATTCAATTTTAAACTTCAAGCATACATTTTTTATGACTGAAAATTTTTTACAGCGAAATAAAAAGTATGTATGTTACTAATAAAAGTATCTTCAATAACTAATTTTTTTGAATTTAATTTTTTATTTATTTATTAATATCAGTTCTTTAAGTGAGAAATATTACAAGCGTGGCAAGCTAAAAGAAAGTAAGTCAGACATCGTCCAAAATTTTTTATTTTAATATTGATTCCATAATTATTACTATTTTTATAATTGATTAATATATGTTTTAGATATTTTAATCCTCAAATAGTTGCATTAATATAAAAGTATAAATCGATCAAGCGATGCTTTCACAAAGTATATGAGACTTATTTTTGATTCATCTCATTATAAAACAAATTTGATTTTATAAAAATAAAAAATTAACTTAAATTATCATGCTGCTAACGCAATACAAACATTGTCTAAAAATTTTCATTCCTCAAATACTTCATAAAATGTGGTATTCAATGTTACATTTCTTTGTACTTATCTCAAATAAACTTAAAAAAGAAAAAATCATACATGATAAATAATTTCTTAGGATATATGTATATAAAATAAACTTGATACACTGATTATATAAAATTATGAGCTACACTGATCGCATTTGTAAATTTTCAAATTATCTCCTTGCTTTTTTGCTACAAAAAAAATGTGACCATCAGGGCACTTCAACAAAAGCGCTTCATTTAAATTTAAAGTTTTAAAAATTTCTTGATTTTCAAACTTATCGTCCAAGTTCAATCTATACATCTCATCCTGGATTTCTTTTTCAAATTCTTTGGTAAATCTTTTGTCGCGTAAAATTTTTTTTACCATGAAATTTAATTCAAGTTGATTTGTCAACTTGTTATTTACTTCGACCTGTAAATAAAAAATTGATAGTATAAAATAAAAATATAATAAATTAATAAAATTATTTTTAAGATAATCATAAAAAATATTCAAACTTACCAAGTACCGAAGACGAATCAATTCCAGTTGAAAATCTTGAAGATTCTGCTTGGTAATGAGCCAATGATCGGGAACGGATTTAATTGTAAATCTAACTTGATCCTTCACGCGTAAATAACATGGTGAGTTTTTATTTTTCACCAGTTTCAAAATCGCAAGGATCCGATGAAGAATCTCCAGCTTAATTTTGAATGCGTCGATCTCTTGCGGATTCAAGCTTTGACTCTTCTTTTTTTTAGTTATCGCGGTGGCCAAACTAACGTAATCCGACAGTTTCTTTGAAAAAATCTTCAATTCCACGAACTCTGCTGAATCAATAAATTTTATCAATCAATGCACAAAAAAAAAGTAGGATTTAAATACAAAAACGAACCTGAAATCAGCTGATCGTCAACCATCTCGGTAAACATTTCAACCTGTTTTACGAGAAAATCTTTCAAGTTTTTATTGCTTGAAAGTATACGTTCTTTGACGCGAATCAAGTCACCTTGATGTTTTTTAATTTTGTCAACGATTCTCGAGCATTTTGTTATCGGGGAATCGCACTCGGGACATTGCATCGGTTGAATCCATTTATTTTCCAATTCGTCAGACGACTCCATGGATTGTGTAAATCTGCTGCTCTCTATACAGTGTCCACAGTTCTCCACGTAGACAAATCTGAAAAGTAAACGAACGGACGAATTTTTAACACTCATATCAGAAAAACGTCTTTGAACTTCTAAATAGGGAATCATTTCATTATACTTATTTGAATAAAAAAAAAAATTCATTGAATTCCGGGTCTTAAATCAAGAGTAATTTATGTTTGAGAAAAATATTTTTTTTTCTTAGTGAATATAAAAAATAAAAATAGATTACCGAGAATTTTCATCTTCTTGATTGGTGAGCTCGTCTTTGTCGCAAATTCGGCAAAGTGGCGGACAAGTCTCGCCGCAAAATCCAACGCAGGGATGACGGCATTTAAGTAATTTTTTGCACGGCTCGTTGCAAGGCTCGATGTTGCAATCCTGGGAGCAACGCTTCGTACATTTTTGATGCTCGCAACCTCTAATACATTTTTCCTAAACAATAATGGTATGAGTAAATAAAAAACACCAACCGAGCTTGAATTTGAGATAAATTTTTTTTTGAAACTTACGTTGCAGAGCTTGCAGGGCAATCCGCACTCTTTTTTACATTTACTGTGGGCGCACCTAATTTCGCATGGTTTCTTGCAGCCTCGGCAGTCTTCGCGACACGGCATTGAACACCTAAAAATTAAAAAAATTCATTAAACTGGTAAAGTTTACCAGTAGAACCAGCTGGATTTTCTACTTTTTGAAAAAAAAATTTTGCTAATACGTGTAATGGACCTCTTGCAAAATCGCAAAAATCTGATAAACTCAGCTTCCTAATAAACACATTGTACCCTTAAAAAATATAATTATATCGTCGATCCCAGCGAAGAAAAACCTTAGCCGAAAATCTACAAATTTAAAATTACCAATGAAAGGCTCATATAAATTAAAAAATCGGAAATAATGAGAAAATTGGATTTATTGTGTACCAACTTATTAAGATTTTAGATTTTTTCTGATTTTTTTTTATTCATTTCAGCCTCTAATTGATGATTTTAAATCAGTAGTTTTTCGGCTAAGGTTTTTCTTCGCTGGGACCATCGATATATCATTTCCGGTTCAGGCCGATTTTATATCATAAAAAAGGGTTGAAAAATGTCTTGAAATTAAAGATTTTTCGAATAAAACAGTATGAATCTAATGACCGAACCACAATCATTTTCCGAAGCATATTAAAATTTCGATTCTTAAAAATTTGGTAGAGGTCCTTTTGGTGTTCTATACCCGAATACAAAAAATCATGGAATCTACTTACAGGTGTCCGCAAATCAGAATTTTCGTGCAAGGTTCCTGACATTGCACGTGAATTCGCCCTTGCAAACATTGACCGCAGTTTCCTGCGCAAAGATGATTGCATTCGAGCTTGACGCCACACGGTTCCTCGCAATACTTCAGCAAATCTGGACTTTCTGCGTCTGAAATTCAAAATTTAATCAAACAATCGTCATCTAAACAATCCAATTAAATAACTAACCAATATTCCGAAGGTAGCACGGTACTGATATTAAGTGACCGCAGAGTCCAGGCTTGTCCAGTCGAACTTTGACCTGACATTGCGATGTGCACGGATCTTTGCATCTCTTGTCGCAGGGATGACCGCAGCTCAGTTTTTTTTGACAGGGTCCGGTGCATTTATCAGCCGTCGCGTCTTCGCAGCACTTCAAAGTGACTTCGTGACCGCACGAGCTGATCTTTTTTAAGACCTTAAATTACAATTTCGATCAGTATGAGTTTCCAAAAACATATAAAAATTTAAACTTACTTTGACCGGACAGTTACCACAGATCTCCGAACACTTCATCGGACACTTGTGGTCGCAGCTCAGGATGCGTTTGCACGGTCTCGCGCACGGTATTTCTTCCACCTTGACCCAGCAAAAAACATTTTTAAAAAAGTGACCGCAGGAACGCTCTTTTTGCATGACCACCGGACAATTGCCGCAATCCTGGTAGCAAAGCTTCTTGCACGGGTGATTGTTTGCGCACTCTTTCGAGCACTCTTTTCTGCACTGGTACTGAAAACGAATAAACAACATTTACACGTGCTTTTTAAAAAAAAAACCCGAAGTTAATTGTAAATAACTCATACCTCAAGGTGATCAGGATCATTGTTGACGTGACACTTGAGCTCGCAAGGGTGACCGCAAGATTTGACGTTATTCTCGCACGAATGCGTGCACTGAACTCGTGCGATTGGCAGGTAACACGGTTTTTCCACCTCGTGATTGCAATCTGGCAAGATCACTTTTACCTAGACACAAATCAAAGAAAACAATTAAAAAAAAAAAAAATTTAATTTTAAAGTTTTACCTTGTGGTAGCACGCGAGCTCGCCAACGCTGCAGGGTTTGTTGATCTCGTGTCCACAGTTCAAGGTGCACTTCACCTGGGTAAGGCAGGGCCTGCAAGCTTGCCCACACTTTAGTGGACAGGGATGACCTCGAGGGCAAGTTTTAAGACACGGCTGTACGCATTCGTAAAGTTCGTGGTCCGAGTCCAGTATGTGACACGAGCTCACGCAAGTGTGTCCGCACTCAAGCTGCGCGTTGCAAATTTTCGAGCAGCCACCCTCGGGGCACAAAACCATAAAATCATTTGGTCCTCTCACCTGTTGACATGTTTAATAATACCTATCATTTAAGTGACTACGCTACTCAAATCCTCTCGCATGAATTTTTTTCTTTAGCTAACATTTTAAAATGTTTTAAAATCTCAAAAAAACAGTACAACGTGCCAATGTCAATTGCTCAAAAGAAGCACAAAAAAGTTCTATTTTCTCATTTTTCCCAAAATTTTACTGATTTTGATTTGGTTTTTTGAGTTGAACGTCTTTATGAAATTATATAGTAAGATTTATTGTGAATCAACGTCAGTACTTACGTTCATTGTTTGTTCCGGATGGTTCTGACATCTCAAAGTTATACAGTCTCCAATGGCTTTTTGATCTTCCAAGGTCTTTTTTATTTCCGGCCAAATAATATTTTTGACACTCAAGTCGTCCATGTTTCCCATGATGTAGAGACCCTCGCGAGCTCGGGACAAAGCCACGCAGACTCGATTTTCTTCCTTCAGAAAACCAATGTTGCCTTCTCCGTTGTTACGTACCAGTGACAAAATGATTATTCGGTTCTCTTCGCCCTGATAGTTGTCAACGGTGGTAATGTAAAGATCCTCCAGAATCGGAAACTTCTTTTTTTCCTGAATAAATGTCATCAAAAGTTTTAAAAATTATATTCTAATCTAATTTAAAAATAAAAAAAAATGACTAACGTTTCTGAGTTCAAACATTTGCCCCATGTATGTACTGAGCACGGTGATGTCTTTGGTCTCGTAGCCTTGTTTCACCAAGTGCGTCGCAAACGTGATCAAAAATTTCGCTTCGAACTGATTGGTCCAACTTTCGTCGTTGTGTTTCAATTCGGTGTTATTGTGATTCAGAAAGAATAGGTTCTTCTCCAATCCCTTGACCTTCGGAAACATATAAACCGATCGATCACTCTCCAAAGTCTCGTAGATCGAGGGAGTTATCAACTTAACAATTTCCGGTCGCATTCTGTGCTGCTTCGTTAGTTGGTTGCAATCGCCCCTGATATTGACCATCCTTTCGAAAAGTGAAACTTCCAGATTATAATTTTTTCCAATAAAGTAATCAGACGGTTTGGGTCGCAGCTGTTTGTGATCACCTATCAGGATGACGTGCTGGCAGTCTTTCGTCATGGAGCAAACTATGTGGGATTCTAGAATTTCCGCAGCCTCTTCAACTATGACTAAAAATAAATATATATTTATAAGGTAAAAGACCCTTTTTGAGAATTTATCTTCAAAGTATCGCAATGAGGCTTACCTATGGGCGCATGCAGTCCGGCTAAGGTAACGTGCAGCCTAGCAGCCAAAGTAGTCGTTAGTCCAATGATCTCGCGTCTTCTCAAGATGTCCAAGTCGACCAATTGCTTGGCTTCATTGAGTTCACGACTAGCGCGAAGATATTCCGCGTTCAGGGTATTCAAACTTTCCGTGGCCGAGTCGAAACTTGTCTTGACCCAACTCCAGTACAGGCTCCAGTTGTCGTCATTGGACCTTGACTCGTCTCGAGGATCTGGATGCATGATCGGATGGTTCGTAAATTTGCTCTGTAAGTTTCAAGTTTTTTTTAATTCAAATTCATTGAAATTTTCACAAAATTTTATACAAATTGAACTTACCATCAAATTTTGTCGCTCTTCGAGCAGTATACTTTTGAGCCACTCCCAGTGGTTGATTTCATACTGACAGTGTTGCACGGTGAATGGATTCGGATGCTGCTCTACGTTCTCGGTCAACTCCTCAATTCTCTTGTCGATAACTTCAAGCTTGGAATCGAGATCTTTGACGGGACGCGTAAGGACATTGCGAACCTGCGTCGACGTTTGTTCTTCGTAATCTAGCTCAAAGAAATCGTCGGTCCACTCGCTATCGTCCACTTCGCAAGCTTCGGTCTCGTCTTGGCGAGCGGTAAATTCGTTCGTTTGAATGCTGTCCGATCTGTAAAGAAACGAATGCAGTTTTCCCCCAATCAACCACATCACCAAATCCTCGTTGGAACGCATACATCTCAAAGTACCGTCGTTGCAATACTCCACAAGACATTCCAAAGGCACGATTGCCTCGGAAGCTGTCAGATGTTGGATGACACTGTGCACAGTGGACAGCTGGCTCAGTACGGTTGCCACGTTGTTCCTAGCTTCGTACAAATTTCTTCTCGCGAGAGCATTTCCATCGTGCCTCGAGTTACGATTTCTTATAGACTGTTGTCTAAGCTCTCTGAGAGTGTAGGGCTTCAGAGCCTCGCTCTTGGATCTTTCTCCGATTCTCACTATCGACTGGGTGTGCTTGAGGATGCCCTCCAGAAATTGATCCAAGGCGTGATTCGTGAAACAGACGACGACTATTGGCCCGTACGTGATCCAACGTTGCTTGTTCAGAAGCAACGTTTGGACAATCTCCAAGGCGATGAATGTCTTTCCGGTTCCAGGTGGACCCTGGATAACCGCGAGTTCTTCCGACAGCGCGTGCTTGAACGCGTTGTACTGAGACTCGTTGAGTCTGCGTTTTTGCGATGCCTGCCAAGGCGAATCGATCTCGGTGAACAAGCTTCGATTCTGTAGATACCTTGGCAGTCTACTGGTCCTGGTCGCATCGACCAGGTACTCCTTCATTGGGAAGTTGAAGTCGCTCATCAATCGCATCGCGCTCAAAACGGCTCTGTAAGGTTCGAAGTACACCTTGGACTCGAGCATGGTGTAAGTGGCCTTGTACATTCCGCGAGTTATGACTTTTCGATCGATGGGGTCGATGAGAGCGTAGCCCTTTCTGAGTCTCTTTGGGTCGGTATCGAGAACCGTGGCGAATATGACACTTTTGAAGAGATCGCTGCTCAGTAGTACGAGACCTCCGGGTGTGAAACGCTTGCTGTCCTCCCAATTGACGCTCAGCTCCCCGAAGTATATTCTTATACCGAGGTTGTTGTTCTTCTTGTCAATTTCGGGTGCCAGAAGTTTGACTTTTTTGTAGACTCTGAGATCGCTGTTTCGGTATCTTTGACCGTTGGACAGAAATTCTGCGAGTCCTCTGCGCAAGGGCGATACGAAGTCTTCTCGGAGCAGCCTGAACTGAACGTCCAAGTAGTGAGCCACGGAATCGTAATGGTCTTTGACTTTGCAGGCTCTTAGGTAGGGAAGATCGTCGGTTAGATCTTTAAGGCTCGGAGTTACACTCAACGATCTGAAATCTTCCGGTGGGCCAACTTCTTCTGTATTATCCATTTTGAAGATTTTTTATTATCTGAATTTAAAAACATAAAATTATATACTCATTTTAAATAGTTTTTATTTATCATATTGATTCTGTAAATTCATGAATATACTTCTGAAATAAATAAAAGCACTTTACTTCGTGACGAACTAAATCAACTAATCAGTTAATTTTTTGGAGTAATCGGTCGATTGATTTTCGTTAAACCAAATTAATTAATATATCACATCATCCCTTTATAAAAGAGAGATATCGCCATTTTGGTGAGATTTTCAATGTAAGATTTTATTCGTGAGCTGATTGGTGGAGCAGTTTTTAAAATATTCGAAAAGTGCCTTTTGAGGTTACAATCATTGTTTTTTTCCTATGCGCGCTTGCAGCGCGCTGAGTGGTACTATTTTTATAAATTCACCATAAAAATGTCAAAAACTTGTTGTAAAACTGTGTTCCTAAAAAAATTTAAATTTTACTAAAATTTTAAATTTTTCAGAATTTTTTTAGTTTATTATGATTTTTGATTTTGTATAATATGTATTGCCAATTAAATAAAAAAGTTTCATTTATTCCAAAACCATTAATTGAAAAAAAAAAAAAATTATAAAAAATAAGCTAAAATTGAAAAAATTGATTTAAATTAATTCTATTTAAATTATTAATTTCACTAAAAAATTTTATTATAAGATTACCAAAACAAGTCTGATATTTTTTAAATTATTGCTTAAATAAAAATTCACGTTTTCGTCAGTCCGCGTAACCTCGGCTCAAAAATGAATATTTGTGATAACTTTTTTAAAATTAAATTTTTATTAAAATTTATAACTGGAGATAAAAGATACTAGTAAAAGTTATTTTTTAACTCAAATTTTGTTTTAAAAAGTTTTTATGTTCTTTTGTATTTGTACTTTTTAGTTTACCCCTTAAAAAGTGGGGTAAGAATACTCAAAAAACGTCTTTTTAAAGATTAAAAAAATCATAAAAATTCAACTATTTAGCTAAATTTAATTAATGAGAGAAAGAGTCAGGTAGTCATTTTAAATGTTAGTAATGTCGAATAAAGTTAAAAAATTTTTTTACAAAAACTATTGAATGTTTTTCATACACGTAACACCCGTGATATAAAGATAGATTTTTATTAAATAGAGAAAATGAAAAATCCAAAACGTTTATATATGAGTATCAAAGTTTAAAGACTTGACTTTAACATAGATTTTTTCCAGAACTACACCGTTTCATAATTTGCTGACTTGTCACTTCTGTTTTCAGTAACGCCCGTGACGGGACTTTGCATTAAATTTTTAGAAAAATGAAAAATGTAAAAAATTTTTGAATGACATCAAAATTTATTTAAAAAAAAGTACTTCCCTTTAGTATAATCATATTTTTTTTTTTTGTTAATAATTTTACGAACATAAATATTCTAAAAACTATGTACAATGTAACACCCGTGACGAACAGCTAGTTTTAAAGAGGCAAAAACCATAAACACTTTTAAAACATTAATTTTAAGTTATTAACAGAAATTTCAATAAAAAAAATAAAATATTTTAAAAATTTCACAGTGCGGCCAAAAATTTTTTCAACATTTCGGATCGGGCTTACTTTTTTGAAGATAAGTCTAATATCGATTTTCTAAAAGAAATGTTCCCATCGTTTTTGGTTAAAATAAATGTCATCAAATCAAACATCGATTATTGTATAATTGATCGTTTGTAAAAATAGATTATTGTTAAAATAGATTAATTTATTTATTGAGTTCGACCGTACCCATGATAAACTTGAACATTTTACAGTATGACTCAAGCTCTCGCAAACAAAGAGTTTATTGAAAATCAAACACAATAAACTTAAAAAAAAAAAAAAGATAAAATTTTAAAATCGTACTGCTGAAGTCCGAGCGCGTATTATCTTCATCTACAATTTATCTATGCGTCATAGATATTGTGTACCAACAGGATGAAAAATTGCACTTTTTCAAGTTTTTTTCTTTTTTTTACTCTTTTGAACCATTATTCTGTCAACTCTGGCCTCGAAAAATATTTTCGATGTTAGAACCCTTTAGTTTCGAATTATCGAGGTTTTTTGTACAAAAATTTTAAAAATTTATACTTTTTTTTAGTACTTAAGTAAATCAATAATTAAAAATTTCAGTAGAAAAATTAAACTGAAGCAAAATTATTGCAGCCGTATTACCGTGGAGGGAGCTATTGAGATGACGTTATCGCGCTCTTATTTACAAAACATCTCTTGCCAAGGATTCTTTTTGATGTATTAAGTTTCGAATATTTCATTCATTGCGTCTGGCTTTTGGAGTAAAAAAAAAAAAAAAAACCATTTCAAGAATTTATTTATTTAGTACTTTTTAAAAACTGCAGCATTTTGGGAATTTTGAACGGATCGACTTTTAATTTATATCAAATTATTCGTTGATTTTTTCTCTATTTGTCAAGACAGTTTTTTAGAAAGTTTTGAATAAACAATGTTTACTTAATAACTTGTCATACTAGAGTAGGGAATTTTTATGTTTTTTGAATACTTCTTTTTTGTCATAGTAAAACAGATTTATAAAATGATTAATAAACGATTTCTTTATTTTTCCAGAAACATAAAAAAGTCCGTACAATACTCAATTTTCATAAGATTTTGGGTTCGATAAACTTTGATTATTTATAGCGTTTTAATATTTCAATGATAAAAAAATATGCACCGGTTATGTTGTATAAATTATAAAGCAATCTAAAATCGACAAAATGCGGTAAATATATTTAATTTTGTATGCCCTGCAGTGTAACGAAATCTAATTGCGTAAAAAAACTTAATAAAAATCAAGGTAAAAACTAATTCTTGAAATCATGCCAACAAAAATTGTTTGTAAACTACAGCGTGGATTTTCGCATATTTCCACGACCAACCGAAATACCAATAAATTGAACAACACTAAAAAAATGTTCAAATGAAATCAATACGAAAAGTTTCTGCTAAATCACTTACCCAAAAAAATGCAAGCGGAGTTTTCAATATTCACGTACCACTTTAAGAAATTATTTCAAAAAACTACAATGAAAGACTGTTTACGGAAAAATGAAAATCTCCCAAGTCCGCAGATTCGAACGCTTCGAGAGCGACTGGACCCGAGCGCTGCAGCGTACTTCGCGCTTCCGGATTTTTTCTTCGTCTTCAAACTATACTTCAACGTCGCCCCTACAGTTAAGTATTTAAAGTGCCAGCGGATTTTTTAGATTAGACTATCAATACGCACAATATAAAGATATGATTTCCTCTATACAGAGATGAAAATTTTTACAAAGGGAAGAACCTTTTTTTTCAATATTCAAAAGTTTTAACTTCAAACTTCACAATTACCTATAATTTACAAAAATTATATATTTCCCATCAATTCAAATTTATTTGCCACTTTCGTCACCCACTTCGATATTGATAAAATTAACTTTTTTGCTATAAATTAACAAATATGTGTGTACAACTTTAGTATGTGATTCATGTACAAAATTAAAATTCAAAATTATAAAAATAAAAACATTAATTAAGTAAATTTAACTTTTATTAAGGAAACTTAAAATTTAACCTAGAAAAAAAAGTACAAAAAGCATTTTTAAAATGTTTATTTAACACAAATGTAAACTTATTGATATTCAAGTGTAAATTAAAAAAATATATATAATCAAGTTGGACTGCAGCGAGAGCTTGAAAAGCGATTCTTGCTTTGCTCTGCCGCTGAAAATTTTTTCTTAATTACAAAAAAGACAAAATTTCATACAAAGTCCTCAAGTCAACAGTATACCTAATCTTATTATTTGTGTGCTTTTATTATCACTTAGTTTTAGTGCCAAATTATAATTTTCTTATAAAAAAAAAATATGGCGAATGTAAACTGATGAATAATAATTAAAATGGAAAATTCGACAGATTTAAGTCAGGCATTATATGATTCGTAAAAGTGATTCTTTGCTCTGTTGCAGTTTGCTCTTTTTTCAATTTTAATGTATAATTTTTACGCGCAACTTTTGGTAAATAAAATTTCTAATGTATTTTGTCTTACTTTATGTAGATCACATTCAACGGTATAAAATAAAAAAACAAAACAATATTAACTTTTTTGAGAACTACACAATGTTTATTAATTTTTCGTCGTGCATAAAATTTAAAAAAAGTTATCTGTTGCGCGACGCTAAAAATTATACTCTTCTGTGTACCTGCAATTCATATAATCTAGCTTTCAGTCGTAAACATAAACTTCTGACTTTTTTTTTAAATTCTCATAAAATATTCGTCACCCTCCAATACAAAAGTGACTTTCTATGTAAAATTTTCAGTCGAAATCTGTCAGGTCTTTTTTTATTTGTTGAATTAGTAAAATAACTAAATTAAAAAAAAAAAAAAAAACTCATGCTTTAAAGAAAAAATTATCTTCTGTCATAAACTAATTCAGAAACGCCTCAAAGTTCAAGAGCTTACACATAAAAAACACCATGGAAAATAAACACGTGTTACATTACACGTGTCTTAGTGTAATTTACACGTGTAAATTACACATGTAATAACTGTATTTTATGTAATTTTCATATGTAATAATTATGTGTAACTTTTGATGAGATAACTTTCATGAATTATTTAATTCATGCTTCTTTTTTTGTTCAATTTTCATGTGTAATTTTTGTAACTTACACATTTCTATACTTGCGTATTATTTGATAGCAGCATGAATTAACTATAGCGTGAAAGTTTTTACAACAATTACACATGAAAATAACACATAAAAATTACATTTGAAAATTACATGAAAATCAAATAAAATACAGTTATTACATGTGTAATTTACACGTGTAAATTACACTAAGACACGTGTAACTTACACGTGTTTATTTTCAACAGGAAAAAAAATTATTTTTAAATTATTTTCCATGGAAAACATACTTTCGAAACGATCAAACATAGAATATTATATAATATAGTTGTAATAAAAACTCATGAAACTCTTGATAAAGTTAGTTGCACTCGTTGCACCTGCCAGTTTTTGGGTTAAAGTAAGTGAGTTCCCAGTGAACCTGGTTCAAGTTCACGGCTTCTTCCAACTTAACGCTCGGGTTGAATTTCTGCATCTCTACCTCGATTTCTTTTTCTCGGTCCTCCGTGAATCTTCCAAAGCTCAGTACTTTGTTCAACGTTGAGGCCAAGTCTTGCTGGTTCGTCATTTTGTTGCACACTTCGATCTGTAATGAATTGTTTAAATTTTTTTTCAGAACAAATTGTTTCATTTAATATTTATTTAAGCACTTCTATATATAACATATAAAATATATAGTTTATATATTTTTTTAATTATTTTAGCAAGGCTGAAATTAAAATTAGAATTATCATGCTATGGATCCATTTGTTCAGAATTTTTTTGAGTGATGTTGAGAATTCAAATTTAAAGGTCAAATTACCAGGTAATGTAGACGAGACAGTACTACCATTTTACATTGAAAGTATATCTGTATATCGACGGTCCCAGTAGCAGAAAATCTGGAGATTTTAAATGACCAATGAGAGGCTTAAATGAATTAAAAAATTGAAAAAAATTAAAAAATCTTATTTATTAAGTAATGATTTATTAAGATTCCTGATTCAAAAAAATTTTTTAATTCATTTTAACCTCTCATTGGTCATTTAAAATCTCCAAATTTTCTGCTAAGGTTTTTCTTCGCTGGGACCATCGATATATGATTACTTCGGAAATTTCCAAAGTCTGTAACTCCTTCAATTTTCATTTTATTTCAAAAAGAAAAAATAAGTGTCGATTATTTTCCGATACACTATCGAATAAAGTCGAACAAACTAAATAATTTTTTTTATGCATCTTCCTTATTTGTTGTTGTTGTTGTATTCCTGGCAACCTCGCTTGTGGGTAAAGACCCATTACAAGGGGGGTATCAACCACATATGTGTGAGGGACCCACGCCACCTACTCTAAGTTGTTTTATACAGTTGTCTCTGTTTTGCCTTTCTCATGCTTTTTAACGTGGTTTCTGCCCAATTCTCGTTTCTGTGTCCCTACTCTAATAACCCCCTTAAGAAACCCCGATTGAGCGAATCTCTCGAGCGATGCTTGCATTTTGGTTTTCGGGGACTCAGTCGACCCTACTAGCCGCTAGCGCATCGGGATACTCAAGCTCAACCCGGTTAAGTAGTCAGCCTTACACACTTTTTCCGGTCGGGCATCGGTCGACTTTATTCCTCCGATTCGGACTCGCGGCTGGTCAATGTTTTCGGAGAGAATTTAGTCGGCCATTAGGATGTCCGAGTTGGAACAAGTGATGTAGGGCATCCTTACCTCACCTAAGCTACAGTGGACTTAATCCCGACAATTTTAACGCGTGAAAAAACACTCGAAAAAATCGCCGAGACCCGGGCTCGAACCCACGACCCCAAGATTGGAAGGCGCGCGCTCTAGCTCGGAGCCACTGCGGCTCTCATCTTCCTTATTTATGACGGTTACAATTAGTACAAGATCAGAAATTTTTATTCTTACATTGCAGAGCTTGCAGGGCAATCCGCACTCTTTGTTACACTTGCTGTGAGTGCACCCAATCTCGCATTTTTTTTTACAAGGTTGGCACTCCTCGCGACATGAGATCGAACACCGATAAAACTTGAAAATGATTACTTACTGGTGTCCGCAAATCAGAATTTTCGAGCAAGGCTGCGAGCATGGCGCGTGAATGCGCCCTTGCAAACATTGACCGCAGTTACCTGCGCAAAGATGATTGCATTCAAGCTTGACGCCGCACGGTTCCTCGCAATATTTCAGCAAATCTGGACTTTCTGCGTCTGAAATTCAAAATTTAATCAAACAATCGTCATTTAAACAATCCAATAAAATAACTAACCAATATTCCGAAGGTAGCACGGTACTGATATTAAGTGACCGCAGAGTCCAGGCTTGTCTAGTTGAACTTTGACCTGACATTGCGGTGTGCATGGGTCTTTGCATCTCTTGTCGCAGGGATGACCGCAGCTCAGTTTTTTTTGACAGGGTCCGGTGCATTTATCAGCCGTCGCGTCTTCGCAGCACTTCAAAGTGACTTCGTGACCGCACGAGCTGATCATCTTCAGGACCTTAAATTACAAATTTCAAGGTTATAGTGGTTCTCAATCTAATTTTCATTACTGTTTAGTAAAAAAACCAGAACCTCTATATTAAAACTTTCTATTGTCATTACATTTTTAAAAACCACGAACATTATTATTGAATAAAAAAAAAAGACTAACTTTCGAAACTCAAACTGAACTCTATTAGCAGAAAAAAATCTAGAAAAACCAAACGAAGATCTCTGATTAGTATCGCATCCAAACCTAAAACTCAATCGTTATAAGAACAACAAATAGAATACGAAAACTCATTATGGACTTATTTTTCGAAGTAATTACCATTTTTCTCTTCAAAAGTTAGCACTACTTACTCTATTAATTAGACTATCATGTGTAACATACCGCTTTTTCAGAACAGTCTTCAAAATGTAATGTTTGGCCAGCATTTTCACCATAATCGTAAAAAAGTACCTTGTTTAAACTTTGAACATTGACCCAACAAAAACAGAAAAATTTGTATTCTTCCGCATTTTAATTTCAAAATCGGACCTCCACCCCTTGTTTTCGGTGTCTCATGCGGAAAAAAACATTTCGAAATGCGCTCGTAGAGGATTGATACCTAACCTATATTTTAATAAGCTACATTATACTTACTTTTATGGAACAGTTACCACAAGTCTCGGAACACTTCATAGGACACTTGTGTCCGCAATCCAAGCTGCGTTTACAAGGTCTCGTGCAAATTATATCCTCGATCTTTTCCGAGCATAAAACTTTGAGGAAGTAGTGACCGCAGGAGCGTACTTTTTTCACCAAAATCGGGCAAGGAGCGCAATCCTCGTAGCAGAGTTTTTCACACTTATGCTTGTTCTCGCACACCTTGGGGCATTTTTTTTTGCACTCGTACTGTAAATATAAAAAAATAATAAGCGGTAAAATCAAAAATTTTTGTATAATTTAAGGAGGCTCATGCGCGCTGTCCCGTATCAAGCGGGGACCCTGCGGGTGCTTCAAATTTTTTTAAAATAAAATTTAATTAAAAGGCTGTTAAAATTGTTGCAAATGACTAAGTTTTATGCTTTTTAAGTTTAAAATTTAAAATAAGCTATTTGAAGCTGCAAAAGGTCAAGTTTAGGCCGTAAAATTGAGGTTAAATCACCTAGTTTTGCAGTTTTTGATTTTTTACGTAAAAAGTAGCCTGGCTCCCCACTACTATTATAATTTTTAAATGATCATTGATGAATTTTACGTTTTTGTGATTTTTTTTTTACCAAAACAAGCGGTTCAAAAAATTGTTATTTATTTTTTTTTGCTTTTTCCCCATAAGACCCTGTGTTAAAAAAAAAAATTTTTCAGTGAATTTTTTCTCGAAAATTTGCCTGGCTTCCTAATAAACATTAAATACAAAAGTTGTTGCTTTTTGTTCAAAGAATCTCCTGGAATTTTTTCAAACGAATCGAGCGGTTGGATCAAAATCGCATGAGCCTCCTTAACCTAAAAATTAATAGGTAGTACTAATCGTAGCCAAAACGATTTGGTTGCGCGTCGCATACAATCAAATCGAACTGAAATAACCTCGATTTCGAAAAGAATGACTTTTCAACGCAATGATTGTGTTGGAAATTGAACAACAATATCTTTATATTTACAAAATTATTATAATATGTTCGTCTAAATGAGTAAAAAAAATAATAAATTTTCCGGCAAACCTTAAACCACCAAACTCTCATGGGCAACTTAAATTCCCTTTATAAACGAGAGCTAAAAGCTCTCTTTTAGTGTGAGTTTAGTGTGGATTCCTTTTTTAAATATGATTAATGATAATATCTGTAATAAGTTTATGTCCATGATAAAATTGTATTCAAATTTAATAGTTCATTACTACTTGACGATCATGTTACTTCAGTCAAATTACTAAAAAAAAAAATTAATTTTTTACTTTTTTTTAAAAATCAAAAAAGGTAAAAGAAAATCTCACAACTCTGTGAGTTATTTATAAATTTTATCAGTATACCTTACTGTATTCTTATCAAAAAAGGAAATCCTATATCGGCTAGGATGGATGTATTTGAATTGATCATGTTCAATTTTCGCATTTAAAATACTTGTTCACAACTAAATAAACCAATTTCTTAGTTCAAGCAAAAGAAAATTTTTAACTAATATTTTAGTTTGTCAAAAAAATTTAATTCACGTTTTTATTTTATAGAAGCATTTAATTGACTCTTTAAAATTAAAAAGAAAGTTTCTGAAAACTTGCTAATTAAAATGTACAGAACAACAATTGTCAAACAAAACAAAATATTTGTAGGTTCGAATTACATGCTTGTTCTACTTTTCTATCTGCATGAAAATGTTTCAGGAACCTGAATAGTATATGTACAATATTTCATTAGTTGTAATTAAAAAAAAAAAAATGATTTGTGCAAAACTAAAATCACATATGTTCAAAAAAAGACAAATATTGATTCAGGTTTAAACCGTACGAGGAATAATAAAAGGATTCTTATACTTACGATTCGCCTAAAAAAACAAAAATGCTGACGAATCAGTTTTCGAGTTATGCGGTAATCGACAAAATATTTACTCCCAATTCAAACCACCCGATCCTTAATTACACGCACGTGTTTCTCAAATAAGTAATATTCATGGTTGCATCAATTTTTATGCTTTTATGGCTCAGCTTGACTTTTTTTTTATTTATATTCAACCATTAATATGATCATTTTTTGTATTTTTTATTAACAATTAAAAAAAAAAAATTATTTTTTATACATTCTTCGGGAAAAATTTTGTATGTACATGTAAATGAAACTTATGTCGATTGTACTATTCGTTTGCATTATTTAAAATAAGTACAAACACTTATCATTATCTGCATTTATAATATGCACCCTAATTATGGTACACGCGTGTAAAATAAATCGATTGAATTCATTTGATTAATATTTTCGGAAATTGGAAATTAAATTTTTTCTTTATCCTGTCTTCAATTCTAACAGAATTGATAATTAATATTGGCGACGGTAAAATAAGCATTTATTTATACTTCAATTGAGTGACAGTATGTATAATCTTCACTGGTTTTCCCTGTAATTGCTAGAGTTATTGTAAATGGTAAAAAATGGTATTTCAATAATTTTTTTCTATTATTCTTGTTACCGCCCAGGGAGATTGAAATAAATATTGGGAACTTTACTTTTTTTTATTTATTTATTTTCATTAAACGAATTACGACTCTTTTTTTTTTTTTTTTGAGACTTCTGGAAAGAAAACGCGATTTTATTTTTAATAATTGTCCAAGATGTCCGTGCCAGAGAAAAACAAAAAATGGTTGTCATTGAGGTGATGTGTGTGTTCCCATGGGTAACAGGTCTACGGATCATTACGCTGTTTCCGTCACGAGATTCTCTTGCTTATCGGTAGCCCTGTCACAACAGGCCCCGAAATCCAGCCAACGATTTCGTACGCACAACCAACTCGAAAAGCGCATACACTCGAAACGACTTCAGAGTTCTGAAACGTTTTCTCGATGGAAAAACAAACATTACATCAAGCGCATAAATACTGCTACTATTCACACTTAGGTATTCGCATTCCAGAAATCACATTTTTACCATAGGGTAAAGGTCCCAAATCGGAGGTACAACCTAATTCGTTGGTACCGTCTACGTTGTTTAAAAAAAAATCATATTAAATAAATAAATTTGTACTGTTGTATAAAAATTATACCATAAATTATCATAAATGTTCTCGAAGTAAATAAATTAAAGAAACATCATGTAGATTGTTTCTATTTTTTTATTTTAATTTAAATATACCGCCGAATTAGGGTATAACATGAATTTTACCTAATTCGGAGGGTATCCGTAATTTAAATAATTTTTAAAAAGCAAATAAATACGAAGTATCATATAAAACTTACATTATAAATTGTTATTGATATTTATGTTAATACAAAAAAGAACCTTACAGTAGCATGACTCTTTTTTTTTAATTTAAGTTAAATATACCGCCGAATTAGGGCGTATTGGTATGTTCCCCTAATAAGGCTTTTTAATAGCAGACGACATCTAGCAGTCAATTTTAGCTCGGGATAAAACAAACCACCGCTACCCATTGCTTTAGCATGGGGACGGATGAATTTTTTTTTAAAATAAAATATTAGGAATTCTATCTAATTGTACCGGTATTAAAAAATATATATTTGGAAAGTTAAAACCTGGTGGAATCTCATAAAAATAATCCCGAGCCGGTAAAAGTTATAAATGCGCATGAAAAAAATGTTGAAATATAAAAAGTGTGGTTATACTATGATTTTAGCTTGGGGACTATTGTGAAAATTTTTATGAAAGTAGTAAAAAACAACATTTTTCATCATAACATTAATGCTAAAAGTTTAAAAATAAAAATTGTCAATTAACCTACAATTTTTAGAGCACATGAAGAATAATTTATATAAACTTACAGCCATAAGATAAAATTATTTTCAACAAAAAAATGCTCCAGAAAAAATTCTCTTTTAATAAAAATAAACTTTTTAATTAAATTTATGTTGGGATATTATTATTATTATTATGTTCTGTTATTGTACGAATATTATAGTGAAAAGAGAACCAAGAATAATCAACGCTTTTAAATTTTATGAAGAAAGCTTGTTTTTTGAGACAGTTTATAAAAATAAATTGTAAAAATCTACTAGCAGCTGTTCTAGGATCTGGAAGGTTTTGTATACCTAAACGCTATCTTCTCCTTACAAGCATGAATATTTTTAGATGTTTAGATTAGGCTTCAGACTATGTCAGAAACTTTTTAGTGCAATTATTAGGGAAATGAAACAAATACCCAACTTAATACTTACTTCAAACAGTACATGATTAAATTAATATCCACTATGTGAAAAATAATTGCTAAACTTAATATGACTGAATTGATAATTTGAACATTTTCAAGTAATTATAACATTTAGTGGATGTATACTTAAGTATATGCATAGAACTCTAATTTTTACTTATTTAAACTAATATTACTATTACAGAGTGAGTTTTTTTTACTTAGTTTGTAAGCGACAGAAATTATTGGTTCATTAATCTGAATCATGAATCAAAGATATGAGCTTATATGGAGACATGTTTATAAGGAGAAGATAGCGTTTAGGTTTACAAAACCTTCCAGATCCTAGAACAGCTGCTAGTAGATTTTTTACAATTTATTTTAAACAACAAGTTTATGAACTGTCTCAAAAAACAAGCTTTCTTCATAAAATTTAAAAGCGTTGATTATTCTTGGTTCTCTTTACACTATAATATTTGTACAATAACAGAACATAATAATAATAATATCCCAACATAAATTTAATTAAAAAGTTTATTTTTTTTAAAAGAGAATTTTTTCTGGATCATTTTTTTGTTGAAAATAATTTTATCTATGGCTGTAAGTTTATATAAATTATTCTTCATGTGCTCTAAAAATTGTAGGTTAATTGACCATTTTTATTTTTAAACTTTTAGCATTAATGTTATGATGAAAAAAGTTTTTTTTTACTACTTTCATAAAAATTTTCACAATAGTCCCAAAGCTAAAATCATAGTATAACCACACTTTTTATATTTCAACATTTTTTTCATGCGCATTTATAACTTTTACCGGCTCGGGATTATTTTTATGAGATTCCACCAGGTTTCAACTTTCCAAATATATATTTTTTAATACCGGTACAATTAGATAGAATTCCTAATATTTTATTTAAAAAAAAAATTCATCCGTCCCCATGCTAAAGCAATGGGTAGCGGTGGTTTGTTTTATCCCGAGCTAAAATTGACTGCTAGATGTCGTCTGCTATTAAAAAGCCTTATTCGGTGCGTCACATAACCTTCGCATCTTACCTGCCTCGATAATATTTTATCAAACACAATGTCAGATTATTTCGAAAAATTGCTTTTAGATTTCACTGGCTAGTTATTGCAGCTAAGTTAAAAAGGCCCAATAGACTACCCTACCTATAAAGGTTAGGTTCATATGCAGGTTAAAAATACTCCCACCGAATAAGGGATGCCGAATTAGGAAACGCCGCCGATTTAGGAACACCGAATTAAGTTCGATACCTCCGAATTAAGTTCACCGTATTTTTTTTTTCAAATAATATTTTTATATATTTAAATAGAGTTTTATTGAGTTGTAAATTTTTTTTCGTACTTAGCAAAGGTTAATCTTTAAAAAAAAAAAAAAAAATCATTTTATTGACACAAAATCCATTTTTTTCTGCTCCACTAAATTCAAATTTTCTTCAATACCTCCGAATTGGGACCTTTACCGTAGGTGTATCAAATAGTTTAACAAAATTTTTACTTATTTGTGCTTTACACTAATCTTGATGTTTAGGAAATATTCCCTACAAAAAGAAATTGAGAAAATTAATTAGTTCCCTTCGTCTTAGAAACAATGAAGAATATCCACTCTACAAGGAAAGCAATGGTCGAAATCCCAAAGCCAAAGCACACAACTGGCACTAGATTTTCAATCTCGATGACGTAATCATTGCTGGTAGATCTTTCATCCTCTATCTCCCTGACCCGTCGATTCTTGTCTACCAAACTCGGGTAATAAAGCAGATATCCCTGATCGATCCTCCTCATGACTTCTAAAAACTTGTTCCCGTAGGGGGAACCTTCAGCAAACGACAAGTAAGACAGTGTTATGGTGTGAATCGGGGGCTGGGCGATTTTCATGGTGCTCCGGTTAAGCGATCTTGGGAACTTGGAATCGTCGAACAGCAGGCACGAGACATTTCTATAGCTGTTCAAGTTCTCGAAGCACTCGTGCAGATTTTCAACTTGCACAGTCCTGTTCAAAACTCCCAGTAAAAATCTATCTTCGATCTCTTCAATGAAACTCCGATCGAAAAAATAACCAACGTTGGTGTAAAGTTTCAAGTTCGAGTTGTACAGGTCTTCGTGGGTGTCGAAGGGTACCTCGCCATATTCGAATTTTACGTAAAGCGTGTCCAGGAGAAAATCGTTGGTTACCTTGACCCCAGAAACCACGATGGTTAAGAGCATGACTTTTTGAACTGCATTACGAGGCCAATAGCGAATGGACTGGCCGAAGATCAGCTTGATAAAGTCGAAGAGATCGATGTAGCCAATGCCAGGTTTGAAGACCAACAGTGCGACCAGAAATACCGCGAATACGACTAGAGTGTTCCAGAAGGTTTTCAAGAAAACACTAGGACCGGGAGTCTTGATTATCGGTACGTATGTAATGGAAGGGATTAACGGAGTGTCGAACGGAATCATGAAATATTCTGGATAAGCCAAGTCGAATACACCAACTGGGAGAACATCTGAATTCTTCAAAGTTTCATCGGGATTAGAGTCGTTTGTATTGACTATGTACTTCAGGTTTAGGATTTTCGAAACCAAAATCAGAGTGTAGTTTTGTGAATGAATCATTTCGACATTACCGCGAAACTTTGTAACTTCTATATAGTGGGACTTGCTATGGAACGGCATGTCTGGTATGGAAATCGGGTACCCGTGCGCGTTTTTCAGTTTGTCTGGAAACAGTTCTGGAATAGTTTGAGGGTCTTTTTTTTTGTGAACAACATTGGTGAATGGATTGTAGTGATATACCGAGTTGTCAGTTGCGACCGAAAAGTCCAAAAATTTTTTCTTCCAGCCGTACTTGAAAGGATTTATCAGATCGATTTCCTCTACGTCGTGACTTATGATTAAGCAGTGTGGTCTTTTTCTCGAGGTTAACTGTAGCACCAAAAAATCTATAAACTTTGGTGTTTCTTCTTTGACGTTACTCGAGTGAAAAATAACCAGTGACCCTTGCAAGGAAAACTTGTTTTTCAACCCCTCTGAAGAACTATCGAACAGTGCTTGATTGTTCAAATCAAATGAGTTCGTCGTACTTGGGTACTCGTTAAACGAGCCGATTTTTGGATTTCCAACTTTTGTTAAATTTTTCGAAACAAAGTGCGAAATTTTGTGGAACGAATGATCTTTTATAGCTTTGAGAAAGTCAATGGAGTTCGCATTGGTGTTAACAATGATGAAATTGAGAAATATGATTTTCAAAGCAAGGAAAATATTCATTTTGACTTTCTGTTGAATGTGTCGAAATTTTTATGATAGTAACTACCACTAGGTCTTGTTTTCAAGAGCAACTGATTAAAACTACACCAAATTGAGTTAAATTTAAGGAACTTTTTTTATTGATTTGAAATTTTACCAATTAACATAATTTAGAAAAAAAATAAAAAGAAATTTGTTGACTTATGATTTATCTATTAATCGATTACATCGACTAAATTGTAGGCTTCAGCAACATACTATGAAATAAAAAAGATAAAAACAAAGAAATAAAATTTTATACCAAAAAAATAAGTGGCAGGTACTTTTTTATTTCTGATAATAATCCAATTACCAAGTATTTCGATACATGTATGTACGACCTAATATTAATGATTCAATTTAAGATCCCACAAATCCTCGTAGGTCTCAAATGGTAGGTCACTGTTTTCGAAGATTATCGGGTTTACATCCTGGGGCTGAAAACCTACCTGTACAACTTGAAAACCCAATTCAACTTGAACTCGACTGATGCGTATCTCCTGAAGATAGTTGAAAGTACGGTGACCTCGAACGAGATGTCCGAATGTTTTGCCAACCTCATGCGTCGTGATTCTCAGAAACGAGAAGCTGATGTCGTATTACCCAGCCGAGCATCCAATACTACCTTATTACGTGTTTAGGAACTATTCGTTTTACGATTGGAGAATCAAAGGGACGAGTTCGATGCACTGGCCGGGATTGGTTTATGGAAAAGTTGTTTTCAGGAAATTCGGGCATAAAGTGAGGTTAGATCAGCTGTTGATTGTTTTGGGCTGCAGTTTTTCGCTTCCGGTAATTGTTTTTATGAATGAACAGATCGTTTATTATATTAAGAAAATAAAACGTGTCTGAGATTAAAAATGGACTATGTTTGAGCCGAAGTGATGTTTTTGTAATCGATAAACAGGACTTACAACATAGAAAAGTATCAGACTTATGTTTCGTAAATAAAAAGTTGGTGTGAAAAATTTGAAATTCAGTTATGATCTGAAAAACTCACGATTAAAAAGATATATTTTTCAAAGTGACGATACAAAATTAATTTTATTTTGAATCTTTGAGAAATAATACAAACAATATATTAAAATTTAAATTAGTAATTTTTAAGTGTATGAAGAAAAAATATATAATGTGCTATTACTATTAAATTAAATTCAAACCTTTTGTATTGTTTTCACAAAATAATCATTTTTAAATAATTTGTCACCAATAAAATTAATGACAGATTATTTACTTCATCAAGAAAAAAAAATTAATTTCTACCATTGTATGTAATCATTGTGTCAAATAAAGAAAGAACCGTTTTTCAACCAAACGTAATCCTCGTGTATTTATTTTCGAAATTTTTTCATGTCTGTCCCTATCACTGTCAAAACATTTGAAAAAAATTCTATTCACAGCCAATATTACCGTTCGAAGTACTCCGGTAAACAAAGCTCGAGATGAATAACATGACGATACAAATTAACATCCAGTCAAAATCTATACCCAAAGAACAATACTCTTCATACACTTCCAAAAAAAACTGCTGACGAGTCTGTTTTTTTTTTTTTTTTTTCTTCCTCGAGTTATGCGGTCACGATCACTCCCGCAATTCCGTCGCGTCAGCTGATTGTTTTATTAAACGAAAATCAAAATCGAGCAGGAAGTTTAAAAATAGCAATTAGCAATAAATAAGGGTCCGTGCGCGCTTGCACGCTGAGTAATTTCTAGTAATAATCAAATAATCTCCCGAGCTCTGAAACCGAAAAACCCAAAGCGTCGAAATGAATAAGTTGAATAAATTCTAATCTTGCTCTGTATACCATTTTTGAAACTATATTAGCTATCGAACTTCAACCAGCTGATAAAGTATCAAAAAATTTACGATATACTCCGTTATTGATTTATGAGAACAAATGTATGATGATCTAGCCAACTTTTTAAACATTAAAAAATTTAGACAGTTTTATTGATACCTTGACGTGTTCGGGATCTTCTTTGGCGTGACAGATCAAATCGCAAGAATGACCGCATCGTCCCAATTGTTTTTCACAAGGATGCGTGCATGGACATTCATCGATGGGCAAGAAACATGGCTTATCAACCTTGTGATTGCAGTCTGGCAGTAAAACTTCAGACTAAAAAAAAAAAAAAAAAACAGATGGATCTTGCAAAATTTTGATTAGATACACACGACTACAAATTAAGATTATTGTCGTAGTTTCAATTTGTCAGTTCAAACATCATGGATTTCAAAAATTCAAAAATATACCAGAAATTGGTTTTTTTTTACACTAAATGCTTTAATTAAGAATGTAATCTCAAATTTGGACCTCAAAAATGGATTTGTAATCACCTTGTATTGACATTTGTAAGTGTCTGGATCCACGGAGCACGATTTTATAACTTCGTGTCCGCACTTGAGGGTGCACTCGACGACGGCACCGCAGGGCTGGCAACCTTCCCAACACCTGAGCGGGCACGGATGACCTTCGGGGCAGGATTTCGCACAGGGATACTTGCACTTGTGCATTGCGTGTTCCTCGTCCAGTACGTGACACATGCCCATGCAAGCGTGACCGCACTCCAGCTCGTAGGTGCAAATCCTCGAGCATCCGCCCTCGGGACATAGAACCAGGAAGTCTGTCGGGCTTTTGACCTAATAAAGTGTGGATTCCTTTTTTTAATATGATTAATGATAAAGTAGCACGTAAAAATCCCCGAATAAAAATTCCCGACGAAAAAATCCCCACAGGAAAATCCCCTACGTAAAAATCCTCGAACGAAATAATTTCCGCCGAAGAAATATCCGAAAAATTTGATTATTTTCATATTCAAATATATTTATTATGTTTCCTTAGAAATATCCAAAAACTTGTTTACTTTATTATTACTCGAGGAGGGTGTAAAAGGGTTATTTGGTTAAAAATAATAGGGTTATTTTGGATTTAAGAAGGGTTATTTTGGATTTTAGAAGGGTTATTTTGGATTTTATAAGGGTTACTTTGGTTGAGAATTATAGGGTTATTTTGGATTTAAGAAGGGTTATTTTGGTTACATTGTGCTAAATTACATGGATTTTTTTAACCGGGGGTTTTTGAATCGGGGATTTTTTCGCGGGGATTTTTATTCGGGACTTATTACATCTGTAATAAGTTCATGTCCATGATAAAATTTTATTCAAATTTAATAGTTCATTACTACTTGACGGTCATGTTACTTCAGTCAAATTACTACAAAAAAATTAATTTTTTACTTTTTTTTTCACTGAGGAATTCTGTGACACAAATTATACGATTTTGCGGCTTATAAAAAATCAGTAAAACTTACGTTCATGGTTTGTTCTGGATGATTTTGACATCGCAAAGGTAGGCTGTCACCTATGGCTTCTTGATCTTCCAAGGTCTTTTTAATCTTGGGCCATATTTTATTTTTCTTTATTAAATCGTCCATGTTTCCCATAATGTAGAGACCCTCGCGAGCTCGAGACAAGGCAACGCAGACTCGATTCTCCTCCTTCAAAAAACCAATGTTGCCTTCTCCGTTGTTTCGAACAAGAGATAAAAGAATAATGCGATTTTCCTCGCCTTGAAAATTGTCGACTGTCGTTATGTAAAGATCCTCCAGAATCGGAAACTTCTTTTTTTCCTAAAAAAATAATTTTGTAAATAAATTAAGGCAAGTATGAATTTAAATACATTTTTTAAAAATTAAAGTTCGATCATTGAAATATCTAAAAATTATTCCAGTTTATCTTAGTTTATCTTTATTTATTATCTGACTCCTTAAAATAATAATAATAATAATAATAATAATAATAATAATAATAATAATAATAATAATAATAATGATAATAATAATAATAAAGCACAACTAACATTTTTGAGCTCAAACATTTGTCCGACGTAGGGTGTGAGGACCGTGACTTCACTCGTCTCGTAGCCCTGCTTGATCAAATGCCTCGCGAGCGTGATTATAAATTTGGACTCGTACTGGTTCGTCCAGCTGTCGTCGTTAAGCTTGACCTCGGAATTTTGGTGATTCAAAAAGAACAGATTCTTAAGCAAGCCTTTGACGTCGGGAAACTCGTAAACCGACTGGTCACTCTCCAAAGTCTCGTAGATCGAGGGTGTGAGCAATTCGACAATTTCCGGTCGCATCCGGTGTTGCTTCGTAATTTGGTTGCAGTTACCTCGAATTTCGACCATTCGCTCGAAGAGCGATATTTCCAGGTTGTACTTTTTACCAATGTTGTAGTCCGATGGCTTTGGACGCAATTGTTTGTGGTCGCCGATCAAAATCACGTGCTTACAGTGTCTGGTCATCGAGCAAACTATGTGCGATTCTAATATTTCTGCGGCTTCTTCAACTATAACTATATTTTTACTTTATCAATAGAATATAATGTAATAATAGTAGTGATGCAAAATGACGCTGTTTTTCAAAATCTGGTCATTTGAACGGTCTTACGACCGTCTTTAGACCGTCGCAAAAAGCTGGCATTTTTGTATGCCAGAATGACGGTCTTTAATTTTTTCGTCCCGTCCCGGGACGGTCATTTTGCATCTAGATAGATGATGGATTAAAATTATTTATTTAATAAAATTTGATTTTTCAATGTAAAATTATAAATAAATATCGATTTTAAATAAATAACTTAATTTCATCAGTTTAAAACAAATTTAATGAAAAAAAAAAATTATTAAAAATTGTTAAATATTTGAATTTAATGTACTATAGATGGGGGAATTAAATTATATGAACTAAACTATTATTAATATCAAATATAATGATTATTTGAATGATTGGATAGAATTTTCAAAAAAGTATCAGTTACAGTGAAAAAACAAAAAATTACTGAACTTGCGCAAGTTTTGTTTGGAGCTTGCAAAAGCTTACGAAAAATGACCGTCCTCGATTTTTCCATTGGTCTCAAGACCGTCCTAGGACGATGATGTCACCGTCACTTTACATCACTAAATAATGGTTTATAACAAATATATTAAACAGTAAATTTCTTCGCATAAACACGATGAAAATAATAAAATTTATTTGAAAAACTTGAATGATGTACCTATTGGAGCCCGAAGTCCATCCAAAGCAACGCGTAATCTAGCAGCGGCCGTTGTTGTCAGACCAATTATTTCGTGACGTTGCAAGACATCCAAGTCGAGTTTTTGTCTAGCCGTGTTCAATTTACTACTTGCGAACAGATAATCTCTATTCAGTCGGTTCAAACGTTTTTCGGAAATCTCGTAACATTTTTCTACCCAACTCCAGTACATTCTCCAACGGTCGTTACGATCTGTCAATTTTTTTCCAGGGTGTATTATTGGATGTTTACTAAATTCTCTCTGTATAAATTTAAAATTAATTATTTATTTAATCAAACTAACTCGAATACATGGAAAAAAATTAGGTTTTTAAAGATTATTTCTAATATAATATTATAATTAAAAGGTAATATTTTTTTTTTTTCTAAAAGTTCTCGAATTTGAATTTATTTTAAAATTTTTTACATAATTTTTTAATTTTTTTATTTAATATTAAGTGTTGTAACTACTAATTTACAAAATTAGTATATCTATATGTATGAATATTTCTAAAATGTGACTCCTTCAATTTTCATTATTATTATATTTGACATCATTCAACATTTAATGTATTTATCTCAAATAATTTAACTGTTCGATTTTATTGGTACTCACCGCCAGACTTTCTCTTTCTACCAATAAATTTTTTTTTTGAAGCTTACGTTGCTCAAGTTCAAGTCTGCAGTACTCAACGGTGTAAGGATTTGGATGTTGTTCCACATATTGCGTTAAAATCTCAATAATGTTGTTTATTCTTTTCAATTGTGAGTCGAAATCCGTCAGCGGCTGAGTTAGACCGTACTTACCTCCCGACACCTTGACTGTAAGCGAGTAATTAATTTCCATCAACTCATCATCTGCAATTTGCACGTACTCGTCGTCATCTTGACACAGAACTTCGGGTTGGACTCTGTCTACCACGTATTTGACTGAATAGTTTATCTTCGCTTCGAGCAACCACTGCACCAAATCTGCGCTTGACTTCATGCTTCTCAAAACTTCATCGTTGTCGCAAAAATAGAGAAGAAAATCCAAGGGCAAAATGGAGTCGGAAGTTGTTAAAATTTCAGTTGCATAATGAGCTACCGACAGTCTGTCCAACGACTCGTCTAAACTATCCCTAGCTTCGTAAAAAATTTTTCTTGCGTGCTTTGAAGTCCAAGCTCTTTTTTCTCCAAGAGTATACGGCATTAAAACTTCGCTCTTGCACCTGCCACCAACTCTGACGACCGATTGGGTAAAATTCAAAATACCCTCTAAAAATTCATCCAAGGCGTGATTGGTGAAACAAACTACAACAATGGGTCCATTGTGTTTGCTATTTTTAAGGAGCGTTTTTACAATCTCCAGAGCTATAAGGAAGGTTTTTCCAGTTCCCGGTGGACCTTGGATAACCGCAAACTCTTCTGTCAGTGCATGCTCGAACGCTTCGAACTGGGATGAATTCAATTTTTTCTTTTGAGCCATATACCAAAATGTGTCAGTTTCAGAAAACAAACTATTGTCATTCAAATAACTTGGTAATTTATTGGATGTTGTTGCGTCTACCAAATATTCTTTCATTGGAAAATTGAAATCATTCAGTTGTTTCAGAGCGTTTAAAACTGCCTTGTAAGGTTCAAAGTACGCTTTAGATTCCAGCATAGTGTACACACCTTTAAAATGATGAAAGTGATTTATTTTAGTACAACAGATTTCAAAATAGTTGCTTATACAAATTTATAAGTACTAGTATTTAGTTTATGATATATGTACATTGAAAAAAAAAACATGAATAAATAAATAAATAATGAATAGTGGTTTATTTTTAATGTTTATATGCATTTCTGAGTTTTTAATTTAGTTTATAAGTCTACCAAGTGAATTATCTAGCGTTATAGGTTTTTATAAAAAAATTAACTGTCTCATAAACTTTGTTCCTAAATATTTACTTATGCCAAAAATATATATTACAATACAAAAACCTTTAGAAGTAAGCAAGTTAGGTTTGGAATGTAAAATAACAAATAAAAAATATAATTCAAACATATATAATCCTAAAGCCCAATCGGGCTTTAACGGCGATTTGGTTTTTTTTAAACCGACTGCCGTGAAAGCCTGCAGGGCTTTATATACTTTGATTTTTGGTTTTAGGTTAGGACGCTTCAAAGAAAAACTATTTTAGGATGATTATTTCATTTATATTATACATCCCGCGCGTAGCTGATGATCCCCTGAGTAATTAAAAAAAAAAATTAACCCGAACAAAGCCCGCATTGAAAAGTTATGAACGTTTCATTTTTCGAAACGCTGATTCCCTTTGGTCAGGGGAATTCGATTTCAGTTTCGAGCATCCGGTCTCTCTGCCTGCGCTCTCTGTAGACTTAACCGGACGTGACGTATGCGGTGGGCGTGTCTATTTTTGCTGTCTCACTCTTACTGCTTACCTACAGCGGCAGACGGGGGCATGTAGGCCCGAGCCTGTAGCCATGAGGCGACTGGTGGCGCTGTATCAATTAGCAGCTCCCTACAGCTGACTCGTGAGCTGACTACAGCTGACTGCGGAGCCGCTGAGCCGAGCAGCTTGTAATGTGTTATGAGCAATAACTTTTTTATAAATAATTGATTGTCATAGAAAAAACAGTACTGAAGACCCTTATTTTCATTATATATTAAATAAGTGGTAGAATTTACAATTATTAATTTGTTTAATTTCAATAAAAGAGTATGAAATAAATAATCTCTACAGTCTTTCTATGATCATCATCATCAAAGATTTTTCAATTATTGTGGTGTGCCCTGTGAGTTGATAATAATTGTGCTGTGGTTGTGTTGGGAACCTGATGGCTGGAGGTGCATATTGGCAATATTAAAAATAAAGTTTTTTCTGAATGTGTGTGTGTGTGTGTGTGTCAGGTTGAACTTGCAAATTACTTTTTTATAATCCGCCCAACTTGCAAATTGCAAAAGGTGCAATTGCAGCACATAATGTCATTGTCATACGCATTATCGCTTAATTTCATAGAATCATCATAGAAATGTATATGCTCTGAGCCAATACACTTGAACTGTTAAAGTTTTGTAATCCTACCCTTTTTCAAAAATAAACTTGATGTCTGAAAGTTTTGTAATCCCACTTTTTTTCTAAAATAAACTTGATGTCTGACAATGAATTTTAATTTTGATTGTAACTGTTACATTCACTCAGGGTGTTAATGATAAATATATTTAAGTCAACATGAATCAATTATTAAAATTTTTTATCTTTTTTGTTGCCTGTATGCAAGCTTAATAGATAGTTTTGGGTCTAGGTATCCAGTGGACCAGAAATTATGAATTCTATTTGGCATGGATTTTTAAAGTACGGATGAGCATTTGCTCCATTATTTTCAAAGTGGATTTAGTTTGTCCATCAATTATGTATGCAAAATGAATTCAAAAGTACTTCATAACAGTAAATTATGTCTATGATTTTTATGTGTTCTGACTAATGATAAAATTTATATAAAAGAAATTTAAACCTAAAGAACTAGATGTATCCAAGTTAACATGAATCAATTATTAAAAATTTTTATCTTTTTTGTTTTCTGTAAGCAAGCTTAAGTTATGCGGCCAAAGTGATTTTAAATTTTAAAATTGGTTACTTTTTTTTACAAGAATTAAAAAGTACAATAGAAATAGATAGTTTTGGGTCTAGGTATCCAGTGGACCAGAAATTATGAATTCTATTTGGCATGGATTTTTAAAGTACGGATGAGCATTTGCTCCATTATTTTCAAAGTGGATTTAGTTTGTTCATCAATTATGTATGCAAAATGAATTCAAAAGTACTTCATAACAGTAAATGATGTCTATGATTTTTATGTGTTCTGGCTAATGATAAAATTATATGAAAGAAATTTAAACCTATAGAACTAGATATATCCAAGTCAACATGAATCAATTATTAAAAATTTTTATCTTTTTTGTTTTCTGTAAGCAAGCTTAAGTTATGAGGCCAAAGTGATTTTAAATTTTAAAATTGGTTAATTTTTTTTTTACAAGAATTAAAAAGTACAAAAGAAATAGATAGTTTTGGGTCTAGGTATCCAGTGGACCAAAAATTATGAATTCTATTTGGCATGGATTTTTAAAGTACGGATGAGCATTTGCTCCATTATTTTTAGAGTGGATTTAGTTTGTCCATCTATTATGTATGCAAAACGAATTCAAAAGTAGTTCATAACAATAAATTATGTCTATGATTTTTATGTGTTCTGGCTAATGATAAAATTATATGAAAGAAATTTTAAACAGAAGAACTAGATTTATCTAAGTTAACATGAACCAATCATTGAAAATTTTAATCTTTTTTTTAATCATTTTATGGTTACAAATGAGTATTTGCTACATTTCAATGTAAATTTACATTAAAATAAAGTTATGCAATGTACATTTAAAAAATAGGTAAATACTAAATTGAATTTTTTTTTTTTACATATGAAATTGATTTACCAAGGACTTTTATGGGTTCTGGTTTATGTCGTGGTTTTACATCAGAATAATTGAATATATCTTAGTTATTGTTAAATTATTTAGAATTTGTTAAGATCGTGAAATCATTTATTAAGACATATTTCAACAATATTAATGATGTATTTATGGAGTTTGGTTTTTTTGAACTTGTGGACAAAAAGGAAATACATTTAAATATTTACCGAATTTACGCAATAAAATCTTTAAAAAATACTTTTAAAAAAGTAATGTTTACGGCGATTGGTTTTTTAAAAAGGAATCTAAATAAAAAATTATACGCTAATTGTAAGTATGATCTTTAAAAAATACTTTTAAAAAAGTAATATTTACGGCGATTGGTTTTTTTAAAAGGAGTCTAAATAAAAAGTTTTACGCTAAATATAATAATCTTTTTTTGAAAATGAATTAATGAAAGAAGTGAAATCAAAAAATTTATTACGGACGACTTGAGGCCGAATTACTTATTATTTAAAAATAATTTTCTCTTCTAAAAGATGATTATATTATGTTGAATCACCTTCAATATACGTAAAGTTAACATTTTTCAATTATAGCACATACATGGGAAAACACATGCAAATTGCACACAACTCAAACACTTTTTAAAATTAAAAATTAAAATATGTTGTTAAGAAGCACACTGAGCATTCAAAATATAATTTAAAAAACACAGGTATCAATGCTTTTTTTCGAGATAATTTAGTTCAAAGAATATTAAATTTTTACAGGTCAAGTATAGACATACATTGTGATTTAGTTGATTTCTAACTCAATTACAACATGTTTTAATTTTAAAAAGTGTTTGAGTTGTGTGCAATTTGCATGTGTTTTCCCATGTATGTGCTATAATTGAAAAATGTTAACTTTACGTATATTGAAGGTGATTCAACATAATATAATCATCTTTTAGAAGAGAAAATTATTTTTAAATAATAAGTAATTCGGCCTCAAGTCGTCCGTAATAAATTTTTTGATTTCACTTCTTTCATTAATTCATTTTCAAAAAAAGATTATTATATTTAGCGTAAAACTTTTTATTTAGACTCCTTTTAAAAAAACCAATCGCCGTAAATATTACTTTTTTAAAAGTATTTTTTAAAGATCATACTTACAATTATAAATAATATAAATATTTAATGGGAAATAAATAAATACCTTTTCCCAAGTCCTGAATGACAACATTTTGGTCAACTGGTTCAATGAAAACATAGCCGTCTTTGAGCTTTTTTTTGTCGGTGTCCAAGGTAGTTGCAAAAATAATACTCTTGAAGTTGTTTTTACTAAGAAGCAAGAGTCCACCAGGTGTGAAGCGCTTGGTGTCCTCCCACTGTATACTGTTAAGCTTGCCAAAAAAAAGCTTTACGCCAAGGATTCTTTTCTTCTTGTCTACTTCACAGGCCACCACCTCGACCTTCTTGTAGATCCAGACATCGCTGCTCTTAAGCTTCGGGATGGTTTTGTCTAAGCAGAACTCGTTGAATCCTCTGCGCAAAGGGGTAACAAAGTCTTCTCTCAGCAAGCGGAATTGAACATCCAAGTAGTGGTCAACTGAGTAGTAAGGATCTTTTATTTTGCACGCTGTGATCGATGGATTTGGGTCATTCAGGTCTTTTAACGTTGGAGTTACGCTTTGATATCTGAAATATTCTGGAGTAATTTCACTCCAGATTATGTCATCGTCTTCTTTTTCATCTTCCATCATTTTGTTGAAATTTAACTTGGATTTCTTGTGATGAAAATCGCAATAAGAAATTGTGATAATAATTTAAGCGTATTTAAGAAACAATGGAAAGCTTTTACTTTTATATTTAATTAAATAGTAGGTTCACCCTACTTGTAAAGGACTTTATGTCCGTTGATGATGTTGTAAATAAATAAATAAATAAAAAGATGAAAAAAAATCTGAAAAATACATTTACATTTTTTGTTAAGATACAGCTTGAAATTAATAAGCAGTACACAAAAAAGTGTGAGTAAATTATAAAAATAGTATTTTGAATCTAAAATTGTGAGATGGGAAAATAATTTTTTTTACAAAAATGGTGTTATTAAAAAAGTACCTACTAATAAAAAAATTTTTTGCCTCTTCAAAAACTTTTTGAGTTCAGCATTAACGATCTCGATGCTTTATTTTGCGACTCGCACATTCTTACACTAGGTATATATATATCTCCACTTTTCAGTTTTTTTATAAAAAAAAAAAAAAATGACACACGCACCTCTAATTATAATGAAATAATAGAAAAAATACAGTAGATAATCAAAAAAAATTCTTTAATTTTTAGGTGGTCGCGACTTATGCAATTTGCACTTTGCAGACTGCAGTATGTACACCTTAATTGCTCACAAAGAAAGTTGCGTGCTTGTTTTCTATCGTGCAAGCAAGGCAGCAGCTCTGCAGACTGCAGCTGTAAACAAAGAAATATTTCTTTTAAAAAAGTTTTCAAACTTCGCACAAGTACTTAAAGTAGCTTCCTTGTCAAAGTTGCGCATAAATCACACATGTAACAGCGAGCCGCGTTTTATCCAATAATTAACTTTATTTTTAATTTTTTTTTTTTTTTAATTTTTTTCTTTTAACGATAAATCATCAACATCAAGATCGAATGTCATAGATGCTCGTGATTGGTTTAGAACATAAAATTTAAAATTTGATTGAATTTATTTCAAATAAAGTGTTACTGTGAAAAATTTATAGTTGTAGGTATAATATTAATTTTTAAACTAAATATTATATTAAATTTAAAAAAAAATAAAATATGGTCGAAATTTTGATTGAGTTACAGGTTAGATCGAATTGTAAGTTTTAAAATTATAATAATTTTTTCATAAAAACTTTGACATTATTAAAATTAGTTCAGATACTACACCGAGAGAACTGTAATATAGCAGTTAAAAATATTAATTTTGATTCATATTTTTATATAAAATAAATCGAAAAACGTGGTTTTTGACCTTTAAAATTTAAAACAATGTCTAAACTTTTTTTTATTACAAAAATCTACTCTAATCCACTCCTATATAACCACTAAAATTTAATTTTACGATTAAGTCGAAATAAAATGATAAAAACTCGTTGTTATTTTGGGCTACTTCTCCACAGTAATAGAATTTCTTACTTTTAAGTTGTTAAACTATATAACAGCTGCAGTTATAGACATCGCAATTAAATACGTAAAAGTAAAAATCTTACTTTTTCATGAGTTTAAATCCTTGCGGCCATCGATGTCAATTGTATACACGGTATAAGAGTTAATTGTAATTGTTAAGAAAATATGTTTCTATATATCGTGTGTTGTTATTTTTCTACTAAATATATTCTAAATTGCAATAATATTTAAATCAAAATAACTATTACAGGTTTTTAACAAAAAGCTGAATGCCGAAATATTGCCAAAAGACAAACAGCTGAGTGATAAAAATTATTTTATTTTTTCTGTTTTACTTTTTTTAGAGGAAAAATGCAGGAAGTTTTAATAGTTTTATTTGGGAGAATATTTTTAAGTACAACATTTTTCAAAACTTAAAGAAAATGGATTTATGTACTAAAAATATATATTTTTTTTGTAAAAGATAATTTTTATTTAGAAAATAATGTTTTATTTTACTTGCACTAGTTATCTAATAATGTGTAATAAAAGTAAGTTGAGCTTTATTTTTTTCGATACAAATTAATATTTATAATCATATATATTTTACGCTCTAGATTTTACAAATCTCTTGTTTATAAATTTTTAAGAGTCCAGTTGGTTTTATCAAAGACTAAAGTTTGCTTTTTCCTGCCAACTAGATTAGAAATATCAAAAACATCAAAAAGTATAATAAAAAATTAATGGAATTATTTTATTTAAAATTAAAATTAAGAACACATCATAAAATTACATTTATTTCAAGCAAGAGTGACAACTAAGTCACTTTAACAGAATAGTATATCGACTGCAGATTTATCTCGAGCGTTGAGAAAAAAAAGGGAAAGGGACCGAGGATCATAAAAGTCGGAGCGAGATAAACATCGGGGGAAGACCAGTGTTGTGAAATGACCGTCATTTTAAAAATTGTCAGTCATGCGTCAAAATGACCTTTTCTGACATGACAACGGTCATGACCGATTTTTCGAATTCAAAATGACCGTCATATTTTTTTTGGTCAGGTCATTTCGGTCATTTTTGACATTTTTTTTTATGTGTAGCTTCTTAAATATTAATAATATTTATAATTTTATACTAAATATTCAAAAGTTTATTGGTTATAAATGAATCCGAAAAACTAAAATGTATTCTTTCATTTATTAGTAAAAATTAAAAGAACGATACTCTAACTTAACTTTTTTTATTCATTTATATACATGTATACAGCTTGTGTAGCTCACTAAGGTAAAGACAAATTAAATAAACCGACAAGCTCTAAGCCCCCATAACGCTGGGGAGAGCGATAAATAAATAGCTTTTTATAAACAATTAAATAAACCGACATGCTCTGAGCCCCCATAAAGCTGGGGAAAGCGATAAATAAATTATTTTTTATAAACAATTAAATAAACCGCCAAGCTCTAACCCCCAATAATGCTGGGAAGAGCTATAAATAAATGATTTCTTACAAACAATTAAATGAACTGCCAAGCTTTAAACCCCAATAACGATAGGGAGAGCGATAAATAAATTATTTTATTAAAATAAATAAATAAACCGCCAAGCTTTAAGCCCCCAAAACAATGGGGAGAGAAATAAATATAATTTTTCATAAACAATTAAATAAACTGCCAAGCTTTAAGCCCCAATAACGCTGGGGAGAGCGATAAATACATAATTTTTTATAAACAATTAAATAAACCGCCAAGCTCTAAACCCCCATAACGCTGGGGAAAGCGATGAATAAATTATTTTTTATAAACAATTAATGAAACCGACAAGCTCTAAACCCCCATAACGCTGGGGAAAGCGATAAATTAATTATTTTTTATAAACAATTTAATGAACCGCAAAGCTCTGAAAATATTAATTTATCTAATATTATTATAAGAAACAATTAATTTATCGCTTTCCCCAGCGCTTTGGAGGTTTAGAGCTTGGCGGTTTATTTAATTGTTTATAAAAAATAATTTATATATCGCTCTCCCCAGTGTTATGGGGGCTTATAGCTTGGTGGTTTCATTAATTGTTTATAAAAAATAATTAATTTATCGCTTTCCCCAGCGTTATTGGGGCTTACAGCTTGGCGGTTTCATTAATTGTTTATAAGATATTATGTATTTATCTCTCTCCCCATTGCTTTGGGGGTTTAGAGCTTGTTAGTTTATTTAATTGTTTATAAAAAATAATTTATTTATCGCTTTCCCCAGCGTTATGGGGATTTAGAGCTTGGCGGTTTATTTAATTGTTTATAAAAAATAATTAATTTATCGCTTTCCCCAGCGTTATGAGGGGTTTAGAGCTTGTCGGTTTATTGAATTGTTTATAAAAAATAATTCATTAATAGCTTTTTCCAGCGTCATTGGGGCTTAGAGCTTGGCGGTTTTTTTAATTGTTTATAAAAAAATATTTATTTATCTATTTTTCCAGCGTTACAGGGGTTTCAAGCTTGCTGGTTACTTATTTGTTTATAAAAAATAATTTATTCATCTATTTTTCTAGCGTTACGGGGGTTTAAAGCTTGCTGGTTAGTTATTTGTTTATAAAAAAATATTCATTTATCCTTTTTTCCATCGTCACGGGGGTTTGAAGCTTGCTGGTTAGTTATTTGTTTATAAAAAATAATTTATTTATCGCTGTACCCAGCGTTATTGGGGCTTAGAGCTTGGCGGTTTATTCAATTGTTTATGAAAAATAATTTATTTATCGTTCTCCCCAGCGTTTTAGGGGTTTAGAGCTTGTCGGTTTATTTAATTGTTTATAAAAAATAATTTATTTATCGCTCCTTCCAGCGTTTTAGGGGTTTGGAGCTTGTCGGTTCATTAATTGTTTATAAAAAATAATTTATTCATCGCTTTCCCCAGCGTTATGGGGGTTTAGAGCTTGGCGGTTTAATTAATTGTTTATAAAAAATTATGTATTTATTTCTCTCCTCATTGTTTTGGGGGCTTAGAGCTTGGCGGTTCATTTATTTATTTTAATAAAATAATTTATTTATTGCTCTCCCCAGCGTTATTGGGGTTTAAAGCTTGGCAGTTCATTCAATTGTTTACAAATATAATTTATTTATCGCTCTCCCCAGCTTTATGGGGACTAGAGATTGGCGGTTTCATTAATTGTTTATAAGAAATAATTAATTTATCGCTTTCCCCAGCGTTATTGGGGCTTACAGCTTGGCGGTTTCATTAATTGTTTATAAAAAATTATGTATTTATCTCTCTCCCCAGCGTTTTGGGGGTTTAGAGCTTGTCGGTTTCATTAATTGTTTATAAAAAATAATTTATTCATCGCTCTCCCCAGCATTATTGGGGCTTAGAGCTTGGCGGTTTATGTAATTGTTTATGAAAAATAATTAATTTATCGCTTTCCCCAGCTTTATGGGGGCTCAGAGCTTGTCGGTTTATTTAATTGTTTATAAAAAATTATTTATTTATCGCTCTCCCTAGCGTTATGGGGACTAGAGATTGGCGGTTTCATTAATTGTTTATAAAAAATAATTTACTTATCGCTCTCCCCAGCATTATTGGGGCTTAGAGCTTGGCGGTTTATTCAATTGTTTATGAAAAATAATTTATTTATCGTTCTCCCCAGCGTTTTAGGGGTTTAGAGCTTGTCGGTTTATTTAATTGTTTATAAAAAATAATTTATTTATCGCTCCTTCCAGCGTTTTAGGGGTTTAGAGCTTGTCGGTTCATTAATTGTTTATAAAAAATAATTTATTCATCGCTTTCCCCAGCGTTATGGGGGTTTAGAGCTTGGCGGTTTAATTAATTGTTTATAAAAAATTATGTATTTATTTCTCTCCTCATTGTTTTGGGGGCTTAGAGCTTGGCGGTTCATTTATTTATTTTAATAAAATAATTTATTTATTGCTCTCCCCAGCGTTATTGGGGTTTAAAGCTTGGCAGTTCATTCAATTGTTTACAAATATAATTTATTTATCGCTCTCCCCAGCTTTATGGGGACTAGAGATTGGCGGTTTCATTAATTGTTTATAACAAATAATTAATTTATCGCTTTCCCCAGCGTTATTGGGGCTTACAGCTTGGCGGTTTCATTAATTGTTTATAAAAAATTATGTATTTATCTCTCTCCCCATTGTTTTGGGGGTTGAGAGCTTGTCGGTTTATTTAATTGTTTATAAAAAATAATTTATTTATCGCTCTCCCCAGCGTTTTGGGGGTTTAGAGCTTGTCGGTTTCATTAATTGTTTATAAAAAATAATTTATTCATCGCTCTCCCCAGCATTATTGGGGCTTAGAGCTTGGCGGTTTATGTAATTGTTTATGAAAAATAATTAATTTATCGCTTTCCCCAGCTTTATGGGGGCTCAGAGCTTGTCGGTTTATTTAATTGTTTATAAAAAATTATTTATTTATCGCTCTCCCTAGCGTTATGGGGACTAGAGATTGGCGGTTTCATTAATTGTTTATAAAAAATAATTAATTTATCGCTTTCCCCAGCGTTATTGGGGCTTACAGCTTGGCGGTTTCATTAATTGTTTATAAAATTTATGTATTTATCTCTCTCCCCATTGTTTTGGGGGCTTAGAGCTTGTCGGTTTATTTAATTGTTTATAAAAAATTATTTATTTACCGCTCTCCCCAGCGTTATGGGGGCTTAGAGCTTGTCGGTTTATTTAATTGTTTATAAAAAATAATTTATTCATCGCTCTCCCCAGCATTATTGGGGCTTAGAGCTTGGCGGTTTATGTAATTGTTTATGAAAAATAATTAATTTATCGCTTTCCCCAGCTTTATGGGGGCTCAGAGCTTGTCGGTTTATTTAAGTGTTTATAAAAAATTATTTATTTATCGCTCTCCCTAGCGTTATGGGGACTAGAGATTGGCGGTTTCATTAATTGTTTATAAAAAATAATTAATTTATCGCTTTCCCCAGCGTTATTGGGGCTTACAGCTTGGCGGTTTCATTAATTGTTTATAAAATTTATGTATTTATCTCTCTCCCCATGGTTTTGGGGGCTTAGAGCTTGTCGGTTTATTTAATTGTTTATAAAAAATTATTTATTTATCGCTCTCCCCAGCGTTATGGGGGCTTAGAGCTTGTCGGTTTATTTAATTGTTTATAAAAAATAATTCATTAATAGCTTTTTCCAGCGTCATTGGGGCTTAGAGCTTGGCGGTTTTTTTAATTGTTTATAAAAAAATATTTATTTATCTATTTTTCCAGCGTTACAGGGGTTTCAAGCTTGCTGGTTACTTATTTGCTTATAAAAAATAATTTATTCATCTATTTTTCTAGCGTTACGGGGGTTTAAAGCTTGCTGGTTAGTTATTTGTTTATAAAAAAATATTCATTTATCCTTTTTTCCATCGTCACGGGGGTTTGAAGCTTGCTGGTTAGTTATTTGTTTATAAAAAATAATTTATTTATCGCTGTACCCAGCGTTATTGGGTTGTCAAACTTGTGGGATTCCTGTACTAGCCCACCGAACAACCTGAACCTAATGCTTGGTCGAAAAGTATGCCCTGAACTTATAGCTTAGTCCCCTGAGCAGATTATCGATATAAACGCTGGCTTCGCTCGTGCGATAACTTCGCGCCGTGTGAAAAAACTTTGCCTTGTTTTAGGCACTAGTGTCGATATGTACTATTTTACACTGAAATAATCAATGTCTAAGTTATATTAATAAATTTCCTCCCTACAACATATACTTATTACCTAGTAATACTATTATAGGGATAATTTTTTTTCTCTCTATCTTCTGCTAGTCCGGACGCCCAGACGTCCAGATCGTCCAGAAAACCTATTGTAGCGCCTCCCTAAGAGTAAAGAGAGTTAAATAAAAAGAGCTCGTCGTTTCACTTATTAATTTACCTTTCACCATACCTTATTTATAACAGAATCTAAAATCGATTTTTAAATGTAGTTTTCTAGAGTTGAATCTTGCGCCTTCGAATGTGCATTCTGAAACTCATCCAAGCAAGTCCAACCAATCACAGTGCGGGAAAATTCAGGTAAATTCACAGCAACAACATTTCTCAGAGTCTGCTGTTGTTTGCTTCGCACTCTTCTCAACACGTTAGATTAGTTTTTAGACACCGGGAGAGATTATTTAATGTAAAAAAACACCCTGGAGAAACAAAAGGATAATAGTGTAGAATGGAGCCTATGTACGGGACGACGCTACCGACGGAGTCCATCAAAGTCATCGCCGAGTCCATAGGCATTGGCAATTTACCGGACGATGCTGCCAAGGATTTGGCTGAGGAAGTCAGTTATCGCCTCAAAGAAATCATACAGGTAAATTTTCACACTAATTATCTTATCCAATGCATCCTAAAAACCCTCATCCACTAATCTTGTGGATTTTTTAAGGACTCCACAAAATTCATGAGACAAGGTAGAAGGTTAAAACTCACCACAAATGATGTTGATCAAGCCCTCAAGATAAAGGACATTGAGCCAACTTATGGATTCGATGCCAAGGATCACATCCCATTCAGGTTTGCCTCCGGTGGTGGCAGGGAACTGCATTTCATAGAGGACAAAGAGTTTGACATTAACGACCTGTTGTCCATATCCAGTGGACCAAACTGGCCAAAATTACCGCTTGAGACAAACTTGCGTACCCACTGGCTTTGTATTGATGGCATTCAACCCACTATACCAGAAAATCCACCTCCAGTTTCTAAAGGTAAGTCAAAAACAAGTTGGATGGAAAATTGTTTGTGTCAAATAACCTCAATTTCTTGTTTCACCCTACAGAGGCTCAAAAGCTGGAAAGTGTTGACCCAATAAGCACCAAGAACAACACTAATAACATTGGTAAACCCGGTAGCAAAAGTAGAAAGCTACGCAACGTTGAAACTGTTCATGTCAAACAATTGGCTACACACGAGTTGAGCGTGGAGCAGCAGTTGTACTACAAAGAAATCACAGAGGCATGCGTTGGATCTGACGAAGCCAGGCGGGTTGAAGCTTATCAGTCTCTCTCCGCAGATCCAGGGCTTCACGAAATGCTACCAAGAATGTGTACATTCATAGCAGAGGGTGTCAGAATCAATGTTGTTCAAAATAATCTTGCCATACTTATATACCTGATGAGAATGGTTAAGGCACTACTTGATAATCCAAGTTTATACTTGGAAAAATATGTGAGTGAAGTTTGAAAAATATTGATCGGTAAAAAAGTGTGTTATCTTAAATTTTTTACCGTGTTTTAGCTTCATGAACTCATACCGTCAGTGGCCACTTGTATAGTTTCAAAACAATTGTGCGCTCGACCTGAAATGGATAACCACTGGGCATTAAGAGATTTTGCATCTCGGTTAATGGCTCAAATTTGTAAAAATTTCAACACCAGTACCAATAACATCCAAACGAGGATTACGCGAATATTCAGTCAAGCCTTAGTGAAAAATAATCAAGCTAATGTATGTATTCTGTACATATATATATATTTTTTAAATTTTTGACCACAGTTTTGTTGTATATGTTAAAGATAAAATTATTTTCAGACTCCACTAGCCTCACTGTACGGTGCCATTCATGGTTTATGTGAATTAGGACCTGAGGTTATTAAAGTTTTAGTTATCCCAAAAATAAAATCAATATCAGAACGAATAGAGTCTTGTTTTGAGGGACAGAACCAGTCAAACATTGACAGAAATGCCGCTGGACACATAAAAACTTTAATTATAGTGAGTATGAAATTTTTTTAAATTTTATTTTATCAGAACATTTGATTTTTAAAATTTTAACTACTGCTTGGTATAAATTTTTTGCATTAAGACCCCCCAAGTGAAGTTTCAATCTTTTATAAAATAATCGTATTCATGTATGCTGAAATTAAACTTGGGGGTCTGCTTAAAACTTATTGCAATACATCCAAACCACTTACAAAAATTTATAGCTTACTTATTTGTAAATGAACAATGTTTTTTCAGAAATCCGTTGCTCCAGTGTTGAAAACACTTCGTCAGCCACCGGATTTGGTAGACGACTACAAACAGGAGTTCGGTTACATCGGAATCGCGCTGAGCACCGCGGTGAGTAAAGCTCGCACGCAACCCTCGGCGACGACTCCAGCCACGACGGCCGTTATTACGAATTGCACGACCCAACAGCAGCCACAGGTCACAACACCCAAAACTATACCTCAAACGGGTAAGTTTAACTAGTCTAAAGCTAATTTAAACAAAGCTACCAAAATTAAAGTGTCGTTTTTTACGGATTCACTCCTCATATCAAAATTCGATAATTTACAGTTGTGTTACAACCAAACAGAGCCGGAGCAGTGACCAGCGGTACGACAAGCACCGGTCACAAGTTCGTTATTCTGCAATCGAGATCTCAACCGGCCGCGACGGTTCAGCAACAGGTACAAATTCAGCAGAAACCAACCCAACCCCCCAAAGTTTTAGTCATGGGAGTTTCTAACGCGACTCAGGCCCAGAGTGCCGTAGCTCAGGTAAAAGTTCTTACGTCATGAGGAACATTTTTCAACATCTTATCACGATTACTCATTAGATTATCTCGAATTTATTTTCTTTGAGCTTTTTTATATTACTAAACTCTGAGCATAATCACACAAAATTTAATACAGTCTCTGTAACTAAAAATTCTTCTTTTTTTGTCAGAAATCACTTCAACACCGAAAATTAAATTTTTCCTGTAACTCTAAAAATTTCCATGTATCTTCTTTGTTAACTTCTTGAACTAACCGAGTCTTTTATCAAAATTTTATTTATTTAAATTTAGAATAGAGGCATTTTTTCACGGAAGATGTAGCCGATGCGAGGGAGAAAACTTCCGCTAGGAGCTAAAAGTAGTTAACGAGACAATGAGCTTCAAAAAATTTTCGCGAAAGTAAAAAATGATTTTTTTTTTCTTTGCAGACCGCCAACTTGAACCCCGAACAGCCAGCACCGACCAAAATGGAGGAATAGTTAAATAAAATTTATCAAAGATATTGTACAGCTAAATTTTTTTCTTTTTTTTTTTTTACATTTAAAAGACCATTATTAAAAAAAACGTTTGTAAGATAACAAGTTGTGAGATGTGTGATTGTAAAACAAGCATTATGTACAGTCTTCGTGAGATGATTATAAAATATTGACGCAGCCGCTCGATATTGTTCGTTCGGCTGCAGTATTTTTTTTTACAAATAACAATGTTAATAAAAAATAAATATTTATATATTTATAAAACAAACTAGAAACTTGATTATTATTATTATTTTTTTTTTCTATTCACAACCTAACGCTCTCTTTCGGCTGCTGCAAGGCCGTTCTGATCTTCGAGTGCGACTCCTCGGCGAGTTTCTCCAGGTTCCTCGCCATCGTCTTGCCGGTCTGGCTTACCATTCGGGAAAAATGACCGTTCGGGTTACTTAGAAGCTCGTGGGGTGGACCGAATTCCTGAAATCATAATTAAGGTTTTGTAAATTTTAAAAAATTTCGTTTAATCAAGTACATTAAAATTAAAGTAACTGTGAACAAAATTTTAGGGTTGGTAAACCGTTTTTTTCGCTCAAAATGAGAAGTCAAGAAAATGGGAAAAAAAGAAGTTATTTGTATTAGATGGTTTTAAATGAAGTGAACCAATAATTTTTTTGATTATGTAAGTGATTTAAAAATTTTATTGATTAATTATTCATAATTTTGAGCGCTCCAAAAAAAATGCTCATTTTACTATAAAAATAATGAATAGTTTATACTTAGAAAGTTTAAATTATTGTTATAGACTTAAAAAATTGTTTGGATATTCATTTGTAAATTTAAATTTGTCATACAAATCGCTTCTATTTTTCAAATTGAGCAAAAAAATCGGTTTGCCAATAATTTGAATAAAAAATATTGATTTTTTTATGTATTTTTTTTTACCACTATGCTGCCGGCGTCCATAACAATTATGCGATCACTGTCAATGATTGTGTTCAATCTATGAGCAACAGTGAGCACCGTGCACTCGGCGAATCTTCTTCTAATCGTGCTTTGGATTAAAGCGTCAGTACTGAAACAAAAAATTAAATAAATAAATTTTTATTATTAAAAACCTAACATTATCATTTTATTAATCTAATACTATTTTACCAAAAAAATTATTGGAAATTTTTATTTAAAGGGGGGTAACAGTTTATATATGTATGATTATCACCAAAATATTGCTTGAAACTTGATAATCTGAAAGAATTTCTAGAGGATACTTATTATCAAAAATTTACTTAAAAATTGTATATTTCGTTAAAACTTGACACGATAGTCTTGTCCGGGATTATGACATCAACCGTTTCTACAACATGTTTGTTATTTGTGTTTCTTTGATACAAGATTAATTATTAATATTATTTGAAAAATTAATTAAAATCCTAGTGCAATCATTTATGTCATGCCATCACATTAAAAACATGAAGATTTTAAATGAAGGTAAAAGTTGATAAGAATTATTATCCGAAATTTCTATGGATAAAAAATAGTGTTTAACAATATCTAAGACAGGCCTGTGCTTCAAACCAATTCCATTTAAATTCAAAAGTTGTTATTTTTAACTTTTACGTATACTACTGCAGCATAGTTTTAGCGGTGACAATTTTCATGCACCTGAGATGAAAAATTTCGAAACGAAAATTCAAATTTGAAGGCTTCGCGAATCAAGGCAGCAAGGCACAAATGAATTCCCTCGTCAAACACAATAAAACCAGGATACTTCATATGTGCATTCGTTCGTTCGTATTCCCTCATTATCGAGTATGCGGCCGTCCTTGATCTTGATTCCGCGCTCGTTACCCAGCTGAAAAAATCCATATGTTAATCCGTAAGGAAACCCGTACGGGGGGACCCATAAGGGTTCCTGTAAAGGATCCCATACGGGTTTCCGATACTGATATTTGGTCAGGGTTTCCGTACGGGTTTCCATACGGTTTTTTTTTTTTTTTTCTTTTAATTTTATTTTCACACTATTTTTTTATTTATTTAATATTATTATTAGATATTGATATATTATTCTTTATAAGATTTAATTATTAATAATAAAATTATTTTGAATAAAATTATCGAAGAAAAAAATTTTGTTCGACTGAGATTCGAACCCATGACCCCAGGCATCACAGGCAGACACTCTACCACCTGAGCCATTGAGCTAGCATGCATCAAGACCTCAATTAAACTCCTTTAATATACAACTTATTGTCGGTTAAGCCCTTTAATTTAGATGAAGCTTCGACAAAATTTGTTTTAGATTTAGATAATGTAATACAATTGCTCGTGTTTGCGCGCTGAGAGAGACTAGTTAAAAATCAAATATATAACAGTTGTTAAAGTAGTTTAATTAAAGTCTTCGAGCAAGCTAGCTCAATGGCTCAGTTGGTAGAGTGTCTGCCTGCCATGCCTGGGGTCGTGAGTTCGAATCTCAGTCGAACAAAATTTTTTTCTTCGATAATTTTATTCAAAATAATTTTATTATTAATAATTAAATATTATAAAGAATAATATATCAATATCTAATAATAATATTAAATTAAATAAATAAAAAAATAGTGTGAAAATAAAATTAAATGAAAAAAAAAAACCCGTATGGAAACCTGTACGGAAACCCTGACCAAATATCAGTATCGGAAACCCGTATGGGGTCCTTTACGGGAACCCTTACGGGTCCCCGTACGGATTTCCTTACGGATTTCCATATGGATTTTTTCAGCTGGGTAGACTTTTGAAATCTTTCGCACCCGATGAAACGGATACTCGGAATAATTTTTTTTTTTTTCACTTACAATTTTTAAAATTTTTTAGTAGTTAATAAACAGTTGACACTTAGGATGCGGAGATTGTATTTCAATTTTTCAATTTATTATTGCCAAAGAGTTATTATGAAACGTTAAAGTTATATTATTACCGTAAAAAAAAAAAAAAAAAAATTTCGCAAGTTCATGTTAGTATGAAAAGAGTCAATTAATAAATGCAAAATAGTATTTTTCATAACAGGTCGGGGAAGGGTTTATTTGGCCTCCGAGAGGTTTTGAGTGAGTTTGAGGTTAGGTATCACCAAGAAATTTACGGACTGGACGACTCTCAGAGGAGTATTTTTGACCACTCGAGAGTTAAAATATTCGACAAGCCGGTAAGTAACCCGAATATATTGACCGATCCGAGCCTAGGCTACATGCGTTTGTCCAAGTTCGGTTCGGTTATGGTACCAGCTGTTGTTAACCTAGCCAATGGTCTGGTGACGGCCTAGCTTTAAGCACGATAGACGAGTACGACGCGAACAATCTCGAACTGTATCCCGTGCATTTTGAGAGAGGCCAAAGTTCTTCGAAAGCTCAACAATTACCTCTTCGAACTACTCGTAGTTTTGTGAATAATTTGTTGGGCAATAGGTTGTGGGAAAGCGTCGTGAGAAGCCCAGAACTGGAGCGCGCTCCTTCCTCGGCTGTTATTGAATATTGATATTCCAACGGATGATTTGGGTCAACAATTTGGGGAATCCAAAGTCTCGTCAAATGTTCAGTTGGTGTTGGATGACACGTTGAGTGAACAACCAGAACTAACACAAAATGTTGTATTGATTGAAGAGTTTTCTGAGACTTTAGGTACTAGTAGTGACAATAGTACTAGAGAGTATGCAGAAGAAGAATATTTACCCAACCAAATCCCGACAACAAACGTCTCGGAGGTTTCCAGCAAACGTCGATCTTACAAAGGTTTCATCATCGCCGCTGTAGTATTAATTTTCATTATTTTATTTTCAACTGTGATTACATGGTAAATATTTTTTGAATTCACTGTACAATCGAGTTTTTAAGGTATTTATAAAAATATTTATATTGAAATATCGATTCATTTAAAAAATTCGCAATTTTTTTGACGAAGTAATAACCTAGGGAACGTAACACATTGTATAATTAATAAAGATAATAAAATATTATTAAACCCTGAGTAACAAGTAGTTCAAAGTTCTTTATTATAAAAAAAGGGCTCTGGGGAGACAAGAAAAAATTCAAATTAAGGGAAAAAATTTTAATCAAATTTTAACATGTAATGATATTTTATTTTATTTCCGCTCTTAGGCCTATCTGAAATTTTATTCAAAAGAATTTTTGATACTTTATACATAGTAAGTAGTAATTAAGGAACGTTATACCTTTAATATTTTTTTTTTCAAAAAAAAAAAAAAAAAAAAAAAAAAAACACACACATCTTAATCTACAGGACTGATACTTATTATCAGCCAAATATAAAGAAATGAAATGATTGTTGGTTATACAACATAATTTGGCAATTTAAATTAACACAAACGAAAAATTGATAGAAAAATAACCAAAATCTAAAACATATGATTAAAAAAAAAATCAGACAAGGAGTATTCATTATTTTAAAATAGATAAATAAATGCAAGTCTGCCTGGTGTACATTAAATCATAAAATGTTAGGTTCTTAAAAATTCGTCTTCAAAATCTGATCAGCTCAAGATCTAACAAGCGCAAATTTTGATATGCAGTTTTTTGGACACTTTAAAAAAGGCGATTAAACCCTAAAAAATCAGGCACTTGTAAAAAATAACGATATAAACTAGAATAAAAATGAATTTTTTCAAAAACGAAAGGTCAAAAATATTCCAACTAATATTTTAGGAATTAGTTGGGAATCCGAGCTGATAAGATTATTTTAAAAATCAGAATCATTCAAATCAGCAATATTGAGCTGCACAGCTCGACTCCCAATGGATCCACTTCCGATCGGTACTTTACACTCTATGCACCTGCTTGCTTGATTGAAGGCACCGCAGTTTCCGACAGCGTAAAGATGACCATTGGGACACTTGTACCATCTCGTACCGCCAATTAAATTCAATCCTTTGCTTATCAATTGACGCTTTATCTCAAAACTGTGTATTTTCTGCATTTCATTTTTTATTTTTTGTTCAAACTCGGGCGTGAATCTTTCAACGCTCGTTATCTGATGCACCACCCCAATTATGCTCTTTTCGTCGACTAAAGTTTTTTCTATGTTGTCTACCTGGACCTATAACATCAATTTTTTATTTTGAATTCAGACTTTTAGATTTTTTAATATTAGAAAGTAAAATAATTTTTTTTTTGCTGTAGAACGTACACATTTTTAGGCTGAGAGGAAAAACTAGTTGAATCTATTTATTAATTAATTAATTTAAATATTTAATTTCGATTGTACGGAAAGATATAAAAAATGAGATCAAGTTGTTTTTACTCTTAGCCACCCTATCTTCTAAAGAGAGCATGGGTCACGCAAAATTTATTATATCGAAATCAGTTTTTTCAGAGCAGAGTTTAATTAATTATTGATTAATTGTACCACAAACCTCAAATAGTTTGGCACATTGAAATTAGTTATTTAATCAACAATTGAATAAATATGAGTTTATTATCGAAAGCAGTAAGATAGTAAAGAATCGATGCAAGTGTAGTTAATGGTTATAATTTTGGCAATGATAAAATTTTTTGTAAAATTGAAAATATTCATTTATTATTATTGCTTATGTAAATTACATTTGACACCATACAGGATTTTTTGTTTTTACAGAAAGTATGTAAAAATTCATTCGAACAATTCAAACATTCGAGATCTTTTACAAAAACGTAAAAGAGCACAGTACTGGTAAAAATAAATTATCAGCTCACATCGCAAACTATTTAATAACTTAAAATTATGTTGTAAGTATATAGCTGATATCCCAAAATATAGAGTTCTATCCTAATTAAGTCCAAGGAAAAATTAACATGTAAAGTACTGTGCATGTATATAGGTGACTTGATTAATTATCTCGAGAAATAGGACTTTAACCTAATACCTAAGGGAAGTCAGGCCCGTATCATCGACAAAACAAGTATCGAAAAGTTAATCACCAACTTCCCCTTAACACACAACTTAAAAACCGACTATTAAAACTCAATAAAGTCCTCCAAGCCAGGCGTGTCGAGTAGCACCATCCATTTCTCCTCCCAAACTGTTGGTAGAAAGAAGATGATGATCGTAACCTCCGATCTCGGCGTTGCACTCGTTGCACCTGCCAACTTCCATGGCCCCTCCGCACTCGGTAATAACGTAAAAGTGTCCGTTCGGACACCTGAACCAGTGGCCCTGGTTCAAGTTCATGGCTTTAACAATCATCTCGCGCTCCAACCTGTTCAGTTGGCAGTTAAACCTCTGCATCTCGGCCTTGATTTCCCGCTCGTAGTCCTTCGTGAACCTCCTCGGGGCCAACACTTTGGACAATATCGAGGTGAAGTCCGACTGGTTCGTTACCTTGTCGCACACCTCGATCTGCAATTTAAATTTTTTTTTTCAAACTTGCCTCCTAAATCGAACTACTCAACTGTTGAGAAAGTTTTTTTATATTTTTTCAGCCTAAGTTACGTGTTTTTTTTATTTTTACGTGCAACTTCAATTTCTTTTAATCGTGCTGTTGTTTACATGAGATTTTCCAGCATGAATTTATTCATCATGTGGTTTTAAGGAGTCGGTTTTAAATGTGTCATTTTTTGCAATAATTTTATTTTATTTGAATTTGATCATGGAAAAATTGAATTTATCGGTAATGTAAATATTTATCTTTTTATAGAATTTATTGATACTTATAATGACATATTTTTAATATTTTTGGTACAATATAAGCAGCACTACTGAATCATGCTCAAGCATTTTAAATACTTTTAAGATGAAAAATGATTTTACCAAGTTTGAATAAACATTATTATTTACGTTAAATGGATAAAATCTATTCGTTCGCAACGCTACCTATTCACTATATGTATATATTTCTTCCATATGAATAATTGTGCATTAAAGTACTATGCCACGCTCTCTGTCTACCTACTTTAAAAAAAAAAAAAAAAAAAAAAAAAAAAAAAAAAAAAAAAAAAAAAAAACAAACAAAATTGAATGATTAAACTTACCAAATAGAGCAGACGAGTTATTTCCAGCTGTACGTCGTCGAGATTTTGTCTGGTGATGAGCCAGTAGTTGGTCTCATCCTCGGGAATCGAAGCGACTATAAGAGCAACTTGCTTCTTCACGTGTACGTAAGAGGACGTGTCTTTATGCTTGACCGAAGATAATATTTCTGTAAGCTGCTGAAGTATGTCCAGTTTAACTTTGAAGGCGTCGTTTTCTTGGAAGCTGAGCTCTTGCTTCTTCTTCCTGTGGGGAACGGACGCGTTTATCAGCGAGCCGCGGTCCAGCATTCTTTGGGACAAATCTTTCAGCTCCTTGAACTCTGTTCGACAATATTTTATCATATTTTATCAATATTTTATAAAAGAGTACTCAATATATACCTGCTAATATAACACTGCTTTTGATGATTTGTTCCAATCTTTGGACGTGCTGTCTTTGGATGTCTTTCAAGTTGACGTTATTTTTCGAAAATATTTTCTTCTTTACGCTCATTACGTTGTTTAGGTGGTTTTTTATTTGATTAACTACTCTCATGCACTTGATGATCGGGGAGTTGCACTTGGGACATCGCTTCAAGCCGATCGAGTCGTCGACTGAAGATTTCATCCACTGAGTTAGACCTTCGCTTTCGATGCAATGCTTGCAACTCTCGAGATATACAAAACTGATAAAATACTCATTGTTTTATGATAATTTTGGTACTTCAAATTTTCTAATGTTTAGTTAAAATAAAATTGATAAATTACCATGCGTCTTCATCTTCTTCATTACCGAAGAAAATCTCGGTGAGCTCGTCTTTGTCGCAAATTCGGCAGAGTGGCGGACAAGGCTCGCCGCAAAATCCAACGCAGGGATGCTCGCACTTTAGTCTCTTCGGGCAAGGCTCGTCGCAAGGCTCGATGTTGCACAACTGCGAGCACCGTTTAGTGCATTTTTTATGCACACACCCAATCGTACAGTCTTCCTGTAAATTAAAAAAAAAAAAAAAAAAAATTATGAATGTAGAAAATGATTTTCAGGACGGTCTGATTGAGGAATTTTTGGACTCACGTTGCAGAGAATACAAGGATCACCGCATTTTTTGTTGCACTTACTGTGCGAGCACTTGATTTCGCATTTTCTTTTGCAGGGTTGGCACTCCTCGCGACAAGGGATCGAACACCTGATTAATCAATTTATAACACTTTAAAAATACTTTTTTTTTCATAAACTTATCGATTTTTAATAAAATTCAAATTCAGTATAATACTAAAGAATATTTTTTATTGTTATTTGATTGCTTACTCGTGACCGCAAATCAATATTTTCGAGCACGGCTGCTGGCACTGCATGTGAATGCGTCCCTGCAAGCACTTCCCACACGTGCCTCTGCACGGGTGCTTGCACTCCAAAAGTACTCCACACGGTTCGTCGCAATACTTCAGCAAATCTGGATCTTTTGGATCTGGAAATAAAAATGCATTTCTCGTTAGTTCAATGATAATCGATCAATTATTTTTTACATTAAAAATTTTATAAAAAAAACCTTGAAAAATCATCATTTTTTCACTCTTGATAAATATTTTATGTCGGAGTTTACGAAAAAAATTAATCTTAAATAGATCGATTGTCTGTATAAAAAAATGTGTAAACTTAACCGTTATTTCGCAAATAGCAAGGCACTGAAAGTATGTGACCGCAAAGTCCGGATTGATACATCTTGATCTTGACCTCGCACAATGTACTGCATGAATCTTTGCATCTTTTTTTGCAAGGATGCCCGCAGCTTAATTTTTTTTGACAGGGTCCGGTACATTTGGCAGGCGTCGCTTCTTCGCAGCACTTTATTGTTACTTCGTGACCGCAAGTACTGATTTTTTTAACCTGTTAATGGTAAGAAAAAACTATTATTTACTTTGGGAAACCCATTTATGGTCGAGATGTGAAAAAAAATAATTTTATTAAATCAGAATTTTTTTGTAGGAAATAATCATAGTAGCTTCTATTGTCAGAAGAAAAACTCTTATAAGTACTAAAAAAACGGTTTTTTGAGGCTCTTTTTTATAGGAACATCTTAAAAACCAAATTAATATTATAAGAAAACCGAAAGAATTTTTTCAGTTTTTATTTGGCAAAGCAAAAACCGTATTGATTATTAATGGATACACAAACTCACTAACTGAAAAAATCACGTTATTATTAATCCCATAAATCCCCAATAAAATTAAAAAAATTCAAACTTTTTCAGGACAGTTGCCACAGGGCTGGCTGCACTTCATAGGACACTTGTGAGTGCAACCCAAGATAGCTTTGCACGGTCTGGTGCACGGTATAGCCTCTACCTCTTCGGAACACAATACTCTCGGGTAAACGTGACCACAGGAACGTTCCTTTCTCATGACCACCGGGCAAGGACCGCACTCCTGGTAGCAGCGTCTCTTGCAGGGATGCTCGTTGGCGCATTCTTTTACACAATTTTTTTCGCACTTGTACTGTCGATCAATATTCACATTGCATTTTAAAAATGAAAAATATTAATTTAAGGTGTTGAGTAATAGATTACCTCAACGTGATCGGGATCTTTGTTTACGTGGCACTTCAAAGTGCACGAGTGACCGCAAGATTCGATACGATTTTCACACGGATGCGTGCACTGAGCTCGCGCGATCGGTAAGTAACAAGCTTTTTCCACCTCGTGCTCGCAGTCCGGCAGAACAACTATAACCTAAAAATGTGAAATAAATTAAATCAAGGACTGAAGTGATAATCTGCCGTCCAAAAATGAAGCTACCTTGAAGTTACAACTGAATTCATTAGAATCGACGCTGCAAGGTTTGTCCACTGTGTGTCCGCACTTGAGCATGCACTTGACCAAAACCCGGCAGGGCTTGCAACCTTCCGAGCACTTGAGCGGACACGGATGACCTTCGGGGCAGGATTTTATGCAAGACTTTTTGCACTGGTACTTTTCGTGCTCCCTGTCCAAAATGTGACAGACGCTCGTGCAAGTGTGTCCGCAGCTCAGTTGGGAGTTGCAGATCTTTGAGCATCCACCCTCGGGACACAACAACTGGAAGTCGGTCGGCTTTTTCACCTGTTGAATTTTTTATTCATCATCTTGTTCAATTGTACTTTTTATTTTTAATGAGTTTCAAGATATTTCACAGTCAACTCATAACTACTATGATTTAATGAATCTAGATGATTTTTATCAATAATAAATAATAACAGCGAGTTTTTGATGAAAACTTACGTTCATTGTTTGTTCTGGATGATTTTGACATCGCAAAGGTAGGCTGTCACCTATGCCCTCTTGTTCTTCCAGGGTCTTTTTAATCTTGGGCCATATTTTATTTTTTTGAATTAAATCGTGCATGTTTCCCATGACGTAGAGACCCTCGCGAGCTCGAGATAAGGCCACGCATACGCGATTTTCCTCCTTCAAGAAACCAATTTTTCCGTCTCCGTTGTTTCGAACCAGAGACAACAGAATAATGCGATTTTCTTCACCCTGGTAATTGTCAACTGTTGTAACGTACAGATTTCTCAATATCGGAATCTTGTTTTTTTCCTGAAAAAGTAACGTTTAATTTTAACATTCAAATCAATAATTGTAAATACATCTTATTGTATGTCAAAAATTACCTTTCTCAATTCAAACAATTGACCGATGTATGTACACAGTACGGTTATATCTTTAACATCGTACCCCTGTTTGACCAAATGTCTCGCAAAGGTAATCAAAAACTTGGCTTCGAACTGATTTGTCCAGCTCTCTTCGTTGTGTTTGAATTCGTTGTTGTCGTGATTCAGGAAGAAGAGGTTTTTTTCCAATCCCATGACGTTTGGAAATTCATAAACCGTTTTGTCGTTGTTCAACGTCTCGTAAATTGACGGAGTTATGAGCTTGACGATCTCTGGACGCATTCGATGCTGACAGGTCAGCTGATTGCAATCTCCCCTGATGTTGACCATACGTTCGAAAAGTGATATTTCCAAATTCAAATCTTTTCCTATGTTGTAATCAGAAGGTTTCGGCCTCAACTGTTTGTGATCCCCAATCAAAATCACGTGCTGGCAGTGTCTGGTCATCGAACAAACTATGTGAGCTTCTAAAATCTCTGCTGCTTCTTCAACTAATACTGTATATTAAAAAAATATTGTTTAAAATATAGAGTAAATTTTCTAATTATCTCTGTAAAGATCTAGAGAGATAAATTAGAGTGAGTAGAATTGACTTGACAGACCAAAATATTTATTAATTTCAAAAATGAAATTAAAATAATAATTAAAAATGAAATGAGCTAGTAAAAAAAAAATTCAAATTTTAAAAAATTGAGAATGAAAAATTAAACAACTGCAAAATAAAAATGTATTGACCAATGGGTGCATGAAGTCCTTGCAAAGTAACATGCAACCTCGCCGCGGCTGTAGTAGTGAGACCCACGATCTCGTGTTTGTTAAGAATATCCAAATCCACCCTTTCCTTCGCAACGTTAACCTCACGATTTTTCTCAAGATAATCCATCTTCAGATGATCCAACTGCTGTACGGCAATGTCAAAATTTTCCTCGACCCAATTCCAGTACAATCTCCAGCGATGGTTTTGCGTACCTTGCGCATCGCGGTACAATATCGGGTGCTTTACGAATTGTCGCTGCAAACGATACAGTTTTAATGTTGGCAAAGAAACTTTAATTAAAAAAATGTGTAACAAACTCTAACCTCACTATAAAAAATGATTACCTTGAGTATCTGCTGCTCTTCTATCAGCATTCTTTTGTACAGATCCCACTGGTTGATCTCCTGGGTGTAAACAGCGAAGCTGGGATTCGTCGGATCTACATTTTCACTGAGCATCTCGATCTTCCTAGTAATGATCTCAACCCTGGAATCGATATCCTTGATGGGCTCGGTGAGCTTGAAGCCATCGGGCACATCGAGCTTGTAATTCAAATCCAAAAAGTCATCCCCCTCGTACTCCTCCTCCTGAAGCTCCACGTCCATCGTCTCCTCGTTGTGGCTTCTGGGGACATTGGCGTTCTCGGATCTCTGCAGAACCGAGTTAAGTCTCTGGCCAGTGAGCCACTGCACCAAATCCTCGTTGGTCTTCATGTTCTTGAGAGTCGCGTCCACGCTGTACTTGAGACACTCCAAGGGCACAATGGCTTCCGGGGTCGTCAAGTACTCGATGATCCGCTGCTCGCTGCTCAGATCTCCGAGGACGCTTTCCAAATTTCTCCGCGCTTCGAAGAGTGCCTTTCTAGCCTGGGCGTTGCCCCTGTTCCCGGAGTCGCGGTTCTTAATGGACAGGTTGCGCTTTTCCCTGAGGGTGTAGGGTTTGAGAAGCTCGCTCTTCGATCTGTCCCCGATGCGTATGATCGACTTGGTGTGCTCGAGGATGCCCTCCAGGAATTGGTCCAGTGCGTGGTTGGTGAAGCACACCACGACTATGGGCCCCCGGGGAAGCCAAAGTTTCTTGACTTTTAGCAAGGTTTTGACTATTTGCAGGGCGATGAAGGTTTTTCCGGTCCCGGGTGGGCCTTGGATCACAGCAAATTCTTCCGATAAGGCGTGCTTGAAGGCGTTGTACTGGGACACGTCCAATAGGCGTTTTTTTTTTGCCTGCCAGGGTGTGTCGATCTCGCTGAACAGACTCTTGTTGTTTAAATATTGTGGCAGCCTTAAATTCAAACGAAAGGAATTTTATTTGGCTTTTAGATTTTGTTTGAGATGGATTTTTTTTTTTAACCAGTAGAGGTATGTATCTAATGTTTGTAGCTAATTTTTTTATAGTATCTGCTGCATGTGTTTTACCTCAGCCGAATTTTATTGAATAACCCATTTTTCATTAATAAAATAATCTAAATACAAGGAAATTATTAATTTTACTAATGTGTATACAGTTGAGAGTCTATAAGAAATAAAACTTATTAATAATATATATATATTGTTTACTTCATATATTGTAATTTTTTGTTAAATCAAATTAATTTTAAATTATTTTCACAAATTCACATTTGAATTGTTTAACTAGTCAAAATTTGCCGGAAAACATTCAAAAAAAATTTATTGATTTGACTTAAATTTTATATGAACATTTTTAACAATAAGTACGAAAAAAGTGAGTCTAGTTTAGTCTTAAAAATAAAGTCTGTAATAAAAAAAAAAATTTGATGTAAAAAATAATGTATTGATTATTAATCAAAGATTGATTTATTGATATATCTCATTAAATTGAAAAAAACAAAGGAATACCTGCTAGCGTTAGAAGCGTTGACCAAATAGTCCGCCATGGGAAAGCTTCTCTGGTCCATGAGCTGCATGGCGCTCAGTACAGCCTGGTAGGGCTCGTAGTAAATCTTCGACTCCAGCATGTCGTAAGTCTCGTTGTACATACCCTGAGTTATCATGGCCTGATCTATGGGCTGTATGAGAACGTATCCGTCCTTGAGCTTCTTCTCGTCTCTGTCGCAAATGGTCGCGAAAACAATGGTGTTGAAGTTGTCGCTGCTCATCAACACCAGACCGCCCCGCATGAACCTCTTGCTGTCCTCCCACCTGACGTGCTTCAGCTTACCGAAGAAGACTCTTATACCGACGTTGTTGCTCTTGTTAATCTCGGCCGAGGCTATGAGCCTGACGTTCTTGTACACCCTGAGGTCGTTGTTCTTTGTGTTTTTGCCGCTTTTGAGGTACTCGTTCAGACCCTTCCGCAAGGGGCACACAAAGTCCTCCCGAAGTGCCCGGAACTGGACGTCCAGGTAGTGCTCGACCGAGTCGTACGGGTCCTTGACCTTGCACGCCCTCAGGTAAGGCTCGTCGTTGTTCAGGTCTTTTACGGTTGGCGATACGCTCAGGATTCTGAAATTTTCAGGTGGTTCTGCCTGAAGATTGTTCATTTTTTTGTTGATGATTTAACCAGAATCTGGGCAGAGATTTAATTGAATTAAGTGGAAATCAAAATGAATATTTTTATTTTATCAAGCAGTAAAAATGACTTATGGGTGACGTAGCATGCAAGAAAAATATTGCAGAAAATAAAAAGTGTCAGTTGAGTTTTTGAAGTTTGAAATAATTGACTAAAAAAATTTATTTAAGAGTAAAAATAATTATACCATTCCATCTTATAAGTAATAATGTTAAATATTCAATGCTTTAAATAAAAGACAGGGTTAGAGTTAAATAATATATTTTAATTAAGTAAAAATGTAGTTAGGTATACAAGTTTGGGTCGCAGGCCTACTTCAGTCAGCCAGCACGGGGGCGTGGCCGCGTGGGAGTAAACAACAAATGAGTTTCGTCGGAATTTTAAAACTTCGTCTCGCCTAATGGTTTCTTATAAGTTATAAGGCACGTACTTCAAACAAAGCCATTAGTCGCGACGTGCAGCAAACAATCTAACTATTTCAAATTACATCAATAAAAGTTTCACTCAAAAACTCAACAAATTATAAGATTAATTTTAGTAAACTGGCTATATTCTTTTTCAAACGAAATTTACAATTACTGGATGGATCAAATTTAAAAAAATTTATTTAGAAAATATATTTATATTTATTTAGAAAAATTGTTAATTTTCATAAATAAGTATATAAGAATTTTAGAAATATTTGAAAAAAATATTTAAAATATTAAATGACATTTTTGACACGTCGCAAATGTAGTTTAAGACAGTCGTAAATTTTTTTGACAAAAATATTTGTCGAAAAATCCGACGCAATTTTTTTTTTTTTTCTTCTTTTAATTTGTTAAAACTACCTATCATATAAATGCGCGCAGAGACTCTATACAATGAAAAAAAATTTATTGGAAATTTTTATTACAATCAAATTTGAAATTAAAATCTGACAAGTAATAACATTGTATAACAGGGGCGCTACTACGTTTTCACCCCGGGTATGGATAACCCAATAACCCCATCCCGAAAATTTACAATCCCAGAAATTGTTTATCCTCCAAGCTTTAAACCCCCATAGGACTGGGTGCCGAGCAAAAAATAAGTGACAAATTATCCCCCAAGCCTTAAACCACCAAAACCCTAGGCGCCCGAGGTCAACAAAAAAACTGATCAGCTATCCCCCAAGCTCTAAGCCCCCAAAACCCTGGGCGTTGAGTTCAATAAATGAACCAATCAGCTATCCCTCAAGCTCTAAACCTCCAAAACCCTGGGCGCCCGAGTTCAACAAAAAAACTTGTCAGCTATCCCCTAAGCTGTAAACCCCCAAACACCCTGGGCGCCCAAGTTCAATAAATAAACTGATCAGCTATCCCTCAAACTCTAGACCCCAAAACTCTGGGCACCCGAGTTCAACAAAAAAACTTATCAGCTATCCCCTAAGCAGTAAACCCTCAAACACCCTGGGCGCCCGAGTTCAACAAAAAAACTTGTCAGCTATCCCCTAAGCTGTAAATCCCCAAACACCCTGGGCACCCGAGTTCAACAAAAAACTTATCGGCTATCCCCCAAGCTCTAAACCCCCGAAAACCTTGGAAGCCCGAGTTGAATTATTCCAAAAATATTAGTGTATTTTAGTTAACCTAAGCATGAAATAAATAATTTTGTAACAATACCCAATTACTCTGCACTGGTGCAATAGAGCTTGAGGGATAGCCGACAAGTATTTTTTTGTTGAACTGGGGCACCCAGAGTTTTGGGGTCTAGAGTTTGAGGGATAGCTGATCAGTTTATTTATTGAACTTGGGCGCCCAGGGTATTTGGGGGTTTAGAGCTTGGGGATGTATGGGAAGTAGCGCCCCTCTACTGTATAATATTAAAAAAAAAATAATAAATAAATAGAAATAAAATTTGTAGACAATATTTTTGAAAAATAAAAAATAATTTTTTAAACTTCAACCTGCTATACAAGACAGATTGGAAATTATTAGGAAAACCATAAATTAACGATTCTATGTACCATTGTAGGCTTTAAAGACTACCTGAGAGCGTCCATTTTCAAACTAATTTGAATAAATTGTAAATAAAAAAAATCACTCTTTCTTTGCTAAACTTAAATGTTTTTTCACAATTGTGAGCTGCATTCAGTTTAAATATTTAAACACTATTAAATAAAAAATTGCAATAAAGTTTTTTCAACCTAGAAAATTTTCATGAAAAGTAGGAATAATTGCTTTTATTAACTAATAAAAAACTGAAAAACTAAACATTTATTGCTAACATATTTAATTTTCAACAATAATATAAGTAATTTTTACTAAAAATTCATTAAATTCATTAATATCTTGAAATTAAAATAAGAATAATGTAAACAAACAAAATTAATTGAGAAAAAATCTAGGTTATGAGCTGAAATAAATCGTTTTTGAATTTTTTACAATTCATAGATTCACGACAAACTTTTATACATTTGATACATTTACGACATTTTCGACTTTACGACATGTCGAAAACTTCCAGAATTGTCATTTACCCAACACTACCAACGACTCGAGTTCTAAAGAACCGTAAAAACTCAATGCCTATTTAAAAAAACTTGTAAATTTTCACTTTAAATTAAAAAATTAAAAAATTAATTGAAAAAATAAGGATCACCCAATCGAAAATAATCGTGAAAACTGAATTAATTGTTTACTCACACAAAAAGAATCAGCTTGCATATGTAAACGTACTCAGGCCGTAACTCGAGTCTCGGGAGGGGAGGGGATTCCCCGGCTTATGTCAGTTTATGTATCGATAGCTCTCTGCGCTGTGTTATCTGCTGCAGTGAAAAAGAGATGACGCAATCGTTTTGCATTCCTCACTCCTGTGAGCTTGATGTTTTTGCTTCGAATCTTATGTAGGCACACTCAATCTATCTAAAAATATTACGAATTAAAACCATAGATGAATTTTTTAGAGACGTTGCTTTGTTTTCACGAATTATCACTCGATCTTACCTTAGTAAACAAACACACATACGCAATCGAAGACGAGGCTATTATAATGGCTTGTAATCCGCCTAAAAAAAAGTTAATTGTGATTTTGGGTTTAAACTAAAACGAGGTGGTGCGTGGTGCTACTTTTTTAAACAATAAAACGGTGCTATCAACTAATCCACACGGCGCGATGGCTGGCGATGGCTGTGCCAGACTGCGTGCAACTACGTGCGTGCAGTGGCAGCAGCGTCTGCACTCTACAGCGTGCTCGCCGTAGACCACAGTGTATAATAAAGACTACACTGTGCCGTTACCGTTAGCCGTAGGGCGTAAGTAGACGCTTCACTGCAAATTTGCAAAACTTGACTGATTGCGCCGCCCTGCTGTCAAAAATTACAACTTCCGCAACAATAAATTACACACTTTTATTTATTTTTTTTATTTATCAATGGATGTATTAGGATTTTTTATTTAAAAAAAAAAAAAAAGAAATTTGACAACAATGCGAGTAAATAAATAAATAATAATATTAAAAAATGTCTTATTATCGATGGTTACTTACTTACTTACATACATACATACATTGACTATATTGTTTTTTTTTCTCTCTTTTTTTATGTACACTAGGACCCCTCAGTGCGCTGCAAGCGCTCAAATTATTAAATAGGAAAGTTGTTTGTCTTACTTCAAGGAATCTACAGGAATTTTTTGGGTTCTTACTTTTGGATTTTGAAAAAACTACCAAGCCTCCTTAAACAGCGGTTTCTTGCCGAGCGCTACAGTCGCCCCCATAGCGAATATAACTCAGTTGAATTATCATTATTTTTTTTTTCTAAATGAACAAATACATACATGTTGAAATTTTTTTTTTTCTATTTTACATAAATAATCCTAAACAATCTGAATTTAATCGAGTTATAACTCGATTTTTTTCTCCATCTTCTCTTTTATTTCAAAATTCGAACACCGTGAAGTTGTTCGCTGACTATTATCTTAAATCGCGCGCGAAACTTCTCCGAACAGCTGACCCGTCCACTATTTGCATTTGCACAGTGCAAAAAATGTGATTACTCTCAGCCAGAAGTAAACCCATCACAAAAATGGTGAAGAAGCAGCAGTACCGTGAAACCGACCTCGCCAAGAAGATTTCCCACGTAAGCTTTGGAGTGGACACCGGTCATCGGATAAAGCAGCAGTCTCACCTCCAGGTCCTGACCAAGAGACTCTACGACACCAGCACTCAGGATCGCTCCCCGCTTGCCCATGGCCTCCTCGACAAGCGTTTGGGCACTTGCTCCAGCGGCAGCTACTGCGCGACCTGCGGTAAAACCCTTAGCGAGTGCATGGGACACTTCGGGTACATTGACCTCGAGCTTCCGGTATTCCACGTCGGTTACTTCAGGTCAGCTGGTTGATAAATATTATTATAACTATCGAAATCTAACTTTGATCCCCTATATTATAGCACAAGTAATTGCAACTTCAAAATACTTTGTGTACAACAACAAAAACAATGTGTTTAATTAATGATACAGAATACGAAATTAATAATTAAACAGTTAAAGTAGTGGGCCAAGACTTATGATGATAATGGTTAATTCTGTAAGTTTTCTCAGATTTCTGATGTTGAGAATTCAGCTTTGGTTGGAAAAAGAATTAATGCAATTATTTAATTATTATGTTTAATCAAAAATGTATTTAGTTCAACCATTAATTTTCATTTTTCTTTAAAACAATGTACTTTGACCAGCATTCAATATTTATCACCTAATATAAAACAAATAAAAGAACTGCTGGTTTATGATTAGATGTTTATTATGAGAGAAAGTAGAAAAATTTAAAAGAAATAATTATATTGAAAAATAACTAGTGATACAATACTTGAAAATCCTACGGACTCAAAAGTCGCAGTATACTATTCAATTTATAAATTTCACTTTTAAAATAGAAATGTGTAGCCATTAACTATGTACAGAAGTATTATACATGTGACATAAGAGTTACTCAATAAAAGCTTAATTAAATACTTATATAAAATATATATATTAAAATACAATTTAAAATAATTAAAGGATTAATTTTGATTATTAATTCAAGTCAATTGTTTATAATTTTCTGCCTCAGGTCGACCATAGCAATCCTGCAGAGCATTTGCAAAAAGTGTTTGCATGTAATGCTTGACCCCAAGGTCAAACCAAAGTACCTTGCCAGGGTTCAGAACCCAAACTTGAGCTACCTCTCGAAAAAAGCTCTGCGAAGGGAGATCTTCAATGCATCCAGGAAGCCAGGCACATGCCACAACTGTGGTGAACTCAACGGGGTGGTGAAGAAGTCCGGACTCCTCCAGATTATTCACGACAAGTACAGGGGCAAGAAACCAGTCCACCCATTAGTCAAAGCAAAACTCGCGGAGTACAAGCAGGCCATAGAACACAACAAGGAGCTCGAGGATCTGATACTGGCTGGCCTGATAACGAATCTTACTCCGCTGCAGGTTTTGGAATTATTTGAGCGAATACCGATCATGGATATACCACTGCTGTTGATGAACCCAAAGTCTGGTGCCCCCAAGGATTTAATTATCACCAAGCTGCCTGTGCCACCGGTTCCCATACGTCCGAGCGTGGTGTCGGATTTCAGGGATGGTACCAACGAGGACAACCTCACCATGAAGCTGTCGGAGATCCTGCTTATAAACGAGACCATACAGAAGAGAAAGCTCACAGGTGCCAAGGTAAATTAATCCTTGAATTAAAAAATATCATTAATATACTTGAATTCATTAGTTATAATTATACATATTTTTTGACTACTTAGCTTTTTTAAACAAAACAGAAAAACTTAGAATTACTTTTCGGTAAATACCGCAACGAAAAAAATAAAATTGAGAATTTAAATCTGCAGGTAAACCTATACACCGAAGACTGGGAGTTTCTACAGCTTCACTGTGCCCTGTTGATTAACAGCGAGATGTCGATGTCCGGTGTTCCGCTGAGCATGCAGCCCAAGAAGCCCGGAAGGGGACTGGTGCAGAGACTAAAGGGCAAACAGGGCAGGTTCAGGGGTAACCTGTCGGGTAAGAGGGTGGATTTCTCGAGCAGAACTGTTATATCACCCGATCCAAACCTCAGAATCGAACAGGTCAGAATCTTCTAAAAATTCAATTGAATAGGGAAGATGGAGAAAATAATTATTAAAATATAATCGACACGTACTTATTCTTTAAAAAAAAAAAAAAATGAAAATTGTAAGAGCCAAAGAACTTTAATTTTTGAATATAAATAATAATAAATCTTCAACTAGGTTGGTGTACCAATCCATGCAGCCAAGATCCTGACCTACCCCGAGCGGGTGACCCAGTACAACCTGGATCTGATGAGGACTCTGGTGGAGAACGGTCCGGACGTACATCCCGGTGCAAACTTCGTGGTGGACGACAGAACTAAAATTAGGACGTACCTGAAGTACGGTAACAGGTACAAAATAGCCCAGGACTTGCAGTACGGTGACGTGGTGGAGCGTCACCTGCGCGACGACGACGTAGTTCTGTTCAACCGTCAGCCGTCCTTGCACAAGCTGAGCATAATGGCCCACAGGACCAAGGTTTTGCAAAATCGCACCTTCAGCTTCAACGAGTGCGTCTGCACGCCCTACAACGCCGACTTCGACGGGGACGAAATGAACCTGCACCTACCCCAGACGGAAGAGGCCAGAGCCGAAGCCCTCGTCCTCATGGGGAACAAGTCGAATCTCGTCACTCCGAGAAACGGGGAGTTGCTCATCGCTGCCACCCAGGATTTCATAACCGGGGGGTACTTGTTGACCCAAAAGGACACTTTCTTCAACAAGTCCGAGGCGTACCTGTTGATGAGCTGCCTGCTCGCGGGCTCGGACGCGACCATGAGGATAACAGTGCCCACTCCGGCGATACTTAAACCCAAGATTCTTTGGACGGGCAAGCAGGTGTGTATTTTTCATTACAGATCATTTTAATTCAATAATTAAATTAAAAATTTTTAAATTACACATATAATTATGATTATTTATGAATTTAGGTGAGAACGGGGTAATTATGATACTTTGAGAAAGACCTGTGAATTTTACTATGCAGAAGTTAAATTAAATGCGAAAAGAAATAATTTATGTTCGTAAATATACTAGCAGAGAATAAGTATTCAAAAGCTTATTGCTTGAATATCTATAGTAAAATTGATAAAATAATAAAGATAAAAACTGAAATTTACGAACTGGGGCTATTTGTACATTTTAATTTTTTTATGTTTGAAATCATTAAAGGACTTTATTTAAAGTACAAATTATACTACGAGAATTAAAGTAATAAAATCCGTTTATAATTTATTTTGTAAAAGCGTATAAGTTTATAAGTGCATACAGCTCTCCAACTGCGAGGCTATTTGAACAGAGAAGATAATTTTCGATAAAACCCCGCTCTCCCCTATTATTATAACTATTATTAACTATTAATTAATATAATCTTGTCATTCTCAAAATATTTTTTTTTAAAACTTCTCTACAGTTGCATCTGAATTTTTTCGCCCATTTATATGATATTTTAATTTGAACTTAATTATTTAATTTTATTGAGAAATCTAAACCTTGTTTTGTTAACGTTAACCCTGCAGATATTCAGCGTCATACTGAGAGCCAACGTCGAGTGCAAGGTGAGAGTAAACCTGAAGGCCAAGGGCAGGAACTACTCCGACAACTCTGAGCTCTGCGTAAACGACTCGTACGTTTTCATCAAAAACTCGGAGCTTTTGGCCGGATCCATGGACAAGTCGACCCTGGGCTCTGGGTCGAAGCACAACTTGTTCTACGTGCTTCTGAGGGACTGGGGCGAGGACGCGTCGACCCTGGTTATGTGGAGACTGTCCAGGATAACCAGCTCCTACCTTATGAACCGAGGTTTCTCGGTTGGAATCGGGGACGTCACACCAGGAAGTGGACTGCTCAAGGCCAAAAGGGAGCTTCTGAACAGCGGTTACGGGACGTGTTTGGATCTCATAAAGAGGATCGGGTGCGAGCCCGGATTGTCCGAGGAGGAGAGTTTGGAGGCCAAGATCCTGGAGGAATTGTCGGGGATCAGGAATAAGGCGGGAAAGGTTTGCCTGAGAGAACTTCACAAGAGCAACGGGCTCTTGGTTATGGCGCAGTCCGGTTCCAAAGGTAGTTTTAGTAGCAACTTGTTTACGACATTTTCAGACAAAAAGTCACTATAAAAAATAAAAAAAAGATTTGAAATTTATTTTTATTTATTAGTTAAAACAGCCGGTTATACGCTCAAAATATTACGAAGATAATTAAACATAAGATTCATTTGAAAAAATCTAAAATATCAAGTATGTATTCTGAATTTAATTGATTAATTCAGTCTCGCTCACTTAGTTAATTATTTTATATAAGATTTTTATATACATAACGTACTTAAATAATCAACGAAGTAAATTCTTAAAAAATAAATCACAAAATAGTAAATCTGATCGAAATTTTTTCACGAAACAATGTAAGACGAAATGTCGTAAATGCTTATATGCTCTTCTATCAATCGCCGACTTATTTAATAAAGTAAAATGAAATGAAAACAAGTAATAAAAACAATCGCCATTGGTATTTAAGCTTTATTCAGGAAAATTCTTAATAAATAAAAACAATTTTCGAATTGGTTCAACTAAAAGACATTAAAAAACGTTAAAAAACTCATTTTGCACCACGGGCGAAGGTACCCTTAGCCCATGGGCGATAAAAAAATTTTCGAGAGAGCCCATAAAATAAAAATTTAAAATTATTTTCAGGCAGCAACATAAACATATCCCAAATGATATCGTGCGTGGGCCAGCAGGCGATAAGCGGCCACAGGGTGCCAAACGGGTTCGAGGATCGGTCGCTTCCGCACTTTTCCAAATTCTCAAAGATCCCGGCTGCCAAGGGCTTCGTGGAAAACTCGTTCTACTCCGGTCTGACCCCCACGGAATTCTACTTTCACACTATGGCGGGACGCGAAGGACTGGTGGACACAGCGGTCAAGACTGCCGAGACTGGGTAAAAATGGTCATCTTGTCACAATCAAAACATTTCTTACACAATTAATTATTAACGAGCTAATCAGGTGCTGAAGGTCATGAACATTTATCAAATTGAACAACTATAAATCCAATTTTAATGAATTTAATAAGTGACTAATTCTTATCAATACCATCTTAGTTCAACTTTCTTTAAAACAAACGCAAGAAGAAAAAATTGGTTATCAACACTTAAAGCATAAATTAAATGCAACAATTTTATTGAAAAAAAAAAAAAAGAATTTGTTTAACAAATGTCAAAAACGTAGGTACATGCAGAGGCGGCTGGTCAAGAACCTCGAGGACCTTTGTCTGCACTACGACATGACGGTGAGGAACTCGGTCGGCGACGTAGTTCAGTTCTGCTACGGCGGAGACGGCATGGATCCCACCTACATGGAGGGCAACGACTGCCCCGTCGACTTTGCGAGGATACTGGAGGACGTCAAGTCCAGGGAGGTTTGCGGACACGAGGAGCCCTGGGATGGATACACCATAGTCATGGCGAGCAAGGTTCTGCTTAACTCTGGAGATTACGCGATCTTGGATGAAAGCTTCAAGAGTGATCTGCTCAAGTTTCTGGCAAGTGTCGCGGCAAAGGTCGACTTCTTCAGACAAAATATGTAAGTTTTTATATTATTATTGCTTTCAATCAAAAGGCCGATTAAATAATATCAGCTTATGTACGAATATTAATATTCGAAATTTTAATCTTTGACAGTTCTTAATACAAATTTTTTTTTTTTTTTTTTTTTTTTTTTTTTTTTTTACAGAGAGAACCTTCCTGTGCACAAGTACGTGGAGCGTCTCACGAACACGCAGCTGGCGGAGTTCCTGGTGATATGCAAGGACAAGTACTCGCGAGCCAAGATCGAGCCCGGCACAGCCGTGGGCGCCCTGGCAGCCCAGAGTATCGGCGAGCCCGGTACTCAAATGACCCTGAAGACGTTCCACTTCGCCGGGGTGGCCTCGATGAACATAACCCAGGGCGTTCCGAGGATAAAGGAGATCATAAATGCCGCCTCGAAGATAAGCACCCCGGTCATAGAGGCCGCTCTGGACAACGACAGGGATCCCGAGTTCGCTAGGAGGGTCAAGGGCAGGCTCGAGAAGACCACCCTGGGGGAGATCACCGAGTTCATGGAGGAGGTTTACCTACCCGGAGATTGCTTCCTGCTGCTGAAGGTCAGAGTTTGAAAAAAAAATTCATTTGACTTTACCAAGTTTTCAATTAATTTTTAATTTTTCATCAAATCCTACTGTAGATCGACCTGGAGAGAGTGAAGCTGCTGAAGCTAGAGGTCGACGCAGGTTCCATTCGTTACTCTTTGTGCACGTCGAAGCTAAAGCTGCATTCTAAAAATGTAAGCGTCGAGGGCGATTCGTTCGTAACGATCCGTCCCGACAGACTAAAGTCAAACAACCTGAGCTATCTGATGACCAAACTAATGGTAGACGTGCCTAATGTCGTCGTCAAGGGGATTCCCACGGTAACCCGGGCGGTTATACACAGCGAGCCCACGGGCGAGTACAAGCTGTGCGTTGAGGGTGACAACATGAGAGAGGTTTTTTTTATTTTATTTATTTATTTGAGATCACCTCAACACTGATGCCCTTAGTTAAATTATTGATTTATCTATTTATTAATTGGTTGATAATATTCAAATACAGGTAATGGCCACGCTTGGGGTGGACGGCAACAGGACGAGATCGAACAACGTGATCGAGGTCTTCAAGACCCTGGGGGTGGAAGCAGCGAGGGCGACGATTATCAGGGAGATTAAGAAAGTTATGGAGTACCACGGTCTGAGCATAGACAGGAGACATTTGATGCTCGTGGCTGATCTTATGACCAGCAGGGGCGAGGTTCTGGGCATAACCAGGCACGGACTCGCCAAGTCAAAGGAGTCTGTATTGAACCTGGCTTCCTTCGAAAAGTCCGCGGATCATCTGTTCGACGCGGCCTACTACGGACAAACCGACGCCATACTGGGGGTCTCCGAGTCCATCATCATGGGGATACCCGTGCCGATTGGTACCGGAATTTTCAAACTAATCCAGAAGACCAAAAGCGATAAGATTAGTGTCAAACCTGTGGTATTTGACGTCAAGAGTTGTGGTAGATAAACGTTGAGGAGTATTGGTTTATATACTCAAGAAAGGTCAAGTTAATTTCACGTTAATTATACGTGAAATTTTTTTTTTTTTCTGTAAAATATAAATAAATTTCATGCATCAAGTATATGTATAATAGTATATAAAAGTATAATATCTAAATTTTACAATTCGAGGAGTACCAGTAAATAAATGTTTTGAAGCATTATAGTAAATCGTCGCTCCAATTCATTATCACATGCTAACTCAGAGCTGGATTAGAAAAATGCTATTTCATGGGCTTGTTTATTTATTTTTTTTATTTTTTTTATTTTTGAACTTTTTATTTGTAAAAAAATTTTTTTAATAGTAAACATTTTTCAGTTTTATTTCGGTGTAATATGTTTGAATATAATTAAAAAATCATCTTACCTCGACTAATATTTAAGAAGTCTAATTTATGTCTCTGAATTGAAGCGGCGAAATGTTTGTGTTTTTGTGTGTACAAAGATTCTAAATATTTGTGTACCATTTAATTATTTTGATGTATAATGTACGATACAAGAATTTTTGATATTATTTTTGTGAATGTGTAGATAGTTTCGAGTGAGGCACCTTAATCCACTCCGTTTTTTTTTTTTGTACAACATTACTGATATTTAAAAGTATTTCATGCCAAAGCTAAACTGGTTCCACGTAAATCAGTGTTCAATGATTAAAGTTGAAAACTTTTTGTGTATAGTGTGATTTAGTTTATATGTAGTTTATATTATTACTGATGACAAGTGATCAAAAAAGTACCAAAGTCTGTTATTATGAAAATTAATGTTTACTGACTGAAACCAAAAATTTATTTTTTTTCTAGTGTATGATATATGATGTTTAAAAAATCATGATAAAAATCTAGCATAAATTTTGTATTTAGTACGATTAAGAATATTATGTGAATTTAGTAGAGCGGCATATTTATAAAATAAGGTTTTTTTTATTAACTGGATTTAAAAGACTTATACCCAATAAATTTATTTTCAAAAAATATGAGTATTTAATTATTAATCAGTTGAAAAATAAAATGAAAGTAAATAAAAATTTATAAAAAACTAGATTCATTAAAGGCGATTTGAATCTAACCAACCAGTCGAAAGTAAATAAAAAATTATTATTTTCAAATTAAAATTCAATGAATAAATTGAACAAAGCTGTTTGAATTTAACCATTCAATTTTTTTATCTGCACAAAAGCTCGATTTTGTTTGAATTTCCGGTTGAGTTAAATTAACTTTCGAATAATAATAAAATAATTTTGATCTTGGATCCTCCACTTCTGTATCTTTGATAATCTTAGAATCATCACAGTGCACAAATAAATTATATAATACAGCTGTCAAAAAGTACAAACAGCACATTGATTTTCTTTAACGTTTTCTCTATTAACTGAAGATAAAAATTTTATTTAATTTTAAGTTTATTTCCTTCTGTTGAATTTAATATAAAAAATCGATTGATTGATGGCTCGTGCATTGATAAAAAAAGTTGCCCCTAGAAGTACTCTACTCTCAATGCATGGAAGAATTTATGTAGTCGTGTTAATTCACTATCTTTGATTTTTTCTAAAAAATGTATCTATTATTCGTGAAAGTATTAAAAATCGAATAGTTTCTAACTTTTCCAATTGAAAGCAATTACATAAAATAAAATGAATACGATGTGTAGTTATAAAAATTAAGTCACTATGGGGAAAATTCCTCAGTTATCTCGATTTATCTCAGTTAATCGTTATCCTGGTTGATCTTTTTTTTTTTTTTTTTTTTTACTTATTTATAGTCGCGACTTTTATGCTCCTTATGTGCTAATTGACGACTTGTTCCCTATACACTACTTCGCATTAGCCCTGTGACTCCAAATAGACCACGTGGAGTACGGGAAAGCCAGGGTATGTGCCCCACGCTGAACCGGCAGGCTCATAGGGAACTTGTCCCAAATATAGCCCCCAATCGGATAGTCTTGGATTAGACCAGCGCTGAACCGGGTTTAGCTCATTGGGACCGGTCGAGATAATCCCGACCAGTATTATAATTAATTAATCTTAAGAACTATAAATAGAAATCGGAAGAGAGAAAAAAGATGTGCATTAGATATAAATTTAAGAATGAAGCGAATATAAACGCCATTCGGGCGTTTAAGAAAATCTGAAAATGAGAAAGGGGGGTCAAACGACATTTCTTCAGACCACGAGGAATATGGTTGAGGTCCTCGGGAGTGAAATAATCGCATGTGCAAGCAGGAGAATTTTTCAAGTTCTTCCGGTGCAAACTGTGAGCTAGATTATAGTGATTGCTGCGTAAGCGGCTAACAGTTGTAAAAGAGTACAGGTCTCAGTCGGATCAGTATCTAATGAACTTAGCATATCTAATATGGAGAATCTTATCCCAAAAATAGCCGTTAAATTCATATTCTATTTATTCTTTCAGACAGATAAATAAAGAACGGCAGCAACTTTTTCGAGATCGATCTAATCAAAAAAAATATCTTTCACAACTGGATACTATTTTATCAAAAAAACGTCCCGGAAGTTTCACATACGTAATTAACATTCTTTTTTTATTTACCCTTCTGGTTTTTGTAATTCTGAAATTAATCAATTATATTTTTTTATTGGAAATTTTCAGCGAAAAAAAAAGAAAAGTTTATGCCAATGTACAGAATACTACACAAGAACAAACAACAGCTACTTGCGATTTCACGCCAACACATCATTCTGCACCATCAATTTATACTCTAAATTCACTTCATGCACCATACGAGCAACATCCCAACTGTGCAATACATTCCTGGAGATCGAAACTGTCTTTTCAATTCTTTGATTAGACTGTTAGATCTGAAAATTTATCCACTGGATCTCAGAAAAAAGAATATACCATAAACCAATTGTCTCAGTGATTTAAAATATTGATTAGATTTGTTTTCATATATCTTTGTATAAACAGTATGTAAAAAATATTTTTATTTAGTTCAATTAATAAACGATTTGATACGAATTTTGAATATTTTTTCCTTTTAGACTTTTTGAATTCATTGAAATAGTAAAACACTAAAATTAATAAAAAAGAGTTTCAATGAAGAAAAAAAAAAAGCGGAACTCGGGTTCCGCGGAAGGACCGAAGTTCCCGACGCTTTACCCTTTCAGTAATGCGAGTGAGTTTCAGGTGAGATAAAAGAATTCAATTTACGTAAAAATACAGATGGATCCACTCGCATTACTGCAGGGGAAAAGCGTCGAGAACTTCGTTCCTTTTTTTTTTTTTTTTTTTTAATTTGAGCCCATACTAGCCCGGTAACCGTTCATTGAAATAAAATGTCTTCAAAGCAATTGATTAGAGCAGTTTTATTGTCACTGAAGTTACAAATCAATTTGGTTTTTAACAACAAATTTGAGTCTTTTTTTTACCACTTAGCTGATTTCAATGTCTTTTTTGAATTCAAAATTAAATGAAGTAATTTTTTAAGAGCTAGCGATGTTAAGGATTACCTGCAGTTTAAAAAATTCAGTTTACTTTATAAGAGCTTGCAAGCTTATCCGAGCTATCACAAAAAACTAAAATTAAAATGTGGCGTTGAATACACATTCGAATTCGGATTTCGGGGACCAGTGCTCCCACTTTTTGATCTCCTCGTACAGCTTTTTTCCCGGGCTCTCCTTCCTCTGCACCTGGCACTGTCCGAAAACAACATGAGTATCTTTCAACTTGTTGTGTCTGACCCCGTAATCGAGGAGCTTCTTGGTGACCTCCAGCTGCGTTAAGGTCGGCCGGACCTCGTTGTAGTTCCCCACGAAGGCCAGTCCGAGGCTCTTGTCGTTGTAGGGCTTGGTGTGGGCCCCCCTGACGTCCCAGCCGCGGCCCTCGTAGACGGCCCCGTCGCCCCCCACCAGGAAGTTGTAGGCTATGTCGTTGTAGAAGCTGGGCTTGGAGGAGTTCATGTGGTCCCTCTGGATCCTCCAGACCGTCTCCTTGCACTCGGACCTCGTCGAGCAGAACCTGGTTACGGTGTGACCGATTATGACGAAGGGCGGGGGCAGGACGCCGAGATTTTCCCGGGACTCGCTGGGATCTGCCGCGCCCCACTCCGATCTGCGGACGAACTCGATTCCCGTCTCTGAAAGACAAATTTTTTTTTTTTCTTAGTAGGCACTTTTGCCACTACTTTAGATTCTTAATTTTTTTTTTCGTATCTGGTCACGCATTTTTACTTTTTTCAAAAATTATAATTTTAGATATGTTTAAAATTTCGATATGTATATACTCTTAATGGCCAAAGAAACTCAGATTCAAAGTTACCAGGCCTCTCTCGTGGCACGAAACTATTAAATAGTATTTTTCGACACTAGGGCGTAAAACATTACGCCCGTGTCTCGAACATTATTTTTTTTTATAGTTTGCGAATAGTCATCTTTTACGTAACGATTTTAGTGTGTTGTAAAGATTCTAAGTGTGCCTAAAGTGATCATTTACGCACTAAAATCAATGCGTAAAAGAAGACTTTACGCATACTATGAAAAAAATTTTTTTATGAGTTATTAATTCGACGGTCCCAGCGAAGAAAAACCTTAGCAGAAAATCTGGAGATTTTAAATGACCAATGAGAGGCTGAAATGAATTAAAAAATTGAAAAACATTAATATCTTATTTACTAAGAAATGATTTATTGAGATTCCAGGTTCAAAAAAATTCTTTTAATTCATTTCAGCCTCTCATTGGTCATTTAAAATCTCCAGATTTTCTGCTAAGGTTTTTCTTCGCTGGGACCATCGAATTTATACACACAATTTTTATATTAATTTTTTTTTGTAACTCTTTCTTCAAATTAGGTATTTCATCTTTTCTGTTACTCATTGATTAATTTTTTAACACTTTAAATCTTCGAAAATAAATAAATCATAAATTATTAACCATATTATGCAAAACTACGATTATATATACATTTTTTAAACGAATTAAATGAATAATTGAAAAAAGCAAAAATTATATTATTCAAAAAATAGAAAATAGTTTATTCAAACATTTACATACTTGTACAAATAAGATCTAAAATTATATAAAGTTTTGTATTTACATGAGTAAATATTTAATGACATTACGATTTAATTCTACAGTATTAAAACTAAATTTTAATTTTCAGTGGACTACTTACTCTACAAAAAAATTTTTTGTCTGCAAAAATGAAAATGTGTTTTTTAAAGTTTTTTACATTTTGAATGGTAACGTTGTTTATAGGTGATATCTACTTAATTAAAAATATAAATAAGATTTAATATTGTAAATAATTAATTACAGTAAATAAATTGATTATTCAGACGTATTATGCCACTAGTTGTACTACATTGTTACTAAAACTCTAAAATTAAACATTTTAGTCGGTAAAAGTAAGAAAAAATTGTAAAAAAAAAAAAACAGCTCTTTTTGACAAGTGCAAGAAACATTTGGAAATCGCCAGAAAAATTCTGGGCCTCCTCAACTTGATTATTAAAAAGCGCCGTAAAAAGGTTTCTGTACACGGATCACTTTGACTATACAGTAACTTGACATAATTTAAACGCTAATAAAATTTTGAAAAATAGAGAAGCATGCACAAAGTTAAAACATCCGTAAACTGGATCAACCGAAATCACAGTAAACCTTGGAGTCCGGGGACCACCGTTTGAACTTTTTAATCCGCGCAAACAACTTTTCTCCAGGACTGTCGGTCTGCGCAACCTGGCACTGGCCGAACAGTTTGTAGTCCTGTTTCAGCTTGTTATTCCCAAGTCCAAACTCCAGAAACTTCTGAAGAGTTTCCAGCTGGGTATCGGTGGGCTCGTCGATCTTGTAATCCCCCACGAAGCCAACGCAGATGCTCCTGAAGTTGTAGCCCCTGGTGTGAGCCCCCCAGACGTCCCAGCCCCGGCCCTCGTAGACTGCCCCGTCGCCCCCCACCAGGAAGTTGTAGCCGATGTCGATGAAGTTTTTGTTTCGCATGTGGTAGGACTGGATCGACCTGAGTACTTTGCAGCAGGAAGTCGGAGTGTCGCAGAAGGGACCGCCGGTGTGGCCAATCAGGACTGTCGGGGGTGGCAGAACTGTGAGGTTCGTGTACGGCTCGGTTGGCGCCACTGAGCCACTAGATTATTATATAAATTACAAGGATATGATCGGACGTTTGAGTGATTTATTCGGTTTTTTAATAAATTTACAAAAAAATCTGTGCTCAAAGCCCTTTTAAAGTTCTGAATCAGCTATAATTTTCTTTGATTTTTTATGAATTTGAAAGAATAAATATTGTGATTTTTACCGAGTATCGATTGAGATATTTGAGATTGAAAAACGCTAAAAATGGCTTAGATAAATCTAGATCTTACATGATAAAACTTTTCAAAGTTATATTTGAAAATATTTATACCAAAAAATCACCTGGGTCCAAATGTCCATTCTTATCCTTGTTAAACAATCGCGTGCAAACATTAAAAAATAGCATCGCAGAGAATAGCACGAGCAATATTAACAGCAATCAACATAATAAAACAACTATAAAAAATTTATACACACATATTTTACTAACCTTCTTTTGCTGGTCATAATTTTATTTCATCCAAAAAATATTTATACAACACAGAAGAAACATTCCTTGATTTCTGAAGAATATTAGTACAGTATACTAAGCAGGATAAGCTTCTGGTATTTGTTAGTTTTTACGAGATTCTCTACATACGTATGTGTAATATATACAGATTATTTTGAATAGTTTTAAAAAAGTTTATTGATAATCTCGAATACATTAATATATTATCTATATTCAAAACTGAAGAGAATACAAAAAAGCACATACTTGGACACAAAAATTTAAGCTTTATAAAGTTTAAATCCAATCAGTTCAACATACAGAAAAAATATTTAAGTTTAAATATAATCAAAATAATGAGATCTTAAATGTATATATATATTTCAAGATCACTGGCCGACGAAATTGAAAAATCATTTCTAACAATTTAATTCTAACTCCCATAAAATCTGTATAAATTTACACACTTCATCGCGCACTCATTATTCATTGTCCTTATTTTATAAAACACACTGTTGACACTATAATAAATTTAAACGTATTAAAAAATAAGAAAATTTGATCGCAAAATTATCGAGACTAAATACATAAATTATGGCAAACAAGCTTTACATAGTTAGACAAATGCTCCGTTCATGACTCTATGTCTGAATATTAATTCAAAAAGTCTAGACTCCGAGTTTGAATCCTAATACAATAAACGTTATTTGAATTACATAATTTTTTTGTCCACTGACATGATTTCCAAACTTATAAGTCTTTACCTCTCCGAGTCGGATTCCTCGGACTCCGACTTTTAAAGACATGAGTCTGAATCAAAGCTCAAAACTTCAAGACTCCGAGTTGGAGCCGTTGGACTCGAATTCTAAATCAGAGTACAAAAACTAATCTTTCAATCTTATGAGTCCAAAAAACGTAATCTTAGTAATATGTTACAAAAATTTTTCACTCACAGACTTGAGACTTTTGAACTCACAAGTCTTCCTTTCTTAAAGTCGGAGTTTAAAAATCCGACTCAGAGAATCGAGTTAAGTACTGGGTCGAGCACAATCTTTCAAACTCATGAGTTTGAATGGAGTCTTTGTTTTAAAAAATTTTTCAGTCTAAAGACTCGATTTGGAGACTTGAATCAAGGTAGTAGGTACAGACATCAATGAGATCTTACAAGCTCGCGAGTTTTAAAAATGTAATTTTTCAACTTATAATCTCCATTTATAATTTGAAGTCCAAAAAAAAAAAACTCATCACAGAGTCTATAAGACTCCCACAGTCTCACAAGTCTTCGGTCTCAAAATTCGCACAACTCTAACACTTATCACAATCAGGGTGTGGGTGACCAGTGCTCCCAGGTCTTGATGATGTTGTACAGGGTCTCCCCGGGGCTCTCAGTCTTGATGCACTGCCTGTGTCCGAGCAGCTTGTAACCCTTGTCGATCTTTCCGTTGTTCACGCCCCAGGATACGAGCCTCTTGGCGGCGTGCAGCTGGGCCTTGGTGGGTTCGACGCTGTTGAAGGTCCCTATGAAGGACACACCCACGCTCCTGTTGTTGTAGTTGAAGGTGTGGGCCCCCTCGACGTCCCAGCCGCGGCCCTCGTAGACGAGGCCGTCGCCGCCCACCAGGAAGTTGTAGGCTATGTCGTTCCAGCCCTTGGACTCGATGTGGAAGGTCTGGGCCACCCTGACGCTCAGGACGCACTGGGCCTGGGTGTAGCAGGGCATGGAGGCCGTGTGGCTGACGATCACGTACACGGGAGGGCGGACCGCCAGAGTCGTCGGCGGCTCGTTGGGGGGCTGGGCGCCCCACTGGACCCTCGGGGTCACCAGGAGGCCAGATATCGTGGGATCTGTAAATTATTCCGAAGTGGTTGTTAGCGGATACACTTTGAAGATGTCTCAAAATCTTAAAGTGCAAAAGCGGAAAAAAATGTAACTGTTATACTTGTGCAGTAAGTTTATAGCTGTTGGTTATTGTGTGGATGATGAGTTTTCCAAATGGTGTCACTTTTTTCACTAAAAATATAATGCGAAAAATTTCTTCCGGTTTATTTATTCATCGAAAACGCATTGTTTCCGTTCTCTCTCAATGGCCACTTTCTTGACGAACTGGGTGAAAAAATTAAAGAGCCCTGTTGGGATAGCAGAAATAATTAAGTTGACAAAACTATGTTAGAGTAAAAGAAAGTGGCCATAAAGCGGACATGGAATATTAGTACCCAAAGCTGAAAAAAAAAGATTTGTTAAAAGAGAGAGAGAGAGAAGTACCATTGTTTATGGAGGAATCGTTGGGTGAGGTAGGCGGTATCCACGGGTAAGCAAGCTCGTCCGTACCTGAACCCTTGAAGAGCAGCCAGGCCGACAGAGACGTGGCCAATATAACGAACAGGGCCATGCCGAAACTTAGCAGGTGACGCTTCGACCTCAGCCATTTATCTGTAACCAAACAAACGGAGTGTTTAAATGTCTATTGGCCAATAAAATCATCAACTCTGATAAGCACACGAGGGTTTAACTTTTTTTTCTGCTCATACTTGGAGTCTTTTTATTCGCGGTAGGATTGTCGAAACAAACAAATATTCACTTCCTTGCATCAGCGAACTCAGAGCAAAGGTCACTTTCTTCATGATAAAGTGAAGGTTTAGAGACGTGATGATTTTATTCAAAGCTTTTCTTCGCTGGAATCATCTATTTTATATTCATAAGACTAATCGACGTTTTCTGTTATTTAATATTCAAATCGAGTACAGTATAAATTTTAAACAAAACGTATCTGTTAAATGAAAAAAAAGCGTCAAATAGCTATGTGTTATATCTTACCAGCGGAGGAATTAACATCATTTCTTTTATCAGCAGGTAATAAAGGCGTGCTCGGCTCAACATCAATAACCACTGCTACTGGTTCATCTACTTTTGTCTTATTGTTATTATTATTAAGACGCTTTTCGTACACGTCACTCTTGTTCTTACCACACAATTTCTTCTTTCCCCGGCCTTGCTTTCTTTTCGAGTACTTCATTATTTCTTTCTTTTTTTTTTTTTTCAAAGGCTTTACATTTGCGCGGAAAATCTAATTGACATTATAGTGCGGATTTTTTTTCTCGGAAACGTCACTGTTACGTAACCCGCGCGCGGGTATTCACTGCTAATTACTATATATTTTTTTTTTTTCTACGATGCACTGAAAAATTCTCACTTTCTAGATTCGAGTTTTAAAAAAAAAATCCCACCTTTTCGAGTGAAAAGCGATAACGGTTTTTTTTTATTGTTAAGGATTTTTTGATTAGATTGCGAGTACAATAATTCACTGATTTCTTTTTTTTTAATAACACACTTTTTGCAGACTTATCGCATAGTTTTTACATTAAAGATAAAAAATAAAACTAGTGAAGTGCAAGAAAGTATCGAGCGAGATCGGAGTTGCGAGTGTGACCGAATGAGATTTTTGGACGGCTCGCTGTCTATATCTAATCTAATCTAACTCCTAAATTATTTTTGACGGTGGCCCTCTGCACGCGAAGATTTGAATTTTAAACAAACTCGTTTTAGTTTCAATTATTGATTTATCAATGAATCCGTTTTTTTTAATGATTACTGTAATACAAGAAATTTAAAATTTTTAAAAATGATTTCTTGATATTTGAATCCAAAGATTTATGGATTTTCGCAATATTTTTAATCTCGAGAGAGGAAAAATAAAGTTAGATTTTTACATGATCGAGCGTAAGATTGAGAAAAAAAAGGAAAAAAGTAAATCGACGGTCCCAGCAAAGAAAAATCTTAGCAGAAAAAGTTGAAAAAAATTAAAAAATCTTATTTATTAAGTAATGATCCATCGAAATGGTGAATGAAGCGACAATAAAATGCGCGGGTAATAAGAATTTCCTTGCTCGCTCGCGGTCTGAAAAATGACCTTATCACGACGAGTTAACTCAAAAGTCAAATGTTATGAGAGCTATGCCACCGGACACTTTTTTCAATATTTTTTCTTTTTTTTAGGATATATAAGTAGTAAGTCTGATCAGAAAATCAATTTTCAGTAATTTTGGTAATTATTGGCAGATAAAAATGTTTATGAAAGTTTGCATTCTGAACACATTGTCAGCTTGGAAAAAAATAAAGCAATAGTTTAGCCTTTACTCACCGGGGCTGAAGAGCAGGAACATCTTCTGGTTGGTGCTCTGCACCTCGCTCGCGTTTGCACTCTCGAGCCCGGGAGTAGCACCATTGTAAAACTGTTTAATGGTAACCGGGCCGTTGTAGAAGGTCCTGTTACCCAGGTGCAAGTTGCTGGAGTTTTTGATGCTGACCTCGCCGAAGACCGCGGGCTCGACGCTCGGCAGGGCAGCCCCGTTGGGGGCTTCGAGTTTAGTGGAGAGCCAGCCCGAGGGCAGCTCCTCGAGCTCGCTGTTGGTCGTCGAGCTAGACTCTGCCTCGTCGCTGCTGATGGACTCGTCTACGGGGACAACCGCTTCGGCCATTTTTCATGATTTATTTTTATTTGGTTGCACGATCTTGATAGTTTGAGAGCTGGTCGCGGACTGGTTTGGCTGTTGCACCGCGCGATGATTCAAAACCCCCACCATAAACGATTCTCGCCTGTGAATGAATTAAACGCAGCTTGGACCAGCAAAGAGCTGATACTCACTGCTCTCGTGGTTTATCCCTATTTATCTCTGTTTTATTACAATCCCGTGTGTCACACGGGGGTACCTGATGGAGTCATCTCCGAGAGTTTGGGCTAAATTCTTCGGAGATGACTTTGAGGAAAATTCTAGAGTATTTATCGAGGCAATTTGAACCTAAGTACCAAGGTCACCGATGATGGGGGTCATCTTCGAGAATTCGAGTCGAATTCTTGGGATATGATTTAGGATAGATTTCGGGGGTGTTTTAGAGGCATATGAGGAAGTTTGAACCTGGAGAGCCAGGTCGACGATGACGGGTGTACTTAGAGAACCTGGACGTCATCTTCGAGAGTTAGGGAAAATTTCTGCGGAAATGACTTTAAGAGGTGGTATAGAGTATTTATCGAGGCAACTTAAACTCAGTCACCCAGGTCGCCGATGACGGTTGTACCTGAGGAACCTGGAGGTCATCTTCGAAAGTTTGGGCCAAATTCTGTGGGAATGTATTAAAAGTTCAGCATTCTCGAAGATGACCCCCAGGTACCCCGGGTACCCCCATCATCGGTGACCTTGGTACTTAGGTTCAAATTGCCTCGATAAATACTCTAGAACTTTCCTCAAAGTCATCCCCGAAGAATTTAGCCCAAACTCTCGAAGATGACTCCCTCAGGTACCCCCGTCATCGGCGACCTGGAGTTCCAGGTCGATAAGTGACTATGGATTCATGTATTGTCATCCGAACCTAGACCCTCTGACGACTACGACGAAACATTGCGGGTTAAAGAAAAGCACTTAAAATAAAAAAAAAAAAACCAATTTTTTGATTATTTATGACATAAGAGGCTATAAAATCATTGAATAATTCACTATATCCATATTTTATTCCCTTTTATAATAATCTACTTGAAAATAATTTTACGTGTGCCACACGTGTGGACATTCAACAGGGAGGGAAGTTAAAAATATAATTCTAAAATACTTATATAGTACTTCATTATTTTGCAGAGTTATAAATTTCAGTTTTCTTTTTAATTCGTTGAAGGAAAAAAAAAAATTAATTTTCATTTAAAGTTCGAATAATTGTAAATATAAAAATTGCAATTGAAATATTGTTAAACTAATTGAATCAACAATCATCAATGCTCTTATTGCACACAAAAATTAAGCTGAAATTGTAAAAATATAGCTTTAGATAAGGAATCGCATTATTTGATTTTAGTTTGAAGAAAGTAACTTCTAATAATATACTCTCAATAGAAAAATATGAAAAATTACACACTTCATTAAAATTTTTCAACGTGTATTTTTTTTTCTTTCATATGCGCACGTAAAAAAAATAATTTAAAAAGCTGATAATCCATTAGAGGATAATAGAATCGTCAAAACTATAAATAACTATCCGTTTATCTTGTAAAAAGCCATTAGACGCAGCTTTTTCTTAATCAACCCGCCAAGTGACGAGTGACGTAATCGTGGTGTTTTTAAAAAAATCTTGTACGACATCCGTGTTTTCATTTTCTCGAACGAGATCAAAAACACAACTCGTGGAACTCGTGAAATATGATTTTGTGGCACGTGCATTCATTATTTTTAACCACTCCTTTTTATTTATAACTTTGTTCGTGGCAAATTTTCGGTTTAAGTTTTTCTTTGCACGGACAATAGATTTTAGTTCAGAGGACTAATTATTTTTTTCTAAATGACGTCGAAATAAATGATTTTAAAATTTTATATTAACATTACAACGTATATACAATAAAAAACTAAAAATGAATAAAAATATTAGCTGCTAGACGGTTAATTGAATAGTTAATCAATCGAAAAGTTGGTGCAAGTGTTTTTTACTATACTCGTAAACTAAAAATAACATAGCCGTGTCCGGAATAGTTTTGATAATCGTAGGTTTGAGTCCATTGTACAGTGAAAAAAATCCTTCTTTTTGTAGTATACGTCTTGCCACCGACAGTCCGGATTCCGTTAAGCTTTGTACCTGATAAATATTATTTAAATAAAAAACCGAAAAAAAGTGAAAAAATGGAAAAAAAAAGCTCACTTGAATTCGACTTTTGACAACGTCGATTGGAAAAATAGCGAGCCAGAGAGCGATACCACTGATGGCCCCGGCGAGCATAGTCTTGAACATGCCAATGTCGTCGCTGCCGTGTTGTCCGGGTTTGGCCATTAACTCTCGCGTCAAATTGTAGGCTCCGAAAAAACAAAAGTAACCCGGCATTTCTCTACATATTGTTGAACTCAAGCCCCTGTACAATCCCGGTAAACCGGACTCTCGCAATATACTTATTGTCAGCCTCCACGGAGTGTATTTCTTTAATTTTTAACATAAGCAATTACAATAAAAACCATTTTTTCTTCAACATACCAGCCGCGAATAAAAACACCCTTGCAATAATTTTATAAGCTGAAAACTCAGAGTCTCTTTATTCGCGGCTGAAATGCCTAAAATGAATTAAAAGGCGATAGATTATAAGGGGAAATTTTTTTTAAAAAATAACCTGATTGATATCAATTTTATTTTGACTTTGTAACTCTCTAATGGTTTGTAGTTTGCACTTGATCAATTCTGTCGGACATAGTACAAAGGAGGAGAAAATTGACGCTAATGATCCAGCAGTTGCTTTCTCCAAGGGCGATAAATCCTTTACGTCTTCGAGTTCTAAAAAAAAAACAAAAAAAACATAAGAAATAATGAAAACAATTAATTAAAAATCGTCGGTTCGTATGAAAAAAGACACTTTCAAAAAAACTCATCCTTTTAAGTCTATATATCAGTATATCACGCGTTTTTGAGGACCTCAATAAGCATACAAGAGCTGTAGTTACTTTCTTCGTGGTAAAATTCTCATTTTGATAACAGGTGTAGTTTTAAACAACGAGCTGACGATGTATATAATGTAAATAACCATTAACGTGAGCCACAACTTTTTTACATCCTCCGTAAGCAGCAAAGAGGACGGAATTTTCAGCGGTGTTTGCGACGAAGTAAGGCACGGTTCCCGCGTATAAGCCTTTGACACCGTCTCTTCTAACCGTTTTTATAAAACAATCCACCATTCCTTTGTAGACCATAGGAAAAGCTTGCATTTTGACCTTTATTGTGTCCAAAGGTTGACCAAGTATCACCAGGGCCCCACCAGCTGTTTAAACCATTTTTTTATACATTTTTTTTTTTTTTTTTTTTTCATTACTCACCGAACGACCCTGACGTAAAATCTATTAAGCCGTCTTTGTAACTTATTGTTTTATCACCATCTTTTGCCATGCTTTATTTTTATTATATTGAACTTTTTTTTTTGACCCTCTCCATGTTCTTAGCTGTTAGTTTCATCACTACTTAACTAAATTTATGAAAACTTGAACGCAGTGCAAGGAATTATCTTTTACTCACTAAGCGTTAAAGTAACTAAGCAAAGTTTTATTATTCGCGCCAAAAGTTTCAATCCTTGCGTAATAAGGAAAGAATGAAATAAAAAAAATCTTTTTTATCGTTAATTTTTAACTTAGTTACCAACTTTTTGATCGTCGAAACCTAGGTTATAAACTCTACTGGTGTAATTTAAAAGAGAGCTTTTTGAAGTTGGTATCTTGATAAATTACAAGTATTATTTAACTATGAGAATTTGACTTAATTATTGTGTTGTTGGTACTTATTAGACGTACAATTTTACTATCAATCAGTACTTATAACTTTTAAAAGACTAACGTTTTTATTATTGACCATAATAAAAAATATTAATTCATTATATATGCATGAACACGATTTGCTAAGTTCAAATCGTAAATCTAGCGCCAGGCGCCAGCGTAAAAGAAATATCGTCTGCTCGATTCCATAAATATTTTTTTAACTCTCGCTAGATCGAATTTATTAATTTTTGATTAGACATAATCGTTCGTAAATATGATTCCCATTTAAAAAAAAAAAAGGCATATTAACCTTTGAGTAAAAATTGTTGATTATTGACGATGGATGAAAAATATTTCGAGGTGAATAAAAATTAACTGTACAAACAACTTTATCTAAAACTTATTAAAACTATAATTCAAAAAATTCATAGTTTTTAATCAATATCAATTCTTAAATTCATTAACTTTTTTCACTATAATTTTTTAACACATAATTAGACACAAACTTTTATCAATATTAAATATACACAATTTTCAAACCACGTAAATGATTACGGCTCGATTTTTATATCTCCAGTAATTTTTATTTAAAAAGTTATTTAAAGAATCTTAAAATGTATTCCTTATTCCTCTTTTTTTTAAATATTCCCGTTTCCCGCCTACACGCGGTGGTCAATTCCGTCTGCAGTTCGCTCACATTTTTTGCACGTGCGTTTATGCATGCATGCATTGCATTTGGAAAGAGAAAAAAAAAATTAATGTGCATTGTATAATAACAAAGCTCGGCTTCAGCGAGAGTCGAGACCAAATCTGGTAATGAGGACGCCGATCTGATCAGCTGATCTGTGTGTGTAGATCGCTATCGATGATGCAGGTTTTCCTTCCTCCGCGGAGGAAAATCATGCGTCATCGAGAACTCGGCTCGCCGGTAGGATCATTAATTTTACATTAAATTTCGGTTATTATTTTTCCTACACTTAAGTTGTTGTTGTAGTAGGTAATCTGACGATAAATAAGCAACACAAGCTGATAAATTTTTCGAGAATTTATTATTCACTTTCTTTGTACTGGACGACTGGCATCATGGTTTTTTGAATCTTCAAAGTAAGTGGGTTTTTTACGGATTACTTGCTTCATTCTAAATAGAGTAAGGTAAATTATAATTTTTGTGATTATTTTCATCGAGTGTAGTTTAATTTAGTTTAAATAACGTGAAAGAGTGAAATAAGTAACACTAAATTATCATATAAAAACAACCATTGAGGTTAGGTAGTACTGTTATTTAAACATCATTGATAGTAGGTAAGACTTATTTTATTTTACAGTATATTTACCCACAGAGACAAACAAACATTTTATAACAGTTAAGTACACTAGGTAGCATTAAACTCTACTAGAAATAATAAGAATACACTTAGTTATGTAGTATGACGGAAGACTTGTATTACAATAAGCTAATATTTACCTAACAAACTAGATGTAATGCAATTAGTTTTTGGCAGATTTTTATTTATTAAATTTTACATAAGGTTGGGTACAACTTCAGTTAAAATACTAATTCTGATTGTCTATTTGATATGAATGTAAATAGATTCAATAGAACTTTAAACACTTTTCCAATTGCATTATTAAAAAAACTATTTTTCCCAGGTTCATTTATGGAGTCCAATATAAAATTACAGCATGCTGACAATCCAGTTTGGCCAATGCGGTAATCAACTGGGACACGCACTTTTCAAGCAGCTGTCCTCTGACCTGGATGCCAAAAATACTGGAGTTACCAAAAAGGAAAACAGCTCTTACGCCGAGCAGAGCTTTGAGAAATGGTTCACCGGTATAAACAGAGATGGAAAGCGTCTGGCCAGAGCTGTTCTGGTAGACACCGAACACAAGGTTATTTTATTAAAATAATAATGTCAAAAGAATATTCCTTGATGTATGAGAAACTGATGATTTATTTTTTTTTCAAGGTTATAAATAAAATAACCAATGACCACTCGGAAAAATGGGCCTACAGACTGAAGAGCACAATATGCCAGTCTGGAGGTGGATCGGCCAATAACTGGGCCTATGGCTCAATGATTAAAGGACCACAGCTGAGAAAAGAGATTTTGGAAGTCACCAGGAAGGAGATCGAGAGGACAGACTCCTTTGATGGTATCAATATTATTATTACTAAAAATGTTTAAAAAAAAAAAACACCATAATTATAAAATTGGTTATTAGGTATACTTTTACTGCTGAGTTCGGCCGGTGGTACAGGCTCTGGGGTTGGTAGCTACACCGCTGAGATCCTGCGGGACGAATTTCCCAACAAGAGCATAGTCTCCTCGATAGTATTTCCATTTTCCAGCGGCGAGGTCGGGGTCCAGAACTACAATACCATGCTCACCCTGGCGAGGTTTTCGGAAAGCATTGACCTCAATCTCATTTTCCAGAATGAGAAGATCCACGCCATATGCACCAAGGTACTCAAGAACGCCAACACCAAGCTGATAGACATGAACGAGGTCATTTCTAGGTAAAGGTCACCATTTCATAAATTTAAGGGTCGTATCGTGATCCATGAGAATGATCTCAAGGATCTTGGGGATCAAAATTTTTGAAATGATTATTATGATCTGAAAAAAATGGATTTGTAAAACAGGAATTAAAACTTTGTAAACAGGAAACTATCCGCTGCCTTCCAGCCCGTGAGCGACACCTGGTTCAACGCAAACTACCTGGCTTCGACCGTAGCTTGTCACTCGGACTACAAACTGGCGACCGTTGAGAGCGCCCCGTTCATACCGCCCTCCTTGAGCCAGTACGAGAGTTTCAGCACCTGGGGTGTTTACATACAGGACCTCAAGCAGAAACTCGGAAGTGCCTCGACCATTGACACTGGTAAATTGGAAACGTTGATTAAGTTTTTCCTCCACTGAGAAAAAAAAAAAAAAAAAAAAAAAAAAAAAAAACCCTTATCTGAATTAATAATGCTTGTCACTCAAGCAAGATCTGCTTTGTTTTTTTTTCTCAGTGATCGAGATAAAATTTTCCCAACAGAGTCAATTATAATAAATTTGTTCCCTTCCAGGTATAAAGAACTCATCTCGTTCCAACAGTGCCAGATCGTCCTACAGTTACTGCAAATCCGTGTCAAACGTGCTCGTGTCCCGGGGCAAGGTGACGGAGCTCGACTCCATAAACACGGACGACCTGAAGAACCCTGACTTGTACGTCGACTGGATGTCGCGTTCGGAACACATGACCCACTTGAGCCAGCAGCGACGGCTTTTGAACCAGGACAAATTCCTCGCCCTGGTAACCAACAACTCCCAGATGCACCTGAGCCTGGACGACGTCGTCGACAAGGCCTGGACTACCTACACCCACTCTGCGTTTCTGCACCAGTACAAAAAGTTCGGCCTCGAGGAGGACGACTTCCTGGAGGCGTTCGCGAAGGTGGAAAATGTTATCAAAAATTACAAAACCCTATGAGACTGGTTGTTTTTTGGTAAATCGAGACTGGCTAGTTGGGTTATTGTAGTAGCGTGAGGAAAAAATGGTTTTTTCTGGGGCCTTGTTCTGTAAAATATGTGATGCGATTTAACGGTAGATAATCGTTCATATGTTTTATTAAAATAGATATATTTCAACGACTGTCTGCATTTTTTTTTTTTTTTAAATCTTTCATCCATCAGAACTGCCGTTATCGATTAAATTTTTAAATAATTCTTGCTGTAAATTTTTAGATTGAATAACCATTTATAATTTTTTTTTTTTTCTTAACTGTATCGTCGTATCAATAGAAAAACTTTGAATCTGTAACAACTGCCGAGATGTTGCGTTAATTTCAAGTATTTAGATAATTTTTCTCTCAGTTATTAATTACAAGTACTTCAGTAAAAACTATAGAACAAGGCCCGCCTGAAATTTTAATAATGAAATTTACAATACTTTCAGAAGGAGAAAACTTTAATTTCGCATCTCGATGATTTTTTAACAAAGTTGGGGAGGTTTAAAAAAAATTAATGGATTTTATCGTTTTTCCTCAATCTAAAACTAATGTAAATTTTGTAAAAATTTCAAGTGCTATGAAAAAACTAAAAAAATCATTTTTGTACGTAACGTAAAATTTATTTTTCTCGACTAGCCTAATAGTGTGTTAAAGTGCCATTTGTACAGAAAAGTTAAAAAAAAGTTATATAGCTTGCCAATATTTTGTATAAAATTTTTTATAATGTCTAGTCAGTTTGAAAAAAAATCGTCGATAAGGTGGGAATCGGACTTTATCGGCAAATCGACTTGCCAGTTCTATTATTTTACATCACAGATGACACTGCGTTGCGTGTTTAAACTAATATATTGTTTGTTTATTATGAAACTTAATGTGTATGAAAAAAAAAATGTTGATAATTATAATTATTATTATAACGGAAAGGAAGAAAGCTGAACAAGAGTATGTATTTTGGTATGAGCTTTGTGAATTATTAAACTTATATTTTAATATTTTTAAAACAATTTTTTTATATCTTTTTTAACTATTTATATAATGATTATTTATTTAAAAATGGAAGGTTTAAAAAAAAAATGAGTACAAAAAAAGTTAATGATGAAAAAAATGCGGTTTTCATGTGCAATATTTCATGCATTCTAGTGCAAAATCGTGAATTCAAAGCGCTAAGCTAACTTTTTAAATCAATTTATAAAATAAAATTTTGAAAAAAACGAAAGAATATTTTTTTATGTACTAAATAAAAAATGTTTTCATAAATAAACCTTTTTTTTCCTCTTGATGATTAATAGAAATTAGAGAACGAAAAATTTACTGAAAAATATAATTCCAGTTGAAATTTTTAATAAGAGAACTCTAATAATCAAGGTAAGTACTGAATTTCGTCCTAGTGAATGTTCTCAGTAGCTTACTTTAAATTAAGGTTGTTTGGTATACTGAAATAAAATTGTAAGGGGGATTACAACGCAGGACAATCGGGAAATTCGCAAGCGAATCGTTTTCTTTCTCTCCGGCGTCGCTGTACTTGAACTTTTATTTTTTAACAAATATTTGTTTGCTCTTAAAAAAAGAAAAATAAAAAAATTAATTTACTAGAAAATTAATAATTATCTTTGGTATAAAAATTCCTTCTATTAAAGTTACACAGTCGGGATGTAGGTACACATCCATTAATCTTTGAAATATTTTGAGGATACAAGCTATAGAGAGGGGATGAATACTAGATATAGGTATAGATGAGTCACCCTTAAGTTTTTCTGGGAACTTGACTTTTTGACTCCTCCAACGGATTTATAGATTAATCAGCTTGACTTGCATTTTCACACTGTGAGTTTTTTCGACAGATTTGAAATCGCAACGAAAAATCTTCTATTATACCGAATTAAGTTTTGGCTATTTGCTCGCTTCTTCTTCTTCTTCCACTACGAAAATCTTTTATTTTTATGGCCATAAAAGGCCCAAGTCCCGACGAATTTTTGAAATACAAGGAAAAGAACTTCATATTTTTATTGTAGTTCCCATTTTTTTTTAAACACCCAGTGATAGTATGAAATTTTTAAATAATATTGAAAGGTAAAATTTAAAAAAAAAGTGGGGGAGCAGCAGGTAAAAGATCAAAAGTAATATTGGGTGTGTTCTAAGGGGGAATTTTTTACGAGATGCTGGCTCCTACGAAAAACCTGTTTGGCTGAGAAAAATAAGATAAAAAAAGAATAAGGAAGATTCCCGCACACCGAACAAAGAACTATTCTGCTGCTTATTTTCAATACTTATTATTTTAGCTATAATGTTCTTGAGAAAAGCTGTGTTCCAAATAATAATTATTAATAAAAAATTGAAAAACCAATTATATAACATTATTCTCAAGGAAAAGACGCGAAAATTTTTATTTTTTACATTGTATTAACACACAAGATAATTTTAATGTAACTGCATAAAATCATAAATTTGAACCAAAAAAACATATATCATTATTAACAGAGATTAAAAAATTTCCCGATGTAAGTGTTAAAAAATCAAGTGAATCCAATTTTCTCGTAATGATCGAAGGGTTTTATTATTGATTTAAAAAAAAACTATTTTCCGTGCAACATATTACCAGCCTACCAGGTAAGAAAAAACACGCTAAATATGATAAACCTTACAAAACTTATTCTTATTTTCTTCGTCGCAGCTAAAAGTTGGGGAAAAATAGAGGGAAAAATAAGTTGGCACGCTGCAGGTAGGTAACTCTCGCGCCCACGCCAGCACGCGTGCGTCGGCGCCGAAGTGCTTGAGCCGTCCGCCATTTTGATATTGTGCCACTGACCGCCGCGCTGCAGTCCTTGTTTATCGGCTCGCTCGCTTGCTCCCGGGACCCAGGGACACTATTAGTTTGGTGTTCTTAACATGGCTTTTCTGTTATAACTCTCTCTCGCAGTGTCTAGTTTTTCAGTTTTTTCATTTTATTATTAAAACATTAAAACAAGAATACATGATCATGAAGCGACAGCGGAGTGAACTCAGGACGAAGAGTCGCGATCCTCCCAGTCGCAGCAGCAGGAGGAGCCCAAGGACTTTATTTTCAACCCAACAACTACAACAATTTAATCAATCCTAGTTTTCTGTTTGTTTGTTTTTTTTTTTTTTTTTTTTTTTTGTGTTGAGATTTGAGTGCTGGTGTTGTTTGGTACTACTTACTACCTGCGTAAGCACCTGTACGCCCCAGGTAATTAACGAGCTCTAATTAACTACACGGATACCTGCACACACACACACACACATGAAGTTCAACAACCCACTCTACTACCAGCACTGCTTATAAACAAATAAACAAAAAGTTTGTTTACAAACAAATAAAAGCTGATTAAGTAATGTTTAACGTGCGTGGGACTCGCGTTTTCTCTCTCTCTCTCTCTCTCTCTCGAATCGATATTTTGCGTGAGTGTTTGCTGCTGCAGGAGTCGCGAATATTCTTCTTTCACTTTTTTATACTCTGCAGGCTTTTTCGTATAAAGTTTAATTGTTGTTTACATTTATTTAACATGGTTTTCCGAGTGGTTTTCGTTACGTAATGACTGATTATAAGCTAACAACTTGAAATTTACAGCGTTTCATCAATCTTATTAATCATAATTATAATTCAAAATCAAAAACCAGGTATACTTAGAAATATAAAACACGTTCGTAGGTTTAGAAACACTCTAAAACAAAAATACCAATTTCAGGATGAAATGAAATGAAAAAAAGAGATTAAAGTTTTCCTCCTGTCTAAAAACTACAAACTACTACCTAATAATAAGATTAGCCATTCGAACTTTCCTTATCTCGACTTTGATTTATCATGTTTTTCGGTGAATTTTTTACCCGCTTTTGAAAGCCGCGAAAAAAAGTGAAATTTGCGAATTAAAATTTCAATGTCGCACGCATGAAAGACCTGACAACACAAGTATTTTAAAATAATTACATAAACAAGCTGGTTTACCTTCGTTTATTGTTATTGAGGGCTCTTTTTTTGAAAAATACTTATAAAGATATATTAAAATAATAACTGAGCAAGATTAATTTGAAAGAAATATGGTAAAAAAAAAAAAAAAAAAAGATGCTGGAAGGCAGGCAGGACAATGCAAGTCGTCAGAACAGGTGTCACGGGCTGTTAACCTAACTCTAACAAGTGTGCCTTTAAGGGGAAGTCAGGCGAGTTTCCCACCGTACTTAATCAAAATTGAAGGAAAAAAAAAAAAAAAATTGAGGAGGTAAATCAAAAAAAGGGCTCTGTAGCACCCTAGCGACACTCAAAATGTATCTTTTAAAAAAAAAAAACCATCAAAATCGGTTGAAAATTGACTGAGAAATCTGCCGAACGGTAATTTTTATGAAGTATGGAATATAATTTCTATGAAGAATGGAATATAATAACCGTTCAGCAGATTTCTCAACCAATTTTGATAATTTTTTTTTTAAAAAGATACATTTCGAGTGTCACTAGGGTGCTACAGAGCCCTTTTTTAAATTTACCTCCTCAATTTTTTTTTTTTCAATTTCGATTAGAACAGTGGGAAACTCGTCTGACTTCCCCTTAAACCTACTACTTCAATACCTCTTAATCATTATATTCTTTAGTTTTTGTTAGAAAATTCGAAAAACTTATCAAAATTTCAATAGGTGTCGAATTTGGGAATTTGAATTTTAATAAATTCTAGATAAGTTCAATTCAGTAACACGTTTTAAGGGGGAATTTTAAAAATTAAGTTGGATCTTATCGCTACGGTCGGTCGAGATAAGAACCTCATTTTACCCATGCTGCAGCAGGTATAATGTCATTGACCTCCATTACAACTGCGCTGCTTTTTTTTTTTATTTTTCTTAAAGTAAAATTAAAAATAGCAGCTCACGTGACGCGTGTCTAATCTTTCCCCGTAAATCAAAACTTGAGCTGCAGCTGCGACGACAAATATTTTGGGTGGTGCAAAAAAAAAAGGCTCTTATACTCACGCGATTTGACTTAGCCAACCGCGGTGTTATTATGCATGTATACTCTTAATTTATCGATCCGTCTCGTCCGTCCCTTAACTTATGCAACTGCGTTTTATTTTTTTCAACTTTTCTTTTTTTTTTTAATTCAGGAGCTTAGATTAGAGCCAAAGTTATTCGATAATCTATACTGGTTTGCAGGGAAATTAAGGGGGCGAAACTTTAATTCATTACTTTAGGGTCGAAAGAGACTGAAGCTTCATTTGCTTGATTAACCTTTTAATTTTCAGAATAAATGTTTAAGGCAATCGATCTTAATAATTATTTTATTCATAAAACTAATTTTTTATTTTGATTCTGGAGTGCATAGTTTCTACCTAGATTGATAAACTGTAAAAAAACACCTAATTTGAGAAAAAAAAATTTTATTTTAAAAGTCTAAATCACGGTGGCATACTTGCACACTGCAATAAACAGCTCGTACAAAAAAAGTAAAAGAGATAAAGCCGTTAAATCAAAGTTACATTCGAGGGGTGGACTGACAAAAGTCACAACATCCCCTACATCAGAAATTTAAGTCTGCGGGGGGTCGTCTGTACCAATCAACGGAATCGTCCAATAAATCCATTCATTTTTTTTATTTTTACTTATTACCATAAATTCACTTATTCATAATGGACTTTTTATAATGGAATGAAAGTTTATGTAAATAATAAAAAAAAAAAAAAGTTTCGTTGATTTGAGTAACAAGCAGAAACTTGGAAGTTGATTCCAGTAGTACAACAGCAACAGTAATCTTCTATTATCGACGCGTTAACGTCATAGTCCAGCCATGTCTGATGCCACCCGCTGTACAAGTTCAAGGCTTTACTGGCTGTTGTATAATACTTGCTTCTCTCGCTAAACCCGCAACGCGATTCGCGCTAATAGCTCTACACTCTTTTTTCTTATTTATTTATTTAAATTTTAAATTCACAACATATATCCAACATCCACTATGTAGAGAAAATATTATATAATATACTATACATAAATTTACAATAATAAGATGATTTTTAGGGGTGAGAAACGTAAACCCCAAGGTACAGTCAATCACGCAAGCTTAATAGATCTTAAAAGCCAATAACTCGATTTGGTAAGTTGGTTTTGTTGGTGATGATCCGAGCGCACGCGTAAAAGCAACGTAAAAGCTCCCCTTGCGGCTTGCAGCGGAATCGATCGGACCCCTCGACAGATTTTCTGTCTTGGATCGAGCTTGCGAGCTTTTTTAAACTTTCCTTGCTAAACTCATATTTTCCTCATCCTCAGATCCGCAGGAATGAAAAACCAACTAAATGAAAGCTCGTTTTAAACGGTACAGCAAGCTCACAATGGAATCGATTATTTATGCTTGGAAATTTTATAAAATAGTAGTCTAGCTACGTTTCGTATGACGCAATTATGACGATTTTTAGATTTAAATCGCTTCACTGTCGCATAAGAATATTTAGACTTTTACGAGCTTTTCCTTATTTACTTTTCATTTTTTTTCATAATTATGATTTTTATTTAGTTGCTCAAAATCAAATTTTTGATACTTTAGTACGATGGTGAACTTACTCAAGAAGTAATTGTATGAAAATTGACGGTTAAACCGGAAACAACAATAAAAAGTTTTATCATCAGAGTTAGAGTCAGAAAGCAGGGGGATGATTTTCGTCCTTCCCGTAACGGAAAAAAAATATGACATATGACTATTCGACAAAAGGCTACAAACGATTTATTATTATCATCCTACCTCGCCTTTTTTTTTTCAACTAACACTAACTAATTTTCTTTTTTATATTCATGCTCTCAATATTCAAAATATTATTGTGATTAATTACCTTTTTCTTTTTTTGCTCTATAAAGTTCTATAAATTTAAAAAACTATTTTTATTATTTTTTAAATTAAAGTCATTATTACGGTCATACTCACATATCATTTCAATACTCATTGAAAAAAAAAAAAAATTGGTTTTTAGTTTAAAAAAGTGTTGAAATAAAGTAAAGAATTTTATAATCGAGATTTGTTCTTATTTAATTTGATTGAATGTATCAACACGAACTAGCTAATCAATAAACCTTATCTTAACTACATTTACGCGTGTTTAATAAAATATCGTTAAAAACATTATTAGTCCCATATAAAAATATTTAATTGAAAAAATGATTGGTAGCAGTGGAGGATACACTGTGCATGGTTATCGTTGCAAATCTTGATGCGTTCCGGTCTTTCTTTGGGTGGCGACCTCGGTGGCGACCTCGGTGGCGACTGCAAAGCTTCGTTGGCGCATTTTACGAATGCATCGTTGCAGCCTTTAACACAATTTTCCATCTTCTCGGCCTTTATTTGACCCATGAGCCCGATCAGTACCAACATTAAAACTATTAAAATCAATGATCCTTTTCTCATTGACAGCGACATCTTTTTTAACTCTATCTAATGCTTCTGGAACTAAATAATTCAATTAATTAATTAGACTTACGTGCTGCTGAATCGCTTATCGAGGCCCGAATTGTGATTTTATCATTTTTTGATTTATTGATAATTCCTCATTTTATATAATATTATATAATGTTCAAACAATTTTGATCAAATAGATCTTATAAGTAAATTAACTTTTTCATGTTTAATTAAAAAAGGTATTAATTGTAAAACAAGCCAACTATATTGTTCTTACGGATTAAAAATCGATTTTTCAGGTATGATGATGATAAAAAGACAAGACTTTTAAGAGTTAATTTTGTTATTTAAAAAAGTATGTATCGTGAAGAAAAAGAAAGAAAAAGAAAGAAAGTTGGATGTCGCTAGAAGGTAAAAAAGGTGCATAGCTGAGCGATGAGTGTACCTACCTTCTTAAGAACCCAAGCCCATCGCATCGAAATTCAAATATCATGCACCTGTTTTTTTTTTTATACGTTGGCTATTCCCCTCTTCTAACAGCAGGATCAGCAGGATCAGCAGGTGCTAAATACCGCGTCCAACAACTTACGCGCAATTATTATTATATTCATAATTTACTTCATTTTTTTTATGTACTTACTTTTATTACTGTTTTTTATATTTGAAATAAGTCTTTGATCTTTACATACAAATTTTCATGTTACCGACTAAATACTTTTTTATCTTTTTTTTTTGGTTTTACGATTAAAAATTTTAAATAATAATAATTGTCTTTTTTTTCGGGGCTTTCCAGTTTTTCGCCCTCGTCACTATCACTTACATAGTGCTTAAGAGAGATTAATTTTTATCATATTTATTATCATCAAAAATAAAAGAGAGAAAAAGAAAACAAACAAACATATTTTTTAGTTTTTTAAGATGATAACTTATTATTCGTTACCGGTGCGACACTATATTAGTTTATTCACCAAAGTATATAATGTAGAATCGTGAATTTCAATGAATTTTCCTGAAAAAACTACATAAAAATACAACTTTGACATGCCTTATATTGTAAATAAAAAAAGTTTCCCTTCTATAGAAACTTTACAGAAAACCATTTTTAGATAAAAAAATACAATTGCACGAAGGGTTTTTTGAAATCAAACCATAAAAAATTACAAACACACAGAAACAGCTAATAAACGATTTTTTTTTTTTTTTTCAGAGGATAAGTCTCGGTGAGGGATAATGCGTACTCCGTCGGAGACGGAAACGAGTCTCGGGCCTGGATCCCCAACTAATTGGAACAATGACTCCTCGACGACGACGAGGATCGACCTGGACCAGGACCCGGAAGAAGACGTACTGTCCCTCACTATTCCCATGCCCGGAGATGATTCGCTCTCGCCAAACACCAAAAGGTAACTTACTTTCTTTCTTTCTTTAACAATCGTATTTACAATAATCAAACTATTGTGAGTAAATAATACTTTGAAATTAATAATTTTTAATAAAAAATACTTAAAAAGCAAAAGGACTTGATTTGTTATTCCTCTCAATCAGAGATTTGAAACTTGTACTAGATTTTTTTATCTATTTTTCAATGATTAGTACTTTTATTTATCACACTATGGGCTTTTCAATCAGTCGGACAATTGTAATATTTAAAAATATAATTTATAAAAACGTAATTCGTAACGCGTAGCTTTAACAATCGCACATACGTTTTCAGCATTATTAAATCAGCTATTTACGTCACTCGTCATAATCGCTTCTCTCACTAAATAAACCTGGCTGCATATTTCCCAGAAGTGTTTTTAATACTCCAATTTTATTCTCAATTTTCCTCGTTTGAAAAATTAATAAAAAAAGAATGTTAAAAACCACAAAATTATCAGTTTAGTTTTTACGTACTTTTATAGTATCGCGCGTCGCTGCAAAATTCCAATGATATCGCATCACTCCCAACTATAATACAACAATGTTTTAATTACAAAAAATAAACTCGTGTGCGCCGCTTAAATAATTATCTCTTCAGTTTAAATTTCCCAACTAGTTTCATCAGTCTTGTGGTATTTTAGGGTTCAGGCACGTCAAGTTACCAGCTTGACGGGCGGTTGAATTTGACTTAGGCGTGTTCTATATCAGTGAGTGAGAAAAGGGATTGATAAATAATAAAAGCACTTGTATGGTTAACTGTATTTTAATTATAAATAAAAATCACTATTGACAATGTTAAGAAAGAATTTAGTTTAAATGAATATAATAATTATGTTGACAAAGCTACTCGGTTGAGTGTGGCTTGAGATGTGCACGGTGTGGTTGACGGTGCAAGACTGACTAGGGGGGCCCCCTGCGAACAGGGACGCTCAGGCCCAAAAGGGCCGCCTTGCTGCATCGGTGTTGGTGTGTGCGCTGTCCATGAGCGCCGCACAGTACACAGCGCGCGGTGCCAGGTTCTGCTTGCGCGGTTGCCGCTGTGCTTGTTGTGGCGGGTTTCCACGGGTCGCCACAGCTACCCCCTCTCCAGAGAGCTTCGCAGGACGAAGGAGCGAAGGGAGCGAAAAATGAACTTTCCGTGGTGGCTTTTGCTGTTGCTGAGGAGCTTGTTGTTGTTGCTGTTGCTGCTGAGGAACTGAAAAGAGTTGTTGAAGTTCGTGGCCAAGGTTCCACTGGAAAGGTTCTTGCTGAGATGACGAAGGAGTAGATGTTTGTTGTGGCTCAGACTCCGCGCTTGGTTGTTGTTGTCGATGAGGGGTAGTTTGATGCTGTGTCTTAGATTGTTTTGCTTGTTTTTGTCGAGGAGCAGCTTGTTGCCGTGGCTCAGACTCGTTGTTGCCCTGGGTTGAGGTTGAGGGCTGAGGTTCAGGATTTTGGCTGTGCTCCACCTGTGGTAACCTGACATGATCCAGACGTTCCAGGTATGCAGGCTTAAGTTGGTCAGTGGAGACAGTTTTTTCTGCACCATCCTGGTCGATGACGTAGCGTTTTTCGTCTAACCTCCGAATGACCTTATGTGGTCCTGTGTACGGAGGTGTCAGCATGGGCTTGACTCCGTCGACACGACGAAAAACGTGTGTGCTGGTGGCCAAGTCCTTGAAGACGAACTGCTTGTCCGGCTTTATGTGATGTGCCGAGGGTACAGGCTGCAAGGCTTGGAAATGTGCACGGATTTTCTGCAAGAAAGTGACTGGGTTTACTGGTAAGTCACGAGTGATAAAAAACTCACCAGGAATGCGGATGGTTGCTCCATATAGCATTTCAGCTGGTGACGCGCCGAGGTCCGGCTTGTAAGATGTTCGTAGACCAAGCAGAACTGTCGGAAGGATCTGGGTCCACGGGAATTTGTCAGAGTGACACATGAGGGCGGCTTTCAGTGTCCTGTGCATCCGCTCACACATGCCATTTGATTGTGGGTGCCAAGAAGTCGTTCTGATTTTGTTGGAAAGTCCCACTAGACGGCCAAGGGACTTGAAAAGATCTGACTCGAACTGACTTCCTTGATCTGATGTCATGGTGATGGGGGTACCGTATTGACAGATCCAGTGTCGGTACAGCTCCCAGGCGACTGTTTCGGCCAGCATGTCCTTCATGGGTACTGCTTGTGGCCATCTGGTGAAGCGATCCACGATGGTGAGACAGTATTCGTAACCGTCGGCGGGTGGTTGCAGAATAATGTCGATGTGGATGTGGTTGAATCTCGTGCCAGGAACAAGGATGTGTTGTGGTGTTGTCCTGTTGTGCCGAGATATTTTTGATTTTTGGCATGGAACGCATTCGCGCGACCATCGGATGGCGTCTTTGCGAATACCAGGCCAGACGAATTTTTGTGTCAGCGCTCGAGCTGTCACTCGACCGCTGGGATGAGCTTGACCGTGGATGACGTCGAATGCAACCCTGCGCAAAGATGCGGGCAGGTAGGGTCGCACGACGCCAGTGGAGACGTCACAAATGACGGGGTTGTCCTCCAGGTCCAGTAGTTGCAGGTTCAGCGAAGTTTGTCCGATCACTTGCTCCAACTCGTTGTCCAGTTGCTGTGCTGCACGGATGGTGGCGGCGTCGAGTAAGGTGGGCATCGTGATTGCATTGATGCGGGAGAGAGTATCCGCTGGAACGTTGTCCTCACCTTTGATGTGTTCAAGCTTGGTGTTGAACTGCGATATGAAGTCGAGCTGGTGCAGGACTCTTGGTGACAAGTCTTCGCTGGGTCGTCTGTGGCTGTTTTGTACCAGTGGTTTGTGGTCGGTCCGGGTTCGGAACTCACGACCGTCAAGTATGTGTCTAAAGAACTTGATGGCAGCGAAAACTGCAAGTAGTTCTCTATCGTAAGGGCTGTACTTCTTCTCTGTGCTCGTGAGTTTGCGAGAGAAGAAACCCAACGGCTGGATGATGTTGCCTTCGTGTTGCTCAAGTGTTCCACCGATGGCGACGTCTGAAGCATCTGTTGTTAGCACCAGCTGTCCAGTTGGTGAAATATAAGCGAGTTTTGTGGCTGTGATGAGTGCTTGCTTGCACTGTTCAAAGGCTTCAAGTGTTTGCGGAGTGTGAATGATGCGTTTCATGTCACGTTTCTTGGTGGAGCCTTTGAGACAGTCATTGAGGACGGCTTGGTGCTGTGCTGCATGCGGCATGCTCGATCTGAAATAATTTATGGTGCCTAGGAAGGCGCGCATGGCATGACAAGTTTCAGGCAAGGGAAAATTTTTTATTATTTCAACCTTGGCATCTGGGGCTGAGTAGCCAGTGCTAGTGATCTTATGACCTAGGAATATTACCTCTTCTTGACCGAAAGAGCACTTACTGGCGTTCATTGTCAGACCGTATTTTGCTAGTCTCTCGAAGATGATTCGCAGGTGTTCGAGGTGTTCTTCGTGCGTCTTTGACATTACCATAATGTCATCTATATACCAGACGACGAAGTCCAGGTCTTGAAAAATTAAGTCTGCGAAACGTTGAAAGGTCTGGGTGGCGTTTTTGAGACCTGGTGGCATTCTCAAGAAGACCCAGTTCCCGAAGGGCGTCGAGACGGCTGTCTTTGGTACGTCCTCTGGCGCCACAGGGATCTGGTAGAAGGCTTTCTCGAGATCGATGACGCTGAAAATTTTGTTACCGTGAACTTTAGTGGCAAGCAGGTCTTCGATCCGAGGAATGCTGTATTTGTTCGGTATGGTCTGGTTGTTGAGCCATCGGTAGTCTCCGGTTATGCGCCAAGAACCATTTTTTTTCTGCACCAGGTGGATGGGGCTGGCGTATGGACTGTTGCAGCGCCTGATGATGCCGTGGTGTTCAAGTAGCTTGAACTCTCGCTTCGCAGCTTCCAGTTTTTCGCCAGTCAGTCGCCGGGCTCGTTGAAAAACTGGTGGTCCCTTAGTTTCAATGTGGTGCATGGTGTCCGAGTTGAAAGCCATGTTGGGTGCTGCTCTGGGAAGAGAAAGGTGTTCGAATTCCCTGAGAAGGCTGTGGTACTGCTTGGGTGCGTCCGTAACGTAGGAAGCTGCAACCACTGAGAATCCGTGGAGGTTAGTTGGTTTTGTGAAGCCTCCAGACGAAACCGTGGTTTCTGGGTCCTGTAGTCGTTGTTGTTTCAGATCTATGACCAGACCGTAGTGGGTCAGTAGATCTGCGCCAATGATGGGTCTGTCAACGTCAGCAACGGTGAAGGCCCACCTGATCGGCCTTCGGATGCCCAGGTTAAGCTCCAGGTACTGCTGACCGTAGGTGTTGATGGTGGTCCCGTTTGCGGCGTGCAGCTTGAGACCAGCGGGCTGTGGAGTGTTTTTTAGAGCTGTAACAGGTAATATAGATAAAACTGAGCCGGAATCCACTAAGAAGGTGTTGTTTGAGTTCCGGTCCCAGATGAAGAGGCGGCTTTCTTGAGGTGTTTTAACTGGTTGCCTGTCGTCTACCGCCGAAACAGACGACAGTGGCCTTAGTTTTCCCTCTGCTGCAGAGGCTGGCCGTTATTGAAGTTGCAGGGCTGCAGGCATCTGTTGGCAGCCGAGCCAAATTTTGAATGGTAAAAGCATACTCCCGGTATGCCAGGTCCAGGGCTGTGAGGACGGCTGCGGCTGCGGCTGCGGCCACGTGGTGCACCACCGTTGTTGTTGAAGTTGTTGTTGTGGCGCTGCTGACCTGCAACCAGCGCGCGTACCTCAGCTAAAAGTTGAAGATTTGCAGCAAGCATTTGACCCATTGTATTGGCGATGGCGTTAAGCTGGCTGTTGTCCTGGTGACTTGCTGCAGCTACAGAAGAGCCTCGAGGAAGTTGTGGCTCAGGCTGGACGGCGAAAACTCCCGCTGAGGGGCTGCTGCGGATGAGTACCAGTAGTTCATCGGCCGCCTCGGTGAGCTCGTCTATGCTGCTTTTTTTAAGTGGCTGAAGTATCATCTGAGCCTTGCTTGGGAGGGCCTTGAACCACTTCACTCGTAGCGCCTTGTCGTCCAATGTACCCTGAGCTAATTCCCTCATACGTTTCATCAGAGTGGACGGTTTGTCATCTCCAAGGGTGAGGTCACCAAAAAGTTTTTCCAGTTTTTGGTCAGGAGGATCTGAAAAGTTTGCGATTAATTTCTCCTTCAAATTTTTATACTTATCCTGGGTTGGTGGGTTCGCCAGGATGTCGGAAACCTCCATCAATGCTTTCGGGTCAATGTGTGTCAGCACTGCGTTATAAAGTTCTAAGTCATCGGTGATGCCAGCGGCCGACAGGATGGCTTCGACCGTTTTGAACCAGATTTCTGGCATCGCGGATATGAATTGAGGCAGTTTGACGTCTTTGTTCGTTGACATTTTGAGATTGGTTCGTGGAGATAGAACGTTGTCGAGGACGTGCAGCTCCAAGCCAGAAGAAGAGTCTGTGGGCGACTGCTCAGAAAAGTTTGGCGATGATGGAGGTGACGCTGGAGGAGAGATTGACTCCACCGTGTCGTTGGTAGCAGGGAAGTCGTCGTCTGGAGTAGGAGTGACAGCGTCAACGGCCACAAAAAAGGTAGTAGATTTCTTACTGGTTGTTTGTACGGCAAGCTCTTCCTCTGGAGCAGGTGGAGGCGTACCGGCTGGTTGTTCTCCCTGCAGCTCGCTGGTGTCACGGTGTTCCTCTTCCACTTGGCGCTTAGCAGCAGCACGTGTTTGTCGGGGTGTATGGTACATGACACATCATGTGCCACATTTATGCAACCAAAACCCAAAGTTATTTTTAAAAAATGTACAGCACAGTTAAAATTTTGCACTGTTTGTTAAATGTTCACGCGCGTACTTCAGTAAGCGTAGCCAAGCCACTTTGAGCGCGTCGGTGCAGTGGCGGGAAACTGAAGTGGGGGCGGTAGCGTCTTGTGGGGGAGGGAGAGAGACGCTCTAATGGCGTGGAAAATTCCAGAAAACCGACGCCGTAATGGCGGCAACTGACGCGGCGTCACTTTCACTTTCGAATTTTCACAAAGTTTATTGTTTTTTAAAATCACGCTTTTTTCACTCACAAAATGTTTCAAAACTCGGGGTCACCAATGTGGTATTTTAGGGTTCAGGCACGTCAAGTTACCAGCTTGACGGGCGGTTGAATTTGACTTAGGCGTGTTCTATATCAGTGAGTGAGAAAAGGGATTGATAAATAATAAAAGCACTTGTATGGTTAACTGTATTTTAATTATAAATAAAAATCACTATTGACAATGTTAAGAAAGAATTTAGTTTAAATGAATATAATAATTATGTTGACAAAGCTACTCGGTTGAGTGTGGCTTGAGATGTGCACGGTGTGGTTGACGGTGCAAGACTGACTAGGGGGGCCCCCTGCGAACAGGGACGCTCAGGCCCAAAAGGGCCGCCTTGCTGCATCGGTGTTGGTGTGTGCGCTGTCCATGAGCGCCGCACAGTACACAGCGCGCGGTGCCAGGTTCTGCTTGCGCGGTTGCCGCTGTGCTTGTTGTGGCGGGTTTCCACGGGTCGCCACAGTCTGTCTGCCGTGGTCTGCCGTCAACAGCTAGAGCACTAAGAGCGCGAGTTACTTAACCTCAAAACTCGAAAACTCTCTCCAGACTGCTGCGAATTATCTGAATATCTGTACTTGTATATTTGTTTACTATTCATCGCCTGACTAGACAAGTCATGACGTGTTGTGATTTTTTATTTTTTCTGTAAATCGATGCTCGCGAATCGCGATAGTGTGATTAGTGCACAGACTACACTGTACTATTTATAAACAAACAAGATTATTTATCCACCAATTATTATTCTCGCCTTTAACCTGAACAGATGCGTGTGGGCGTACCAATCGCTGATACAATGTTTGTGATTCTCGGTCTTTTTTATTAAAATACCACAAAAAAAAACTAGTTGATTATCCGACGAAAAAACCCACTGAAAGAGGTTAAAAAAACAGTGTTTTACAGACTTTGTAGACATATGTTTTTGAGTAATAATGGTACTAGCGAGGTTTTTCCTCAGGAAGACTGACCCACGTGACGAGGAGATACCTCAAGGAGTCGATTATGATAATAATGGCACTAGGTACCTTTTTTTTTTTTGCTTTTGTTTTGTTTATCAAAAATGAAGTATTATTTACTCAACAATATTCATCACACAGTGGTGTTGTTTTTCTTTTGTTACTATAAATTACAATTTTTACACAGTGTCTCAAGGACATTTTTTTTTTTTTTCTGTATGATTGAAAATGAATTTTTGATGAGAATCTTTTATTACTAATTATACAAATGATAACTTTACACAATAATAATTATTATTATTTGTTCACTAAAATATATAAAAATACATAACCACTCTGTACCTATAGAAGTAAACTAGTTACTTGTAAATAGGTTTGGCGTTTTTAATGTTATCACATAATAATTTTACTAGTTCAACATATCTCATTAACATTATAAATTCATTCATTAAATATAAAATAATTACATAGAATTAATAATAAATACTATATAAGGCTAAAGTCTAAGATAATATCATTGCATTAAGGATATAACTTTCTTCATTTTTTCTGCAATATTTCTTTTGCATGCTGAAAGATTCTTTACACAATAAATTTGAAATTTATTTAATTTAGTTGATGGAAAATTTATTGATCTTCTTTTACCATGTTTCCAGTATAATATGCATGAAGGACGAGTTTGGCCAGCTTAGTTCAATAGCGGTGGATCCAGTATCCCTCGAGGTCAAAATCCAAGATGTCCCAAACGTGCACGTCAACTCGGAGGGCAACACCGACTCTAGCGAGGCCACAACCAAAGTACCAGCCGACACCATTTACACCCAGAGGCCATTTGGATGGTTCGCTGGGTGTATGCAGCCAGTTGCAGTTGCTTTTTCCAACCTGATGAACAAGGTTGCCTTTGGCGAGAAGATCAAGGGAAATCAAAGTTAGTGCTAACTGTTATTTTTAATAACTTACCAAACAATCTTAAAATTCAGACTTATAAGCATAAACTTACACTATTATAATGTTGCAGCGGACAACTGGGAAATACCATTTGAGTACATAAGCGAGCTCAAGTGGCTGGGTTCTGGTGCCCAGGGTGCGGTATTCAGCGGCAAGCTCAAAAGGGAAATAGTCGCGGTGAAGAAAGTCAGAGAGCCCAGAGAGACTGACATAAGACACCTTAGGAAACTCAACCACCCTAACATTGTACAGTTCAAGTTAGTGTTTGCACTCTAATAATAATATTTGTGAACAGAAAACCAGATATAGTTTATGGGTCAAATTGATTTTCCTAGAATTTATATATATATAACATGGTACATTAAATTGATAACAAAAAAGATATAGTTCAATAACAGCTAGTTATTATTAGTCATAATTGTTTGAGAAATTTATTCAATAATTTCAATGTTTTGATTTGAAAAATCCTACAAACTTAAAAGTCTTAGTAATTAAATAAATATACAATTGAACTTACAAATTCTACTTATGAAATACAAATGTGTACATATTAAATAAAGAAGACACAACCTGTATATTTAAAAGTAAATTAAATGCTAATGAAAAAAAATAATAATAATAGTAATAAGTACTACAATGAAAAATGTTTTATTGTTTAAGGGGAGTGTGTACACAGGCACCTTGTTACTGCATAATAATGGAGTACTGTCCTTCGGGACCACTGTACGACTGGCTGAGGAAGGGAGAATCGGTCCCTCCAGCGAGACTGTCGGCGTGGTCGAGGCAAATAGCCGCGGGCATGAGGTACTTGCACGATCACAAGATCATACACAGGGATCTCAAGAGTCCAAAGTAAGTTTTTTCTCTTTTCTCTTTTTATCTATTCTTTTTTACACAAGCTAAAAAAGTAATTATTTTTTAGCGTACTGATAGGTCGGGAGGACACGGTGAAGATAAGCGACTTCGGGACCAGCAGGGAGTGGAACGAAAAGAGCACTCGTATGACTTTCGCCGGAACGGTAGCCTGGATGGCACCGGAGATCATCAGAAACGAGCCCTGCTCCGAGAAGGTGGACATATGGTCATACGGCGTTGTCTTGTGGGAGCTTCTGAGCGGTGAGATACCCTACAAGGACGTCGACTCATCAGCCATTATGTACGGCGTGGGCAACAATTCGTTGAGGCTGCCCATACCTCACACGTGCCCCGACGGGTACAGACTCCTGGTGGAGCAGTGCTGGGCTGCAAAGCCGAGAAACAGACCGTCGTTCAAGCAAATCGAAACGCACCTGCAGATCGCCGCTGTTGAGCTCGAGAGCACGACCCAGGACGAGTACTTCAAGGCCCAGGTGAGTTTTTAAGAAAATTTTCCGGAATAACAAAAAACAATAACAAGAAACACGAAAACTGTTTTTAAGTTTATAAATTTGGTAAATTAACACGATAATCAATTAAGTCTGGGATTGAAAATTTTTTTTTTCATTGATTGTTTGTATTTTCGATGATCACAATCTGGATAAAACAGCTGATTTAGAAAGATATAAAAAGTTGAGATTGTTATTGTGAATTTAAGGAAACGTGGAAGGTGGAAATAAGGGAGCACATGAAACAAATCCAGAGCGACAACTCAACGAGTCCTCGATTCGAAGCAGATCTGATACGTCGTAGGGAAGACGAACTGAGACACGCTCAGGACATTCGGGAACACTACGAGCGAAAGTTGGAAAGGACCAATAATCTCTACATGGAGCTCAGCGCTGTTTTGCTGCAGCTCGAGCAACGCGAAAAAGATGTGATGAAGTGAGTACTTTCTGACTCCACTTTATTATAATCTTGTAAATGATAATTTCAAAAAAATAACGATTCTTAAAATACCCGTGAATAAAAAATCGTGATTTTTGTGATCGCTTTGAATAGGAGAGAGCAACAGTCTGGACACAAACAGGGTAAGAAGCGGCTGGGTTACAACACAGTTTTCCGTAATGGCAACTTGCGTCGGAACCTGACGACCCTACAGTTTTCGTCGTCGAGTCCGACCTCGCCGACGATCCAGAGTCCGGTCAAGGCGACGACTTACACCCAGCTCAACGACTCGAACAAGCCCGAGACAATCGTCGTGCCCGCTGTACAAAACAGCGGTAGTCTCAAGCAGAGGAAGTACAGACACCGCAGAGTCGGCTCGGGATGCGGGATCAGCTCGAGCCCGAGATCCAGTCCGCAGCGAGAGAGAAAGGTGAGAACTCAAAAAAAAAAAAAAAAAAATAGTAAGTAGTAACTAAAATTTATTTTTAAATAAACAGTCTGCAGAACTGTCGGCGTCGAGTCGTCTGGTGGACAGTCAAACTCAGACCGAGGTATCCCCCGTAAGCACTCCGTCCTCGGACTCCTCGTTCGAGTGTCCGTCCGGTCAGTTCTCGAAGCGTATCTACCCGCCACCGAGTCTCGACTGTTCCAACAACGGCAACGGCAACGGCTCGGAGCCGAACGGCAACGACAATAACGACAATCTCAGGGAGTGCAGCGATGACGACCACCTCGAGACTCTCGGACGCAAGGTCAACGAGATCATAAACGCCAACAGGCTGGCCTCGCCCATGGACAACGGAAACTCATGCGGTGTTAACCCAGGGTAACACTTTTCTTTAGAATCTTCATTAGCTTTCCTGGTGGCTTTTAAGTTTTTTAAATTGAAGATTATTATTTGAAATAAAATTTGTGTGGCCTTATTTCAAAGTTTTACGTTTGAAGGTTCTCAGAGACAAATACATAATGATATTGTTTTAATTGTCTTGACACTGGATTTATCAGAATTCAAATAAATTAAATAATATTATTTTTATTCCAATAAATACAAAATTCACATTTTATTGATTCATCGAGTTTAATTGAACACTTGAAAGCAGTTAAATTTCCTAAAGAGGGTCACTCTTGGGTTATAAAAAATAGTTAACTATAATATAAAAATATAATTAACTATAAATATATAATTAACTAGAATATAAAAAATAGTTAAAAATTTTGAAAGCTGTAAGAAATTAAAAATTATATTTTGTTTGTTTGTTTACTCAGTCGTAACAAGGAGGAGCTGCACCACAAAAGTGTCCACCATTTGTCCATCGAAAAGAGCACAGAGTCCGGGGATTTAAAGACCGGGGCAGACGTGATCGATGCGATTTGCAGAAACGAAGACGAGGAGGCGGGAGAGGAAAGCTGGTCCGACGAAGAAGGCGAAGATCCGAATTATAGTTACAACTACTCGTTGAGAAGAAGAAGGTTTTTATTATATTATACTTCAATTATACTTTGTTTAAATTCATTTTTAAGTGTAGAAGATTCGTAACTTATAAAATAAATTCATTGGTTTTAAATTTTATAGTTAGTTTTTATCATATACTTTGTGCTATTATTGATTTGATCTATTAGTTTAAAAACTTATGTTAATTTATGAATGTTTGTGTATTACAGTTTAGCGAGAAGGCCCATCGGACCTGGGAACCGTCACCGTCGCTCCCTCAAATCCTGCAGCTCATCGGGTCTGAAGAAGCGCGTGTTGGGCTCTGACGAGGAGGAGAACACCTCGGAGTACTCCCATCCACCGTCCAGCAAGTCGTCGACCCTCGAGAGCAACCCCGAGGTCGTACAGCGCGCGTTCAGACGGGTCGGATCTCTCGAGTCTACGCCCAACAAGTACGGATCCGTCAGAAAACGTACGCTGTCGGCTTGCAACATCAGAAACAGCAAAGGCACCGATGACTCCAGCGACGCCTCCGAGTCATCCGACGATAACGTCATACACGAGAACGAAAGTAGAGTTTAGTTTATTTGAGTCTCAAGTGGAAGTTTTTATGGATCACTATGGCTTTTGAAATGATCTATAGATCATCCTTTGGTTATTAAGATCTATCACAACCATAACTTTAAATGATCCGTAAAATCATTCTTTTGAAAAGATCTTAAATATCATTCTGTGATTCTTAAAAACAACCCTAAAGGATCATTCTTTTTTGAAATTATTTTTTACGGATTGTTAAGGATCATTCTAAAATCACAACCGCGTTTCGAATGATCTATATAGAGATCATCCTGTGACTCTTAAGATCGATCACAACGACCCTTAACATTATGATGTGCGTTCTTCGAATCACAATGATTTTTCCAATGATCCGTAGATCATACTGTGATTAAAAAATTATTACAAATATTAAACGATCTGAAAAATCAATGATCAAAAAATTTATGCTTGAAGATCATTGGTGACCCCTTGAACCGATCCACTCATAAATTTTATTGGTAGCGATTGGTTTTTTTAGGGTAGTAGAGTGGGTGTCGATAGATTTTAAGTTGAAATTTGTATAAATCAAAATTTTTTTTTTATCGTCCGAGGTGTACTTAATACTTTTATGGCCATTTTTTGACTTGTTTATTAATTTCTTATTGTTTTTTTTTTTTTTTTTTCTCTCTAGAGTCTTGATTTTGTATAGAGTGACGTGTTAAATTTCGTTGGGTTCGAGAAATGTAAAACTGAAATTAACAAAAAGATATTTACCTTTTTTTAAAGATTGTTAGACCAATGACCAGTAGTCATTACTAGAAAATTCGTTTCTGATTCCGTGGCCAATGTAAAATTATTAATACTAAAGAGTTTATAAAAGTGACAATTTAGATAAACAAGTCAAAACATCGTCAATTTAGTGCAATATTATCCTCATGCAGTAATAATAGCTTTACAAATTTTTTCAGATAAATTTATTTTGTGATAGTCAACGATTTTGTACCAGTATCAGAGTATAAATTCAATGATTCTTTGAGAAAAAAAAGAGGTCAATTTTAAATTGTTATTTTCTTTGAAATTTTAAAATGTTTATCAAATAAAATATTTTCTATAGAGAAAATAAACAAAACTATGTCGCTACAAATAAAATTTGTTAATCTGTTAAACTAGTGCATTTAAAAACTTAGCAATTATGAAACTTTACTTAGAAAATTTTTCTTCTAAGTATTTTGTAAATATTAATTGTACTTACATTACAGTTGTAAGGTGATAATTACTATTGATATTAAGAGTTTAATTATTTTGTTTCGGTTTGTCTTTTTCCGAAGTAAAAAAAAATCTCGTTAGATATTATTATTATTGCTATTATAAATTAATTCGTCCTGATGTTTACTCATAATTAATTAGTAATTAAAATTACTAAGAACGAAAATTTTTTTTTCAACTTGGTGTAAAAAATAATGAAATTTGTTTCCGTCTTCGATAGTTATCGCAATAGCACATGAGATTTAATGCGAAATTAAACTTAAAAATTGAATATTTGCGTTTTTTATGAAGTGTAATTAATTTATGTGTACATAAAAGCATCACATTTCGTTAGCTCGTACGAAAAAAGACACCTGTCTAAAAACGTAGAAATGCGAATTTCTTTAGAAAAATATGTATCAGAGTCTTCTTTTACGAGAAGGCTGTAACCAGCCAATTATTTTCCAAAAAGAGAATAACTAGGATTCTTTCCAGAAAAATAATATATTGTACTTATTTTATGATTTGAAATGCCTCAGACGTCTTTTTTCGTACGAACCGACAATTCAATTCATTTATTCTCATTGTACAAAGATTCTTCATCAAGCGTTAATTAAAATTTGTACAGTTCCTTAATAGCATTTAGTGATAGTCATGAGATACAGCATTCCACTCTTAATTTAGCAATGTAAAATTATAGTTCTTTTTTTTTTTTTCTTTATCGTAAACTGCAAAAGCGTGCAGCTTTAAAAATTTACGCTAAGAAATTGTAATTATAAAAACCCTAATCAGTACAACTAAATTTAAAATTTTGGTACTAAAGCAATTTTGCGATACTGAAGTATTAAAGTTAATTCATTCGTCCATCAAATATTATAATTATAAATAACCAGTGAAAATAATGTAATTGACGACCTAAAAAAAGAGGATATTTAAGATAAATAAATAATGTAATGACAATTCGATGCAATATATACATACTTACGTAAACTGTTTTATGTATCACGTATGCAAGAGTAATCAAAGGTGCCTGAAGTTAGGGAAGATACATAATAAAAAATATTTAAATAGTTTTTTGTGCTGCATTCGATTGTAGTTAAAAAAGAATATAAAGACTTTAAAAAATTTTCATATATGTGTATTTCATGTATAGATTTACTGGTACCAATAACGTAACTAGTATCTCAATTTGATCAAAAAAATTTTCAGAAAAAAATTTTTTTTTAATTGTGAATCTTCCTTATTTTTCCCAAGTACTTATGTGTAGTTGAACGATATTAATGTAAGTGTATTTTTGTGTGTGCCTTGGGGCAAAGTCAGATTTAAAAAGTAGAAAAATATCAAATTAGTTGATCGATTAAGAGCGCAATCTGACTAAATGAATTATTATAGTAGTTTGTTAAGGCTTTTATTGAATACTCAATTGCAAAAAGAAAATAATAATTTTGTGTAATCTAAAATTAAATTTTTTACAATTTATACAATGTAAATTGGAATCCTTGTACAACTAAAGAAGCTTGAAAGATGGAAGAAATCAAACTACTCAGATTGCCTTGTGACAATTATATATTTGTATATATAGACAATACTGAAGTTGAATTTACAAAGTAAAAAAAAGATAGTGTAAGGGTTGATGATTAATCTGACGATGTTTTACGAAAAAAAAAAAAAAACAAAGTTAGATTTATATAGTTTCGTACATGTGTCGATTGTAGTTTGTATGCATGACTACTCAAATAGTAGAAATTAAACATTAATTTTTTGTGTTACTTCTCCTATTTACTAGTACAACAATAAAGTGTCTCCTCAAAGTATAAACTCAAAATTTTTTCTTTTTTCAATTTTCCCTTAATAAATAAATTTACAAACAAGATTGATTGTGGTTTCTTTATTGATAATAATAATTAACAAACAAATCATAAAACTCAAAGGTTTTTATAATTATTATATCTAATACGTTTTTTTCCAAAATTCGGCTTCCTAATTTTATAGTGCATGAATACTATACTGTGCAGAAAATTGTTCGGTTCGATAAAAATTTTTTTTTTCTTTTTTCATTGACTTTGTCAAAAGAATATAAAATATAGGTAATAATGCACCATATAAAACACAGTATTTTTTCGCACAGCCTTGTGATTGATGAGGACAGCAAAAAATGAAGTTATTTTAAATGCATGGAAATTAGATGATTCATTTAATTTGTTAAATAAAAGACAGACGATCATAATGGTTTGTTGTTGTTGTTTTTTTTTACATATGTACATGCGTAAAATTTATTTAGGTACGACAGTGCGAGTGTAGTTTTTTTTTTTTTTTTTTTTTTTTTTTTAAATCCTTTAATCTTAATAACTTTTGAGTTTAATGAAAGTTAATGCAATAACTTTGAATAAATATTTATAATAATTATAGTAATAGATTAGCTTAACACACTTAAGCTAGGTACACGTATCGTTTTAACAAATTTATCTTTTAAATTACAATTGCAGCTTGTTCTTAGACTTAGGTGAAAATGAGATGGACTTTTGTGAACGAACAATGATTTGACGTTGACGGTTAATCAAAAACGTATAAAAAAAAACGAACAAATTATTTCTTACGCACGAGATTCCGAGTTGTTTTTTTAATCTCAATTGGGATCTGACACGAGTATACATAGATATATACGAACATACAAGAAAATCATTTGCTCTTAGCCACCAATTATTATTTTTTTGATTACCTCTATTTTATAAAATTAAAGTCGCCACATTGCCTGTAGGTTAGTATACCTTTATATTTACCGTGTCAGATGCCAATACTTAACTCTAGAAAAAATTAATTAAAAAAAAAAAATAAATAAGTTGGGTGTTTTTCGAAATGCTTTCACCAGTAAAAAGAATTGTGTAGGAATTCAGCCGTTGATTTGTACAGGGAAGACGCGCTCTGTCTTAAGCCAGTGAAAAGCGAAATTACACCCTCGCGTTCTTCCTCTTCCGGTTCCTCGTCTTCCGGTAAATACTCAGGCAGATCCTCACCGTCGTCCGCGTCCGTATTCACCTGTTAATTTACAATTATACATTAATAAATTAATAAATTACATTATTGAATTGTTTGGGTCTGTACCAAATTTCCCTGATTTTTCCATGTTTTATTTAATTTTGATCAATTTATTTTGATAATCAACATAAATTTTTTCACGTAACTTTTTATCATAAAGCATTTAAATTTGTATATATAAATTTTAATAGCACAAATAAAATGATAAAATATAATAGAAAGTACAAAATTCAAGTAAGAACTTTTTTTTTTTTTTTTTTTTTTTTTTAACAGTATAAATCTTTTGTATTGATAATTTTAAAAAATATGAAAGCTTATCAATATGTAGATCACCAAATTTTAAAAAATTGACAATTACTGACTTAAACATAAGAATAAAACTCACCAATTTGACTAAAAACTCTTGATTGTATTTATTTCTTGTGACTAATCTGGCTTCCATATCGGGGTTATTGTCTCTTATTGCCTCAGCAATCTGTTTGGCTGTAACACTAACTAGTGTCCTCATAGTGACTCGTTGGTGTTCAACATCCACCACCAATGATATCAACCCCTCAATTCTTATTAAAGTATACTCCAGTTCTGTTCTGGTTTCCTTTAAACAATATAAATAAATAAATTTTATTAGTTGACTGTTAGATTTGACAATTAAATTCTTTATGTACAGGTACAGTTATTTTTATATTAATTTATTTTAAAAATAAAAATAAAAGTTATTACCAAGATTATCTTCAATAATATTATTAACATTTTTATTGCAAGTACTTACGGGAAGCAAACCATGAACATGCAGTACAACAACGTGAGTCCTGAGCTTCTTGGGCTCGATTACTCTTCTGCATCTGCTGCGAAGATTGTAAATTGGGGGCTTCATTCTCTCAATATCATCCTTGACTTGCTGTGCCCTTTTGGCCAACTTTGGGTCATCTAGATTGTACTTGTTTATGGTGGCATCAAGAGCTTCTCTGACACCAAAGGTGGAGGTTATGTGGGCATAGTTCTCTACATTCTTGACAAAGGTTTCGAGTATGTCCAGGGCTAACTCCACTATCTCTTGGTCTGGGTACTCTAGCACCACTGCTACATATGACAGAACCGTCTTGTCCTGATAATATAAAGGATTTAGATTTAGATTTATTTAGGATTTTAAAAATCGTCAAAATTAAAAGTCTTAATTGTGTTATAAGTATCAAATTCCATTAATATACATATAAAATAAGTATATGTTTATAAGATTGAAAAAATACACATATTCATTTATTTTCATGAAACATGAGTTTGTTATCCAATAAATAGTTACAAGGTAAAAATATAGCAACAGAGTATTACTAATAACTAGATTATTAGATCAGTTTATTTATGTACTGATTTTTATCTTGTTAAATATGTCATTAAGACTATTTTGATAATACCTCAACAAGTTATGTGTGTACTTGTTTACAGAAAATTAAGAAAATACAATAAAGTGTACTGCTTAAAATAGTCAATGTAAACAAATTCTCAAATTGTATTAACTTCTTAAAATCAAATTGTTTTTAATAAGTAAAAATTAAAGTCCAAAAAGTTTATAAAGGAACAAAACTGTTCCACTTAGTGATAGAAAAAATAAGAAAGCATGCATTAATAAATAAAGTTTAAACTCTCTCTCCATGTAAAAAATAGTTTAAAAACAAAATATTTACTAAAGTTACTACTTCTTATAAAATATAGGTTAAATTTAATTAATCAAAAAAAATTTAGCTACAGAAGTAAGTAAGTTACCTATACATAGGCTACTAAATAATTATCATGTTTCATTCAAAATTAAATCAAAAAGATCAGAAAATATTATAGAATATTAACATAACCTAGAAAAATATATTAAATACCTTAAATAAAACACAAAATAATATGATTAGAATTATATGGTTATATTTGTTCTACATTTTTAGTCAGATAAAATTCAATCTATGTTATTGTCTCTGTAACATTTGCAATATTGAACAGTAAAAAATTGAATTTTATGATAATTACAACGCCAACCTATGTACAGCTAAAAGTAAAAACAAGTTAACAGAGTTCGCGTGGTACTAATTTAGTAGATCGGTGATAAATAAAATCGATTAAAGAAAAAAAGTGAGAAATTACCTTAAGTATGGTATCGTGGTTAGAAACGTCCTTTGACAACTTCTTGTAAGTCTCGAGGGTCGGACGAAGCTTTATGGGGTCCAACGACTCCAGGGTGTCCTCGATCTCCTCCATTATGCTTTTTCAGTTTTTTATTCTAGACATTTAATCACTTATTAATCACGCAACTATAATCTGTCCATTTTTTTTAGCTGTTTGGTCGGGAGAGCAGAGAGAAAAGTGGAATGTGCCAACAATCAGCTGCAGTAAGCACAGCTCAACAGCAGAACAGCTGCAGTCTGCACGCAGCACGCACGCATGCAAAATTTTCAGTTTTTACAGATGTCGCTGCTGCAGAGTTGCAGTCGGAAAGTCGATCCGATCGACCTGTTTATTGTTTACAATAAACTCTCTGTCAAGTCTTAATTGTTTATTTATTACATTACATCCTCCACCCTATACTCTCACCATAAATTAGACAAAGAAGACTGTGATTGGTTCAGTAAAAAAAATTTTATATTTTAATTTTAATATTTTAACTGAACTACGATATTGTATCCAAATTAAATATTATAATTACCTGAAAAATTCTCAATGAGGATACATTTTTATAATTTTTTTTTTTTCAACAAAATAAATTATGTATTCCAATTAACTGAGAGCGATTTTACTTAAGAGTTCATATATGAAATTTAAAAAAACTGACTGAAATTTTTTTTGAGAAAATTTATTTCCATATAATTTATTATGAAAAATAATAATTTTAATGACCGTAGCGACGGTTGGTTTTTCCTTTTTTGTGTTTTTGTAATTCTTAAAAAATATTTATTGCAAACAGCAAAAATTATTGTCCGTTTCAATTTTTTTATAGAATTTGCACGTATTAAATTTATTTTAATGGATGATCTAAATTTTAGAACTGAAGATATCTTTGATAAAATTTAAATATAGTACAATCTTTGGCCATATTCATTCACTTATATTTTACTAAATTTTTTTTTTTTAAATTAGAAATTTTTAGAATTGGTCTTCGATAACAAATAATGTTGTTATTTTATTGTTTCAAATCTCAACTTAAAGTTAACCTTTTTGATTATCAAAATTAACAAGTACGGTTTTCATTTAGCTTAAATTTTATTTTTGACTTCAATAAAATTGAAGTTTAGAACAAGTGGATTACACTCCTTACACTATCAGTTGCCGCCGTGGGCCCGTGAGGCCACCTGGTAAAGTAACTATAGCAGATTTTTAAATTAAAAATTTGGGTTAAATAAATGATTTAAATATTTCATACTGTAATTTTTTTTTTCTTTTTCAGTATAGTGATATAAAAATTATTGTTAAAAATAATATTTTTAGACAGTGCATAATGGCATCGTCGCACCTTAAAAAGAAAACAGAAGATTTGGAACCGATTGTACGAAATCTCAATGAATACAGATATGCAATTCGTCAAATGAAAGAATCAATGAAAAAAGAATCTAAAAATATGGAAAATTATATATTATTTTATATATATTTTTTTTTCATTTTAATTGAATCAAACGTCCTTTACGATATTTTACAAAAAATATTTGAAATAAATTTATGGGGATAACACCATTGTAGATAACTATAATAGATTTATGAGACTTTCGATAGAGAATCAATTCATATTATGTCAGGTTTGAGTTTTTTACAATAAAAAACATTTATAATAATAATAATATTAATTTTTTTTTTCATTTTCAGACAGTTGGAAATTGTTGAATAAAAAGAATTAAGCAGCGATACTTGATTCACGCTTAGATTATGTATTTATGTGTATGGTTTGTCTGAAAAAAGTCAAATACGTCTAATCCTGCACTAATGTATTCATTGGAAAAGATAAGGTCAATATTGAAAATTTTGGAGAGTTCAGCTTTATTTTAATTAAATATTAACAGTTCAAAAAATAAAGTTAAAAAAAAAAAAAAAAAAAATTAAATGGTTTTTATATTATTTCTCTTTTTCCTTTTTCTTTTTTTTTTTTTTTTTTTTTAAGAATAAAAATTCTATGTCCAACAAGAAAGATAGAAAAAGTGGCGCGACGTCCATGATTAACTTATAAATTTTTTAAGGAAAGATACTATGATGTTATAGTTTTTGGAATTATTACCATAATACGTTTAGAGAGAAAAAGAAAAAACTATTATTATAATGCGGACATCAGGCTCCATCGATACAGCTTTTTGTTTGAATTTTAAGTGTATTGCATCAAAAAATTTTAAATGGGCCTCGTGATCACACTTTTGAAAAAAGCCGCGAAAAAATATAACAAAAACATAACCTTAAAAATTACCTGCAGTGTGTATACAAAGTTATTAGTGTGCTAGATTAGGTGTTTAGTTTATTGATTATTATGCTAGGTACTAGCTGTGATGATTTGTAAAAACTAAAATTGTTAATCCTAAATGCATTGGCTTTGGCTGCTGATGCTGCAAGTGCGCAATGCTGCAGCAAATCTAACAAGTCTGAAGAATCCAAGTCATAAATGCTAGACACGTGCGTCCGAATCTGCATCGGACACGACACGCCTAAACTCAAATATCTAGGTACTTAAATATCCTAAAAACCAAAATCTTGTATCTGGACTATTTAATATCTTCATTGCGAATTGTAGAAGATCCTATAACGTGAAATTGAAGCAGCTGCAAGTTCGTTAAAAGATGCAAGCTATGGAGTTCACTGGAATCAAGGACATCCGGGCGGGACAGAAAAACCTTAACGTTACGTTCATCGTCCTCGAGGTTGGCCAGCCTATCGTCACCAAAGACAGCCGTGAAGTACGAACTTTCAAAGGTAATTTCATTTTATTTTTAATGTAAGTTTTATTTATAACTGTTTATTGAGTAAATTTTTATAAACCTTTCTAAGTGTAAATAGTTCATCAAGTACTCTGTTTTTAAAATTTGTTACTACAATTTCTAATTGTTGAGTATTAATAAGCAGAAAAAAAGATGTGCCATAAATACTTTACAAGTCAAGTAGATTACAAATTGTATTCAAATAAATTGTATTCATTTCAGTTGCCGACAGCAGTGCATCCATAAATGTATCAATTTGGGATGAACCAGGAGCTCTTATACAGTCTGGTGATATTATCAGACTGACAAAGGGTTATGCATCCATTTGGAGACAGTGTTTGACCTTGTACTCTGGAAAAAACGGTGACATACAAAAGGTTGGAGAATTTTGTTTAGTCTTCAATGAAACTATTAATATGAGCGAGCCCAATCCAGCCCTTGCTGAGCAGATGAACCAGGGTCCAATGTCCAGAAACAATGGAAATCCAAACAATGCTGGACCTTCCGTAAGATTTTTATTTACTTTATGAATAGTGAATCTTAAGTGATATTCAAGCTCAGAGATAAAATGATCATCACAGCATGAAAATTCATTGTATTTTTTTTTCATAATTTTCACTTGATTACTTTAAACTTTTACCTGTTTATTTTTTTATCTATAACTTTTTCCTATTTAAAATAATTTTTATAAAATATTTTCTATTCAATTTTTTTTTTCATTGCTGAAGTTTTTTTCATAAATTTTTTATTGATTATAACAATATCATAGATAAATAACAGATATTGTAATAGAGGATTTTAAAATAAAATTATTTTTTTTTATGTCAAGTATGACAATTAATTGAATTTTTCTATTGTTTACAGACGACACAAGGTAATGCAACAGCTGCTTCCGCAACTTCAACGACGACGAAAATTCAAAGCTCAGAAAAAGGTGGTAATGGTAATAAGGGAGGCAACGGAAACAAAAGTGGGAACGGCAACAAAGGTGGAAACGGAAATAACAGTTCCTCACAGGTAACATTAAATTCTCAATAATCATAAACATGAAATTGTTACAATATATTAAATTGTAAATGGTTGAATAATTTATGATTATTTTGTTAACCCGCAGATAAGCTCAGGATCGAGCGCATCGACGTCTACTGGAAAATCAAGCACGAAAAGCGGATCCCGAGGTCGAGCGACCTACAGCAGAAACGGCTCAAGAGCCAGTGAACGCAGCAGGTAACCCGGGCACCAACTAGCTGATATTTTTGGAAAAACTTAATTTATCTCTTCTTTAGTTGGACAAACAGTTTATTTGTGTGTGCCAAGTGTCTTAAAAAGGTGTGATTACTTTATAAACTGTAATATAAGTATTTTAAAAATCAACAGCATTTTCTTAGAGGTAGCAGGAAAATGAACATTTAATTATTTTAAGTTTAAAAAAATAATGTTCAACTATCAAAAATTGATTGTAAAAATTGTACATTTGTAACAGACTTACTTTGTTTTTTTATAATCAGAAATGTTTGCTAGCTAAGCAGCAAATTTGTTATATTATAAATTGTTTAGTTAAATTCATATAAAAATAATTTTTTCATTATTTAATTTTGATTTAGAAAAATAATGATGAGTTTTCAAAAACCATTTAATTGCTTTAAAATATATAAACTGTAAAAATTGTAAATTCCTGGACAGACTTACTTTTTTTGATGAATGCAGTAAGCTAGGTAGACAGCAAGCTTTTATAACTTTATTTTTAAATCATTTTTTTTTTTTTTTTTTTTTTTTTAAAGAAAATTGTGTAAATTATTGAATAGTAGGTAATTTTGTAAATAAAAAATGGACTAATTACACAGTCTTAATTTTTTAATCATTTTACAGTAATTTTTAACACTCAAAAGAAGGATAATTTTATTAGAAAAGTGTAAGATTTCACTTCCTGCCTTTTTTCTTCTTCTTCTGAGCATCGGGCCAGGGAAAGCCTCGACAGAAAAGAACGTCCATGATGTTGTGGCAGGTGTAGTAAGCGTTTTCCATGGCCTCCTCGTTGAATATGTCCATGGTGAATCTCGCCTTGCCGCCGCCTTTCCTCGAACCTTTGGTCTTCTTCGAGGCTTTGGCTTTTCCCCCTTCGCTACCGTTTCCGCCTCCGCCGTTCTTCTTGTTGGCGGTTGACTTTTTTCTTCCCTTGTCTGGCATTTTTTACTAAAATCAAATATTTTCTTTCAATATGAACGAGCATTTTTCAATGGTAAGTTCTATGGTAAATTACTTATTTTATTGAACTACCTTTAGGGAAAATACTCCAAAAATGAAGGTGGTTAACAATTTAGGACTTTAAAGTTCCACAACTTTCAATATTTTTTGGTAAAAATTTTTTAACAACTTCCGGCAACTGTTATTTTAAACAACGTCACGCATGGATTTGTAAATATATACGTTAAAGATTTCATTAAAATAAGTAAATACATAAGTTTTTTGAAAAAAAATGAAAAATATTAAAAAGTTTTTATTCATTAAAAAAAAGTCGTTAATTTGTAGCTTTTTATTTTATTTAACTGATTCCAGTGGACTTTTTTGTATAAAGTATTTCACTATTTAAAAAAAAAAAAAAAGAGATTCTATAGTAGTTTTTAATGTTTCTGATACAACAAACTACAAAAGGTTGGTTTTAGATAAATTAGACGAAAAGAATTATAAGTTTATACGTTTAAAATTGTTTACGTCTAATTTTGAAAAAATGCAAAACTTAATTTTTTTTTATCGCTGTAACCATTTTGTTATTGCATGCAACTTAACATGGCACGTTTTACTAGAGCACCTGCAATTATTTTTCTATATACGCTCCAAACGCTACATGTATATGAATTATGTCGCGTGCTTTTTAAACCATCATAGATTTATTAATTTCGTTTTACAACAATTGATTTTTTTTAAATCAAGATAGATAAAAATCGACCTCTTAACTCTGTAAAAATCAATGATAAAAGTAAAAAAAAAAGATTTAATCGTAAATAGTAAGGAAAAGTACTACCATTCAATGGTATTATCAGTAAAATGAGTAAGAAAAAAAATAAATAAATAAATCGTTCAAGTGCAGCTTATAAAAAATATTGACACTAGAAAATCGAACTTTCACACTCGACGATGAATAATAAACACTGCAAGTGCAGTGTCAAGCTTTGGAAAATGGGAACGAACTAACGACTTTGCTTGACTACGATCGTTTAATCTATATAACTCTATAAGTTCCTGTACCCACTTTTTTATTTTGTTTTCTGCGAAGCATTTAAAATGATGACAAATATAAGTGACAGTGTTTTCAACTTTTTTTTTTTTTTTTTTTTAATTCGCTGATTTTTAGGGTACTTCCTTTTTTTGCGTTTACGTCAACTGGGTCATAATAGACGAGTAGCTACGATTATGTCAAAATAGATGAATAATTTAAATATTATCAATGTCTAAGATCACAAAATTTTTTCTGTCTGACGAATGACAATCGATAATCTTATCACAGACGGGTGAATCATTTTTTTTTTTTTTTTTTTTCAATTTTTAAATGGATTATTGCTTATGTTTAGTTTTAAACGGTTGATTTTAACAATAAAGTTCAACTTCTATTGAATTAGACATTTATCATTTAATTATAAGTAATTTAAACTTTTAAAACTCCAAAAAAAGCATTTGTCAATTGAATTTTATTGAATTCTACGAAACACACTCAATAGAAACGCACGCAGAGATAAAGAACATGAAAAGCCCGCATAATATTTAAACAAGTAAAAAATACAACTGGAATTATTGAATTTTATTGAGTTTTGTTCTTACGAGAATCTAAAGTTTATTCATTAAAATTCATTATGAAATTTATGAATGGTCAACTCTTTTGACTTTATGAAATTATACTCAATACTAATGGATCTCAACGACGTTTTATTTGCCTTTCTGAAAGAGCTACAATAATCTTTTGATGGGAGACTATATTTTAAGTAAATAATGCTTTGGAAATTCAAAAATAAAATTTGTGTTATAACTCAACTCTTGTTTTCAAAAAATCAACCTTATCTATGGGTGCTTATTTTATTCCTTTTTGGCGGTTGTTCCCTCTTTCATGATCACCCGAGTACGAAAGTACCGAGAATTTTAGAGTTAAAGCCAGTTGTTATTGTCGTGCTCAAGCAGAAAATTTGGGAAATCGTTCTGGGAAATGTCGATGGCGCAAAATGAAAGAAAAACTTGTGTTTTCGGCTAGTGGTAGAAGGTCTTTTAGAAGAAAAGCTGCTGCATATGGTGTGCTTGAAATCAGATTGAAATAATACGCCTTGGCTTTTTTTTCATTTTTCGACCTTCTAAAATCTGGGGTGCGGCAAATGAAAAGAATTTTTATGTTCTGAATCAATCATTTGAAATCGATGACATTCGATACCACAAAGAAATCATTGTTTAAAAATTTAAATATTTTATTTTAAAAGAAAATCTAAAAAAAATGAAAATTCCCGAAAGAACAGTAAATTAGGAATTTCCATTTAGCAGGCAGGATAAAAAAAAAGAAAAAAAAAAAAGGCTGTGAATTAATCCGTCAGGCGGCGCTCGGGGGGGTTTTCCCTTCTTCCGCCACAGTCCCAACTTCCTCGCGATCAGAGAATTTCGATTTTCGCAGTTGACGAATGAATCAGTCGAGTGTAGCATTGAAAAGCGTGCAGGAGTGTCCCGTGTGCGATGTAGACTCGACCAGAGTGCCGCGTTGACGTCGTTGACACCACCTGGGAATGTTATAATCCGTCAATCCTGTGCACTGGTCATTCTCCTAATTTCAACTTGGAGCCGTCCTAACCTCAAAGTTGGCTTAACTCTGGAGCAGAATAACTCTTTCCATCGATTGACGATTAGATTACTCTCTGGAGAAAGCAGCAGACGCTTCTAGAATCCGAGTGCCTTCCTTCCTTTGAAAAAAAAAACAAAGCAGCCAAAAAGAGGAAAGAGGAATTAATTTGATGAAAAAAAGGGTGCGCGCGCGTCCAAAAACTAGCCGCCGCGCCCTTAGCACTGCGGCGTCCTCGTTCGGAATGATACTTAATATTTAGGTAGCGAGTTGTCAATATGTCAACGGCACTGCTGGCACTATTCGCTGTGATCCTGTGCATACTCTTCAGGATCCTAAACGTAAACAGCGCGCCCCAGAAGCCGGTCCTGGTTTGCAAGGACCAAAACTTCTTGTCCACCGTACTCAAAATAGCACCCGTCATCTCCGAGCCGTGAGTACTTACTTCTTTTTTATTTTTTATAAACCCCCCTCCCCTCCCCCCGTAGGTTAGATAAGTTTTCTGGTCTATTCGAGAATAAAGTAGCAGCGAAGGTCGTCGACCCAGTGACATTATTCTCAAGATTAATTTTTGGCCTTGAGAAGCCTTTATTTTTTTCTCCCCCCATACAACTCTGGCTACTACAGAGTCAAATCACTTACTTTTTTTTATAAATTGTGGGGGCTCAAAATTTTTTAGACTAGTGTTTTAGTGTAACTAATTGTAAGGCTGCATAAGTCTTTTTTAAAAAAACAAAAAAGTTTTAATATAGCATTTTTTCGAGCATTCACGTCTACTTTTGTGGCTAGAAAGGTTCATGTTCAAAAATAAGTACGATCAGTTCAAACGTATTAGAAACGTTAGTACATAATTTTTTAACTCTTAATAAAATAATGATTTTTACATTGGTATTAGAGTAGGAACTAACTAAATTTTTCATCAATGAAGTTGTCAGATGATGTATAGTATAATATAATTCAAAAATAATAAATAGAAAAAACTTATTCTCAGTAGTTCTCGATAATTAAACTCGTATTTCAAACTAAAGATTTGTCAACTAAAAAGTTCGTTTGAACTTAAAAATTTTTAATTTTTTGAAAATTGAATTTTGTCTTGCGTGTAAATTTTGAGTAGCTTTGCTGCTTAAAATTTTGAATCATACATAACTTAGTAAATTTTTTCAGCAGCTGTTTGTTCAAAAGCCGCAAAATGCACCTGAAAACCGACTTATCGAGTATCGTAAATTTTACAACACCTGCTTGTCTCTCCTAAAGACTTAACAACTGCAACTTTATTCAATTTTGAATTTTTTTCCAACAGTATTTTTTTACTTGAGATAATTACTACATATATCTTTAATGTCTACTTGAATTACCAATCGTTAAAAATTTGAATTTTTTCTAATAATATTTTTCTACTTAAAATTGTAAGTAGAGAGGGAAAAATTTTATAATTGGATTTAAATTTGGAATTGGATTTATTTTTCATATTCGTTATGAAAGATGTTTACCTGAAAATTTAAGTTAAACCCAAAAAATTATCTAGAATTAATCAATTATTGATTGATTGATTATTCCCTTCTCATCAAATTAATCATGTTACTAATGCATCCATTAAAACTTGATCTTCTCAATTGTAAAACATCTAAATTTTAAAAACGCAGATTTAGTATATAAATTAACTCATGACGAGAAGGTCAAGACTCGTGCATCTGTGTGTGTCATTTTCGAGTCTATTATTTAATAAGTGACTCAAGCTCGAATGATTGGATCACGAGTGTAAACTCTATGAGAGGTGATTAATCATTTACCCAAATTAATGAGATCAAAATATAAATAAAATTTTAACAAACGTTTTTCAAAAACCTTGACACACTCCTCGACGTGTCCTTTAATTTTGTAAATTCAGATCGATAAGTTTTACTTATTTTCCCTTATTTTATAAACCTGCTGACTTAGTCGCGAATTTTAATTATTCTCTAATGTTTTTGCATTAACCTGCTCAATTTAATTACTTTTTCGAAATCTTACTTATCGAATCCGAATAAGTTTTTAAAAAACTTTTTCGTCCCTCTAACCTCAAAATCGGAACTTCGCCCCTTGTTTTCGGTTAGAAGGACGAAAAATAGTATATTTCCCTCGGGCTCGAGGGTTCGATTTAGCCTCCTCGTTGCAACCCGAGCCGAACTCTCGGAGGCCAAATCGAACCATCTCGCCTGCGGGAATAATTTACTATTAGGGTACATGTAGTTTATAAATTGTTGTTTGTTTTTTTATTCTTCAATTGCAATAATAATTGCTGACAGTAATAACCTTCAAAAAAGCAGAGATAAATAATAAAAATTATTCTAGTAAACAATTAAACAGATGTTATAGTTGAAGTTGACCTTTTTTTATTTTTTTTCATGAAACAAGATTATTAGACTTTATCGAACGTTAAAAGTCACGAACTATATACCTTGCCGAACGTTAAGAATTAATGAGAACAGCGCAGTTGAAAATAAAAAATTCAATATCTTTTTTGCGCAGCGAGCTCAAATGCAAAGAGAGAATTTTATTGATCCATTTGTTATTCAATATTGCATAAAAAAAAAAAAAAAAAAAAATCATCGAAGAAGTTGAAGTCATTTTGATTGCAATAGTCTCGCGTCGATAATAATTTCAATGTTATTGCCAGCACTCGCATTTAAACTTGGTCAGCGAACTCGCTAGACTTTTCCGCGTAACATACTCTTGAGCTGTATGATTTTTAATGAATTTAAAAAATTTGTAATTAAATTTTATTATTAAAAGCACGAAACTTATTATCGGTTCAAATAACTTATAGAGTAAATCAAGTAAATATTAAGTAAATACTTATACATTTAAATTTAGAAAACTCGAAATGCATGTCACTTTTTCAAGAAATAAAAAATTATTGTTCCGATTAAAAAATGCAAGTATTGTAAATGTTTTCAATAAAAAATGAAAAAAAAAAAAAAAAAGTTTGAAAATAAATGGTATGAGTAACGATTAAGCGGTCGATGAATCACTGGAATAAGTATGTATCCAGAAATGGTCAACACGTCGAGATGTTGAATAATAATTAATAAAAAAAAGGGAGTTGAGTCTCGAATTGTTGCGGTAAAACGAGTTGCAAGAGTGCTATTGTCTTCCTTGGATTCCTACAAACTCGATCGATAGATTTGCATTCCGAAGCCGCGGCATAGATTTAAAATTCTAATATTCCGTATTCTCCTCCAGTCGAAAAATTATGATGTAATTACGCTAGTTTGTAAATTATTCCTCGGATTCTCTCACGTTTTAACCGTCACAATGCAACTCTAATTTATTTGATTAATTACCAACAGTTTAGTGCTCCTCGTTAATCTTTATTGAGCGTTTTTTTTTTTTTTACTATCGGACTATCGGAATTCCAGGAACTATTGGTAACTAGTATATCAAAGAATATTTTTTAAATAAGAACCATTTTAATTGAGTAGTGATGTCCTATAAGTAATAAAAAAAAAGAGCTGTTTAGGTGGATTTGACTATTGAGAATTGAGTAGTAAATCGCAACGAGTCCTTTAATTGAAAGCTCGTAAAGGTCGTTTGATCCACTTGATTCCCTCAATTGATTATTCACGTGTCCAGCTTAATGACTCACTCACGTTTTTTTTATTATTCTGGAATAATATTTTCAGGTGCGGCTGACTCATACAGAGTGGGAGTTGGTTGGTTTTTTTTTAAATTCTTATCGGTGACGAAACCGCGCTTAAATTCGATTTAATTTTTTTTATATTAATTTAAAAACCCGCGGAAAATTTTAACTGGCTGATAAGCCGGCCGATTCAGACAGCTTATTTTCTGGAAATTTTATCGTATGGAACAATCGAGAGGGAAAGTAGAATTTTTAAGAATTATCAAACCAAAAGATTACGGAAAGTTTTTTGAAATTGAGAGTTTAATTTTGTATATCGCTCAAAAGAAGGGTGTCATCAGCGACTTTGCATAACAAAACTGGTTTTCGATTAAGAAGAAGAAGTGCAATAATTGCATAAGCTTATTTTAGAGAAAATTGTCCCTGCGGCATATTCAAGTTTCGCGGTAAAGGAAATAAGCAACAAATAGAGAAAATAGGAAGAAGAACTGTGTATGTGTCTATAATGTACCCACTAATTGCTTCGTTTTACTTTCTACTTTACACTTTTTTTCTACACGTTTCTGCAACAGCAGTTTTTACCCGAAAACTAAACCTGAGCAAAAAAAATTAGTTTTTTTTTGATTAATTAAAGTTACACTACAAAATCAGTTTTGAAAAAAGAGACAGAACCAAACGAAATTAATTTAAAATTTTCGCATGATTTTGCGATATTATTGTAACTAAAGCACCCGTCAATCACTCTTCCGCTCGCAAGAAAACTTAAAAAAAAAACTTTCTACCAAGTCGGCTGCATAATAAGTAATCAAGGTCACCCAATCTCCCCCGAAAAATTGAAGAATCATTTTTAAAATGGAGACTCGATTGTACTCGCGGTGAAAGAAAATTTGACCGCTAATTTTACGATTCGCAGCTTTCTACTCTGCAACTGTTTACTTTAAAAGATAGCCAAAAAGTTAATTAACTTTTTTTTCATTACTCAGTTGGCTCAGACGATAAGGTAATTAAAGCGTCTCTCTGCGCCAATGGTCAATTGACAACATTATTACTTGTAATTAATTTAAAAGCCGGCTAATTGATAGATTAGAGACTAAATCGTTAAATGATCACATTCAAACTCATAGTATATCATATTACAGAGAATATAAAATAGTTTACCTGTAATTGTTTAAACTTTGATTTTACTTGGGTTATTTAAATTTTTAGTGTAAAAAATTGTAATTAACGAATTTCCACCAATTGGGCGGTGACTTAATTAATTTATTCATAGATTTAAAGGTCATCAAAATCTAATTCGAATTACCTCCACTGGAGTGGTAAATTGGTTTTTTTTTCTGATTAAACAGAGTGTTTATCTAAAAATAGTCGTGTACCGTTTAACATTATGTACTACTCGCTCGCTCGCTGTAAATTAGCTCACTAATCGCGGCTGAATAATTAATTAATCGTTTGCTAATTGACGCCTGTAAACGCATCTTAAATTAAAATTAATTCAAAAAGGTAAAAAGGTTAAAATAACGAAGACTTACAAGAGGCTTAGCTTAGAATCAGTGCCAACTTTGTAAGCTAAAGTGTCATCGCCCTCATGTGTCATGACTATTTAATTAAACCTAACTCTGCCTGCCTGCTGCTAATACGCGACCTTATTTCTCCTTCTTTCAATACCTACTGCTCAGCAATTTTTTTTGGAGTTTGCGTTTTTATCGATTGAGCCAATGAACTTTTGGGAATTCGAGATTAAAATAATCAAAGTTTTTTAGTAAATCTTCTAAACTCGATTAATCTAAGTAATAAGCTAATCAAATAAACAGCTATTTACGGAACAAAACGGACCCAAAGTTGCCAAAAATACTCTTTGCATGCATTGCATTTTAATAGCCTCCTTATCGACCCTTTTTCTTCTGTTCTTCGTGAATCTTATTTAAATTCAAATTTAGATTTTTTTTTTTACTGCTAGAATAAACCAGAAAATAAAAACTGGGATCCCGTAAGAAAACACGTGACGGGTTCATCGACTCGCTCGTGGTCAAATATATTAATTTTGGTGAAAGTTTTTTGGTGCTGTTTTTTTATCAGTAATAATGTCAGTTTTAATAGCTAAAATCGTTACATTTTCCTCAAATAAATAATTGTACCAAGAATGACAGTTTTAGTGGTCTTATCAGGAGCACGTAAATACGTTTTTTTTTTTCGCCGTCTCATCGTTGTAAATAATCGTAATCGTTATCTTGATTTACGGTTTGGTTTAAATAAAGTTAGGCGTCGTGTCGTGCCGAGACAAGATTAAGCTTTGAATATTCGATCCTTCCCCTTTCTCGAAAGTCACCCCTGCTCTTTTATATTTTACATAAATCCCTATTATTAAAATATTTTTCTTTTTTATTGATTTAATTTATATACACTGTCATTTTTGTTTGACAACTTTTTGATTATATAACCTCGACTTAAGCTTTACATAATTTAGAGTAAATTTCCACCAAAAAAGTAGATAAAAAAAAATATTGTGAAAAAATGTAGCGGAGACGGCCGGAGTTGCATATATGCAGGATCGATCGAGCCGACCTAGACCCAGTGATGAATTCGAGAAAGCGGACATGGGGACATAGCGGTTACTTCAGACCGTAGAAGCTCGACCAAGAGGTTATTTCAGATTGCTAGGGGTTCTGTGTGCTAAGGTTAAAGAACATTCGAATGTTTTTAAAAATACTAAATTTATTACAAAATTTGTATTACGAAATTTATACGATTGATTCATTTAAGTTTTTTTCATAAATAAATATTTAACCATTCCCCCAAGCTGTAAAACTCAAGAACCCTGAGAGTTCGGATTATTTCAATAAATAAAAAAATTAATGAATGATTCCCCCCACCACTAAACCCACGAAAGTTTGTGTGAACGAATTTAATTTTTAACCAAATAAATAATCCACCAAGCACTAAACCTTGAAAACCCTAGGAATGCAAGTTTAATTTATTAATTTACAAATGATCTCCCAAGAACTAAACCCAAGAAACCCATCAGGGCGTCAAAGTTTCATTTTTAACTCAATAAATAATCCCCCAAGCAATAAACCTTGAAAACCCTGGGAAGGCAAGTTTATTTTTTAATAAACAAATGATCTCCCAATCACTAAACCCACGAAACTCTGGGTGTCTGAGTTTAATTTTTAACTAAATAAATAATCCCCCAAGCTATACCATAACGAAACCTCGGGCGTCTAAATTTCATTTCTAACTCAATGAATCATCTCTTAAGCACTATACCAACAAAACTCTGGGCGTCCGAGTTTGATTTTTAACTAAATAAATAATCCCCCAAGCACTAAACCCACGAAACTCTGGGCGTGCAAGTTTAATTTTGAACTAATTAAATAATACTCCAAGCCCTGAACCTTGGAAACCCTGGGAATACAAGTTTAATTTTTGAATAAATAAATGATCCGCCAAGCTCTAAACCCACAAAATCCTGGGCGTGCAAGTTTAATTTTGAACTAATTAAATAATACCCCAAGCCCTGAACCTTGAAAACCCTGGGAATGCAAGTTTAATTTTTAAATAAATAAATGATCCGTCAAGCTCTAAACCCACAAAACCCTGGGCGTGCAAGTTTAATTTTGAACTAATTAAATAATACCCCAAGCCCTGAACCTTGGAAACCCTGGGAATGCAAGTTTAATTTTTGAATAAATAAATGATCCGACAAGCTCTAAGCCCACGAAACCCTGGGCTTCCGAGTTCAATTTTTAAATAACTGAATGATCCCCCAAGCTTCAAACCCACAATACCCTGGGCTTCTGAGTTCAATTTTTAAATGAACAAACAATCCCCCAAGCTTTAAACCCACAATGCCCTGGGCTCCTGAGTAAAATTTTTGAGTTAACAAATAATCTCTCAAGCTTTAAAAACACGATACCCTAGGATTCCAGATTCAATTTTTGAATAAATAAATATCCCCCAAGCTTCAAACCCACAATGCCCTGGGCTCCTGAGTTAAATTTTTGAATAAATGAACGATCTCACAAACTTCAAACCCACAATACCCTGGGCTCCTAAATTTAATTTTTAAATACATAAATAATCTGCCAAGCTCTAAACCCACAAAACCCTAGGCTTCTGAGTTAAATTTTTAAATAATTAAATGATCCCACAAGCTTCAAACCCACAATACCCTGGGCTTCTGAGTTCAATTTTTGAATAAATTAATGTTCCCCCAAGCTTCAAATCCACAATGCCCTGGGCTTCCGAGTTCAATTTTTAAATGAACAAACAATCCTCCAAGCTTTAAACCCACAATGCCCTGGGCTCCTGAGTAAAATTTTTGAATTAACAAATAATCTCTCAAGCTCTAAACTCACGAAACCCTGGGCTCCCGAATTCAGTTTTTTAATAAATAAATGATCCACCAAGCTCTAAACCCACGAAACCCTGGGCTTTTGAGTTCAATTTTTAAATAAGTGGGTTTGAAGCTTGGGGGATCATTTATTTATTCAAAAATTGAACTCGGACGCCTAGGGCATTATGGGTTTGGAGCTTGGAGGATTATTTGTTCATTTAAAAATTGATATCGGGCGCCCAGGGGATTGTTAGTTTGAAGCTTGGGTGATCATTCAATTATTTAAAAATTAAACTTGCATTCCCAGAGTTTCCAAGGTTTATTGCTTGATAGATTATTTATTTAAGTAAAAATTAAACTCGGATGCCCAGGGGTTAGTGCTTTGGGGATCCTTCGTTTATTAAAAAATCAAACTTGCACACCCAGGGCTTCTAAGGATTATTGCTTGGGGGATTATTTATTGAGTTAAAAATGAAACTTAGACGCCCAGGGTTTCGTGGGTTTGGTGCTTGGGGGATCATTAGTTTATTCAAAAATGAAACGTGCATTCCCAAGGTTTTCAAGCTTCAGTGCTTGAGGAGTTATTTATTTGGTAAAAAATTAAACTCGTTCACACAAACTTCCGTGGGTTCAGTGGTGGGGAATCATTCATTAATTTTTTTATTTATTTTAATAATTCAACGCTCAGCGTTTTTGAGTTGTATAGCTTGGGGGAATGGTTAAATATTCATTTATAAAAAGAACTTAAATGAATCAATCGTACAAATTTTGTAATCAACTCAGTTTTTTTAAAAACATTCGAATGTTCTTTAACCTTAGCACACAGAACCCCTAGCAATCTGAAATAACCTCTTGGTCGAGCTTCTACGGCCTGAAGTAACCGCTATGTCCCCATGCCCGCTTTCTCGAATTCATCACTGCCTAGACCTAAGACCTTCGACTCTACCGGCGCGGCGCACGCACCTTTTTTCCTCGTTTCTTAATAAATTGAATACTTAAATTGATTGATCCTCAAGTAATGAAAATTTAATATTTAGGCTTATGATAGTTGTTTATTGTTGTTTAAGATACAAACCAACTCGATTATGGGGATTCAGCGGTCACGTGCAGACGATAGTCCACAGTATAATCGGCCGGGTGAGGTGTCCCTGGCCAATTGGCGAACGAGTCTACATTAAACTGCAGGACGAGACCACTCTGACCTATGACCTCTACCAGCCTCTCACCAACGGTCACGAAGGTCTCTGATTTAATAAATTTTTAAATCCATTTTTCTATAAGCTACGTATAAGCTACAGAACTTTTTATTTTCCAGACGACGTGACGATAGCCATTTGTCCGGGGATAGGCAACAGCTCGGAGTGCGTCTACATCCGGACTTTCGTACACTTCGTCCAGTGCCACGGTTACAGATGCTCGGTCCTAAACCACGTCGGGGCACTCTCGAGCGTCAAGGTAACTTCACCCAGGATATTCACCTACGGTCACAGCGACGACTACCACGCGATGATCAAGAATCTCCTGGAGAAACACCCCAACACCAAGCTCGTGTGCATCGGCTTCAGTCTCGGGGGTAACATAGTAACCAAGTACCTCGGCGAGCAGGGCACCAACAAGCATCCGAGCATCATCGGTGGTATTTCCATTTGCCAGGGATACGACGCCATTGAGTGAGTTTACTTTCTTTTTTTTAAACTTTTTACTTACTAACTAAAGTACAAATGATAATCTTTGAATTTTTCAGAGGTACCAAGCTACTGCTGAACTGGACAAACTTCAGGCGGTTCTACCTGTACTTCATGACGGAAAATGTAAAGAACATTATTCTAAGACACAAGAACGTGCTCCTATCGGAAGAAGTCAAGCAGAGGTACAGCCTCAACGAGAAGGACATTGTTTCTGCGGCTACCTTGCCGGAACTTGACGAGGCTTACACTAGACGAGTAATTATTCATTTTTTTTTTTTTTTTTTCATCCAAAACTCACCAATTTTGATTTAATCTTATGATAATTTAATATTTATCACAAAAGGTGCACAACTTCAGATCGGTAAACGAGCTCTACAAGTGGAGCAGCTGCGGTCTGTACGTCGACTCTATAGCCGTACCCATGGTATTCATAAACGCCCTGGACGATCCCATTGTTCCTGAACCGCTGCTTACGCCCATAAAGGAATACGCAGGTTGGACACTATCTCCTTACCTTTTTTTAAGGAGGCTTTATGATGTTATGTATAAAAATTGAAATTACAGCAAAGAAACCTCAGGCCCTATACATAGAACTGGCGCACGGTGGTCACTTGGGTTTCTACGAGGGGGGACTTTTGTACCCCAATCCCATAACCTGGATGGATCGAACCCTCGTCTCGTTGGTTGGTTCCCTGACCCTCGCCAACGCCGATCGGGCCCTCAAATCGTACTAAACTACTCTGCGACTGATCTACCTTTTCCTTATGTATTTATTTATTTATTTTTAACTTTAATTTTTTTCATATCTCAATCAAAGTGTTACAATAACAACTTTTTGTACATTTTTATTATTGGGATATAATTTCGTGCATCAGCGCACTTTTTTTTTGAAAAATACAACAACAACAAAAAAAAACATTATTATTATTACGATATGTGTATGATTGTGATAATATCTTCTATTTAATTAATGAGTATTTTGAATAAATAAGTGCGATACATTTTGCCTGTGTGTGTGTGTGTTTGTGTTGTACTTTTTCTGTGTGCTCGAGAGCTGACTGCGTGTTTGATCGAAAATCATTTTTTTCAACCGAGACTGTCTGAACTTGAACTTTATGATTACACATCGTAATTGTATATCATCACAGAGTATTAAATCCGACTAAATTTATCGAAATAATCAAATAAATGGCTTAATGTATATCTCTATAAGGGCATAATAATGATAATATTGGTGTACATTTGTGTAAATTATGCTGCTTTTTTTTTTTTTTCAATTAATCAATAAATAAATCAATCGCTGTGATTTCGATCCGCATTTGCGCACTGTATTCCAAGAAAACACAGGACCAACGAGTGATCCAAAGTTTAATCTTGACGCGTGCAGTTTCATTGTTGTTTAATGTACAGGCCAAGTAGCTTTGAGATATTTAAACAGGCCCTTTATCTTTAAAAAAGAAATTATAAATTTTTATTTTTATTTATATCAATATGTAAAAAGTGTGCTTATGAGATTTTAAATTATTATTATCATCACATTATTATTATTATTATTATACTGAAGATATAATTTTATTTTTATTAATCGTGGGAAAACTTACGATGAATTCTATTTTTGTAATTAAAAAAATTTGACTTTAAAAATTTAGGCGTCTTAAGTGAGATGAATTTGGGGTAACGATAAAATTTTTTTTGTACAAAAGTTAGTTTTCCCGTGACCCTAAAAAAAGTGGTCTTCATTAAACTTACGTTACTTAGTCGATATTAAAAAAGGAAGAAAACCGTTCAGGGTATTTAGTAAAATTATCGAAAACCGAACGATTTAAGGTATTTTTTATGGAAAGCGTTTGAATTTTTTTCTATCTTTAGCAAAAAACTTTTGAATAAAACCGAGCCTAGGGCTTGTATCACTTTATAAAAGTTTTTAGCTATGTTGCGATTTAGAAATATAACAAGAGTCTTTGAAGTATGTAATTACATACTTTTGATTAACTATGAAGTAATGAAAATTTTTCGGCTTTATTTGGTGTTTGAAAAATAAAATGAAAAGCTTTAATTTTTGAGTGGTATTAGTTTGACGTTAAAGATTTTATGCATTTGAAAAAAAAAAAAAAACAAAAAACTTCGTTTGTTGCTAAAGTTTCAAGGGTTATTAAATTGCACACATCCTTAAGTTTTCTTAATTTTTTAATAAAAACTCAAACCCCACAGTTGCGGAGGCGTGAAAATTATTTTCGCAACAAGTGGAGTGTACAGCATTTTTTGTTGATAAATAAAAATAATAACTAAAACAAAAAATGGAACCAAAGGTCTGATAAATTATGTACTGAACTTTAAAATATTATTATTTATATATACTTGTAAGGAAACTTTATCAAGTTGAATACATTTTATATTGTTTAATTTTTTTCGAAGAAAACTTTTTTAAATCAAATTATAAAATAAAAAGTGTTGATTTAATTTTATTGAAACATACATACAAGCATTTAAAGAAATTTTGTATATTTGCCTCACTCAAACGTACAAATGAATTAAAAAAAAAAAAAAAAAAAGTGTTGCCGTTGTTAGTTCAAACAATCAACATTTTTCTAACAAGGTAGAGATTATTGTTCAAATCAAAATTTTTATTATTCACTTTTCAACTACTGATTTGTAAAAGACGATCTTCGATTAAAAGAAAAGCAATGTTGTTTGTATTTAGTCATTCACAATGTTTTGAATAAAAGAAACAATGGTAAAAAAAGTTTACATTATTTTCAATATCCCTGCCCGCTTATAACAGAGTTAAAATTTTATTTATTTTCAATATTATTAATAGAGAATTTATTGCTAACATTTGATAAGATTGATTAAAATATTAATAAAATTGATTAAGTATATGACAAATTCAACCTGATTGTAACAAAAATTATTATTTTTATGGTTTATAATAACAGCTTTTCACTATAAACAAAATAGGCTGATGCCAAACGTCGGTCAGAGTATCGAAAATCGAACTTTTTTTTCTTCATTAAAATTGAGGCCAAAAATGCTTGAGAAAAAAAGATTTTAAGAAAAGTATGTTTTAAAGAAAAACACTCGAAAGATCTTACGAAAACCAGCTTCAAGCCACTGGACTATAGTGAGGCACCCCCAGTCCCCCACGCATTTATTTATTTATTATTATTATAAACTCGTGTATCAAGATTTTCACCTTTCAGTTTTGAGCTCAGAGGATTAGCTTTTTTTAAGACTTGCAAAAGTAACTGAAACTTCTTTTTTTCAAATTCATTAGATTCGCTATTCCACAGTCACCAAAAAATTCTTCCGATTAAAAATTATTTATCTGATCTTCAATAACATAACAGTTCTCATAATCGCACCGGATTCAAAATCAGAAGTGAAAGAGGAAGATCAGGTTCTAGGTACGTGACTACGTCTGATGTTTTTTCTTGGCTGAGTCTTTCAGCTACTCCAATTGAATCCCTCAGTCCTCACGCAAACTTGCTTCATCATAATGAAAGGACCCACTAAACCTAATAATATTTCAAATTGTGTTTAAATTCCAAATAAGTGACAAAATCCATGAATCCATGAATAGGTCTAGCTTACAGTAATGCTTTTTTTTAGCTAGTTAAATTACAACTAATATGCACCGGTAGATTTTCTTTTTCTAATATTTTGCAGCATAATTTTTATAAACTTGGATAGAACATAACCGATTTAAACATTCGCGGCCACTTTTTCTTCCATTTTTCTCCCCCATTTACTGCCATTTACCCCCTGGCCCCTGCGGCCCGCAGTCAGTTATACATACCTAACCTATAATTTTGTTTTAAAAGAGTTTTTTATTTTGATGCGTTTCAAGTAAATATTTTAATCATGAAATTTTTTATTGTAGATTACAGATTTTACTGTTATTGTTGGTGCATTCTTTTGACTTAATGTTACGATTTTCTTAGAGAACACTGAACGTCATGAACGCGAGTTCTTAAAAAGTTTCGAATAAACTTTACTATGTGTGTAATTCAAAAGAATTTTTTTATACAGTAATGAATAATTAAAGGTAAATATTTTTTAGTCATTTATTTATTTATTTTTTACTCAATTTTATTAAAAAAAAAAAAAAAAAAAACAAACAAACAAAAAACGAAACTGTCAAATAGTCTTGATTTTGAATTTCCTTTGTGTCTTAAAATATTTTTATAGAATCTCAGTCTATAAAACACAAAGTGTGATGAATATTTTTGAAATTCAATGTACAATTTGTGTAAATTTGTAAACATTTTTTAACAGCATTAAAAACTGATATACTGTTTAAATGTCAAAATTTCTCATCTTTCATTCACACAAAAATCCCACAGAGGTAAACAAGTCACCTGTGCATAGGTTGGCTTTAGTTATAATATTTTACAAATTTAAAATATTTCATTACAAGCTGACAAATTTTTTACCAGTATATATCTGGAAATAGTTAATAAATAATAAAATACCTAGAATATAAACAAAAAAAAGATACTAGAAATTAATAGATATAAAAAATGGAAATATACTAAACCTTTTTAATTTCCAGTACTCGCCATCATGATGCACTTCCAGCCTTGGAACCAGCACCAGCAAGTACTGATGGACCAAAACTCCTGCTACATGAGCGAGTCTCGAGCCTACTACTCTACCTCGGGTAATAACCAAGATGAGGAGGAGTATGACCCAGTAGCGGATGAGATGCCATCTGAGACCTCCAGCGACCAAAGTCCTCGGGCTGACACATTCCACCTGGCATTCGAGGCTGCTCAGTGGGCAAAGTTGGTGTCCAACGCCGAAGGTCTGTTCACCCAGTTGATGTCTGCCTACTCACCCAATGAACACAACTTGCTCAAGAACCAAATCGAGCAGTGGCTGTGTCTCAAGCAGGAGTACGAGGAGTGCATAGCTGTGGATGACTCTGTCAGCCTGCAAGGTTTCACAGAAAACACAAAGAGATCCCTGGAGAGAATCGAAGAGGTCACCGAGACCGACGAAAAGACCGACGAATCAAACAGTTACTGTTCTGAGAGCGAAGAGGAGGAGGAGGAAGAGGAAGATCAGAGCGACAATGATTCTGACAACTCAGACTTCTTGGACAGGCTGAGCGAGTTAAAGAAAAAACTTGAGAATTATACTGACAAAATAGTTGACTCGAGGAAGAATGATTTTTCACCGGAGCCCAAGTTAGCACTGAACAATCTCACACCAACTGTAAAGTCCAAAAAACCAGCAAAGAGAAAATCAATTCTGCCGCATTCTGACATGAGCGATGAGATACTCAGGTTCCAGTCTGGTCTGGAGCAGAAGATTATTCACTGCGATGCAGGAGGAGGCTTGTTGATTGAAAAGAGAGATAGTTCCAAAAAAGTAGACAAAAAGGCTGTTGCAAAAATTCAAAACCCACCCTTGGACAACGAATTTGAGATTTTGGTCAGTGAGGAGGAAGAAAAACAATCCCAGCTCAAGAAAGTCCAACAGTACTTGATATTTGCCTACAAGAAACTAGATAAAATAAAAAAACTGATACAAGTCAGGGAAGAGTTTCATCAGCACATGGAGAAGAACTTCAATGTCCGGTGCGTCAAATTTGTTGATTTCAAAATTATAATTACACTTAATTTATAAATTGTAATGCTGTTTCATTTTTAATTGAACAATTGATTTAATATTTTAATTGAAAAATATTCAACAGAACTGTCAAATTAATTCTTTAATGTAGAAAAATATTGCTTTTATAGAAAAAAATTTGAAACTAATTTTTTATTTTAATTACAATATCAGTGTGGGTCATTAATCCATAGATTAAAAAGTAGATTTATTGGTTAAATTTGATTTAAAAAATTCTTAAAAAATCCTAAAAATCTGTGTAATTTTGAATAAAAACATAAATTAAACATAAAACTTACAGGTACATAGCCCACCACAACTTGATGAAGAAGAAGAGCGAGCTCGAGAAAAAACAGTCCGAGCTGGAGGAAAATCTGAACGAGTTCGTTGAAAAATACAACGTTTACAAGAAGGCACTAAAGCACAAGGGAATGCACAGGGAGATAAAGGACGAAACAGTGGCGTACAACAAAGGACTCAAGAGGTACGAGGACTCTCTGAGCTACTACGACAAGAAACTGCGGGACAACGAGATCGTCAGAAAACTAGTCAGCGACCTTGAGAAAATAAACAAGAGGCTCCAAGATTTCTTGAGCTCGTCCAAGAAGCAAACCGAAGATTTGAAGTTGGCTATCAAAGATAAGGAGGATCAGAAGAAGTCTTTGGAGGACGAATTGTCCGCTATACAGAAGAGGATTAAAGAACTCAAGCAGAAGCACAACCTGGACGATGTCAAAGTCAAAACTGCCGAGGCTAAGAATGACTACTCCAGGTACATAATTCAGTACGAGAATTTCGTTGACGACGCCAGGGAAGACAGGCTCGACCACAGGCAACAAATTCGCATCCTGAGGCAGACCAAGGACCAGCTTAACGACTGCAGGTGACATTTTTTTTTTTTCCAATAGATCTAAAAATTAAAATTGAAAATAAAAAATTTGAAAATAAAAAAATCAGGTACAAGCTAGAGAAAAAGAAAAAGTTCCTGGACAACAAGCGAAGGAACTACCAGACCGCGTCCGACAAGGAGCTCCGGCAACTACTGATAATAAACGAGAACATCGAGACCATAGACGAGCTGATAGAGCAGAAAAACGTAACGATATGCAGCGGTGGGGTTACCAAGCCGACAGAAACAAAAGAGCCGACGAGAAGCCACTTGGGTAAACTGTCCCACGAGGAGTTGGTAAGCCTGTTCTACAAGTACTTCTACAAGGTGGTAGACCTCAAGGAGAACATCGACAACATCGAGACCCACTGCGACAGACTGGAGACCATCGGAGAGTTGGAGAGCGAGTCCAACAACATTAAGATGGCTCACTACTTCGGCAAGCAGATAAACATTCTGCTCGATTGCTTCAACGAGGAGTACTGCGAGACCGAGGAGAGGGACATGCTTATGAAGGAGAACCATCATCTCAAGAAAAGACTGGCGTACTTCGAGTCCATATTCCACAACAAATCAAACTCCGTCAAACCACTCAAGCCTGATAAACAACTGGTTGCGCTGCAAAACCAGAGGGACCAGACCGTTACGCTCAAGGGAAACAAACTTATTTTTATGTCACGTGGAAACAAGTAGTTTTTTTCATAGTAGCTCCATCATGTCTAATTAATAAGACTTTTTTTTTTTTTTTTTACTCGAAATTCATTTTAATCTTTATAACGATTCTTAATTTATTAATAATAATCCAGTCGGTCTAACATTATGTCTTTTTTCAAACTGGCAAAATCTTCAAAAGTCGAGGATTTTCATGAAAAGTTATACTTTTGAATCTCAGGGATGCAATTGCGTAAACCTTATTGGAAATAGGCTGGTCTACTTCATCAAACTTAATAGAGTAATTTTTATTTTCTTAAATCATCAAAATTATTCTCTCTTGTCTGCAAGTCTTCATCTTCAAAATTCATATTTTTTTTCTTTAACTTCAAAGTCAGTGGATGATTGTTGTTTTTTTTTTCTAGAGAAACTAAAATATAATAAATAACTAATAGTGACAACCCTGTGGTTGGTAGGCTGGGAATGTTTGTAAAATAATTTATACTTTAGTACTGTTCGACGATTTTAGATTTTTAGAGCTACTTTAAAACTCGTCAAGCGTCAAATCGATTAATCGACGGCTAAAAGTGTTTTTAATTGACTAATACTTATTTAATTGTACAGTTTTTTCACTTTTTTATCACTATCATTTAAATGAACAAAATGTTAGGAATTCCTTGAAAATTTTTTATAAATCACTGTATTAAGATGATGCGCCATAGAAGAAAGACTATTTTTGTCAAAAGATAAAAAAAATAAGTGCCATGAAAAATACTTTGTTTTGAGAAAGCTGGGACTGATTGTAAAATAATGAATTTTAGTACGATTTTAGGTACTTTAACTTAAAAATCAAGGTTGAATCAATGAATAATTTTTATTTATTGTTTTTCCTTTTTGAAAATGTATAGCAATTATATCATGAAATCTCTAAAAATTATTTTTTTAAATATACACGTTATTTGTGAGTCATTCAGATTAAAATTGTAAAAATTAATTTGTAAAGTATTAATTTATTATTAAGTTTTAATAATTAAACATCTGATTTGTTGTAAAAACGAATGTTGATTTAGGTTTCGTTTAACTTGTGCAATTAATTGTTTGATTATAATGTTTAGTTGGTATTTTTACATGTAGGTTATTATTATTTTTTTTTTAATTCTAGATTTATTTACTATTTTGTACTAGTTAATAAATTTTTAAATAAAATATAAATATTTTTTTTTATAAATGTGTACATTCAATATTAAATTTCATTTTTAAACAAAATTAAATAGATTTTTTGCTAACACAAAATATAATTTATTAAAAACAATGACAGTCGATTAAACATAAAAGCTGCGCGAGTGAAAAAACTAAAAGACTTTTTAAATTTATTTAGGTAAACTCTGATCCCCTAAAGCTAGGCATGAAAAAATAGTGAATTAAATGTGGAAGAAAATTTCATTGAAATGTATTAATTGGCGTGGAAATCCGATTATGACGGAACGTAATCTTTTCCAAAAGAAGTAATTTATTCAACTATCGTCATGAATCGTTTCTATAGAAATATATTATTACTGTCTCATTAAATTTTTATGTGTCCAATAATTCAATCAGTTTTTAACTAACTATCTGGCAAATTATTATTTATCATTAGTATGAATTTACGTATAAAATTACGAATTTAAAAAAAATGAATAAAATTTAAATTATTGATGACCACTAATTTCACGAAGCTGGCAAAAAATCAATATAAGCTTTTGAAATTGTGAATTTATGACATAGATCTGAAATTACGTTGAAAGTATATATACGTATGTATTGAAATTTCTTAAAGTGCTTGTAGCTCTCTTTTTTTTTTTTACTAAAACACTAACTAAATGAGAAAAAAATATTGTAAATTTCACTTCTCCGTAAAAAGATGCCCGTCGGAACCCGTACTCGAAAACCCGTGGGTATATCCGGATAATGAGAATCTTTTAATCACTTTTTTTTTTTTTTTACAAATCTTCCTGAAAAATAACTGAATAAAAATCGAAATGATTTAGGATAATGTTTAATCAATATTTCACGAGTACGACTTTCTGCACGTATTAATTCTACCATACTCATATAATAAGATATTGTATTACTGTAATTTATTTAAGATCGAAATGATTTAGGATAATGTTTAATCAATATTTCACGAGTATGACTTTCTGCACGTATTAATTCTACCATACTCGTCGTAATAATACATTGTATTACAGTAATTTATTTAGCTGGTTTAACTTAAAAATACCTCATACATTTTTTATTTTTATGAATAAACTATTCAGAAATGAAAGAGAAGAAGAAAAAAAAATTATTCATTTGATGAGGCGCACAACCCCGCGAAAATCCATTCAACTTTGGTTTATTATTTTTTTTGTTTAATTTGACAATTGTCATGATGAATAGTTTTCGTTTCAATTAAATTGCCAATTAAAAATTACAGAGTAATGAGAGTTTTATAAGATATATAAAACTGTAAAGTTCGGGAGAGTTTGTTAGTTCGTCGTTTGGGGAGTCGACTGAATTTTTAAATTATCTCAAAAATGACTCTCTTTTTTAAGTTTTGCCTGATTGCCTGGGCAGCTAGTTTGCACTACTGTCGTGGCATGTCGTTCAAAAGTTACTTTGACACGAGGGACGACTTGATCCAGGAAGAGAACTTGATGACTTTTGGAGCCAAGTTGAACTTGGAAGGAGATGAAATTCCTGCCAATGAATGCTTGATGGCTGCCAAAAACAAGGAGATGGACGAGGGTTTGTTTAGTTTTTTTTTTTTTTTTATTTACAGTTTATTCATCTTATAGATTTCAAGGTACAGAATTGAGTAAAATGCATTCTAATTAATATTAGCTATAACATCAAAATTATTACAAATCATAGAGATATAAAATTATGGTCAACTAATTTTATAATCTTTCGTAGCCTTGATAATCCTAGTTTTTCTTATTTATGCAACAAATTGAAAAAAAATAAAAATTAATTTAAATTTTGTACAGTAATTAAATCAATTTAATAAAATTTAAAAATCACCAAAACAGCAAAAATTTTTTTTTCGTCAAAACGCTGGTAATGCGTGCGTTTTATAATAAGTAAACAATTAAAATATATTAATCTGTTTATAGAAATATCAGATTGGCCGGACGTTTTTTCTCAAAAGTTCAATTTTAGTGACTGAGTTATCATGTAAGAATTAAAAAAAAAAAAAACCAAAAAGTTCACAACCTGACGTAGTTTTTTTTATTTTTATTTTATTTTTTTTAATTTATTCAAATACAGTCCATTATAAAAATATTATTGAAAACTAAGAAAAATTCAATTATTTTTTGAAACTTTATAGTCTTATACATATGTTCAAACTTTTGCAGATAGTTTTATTGAATAAATTTTTTATTTTTAATGTCAAGAATTTTAATCAAAATTTCCGAGAAAATAATTTTTCAATAATATAATTAAACAACAAAAAAAAAAAAAAAAAAACACCCTTTTTATGTATAACATCGATCTATATTCTCTAGATAAAAACTAAAGTGAAAATATTAATATTTTTAGTCAATTTTGATTTGAAATTAATAGTTATTTAAGTTTATTTAAAATTTTCTACGGTAAAATTTCCATTTCCATACAATAATAAATGATAATAAAAATAAAATAAATAATAAAAAATTGTATAAAAATTAACATTGCTAGATAAATAAAATGAATAAACCACTACCTTGTAAATCGTAAAAGTGTTATTTTAGTAATAAAAAAGTACACACGCTGTGAAAGATTAATCGTATAATTAAAAAAACCTTTGTGTGAAAAATTGAAAAGATGACTCGGGAATCGGGATTTGGGAAGTTCGAAATAGTTGAGGTATTTATCCGGTAGGTGGCTGACCGTCAAAACCGCATGAAGGTGAATCAGCCGAGTTGAGGATACATATACGGGTCGAATTATTGCAGAATTTTAAGATCATACTTCACAGGATCATTTCTGTAGTATATCTTCACAGGCTCTCTACCCAAAGTAGGAGTCGATGCAACCATGATGAGGAGCCATGGTCCTCTTTCCTGAGCGTGAGAACGACTTGGATCAATGATCTTTCGATCAATGATCCAGTCATCGATGATCGTTCACCTCTTTGGCTACGTCGAAGAGGCATGGAAGGTAGGGCTTTCTGAGTGGTCTACATCTATAGATTGAAAAACAAAAATAATCAATAATTTTCAGAATAATTAGGGGGCAGGGGTGGGGTGAATAGATCGCTGTTACATTTAGAAATAAATTTTATTTTCATGCTTAAAATTAATTATAACAAAAAAGTAAATTGTCTTAGACAGGGGAATAATTATAAATTAATAAAATGCTCAAATGAGGTGAATAAATCGCTCCAATTAAACAAATGGTACGAAGTAATTTTATTACACTAGAGGTCATGCACGATCTAAAAAAACCAAACATTAAAATGTTCACTAATTTTAATTACTTTCCGGAGAGTTTAAATACGCACGGCCAGTGTGATTTATGCACTTTCTTCGCTATAATTTTATTTTCTGACATGCACTTATTAAAACTGATTTTTCGATTTTAATTCAATACTGTATAATCATTTCTGACGGTAAAAGAAGCATAAACAGCAGACGACGCCACCATGTTATTTGCACGTAACTTTTTGACCCATTCACCCCGCGTACAATTTTTTTAATCATGAATTGTTTAAAAAATAATTTTATATATTTTTTTTAAATTTACATGTAATTTAAGTTAAACGTCTTAATTTCCTAGCACAGTAAGTTTTTGTATTTTCAAATGTTTAATTCAATTTTTGATGAAGTAAAGAGATGCTCATAAATAATTATATTCAAGAAAAAATTAAGCCATATTATGATGATTTTTTTGTAAATATGAAATATTTTTTACTTATTTTTTACTGAATACTTGCTTTAGACTTCCTAATTTTTACCTATATTTTTTATTTTAAGTTTGAAAACTTTTTCGGAAAATTATATTATTATAACACTTTGTGTTGTATTCACCCCACCCTCCCGTAGCAGTATTTTGGCAATCAAAATCTTCTTAGATATGGTCACATGACTCATGAATGACATCGTGCACTATCAAGTATAATTGACTTAAAAATCTTTTTAGACATAGCCAGTTTTGAGTTTAAGATAAAGGAAAGATGTGATGCAGTGTATAAATAAATCAACAAAATATTGAAAGTTTTCATAAAAATTTTACGTAATCATGGGAAAATGACTATTTTATTAAATTAATCAATGAAAAAAAAATTTTAAGTGTTTTCATTCCAGTAAAAAGATATTATACTGATATTCGATGAACATAACATTCAGTAATCAAGATAGACTGTTGAAATATTTTAATTAATCAACTTAAAAATCTAATTTACTAGCTAATTTGTTTAAACTATGCAGAATAGAAAAGATGACGAGTTTTCTGTAATACTTTAATTATGAAAGTTTTTGATTCTGAATGAATTTCAAGATTATTAAAATAATTTCTTGTTTATCAAAATCACTTGAGATATAATTTTTAGAATAATAATAATCGTGGCGTCATCACTATTGAGATCTGACATGACTCATGAGCATAAATAGGTATATTAACCTATAGAAAAAGCGTCTGCTATAATCCACCAAGGCCAAGACGATTATTATTTAATTATCGTTTATCTCGTAGTTTATAGATATAAAATCGACGGCCGATACGAAAAAGGGCACTTTGATGAAATTAGCGAAGTAAAAAGTAACAGCAAGGGGGTGCCGCGAATAAAATAAGCTGAAACGGCTTTTTTTAACGATTTTGGCCAAAATTATCATGCCGCGTTAACAATAACAACAAAATAACAGGACGAGCTCCTCAAATGATGAGTTTACTCGTTAGCGGCGTAAAAAAAAATCCGAAAAAATTCGTAATCCAGCAGCGGAGTAAAAGATAACACGCTATCTTCTAGCGACGTAAAGAATAACACGAAATTTATACTGGCCACGTAAACTGTAACACGGAGCATGACCGACTGTGTGGTGCTTATTATTTATCGCTTCAGCCACGTAAAAAAAATTCTGACAACTACGAGGTCAGCGACGATAAAAATAACACCAGCTGTGTGAAACTAACAAAAATTGTACCAGCCGCGTAAAAAATAACACGAATAATTCTATAATTATTTCGATAAGTTGCGAGCTCTTGGGACAACTAAATTGCTAATTTCAAGGCTAGCGACGATAAAAGTAACACCAGAGGTGTAAAACCTCCAAAAACGAACCAGCCGCGTAAAAAATAACACGAATAATTATATCATTATTTCGGTAAGTTGAGAGCTCTTGTGACAAGTAAATCGCTAATTTCAAGGCTAGCGACGATAAAAGTAACACCAGAGGTGTAAAACCTCCAAAAAACGGATCAGCCACGTAAAAAATAACACGAATAATTTTATCATTATTTCGGTAAGTTGAGAGCTCTTGGGACAACTAAATCAGATTTTTCAAGGCTAGCGACGATAAAAGTAACACCAGAGGTGTAAAACCTCCAAAAAACAGACCAGCCGCGTAAAAAATAACACGAATAATTTTATCATTATTTCGATAAGCTGAGAGCTCCTGGGACAACTAAATCAGATTCTTCAAGGCTAGCGACGATAAAAGTAACACCAGAGGTGTAAAACCTCCAAAAACGAACCAGCCGCGTAAAAAATAACACGAATAATTCTATTATTATTTCGATAAGTTGAGAGCTCTTGGGACAACTAAATCGCTAATTTCAAGGATAGCGACGATAAAAGTAACACCAGAGGTGTAAAACCTCCAAAAACGAACCAGCCGCGTAAAAAATAACACGAATAATTGTATCATTATTTCGGTAAGTTGAGAGCTCTTGGGACAACTAAATCGCTAATTTCAAGGCTAGCGACGATAAAAGTAACACCACCAGAGAAAAATCACCAAAAATCAGACCAGCCGCGTAAAAAATAACACGAATAATTTTATCATTATTTCGATAAGCTGAGAGCTCCTGGGACAACTAAATCAGATTCTTCAAGGCTAGCGACGATAAAAGTAACACCAGAGGTGTAAAACCTCCAAAAACGAACCAGCCGCGTAAAAAATAACACGAATAATTCTATTATTATTTCGATAAGTTGAGAGCTCTAGGGACAACTAAATCGCTAATTTCAAGGCTAGAGACGATAAAAGTAACACCACCAGAGAAAAATCACCAAAAATCAGACCAGCCACGTTAAAAATAACACGAATAATTTTATCATTATTTCGGTAAGTTGAGAGCTCTTGGGACAACTAAATCGCTAATTTCAAGGCTAGAGACGATAAAAGTAACACCACCAGAGAAAAATCACCAAAAAACGGACCAGCCACGTAAAAAATAACGCAAATAATTGTATCACTATTTTGATAAGTTGAGAGCTCTTGGGACAACTAAATCGCTAATTTCAAGGCTAGCGACGATAAAAGTAAACCGACCCATGTAAAACTATAGCATTAACCACGTCAGAAGCGTAAAAACGAGCGTCAAAAATAACACGTATAGTTTCATCATTCATCTTATGACTTAACCGCTTATGAATCAACCAAATTGCTACCTTGCAATTAAAGTAATTTCTGTAGATTTTACACAGTTGGGGCTAATTTTATCGTCGCTAGCCTTGAAATTAGCGATTTAGTTGTCCCAAGAGCTCTCAGCTTATCAAAATAGTGATACAATTATTTGCGTTATTTTTTACGTGGCTGGTCCGTTTTTGGTGATTTTTCTCTGGTGGTGTTACTTTTATCGTCTCTAGCCTTGAAATTAGCGATTTAGTCGTCCCAAGAGCTCTCAACTTACCGAAATAATGATAAAATTATTCGTGTTATTTTTAACGTGGCTGGTCTGATTTTTGGTGATTTTTCTCTGGTGGTGTTACTTTTATCGTCTCTAGCCTTGAAATTAGCGATTTAGTTGTCCCAAGAGCTCTCAACTTACCGAAATAATGATACAATTATTCGTGTTATTTTTAACGTGGCTGGTCTGATTTTTGGTGATTTTTCTCTGGTGGTGTTATTTTTATCGTCGCTAGCCTTGAAATTAGCGATTTAGTTGTCCTAAGAGCTCTCAACTTATCGAAATAATGATACAATTATTCGTGTTATTTTTTACGCGGCTGGTCTGATTTTTGGTGATTTTTCTCTGGTGGTGTTACTTTTATCGTCGCTAGCCTTGAAATTAGCGATTTAGTTGTCCCAAGAGCTCTCAACTTACCGAAATAATGATACAATTATTCGTGTTTTTTTTTACGCGGCTGGTTCGTTTTTGGAGGTTTTACACCTCTGGTGTTACTTTTATCGTCGCTATCCTTGAAATTAGCGATTTAGTTGTCCCAAGAGCTCTCAACTTATCGAAATAATAATAGAATTATTCGTGTTATTTTTTACGCGGCTGGTTCGTTTTTGGAGGTTTTACACCTCTGGTGTTACTTTTATCGTCGCTAGCCTTGAAGAATCTGATTTAGTTGTCCCAGGAGCTCTCAGCTTATCGAAATAATGATAAAATTATTCGTATTATTTTTTACGCGGCTGGTCTGTTTTTTGGAGGTTTTACACCTCTGGTGTTACTTTTATCGTCGCTAGCCTTGAAAAATCTGATTTAGTTGTCCCAAGAGCTCTCAACTTACCGAAATAATGATAAAATTATTCGTGTTATTTTTTACGTGGCTGATCCGTTTTTTGGAGGTTTTACACCTCTGGTGTTACTTTTATCGTCGCTAGCCTTGAAATTAGCGATTTACTTGTCCCAAGAGCTCTCAACTTACCGAAATAATGATATAATTATTCGTGTTATTTTTTACGCGGCTGGTTCGTTTTTGGAGGTTTTACACCTCTGGTGTTACTTTTATCGTCGCTAGCCTTGAAATTAGCAATTTAGTTGTCCCAAGAGCTCGCAACTTATCGAAATAATTATAGAATTATTCGTGTTATTTTTTACGCGGCTGGTACAATTTTTGTTAGTTTCAAACAGCTGGTGTTATTTTTATCGTCGCTGACCTCGTAGTTGTCAGAATTTTTTTTACGCGGCTGAAGCGATAAATAATAAGCACCACACAGTCGGTCATGCTCCGTGTTACAGTTTACGTGGCCAGTATAAATTTCGTGTTATTCTTTACGTCGCTAGAAGATAGCGTGTTATCTTTTACTCCGCTGCTGGATTAAGAATTTTTTCGGATTTTTTTTTACGCCGCTAACGAGTAAACTCATCATTTGAGGAGCTCGTCCTGTTATTTTGTTGTTATTGTTAACGCGGCATGATAATTTTGGCCAAAATCGTTAAAAAAAACCGTTTCAGCTTATTTTATTCGCGGCACCCCCTTGCTGTTACTTTTTACTTCGCTAATTTCATCAAAGTGCCCTTTTTCGTATCGGCCGTCGAAATGATCAAAATCTGAAGTGACTAATATGTCTTTAAAAATCACCAAAGATTATTTAAAAAATACATTTGATTACCTTTAACGAACTGGGAATTATAATTAAATAAAAATCATTCACCTGGTGGATTATGGCGGCCATCTTGCCTGTAGGTCAGTACACACACACACGCGCACACACACACACACACGCACACACGCGCGCGCGCGCGCACGCACACACGCGCACACACACACACACACACACACACACACACACACACACACACACACACACACACACACACACACACACACACACACACACACACATACACACACACACACACATACGTACGTATATACTAGAGGGTACCCCCCTGCTCGCTTCGCTCGCCAACCCCCATAAAAATAGTTATAAAATATAGAGTTTTTTCACAGTTAATATTTAACATGTTTTTTGAGTTGAGTTTGTGTATTGAATAAAAGTTCAAACATGTTTAGGTAAAATTGTTGAATATGATTTAAAATGAGAAAAAAAATGTTATGGTGAGTCTAAAAAAATAGTTTTAAAAATTAAATAGTAAGTTAAAATACTTCAAGTACTTGAAACATGTTAAATATAATATTTTTTAACCGTTTTGAAGTACTCCTTTAAAAAGGGCTTTTAAAATTACGACTCCTCTAGGGAAAGCGCCCTTCAAAGAGGTTAAATATGGAGTTTTTTGACAGTTAAGGTGCTCGTACAGGAGAAGCTCCTATAATTTAAAATCAACTCCTCCGGGAGGAGCCCCTTAAAACATGTTGAATATAAGGTTTATTGACGTTTTGAGGTGCTCCTCCGGGAGGAGCTCTGGAAATTACGGCTCCTCCGGGAGGAGCCCCTTAAAACATGTTAAATATAAGGTTTTTTAAAGGTTTTGAGGTGCTCCTCCGGGAGGAGCTCTTTAAACTACGGCTCCTCCGGGAGGAGCCCACTTCAAACATAATAAATATAAGGTTTTTTGACGTTTTAAGGGGCTCCTCCGGGAGCAGCTCTGAAAATAACGGCTCCTCCGGGAGGAGCCCCGTAAATATGTTGAATATAAGGTTTTTTGAAGGTTTTGAGGTGCTCCTCCGGGAGGAGCTCTTTTTTTTGGCTCCTCCCGGAGGAGCCCCTTAAAACATGTTAAATATAAGGTTTTTTGACGTTTTAAGGGGCTCCTCCGGGAGGAGCTCTTTTTTTTTTAGCTCCTCTCGGAGGAGCCCCTTAAAACATGTTAAATATAAGGTTTTTTGACGTTTTAAGGGGCTCCTCCGGGAGGAGCTCTTTTTTTTTTAGCTCCTCCCGGAGGAGCCCCTTAAAACATGTTAAATATAAGGGTTTTTGACGTTTTAAGGTGCTCCTCCGGGAGAAGCTACTAAAATTGGCTCCTCCGGGAGGAGCTTTTAAAATTAAGAGCTCCTCCCGGAGGAGCACCTCAAAACCTTCAAAAAACCTTATATTTAACATGTTTTAAGGGGCTCCTCCCGGAGGAGCCAAAAAAAAAAAGAGCTCCTCCTGGATATAACTATAAAATATAGGAAGATATATATTCGTCTGCTATCATGAATATTTCAGAAACAGTTCCAAGGTCTATAATTCTTTCAATTTTCATTTTTTTCGAAAAGATGAAATACGTCTTGATTATTTTCCTATCTTCTACCCAATTAAGTTAAAAAAATGAAACAATTTTTTCTAATTTTCTCCCTATTATGTATAAATTAAAATATCTTGATTTACTATTACGACACGTTTAGCCAAGTCATACACTAATTTGACTTGACTTAATTAGACACGATATATCTTAAATGAGTACTATAAAGATAAATGAAAAAAATGAAAGTAATTAAAAATAAAAAATTGCTGTATAGGTTTAAAAAGTCCGTCAAAGTTCTTACCCGCGAAAAACTTTTTGGAAGCCCGTGACGAGATCGAGAAGTCGGAGGTCTACAAGATAATAAGAAAAATGCCGAAAGGGTCAGTTTTCCACGCCCACAGCACGGCCATGGGATCGCTCGATTTCATAGTCAAAAATTTGACTCACATGCCCTACCTCCACGCGTGTCTCGACAACGACAAGCTCAGCTTTAGGTTTTTGGAAACTGTTACCAAAGACTGCGACTGGCAAGACATGGAATCTTTGCGTTTGAGAAACAAGCTCAACGATACGATCCTCGTGTGAGTTTTATTTACCTTGTTTTTTGGTTCTCAATAATAAACTAGAAAAAAAGAGTTTAAGGCTATTTTAAATTTTTAATTGTAAATTTAATTTTGGTTCAATGACGTCAAATAAACCACAGCATCAAAAAATTTTCTCGATTTTTTTTAGTTCATTTGAATTGAAAATTTTTTAAATCCATTTAAAAACGTGTATTGTAAACAGGGATGGCAATAGTATATAAATCAAAATTAATTTTCATTTTGGTACCAAATTAAAAAAAAAAGAGATTATTGTGGTTTTGTGTTTTGGTACCATAATTGATACCAAATTTAAATATCATTTCATTTATAATCCAAAAAAACGTCATGATTTAATTTGTATCAAATAAAATCGTGCAAAATGAAGTTAAATAATTATTTGAAACTAAACTTGTCTATTTAGAATAACTGAACGAACTCGTATTTCAGGAAAAAATTTCTCGAGCTGAGTGGACAACGAAGCTCGCAGGGTCTGGACGAAATGTGGGACAATTTTGAGAACATATTCGACACGCTTTCGGGCCTGATAAAGTACAGGCCCGTTTTCGAGCAATACTTTATCGGCGCTTTGCAGGAGTTGTACGACGACAACGTCATGTACGTCGAAGTCAGATCCAAGAGCCCGAAACTCTACGAGCTGGACGGAACAACCTACAACGGCGTTCAATCTATTGGAATTTTGAAAGATTTAGTTGACCGGTATCATTCCTGCAGATGATTTAAAATGATAAAAAGTTTTTAGTCAGATTTAGTCAGAACTTTTGTAGCTTTTATTTTTTTAAAAACAATGAAAAATGAAAATTAACTGTAATAATAACTCGAAGGTTCACCGCTGATCATCCCGGGTTCATGAGTGCCAAGGTGATCTACTCGTTCTGGCGCGGAGTATCGCACGAGTCGTTCGACGAGCAGGTCAGGATATTCCGGGAGGCCAAGGCAGCCTACCCCGAGTTCGTCGTCGGGTTCGACCTCGTCGGCCAAGAGGACAAGGGACACGCGCTTCTCGACTTTGGGGAAAAACTTATCGAGATCGGTAGGGAGACTAACTTTTTCTTCCACGCCGGCGAAACCAACTGGTACGGTATGGAGTCGGACGAAAACCTCGTCGACGCCGTGCTTCTCAACACCAAGAGAATCGGTCATGGGTAATTTAATTTTATATTTATTTAATAACGAGTCGAGCGAGATATAAGCAATAAAGTATTCTCATCAAGTCAAACTCTGAGAGTTAAATTGTACGTTACGATACGAGTGGCTTAAATGAGCGATTATCGCACGGCATTGATTATTAAGCGTAGATACTACCTTTGTGCCCAAAATTTGTATCTAGGCCAAAAAATAATGCATTTTTTAGGCTTTTTATGCCACGTTTTGTGGCTTAGGTATACAAATAATTTAAGGCACGCAGTGCTATAATGATATGTTACTCAACTTGTGTGTGAAGTTGTACATTTACATCGAGATCGAGAGCATCAGCCAGAGTTGCTAGATCGCGCTGAAGCCTGCGCGTCTCTCCAGCAGCAAGCGGCCACAGGCGGCATGTATTTTTTCAGCGCAATCTAGTAAGCCTGGCATCAGCAACTCGAGATGTAAGTGTACAACTTCGGACACGAATTGAGTATCATATTTTATTCAACAAGATCATGTAATTATGTACTTTGATTAAAATGCGGCTGTAAATGTACCCTATTATTCAATCAACTGTGGTGAAAAGAAATCAAGATATAAAAGTATCACTTCTACCGCGTATTTTACTCGACAAAATATACCCATTACATGGTCGAGTTGAATAAAATGATATTATGAGTTTTAATTGAGTTAGAAAAAAAAAATAGTATATTATACAATAAGTGCGCAAAATGCGACATTCACGCACGTGTGCCAATAGCACAAGTATGTGAACAATGCAATTTACGCACATATTATGTATACTATTTTATATTACGAGTCCCCCAAAATGCTTAATAGTATATTATGCAACGGGTTGCAGTATCGTCGCCAGGGCGGTATTAATGAAGCCCTGGTGACGTGCTGCACCCGTTGCATATACTATTTTATACCACTGGTGCGTAGGGCGAGTTTTTAAATTTCTAAGCGTCCGTTAAATCGAGTACCTACGCACTAGTGGTATAAAAAATATAATTTTATTGATCAACTATGCTAGATCTAAGTGATTTGAATAAAAAAAATATTCTGCAGGTGTAAATAGAAAAAGTGAAGTGATAAAAAACTTAAAAAATTTGCTAAAATTATTTAAAAAATAAAGTTTATTAGCAAATCCCTTCCAAAAGTTTGTAATTCGAGCTTGATTTTCGCCATACAGCTAGGTGATTATTATTTATAAAAGTGTTCTCTGTAGGTGCAAATAAAAAAAGTGAGGTGATAAAAAGCTTTAAAAATATGTTGAGATTATGAAATATTAATTTTATACTGAATCATAACTTCCAATATTAAATTAAGTAACTGATGCAAGAGTCAGTTTACAATTCACGATGATGAAGACTCAGCCGATCTAGTTCTGTAGGTAAAGAAGAGCCGAGCATGGTGAATCAAGAGTAACCTCACTCGCTGGTGGAAACCAACTCGAAAACAAATTTTTAAAAGTGCTGTGCTTATGAAGATTACTTTTTTAATAATCCTTACAAATTTTCAAAGTTTTGCATAATTTAACGTTATTTATTTTGCACAAGGAAATCCGTTTATAATTATAATCGATCGTCTCCCTGCAGCTGCATACTCAGACATACTATTATGATTATTTTTCACGGCTAAAACCTAAACGCACGCTGCTTGAGCAGAAATGTAACAGGCGATTTTACGCACTCAAAATACGTCTTTTGCGTTCTTAACATCAGCACTTTAGGGCACTAGTAATATGAAATAATTTATCATTAAAAAAATTATAAGTTTGACTTACAATTACTACCAACCATTTTTTTTATAGACGCGTTTATAAAACTTGTTCTACTTAAATTTAAACATAAAAAAGCTTACAAACACGAATTTTTTATTGTTACCACAGTTACGCACTGCTCAAGCACCCAAAGTTGATGGAGATGGTGAAGAGGAGAAACATTACGATCGAACTCAACCCGATATCGAATCAAGTTTTGATGCTGGTAGCGGACATGCGCAATCATCCGGCGAGTTACTTCTTCGCTGAAAACTTCCCGATCGTCGTATCGAACGACGACCCGAGCTTGTGGGGCGCGAAAGGTCTCAGCCACGACTTTTACGAGGCTTTCGTTGGAATAATGTCGCGACGAGCCGATCTAAGAGCTTTGAAACAGCTGGCCATCAACTCAATCGAGTACAGCACCATGAATCCAACGGAAAAGAGTAGAGCCTACGATATTTGGAATTCAGCCTGGGACAAGTTCGTCAAGTACCTGGCTAATGAACACAAATGCGTCAATTATTAAACATTTTTTATTTTTAATATTAGGTATTTATAGGTTACAGTTTTAATAAATTTTATTATTTTTTTATATATTTTATGAAGTTTTATTGATCATTATTTACCAACCATCTTTTGCAGAAATTATCTTTATAGTACTCCTGGTCACTCTAACCTCAAAATCAAATCTTTGATGCGTGTTTTCGGTTACTCGTACTATAAAATAGTATATAGCACTGGTGCAGCACGTCACCAGGGCTCTTTAAGGACCTCGTGCTCCGCTTCGCTACGCACTCGGGTCCTTAAAACCGCCCTGGTGACGATGCTGCACCCGTACTATAATATACTATTTTCATAAATTTACGTTAAAAATGTAAAAAATTTCTAAAATCTATGTTATTAAACAAATTTTAAATTAGATAAATATTTTAAACAGTTAATATGAAAAAAAGAAAAAATGGTCTTTTTATTATTATTCTAGTAGAAGCTTGATTTTGAGTATTTTAATAACAATACAGATATGAATTATGCGTCAAGAGTGAAAAAATCAAGATTTCTTAAGACCTTGGATTGCAGAACACTTAATGTGCGATAAGGTTTGAGCAGGAATTTTTTAAAAATAGGTTTGAAAACCTTTTTTTTTTTTAAATGGGCTAAAATGACCTTTTTTGGCAGAATAGGATGAACCGTAGTATAAACAGTTCCAATAGTAACCAAAAGAATAAAGATATGAGTGACTTAGTTCATCATTAGGCATAAGAAAAAATAATATACAATCATATATGTTTTAAATTTAAATTGCTTTAATTATTATAAGCTATAGAAAAATTCTTATAGATTAAGATGGTTTTAGCCCAAAAATCTACCTCGAATAAAGCGTTATACCCCGTTTACAACTTAACGTCTCGGCCTAACTTAGCTTCAAGAAATTATTCAATGTTGCCGTTGAATTAAAAGATTAATTAGTACTTAAAAAATAGTTAATAATGTACAAGATTAAAATGGTTACATCTTGAACTTGGATTCCATAATAACTAAGTTGAACCGCCACTGCCCCGCCCGCCCAGTGTAAGCGGGGCATCAGGCCGGCTGCGTTTACTCGGTCTGCCCCGGCGTGTATTTAATTCTTCTCATTTCGGCAAGTATAGCCATACGTTTTTAGACTAATTAGCAGAGATTAGCCGAGTCTTCATAACCTTCAGAGTGATCTCTAAGAACAATGCAATGCTCAAAATCATAAATAATTTACACTGTTACAACATATTTACACGTGCTTCTAAGATAATATTTTTATAGTTGATGACATTATCTTCGGAAGGAATAAGGAAATTTATAAATTGTTTTTTCGAATTTACTGATTTGAAACTTGTAAATATTTGAGCAGAGCTCGTGTTAAATAGCACTACGAACGCAAAAAGTTATTTCAATAACAATTAAATATTGTTTACAGGGTTCGTCAAAGATTCAAAGTCGGATTTTTTTCATTTCGTCGGCCTGAACGAAAAAAAAGCCCAAAAAATCCGGTAAAACAATAACAGTTCCAGTTTTTCAAGAAAAACGTAACAAGTTCTTATTTTACAAGAAAACTGTAACAAGCTAACAATTTTCCGAGATAACTGTAACAACAAAATAATCGGCCAACATATATATTAAAATCAAATTGTCTTCGAGATGACTTCAGTGATCGTAGACAATAATTGCTGAGGCACGAAGCTAGACCTGGACAACCAGGTCGTCGATGAAGGGTATACCCGGGGATCATCTCCAGGAGTTCGAGTGCAGAATCACATGCAAACGATCATCTGAGTCGACTCAACGTCACCTCACATTGAAAAATATTATTTTAATCGTTAATCACCTAAACGTTATATATATATACTAGGGGGTACCCCCCTGCTCGCTTCGCTCGCCAACCCCCATAAAAATAGTTATAAAATATAGAGTTTTTTGACAGTTAATATTTAACATGTTTTTTGAGTTGAGTTTGTGTAATGAATAAAAGTTCAAACATGTTTAGGTAAAATTGTTGAATATGATTTAAATTGAAAAAAGAAAATTTTATATTAGTAAGTTAAAATACTTCAAGTACTTGAAACATGTTAAATATAATATTTTTTAACCGTTTTGAAGTACTCCTTTAAAAAGGGCTTTTAAAATTACGACTCCTCTAGGAAAAGCGCCCTTCAAAGAGGTTAAATATGGAGTTATTTGACAGTTAAGGTGCTCGTACAGGAGAAGCTCCTATAATTTAAAATCAACTCCTCCAGGAGGAGCCCCTTAAAACATGTTGAATATAAGATTTATTGACGTTTTGAGGTGCTCCTCCGGGAGGAGCTCTGGAAATTACGGCTCCTCCGGGAGGAGCCCCTTAAAACATGTTAAATATAAGGTTTTTTGAAGGTTTTGAGGTGCTCCTCCAGGAGGAGCTCTTTAAACTACGGCTCCTCCGGGAGGAGCCCACTTCAAACATAATAAATATAAGGTTTTTTGACGTTTTAAGGGGCTCCTCCGGGAGGAGCCCCTTAAAACATGTTAAATATAAGGTTTTTTGACGTTTTAAGGGGCTCCTCCGGGAGGAGCTCTGGAAATTACGGCTCCTCCGGGAGGAGCCCCTTAAAACATGTTAAATATAAGGTTTTTTGAAGGTTTTGAGGTGCTCCTCCGGGAGGAGCTCTTTAAACTACGGCTCCTCCGGGAGGAGCCCACTTCAAACATAATAAATATAAGGTTTTTTGACGTTTTGAGGTGCTCCTCCGGGAGGAGCTCTGAAAATTACTGGTCTCTTGAACACTGGCCGCGAAAAAAGAAGCACCTGCCCAGCTCTCGATAGAATTTTGGTCCCTCGAGCACCGGCCGCGAAAAAACTAACCCTTGCTTTTTTATTGACAAAATTTTAGTTTCTGGAGCACCATCTGCAAATAAAATTACCACCACTTTTCTATTGACAGAATTTCGGCTTCTTAAAGACTGACCACCAAACAATGATCGATGCCCTTTTCTTGACAAATTTTTATTCTCTTGTTCACCAGTCACGAAGAAAATGACCTTTTCACTTCCCAAAACAAAATTTTGATCTGTTGAGCATCGGCCGCGAAAAAAAATCACCTCGTGAGATCGAAATTATCTCAAGTCACTTTTCATTTCTTTCGCGGCTGGTTTTAGAGAGACTAAAATTCTATCGAGAAAAGTTTAAGGGTCATTATTTTGCCGCCAATCTTCCAGAGACCAAGATTTGTTAAGAAAAGGGCAATGGTAATTTTTTTCACCCCCGGTGCTCGAGAGACCAAAATTATATCGTTAGAATGGCGGTGGTTATTTTTTTCGCCACCTGTAATCAAGAGACTGAAATTCTGACGAGAGATAAGCAAGTGTAATTTTTTTCGTGGCTTGTGCTCGAAGGACCGAAATTCTATCGACAGTTGAGCAGGGGTTATTTTTTTCTCCGCCTGTACTCGAGAGACGAAATTTCTGTCGAGAGATAGGCAAGGGTTACTTTTTTCGCGGCCGGTGCTCGAGGGACCGAAATTCTATCGAGAGTAGGGCAGGGTTTTTTTTTCGCCGCTGTACTTGAGAGATCGAAATTCTGTCGAGACAAGGGCGGGAGTCATTTTTTTCGCGGCTGGTGCTCCAGGGACCGAAATTCTAAGTTTAGATTTTGATTTTAGAAATAGTTGTGACATTGTCAAAGTAAGGATAGGAAGGATGCACACTTTCTAATTATATTTTTTCTGGAAGTTCTCGATTTTTTATAAAGTTAATGATTTTTCCCATGACTTTTATCAATATTACCGTAATAAGAAATTTTGGTACTAGTTTAATTTTTATGATACACTTTGGATAAGGTCAAACAAACTAGATAATTTTGTGCGTAATAATATAGACTTGAAGATTAGTTAATATAGATTTTAAGAGATGTTTGGATAAAACTGGTAGAGAGAGAGAGAGAGAGAGAGAGAGTCAATGAATATAATAAACAGATTAAGGTAAGTGTGAATTTATTTAAAAAGAAAAAAAAAAAAAAGAAAAAACAAGCCCTAGTTATGGGATGATTGATATTTAGTTAAAATAATTGTATGAATGTAGAGTCCAGTGCCAGTCAGCAGGCGACGAGCTCCTTTGCGACAAAGGGGGGTTCTGAAACAATATATATTGAAAATTATTAATATAAGGTTTGTAACAGGGGTGGATTTAAGGATACTAAATCCTTATCACTTGTACTTAGTGCTGATCCAAGCACTCGTTGAACTGCAACTCGTTGACCTGAAATTAAAATGAGGAAATCGCGTCCACGAATATTACCATTCTTCGCGACGCGGTCGGCTAGTTCACTTATCGGTAGTGGGCGCGGGTATTAAAACAGGATCGATTCGCAGGAACACTAGGTTTAGTCAATAAAAGTTAGATTTACAATTTAACAATTTATTATAAAAAATCTAAACCTAAAATACAAATTATCCGAATTACGAGTCGGTGTCGTTAAAACCAGTAAACAAAGAATTGATCTACGCACGCACACAACAACTTGCTGCTATCGGCAGACTACGCGCACGTGAGAAAAACAAAGATTATGACAATAACAGTGTACTGAATACACTCACTTGCACATATACAATCAACTAACGGAATCGCTAAAGTGCACCTCATACCAAACCGTCAGGTTAAACAAAATGCCAGGCCACGATGTCTACCACACTCGAGTCGCCTTGTAGCCGTCGTAAAGCGGTCCAGGGCGTTGACGTGAAATGACAATTTCATAAATAAACACCACACTTTCACACTACAATGCATACGCAAGAGTTGCAGGGGGGTGCGGAGTTCTTAATTATTTGGAAAATTAAAAATAAAGGGGGGCCCCATAACACTAATATTCATAAAGAAATTACAGGTACACCACAACATACAATCATACAACAGCCCATAGCCATGCAGCCAATGGTATGGCCACCGAACCCACAAATGGGCTCGTCAATGATGCTGACAGCGATCAAGTTCGAGCTATAGTTGGTTTAAGGTCCAAACGAACTAGCAACAATAGCTCACTGAGCCACAGAAAGACAGGAAAAACAGCTCAGTGAGGCGTCGAAATACCATCCTTATAGTAATAAGAAGAAGCAACGTCAGCAAAATATAATAATGCTTACACGGAAAAAATAAAACCGACGCATGCATCGGTGAATTTGCGATGCGCGCATCGCGAACAGCCGCGACCTTTCCTCGCTGAATCAGCGACGCTTGCGTTTTGCAACCTATAGATTCAGTATTAGGTATTGTGGTCCTACAATACATATAGTAATGCAGCTGAAAGCGTGAATTCGAGGCGCGAGCGGTTGATTGAATCTGTCGGTAGAAGGTAGGTTAGCTGCCGCTGCCTTTGCTATCATCTTACACCGCCGACTGGCGATGTTCCGTCGCTGAATTAGCGACGCTTGCGTCGTAAACTCAGCGACGGTAAGGTCGCAGCCGTTTGCGATGCGCGCATCGCAAATTCACCGATGCATGCGTCGGTTTTATTTTTTCCGTGTACATCCCGACGTTTGCAAGATACAAATTTTAATATTAGATACAGAAAAAGCGAATTATCAAAAAAAAATATATAAGCAAATAAATAAATAAAGAAAATATGTAACCTTAGATTTTTAGACTTAAAAAGATGTAGGGATTTACTTTTAAACTAAATTCAAACTATTCTGCTATAAAATCTTATATATAATTCAAATTCATAGGTTTGTGTGTTTGCTCACATCTTTTTCAGTTCTCAACCGATTGACTCAAAACTTACAAGAGTTATTCGTACTAATTAGAGGAAGGTTTTAAGCCAAACTAGAGTTGATTATCTTTATTAGAACCAAAAACTCAAAAATTGTTAGTTTCTCCCGCGCCGATCGCTGCGGTCAAGTTGCATAATTTTTTCAATTTTTAATCGATTTGAAATTTGAAGAGGTTAATTGTTGTGTTTCAAGGAAGGTTTTAAGCCCAAGCAGTGGTCTATATTTTTATTCAATCAAAAGTTATCACAAAAAAACAACTCAAAAAGTTTTTAATCGATCGACTTGAAACTTCCAGGGGTTAAAAAATTTATTACAGGGATGGTTTGAAGCTCAAACAGAGGTTTAAAACTTCAATAGAAAAAAAGTTGTCGTCTGAAAACGCTGGACTTAATTTTGATTATATTTCATTTTTTTATCTACAGATGAGTTCGCGTATGTCCTCGCATAACTCAAAACCTATTTAAATGAGTTACTTCAAACTTTAAGGGATTTTTTTTTATGCGTCAAGGAAGCCTAACCAGAGGTATAAAACTTCATTCAATCAAAAGTTATGACCAATAAACGTGAAATTTGAATTTTTCGCAAAATCACTCAAATATGTATGCGCATATGATCGCGCATAACTTAAAAAGTTTATAATCAATTTATCTGAAATTTTAAGGCATTGTTTGTTGAATGGCGAGGAAGGTTTTGTGAAGGTCAACCAGAAGCATCTAACTAGAATAAAAATACTTTTATTTCCTCCTCGCTTCAACATTTATTTTCCCTGCCTCCCTTGATAAATCTACCCAATGTTTGTCCGTCAAACTTCTTATATGGTTGGGATCGATTTGAGATTTCCATGTTTTTATCATGGTCAGCTGTACGTTGCCTGCTCCAGAGTATATTCTTTAAAATAACTTTGGCACTGGTACCTACGCATTAGAATAAAAATTCTGTGTATCCAGAAGTTTTACGGCAACATTGATATACTTTTTAACAAATTTTGTTGATACTATTTTCACTTTGTGTCTAATTTTAACTGATGTACTAGGAATTCAATTGAAAGAGCCAAAATATTTTTAATAAATTTTTATTAATGACTGCAATTCACATCTATGTCCTACAAATTTTACAGTTTTCTTGCTTAGAATGGAGCAATTTTAACTCTTAAAGATTGATATTTCAATATTTTTAATTTATGCACAAAATAATATTTTAGTTTACGAGGCACTGCTGCATGCGAAGCTTCAGAGAGTACGCTAGATTAACTCTAAACTCAAAGGGATTATTTCTTATCTTTTAAATCAAGTAAATACACGGCTTAAACTTAAGGGACGATTTCATTGATCAAAAAAAAAAAAAAAAATTTTCCGCGGAACGCGGAAAATGGGATGGATTTTTTAACGCTCACGGGAGCTCGCACCGCGACCTTTGGCCGTGTCACGATGCGCTCTCAGAGCCGTAAAGAAGCTTTAGCCACGCAAGCTTCAAGCACAAAGCTACGCGTCAGCGGATCGGTTGCCTTGATTGCGCGCTAGTGTGGTGCATAAGAAACGTCCGGAGCGCTGGACGTCAGGTGATGTGACGAACCCCAATCAGCGGGCTTGACCGTGTGCCGACAGGGGCAGAAAAGCTTCTAGAACATTCGAGGAGAGCGACGTGGCAACCCCTACCATGGGAGGCCGAAACGTTGACGAAAATCCGCGTGACCGCGGATATAAAAACTACGGACACGAGGCTTCGAGAGCGCAGATTTACCGTAACTCACCACACAGTTTTTACATATTTAGATACAGTTGTTATTAATTTCTCTCCCTGGTGTATCCCAATTCCTTTGGTATCGTTTTAGCTTGCCTAAACGACCAAAAGCCACCAACCCTCAGGGAAAATAGACGTCAGAGGAGAGTCGACTAAATTTTTAAATTATCTCAAAAATGACTTTCTTTTTTAAGTTTTGCCTGATTGCCTGGGCATCTAGTTTGCACTACTGTCAAGGCATGTCGTTCGAAAGTTACTTGAACACGAGGGAAAACTTGATCCAGCAAGAGTACTTGATGACTTTTGGAGCCAAGTTGAACTTGGAAGAAGATGAAATCACTGCCAATGAATGCTTGATGGCTGCCAAAAACAAGGAAATGCACGAGGGTTTGTTTTATTTTTTATTTTTTTTATTTATAGTTTATTCATCTTATAAAAGTCAAGGTACAGAATTGAGTAAAATGCATTCTAATTAATATTAGCTATAACATAAAAATAATGTTGAAGCCAAGTTAAAGAAAAAAAAGTAAGTTTTTTTATAGATTTTTTTATTAAAAATCATAGAGATAAAAAATTATGGTCAAGTTATTTAATAATGTTTCGTAAGCATTGATAATCCTTGTTTTTCTTATTTATGTTACAAATTGAAAAAAAAAAAAAAAATAAATTTTGTACAGTAATTAGGCCAATAACGCACAATAAATCAGTTTAATAAAATTTGAAAATCACTAAAACAGCAAAAAAAAATTTTTTCGTAAAAACGCTGCAGGTAATGCGTGCATTCTATAAGAATTGAAATAAACATTAAAATAAATTCACAACCTATTGTAGTTTTTTTTTATTTTTTTTATTTTTTTTTAATTTATTCGAATAGAGTCCATTATAAAAAATTATTGAAAACTCAGAAAAATTCAATTAATAAGTTATTATAAAATTATTTTTTGAAACTTTAAGTATACATAAATTAAAACTTTACTACCCAATGAAGTTAAAAAAATTAAACAATTTTTTTCTAATTTTCTCCCTATTTAATGTAAATTAAAATATCTTAAAAAATATGAGTACTGAAGGTATGAATAAAAATAAAAAATGGACGCTTTTGCTGTATAGGTTTTAAAAGTCCGTCAAAGTTCTTACCCGCGATAAACTTTTTGAAAGCCCGGGAAGAGATAGAGAAGTCCGAGGTCTACAAGATAATAAGAAAAATGCCGAAAGGGTCAGTTTTCCACGCCCACACCACGGCCATGGGATCGCTCGATTTCATAGTCAAAAATTTGACTCACATGCCCTACCTCTACGCGTGTCTTGACAACGACAAGCTCAGATTTAGGTTTTTTGAAACTGCTACCAATGCTACCAAAGAGTGCGACTGGCAAGACATGGAAACTTTCCGTGTGAGAAACGAGCTCGACGATTCGATCCTCGCGTGAGTTTTTTGCTTTCTCGATTATTAACCATAAATAAATTTAATTTTCGTCCAAAGACGTTAATAAACCACAGCTTCAAATTTCGATTGAAAAATTTTTAAATTCATTTAAAATAATCAGGGATGGCAATAGTACATAAATCAAAATTAATTTTCATTTTGGTACCAAATTTAAAAAAAAAAGAAAAAAAAAAGAAATTATTGTGGTTTTGTGTTTTGGTACCATAATTGATACTAAATTTAAATATCATTTTATTTATAATCCAAAAAAACGTCATGATTTACGTAAGTAAATAATAAAAAATTTGTATCCAATAAGAAATCGTGCAAATAATGATAATTTTGGTAGCAAAATAAGAACCAAAATTAAAATTTGAAGCTATCACTTATGAAAAAAAAAAAAAAAAGATTATTTGAAACTGAACTCTTGTCTATTTAGAATAACTGAATTAACTCGTACTTCAGGAAAAAATATCTCGAGATGAGCGGAGAAGGCACTTCTCAGGGTCCGGACGAGACGTGGGAAAATTTTGAGAACATATTTGACACGCTTTCGGGCCTGATAAAGTACAGGCCCGCTTTCGAGAGATACATAATCGACGCTTTACAAGAGTTGTACGACGACAACGTCATGTACGTCGAAGTAAGATCCCCGAGACCGAAACTCTACACTCGACTCTACGAGCTGAACGGAAGAACCTACAGCAGCGTTGAATCAATTGGAATTTTGAAAAATTTAGTCGACAGGTACCATTATTTTAAATTATTAAAACTTTCTAGTCAGATTTTGGAAAAACTGTCATTCGGTTGTTGTTAAGGTTCACTGCGGATCATCCCGGGTTCATGGGCGCCAAGTTGATATACTCGTTCTGGCGCGGACTACCATACGAGTCGTTCGACGAGCAGGTCAAGATATTCCGGGAGGCCAAGGCAGCCTACCCCGAGTTCATCGTCGGGTTCGACCTCGTCGGCCAGGAGGACAAGGGACACGCGCTTTTCGACTTCGGGGAAAAACTCATCGAGATCGGCAACGAGACTAACTTCTTCTTCCACGCCGGCGAGACCAACTGGTACGGTATGGAGTCGGACGAAAACCTCTTCGACGCCGTGCTTCTCCACACCAAGAGAATCGGTCATGGGTAATTTAATTTTATATCTATTTACCGAGATGTAAGCAACCAAATATTCTCACCAATTTTAACTTATGGCGACTTTTTAGGGAACGCAGTGCTATTAATTGATATTGAGAGCTTTTATTGAATTTGAAAAAACAAAATCTTCATCATTAAAAATATAATAATTACTAAAAATTATTTTTTTTTGCATAGACGCGTCGATAAAACTTGTCCTACTTAAATTTAAACATAAAAAATCATAAAAACACGAATTTTTTATTGTTATCACAGTTACGCGCTGCTCAAGCACCCAAAGTTGATGGCAATGGTAAAGAAGAGAAAAATTGCGATCGAGCTGAGCCCGATATCGAATCAAGTTTTGAAGTTGGTTGCGGACATGCGCAATCACCCGGCGAGTTACTTCTTCGCAGAAAATTTTCCAGTGGTAGTTTCGAACGACGACCCGAGCTTCTGGAACGCAACGGGTCTCAGCTACGATTTTTACGAGGCTTTCGTTGGAATGATGTCGCGACGAGCCGATCTAAGAGCTTTGAAGCAGCTGGCCATCAACTCAATAGAGTACAGCACCATGAATTCAACGGAAAAGACTCAAGCCTACGATATTTGGAATTCAGCCTGGAAAAAGTTCGTCAAGTACCTGGCTTATGAGCACAAATGCGTCAAATCAAATGTATATATATTTTAAATTAAAAATGTTTTACTTATTATAAGCTATAGAAAAAATTCTTATAGATTTCCACCTCGAATAAAGTGTTATGCCCTGTTTACAACTTTGTTTAAATAATAATTCAATGTTGCCGTTGTATTGAAGGATTAGTTTGTACTTAAAAAATAGTTAATAATCAACAAGAACTTGGATTCTATAATTTGAAAGAAAGTTGAACTCCAGGAGTTCGAGTGCAGAATCGCATGAAAACGATCATCTGAGTCACCGCAACGTCACCTCACATAGAAAAATATTATTTTAATCGTTAATCACCTAAACGTTATATATATATGTATTTCACCCGTAAAAAAGTCCCCACGTTACTGAAAAAAGAATTCCTCAATCGTTAATTATCTCAACGTTACACTTTACCCGGAATAAGTTGTGCAGATTACTTTTTCCCCGGGATATATTTTCGTCTTGAGTGAATGTAATTTTTGTCCCGGATAAAAACACAGTGGTTACACTTTTCCCGGGGAATGTTGTCTTCCGACCCGCAGCAAGTTTAACATGACAGTTTTTTTGGAAAAAATTGCAACGTTACATTAGTCGCGTAAAATTTTTTATTTGTTATTCTCTCCCCGGAAAATCACGTAATGGTACTTTTTCGATGGATTCTTAGTCCCAGGTGTTTTTTTCGTCCGGACCGACGATTTATTCAAAGTCCGAAATAATTAATTTCAGATCATTTCGGTTTACCATATTTAATCTTTTCGCCTCTTTGCTTACGAATCACATGCCTTTTCCATTCAGTTCGATAAATATCAAGATCTAATTTTACCAATGGACCAAAGCAATACCTTAGTGCTTCAACTTGCATTTGATTAGATCTGTCATACAGGCCATTATCCACTAAATCTTTGAAATAAGATATCCAGAAGTCCATAGAGTTCTTTCGCATTCCACCCCAAGTACTTTCAATTCGTTGGTTAGCCGTGTTCTTCCCTTTAATGAAACTTTTATGGTCAGACAACTGATCTGTATGATTAGACCTAAGAGCTTGGTGAATATACTCCACTGTAACGTTCTCCGTCCCATGATCTGATCTGATGACAGCAGGAATGATATTCAATTTTTGTATGGTTTTTAAATAGTAATAAGCTATGATTTTTGGATTATTATTTGCTGTCGCTAACTCCAGCCGGGTCTACGACAAAATATCATAGCGACAAAATAACCACGACAAAACATCCATTTCAAAATTTTCATATCATAATCATCAAGAACCAAAATAACCCTTACAAACATCCCTTATAACAGAGAAAAAAAAAAAAAATTTATTCGAACTAGATTTTGGTTGGAACTAAATTTTATAGCGCGCCTCTGCGGGGGCCCTTTGGGCCCCACGGCGCGCTTTGTTTAAAAAAATAACCCGTTAGTGTTTCATTAAAAAATCAATTTTTTTCTCACGGTTTTATTAATTCACTGTTCAAAATCAAAAGAAACTTCATAATAACTATTTCCCCCTGAACTAAATTTTAATATGAAATGGAGTGGGAGTATTTTGGAAATAGTAGAGAGAAAAAGGAGCGGGAATCATTGAAAATCTTAAGTAGGTAAATAAGTAGATATTTTTTGATTTTTTGCTGCAGTTATTTTGTCGTTAGGATATTTTGTCGTGGGTATTTTGTCATTCGGATAAAATGTCGCGGTTATTTTTTCGTTTGAATGATTTGTCGTTGGAAATTTTGTCGCCATGATATTTTGTCCCGCACCCACTCCAGCCACAAGAGTTTTCTGGAAAAGCCGTCTATTCCTCCATGTATGAAAAATCCAAATGGTATTAATTTATTATAGCCATCCATATGCCAAAGAAAGTTTGGACCCAACACATGATGTATTAAATCGAAAACTGTTTGTCTATAAACATCCAAACCATATAATGTTTTTAATCGTTTCCACATGCTTCTGTATCCTAAACAACTACCAGTTCCTTCTAGCTCATTTAAAATATTCAATGAAATATTATATAAATCTTCAGATTTATTTTTCCTACTGAGACCCATGGATTTTAAAATTCGTTGTAAATGTCTGTATGATACATTAACACCATGTTTGAACATGATACTTCTTATTTCATTATAAGTGTAATCTTCATAAAAAAATTTCAAAATTATTTCTATAGCGCTACTTTCATTTGACTTGAAACTTGTATTTATTAAGTTTTTATTGATACTTTCAGTAGAATCCCACAATACTACGAAAAATTATATAAACTTATTATTCTTGAATGTTAGCTTTTAAATTTAGAGTTTATAAAATGAAAAATTTTGTATTTCTTACCCTGGACGGTTCTTGCTTCATAAATTTTGATATCACTCTTAATAAAAATTTTGTTTTTGCTTATTCTTAAAGCTTCTTTTATTCCATCATTATTTCCAAAACATAGACCAGTAGCTTTTGGATATACTATTTTTAAAGCTTCTAAACTAAGGGTTCCATCATCATCCAAACTGATTTCAATCTGTTTATTAATTGTGGTTACTACAACCCCACCCCTAGCGGCGAATAAAAAATTCGCTGAAAATTAAATTGATTTTTTTTTAAGGTCGCGACGAATGAAATCATCCTCCAGTTGCTGCCGGGGTGAGATTCTATAATCGTATTACGGTAAGGTAAGGTAACGTAGTGAGGGAGCCACCGCCTGCGCGGATTGACGTTGACGCTGGCTCCCTCACTACGTTACCTTATCTTACCTTACCGTAATACGATTATAGAATCTCACCCCCGAAGATAAAAGTAACCCCAATTACGTGGTATCCGAGAAAAATAACTAATCATTTTGGGCCGCGAAAATAATAACTCCTTAATGCATGAGCGACGAAAAACGTACCATGTTCGTTCCCTCAACACAAGGGCGGAGAAAAAAATAACCCGACAATTACTAGCGGCGAAAAAAATGACTCCTGCCGTTGTCTCGACAGAATTTCGGTCTCTCCAGCAACGGCGGCGAAAAAAATAATCCCTGCCGTTGTCTCGACAGAATTTTGGTCTCTCGAGCAACGGCAGTGAAAAAAAAATCCCTGCCCTTTTCTCGACAGAATTTCGGTCTCTCGAGCAACGGCAGTGAAAAAAAAATCCCTGCCCTTTTCTCGACAGAATTTCGGTCTCTCGAGCAATGGCGGCGAAAAAAATAATCCCTGCCCTTTTTTCAACAGAATTTCGGTCTCTCGAGTACAGGCGGTGAAAAAAAATACCCCTGTTATTCTAACGACATAATTTTGGTCTCTTGAACACCGGCCGCGAAAAAAGTAACTCTTTCCCATTTCTTGACAGAATTTTGATCTCTCGAGGATTTGCCGCGAAAAAAATGACCCTTGCTTTTTTATTGACAAAATTTTAGTTTCTGGAGCACCATATGCAAATAAAATTACCACCACTTTTCTGTTGACAGAATTTCGGCCTCTTAAAGACTGACCACAAAACAATGATCGTTGCCCTTTCCTTGATAAATTTTTATTCTCTTGTGCACCAGTCACGAAGAAAATGACCTTTTCTCTTCCCAAAACAAAATTTTGATCTGTTGAGCATCGGCCGCGAAAAAAAATCACCTCGTGAGATCGAACCTATCTCAAGGCACTTTTCATTTTTTTTCGCGGCCGGTGCTCGAGTGACCGAAATTCTATCGAGAGTTGGTCAGGTGCTACTTTTTTCGTGGCCGGTGTTCAAGAGACCAAAAAAGATTAAGAAAAATCTCACATTTTTTGACAAAAGCGAATTTTATCATCAAATGCTTTTTTTACAATAAAGTTATAATTTAAAAGAAAAATAACGAGCATGCTTCTAACAAAAAAAAAAAAAAGGAGTGAAATGATAAAAATAACAATGAATTCGGACATTAATATGAGAGAATGTGCATATATCTGATGTATAAGTTTAAATTTTGATTTCAGAAATGGTTGTGACATTGTCAAAATAAGGATAGGAAAGATGCACACTTTCTAATTATATTTTTTCTGGAAGTTCTCGATTTTTTATGAAGTTAATGATTTTTCCCATGATTTTTATCAATATTACTGTCATAAGAAATTTTGGTACTTGTTTAATTTTTATGATACACTTTGGATAAGGTCAAACAAACTAGATAATTTTGTGCGTAATAATATAGATTTGAAGATTAGTTAACATAGATTTTAAGAGATGTTTGGATAAAACTGGTAGAGAGAGAGAGAGAGAGAGAGTCAATGAATATAAAAAACAGATTAAGGTAATTGTGAATTTATTTAAAAAGAAAAAAAAAAAAGAAAAAACAAGCCCTAGTTATGGGATGATTGATATTAAGTTAAAATAATTGTATGAATGTAGGGTCCAGTGCCAGTCAGCAGGCGACGAGCTCCTTTGCGACAAAGGGGCGTTCTGAAACAACATATATTGAAAATTATTAATATAAGGTTTGTAACAGGGGTGCACTGGGAAAAAATTGGGCACGACTCTCCCCACGTTTTGGGCATGGGGATCCCCTACGCGCAAACGTTCCTCGAGCAGCAGTTTGTATACCTATATATTTTTAGCAATCACCGAGTATCTTGGCGTAGTCTAACCTCAAATTTGAATGCTTATCCTCATTATATCGGTTATATCTGTGCCAAAATATGTTATTTCACTGGTGATATGTCTTGTGCTTTACAAGTCTTTCGAGCCTTGAGATTGTCCTGAAGTAAAAATACCGCCTATGGGTTTCGCTATCCTCACAGCGTCGTGTATCCCCATGCACGATACGTGAGGAGAGTCGTCCCCAATTTTTTCCCAGAGGGATTTAAGGGTTTGTATGAGCCGATACAAATACCCACGGTGCGTACTAAATCCTTATCACTTGTACTTAGTGCTGATCCAAGCACTCGTTGAACTGCAACTCGTCGACCTGAAATTAAAATGAGGAAATCTCGTCCGCGAATATTACCATTCTTCGCGACGCGGTCGGCTAGTTCGTTTATCGGTAGTGGGTGCGGGTATTAAAACAGGATCGATTCGCAGGAACACTAGGTTTAGTCAATAAAAGTTAGATTTACAATTTAATAATTTATTATAAAAAATCTAAACCTAAAATACAAATTATCCGAATTACGAGTCGGTGTCGTTAAAACCAGTAAACAAAGAATTGATCTACGCACGCACACAACAACTAGCTGCTATCGGCAGACTACGCGCTCGTGAGAAAAGCAAAGATAATGACAATAACAGTGTACTGAATACACTCACTGGCACATATACAATCAACTAACGGAATCGCTAAGGTGCACCTCATACCAAACCGTCAGGTTAAACAAAATGCCAGGCCACGATGTCTACCACACTCGAGTCGCCTTGTAGCCATCGTAAAGCGGTCCAGGCGTTGACGTGAAATGACAATTTCACAAATAAACACCACACTTTCACACTACAATGCATGCGCAAGAGTTACAGGGGGGTGCGGAGTTCTTAATTATTTGGAAAATTAAAAATAAAGGGGGGCCCCAGAACACTAATGTTCATAAAGAAATTACAGGTACACCACAACATACAATCATACAACAGCACATAGCCATGCAGCCAATGGTATGCCACCGAACACACAAATGGGCTCGTCAATGATGCTTACAGCGATCAAGTTCGAGCTATAGTTGGTTTAAGGTCCAAACGAACTAGCAACAATAGGTCACTGAGCCACAGAAAGACAAGAGAAACAGCTCAGTGAGGCGTTGAAATACCATCCTTACAGTAATAAGAAGAAACAACGTCAGCAAAATATAATAATGCTTACATCCCGACGTATGCAAGATACCAATTTTAATATTAGATACAAAAAAAGCGAATTATCAAAAAATTTATGTAAGCAAATAAATAAATAAAGAAAATATGTAATCTTAGATTTAAAAAGATGTAGGGATTTACTTTTAAACTAAATTCAAACTATTCTGCTATAAAATCTTATATATCATTCAAATTCATAGGTTTGTGTGTTTGCTCACAACTTTTTCAGTTCTCAACCGATCGACTCAAGACTTTCAAGAGTTATTCTTACTAATTAGAGGAAGGTTTTAATCCAAACTAGAGTTGATTATCTTTATTAGAACCAAAAACGCCAAAATTGTTAGTTTCTCCCGCGCCCATCGCTGCGGTCAAGTTGCATAACTTTTTCCTCCTTCTAACCTCAAAATCGGACCTTCACCCCCTGTTTTCGGTATCTCTGGAGGAAAAATATTTTTCAAAACATGGTCAAGAAGGGTTCTTTGGCCACCTCGTTGCACCCCTCGCCTTCGGCTCGGGTCACAAACCCCTCGGAGGCCAAATAAACCCTTCCGCGACCTGTTATGAAAAATAATATTTCAATTTTTAATAGATTTGAAATTTTGAGAGGTTATTTGTTGTGTTTCAAGGAAGGTTTTAAGCCCAACCAGTGCTCTATAACTTTATTCAATCAAAAGTTATGACCAAAAAACGTGAAACTTGAATTTTTCGATTTTTTTTCCCCAGATGTACCCGCTTATTTCCACGCATAACTCAAAAAGTTTTTAATCGATCGACTTGAAACTTCAAGGAGTTAAAAAATTTATTACAGGGATGGTTTTAAGCTCAACCAGAGGTTTGTAACTTTAATAGAAAAAAAGTTGTTGTCTGAAAACGCCGGACTTAATTTTGATTATATTTGATTTTTTTATCTCCAGATGAGTTCGCGTATGTCCTCGCATAACTCAAAACCTATTTAAATGCGTTGCTTCAAACTTTAAGGGATTTTTTTTTATCCTTGAAGGAAGCCTAACCAGAGGTATAAAACTTCATTCAATCTAAAATTATGACCAATAAACGTGAAATTTGAATTTTTCGCAAAATCACTCGAATATGTATGCGCGTATGATCGCGCATAACTTCAAAAGTTTATAATCAATTTATCTGAAATTTTAAGGCATTGTTTGTTTTATAGCGAGGAAGGTTTTGTGAAGGTCAACCAGAAGCATCTAACTGGAATAAAAATACTTTTATTTCCTCCTCGCTTCAACATTTATTTTCCCTGCCTCCCTTGATAAATCTACCCAATGTTTGTCCAGTCAAACTTCTTATATGGTTGGGATAGATTTGAGATTTCCATGTTTTTATCATGGTCAGCTGTACGTTGCCTGCTCCAGAGTATATTCTTTAAAATAACTTTGGCACTGGTACCTACGCATTAGAATAAAAATTCTGTGTATCCAGAAGTTTTACGGCAACATTGATATACTTTTTAACAAATTTTGTTGATACTATTTTCACTTTGTGTCTAATTTTAACTGATGTACTAGGAATTCAATTGAAAGAGCCAAAATATTTTTAATAAATTTTTATTAATGACTGCAATTCACATCTATGTCCTACAAATTTTACAGTTTTCTTGCTTAGAATGGAGCAATTTTAACTCTTAAAGATTGATATTTCAATATTTTTAATTTATGCACATAATAATATTTTAGTTTACGAGGCACTGCTGCATGCGAAGCTTCAGAGAGTACGCTAGATTAACTCTAAACTTAAAGGGATTATTTGTTATCTTTTAAATCAAGTAAATACGTGGCTTAAACTTAAGGGACGATTTCATTGACCCAAAAAAAAAAAAAATTTTCCGCGGAACGCGGAAAATGGGATGGATTTTTTAACGCTCACGGGAGCTCGCACCGCGACTTTTTGACGTGTCAGGATGGGCTCTCAGAGCTGTAAAAAAGCTTTAGCCACGCAAGCTACAAGCGCAAAGCTACGCGTCAGCGGATCGGTTGCCTTGATTGCGTGCTAGTGTGGTGCATAAGAAACGTCCGGAGCGCTGGACGTCAGGTGATGTGACGAACCCCAATCAGCGGGCTTGACCGTGTGCCGACAGGGGCAGAAAAGCTTTTAGAACATTCGAGGTGAGCGACGTGGCAACCCCTACCACGGGAGGCCGAAACGTTGATGAAAATCCGCGTGACCGCGGATATAAAAACTACGGACTCGAGAGCGCATATTCACCGTAACTTACCACACAGTTTTTATATATTTACACTGAGAAAAATATTTCATTGAGTTAATAAGATGTACATTGAATCAATGAAATATCGGTTAAAAAAATTAATTACATTAGCTCAATGAAATATTACTTCAAAAATAATGAAATATTTCATTAACGTGAATAATTTTTCTTCAGTTGTAGCTTCAATGAAATATTTTTTTATTTCAATGTTTGTTTATTTTAATTGTTTTATTTTCAATGAAATGATTTTTTTTGAAACAATAATATTTGTTTCATCGTAATTTCTTTTAAAAAATAATGAAATATTGCATAGCGTCAATGAAATATTCTACTCATTCAATTTCCATTCTATTAATTTTATAAATTTTTTTTTTTTTTTTAAATTCAATGAAATTCATCTTTGACTGTATAATCTAATATAATCGCTTTACTGAAAATATTTAATTTTTTTTCTTTGAGATAAACTTTAATTTGTCAGTTACTTGAAGCTAGAAAATATTTCATTGAATTTCAGAAACGTGATATTTCAGCAATGAAATAAGTGAATTGATTCAGTTAAATTGATACTTTACAATCCTTTAAAAATATTACATTTTTATCAATGACACATTTCATTGACTCAATTATAATGAAAGTAAAACAATGAAAAATTCGCAATTTTTTAAGGTAAAAATGTTAGTAATCAACGAAAAACAAATTCTTTTTTAGAACTTTATGCAATATTTTATGTAGCAAACTTAACAACTATATTTTTGAAACTAAAAATCATCCATTGAATCGCGTAAAATCATATTCCATCGATGAAATCACTTCGTTGATTTAATCACATTTGACACTGACTGTTATTTAAAATAATATGTTATTATTAATAAATTATTTCATTGACTCAAAGATTTAATTATTATTACTAAAAAAAATAATTAAATTTTATCCAATTTCACCAGCTTGCTCTAGCTAACGTCTTTTTTTTTTTTAAGGCCATGAAATATTTTAAAAAATTATTAAATTGTTTATAATTTAAATTATGAAAAAAATAAAAATAATTAACTATCCACCCGGCTATAAGATTAAATAAATAAATAAATAAATAAATAAATAAATAAAATCCATCAAGCACAACCACTCCGTAACTTTCGGAGTGTCAATTGTTAATAATAACATAAGATATATATAAAAAAATTGTTAGTTCGAGTAAGTTTTGATAATTAAGTCCCGAAGGGGCACAATTTAAATATTAGTTTTAAGTACTCGAATTTGTCTTGACTGCTTGGTCTAATGGTAAGGATAGTAGAGATCTATTTAGCCATCGTCGGTTCGAATCCCGATTATTTTTATTTATTTTTTTTTTTCTTTTACTAGTCTCAATCGACGCGCAAGCGCGCTCAATTTTCAATCTGAAAGTAAATAAACAATAATTTTTACTTTCATTTTCAAAAAAAGATGTTAAAAAAAAATTTTAACACTAAATTCATCACATAACCTTTGCAACCTGCAACTAAGTTCAGTTAGATATTTTTGTGGTTATAGCTTTAAAAAGTTGCTTTTAAAATAATAAAGATTCTCATTTTATTTTATAGAATCCTACAAAGAAATTTACTTCATTTATTGAAACAAAGCATTCAAAAAATTACTGCAAAAAATTCTTAATAACAAAGTATTTGATACTTTAAATTAAACGCAATTCAAATTTTGAATTTGACGTTCTTTACCAATCAAATCAATTATAAAACGAAGACATTCGAACATGCTTCATCATTATAAAGAGGGATTTTGTCTTCAATGGAAATTTGTTTTTTTTTTTTTTTTTTTTTTTTTTTTTAAATAGTGACAGAGAAATTTTCAACACTTGTAATGTGTGCGCGAGATATTGTAAGACGTTTTTATGAGAAAAAAATTTCATTGTTTCAATAAGATGTGCATTGATTCAATGAAATATTGTTCAATAAAACCAATTTCAGTAGCTCAATGAAATATGACACAAATAATAATGTAATATTTCATTAACGCAAATCAGATTACTTCATTTCTACTTTATAATATAGAATATTTCATTGGCCTAATAAAGTTATTTTTGTTTTGATGAAATTATACTTTTAAATCAATAATATTTGTTTCACCTAAATATTTTCAAAAAAGTAATGAAATAGAGATAATCAAGTGTTTTATTTATTTAAGTGTGGTTCTACTGAATTAAAAAAAATTTTTTTTTTTGGAACTTCAATGAAATATATGTTTAAGTATACATAGTCTGATATCATTGACCGACTAGTGTTATTATTTTTTTCAATGAAATTATTTTTTGGATCAATAATACTTGTTAAACCAAATATTTTCAAAAAATTAATGAAATATTCCATAGACGCAATGAACTATTTCATTTATTCAAGTTTAATATATTGACTTTGGAAAAAAAATTTCGTTTGAAACTTTAATGAAATATATGTTTGAATGCATAGTATGATATCATTGGCCGAATGGCGTTATTACTATTTTTTAATGAAATTATTTTTCGGATTAATAATACCAGTTTCAGTCAAATATTTTAAAAATAGTAATGAAATTCGGCCAATGATATCATACTATGCACTCAAACATATATTTCATTGAAGTTTCAAACGAAATTTTTTTTTCCATAGTCAATATATTAAACTTGAATAAATGAAATAGTTCATTGCGTCTATGGAATACTTCATTACTTTTTTGAAATATTTGGATGAAACTGGAATTATTGATCCAAAAAATAATTTCATTAAAAAAAATAATAACGCCATCGGCCAATGATATCAGACTATGCACTCAAACATATATTTCATTGAAGTTTCAAACGAAAATTTTTTTCCAAAGTCAATATATTAAACTTGAATAAATGAAATATTTCATTGCGTCTATGGAATATTTCATTACTTTTTTGAAAATATTTGGTTGAAACGAGTATTATTGATCCGAAAAATAATTTTATTTTAAAAAAAAACAAAAACACCAATTAAGTATAAAAATTAAAAAAAAAAAAAAAAAAATGTAATCCACCAGGAATTGAACCGACGACAGCAAAATAGTAGCCTACTACTTCAGCCACAAGACCACATGATTCATTATCGATAAGTAACTTATAACTGATATTTAAGTTGTGACCCCTTCGGGGCTTGATTATAGAAACTTAAATGCATTAGATTTTGTTTAACCATGCATCAACATGGAATGTTAAATTGATCAATGTTATGAAGAGTTGTGATTGCATCAAGCAACTAATATTCTTTATTCCTCTCAGCCATGTAATTAGCACTTTTCGATGTGTCAGTTCTGTGGACACAGTTTTACATTCCTACTACGTTAAAAAATAAGATGAGAATGTGAAAATTCCACCTCGATCGATAGATTTGGACGCATTGCTGTTCCTTTTTTTGTTCGTCAGTGAGAGTTTTTTTTAAATTTGTAACCTCACTCTTTTATGATCATCATCTGGATCATCATCACTACTGTGCGTGAAACAAATAATTTTAAACAGCAAGTAAACAATGCCAAATTAGCCGAAAAAGCGAGAATTAAATTTATACCTTAAAATAAAAAAATTAGAAAATTGAATTCTTAGTACAGCGTCATATTTTTCTCAAAACTAAAGTACCATTTTTTTGTGTAATGAGTACTCGCTTTTAAAATTTATGATCTCGTACAGAGATGACTTCTTAATTTTTCTTTTTTCAAGCAATTTTTAAATTTAAAAATTTTATTCTTAACATCTCGTGCGAGTATTTAATTCCAACTATGATATCTTTTTTGATCCAAACTATAAATTGATAATTTTTTTGTGTGATAAAAATACCTTTTTTATTCTCTTAAAAGTTAAAATTCTTTAAATAAAATGTATTTTTACAAGGAAGCTTCTTGATAAACCGTAATTTTATTTATTTATTACATTTACAGGTATATAATATTATTGTAACTTTTTTATAAAAAGATCACTATTGATTTGGTTATCTCAAAGTGCCAATTTACATGACCGAGAGGAATAAAATTTATTGTTAAACATAAGGACAAAGTTTTTCACAGCCATCTCGAGTGAATCGCCCCACTCGGCTTCGCCTCGTGGGGCAAACTTCACTCGAGACGGCCATGTCAAACTTTGCCCTTTTGTTTAACAATATATCATTTTCAATTATTAAAAAGAAATATTTCTTTGGGTCAATGAAATATTTCATATTAGCACTAGAAAAAACACAGCTGGAACATCATAAAAATTTGAAAAGATTTCTCAATTCATTAATTCAATGAAATATTCCATCGGTCAATTGGAAAATATAAACTTTTTCAATTATTAAAAAGAAATATTTCTTAGTGGCAATGAAATATTTCATTGTAGCACTAGAAAATTCATTGACACAAGGTAAACTGTAACTAAAACGTGTAATTAAATAACTGATCCGATGATATAATTCATTGAAGGAATTACATATTCTTTTGAGCAAGTATCAAATTTACAATTTTAAAATGAAATATTTCATTGAGTGAATGGAATTTTTTTTTTATTTTTTCATATTTTTCATCGATTCAAAGAAATTATTTTCTCAGTGTAGATACAGTTGTTATTAATTTCTCTCCCTGGTGTATTGCCATGATGAATAGTTTTCGTTTCAATTAAATTGCCAATTAAAAATTACAGAGTAATGAGAGTTTTATAAGATATATAAAACTGTAAAGTTCGGGAGAGTTTGTTAGGTCGTCGTTTGGGGAGTCGACTAAATTTTTAAATTATCTCAAAAATGACTCTCTTTTTTAAGTTTTGCCTGATTGCCTGGGCAGCTAGTTTGCACTACTGTCAAGGCATGTCGTTCGAAAGTTACTTGAACACGAGGGAAAACTTGATCCAGCAAGAGAACTTGATGACTTTTGGAGCCAAGTTGAACTTGGAAGAAGATGAAATCGCTGCCAACGAATGCTTGATGGCTGCCAAAAACAAGGAAATGAACGAGGGTTTGTTTTATTTTTTATTTTTTTTTATTTACAGTTTATTCATCTTATAAAATTCAAGGTACAGAATTGAGTAAAATGCATTCTAATTAATATTAGCTATAACATAAAAATAATGTTGAAGCCAAGTTAAAAAAAAAAGTAAGTTTTTTTATAGATTTTTTTATTAAAAATCATAGAGATAAAAAATCATGGTCAAGTTATTTAATAATGTTTCCTAAGCCTTGATAATCCTAGTTTTTCTTATTTATGCAACAAATTGAAAAAAAAGAAAAAAAAATTAACTTAAATTTTGTACAGTAATTAGGCCAATAACGCACAATAAATCAATTTAATAAAATTTGAAAATCACTAAAACAGCAAAAAAAATTTTTTTCGTAAAAACGCTGCAGGTAATGCGTGCATTCTATAAGAATTGAAATAAACATTAAAATAAATTCACAACCTGATGTAGTTTTTTTTTTTTTTTTTTTTTTTTTAATTTATTCGAATAGAGTCCATTATAAAAAATTATTGAAAACTCAGAAAAATTCAATTAATAAGTTATTATAAAATTATTTTTTGAAACTTTAAGTATACATATGTTCAAACTTTTGCAGATAATTTTATTGAATAAATTTTTTTTAGTCAATTTTTATTTGAAATTAATAGTTATTTAAATTTATTTAAAACTTTCTACGGTAAAATTTCCATTTCCATACAATAATAAAAATAATAAAAAATTGTATAAAAATTAACATTGCTAGATAAATAAAATGAATAAACCACTACCTCGTAAATCGTAAAAGTGTTATTTTAGTAATAAAAAAATTACACAAACCGTAAAAGATTAAAGATCAAGATGACCCGCGATTTGGGGGATCCGAAATAGTTGAGGTAGGTGACTAACCGTCAAAACTGCGCGAAAGTGAATCAGCCGAGTTGAGGATACATATTTGGGTAAAAATGATCTTTAAATTTAAGATCATACTTCACAGGATCATTTCTGTAGTATATCTTCACAGGCTCTCTACCCAAAGTAGGAGTCGATGCAACCATGATGACGAGCCATGGTCCTCTTTCCTGAGCGTGAGAACGACTTGGATCAATGATCTTTCGATCAATGATTCAGTCATCGATGATCGTTCACCTCTTTGACTATGTCGAAGAGGCATGGAAGGTAGGGCTTTCTGAGTGGTGTCTACTGTCTACATTTATAAATTCAAACAAAAATAAAATTTATTCTAAAAAGAAGGTAACTTTAAACTTATCTTAGACTAATTATTAATTAATGTTAATTAATAAAATGCTCAAATGAGGTGAATATATCGCTACAAAACGATCTAAAAAACACTTAACATTAAAATGTTCACTAATTTTAATTAGTTACTGCCCCGTCTTCACCGGCGGTTAAGCCGCGTCTCGGCTTAACTTTGTTTAAAGAATTTTGCAATGTTGCCGTTAGATTAAAGTATTAATTTATACTTTAAAAATATGAACTCCGATTCCATTAATCATGGAAAAATGACTATTTTAATGAATAAATCAATGAAAGAAAAATTTTCTACTGATATTCGATAAGATAGACTGTTGAAATATATTAATTAATCAACTTAAAAATCTAATTTACTGTGTAATTTGATAATGCAGAATAGAAAAGATGACGAATTTTCTGTAATACTTTAATTATGAAAGCTTTTTATTATTAAAATAATTTATTGTTTATCAAAATTACTGTAGATATAATTTTAAGAATAATAATAATTGTGGCGTCATCACTATTCACATCATATTAACCTATAGAAAAAGCGTATTCTATAATCAACAAAGGCTTAGAGGATTATTATTTAATTGTCGTTTAAAGGTATACAGTGGCGGATTTAGGGACAGGCTGAGTAGGCTGTAGCCTAGGGCGGCAATTTTTGGGGGGCGGAAATTTTTAGATGGAGAGTTAAAAATTTTTTGCAGAAAAAAATGATAAAAATGATTAGGCTTAAAACTTGTCTATCTAATCTTTGTTGAAAAAAAAAAAAAAAAAAAAAAAAAACTGATCAGTTATTCCCCGAGCTCTAAACCCCCAAATACCCTGGGCGCCCAAGTTCAATAAAAAAAAACTGATCAGCTATCCCCCAAGCTCTGAACCCCCAAATACCCTGGGCGCCCGAGTTCAACGAAAAAACTTATCGGCTATCCCCTAAGCTGTAAACCCCCAAATACCCTGGGCGTCGAATTCAATAAATAAACTGATCAGCTATCCCCCAAATACCCTGGGCGTCGAGTTCAATATATAAACTGATCAGCTATCTCCCTAGCTCTAAACCCTCCAAACTCTGGGCGTCGAGTTCAATAAACAAAACTGATCAGCTATCCCTCAAGCTCTAAACCCCCAAAACCCTGGGCGCCCGAGTTCAATAAATAAAATGATCAGCTATCTCTCAAGCTCTAAACCCCCAAAACCCTGGAAGTCAGAATAATTTTACAAGCGTACTTTATATTTGAATATCTCGAGGGGCTACGCACTCCAGAATCACTGATGATTCTTTTGATTCTTTTTGATTCTTTTTGATTCTTTAGTGATTCTTTCGTGATTCTTTTGGAAAATTTAAAGTTTTGAGAGCCTTGAACCCAATTTCAATTAATATTTTGTTAAAAATATTGTTTTTCGAAGATTTTTACTTGAAATGAAATCGATATTTTATTGATTATATTGATTTTTATGTCTGATTCTTTTTGTGATTCTGGAGTGCGTAGCCCCTCGGAATATCTAGTCCGTAAAAAAGTGGTTTTTTTTTTTTTTTTTGTTCCACAAAAAGGTTGTGGTGTACTTTTATTTACATCACTTGAAAGTACTACAAAATAATAAAAAATCAATATAAAATAATAAAATAAATAACCAATAAACAAACGAAAATTTTTACGCTTTTCTCGAAATGTGTCTCATTCGTAGAAGCATTTAATTTATAGTTAAAAAATAAAATTTCTTGATAATGTTGCAAACAAAGAGTTTAACAATAAGTGACAACTTATAGTGTTTTCCTAGTCAATCACGCCACTTTGGAGTTAAAAATTTCAGATTTATAACTTTATGGTATTATTGCGCCAGTGCAGCTTAATTAGGTATTGTAACTAAATTATTTATTTCATGCTCAAGTTAACTAAAATGCACTCATATCGACGGGTGATACGAAAAAGGGCACTTCAGAAAAATTAGCAAAGTAAAAATTAACAACGTGGGCCAGCCACGTAAAAAACAACACGAGCGATTTCATCATTATTTAAAAAAACAAGTTATCAAAATAATGAAAAAATCGTTCGTGTTATTTTTTACGCAGCTCGCCTACATTGTTAATTTTTACTTTGCTAATTTTGCTGAAGTGCCCTTTTTCGTATCACCCGTCGATATTTCCTTTGGAATAATTCAACTCAGGCTCCCAAGGTTTTTGGGTGTTTAGAGCTTGGATGATAGCTGATCAATTTATTCATTGAACTCGACACCCAGGGTTTTGGGGGTTTAGAGCTTGAGGGGTAGCTGATCAGTTTATTTATTGAACTCGGACGCCCAGGGTATTTGGGGGTTTAGAGCTTCGGGGATAGCTGATCAGTTTTTTTTTATTGAACTTGGGCGCCGAGGGTATTTGAGGGTTTAGAGCTTGGAAGATAGCTGATCAGTTTTGTTTATTGAACTCGACGCCCAGGGTTTTAGGGGTTTAGAGCGTTTAGAGCTTAAGGGATAGCTGATCAGTTTTTTTATTGATCTCGGGCGCTCGAATTTTTGAAAATTTGAAGGGCGGCAAAAACTGGATAGCCTAGGGCGCCAAAATCTTTAATCCGCCACTGGAGGTATAAAATTATCAAAATCTTAAGTGACTAATATGTCTTTAAAAATCCCAAAGATTATTTAAAAAATACATTGGATTAACTTTAACGAACTGGGTATTATAATTTATAATTAGGTCCTTGACTCTGTACAGACTGGTAGATTATGGCGGCCATCTTGCCTGTAGGCCAGTATACCTATATATATTTTCGTCTGCTATCATGAATATTTCAGAAATAGTTCCAACTTCCAGGGTTTATATATTCTTTCAATTTTTTTTTTCTTTTTCAAAAAGATGAAATACGTCTTGATTATTCTCCGATCTATACTACCCAATGAAGTTAAAAAAATTAAACAATTTTTTTCTAATTTTCTCCCTATTTAATGTAAATTAAAATATCTTAAAAAATATGAGTACTGAAGGTATGAATAAAAATAAAAAATGGACGCTTTTGCTGTATAGGTTTTAAAAGTCCGTCAAAGTTCTTACCCGCGATAAACTTTTTGAAAGCCCGGGAAGAGATAGAGAAGTCCGAGGTCTACAAGATAATAAGAAAAATGCCGAAAGGGTCAGTTTTCCACGCCCACACCACGGCCATGGGATCGCTCGATTTCATAGTCAAAAATTTGACTCACATGCCCTACCTCTACGCGTGTCTTGACAACGACAAGCTCAGATTTAGGTTTTTTGAAACTGCTACCATTGCTACCAAAGAGTGCGACTGGCAAGACATGGAAACTTTCCGTGTGAGAAACGAGCTCGACGATTCGATCCTCGCGTGAGTTTTTTGCTTTCTCGATTATTAACCATAAATAAATTTAATTTTCGTCCAAAGACGTTAATAAACCACAGCTTCAAATTTCGATTGAAAAATTTTTAAATTCATTTAAAATAATCAGGGATGGCAATAGTACATAAATCAAAATTAATTTTCATTTTGGTACCAAATTTAAAAAAAAAAGAAAAAAAAAAGAAATTATTGTGGTTTTGTGTTTTGGTACCATAATTGATACTAAATTTAAATATCATTTTATTTATAATCCAAAAAAACGTCATGATTTACGTAAGTAAATAATAAAAAATTTGTATCCAATAAGAAATCGTGCAAATAATGATAATTTTGGTCCCGAAATAAGAACTAAAATTAAACTTTGAAGCTATCGCTTATGAAAAAAAAAAAAAAAAGATTATTTGAAACTGAACTCTTGTCTATTTAGAATAACTGAATTAACTCGTATTTCAGGAAAAAATATCTCGAGATGAGCGGAGAAGGCACTTCTCAGGGTCCGGACGAGACGTGGGAAAATTTTGAGAACATATTTGACACGCTTTCGGGCCTGATAAAGTATAGGCCCGCTTTCGAGAGATACATAATCGACGCTTTACAGGAGTTGTACGACGACAACGTCATGTACGTCGAAGTAAGATCCCCGAAACCGAAACTCTACGCTCGACTCTACGAGCTGAACGGAAGAACTTACAGCGGCGTTGAATCAATTGGAATTTTGAAAAATTTAGTCGACAGGTAGCATTATTTTAAATTATTAAAACTTTCTAGTCAGATTTTGGATAAACTGTCATTCGGTTGTTGTTAAGGTTCACCGCGGATCATCCCGGGTTTATGGGCGCCAAGTTGATATACTCGTTCTGGCGCGGAGTACCGTACGAGTCGTTCGACGAGCAGGTCAAGATATTCCGGGAGGCCAAGGCAGCCTACCCCGAGTTCGTCGTTGGGTTCGACCTCGTCGGCCAGGAGGACAAGGGACACGCGCTTTTCGACTTCGGGGAAAAACTCATCGAGATCGGTAGGGAGACTAACTTCTTCTTCCACGCCGGCGAGACCAACTGGTACGGTATGGAGTCGGACGAAAACCTCTTCGACGCCGTGCTTCTCAACACCAAGAGAATCGGTCATGGGTAATTTAATTTTATATTTATTTACCGAGATGTAAGCACCCAAATCGACGACCGATACGAAAAAGGGCACTTTGATGAAATTAGCAAAGTAAAAAGTAACAGCAAGGGGGTGCCGTGAATAAAATAAGCTGAAACGGCTGTTTTTAGCGATTTTGGCCAAAATTATCATGCCGCGTTAACAATAACAACAAAATAACAGGACGAGCTCCTCAAATGATGAGTTTACTCGTTAGCGGCGTAAAAAAAAATCCGAAAATTTCGTAATCCAGCAGCGGAGAAAAAGATAACACGCTATCTTCTAGCGACGTAAAGAATAACACGAAATTTATACTGGCCACGTAAACTGTAACACGGAGCATGACCAGCTGTGTGGTGCTTATTATTTATCGCTTCAGCCGCGTAAAAAAAATTCTGACAACTACGAGGTCAGCGACGATAAAAATAACACCAGCTGTGTGAAACTAACAAAAATTGTACCAGCCGCGTAAAAAATAACACGAATAATTCTATTATTATTTCGATAAGTTGAGAGCTCTTGGGACAACTAAATCGCTAATTTCAAGGCTAGAGACGATAAAAGTAACACCACCAGAGAAAAATCACCAAAAATCCAGCCACGTAAAAAATAACACGAATAATTGTATCATTATTTCGGTAAGTTGAGAGCTCTTGGGACAACTAAATCGCTAATTTCAAAGCTAGCGACGATAAAAGTAACACCACCAGAGAAAAATCACCAAAAAACGGACCAGCCACGTAAAAAATAACGCAAATAATTGTATCACTATTTTGATAAGTTGAGAGCTCTTGCGACAACTAAATCGCTAATTTCAAGGCTAGCGACGATAAAATTAGCCCCAACTGTGTAAAATCTGCAGAAATTACTTTAATTGCAAGGTAGCAATTTGGTTGTTTCATAAGCGGTTAAGTCATAAGATGAATGATGAAACTATACGTGTTATTTTTTACGCTCGTTTTTACGCTTCTGACGTGGTTAATGCTATAGTTTTACATGGGTCGGTTTACTTTTATCGTCGCTAGCCTTGAAATTAGCGATTGAGTTGTCCCAAGATCTCTCAACTTACCGAAATAATGATACAATTATTCGTGTTATTTTTTACGTGGCTGGTCCGTTTTTTGGAGGTTTTACACCTCTGGTGTTACTTTTATCGTCACTAGCCTTGAAATTAGCGATTTAGTTGTCCCAAGAGCTCTCAACTTATCGAAATAATAATAGAATTATTCGTGTTATTTTTTACGCGGCTGGTCCGTTTTTTGTTAGTTTTAGACCTCTGGTGTTACTTTTATCGTCGCTAGCCTTGAAATTAGCGATTTAGTTGTCCCAGGAGCTCTCAACTTATCGAAATAATGATTCAATCATTCGTGTTATTTTTTACGCGGCTGGTACAATATTTGTTAGTTTCACACAGCTGGTGTTATTTTTATCGTCGCTGAGCTCGTAGTTGTCAGAATTTTTTTTACGCGGCTGAAGCGATAAATAATAAGCACCACACAGCCGGTCATGCTCCGTGTTACAGTTTACGTGGCCAGTATAAATTTCGTGTTATTCTTTACGTCGCTAGAAGATAGCGTGTTATCTTTTACTCCGCTGCTGGATTACGAATTTTTTCGGATTTTTTTTTACGCCGCTAACGAGTAAACTCATCATTTGAGGAGCTCGTCCTGTTATTTTGTTGTTATTGTTAACGCGGCATGATAATTTTGGCCAAAATCGTTAAAAACAGCCGTTTCAGCTTATTTTATTCGCGGCACCCCCTTGCTGTTACTTTTTACTTCGCTAATTTCATCAAAGTGCCCTTTTTCGTATCGGCCGTCGAAATATTCTCACCAATTTTAACTTATTGCGACGTTTTAGGGCACGCAGTGCTATTAATTGATATTGAGAGCTTTTATTGAATTTGAAAAAACAAAATCTTCATCATTAAAAATATAATAATTACTAAAAATTATTTTTTTTTTACATAGACGCGTTGATAAAACTTGTTCTACTCAAATTTAAACATAAAAAATCTTAAAAACACGAATTTTTTATTGTTATCACAGTTACGCGCTGCTCAAGCACCCAAAGTTGATGGCAATGGTAAAGAAGAGAAAAATTGCGATCGAGCTGAGCCCGATATCGAATCAAGTTTTGAAGTTGGTTGCGGACATGCGCAATCACCCGGCGAGTTACTTCTTCGCCGAAAATTTTCCGGTGGTAGTTTCAAACGACGACCCGAGCTTCTGGAACGCAACGGGTCTCAGCTACGATTTTTACGAGGCTTTCGTTGGAATGATGTCGCGACGAGCCGATCTAAGAGCTTTGAAACAGCTGGCCATCAACTCAATAGAGTACAGCACCATGAATTCAACGGAAAAGACTCAAGCCTACGATATTTGGAATTCAGCCTGGAACAAGTTCGTCAAGTACCTGGCTTATGAACACAAATGCGTCAAATCAAAAATATATATGTTTTAAATTAAAAATGTTATACTTATTATTAGCTATAGAAAAAATTCTTATAGATTTCCACCTCGAATAAAGCGTTATGTCCTGTTTACAACTTTGTTTAAATAATTATTCAATGTTGCCGTTGTATTGAAGGATTAGTTTGTACTTAAAAAATAGTTAATAATCAACAAAAACTTGGATTCTATAATTTGAAAGAAAGTTGAACCGCCAGTGCCCCGCCCATTGTAAGCGGGGCATCAGGCCAGCTGCGTTTCGGCAAGTATAGCCATAAATTTTGAGACTAATTAACAGAGATTCATAATCTTCAGAGTGATCTTTAAGAACAATGCAATGCTCAAAATCATAAATAATTTACATACAATTACAACATATTTACACGTTTTTCTAAGATATTTTAGTTTATGACATTATCTTCCTAAGTTTATAAATGATTCATTCGAATTTACTGATTTAAAACTAGTAAATATTTGAGCAGAGATCGTGTTAAATAGCACTAAGAACGCAAAAAATGATTTTTTCAATTGTTCAAAACAATTCAACAGGGTTTTTCATTTCATTTCATTTCGCACTTTTTTCGGGTAAAGTGTAACGTTGAGGTAATTTACGATTAAGGTCAAATTAAGGTATATGATTTTCTCGGAAAACGCGCTTTGGCCTGCTTCATATAAATTTGCATTGATATTGTAAATTACTACTTAGAAAAATATTTTTTAAATCGTTAATCATCTAAACGTTACACTTTACCCGGAAAATATTCTCAACTTTACGATTTCCTCGGGATAAGGTTCCTTAGTCTGCTTCAAATAAGTTGACATAGGTCTTGTTTCTTTTGACATGAGAAAAGAATTCCTCAAACGTTAATTATCTCAACGTTATACTTTACCTGGAAAAAGTTGTGCTGGTTACTTTTTCCCCGGGATAGTTTCCGAAATATCGTTTTGGAAAGAATATGATGAAAATCCGAAAAAATGATTTAGTATAGTTTTGATATTTTGTAAACGATCCGAGATTTTATAGAAAAAAAGTATTAGCCCTAGAAAAGCCAAATAGAGCCAGTGTCAAGGATTTTCTAAGGCCCCCGAAAATCCTGCAATCCCTGTTTCTTCAGGGTCAGCTGGAAAAGCGGTTAGAGGTCCAAATAGACAAGTAGTAGATTTGAAAAAAAAATCCATTTTTTGCGGAAATAACTTTTTATTGCAACTCCTTTAAACTGTGGGAAAATCAAGAGTCTCTTGCCAAAGTATCCTCGTCTCCCATGTTTTATAAACTTAAAACTTTAAGTTGTTTTATTCGCGGCTATAGTGCGTAGAGATATATGTTTTTTGTTTAAAATTGCATAAATAAAGCGGTTTTGAGATATTTTAAGACCATGGAGTTAGGAGTACCGCTTTCAACATCATTGCATTGTCGACCACTACGTTTTAATTTATTATGCTATTTTGTTTAATGACGGTACATACATACATCACCAAAAAATTAGTCGAAATAAAAATACTTAAAATCATTTAAAAACTTCGAAAAGCATTTTTTGAAAACCTTGTAGTCTAAGATTATTTTCAAAATAAATTTCCCCCGCGAAGAAATGCTAATTGGAAAATAGCTATTTAATGTCTATTTAAAATGTCTTCAGACTGTATGAAACGATTGGACATTTACTAGATTCAAAATAAATGAATATTTTTAAATACTAACAATATTCTTTTAATAGCTAAAGTTTATACAAATTTTTCATAGATTGAAATCAACCGTAATAAATATTTTTTGGGTATTTTAAATGCAATAACTCTTTACTATATTCAAAGTAGGACAAAATTGGCAATTGTTAGCTTTTTTTCTTGGACTCAGTTAATTTTTTTTTTTCTTATTTCAGAGCCATTTTTAATATTATTGAAAAAGTAATGAAAATTCACTGATTTTGACTCTTGAGTGAACAGCCCCTCAACTTACATGTGTCTTCTTTTTTTCTGTAATTGCAGAGTATGAATAAATGTGAAAACTCTGAATGAAAGAAAAAAAAAAAATTTTTCACTTTGAAAATCAGAATTGTTAATTGAATTTAAAAAAAAAAAAAATTATTTATTATAAGTTTTGAGTAATGAAGTATAATATTAAAGGATAATAGTAAAGGTAATAATTTGAAATGAATGATAAGCACAATAAACATAGAAAAGAAGCAGCTGTAGTGTTGATTGTTGAGAGACGTGAAAAATATGTAAAATTGGGTGTACGTGACTATTTAGGAGCACCGATTGACCGATGCTAATTGTAAACAAAGCCAAGAGGCGTGGCTGTAAGCCTCAGCAGGCTCGTGTATAAAATCTGCCCTCGACGGCTCGAAATTTCATTCAAACTTTGCTTTTCATTTGGACTGCACATAGCTCTGCTCATCATGAAGTACGTCTCCGTCTTGTTCGTCCTCTGTCTATTTGTAGCCTGCGTCTACTCTGCTCCTGCCCAAGGTAACCCGTTATTCCATTATTTATTCAACTGTTTTTTTTTTTTTTTTTTTTTTTTTTTTTTTTTTTTTTTTTTACCTCAGTTACTAATTTTTATTTATTTGGTATTATTCAGATGTCGCTGGGACCGAGACCGAGACTGCAGCTGGCTCAGTGAACTTTCATAAATTAGTAGAGTAAGTTTTCAAAACAAGAGAAAGTTTGTCATTTTGACAACTTGGATAATAAGTCTTATTTAAAAATGACTTTTTTTTTTTTTTATTGTTGCAGGACGGAGGAGTCAGGCAAGCCCCAGGAGTTGGCGAGGGAAGCCAGGTGCTCGAAGAAGAAGAAGAAGCAAGACAAACCTGGAGTCGTCTACCCTTACAGCCAAGCCAAGCCTTACGCGTACGAGCCAGCACCGGCTCCGGTTTACCAGGGAAAACCTTACAACATGCAATACGCTCAATAAATTCAATAAATTCTCTATTCTATTATTAACATCTGTAACTTTTAATTTTATACTTTTTGACTCAACTTTTCAACTTTGTTCATTTAAATAGTTGTGATCTAACGATAATTCATGTAGCTCTTATTACTTTGTGATTGATCAATAAAAACCTGACTTTTTATTATAATTATATGACTCTTTGTTATTTTACCCTTATTTTGGTTTGAAATATTTTTATTTGCTTTTAAAACTTTTAGACGAGAAAAATTATCATATTTCAAATAATAAGTTAATATTTAAAGTTTAATATTAATTAAAATTATTAGTTGATTTCAATTTATATGATAAACTAAAAATTAAAACTCAAAATGTTTTTGCTGCAAAAAATAATAATATTAATAAAAAAAAAAAATCGATGGTCGCAGCAAAGAAGAACCTTAGCTCAAAATCTGTTACAATTTCGGGGTATAAAACAGTGTAACGGAAAACTATTTACTTGATATAAGCTTTAAAATTTGTATTCTGACTATAGTGACTCTCGCGCCTGCAGTTGAAAATGATCCCAGGCACGTTAACAGCTTTCAACCGAATTCAAATTTCTAAAATAAAGTAAATCAAAATTTATAAAAAATTTTATAATTACAGAAAGGAAAAAAAAAAATTTTGATGCCTCGAGTGAAAAAAGCGATTATAAATTTTATTCGTGGAAAGCCAAGTTTTAAACAGTCGTATTTTGTGAAAAATCATTATGATTTGGTGTTTTTTATAAATAAATGAACTGGCCTCATTGGTTTTATTCGTCGATTATATTATTCCGAATCTTGTTGAGCACAAATATTACATATATAGTTCCCAAAAAATAAATCCTAAAATATTCTGATATCTTGAATATATTATCTGCCGAAAAAAATTTAAAATTAAATAACAATAAATAAATAAGCTTTTTAGTTTTACTGAAATTGGTAAATGTACATGGCTCAATGATGTAACTATTTTTTTATTGGTCACTTTGCCTCAATGTGGTCTCAATGGTGTTAATTTACAGAGGCTCTCCGTACGGAATCCCAAAGACTAAAAAATCAAATTTACTGTTAATTACTCTTAAAAATAAAAAAATAGTCCCGTTTGCCATATTTTTTTTATGTCATTCCATCCCGAGCTCTACAAAAATCCCTAAAACGTCCCTAAAAAATGTATACTGCGCAACATCAGTGAGCGTGATCAATTTATTTCAATTTTTTTTTACAGTATAAATAAAATCTCAGCAGAGTGGAAAATTTTTAAATTCTAAATGTCGAGTCGAATAAGTAACGCAGCTGTCCAACCATAAATTTAAATGTGCAGGCAGGCCTAAAGCTGGCTTAAACTACGTGACCGTGGGCCAATTTTAGGATTGCAGTCTTAGCTCAAGGCCAGTCTGCTGCAGGATCTTCAGTCAGCAACACCTTGCCAAAACTAGCAACCAACATGAAGAGCGTCGTCGCCTTACTACTCGCCTTCGGCTTCCTTGCCCTCGTCTCCGGACACCTCAACCAAGGTATTTATTTATTAACTGTTCTTCCGATTTTTTTTACTGTTCTGGGATAAATTAATATTTTTTTTACAGTAGCTCACAAATATTGTTTGACCCACGTGTATAAATTTAGAGTTCATTTAGAGAACATTTAGAGAACATTTATCAAGTATAAAATTATTATTTCTAATAAATTTTTTTTTTTTTTTTTTCATCATTCAAAAATGCCTAATGACCAGCTACTCGATCAAATATTTTTAATTTCTGTAGTTAGACCACGTGCTAAATTGAACTCGGTTTTCCAAATTTCAAGTGCGTCCTTTTTTTTAAAACTAATATTACATTTCTTCAGTTTTTATAAACAATTTGAAACAGAAAAATTATAAGTATTTTACTGCCCGAACAACGCTAGCAGGGCCCTCACTATATGCCCCGAAATTCTAACGAGGTCTTAGCAGGGCTGAGCAAGAATTGTAATGCAGTGCTAGCGGGGGCCCAGCAGGACAGACTTATTTTAGTAATAGTGTTTTATCAACAAATTGATCTGCATAAATTATATGATATTGAGATTATAATTTAGAGAGATAAACTTCATATTACTTCAAAAGTTTATTTCCGTGGATCTGTTAAAAATATTCATTTCTAAATAGTTTATAAAATTAAACAAACAAAAAAGCAGTCCCTGCTATACAGTGTACAGCCACACGTCAAATGGACTTGAATAATTTTTTTTTCGCTAAATATTCTGACACCTATAGGGTCAGCGCGGACACCTGGTGCGTGGGACAGCGTTTAATCCTGCAGATGGTATCTCCAGGAAGTTTTGATTCGGGAGGGGTGGGGCAGACACCTGGTGCCGTCGGTGATAATTACCACCTGAAGATGATTTCCCCAGAAAGTTTTGACACTTGGGGTCAGGATGGAAACTTGGTGCATCTAGTGATAATCACCCCTCGGAGATGAATTCCCCAGGAAGTTTTGACTCCAGTAGGGTCAGGGTGACCATCTAGTACAAAGTAGGGTGTGTCCACCCTGACCCTTCCGTAGTCAAAACTTCCTGGGGAATTCATCTCCAAGGTGTATTTACTACCATGTGCTCCAAGTTTCCGTCCTGAGCCTTCCGGAGTCAAAACTTCCTGGGAAAATCATCTCAATTACTGCCATGTGCACCCGGTGTTGGCCATGACCTATCAGGAAAAAATCTTCCTGGGAAAACCATCTTGGGCGGGGCGCTAGCTGGATAGCGTCTGTTCGGGTGTGCATGACTAAAATATTTTACTCTGTTCTTTCTTCTGTAAAATAAAAAAACAAAATTATTTACGAGCCAAATTTTTTTATAAAGAGGATTGACGTTTTTTAAAGTGTACTAAGAATTATGATGGAATTTATTTTAAAAAAAAGACATATTTTACATATTTATTAAAAAATCTTACTTCAAGATGTATTAAAAATATATGACCATGTCCTCACTGACAGCGGTTGTTTTTTGATACTATGATAAGAAATTACTTTCTGTCTTCTAAGTGATGGAAATAACAATACTGAATATCATAATTGTAACAAATGTTTTTTTTTCAATTTTTCAGGTCAAAAACGGATAAGACGATTCTCGAAGCTGGAGGGGGTTCCGGTTTACAACTACTACTCGTCACAACCACAGCAACAACAACAGAAAATTGTCTGCCCCGTCAAGTCACCCTTCTTCCAGCAGCCTCAGCACTGTGTTGACCAACAATCTCAGGCATACGTAGAACCTGCACTTGCCAAGCCATCATTCGTGCAGCCTGCTCTTCCTCAGCACGTAACTTATCAGCAAGCCAGACCTCAGGTCTTCGTACAACCCGCTCCAGCTAAGCCATCGTTCGTGCAACCACAGGTCCAGGTTTTCCAACAACCAAAGTCTCAGGTCTTCGTACAACCCGCTCCAGCTAAGCCGTCCTTCGTGCAACCTCAAGTCCAGGTTTTCCAACAACCTAGGCCTCAGGTGTTCGTACAACCCGCTCCAGCTAAGCCGTCGTTCGTGCAACCTCAGGTCCAGGTTTTCCAACAACCTAGGCCTCAGGTGTTTGTACAACCCGCTCCAGCTAAGCCGTCGTTCATGCAACCTCAGGTCCAGGTTTTCCAACAACCTAGGCCTCAGGTGTTCGTACAACCCGCTCCAGCTAAGCCATCGTTCGTGCAGCCTCAGGTCCAGGTTTTCCAACAACCTAGGCCTCAGGTGTTCGTACAACCCGCTCCAGCTAAGCCATCGTTCGTGCAGCCTCAGGTCCAGGTTTTCCAACAACCTAGGCCTCAGGTCTTCTTACAACCCGCTCCAGCTAAGCCATCGTTCGTGCAGCCTGCTCCAGTTGTTCAACACGTAACTTACCAACAACCTCAACCTCAGGTTGTGACTTACCAACAACCTCAGACTCAGGTCGTCGTAGAAAAACCAGTGGTGGTTAACTCTGCCCCAGCCAAGCCATCCGTCAGCTTTTCTGTTCCAGTTGAACAAGCTCAAGCTGAAACTTTCGTGCAACCTCAACCTCAACAACCTCAGACTCAGGTCGTCGTAGAAAAACCAGTGGTGGTTAACACTGCCCCTGCCAAGCCATCCGTAAGCTACTCTGTTCCAGTCCAACAAGCTCAAGCTGAAACTTTCGTGCAACCTCAACCTCAACAGCAACATTCCCAGGTTGTCGAAGAAAAACCAGTGGTGGTTAACCCTGCCCCAGCCAAGCCATCCGTCAGCATCTCTGTTCCAGTTCAACAAGTTCAAGCTGAAACTTTCGTGCAACCTCAACCTCAAGAGCAACATACCCAGGTTGTCGAAGAAAAACCAGTGGTCGTTAACTCTGCCCCAGCCAAGCCATCCGTCAGCTTCTCTGTTCCAGTTCAACAAGCTCAAGGTGAAACTTTCGTGCAACCTCAACCTCAGCAAACCCAGATTGTTGTAGAAAAACCAGAGACAGTCGTCTCTGCTCAGCCACAAAATCAGACCGTCGAAGTTGTCGAAGAAAAGCCAGTTGTACAATCCGAGCCCATTCAACAACAAGCCGAGCCAACCGTCGTCGAGACTACCCCGGCTCAACAGCAGGTGACCGAGGTCGTTGAAGAAGTACAACACGAGGTCACGCCAGCCACCAGGCGTGACTTTTCAAAACCATTTGAAAACAAAACTCTAGTCAGAGAATATTTCGACTCGAAACAATGATGTTTGTAAATAATTAGTAAATTTTTTCTCGATTTTTTCACTCTAGGTCAAATTTGATTCAATTCAAAAACTTGGCGTAATCTTATTACTCCATGATTCAAATACAAAAAAAAAAAAAAAACTGTAAATTTCAACACAATAATACCAATAGTTTTTATAATAAAAAATAATTGACCGTATCTGTCTAATTATCATTTCATACATGTCTCCTGAACCTAACTAATTTCTAAAAAAACGATTGGCTAAAATAATCATTATTCAAAATTTTTATTTTAAATAATCTTGTGCTTAAAAAATTTTATCAACCACTGATTTTTCAAAGCTAAAATTTAATTACTTAAAAAAAAAAAACTTGTATTAGTTTCATTAATTAAATTTCGTTTTTAAAATTTTTTTATTGAATGTGATGTTAAAAACCACTTTTTGCATTGGCAGCAATTCCATTCGTACATACGTTTCATTTTGAAGTTTCAAGTTGTTATTTCTCAAAGACCGAAATCCAAAATCATGATTTTTTTAACTAGAGACGAAGTTTATCGTGCATTTGCCTACCACCTAAATTAAAACACAATTGGAAAAAATTAGAATTAAAAAAGTGGCAGTGATGTACGTTTCGAAAATCGAACCACATTTTTGAAATGCCTTGTTCTGTCAAAGGAAAAGGCTTTTTATGTAAACTAATTGTCTTTGATAATCTTTAGTAAAATGTCTTATCTTACAACTTTTAATTATGCTCTATGACTTATGATAGCAGAGGTTAAAAATTAAATATCCAAATATTTATTAACCGAAGAATTTTTCGAACATTTTTATGTTGAATTTAGAAAAATTACATGATTTTTTCTCATCAAATAAATATATCTTGGATATTAAATACTAAAACTGTAAAATCAAGGACTGCTTTTGGGCCTGGTCTCGGCCGAATCTGATCCAAAGTAAAAAATTGAGTTTTTTTATTTATTATTATTCAATGATCAATCATTCGAGGCATCAAAAGAAGTAAAACCAAAATTATTTTGGGAACGAAATGAAAATAAAAAAAAATTAATATCGATTAAAATTTTGGGAACATAATTAGGATAAAAATTTGGTCTTCACTTTGATATCCAAATATTTAACAAGATAAGTTGAAATCGAGGAGCTATGCACTCCAGAATCACTAAAAGAATCACACCCAAAAATCAATATAATCAATAAAATATCAATTTCATTTCAAGTAAAAATCTTCGAAAATAGTATATTATTCCCGCAGGCGAGATGGTTCGATTTGGCCTCCGAGAGGAGGCTAAATCGAACCCTCGAGCCTAAGGGAAATATACTATTTTTCGTCCTTCTAACCGAAAACAAGGGGCGAAGTTCCGATTTTGAGGTTAGAGGGACGAAAATATTATTTTTAATAAAATGTCAACTGAAATTAATTCCAAGGCTCTAAACACTTTAAATTTGCCCAAAGAATCACGGAAGAATCACAAAAGAATCAAAAGAATCATCAATGATTCTGGAGTGCATAGCCCCTCGGTTGAAATATTGTAGCTTGATTTAATTATTATTGAATAAAAATTTTAATATTTTTAATCAGCAATTGAAAATTTGTAAAGAATTCTCAGATAGATTATATAATAAATTCATCGAGTATTTCATATTTTATAGGTTCATGATATGATATGTACATACGTATAATTAATTAATTATTAATTGGTTGGTTATGGATGATATTTAATTTAACCATTAGAGAAACCAAAGTTGATATAAAATTTGATAATGGGCTATTTAGCAGAAAAAAAAAAAAAAAAAAAAAAACTAAAATCGAGATTGCGAAAGATGAACTGACGACAACGACGACGAAGACGATGATTCAAATTCTCATTAAATTGCTCAATCTGAGAACCGCGCCGGAAACGCAGGCTGCCAACGTCAGCTGGTATGTGTTTTATAAAAGTAGTCCACGGGCTGATCCTGTAGCCTTCGAGTTAAAACTTTGTCCTTCGAAAGGCTTTTTGATCATCATCTTGTAATGTCATTGTGAGCGTGGGATTCTTACAATAATGCTAATTTATCGTCTTTTTAATTTCAAAATCATCTTTTTTACTCAAAATTTCGAATTTAAAAATTTTGGCAATCTGGGATGAGAAAAGGATGCTTTTTTATTAAAAAAAGGATTTGCTGGGATAATTTGCGAAGACTGGCGCCCAAAATTTGATACGCATGTTTTTTCTAAATTTAAAATAACATATAATTAAACATGGATAGCTCTAAAATAAAATCATTTTTTAAATAAATTAATATTAACAAAAAGTATTGTACTCAACTTCAAAAGACTGTATCTTCTTAAATTTTTACTACACTTTTTTTTTAAAGATAAAATACGTATAGATTATTTTTTGATCTAATTTATCTACATCGAATGTCATAGATGTGAAATGATTGTGATTGGTTCAGAACGTAAAATTAAAAATTTGTAATAATATAGAAAGAACGAATATTTATTAATGTTTATTGGTTAAATATTCATGACAGTTTTAGTCAAGTTGCAGTAATTATTTTGATGAAAAAATGATGACCCTGGGGTTGATGACTAGACGACTCCCCCACCAAAAAAAAGGATTCGAAACTCCCGCCGTGGGCCGGGCCGCACGAGTGAAGGGAAAAGTGGTATAAGAGCCAACGCGTATATACAACTTCACCAGAGTGCGCATTCAAAGTAAAAAAAAAAAAAAAAAAAAGGTTAAAACGTCGAGGGGAAAACCCAGAAAGCAACGAAATTGGGAAATCATCACTATAAGAACGGGGGAAACGACGACGCTTACACTTTGTTCGCTCTAAGGGCTCGAACCGATAACATCATTTTTCGTGCTTATTGTGTTGTTTATTTAAAAATGTTGGTTGTCAGGGTCCAGTTGTTGGTGTGGCTGGCTTTTTTACTATTGGCTTGTTTGGGTGGTACAACCCTCGGGACTGAGGATCACGGTGTTGCACTGGCGCAGGCGCTCTTTGATAACGCTCAACAAGGTTTTTATTTTATTTAGCCTGCGTTTATCTTATGATTTTTTAATTTTTGACGTTTAACAATAGTCAAGTTATTTTTAAACTATATAAGCTCATTTACTTAAAAATAAACATCATTTTAATTTTTAAATAACATTTTATTATCGTTAACTCTAGTTATAGCAGTACCATATAAATACTTTTTAATTCCAAATAATATTAAACATAACTAGAGATTTTACTAAAAAATCTATTTTTTATAATTTTACAATAGATTTGGTCACAGAATTTCATAGTTTTAAAATGAGTCATGATCTTAAAACTTGCCAATAAAAAATTTATAAATTAAAATTATCTAATTTTTAATGCTAATTCATGTTCTATATTTGTTAACTAGTAACTAGTTTCGCTAATTGAATTGTTTTTTGAGTGAATAAAATGACAGATAAAATTTAAATAATCATATTTTAAGTTTGAATTGATTGATATTTCAAAGTTGGCGATATATTTTGATGAAATACTGTTTACTCACGAGTTTATAATTTATTATTTATATAAGAAGCAGAATAAAATTTGTATTAGAGGCAGGCTTGACCTAATGCGGATACACATGTTAGTTACGTAAGTGCTCAGCGTATTATCAGCCGAGCGAGTAGATCAAAATGCCTGAGAAGAAAGTTTTTAGCGTACGCAACCTTTTTTGTGGCCAACCGTTGTTTATTGCCATTAAAAAAAAAAAAAAAAAAAAAAAAAAAAGCAAAAGTTTGAAATTCCACTTATTATGCGCGCGCAGACTAGAAAATAACAAAGACTTTAGTAGACCGCAAATAGTACTTTTGCAAGCTTTGTTTAAATGATTTATAGTCTTTTTGGGAAAGCCCGCGAATAAGTTATGTCCGCGAGGCGTGGTTTGAAATTCACTTTTAAAACTTAAAAGTGAATTTCGAACCTTGAAAATTAATCACACCGGTCCGCGGCTTGCGTAACGCATCAATGTATGTGGTCCAAGCGCTCCCAACCATTAAATTTAATTTTAACTTTGAGAACAATACTTTTATTGATTCCAGATAATTTTTTCTAAAAATTTATAAAAAAAGGGCATGAATTTTTTTTTGAATTAGCTAAAGTACCGAGATTTTGATAGAAAAATCGTCGCTTCAATTCAGAAACATGCCAACTCGAAAATGTCACGTCAAGCGTGCTAACTCAGATTCCGTTTAGAAAAGTGCTTTCTCATGTTAGATTTATTTTGCAATGTTAAAAAAAAAAACGTAATTTAGCCTGAGATAGAATTATTCTAAACAGAATCTGAGTCAGCATGTTTAAGAATTGGGGCGACGAAATGGTCTCAAAATATAGGATTATAACGGCAGCCATTTATTTTCTCGATAAATTGAATTAAGTTATCCAAAAGAATAAAATCCCTCAGGTGAGTCAGGAGTGCTGAGCAGAGACTCGAGAGCGGTAGGCGAGGACGAGGACGAGGACGAGGACGGACCGGAGGGCAGGCACCTCAAGCGAAAGCTCAAGCGCAAGTTCAAGCCCCACAAGTACGGAGGCAGCTTGATCAACGGACTCCTGGGTGCTCACCATCACGGAGGATTTGGAGGACATCACCATGGACACGGAGGTGGCTTCGGGGCCGGGTAAGTTGATTTTACCTACCGTGTAGAAAATGTGATACCCATTTAGTAGCTATTTTAAATAGTAATGGGTATTTGATGGATATCCTAATTAACATTTCTTACAGGGATCGGGGGGCCAAATAAATTTATCATTATTTAGACAAATTTACAACTCTTAAGTACTTCTGAATAATTGTTTGGTTAAACAGCTTTTAATTCAAACTTAAGGAGGTTCCCTACCAAATCGATTTAGCCCACAGATTTTGATAAAAGGGGTCAGTTAAATTTGTAGAGTCATTAGGAGCCGATTAAGAAATATATTAACATTTCAATTTTGACTTATTTAGCATAGTCTCTTATGGGAAATTCACTTTTTAATTTCTAGCCCACAGATTTTGATCAAATTTTTTTATCAAATAAAAGCAAATTAATTAAAAAAAAAAAATTTTAGTTTCTTTTAATTAATGACTAGGAGACTCTAAGTAATAAATAAAAATCGTTTACGTGAAATAAGGTTGCGGTACACTGCGCGTCTATACCTATGTATATATCGTAGCATAGCACTTGACATATATATTGGTAGGTAAGCTCTTTAAACAATAAGTTTGAAAATTAATTTCATAAAACCATGTTATAGTGAATTGAAGTTAAAAAAAAAGTGAAGACACGGATAAATAGGCTTAGGTAGTTTGGTAGAATAGGGTCGGTCGCTTGGTAACGTTTAAAATGGGTAAATTAAGCGTTATAAAAGTCGATTAATCAGTAGCGAATTTGAATAATTAAAAAATTTCACGGGAAATAAAGAACGTAATGAACATGCAAGCGAAAGAGAGAAATGATGAAATATTGGAGCAGGAGAGAGAGAGAGCAGAGTATAAAATTTGATCCCTTCATTGTCCTCGGGCATCCTCGGCATTGTCTCGGTGCAGCGGCTATTGAATGGGGCTCGATTGTGCAATGAGTCCCGTCAGACTCGTTTTTCTCTCTCTTTCTCACTCTCTCACTCGCGTATATTAAATATCATCATCTCTGCAACAGCGCATATCCAACGTAAACGTGAGACTTTTATCATTTTGAATTGGCCTGAAGCATCTTCGATAATCGAACTTACAACATTCATTTTGGACTATTTTTTACGTTACAAACTTGTTTTTACTTTTAAAAGTTTATGAGCTTAAACATCCAAAATAATATTTAATTTTTTATTTAAACTCAAAAACAGCTTAGTCCTGCAAAATATCACCAGCCGCAAATAAAATAACTATGAGGAGAAGAATTATTTATTCGCTACAATGATGGATCAATCAATTGGTAGCTAAAGTCTATTGCGAGGGGTCAGGCACTTCTAGAAATTTTTGGGATAAGCCGGGAAAAACCGGGATACCAAGGTATTAGGCCCAATTCTTGGAATTTTACAACATAAATTATATTAAAAATTAAAATAATGAACTTTTAAAAAACTTGGAGCGAAATTTATTTTTCGTCTTTGGCTGCGATGCGATTATTTATCTTGAAGTTTTTTGGCCACCATTTCGTTTAAATAAATCGCAACACAAAAATTCAAATAGTTTTGAAAACTTGAAAATTTTATTAACCGTTCATCATATTTTCAAACATGTGAAAAAATTTTCCCCACTTTAATTTTTAATAAAAATTATTCCAGGGCTTGGAATGAATCTATTGAAAAAAATAAAAATCACAGATGAGGAAGTGGCCACATTAGGCAAACTTATTTCAAAGTATGGCCATATTAGGCACACCTACCTTATATTGTTTTTGAATTCTATTTATCAGTTCTTTTTAGCTTGTTTAGTTCAAAATTTCAAAACTTAAAATAAGATAATGAATTGAATTAAATTAAATTTATTATAAATTAAAATCCATTGGGATAAACTGGGATAATTTTGGGATAACTAGAGTGCCTATTGCTACCTACAGACTGAAATAATAAAAAAAATACAGATTTTAAGAAATAGTTTTAGTTTTGTATTGAAAATACCAGTCACATATCGCTATATTCGTGGCAGATTTTTCAGGGCAATATATTAAACAAGCACCGAATGTAAAACTGTCGGATGATTTTGATTGATTTTGATTATGGTTTAAAGCTGGCCTGGAGTTGGGGGAGCCGGTCCAGTGGCCATCGCCAGCGCCGGTAGTCCGGGTTACCAGCGTCCAGGGTACTACAGACCACCAGGAGGTTACGGTGGCTTCGGAGGCGGACCGGGTTTCTACAACCAGAGACCATCGGCGAACGTCCATACCTGGAACCTGGGTCCTCTGCACGGATCCATTGGTTTCGCTCAGGCTGGAAGAAGATAATCATAATCATTGGTAGGTAAGTCCAGGTTTGGTTAAAATCTGAATGACCTGACTATTAGGTTCCACAGCCTAGATGCAAAATTTATATAGGAAAACTAATTGATAGCTCAAAGTTTTCGATTTTCATAAAAAAATTTATCAAATTAAAATAATCGTTACATGTTTCGACATACAATGTCATCTTCAGACGAAATTAGTATTACGGACTTAACAACGTAGTTTCACAAAGTATTTATAGTGTAGTCTAGTATATATGTGTTCAAAGATCAGCTGTTTAAAGTAAATAGGTTTAGAAGAGGCCAGTCATTCAATAGACAATTAGTATTCCTTAGACGGTTTATTTCAAGAGTCTTTAGCAAGTTTAGTTTATAAGATTTATCTTGCACATGTAAAATTTCAAACTCACTATTAAAATTATGGTTATCTTCGATCAAATGTTTCGCATAATTAGATTCAAGTTTCCTCTCCTTCAAAAAATGTCTCGAATGATGTACCTGTCTGGCCTATATATACTCGCCAGACTCACAGTCAGCGCAATTTAGTTTATAAACACCTGATTGTTTTGATTTTTGAGATGTTGTTTTTGTTGTTTTTGATATATCTACCTAAATTATTTTGAGTTTTGAAAGCTAAATTGAATCCAAAATCTTTTCTTAGGACTTTATTAGTGTAGATGAAAAATCACCAGCTCGTACTTTTTTCTAAAAACTTGAAAATTTCAAGAATACTTAAAGGAATTGTCACTTGAAAATATTATTTATCGTAAGGATTGCTTCTCACAATCAATAAGGATGCTGATGCTTTTGCGAAAGTAAGAGGAAGAATGAAAAGAAAAAAAAAGTCTGTGTATGTGCACGCAGAAGGGGAGAAGAGAAAGGAGGGTATAAAAGAATAAATAATTAGGCGTTGTCTTAGCCGCTTAGCCGAGTGAATTTGTTAACCTTCACACGAACCGAATGAAGCGAATATTTGAATTTGGTAGCAGCTTCCACACATACACACATACACACATAGAAGAAGCTTCCGGCTGCGGAGTATGGAGTGAAATTAAAACCAAAACACGAGCAGCTTTGGCTCTCGCGACCGGTTTTCAAGTTTCTTGGTGCATACCGATTGTGGGAAGCCTTTATTTATCCCTTTTATTCTTTCATCTCCTATGTGTCGCTTACTACAATACCACCACCGTCCTTCACCGTCCACCACCAATCTTCAATAACGCTTTTTTATATTACCATTACAGCCTCTAATATTGGTTTATTCATTTTTCTATTAACTTTCATTCACTTTCAGATATATTCAATCTAAAACTTCAATACAAAAAAAGTTTTTTATAAAATTTTATACCGCAGAACGTGTATCTCGAGGATTAGATGCCCGAATTCGCCGAAATAACAAATTCAAATTTTTTGATTTTTTACGTATCTGTTAACTGTATCTAAATAAATTTTGGGATTATTATGTTCTTATGCCAAAAGATGAACTAAGCTACCGGTTTACCCTGTAGCCCATTTCTTGAAAAAAATACTTCTTTAGATTTTTTTAATGAATTTTATGCTTAAAGCCAAAGTACAATTCTGCAACCCCAAACTTTCTTTGTAATTACGTGATATTTTAGAGAAAAAATTTTTTTGGTCTTACTTTGATGTAATTGATTATTGAAAAAATGAAATTTATAGAGTCGAAAAATACTAAAAAGTACTTTTTAAAATCTCAATTCATGGAAAAGGGGAAAAATTTTGGGTAGCAGATCTCTTAAAGTGCAACAGGCTTTGAGCAGTAATTTTTGAAAAACAAGCTAAAAATCGATTGTAGGGTAAAAAGGCCAGTTAAAATTATGTTTTGTTTAGATTTTTATTAAGTGGTATTGAAAACTAAACTTAAAAAAGTAATTTCACAGAATAATTGTTGATAAATACGAGAATCGGGGTGGTGGTAGCTAAAACTAGTTTACAAATTCGTGAGTCTCTCGATTAACAACCGTCGCGTCGAGGTTAGCCATTCGACGAATTAGCATACGTCAGTGACGCAGCCGATTTTTCGGTAGGGAAGGCACGACAGTTTAATATTTTTCCGGGTCTTAATAAATCTCCCCCGGTGCACCGTAAACGAGAACAATCGATGGCTGATGGCAATAAAAAAAAAAAAAATCTCAGTTTCACCCTTTTCCCGGGGCGCGTACGGTGCATGCAGTACACCACCTGGACAATGCCCGCCGATCCTGCTGCAACAAAGGAGAAAATGAGGACGAGAAGACGAAGAAGAAGAAAAAAAAAATTCCACCAGACTGACCAGCTGGTGCAGCGAGCCCTGTTCCCATCCGCTCCCTTTTCCGCCCCTACCTTTCCCTTTCTCTTTCTTCTTTAGGATTTTCATTTTTTATTGGCTGATTCGATTATATTCTGCTAGCTGGATTTATCACTTTTTTTCAAATTTCATTTTTTCCAGTTTTTTAAATATTTAAAAGTTACTAACTTAAAAATATTGTTAATACTTGTACCATTTGCAAATGGTTTACTTCACAAATTGACCGCTAGGTCATAAATGCATTTTTCAAACTATCATTTTTTATTAATTATTGTTTAAGTCTTCTGATTAGCTAAAGTTTTTCAATCTAACTCGAGGGGCTATGCACTCCAGAATCACTAAAAGAATCACACACAAAAATCAATATAATCAATAAAATATCGGTTTCATTTCAATTAAATATCTTCGAAAAATATTATTTTTAACAAATTATCAACTGAAATTAATTCCAAGGCTCTAAACATTTTGAATTTGTCAAAAGAATCACAAAAGAATCAAAAAAAATCAAAAGAATCATCAATGATTCTGGAGTGCATAGCCCCTCGATCTAACTTCATATTTGGATATGATACCATTAGCGCACAAGATGTCTGTTTTTGTCGATCTTGAAAACTGCTGTCTGATTTTCATGGGAACTGAGTGTACATAACCTCAAATTCAATACTTAAACCTCAAACCGTACGGCTCACTAGAGCTGCGCCCATAGCAAATAGACAAACAAATAATTACCAAGAGTTGGTTAAAAATCAACTATGTGAAAAAATATTTCATTGCTATTGCTTTTATCGAGTTTTACCTTTTGCACTTTACTAAAGGTCAGTTCACAAATTGGCCGCTAGGTGGATTTGAAAAATCATTAGTCTCATGAACACCAGTTTTCGACTTTTTATTAATGATTTTTCAAAGTGTCTAAATAGGGCCGTAAGTAAAAAAATTTACTAGAGGTAAATACCTATTCACTGTGAGGGTGACTGTACCGCCAGTGCGGAAAAAGCCCTAAGTATTGGTCCCACGACACTTCAAGCCTTTTCCACGCTGTAAATTCGAGGTGGTGGTGGAGTCACCCCCACAGTGAAGATACTAAACTACTACTAAAGTACATTTTTATACAGATCAAACAGGATTTCAACGGTATTTTTCGCATGAGACATCGAAGGTCCAATTTTGAGGTTAGAAGTGTTTTCTAATGCGTAGCCTATCTGTGTATGCACAAACACTACTTGATCAATCTGGCTTCAGACTATATTAAAATCTCGTTTATATTTATGTAAATGATTCGTATCGCGATAATTCGTCAATCGGCCGCTAGGTGGATCTTCGAAACTGTAAACGAAAATCTGATCTCGTAACCTTATAGTCAGAGTTAAGAATCGCCTTCACCTTTCATTTTTTCCAAACCATAAAAACTAATAAAAAAAGTACCAAACAGCCTCGGAATATTGTTTAGTTCCTCGCTATAAATCCCTTTTTGATTCTCTTTGATCCGAGCCCACGCAAAGAAGAAGGAGTACGGCCCTTTAAAAAACCTGCAAGGGCTTAGTTGGTTTGTTGCATCAGCATCAGCATCGGGAGTAGTAGTAGCAGCAGCAGCGAAAGGTCCCTGAGAACCCCCTTCGAGATCGGAGCAGCTTCTTCTTCTTCTTCATTTTTTTTATTTTATTTTTTTTTATTTTAACCTGTCTTTGTCCCTTCCCTTTTCACACGTTCTCCCTTTGCTGCAGGCAGGCAGGCAGCGTGTGTGCAGAAGAAGAACGTTCACCTCTCGTTGGGGTACAATGGCCCTTTCGCAGTCTCGGGTCCAACCCTTCCCTCCCCCCCTTTATGCATCCTCTGCACTGCTTGTACGCACCGATGCAGGTTCTTCTTCTTTTTCTTCTTCGTGCCAACTGCTGCATTTTTTTTTTTTTTTTTTTTTTCTGAATAAAATGCCCGTTGCAGGACTTTCTGCAACAAGGCAGCGGAAGTGTTGCCGTATTTCGTTTAAAGAGAGTAATTAGGTTGGCTTCGTCTCAGATTGGGACCCAGAGATAGGTTACGTTTCAATTAAGTGATGGATATGTAAATCCATCTTTTGGGGGTAAAGCATGAGCTCAGAGATGAATCCTCAGAGATAACGTCAGAACAGTAAGTAAAAGAATAAAAGAAATAAAGAAAGAAGGGAAGAGTAGAAGAAGTAGGGAGAGGGGGAATCAATTAGGAACGGGCGAGCGAATTTGTAGAAATGTCTTTTTGTGATGAAAACCACGCGAGCCAGCCGCAAAGGTCCTAATGCCAGGGCACCCATTCTTTGTTGTGGAGGATAGGTGGATGATACGTCTTAGCTGGCTACTGGAAGGTAAAAACATTAGCATTTATACGGTCAACCGCACCCGGCACCGCTCACTCATGGACGATTACGAGTTATCTCGAGCGTGAACCGCGTGACAATCCAAACCAAGTTGCTGCTGTATCCGGTTGCTCACGACCAGACGTCTAATTTCATTATGTCCGGATCGAGGAGCTTTGACGAGACCCAGGCAGCCCATCGCTAATCGTCCGCCGCGCCCAACCAAACAGAGCTTAAAACCGTGACGACAATCACCCTGCTGGTGGTGGGAAACCTTACTCTGTTTGCACCAGACTTTCATTCGTCTGATCAATCTGGAAGAATTTATCTGAAACAAAGGATCCTACGCTGCAATTCTCGTTCTCTGCGACGCTGCACTTAATTTAAGGAAGAAGAAGAAGAAGAAGAAGAAGGGCTACCTACCAGTGACCTGAAAACCGGTCTCTCTTTTTTTTATCTTATTCTCTTCCCTCCTTTTGTAGCTTCTGTCGAGCACTTATAACTCCTCCAAAGGACATCGACGAAGAGACCACCCCGTGTTCGTGTACAATTTTTCTTGGGATCCTCCAAATCGTCCTCATTTTATTTATATCGTAACTATATTTTTCATCATTTTATATTATTTTTTAAAACTTCTTTACTTCCCTACTTTTAAAATATATTCTGACCAATTAGACCAATCTTCTGATTTCAATACCAAAGTCAATATTGCTCATTTTTTAATACAACGCCTTGTATATACAATAACTCGAGTCGTATTTCAAAGTTATTAGCAGACCAATTGGACCGATTTCCTAATTCCAATATGATATATCATTACTTTAGGTGGTTTTCCCATCCAACGTATCATAAACCCTAATTAGTAAGAAGATCTTATAGAGTTATTTACGTAACTGACCAGTTGAACCAACCTTCTGATTCAGATACGGTGATTACGACCTAAATCGACTTTGGTAGTATTCTACGTATACCACGCCTCATATATACTTCGCGACATATTGACGGATAATGATTGATTTATACATTTTTTTTTGTGCTTGCAGGACTCTGGCGTAAAAGGTGACGGAGCACGGGTATATGTTTGTAAATAAACCTCTCGCAGACTAGAAAGCAAGAAAAAAAAAAAAAAAAAAAAAAAAAACGAAGGGAAGCTGAAAGAAAGAAAGAAACGCACAAAAAGAAGGAAACGAACCACCCCCAAGCGGAGGAGCGGAGTATCGCAAATCTTTGTGGTGGTTCAGACCGAGACTCTCGGCACCAGATGTTTCGCTCCTCAGGCTCGGCGGCCCGAAACCGGTAAAAATTATTCGCGAACCGGCTGGTGCTGTTGCCGCTGCTGGGAACGAGAAACAAAAGCCGACTGCACGCCTGGGACGCTCTCAACGCCGACGCACCTTTAGTCCTTAGTCTGGACTTTTTCCTTTCTCAATCGCGGTTTTTAAGAATGTAAATTTTTATTTAAATTCATTACTCTCAATGTATATATCCTATTTTCATACTGTAAATAAACATATTTTTGAAATCAACTTATTTCATTTCAATATCACATTGCACAAGGTTGAAAACCTTAGTCAAAAATCTGAAAATTATCAACAAGGAATTGGAAAAAATTTTAATATTCAATTTATAGGGTACCAACATAGTAAGATTCTTGATTTTAACTGAATTTTTAATTTATTTCAATTGAATCCAAAGATTATTCTTGGCTGGGACCGTAGAATTAAATAAATATATATTCAGGCCCCTTTAAAGAACCCACAACAACAGTCGAGACGGAATTAACCTGAGAAGGAACGAGAAGAAGAAGCAGAGTGAACAAACTCTCAAAGGAGCGGGAGGGAGAGGAGAGATTAAAAAAGAGTCTGCAGCAACACAAAGAAGTAAAGGAAAAAACAAAACACACTCGCGAGCAGCCGCAGGAGTAGGAGTAGGAGGGCAACGACCTAAGAACTGTTTCGGTGCTGCAGACCCGGCTCGAGTTTCTAAACTGCGTGTGTTTTTTGCCCGCGAGACTGACCAATTTTATCATCCACCAAGAATATTTGAGCAGGAAATATATTTTTTATTCTCTTGTTTCCAACCTAGTAAAATAAATAAAAAATTTTGAATAAAAACTGTAAAATCTCTGATATATATGTACATTTTGCACGATTCATAAATCCAACGTAATGGTACCTCAGTACACTATACATAGACCGATATATTTTCAGATCTAATGGCATATTAAACATGATAAATATGCTTTTTATAAAATAAGCTCCAGATAGATGAAGTCAAAAGTTGGTACGGAAAAACCACTCGGATGTTAAAATGTTTGGTAACGTATATATAAAAAAAAAAGTAAGATGAATTGGAATAGCTTGGATTAAGAAGAATAATATTCATAGGTAGGTAATTGAAAACAGTGTAAAGATTAAGATTAAGAAGGAAGAAGGTGAGATGTAGTTAGATGGGGTTATTAGGTAGGGGGCAGGCAATTAAAATAAAAAAAGGTTATTATGGTCATTGTGCCGAGGCAGGACGTTAACAGATTTCCACCATTGTGCACTCTTGGAGGAGAAGAGAATGAAGAAGAAGAAGAAGAAAAAAAAGAGAGGCTCGTCGAGTAAACAAGCACGAGGAGGTATTAAGATTCATAAAATATTTTGCGAGATTACGACAATGAAGCGGGGCCCGGTGAATAGCCCGCGCTAACTCGGTTTTAAATACAACTTGACGAGAAAAATATCATTCCGGTTAGGGAGCTTAAGCCTTCAGACTAGCTTTAGCCACAGCAGCAGGCCCGTTTGGTCCTTAGCTTTTAATAAATGTCCAATCCAATAACTCTTCGAACATATTTTGATCTATCGAATCGATCAATTGGTACAGCTACAGGCTTTGATCCTCCCTACCGGCAATGAATACGAAATAAATGGAGCCTCGAAGAGCATCGGAGGAAGAAGAAGAAGCGTTTCGCGCGCCGAAAGAAAAGCTCCAGGGGTTGGGTTGCAGTTTGTAGGGTCCCGGTAAGGACATGATAAATCAACATAGGAGGAAGGAAGGGGTTGAGCAAGAAGAAGAAGAATCTTTCACACGTTGAGATAAAGAAGCTCCAATTGTTTTTCCTCCGACTCGTCCCTTTGTCCGGGCATTAGCATAATGCAAAACACAATTTTGCCGCTGGACGTGGGGCCAAACCAGTCCCGAGTCTCCGAGAGATGAAAAAAAAAGTTGCTCGTCCGGTGCAGCACCAACCCCTTTACCCCTTCCATTCCATTCCTAGCCCTGGCGGCCCTACGCGCAGCAACAAATTTTTATCACCGTCGTTTCAAACTTGCAAATAGATGCATCCCTGAAAAATAGAAAAATATTCTCGTTGATAACCAAAGGAAGTGTCTGGGTGGTGGGGTGGAGGGGGGATACTTCTCCCAGTTCAGGGCTTACGACGGTGGTGGGGTCCAGGGTACTTTGGTGGGGGAGCAGCTTGGGGGCCCTACGATGCACCCCAGTGGTGGGGAAGAAGAAGAAGGGAAGCAAGCCAAGAACGAGTGAAGCGAGCTCGCATTTCTCGTGCGGTTGTCGTCTCGTCAAGAGTATTATCCTCCTCCTCCCTCTGGGATTCTCCATCGGTAAGTGCATCATATACCAAGACACTGTGCTTCATCGTCGATCGTCAAACTCAAGTTAACATTATTATTTCATAATATTCAGTGCGTGCGACTAAGGATTTTTCTCGGTATTTATTCGAACTTTCGCGCTCCAGAGTTCCCTTTGTGTCGGATGCGCCTGTCTTCTTTGTTGCTGCAGCGGATGCATTTACGCGCGCAATCCTCTTAACCCGTAATATGGCTTTGACACGACATTTTTTTTTTTTTTTACTCTTTATACGTAAGTAATTCATCATTTATTTACTAACTTAACCTTTGGATTTACTCAATCCATTAAAATTTTTTCTTTAAATATTTAAAAGGAGATATAAAGTTGTTTTTTTTTTTTTATAAAATCATCATAAATTGAAGCTTTTGATATGAAAAACCAGTTTACAAGAGCAAAAGATTTAAAAAATGAAGACTCGGTCGAAATTGCTCGGGCGCAAACGCATGACAAAGAACCCTCGGGAAGATTTAATACTTAACTCCTTCTCTTTGTCTCGGTTTGCTCTCTGCGGCGCGCGGCGCGAAGTGAGTGTACGCGTATATATAGTTATAGGACGCGCCGCGGTTAAAGTACAAGTGTGTGAACTTCTTCTTCTTCTTCTTCGTCTATTCCAACAGCTGTGTTTGTGTTTTGTGTGAGTGTATGAATTATTCATCGCGATCTGCGCGGCTTTTTAAAAATTCAACGTTTTCCGCGAGATGGACGAAATTTTAAAATCTCGCTCGATTCAAAACAAAAAACAAGACGGCCGCGGCGTTACGCAAGTTTTCGAAGAGAAAGGTCGAGACGCTAACCGAGGAGATTTTCGCAACGAGAAAATATCAAATACGCTTCAGTTGCTCGCGGAACTCGAATATCGCGTCTCGGGATTTACGTTCCCACTTGGACAAGACTTTAGAAGTTTAACTTTGTTTTTTTTCTTTTTTTACAGAAATTATTGTTTGGCTGTTTAAGTAACTACAAGATTTTTTTTAATTAAAAGAAAAATTAAAAAAAAAAAGGATCCAAAATTCTGATTAGGCCTCCCCATCCTAAAATGACGCTAAAAAACACATTGGCTTTGATTGTTCTTCTATTGGCTTCTGCTTCTGTGAACGCCCAACAAAGGACAGACCGGATTAGAAAACGTAAGTTCTCTTGATTAAAAGCTAGTAAAAGATAAAAAATCGATGATAAAAAAAAAAAAAAAATTAAAAGCAGAATTCATAGTCGGTCTACCCTTTGACGAAGTAACGGTGTCGTCGGATCTGAAGGTAAGCAGGTTATCAAAGGAGAACAGACAGGGCAAAGCACTGTCGGCAAACGAAGACCTGCGTCCAAAAACTCTCCCGAGTGAGTCTTCATCCTTCATCTCTTCGTCTCCCAGGATTCTTCATACTGTATCTCGACCGGAGAGAAGAAAAAAACGGAGCAATAGCAAAGCAACTCTTAATAAACAAAGCGACGACTACGACAACAACAAAAAAAGGTATTTCGAGAAAACTCTCTTTTCTTCTTTTCGATAATGTATTATTTTATTTTACTTTTTTCTTCAAATTCTGTTCGAAGGTACGTGAACAAAAGAAAGGATAAGAAAAGCAAGGAATTGGTCGACAAGAAGCAAAAGCTGATGATCGATAAGTTGAATGAATGAATAAATTTTAAATTTACAATCGTAGAGGACAACCGCACGACCCCCTCACCACCCTCATCTGTGATCACACGTTTCGGACTGACCTTTGGACTTCGGCTGGTAACAAAAAGTGGAATAAAATTTTTCTGTCTCATAACAAAACAAAACAATCAATGACTTTTTTATTTACCATTCAAATCTTACCCTACCTCCCATCTCACAATATCAATAAAAACTACTTTTTTAAATATTCATTTATTAGTACAAAACTTTAAGTTTAAATACTTAACTATTTTACAACACAACTTAATTTAAGTGACTATTTTTAATAGAGTCAGTAAAAAAATTCTTAAAATTATCAAGTATATTTAAAAGCTCATCATAAGTCACAATGTAATTAGCTAAAACAGATAATGAAAAAAAAAAAAAGATGCTGTTCTATATCACAGTTAACGATTGACATCGAGGGGTTGGCAAGTGCGTTGGCAAGACACAATGGCAACTAGTTGGCGCTCAACTTGTCAACGAACTTCTTCCACCTGTTCTGCCAAATGGCCATGGCCCTTTCTTTCTCCTTCTCGTTGAGGCTCGAGTACTTTATTGAGTTAATGGCCAGTTTCTTGAGGGCCCTCAAATCGGCCCCTCGGGACATCATGCCGACAAAGGCCTCGTAGAAGTCGTAGCTGAGACCCTTCGCACCCCACAGACCCGGATCGTCGCTCGACACTACCACCGGGTAGTCCTCGGAGAAGAGCAGGCTTCCCGGGTGGTTACGCAGGTCCTTCACCAGGCTCAAAACCTGGTTCGATATGGGGCATATCTCTATAGCTATGCCCTTATCGCGGATCATCTGCAGGATCTTTGGGTGCTTCACCGCTGCGTACCTGTGAAATTATTTTTTTTTTTTATCAGTGGGGAATTTTAAGGGGCGTCAGTGTCGGTAACGTAGTTTTCTGTTACTAAACTTCAAAAGGTTCATTTTTATCTTTTTCTCCGATTTAAAATTATTATGTATAATTGAGAATATTGAAGAAAAAGTAAAAAAACCTACCCGTGTCCAATTCTCTTAGCGTTAAGTAGTACGGCATCAATAAGATTCTCATCGGTGGGCGTCCCGTACCAGTTGGTCTCGCCCGCGTGGAAGAAGAGCTTGACGTCGTCGTCCAGGGCCCTGAGCTTGTCGGCGAACTCCATGAGGGGCTCGCCCTTCTCCTCCTGGCCGACCAGGTCGAAGCCGGCTATGAACCCGGGCATCTCCTTCTTGAGCTTTCTGGCCGTCTCCACGAACTCGGCCAGCGTCGACTGGTTGCACTTCCTCAGGGGCGCGTAGATAAGCTTAACTCCCACGAAGTCCGGGTGGTCCTTGACGAATCTTTCGGTAACCTTTTTGTATATACGGGCGACATCTATGGGAGCGTACTCTGTGCCGTCCAGCTCGTACAGAGTAGGCAGGGTCGTTCTCAGCTCGAGGTACTGGACGTTGTCGTTGTAGAACTCGAGGAGGCCCTGGTAAAAGTGGTCCTCGTAGACCGGTCTGACAAATCGACAAACTTTTTTCATTGATCTGTAGGCTTGTGGGTGAACGTTATTATTATAATTAATAGTACCTGTAGGTGATCAAGGGATCCATGAATATGAATATGGACATGAACTTTTGCCAGGCAGCGTCGACGTCGGGGTAGGCCCGGTCAGGGTCCGGGGTGATCATGGTCAGCTGTTGCCTGATCCGGTCGTCGATTATCTTGGAGTCGACCTGCCTCAAGACCTTGAGCGACTGCCACACGCAGTAAACCTCGTTCGGGACCTTGTCGAAGAACCGGAACCTCAGGAGGCCGTCCTGGTCGCATACGTACAGGTTATCCCTGTGGGTTATGTTGTTGAAGACGTAGTCCGAGGAGACGATGGCGGCGTCGTGGGCGTGGAGTATCGCTCCCTTGGGCATAGACTGGATAATCTTGAATACGGGGGAGTCCCGGATTTTGTCGGCTACCAGGAGGAAGTTATGAGCCGGCCAGAATTTTCGAGGGTCCAGGCAGCCTGAAAAAATCGGACTATTTTATATGGGCTTATTTTTAGAGACGATCTTGAAACGGTAATTCTTGAGTACTTGCGATTAACTATGAAGAAAAATACACGCTCGGAAAAAACCTATTAACTAGGAGAATTTTTGACTATCGTGCGTTTAAATAGTTTTTTCACCATTAAATTTTATTATTTATAATTATTGTTTCATTATTTAAAAAAAAGGATACAAATTTGGAGTCATGACCTTTGAATTTACTTTATATGATTTCACCTCAAATATTTTTCAAACTTTTGTCCAAAGACTTATTTATTAAGTTTATTTTTTTATCAAAATAATATGTGATGGTCTACTTCATCTATAAATAGTTTACGGAATGATAATCTCGTAAAAGAAAAAAAAGAATCTAGATATTCAAATTAGAGCAGGCTGTGACGTGCATCACGTTTCATCAATAAAGTTAAAAATTTATTTAGCAAACGTAATTAATTACATCATTCAAAAAAGTATTATCTATGCATACAGTAATCATTTCTACAATAAAAAAAAAAAAAAAAAATAAGTTTATATAAGAAAAACCAACAAAGTTTACTTACACAAAAAAAAATAAACTCTCGACTTCAGCGTTGTTAAACGAGAATAATATTTACAAAGCTCAAACAAAGTTTAAGCCGGCGGCAAACAAAGTGTACGCATGTACCCGCACGTTTAACGCTTATTTGAAGGTACCAAAAAAACTAATTTACAAGCGGTGACGTAAATTGATAACTCAATTTTTGTTTTTATAAGTCTTATTTATAATTTTAAATAGATAAATTTTTAGATTTTTCATAATCACGCACGGAAGTAAAAGTTTATGCAAATTAAAAAAAAAAAAGTATGCAGAGTAAAATTAGCGTTTTAAAAGTAAAAATAAGTTGTTGCATTGTACGGAGCAGCGTTATCGGGAGATAAATTAATATTAATGTCGGTAATGTCAAGGCTCGCAGTTTCCACAGCAAACTCGGGCCTTATCGATAAAACTAATAATTTTCTTTTTTTTCAGCTGTTTAACCGAATTTTTATTTTCCTCGTAGCGAGAGTTTTTAACGACCGAAGTAAGTAGCGATTAAAATCAAGCTGCTATTAATGTTTCAAAAGCCTACAGAAATAAATAAGATTATTAATAATCATTAATTTTTAAGCAACAAAGAACAAGTTTATTCGAATGTTCATCTTCGTTCTTGGAATAGAAAAGTTAATCTGAATGGAACGTTTAGATCATTTTTTTTCTTCTTCTTCCAATTAAAAATGATGAATCAAAGAGCGTTTTATACTTTGAATTATGAGTAACGGTCATCCGGTAAATAACAAAAGCTCACTTTGAAATAGTTGCACTTGAGGTTAAAAAAAAGTGATAAATTGTCGTGCAATCTCGGAAAAATGCAGACACAATGTCTAGATAGCGAACGATTGTAACAATATCTAGATTAAAATCACTAATCTTTTGCGAATCGAAACGTGTGAAATCTAAAGCAATTAAGTTCACTTTTGGGTAATTTGAATTTTTTTTTTTTATAAAGATAAAATTCAATAAATAATAAGATTCTATTAATTGATGATAATTTTTATTTTTGTGAATTAAACAAAAGTACGGAATTGATTGGAATAAATAATCCAGTTTTATTCTAATAATTATAATAAAATTATCACGATAGTTGGGAAAAAAAATTTTATTATAATTTCTAATTAAACTGGAAAAGAAAATTAAACATAAAAACACTAAATTTATATCAATTTATAAATATTTTAGAGAAATTAATATTTTTTAATTTGTAAAACTTATCAATACTTCATAAAAATTAAATAAGTTATAATATTTTTTGCAATTAAAAAAAAGTTACTAAATTTAGTAAGTATTATTAGTTATTTTATTCAAGTTTAAAAAGATAAAATAAAATTGAAAAACTTAATTTAAAACAATTTTTACCTTTTGAGCTTGTAAAAATACAGTAATAATTGGAGAATGATTATAATTATTGCAAATTATCTTGAAAGAATGTAATTGAATAACGTAAATTTCGAAATTTTTAACAGTTAAAATAGAAAACGATGTTTTTCTAATCTTCTTTTGATAAAGATTGATATTTTAAAAGTCACCGGAAGTCCAAACCGTAAAAAAATCTCTTTGTTTCCCGGAAGTCTCGTATCCAGTATAAACAACAAAAAACAAACAAATATTTTATCGATAATTACCGAAGAAAGTAGAATTTATTTCCATATTTCAATAGACGAATTTAAATAAATGACTGTAAAGAAGTTAAAAAAAAAGGCCAATTTTGATAATCACTGCACCAGGGAGCAAAAAAAAAAAAAAAATCGATTATATTGAGTATGAGTTGTTAGTAAAAGCAACTATAAATAAAAAATAATCCTAAAAAAAAAGAATTGAAAAAACCATGATCGATCTCCCTCTTCTTGTGGGCGGTGAGCCTGTCGCTCAAGTTCCTCTCCCTTGGATTATCGAAACGCAAGTCGGCTCCGATACTGCGAGCAGCCTCGTCCTCCAGGATCCTGGCCCTCTCGCGCCAGTAGTCCCGGGGCTGGTCGACCAGGAACACGAGCAGGGTAATGATCACCAGGGATATGGACAGGGGGACCAGGGTTAGAGCCACTATCTTCCAGCCGAATTTTCGCTCCCGCATGATTTTGAAAATACACCCGAGCTCGGAGACGGACCGTGAGTTACTGACTCCACAGCTCCGCGGTATTACAATTTTCAACAATGCGGCTGGCTCTTACCGCTTTTACTTTATTCACCCAGAATTTATACATTTTTAAATTCATAATAAATTTTAACTTAAATAAAAAAGTTGAATTTTGTAAATCAACTATATTTAGAGTTAGTGAATTATTAGACCTAAGTGACAGATGTTTCAAAGAAGTACACAACTCATTAGTGTAAGAATTGAAAGATACTAGGAGGAGGGACCGTTTGAGTTTTGGCGCCTCTTGTAAGCACAGGTCAGGCCAGGGAAGGTCAAAGACGCATTTTCTTATATTTTCAGTTTTTTTAACTTATTTTAACTCACTTATTTTTATCAACCACGCAAAATTTTTTTTTTTTTTTTTTAAGGGTTTTTGGGAATTTTTTTTCAATTTACATATCTATGGTCCCAGCAAAGAAAAACAGCATAGCCCAAAATTTGCCACGAATAAAATGACATAGAAATCGCAAGTGGGTTGAAAAAAATGGACTGACACAAATGTTCATTTACCTCCAATCTAAAAAAGTTAAAATTATGAATAAAATTGTAGCCACTGTAAGTTGTCAACTGTTACACCAACCAAAAATTTATTTATAAAACTAATGTAATTTCAAATTGTAAATGTAGCTTTATTAAATCTACATTATTATACGCAGCATCCGTTTTTTTTGTCGGTCCGGGATCAACTTTAAAAATTTGATTACAACGCTCCTAATCATCGGATTCAAATCAAATTTGGTATACGGATTTTTTCGAAGATGTATATTATGAATCTAACTTCTGTTTTTTTGTTTCTATTTTTTTTTTTTTTTAATGACAAGCATTTTTATTTTATTGATTTTTGTCATCCAATACATCAGATTTTTTAAAAATTACGTTTACGTATGTTTTCAAGGGTGCTGATTACAAATATCACTTTGAATTTTTAATTTGTCTTAAATAAGGTGAAATTATAATTATCTCCTAATATATTGGATTTGTACGAAAATTGGTTTTCGATGTCTTTTGAGGGTCAAGATTACGAATCTGATTTTAAATTTTAAATTTGATGACTCTAATAAGGTCTATACTCAAATAAAGTTAATTTGAAATATTAGCACGATACATCTGACTCGTAATAAGTTTTGTGTATTGGGATCTCCAATGCTCCTCATTTTGAATATGACCGTAGATTTTTATTTTACCCTATATGAAGTTTACTTACATAAGGTAAAATTAACCTTTGTTCTCAATCTATATGAGAACAACCTGTTTTCAAGGGTGCTGATTACAAGTATAACTTTGAACTTTTAATTTGCCTCAATATTTAAGTACACTTAAATAAGGTGAAATTATAATTCGCGCCTAATACTTTGTATTTGTTTAAAAATTTATATTCTTTGGCTTTTGAGGGTCCAGATTATGAATCTGACCCTGAATAAGGTCTATTTTTTTGCTCCATTAATCGAACCGTCGTAAGTTTTTTGTACTGGGATGTCTAAGGTTGCTCATTTTAGGTATGTATGTATCTATATTCGAATAAGCCCAGACATTTGGAATACTTTTTTTGTTTCTTTTATCAGTAATATGGTTGTAGATTTTTGTTTAAAAATTTGTTTGATTTAAGTTATACTCTTAAAATTTAATCATTTACGTAATATCATAATATATGATATTATTGAATATATTTGTCTATGCGCGAGCGAGCGTTTTATGCTAGTAACATAAGATCGAAAAAAAAAATAAATTTTATTTTTCAATTGGGTTTACGAGATTCTGCTCACTTAGAAAATTAAATAATAATCGATTAATTAAGATAATTGAAATATCTCGAGGTTTTTATGATGATTGTCGCGTGAATTTAAAATCGATTGTTGCCGATAAAAATTCAAAGATTTAATCACTAGTTCCCTGGATTATTTTTAATAAAACAGATTGCTAAGAGGCGCGTAACTTACAACGATTATGGTTTTTTTTCTACTAATATTTAAATTACACTCGAGTATGTCGCTAATTAGAGCAATTTTGTTTTTCCTGAACTATAGATTTTATTGTTTCAAAGTCGTCACGTTGAATTAATAATGGTAGAAAATGTTGCTGAAACACTTCAAGAACAAATTAGTTTGATCTTTTCGTAATTAATGTGAACAAAGATAATAAAATGATTTATTAAGATTTAATTATTCATAATCAAGAATACATTTAAAAATTATATTGTTTGTTTGAATGCAACGATTTAAATCTATAAAATGTCCATAGCTGTCTAAGATACATTTTTAACAATTATTTAAATATTGTCAATGAAAATTGTACCAAAAATGAACATTTAGAATGACGATTTTATGAATCAAAAACCACATTTTTAAATAGAAATAGCACAAACAAGTGCTTTTCAAAAATAGAGAAAAAAAAACTTTATCATCGATTAAAGTAGTTTTTAAAACAAATGAAAAATTTTGTTTTTATAAACACCCACCTGTAAATAACATGAGTAATGTTGAAAAAAAAAAAAAAAAAAAATTGACGTTGATTATGATCATTTATCAAAATATAATAATTCAAGTTGATTAATTTCCTAGACACTAATTTTGGATGATGTTATGTAATTGAAAATTCAGATAATAAAAATGTAATCGAGCCAAAGAACGTGTTTTAGAGACTTACATCTTTTTTTTTCTTTTTTTTTACGCTGGAATTTTAGTTTACGATTTTATTATATTATAAAAATTTTGAATGATATTTTGAATCACGATGCAATCATCAATTTTTTTTATTTTATTGCAATGCAATCATTTTTGAACATAGTTCATTTAATAGTTTGCCTAACAACTTTTCATTACTGTTAATTGTTAATTTTATAGTTGACTCACTGTAAAAAAAAAAAAAAAAAAAAAAAAGTATCTTTCAGGTTGGTAATTTATTAATTAGTTGTAAAATAATGTAAAAGATGATATCGGTAAAAGCTTGACGATTCGTATGAATATGAATAAAGTCCTTAATTAGTAGTAAAAAGATGATTCTAGTTCCGATAATGTGAAAGGGATTTGCGTGTAATTTGAAGAAAGATAGTTACCATCGTCGATCTCGGCATGCTTGGCGGTAAGTAAGATGTCGCTGGCCAGAAGTTCGTTGGCCCCGTCGAAGTCTAGTTCGCCGCCCAGCGACAGATTCTCCTCCTCTACCAATATCCTCGCCCTCTGCTCCCAATAATCGTACATCTCTGTCCTTACAACAACAACAAAGAAAAAGAAGAAAAACAATAAAAACAACAGCATCGTCAGTTGCGTTGGGAACATAATTGTTGTTTGTCTCGTAGAGTCCACGGCTTTACTGCTGCCGGCGATCGGTCAACAACTCTTCTTCTGCTTTACCCCCCGATTACTCTCTTACCGCACGGCCCGAAGGCGCGCCATTTTTTTTTGAATCGTCCGTGGTGACTATTATCGTTCTTTGTTTATGCCAATAGCCAATAATATGCCTTGACCACTAATCAAATCATCTTTCCGACTTTTATATTTATTTTTAAATTATCTATTAGTTAATTTAATATGGCTAACGCATTTAGTGGCGGGCATTTTGCACGTGCACGTCGTGGACGAGGCATTCAAGAACGAGTACTTGGAAAATCGCACGAAACTTATGCGCGAGTATTGTTCTTACGACGGAGGAGGAAAAGGCCAACAAGTGCTTGATGGATGCCAAGAACAAGTTATTTAAATTATTTAAAGGGAATATTTTATGAGTATTTTTTAAAATAGCCTTCAAGAACGCGTCGAAATTTTTACCCGCGCAAAACTTTGCCAGGGTAAAGGAGCAAATCGAGAAGTCGGACTTGTTCAAGATAATCAGGGAAATGCCAAAAGGCGCCGTTTTCCACACCCACAGATGATTTACACGCATGCTTCGACAACGACTAAATGACTTTTTGCTTCTTCGACAACTTAACCGACAAGCCCTGCGCCCGTTGGATATCCAAGGAGTACCTCGAGGAACACAATCTTTTGAGCCAACCGTTGATCGTGTGAGCTTACTTAATCATCATATCATTTATAAAAAAAAAAAAAAAAAAAAAAACATGAACCATTTAAACGACTAATTTCAAATAATAAATATTTTCAAAATTAGAGAACAAATAAAAAATTTAACCGACGCCTTCAAACGACACGATCTGGACATTGACGCCATTTGGCATAACTTCGAGGCGATCTTCAAGGTTCTAAAGGGCATAGTGACCTACAGGTAAAGAAAAAAAAAAAACTTATTACTTATATAAATAATAATGAGTAATTTCGAAAGACCAAACTTCGAGCTGTACAACGACAACGTCATGTACGTGGAGATTCGATCGTCCTTGACTAAAATTTACGAACGGAACGGCATAACTTACGACCCGCTGGAGACCACTGAAATCTACAAACGAATCGTCGACAAGTACTTTTATTATTTTTTATTATTTTTACAATCACGCACCTAAGCTCAAATTAAAGAAGCAGACGAAAATTATTCCATCAATAATAGTCGTCTGCTACTGATTTTATAGGTTAGGTACATCAATTGAATTTACAGATTCGTAAAGGAGATAATATACTCGGTGTACAGGGACTGCAAGTCGAACATGAAAAAGATGGCGGAGACGTTTAAAAAAATAAAGAGCAAGTACCCGAACTTCGTGGTGGGTTTCGATCTGGTGGGCCAGGAGGACACCGGGGATCCCCTGAGCAAGTTCTACGAGCTGCTCATGGATCTCGGTAACGCCGGCGAGACCAACTGGTGGGGACGACCCGCTGATGAAAACTTGTTCGACGCGATTTTGCTCAACACGGGTAATTTTATAAGTACTTTTGCTCAATCAACCTGCACTTTTTCATTTTTTATCTTAGCTCGCAGAAACTAATTTTAACGTTTTTTTATTTTTGACACACCATTACGACAATTTATAATGTCTGTCGACCATTTTTTTTCTATTTTCATACATGAATACGGTATGAAAAATTAATTAATGCTTGCAGCTCATTGTAGCAGTTTATTACTGGTAGATTTTGGGCTAAGCTGTTTTTCTTCGATTTATTTAAATAAAAAAAATTTTTTTTTTACCTAGGTACGCTTTACTGAAGCACCCAAAACTGTTGGAAATGGTCAAAGAGAGAAACATAACGATCGAGCTGAGCCCGATATCGAATCAAGTTTTGAAGCTGGTTGCGGACTTGCGCAATCACCCGGCGAGTTACTTCTTCGCCGAAAATTTTCCTGTGGTTGTTTCGAACGACGACCCGAGCTTTTGGAACGCAACGGGTCTCAGCTACGATTTTTACGAGGCCTTCCTCGGGATAATGTCCCGCAAGGCCGATCTCAGAGCTTTGAAACAGCTGGCCGTCAATTCAATCGAGTTCAGTGCTATGAATACTACGGAAAAGACTCAAGCTTACGATCTTTGGAATCCGGCTTGGTACAAGTTTGTCGATAATTTAGCCAAAAGATGTTAGTTATTAAGGTTTTTTTTTGCAAGTCAATAAATTTTACAAGCATTAAACGTACGTATTTTATTACACCACTTTTTACAATTTATCACGTTTTGTGAGATAGATAAGTAACAATAATAACATCTTTCTAAGAAAATGGAAAAAATACAATTATTACAAAATACAAAATACAATGATATAAAAACCAGTTTTAAATAAAATTAAAAAATTAAACACGTAACTTCCAGCAAATCAGCTTATTATTATTTAAAATTAATGAAATGAAACGAGAAAAACAGCGTTGTAACGAACCAGTGGTTACTGCAGTAATTCATGTTTGTTCTAATGACAATATTTTGGTTTAACATGTATAATAAGCATGAATTTCTGGCTCATTAAAAAAAACTCCAAAAACTAAGCTATATAGAAGATATAAAAAAACTACTCCTGGTAAACAACATCCTTAACAAACTTTCTCCACAGCTTGGTCCAGAGCTCGATAGCCGAATTCTTCTCACGGTCCGTAAAGCTGCTGTGCACTATAGAGTTGAGAGCCAGCAGCTTGAGGGACCTCAGGTCGGCCCTGCTGGACATTATCCCAACGAATGCCTCGTAGAAGTCGTAGCTGAGGGCCCTCGCGCCCCAGAAGCTCGGGTCGTCGTTCGATACGACCAAGGGCAAGTCGCCCCGGGCGAAGAAGTGAGCGGCCGGGTGGTTCCTGAGGTCCGTAACCAGCTCGAGAACCTGGTTCGATATCGGGCTCACCTCCAGACATATCTTACGGGACTTAACCAGCTCCATCAATCGAGGGTGCTTCGTCAGGGCGTACCTGCAAGAGTGGGAATTTTTATTTTTGATGTTTAGGTCCAAAAATGATAAACAATCCGTACCCATGACCGATTCTCCTGGTGTTGAGCAAAATCGCGTCGATGAGGTTCTCGTCGACATCCTGTCCGTTCCAGTTGGTCTCCCCAGCGTGGAAGAAGAAGTTGGTCTCGTTGCCAAGGATCCGCAGCTCCCCGACAAAGTCCTTGAGAGGACGACCTCGATCCTCCTGACCGACGAGGTCGAATCCGGTTACCAGATCCGGGAACCTCTTCTTCAAGGCCCGGAAGGTCTCGATGTATCCCTGGAAGGTCGATCTGAGGACGTTCCTTTGGGGCGAGTATATCCACTTAACTCCCAGAAAGTCCGGGTGATCCAAGATAAAACTACAATAATTTCATTTTTCATCAAAATCATCAGAGGTCAAGTGGTATCGTTTTTTTTAATCCTAATTTTGAATATCGAGATTTTGAAACTGCCGCGAATAAAAAGACCCTAAATTTTAAGCTAGTGTGTCGTCAAATTTTCGATAGCATAGGTCATTTTAATATTTTTTTCCGCTTGATTAAATAATAAATAAAAGGGTTTGGTAAAATTTAAGTCAGCACAAGACCCAAAAGTAATTGTATGAAAATTGAGAGTAAAAGATTATAAACCGGTCAACGACGGCCTTGTAGATCTTCATGACTTTGAGGTGTCCGTGCTCGTGTCCGTTGAGCTCGTAGAGGTTGGAAAAGGGCGTCCGGACCTCGATGAACTGTATGTTATCGTCGTACATCTCCTCCAGGAGGTGGTACAGGAAGTCCTCGTACACGGGCCTGTACGTTATGAGCGGCTTTAAAAATCCAAATATACCCAGGAACTTGATCCAGGCGTCGTTTGAGTCCTTGCTCAACCTATTCATGTACAATCACTCATTTTTTAATTTAATTTTTACAGCCTTCTGAAAATGGTCTCATTTTATTTATTTATTCATTGCTTGTTAAAAGATTGTTAAAAGTAAGTATCACCTGGAGGGCTCCTCCTCGAACATGCTCAGGGCTTCCTCGATCTCCGCGTCAACGAACTCGTCCCTGGACCTGGCTCGCTCCAGCTCCTCCCAGTCGCAGTCTTTTTGCGAGCTAGCCGTTTCAGGATCGAAGAACCTGAGTCTCAAGCTCGCTCCTCGACACACGTAGAGGTCCGGCCTCCGGGTAATGTTACCCAGGATGTAATCCCTCGAGGTTATGGCGTGGGCGTGGGCGTGCAGGACCCCGCCCTTGGGCATCTTACGGATCAGCTGGTACACCCTGGAGCCTTCGATCTGGCGGGACACTTTCAGGAAGCTTTTCGATGGTAGAAACGTGAGGTAATTTTTAACTGCTGTTTTAGAAAAACAAAAAAAAGTATTACGAGCGCATTTAAGTTACATTTGTGAAATGTTATTTACGTCCATTGGTTGTTTGTTAAGTCAAACTTTTTGCAAATAAACATATGTTGTTGGAAATGAAGTTACATGTAACTTACGTGTGAAAGTGTAATTGAGTATGTAAAATTATTTATTCGATAAATTATGAAAAAAAATTAATAAATATTTGACTTGTAAAAATGTTTCAAGTACGATTATTGTCTCAAAAGAAGCAACATAAATTTACGATAATTATAAATCAAAATTCAATGTAAACATTGTTATGAATTGACACTACGAAAATGTATTTAAACGCAAGTCACACAAAACAAGTCGAGTATAAATAAAGTTTAAAAAAAAAAAAAAAATCAATTTATAAATAAATGAAAAAAAATCATCTGGGTGGTTATAAAGAATAGGAATAATACAAACCAGACTGCAACTCCTCGTTTTTGTACTTCATCAAAAGGTCGCTCGCTCGTTGTTCTTCCTCGTCGAGCTTGAGTTTTGATCCGAAGGACATGGATAATTCTTCGGCGACTATTTTTTCACGTTCGCTCAAATAATCGCTTAAATAACTCTTTCCTATATCAGCTGCTACTCCATTGTAAATTAATATTAAAAAGACAAATATATTTAAAAGCATCGCTGATAAAAAAAAAAAAAAAAAAAGAGTCTAAATGAAGCGTTAACCACACAATGTTTACGTTTTATGAGTGCTGTTATCATTAATCGTGCGTCGCTAGTATTTAGGACTAATTTATTCAAATTTATATGTTATCTTCCTGTTAGTTACTTAGAGACTATTTACATAATCTACCAACTCAGCTTTAAATCAATACTTTTTATTAAAAATAAATTTTCATTAAAAAGTAACTTGATTTAAAGAACAGTGTTTATTTAAAGAGTACATAATTCAATGAAATAGAAAAAAAAACCCAAGTTAACCGATTAAAATCTCGGCTACTGCACTTTTAAAACGAAGCGAAACTTTGATAAAAAATAGAATCACCGAATGCCAAGAGTTTCTATGAAAAAACATCATTAGTAATGAATAAATTATCATGATTTAAAGTTTGACTGATCCTCCCGCCTTGTTTATAATCTCTATTCTATTGCGTCACTCGCTCGTAACAGGTAGCCGGCTTCTTTTTTTCTTTCTTTTTTTTTGAGAATCGATCGAAAATAGCGCGAAGCGATTGCTTCTGGGATTTTTTTCTATCAATTCAAATTCAAATTCTATTTCGATGTTTTCAATTTCTCAACAAAAAAAAAAAAACATTTTTTATTCGATCAGACTCGCGTGAGTTTTTTTTTTTTTAATTACATATCAAATTTTCGACGAGCAAGATAATTATTAGAATTTCAAGGTGAACTGGGACTGGAAAATATATATTTTAAACCGCTCGAGGACTAATCCCGTGAAAAAATAAAATAATCCGATTTTCGGATTCTTTTTTTTACAATAGAGATTAAATGCATAAAATCATTTTAATAATGATAATAATAATTTTGGTGGGAACTTTTAAAACTGTTTAAACTGACAAGTCAGATGCTTATTATTATTCAATTTTACATTTTTATGTTAAATTGACATGTATCCAAATGTTCCACTAGTAATAACTGATTCGCTGTCATAATAAAAGTAATAAATCTATCATCTTCAAAAAAATATTATTTAATCAAACATGCTTAAATAATTAATTTAATATTGAAAATATGTATATTAATTTAACGATTTTTTTAATGAAATAAAATACGTGTATTTAATAAATTAATCAATAATTTAAGCCTTATTTGATCATATAGTAAGGATATTTATGATTAGGACTTTTAAAATAAAAATTGAATTATTGAAATAAAAGGAAAAAAATGTATTTTTATTTAAAAGATATATCTAAAATTGTATAGCACGTCACAATTCCGAGAATAAACTAATAAAAAAGATTTCGCAAACGATAGGAAGGTTAAGGCCAACACAGCTGCGTCGATCTAGCGAAATAATAAAATCGGTTTTTCCAAATTGGTGGCAATAGTGGGAATCCCCGCGAATATTTAACTGCTTTTGCGAAATTTCATTCGACATAAGTCATTTTTCCTCATAAACTATTGCAAGCTTATCAGCTGATAGGTTTTAAACAACTTTTTTACAATGTTTAATCAGTTTAGACAAACTAAAAAAAAACAAAAGTTATAGAAAATTAATTATTTTATTCAAATACACGTAAATTGATGATTTTAAAAAATTATTGAATTTTCGATGCTAAAGTACAAAAATATGATTTCGTAGTAAGATTGTAAATATCAATCAAATATTCAGTCAAGACATTGTAAGACGCGTATTTTAAAAGCCGATCGGCAATCGTTTAACCTGACCTTGAACGAAAACCGGACCGCGTCTCTTTAGAGTTAAGATCAGCTTCCTTGTGAAGAAGCTGACATGCTTGCACGCGCACCAAAATTAAATTAAAAGGACGAAAATGACGAAACGTCCTTAATGTGCTTTTGGGGTTAACCCAGCTCGCCAATACTTGTACGACCTCAGCCTTCGAGTATTTATTGATCGATGTCTGGTCTGGTTTTACTTATACAGGAAGAAGAATAATTAATAAGTAGGTCAATTATTCATCATTGATCTCTTTTCACGGTTAGCCACATCTCAATGTAAATTTATGTAACTCGATTGCCAAGTTCACGACCTTTATATACCCAGAGTCAAAACATTCAAGTTCACTTGTCAGAGTTCACTGTTTACTAATAAGCATTTTATTCAATAAAATTATGTTTTTTCACTTTAATGTTTAGGTGATAGTCAAAACAAAATTTCCTTAAGTATTTTTTTAATTTTTCACGTTTTGTCTGGAAACTCATCAAAGTTATATCTTTATAAGCATCTGAAAATTTAAATACGAATATCTGTATATAGTCACCTAAACAATAATAAGTAATCAATAGAAACGATCTGAGCTCATCTAAAAATCTCGAGAAAAAAAGGAAAATGATCAATGCCAGGGATTTTCCTGAAGCTGCTTTTGTCGCCTGCTGTAATTCTGACGCCACGATATTTAATTACATACATGAAAATCTAATATGATCTGGGAATTTTCAACGCTTCGATTTTTCCAAATACTAAAGTCACCTCTTGCATCTAACTTTTTTTACGCAGATAAATTAATTATATTTTTATATTAGGTTTTTAAAATGTTTACGGGGTGGATAAAATTAGTTGATAGGGCAGTAACGTTGGTAAAATAAGAGCATAAAAGCAGCTTGGGAAAGAATTTATGGCGAAAGATGGACAGGAACAAGAATAAAAAAAATATAGATATAGAAGGAGAAGTTTGGAGAGAAGAAGTGGTGGTGGAAGTGGAATCGGCCGCGGCGTAGATATTTTAGCCGGTTTATAAAGATTCTGACTCAAGCTTAAGTCCAGTTTCGATCGAGCTACCTTCGCCTTCGGTACTCCTTCGCGGCTTTTTTTTATATTTTCATATCTTCAAGATGAGTTCGTTCAAGTGCTTAGTGCTCCTTGGGATTTTTGGATGCACCGCTTCACTACCTCATGGTTTGTTACCTTTTTCATTTTTCATTCTTTTTTTCTTTTAGAGCTTATCACTTTCAGAATTATGTCCAATTACATCAACTTTAGCTTTTAAACAATTATTCTTATGTTGTATTGGGATTAATATTTTATAATTTTTAGTCAAAAATATTCAAAATTCAAGATTTTCTGATAATGTATTCCCGTATTTTTCCAAAAGCCCACCTTTCGAAAAGTAGTCAGCTCTAGAAATGCAACAAAATCATCAAAATAGACAATAAATTATAGTTATTTAAATCAGTTTATTTTATTTTTTTACATTATAAAAACTCTTGTCAATAATAACTTTAAAAATCATAACTGAAAAAAAAGATTCAATAGATCAGTGAGTTTAAAGCGTGACTCGTTAAACGACGCTCACCGGTTAGATTCCTGCTTGGGCACTACTCTGAGTGCAAAAAAACCATGCAATAAAAAAAAAAAAAAGTGTCCATTAGTATGTTGAATCTTTTTTTATCCACAAAATATTGAATCAATCAATGAAAAAATATTTCGATGGTCCAGCGAAGAAATATTTGCTGATTTAAAATAATCTTTGAGTGGCTGAAATCGGTAAATCAAAATAAATAAAAATCATGGTACCCAATAAATCGGATTTTTTCATTTTTCCCATTTTTTATTCACTTCTTCTTATTAGTAATTTTAAATCAACACACTTTTACAAAATAATCTTACGATAATTATTTTCACCATAATCAAAAAATATGATTCAAGTTGAATTTTTGTGCCCCTTTCGAAAAAAGCTTGAAAAGTAATTTTTTAATGAGATAAAGTTTTTCTTCAAGATTAATTTAACGAATTTTTTTATTTGCCGCCTACCTTAAAATCAATATCTATACTAAAAAATCGAATTCGTAAAATTCGTTTTACGTTTTTTAGAAAAACGTAAAACTAATTTATTAACCGATAAATATTTAACCACAGATGATTAGGTGAGATTTTGATTGAAACGACTCACTTGCTTAATTATGCAATTATCGATGTGGTTTTATCCATTTTCTCGGAACTAAAATTTTCATAAGACTGATTTATGACTTGGAAAAAAAACTTTGATAATAAATCATGGATATTTCCTTCTATCAACTTCTCTGATAAATGCTTTAAAAATTATTTTTTACTGACGTAATAAAAAATATTTATTATGAATCTGTAAATTTCTACATTTCTCAATAGAATAGCCACTGGTGACTAACCCTCTGATTAATTTAAACATTTTCAATACAATAAAAAAACCTCAACTCAAACGTCTTTTCAATAAAAATTCAATTAATTCAGGTCTCCTACACGATCTTATCCACAACAAGGAGAGCCGCAAGGACATCCTAGATCCTCTGGGCCTGTTCCACCAGAAGAACAGCGGCGCGAGTTCCGGGGCATCCGCATCGGCTCACTCCAGTGCGCACACTATCGAACACCAGGTTAATCTCGGACTCCTGGGTCCCGTCGGTTTCAAGAGCACCGTTTCCAACGCGGAGGCCCACGCAAACGCCAATGCCAACGGAGCAGGGGCCGGTAACGCGGCTGCCACGGCCAACGCCAATGCCTTCTCAGCCGGACAACAACAACAACAGCCCAGCTTCTACGGTAACAACGGCGCCGGAGTTAATCCCCAGGGTGGAGCTGCACCAGGCTACTACGGAGGTGGAGACTCGAACGCCAACGGCCAGGCCCAGGCCACGGCGTCCGCAAATGCCAACGCCAACGCCAATTCCTACAACCAAGGTAACTACAATTACCAACAACCAGAGGTTTATTAGCTGATCCAGTCAACATCATCTGTGTGTTTGCGTGTTTGAATGTCCTTAGTTCTTATATATACTTTTTTCACCTTTTTCTTGCATTTGAAAATCACTTGGAAAGAGTAACCCAATCTCTTGAAAGTGCACCTATCAATCATTAACTGACATCAAATCAGTAGTTGCGTAAGATTTTTAAAGGCTCATCTCATTGTCGTTGTTCGTAAATTAACTCTCTGCACAATCATCAAGAACGATAGTCCTGAAATCACACCCACCCATACAACTGGTTACACTCAGCTTGACTTTGCAACCGGAAGATAAAATAAAAAATTGCTGAATCATCGCACCGCTGCATCTCAGTGTATCGTCCGTTTCAATTATTTCAAAATTTCTGCAAAAACTAAGAGCGAGCTCTTGAAAATGATTTAAAAGCAGGATCAGGATCTGGAAACTTCAACAATGCTCCGATGCCAAAGCCTACCCAAGTGTCTTCCAATCCGACCTACACCTTCGGCAAATATCCGATTAGTGGTTGCAACACCCCAGCCTGTGGTTCCCAACCCAGCATTGTTGTCAAGGAACCACCACCAGCCCCAGCACCACAGTACGTTGGTTGCGGTACAGCCAGTTGCGGCTTGCCACCGAAGCGGCCTACTCCGGCACCTCAGTTCATCGACAACAACAGTCTGGCCGGCAACTCTAACGCATACACCAATACTGGAAGCTACGTCCAAACCAATCCTAAACCCACGATGACCTTCGGCACGCAACCACAAGTCCAGCAAAATGGTATGGCCGGTACTACCCTAGTTATACCAATAACAGTGGTCGAGGGTCCACCGCACAAGAGACCGTATCACAACCACAGGCATCCCAGACCTCGTCCACCTACGGTACAATTTGTTCCCCAACCTGCAGCTCCCGTAAACAACCCCATTGAGATCGTCGTTGTCGAGCAAAGCAAACCCAACCGAGGTACGATTGATTACCTTTTCAACCCTTTGACGATGACTATACGAGTAATGTGGTTTATGAGCTGAGATTGAGTTTTACAGCCAACACTATTACTTTTTTTTTTTTTTCAACTGACTTGTAATGATCAATTTTCAGGTTCAGGATGCACCCAGGGCTGCGGAGAGTACCAGCCAGGAAAGAACTACGGATCCAATCCCTTCCTCAACGGTGGTTCCGCGATAAGCAACAGCAATGCCAACGCTGGATCCTCTGGAGGTGGTTCCTACCAAGTCCAGCCAGTCGCTCCGGTAATTCCCCAACAGCAGCATCAGCAGCAGCCATCCTACGGTCACAATCCCTTCCTCAGTGGAAGTAACGCAAACTCGGGTGCAGTTGCCAATGCCAATGCAAACGCAGCCAGCACCGGATCTGGATACACTGCCCCTGCTTCTACCTTAGTTACCCCACTAGAGACTCCCGTAATCACAGCTCCGGTCCAAACCATCGGAGGAGAGTACGGAGGTGATCACGGAGTGACGCATCAGGCTGGTTCGGATTACCTGAATACCCTACCGGTAGCTCCAGTTCAGCATGGCAGCGAATATGGTGGAGCCCAGGGTTTTGCCCACACCGGCTCTAACGCGGACTACACTTCTGGGATAACATCTGGTGGTCCGGTCAAGACCCAGATACCAATTGGTGGTAACTACGAACAACAAGGTGGTTCGAGCAACGCCCATGCCAATGCCAATGTCGATGCTAATGCTCAAAGCGTTGGACAAGCCAACCAGGGTGGAAGTTACGGATCTGGTGTAGGCGAAGGCGACTCGCAGGGTGGTCTGTTCATAATAGACAGCACCAAGAGCCAGGATTACCTCAACAACGTAGGCAATGTTTTCGGGGCTTCCAACCTTAACACCAATTCTGGAACCTACAACCAGGGTCCAGTACACTCAACCCCACTCAACTTTGGCTCTGGAGGTAAGATTTCGAATAAATTTTGTACTTGTGATGTCCAGACTTGAGAGTAAATCACTTAAAGGAAAATCCAAGAAACCAACGTAAGCTTGATTTTAAGGGTAAAACTTTTTATTTTGTAATGTTCGCAATGGGAGATGTTTATTCAAGAATGCAATGAAAAAACCAAAGACAGATACCATTGATATTTAGTGATTTTGACATTCGTTTATTTTCTAATTTTTTACAATTAAATTGGCTTTGTCTGGACACGACAAAATTGATTTGTGATTAATCTGGTTAAAGTATGATATTAACAATGTCTATCTTTTCAGGATCCCACGGTCAAGCTGACAGCAACGCGGTATCTAACGCAAACGCAGCTGGCTTGGGAAGCGGATCCGCTAACGCAAATGCGAATGCAAACGCAAATGCGTCATCCAAGGGATACGGAGGAGCTTCTGCGTCGGCCACGGCGACGGCTTCGGCTAACGCCGGAAGTCACGGTAATCAGCCCGGATTCCAGTCGAAGAGCTCAGCTGGTGCGACGGCATCGGCGAATTCCGACACCCACGACAGGCTCATCTTCACGAGCTAAATACTTCAATGTCTTTGGGATTAAAAGACTTTGTGATAGATAATCAAATTATTTTACGTTTATTTAAAACTTCTCTTATGAGGAGGAAAAAATATGATTCTAATTGCCGTGAGAGGTAAATCTTTTCGATGGGAAAAACTACTACATGTTTCAAAAGTAGGTTACTCTTGTAATTTGTGATTTATATGTATTAAAATAATGAATTTATTCTTGTCATATAGATAATCTTGGGTTTATGTTCAGTTAATTTTTAATCTATTCTATGTGAATAGTTTCATTTAAAAGATTTTCCTCTCGATACAACATTTCGAGTCACAAATGAACACGAGCTGAAAACATTTTTTCTGAACAGAGAAGTTCACTATGTACTAGCTTGCTTGTGCAATAAATAAATATGAGTTTGATTATTTCTTTAAAGTATTAAACGTAAGTAAGCCGATGAGCGTGATTACGTAGACGATTTTTCTACATTGTGTATAAAATCAATAAATTTTTATTCTAAGTTTGCCATACTTTTCTTAATGCATGGTTAAAGTTTTTGTGTTTTTATGTGCTTCGCAGACATTTAAAATCTTTCGAGATTTAAAAAAGACTAATTAACTTTCTATTGTTGATAGGAAAAATGAAAAAAATACTCAAAATGGTAGTTTTTCCTGCGAGCAAAAGAAAAGTAAAGTCACGGCAAGGCTGACTAATCGCGAGGTTGGGTGATCATTTATTAATGTATGATTTTATCAAATTTCATGTGTATATGTATTTTATGCGTAGTAAGAGAGGTGTGGATTTTTTTATTCTATTACGGATGCGTCACATGATTTTATTAAATAATGTGGAATTTCGATTACAGTATGTTTTTAATAATATTATGCAATAAATTTTTATTACTTTTTTCAATATATGATTTTTATTATTTCATGCATTTTTTGAAAACTGTGACATGGAGTATTGTTGTATCTTATATTACCTGAAAATAATTTGCAACAATCGACTGTAGTGATATTATAAAATCCAAAATTATTTTCTCTTATATGTTTGGAAAAAGTAGATCGAATAGCTTTAAAAAAGTTATAAGTATTCAATAATTTTTCGAGTTAATCGTCTGTATCAAATATGTAAATAAAAATTCTGAATCTTACCATTAAAAAATGGTAAAATAAAATGTAATTTCTCTTACCTTTTGAAGTATGTTGATATGTTGATAGCTGCTAACACTAAAAACTTAATTTTTTAGATATCTATTGAGAAATTTTAACTTAATCGCAGTAAAAAAAATGACTTAATCCCTAATAAAAGAATGATTGGCAAAAAATTTAAATATTATTTTTAAAAATAAGAATAATACGGTACTATGAATCGTGAATTTTTCTAGAATTACCTTATAAATAAATTTTTGAACATATAGTTTTCATCGTTTAACTACAGGCACATAAAAATTTTTTTTTATCAAAACAATGCATGGTTTTTTCTTGTACATAAATAACTCCATAAAATATTTCCCCTGCTTCGTTCTAAAATTCACTTTTTCAGAAAAAAAAACATTTTTATCTTGTTCTGAATTCAAATGTTTTAAACTTTTTTACTTATTAATTGAGAGTAAACAGTAGCATGTTCAAGTAAGATTATTATTCAAAAGAACAATTAAAAAAAAAAAAAAATTTCTTAGCAAATCATTGAATTCTATGCAAAACTTTTATGCTGAAAACACAGTCAAGTGTATCCCCTATTTAATTCAAGTGATTTGAATTAAACGTTGGTAAGTAATAACTCAACAAAATACACGATTTATCAAAAAGTTTTCGTCTCTTTATAGTTTCCTTTGTCCATTTTTTCTTGCATCTCAGTCCCGTACATAGGAAATTTATCGATGAAATTGGAACTTTTTAAATGTAAAATACAGCCAAAAAACTGCAGATTTAAAATAAACAAATATTGATTTACCAAGAAATAATTCTAGTTAAAAATCTGAAACTTAAAAAAATCATTTTTTTTTCCTTCAATTTTCGATACTAGTACAGGAATATACTATTTATATCCTTTTGAGGGCGCTGCAAGCGCGCATAGAGAATAACAATAATCGTAACCTCAAAAATGCACTTTTCGAATATTTTAAACTTATTAGCTAATGTTATAACTTTTTTTTTATTAAAAATCTTTGAAAAATTAAAATAAATGTTGATAGTGTTAGCACTAACATCATCAACAATTTAACTTACCTCAAAAAGAGAAATTAAATCTTACTCTAACTCTAGTTATTTATTATATTTTTTTCTTGTAACGTTAATTGCATTTTCAAGATTTTTTGATGTGGAAGATTTACAGAAAAAATTATAAAATAACTAATATACTTTTTTTTTTTTTTTTTAGAAAAGAGAAAAAAAAAATTAATTGCGTGATAAGTTTTATAGTACTGAAATAATCCAATGGTTGCAAATTTTTAATCATGTGGTATGAGATAATACACAGTTTATAAAAAAAGGCATAAAAAAAAAAAAAAAAAAACAAAAACAAAAACAAAGTATTGGAAAAATTAATAAAAATTTATTGTATAAAATTAAAAACATAGTGTAATCAAAATTTCACACAACGTTGAATAAAATTACTTAAACACCCGTAATAAAATAGAAAGATCTACTTATACTTATGAAATAGATATACACATAATATTTCGATGGTCCCAGCGAAGAAAAATCAGCAGATTTGAAATGACCTATGAGAGGCTGACATGAATTATTAAAAAATCAGAAAAATTAAGTAATCTTGATAAATCATTACTCAATAAATAAGATTTTTTAATTTTTTTCGATTTTTTAATTCATTTCAGCCCTTTATTAGTCATTTAAAATCTGCGGCTAAGGTTTTTCTTCGCGGGGACGGTCGATTTGATAAAATCATACATTGATAAACGTCAAACTCGTGATCAGTCAGTCTTGCCGTGACTTTTCTATTGCTCGCAGATAAAACTATCATTTTGAGTATTTTTTCTTTTTTCCTGTCAACAATAGCATATTAATTACGTCACAGCTTCAATTTAGTCTTTTTTAAATCTCGAATATCCACACTAAAAGTACAGAATTCAAAGATCAAGTGTCTATGAGGCACATAAAATTACATTAAAAAATTTGTTATGCATTAACAAAAGTATGGCAAACTTAGAATGAAAATTTATTGATTTTATACGCAATGTAGAAAATTACGCTCACCGGCTTCGTTACGTTTAATACTTTAAAGAAACAATCAAACTCATATTTAAGCCGTTCGCTCGAAGAACCCTTTAACACGGTTTTAAGTTTTGAAAGTCCATTATTTATCACAAAGACTTTTAATCCCAAAGACATTGAAGTATTTAGCTCGTGAAGATGAGCCTGTCGCGAGTGTCGGAATTCGCCGATGCCGTCGCACCAGCTGAGCTCTTCGGCTGGAATCCGGGCTGATTTCCGTGACTTCCGGCGTTAGCCGAAGCCGTCGCCGTGGCCGACGCAGAAGCTCCTCCGTATCCCTTGGATGACGCATTTGCGTTTGCATTCGCATTTGCGTTAGCGGATCCGCTTACCAAGCCAGCTGCGTTTGCGTTAGATACCGCGTTGCTGTCAGCTTGACCGTGGGATCCTGAAAAGATAGACATTGTTAATATCATACTATAAACAGATTAATCACAAATCAATTTTGTCGTGTCCAGACAAAGCCAATTTAATTGTAAAAAATTAGAAAATAAACGAATGTCAAAATCACTAAACATCAATGGTATCTGTCTTTGGTTTTTTCATTGCATTCTTGAATAAACATCTCCCATTGCGAACATTATAAAATAAAAAGTTTTACCCTTAAAATCAACCTTGTTTGTTTCTTGGATTTTCCTTTAAGTGATTTACTCTCAAGTCTGGACATCACAAGTACAAAATTTATTCGAAATCTTACCTCCAGAGCCAAAGTTGAGTGGGGTTGAGTGTACTGGACCCTGGTTGTAGGTTCCAGAATTGGTGTTAAGGTTGGAAGCCCCGAAAACATTGCCTACGTTGTTGAGGTAATCCTGGCTCTTGGTGCTGTCTATTATGAACAGACCACCCTGCGAGTCTCCTTCGCCTACACCAGATCCGTAACTTCCACCCTGGTTGGCTTGTCCAACGCTTTGAGCATTAGCATCGACATTGGCATTGGCATGGGCGTTGCTCGAACCACCTTGTTGTTCGTAGTTACCACCAATTGGTATCTGGGTCTTGACCGGACCACCAGATGTTATCCCAGAAGTGTAGTCCGCGTTAGAGCCGGTGTGGGCAAAACCCTGGGCTCCACCATATTCGCTGCCATGCTGAACCGGAGCTACCGGTAGGGTATTCAGGTAATCCGAACCAGCCTGATGCGCCACTCCATGATCACCTCCGTACTCTCCCCCGATGGTTTGGACCGGAGCTGTGATTACGGGAGTCTCTAGTGGGGTAACTAAGGTAGAAGCAGGGGCAGTGTATCCAGATCCGGTGCTGGCTGCGTTTGCATTGGCATTGGCAACTGCACCCGAGTTTGCGTTACTTCCACTGAGGAAGGGATTGTGACCGTAGGATGGCAGCTGCTGATGCTGCTCTTGGGGAATTACCGGAGCGACTGGCTGGACTTGGTAGGAACCACCTCCAGAGGATCCAGCGTTGGCATTGCTGTTGCTTATCGCGGAACCACCGTTGAGGAAGGGATTGGATCCGTAGTTCTTTCCTGGCTGGTACTCTCCGCAGCCCTGGGTGCATCCTGAACCTGAAAATTGATGATTACAAGTCAGTTGAAAAAAAAAAAAAGTAATAGTGTTGGCTGTAAAACTCAATCTTAGCTCATAAACCACATTACTCGTATAGTCATCGTCAAAGGGTAGAAAAGGTAATCAATCGTACCTCGGTTGGGTTTGCTTTGCTCGACAACGACGATCTCAATGGGGTTGTTTACGGGAGCTGCAGGTTGGGGAACAAATTGTACCGTGGGTGGACGAGGTCTGGGATGCCTGTGGTTGTGATACGGTCTCTTGTGCGGTGGACCCTCGACCACTGTTATTGGTATAACTAGGGTAGTACCGGCCATACCATTTTGCTGGACTTGTGGTTGCGTGCCGAAGGTCATCGTGGGTTTAGGATTGGTTTGGACGTAGCTTCCAGTATTGGTGTATGCGTTAGAGTTACCGGCCAGACTGTTGTTGTCGATGAACTGAGGTTCCGGAGTAGGCCGCTTCGGTGGCAAGCCGCAACTGGCTGTACCGCAACCAACGTACTGTGGTGCTGGGGCTGGTGGTGGTTCCTTGACAGCAATGCTGGGTTGGGAACCACAGGCTGGGGTGTTGCAACCACTAATCGGATATTTTCCGAAGGTGTAGATCGGATTTGAAGACACTTGGGTAGGCTTCGGAGCATTGTTAGAGTTTCCAGATCCTGATCCTGCTTTTGAATCATTTTCAAGAGCTCGCTTTTAGTTTTTTGCAGAGATTTTGAAATAATGGAAACGGACGATACACTGAGATGTGGCGGTGCTCGCGCAGCTGCGGTGCGATGATTCAGCAATTTTTTATTTCATCTTCCGATTGCAAAGTCAAGCTGAGTGTAACCAGTTGCGAGGTGCGTTCATGTATGGGTGGGTGTGATTTCAGGACTATCGTTCTTGATGATTGTGCAGAGAGTTAATTTACGAACAACGACAATGAGATGAGCCTTTAAAAATCTTACGCAACTACTGATTTGATGTCAGTTAATGATTGATAGGTGCACTTTCAAGAGATTGGGTTACTCTTTCCAAGTGATTTTCAAATGCAAGAAAAAGGGCGCAAAAAGTAGATTTAAGAACTAAGGACATTCAAACACGCAAACACACAGATGATGTTGTCTGGATCAGCTAATAATCCTGTGGTTGTTGAGAAGAATTAGCCCTGGTAATTGTAGTTACCTTGGTTGTAGGAATTGGCGTTGGCGTTGGCATTTGCAGACGCCGTGGCCTGGGCCTGGCCGTTGGCATTCGAGTCTCCACCTCCGTAGTAGCCTGGTGCAGCTCCACCCTGGGGATTAACTCCGGCGCCGTTGTTACCGTAGAAGCTGGGCTGTTGTTGTTGTTGTCCGGCTGAGAAGGCATTGGCGTTGGCCGTGGCAGCCGCGTTACCGGCCCCTGCTCCGTTGGCATTGGCGTTTGCGTGGGCCTCCGCGTTGGAAACGGTGCTCTTGAAACCGACGGGACCCAGGAGTCCGAGATTAACCTGGTGTTCGATAGTGTGCGCACTGGAGTGAGCCGATGCGGATGCCCCGGAACTCGCGCCGCTGTTCTTCTGGTGGAACAGGCCCAGAGGATCTAGGATGTCCTTGCGGCTCTCTTTGTTGTGGATAAGATCGTGCAGGAGACCTGTTGTTTTAAAATTATTAATTCGAATGGGATAAGTGAAAGTGACGTAAAAACGATATGTTACTCGACTAGTGCATAAAGTTGTACATTTGGATAAAAAAAAAAAAAAAAATTCCCCTAAAAGTTTTGTTTTGAACGCATAATTGTTGACGGTAAAAATGTATCGCATTTTATTCGATTAGGACATGTAATAAATGTGTCGGTAATTTGAGATAATAATATAGTTTTTGTTGATAATACAGTTTTTATAGAGATAATTTATAGTTTTTCTTTTAATTAAAATTGATAAAAATATTAAAATTTATGATCGTTTAAAAAAGATTATTCAACACACGGCGCAAAAGCGCAAACTTTCTTCCTGGTCCCAAGGCGTGCATTTGCACTTTTCTTGCCTTGTATAGAAAAATAGTATAGACACGAAGGAGTGTAAAAATGCGCAAACCCTTGCGGCTAAGGCATCAGTTTGGGTTTGCTCGGGGCTTGCTAATTTTGGACTTCTTCATGTGTGTAATTTACTATTGATTCTGACTCTACAGGGACGTGTAAATTAAAATCGGATATGGGACTGCATGACTGCGGTAATAAAAAACAATTAATTTTGAAACTCTAAAAAAAAGGCACGAAAATTAGACAGAAATAATCTTTTTCGATTTTAAAAAAAATAAGTTTTGAAATTATAAGTTTATGAAATACTATTTCATCGATTGAGTGAAGATTTTATTTTCGTAAAAAAAATTTTTGATGCGAAAAAAAAAATTAATTGTCCGTGAAAAAAACGTAATTTTTTTTTGTAGTGTTCATGCAATAATCAGACCTGGGACCGTCAAATTATGAGTCACGGCGTAAATTCATCGAACCATTTTTCGATTAATTACCTGTGTATGCTTACGATGTATAATAAAAGAACTTTTAAAAACTAAAACTTGTCATTATCTTTGTTGTTTAGATAGACTAATTTGAGAAAAATTCAGTTCCAGGAATAATTTTAAGTAATTATAAAATTTTGGGAAAAAACGAAAAATGAAAAAGGTAACAAACCATGAGGTAGTGAAGCGGTGCATCCAAAAATCCCAAGGAGCACTAAGCACTTGAACGAACTCATCTTGAAGATATGAAAATATAAAAAAAAGCCGCGAAGGAGTACCGAAGGCGAAGGTAGCTCGATCGAAACTGGACTTAAGCTTGAGTCAGAATCTTTATAAACCGGCTAAAATATCTACGCCGCGGCCGATTCCACTTCCACCACCACTTCTTCTCTCCAAACTTCTCCTTCTATATCTATATTTTTTTTATTCTTGTTCCTGTCCATCTTTCGCCATAAATTCTTTCCCAAGCTGCTTTTATGCTCTTATTTTACCAACGTTACTGCCCTATCAACTAATTTTATCCACCCCGTAAACATTTTAAAAACCTAATATAAAAATATAATTAATTTATCTGCGTAAAAAAAGTTAGATGCAAGAGGTGACTTTAGTATTTGGAAAAATCGAAGCGTTGAAAATTCCCAGATCATATTAGATTTTCATGTATGTAATTAAATATCGTGGCGTCAGAATTACAGCAGGCGACAAAAGCAGCTTCAGGAAAATCCCTGGCATTGATCATTTTCCTTTTTTTCTCGAGATTTTTAGATGAGCTCAGATCGTTTCTATTGATTACTTATTATTGTTTAGGTGACTATATACAGATATTCGTATTTAAATTTTCAGATGCTTATAAAGATATAACTTTGATGAGTTTCCAGACAAAACGTGAAAAATTAAAAAAATACTTAAGGAAATTTTGTTTTGACTATCACCTAAACATTAAAGTGAAAAAACATAATTTTATTGAATAAAATGCTTATTAGTAAACAGTGAACTCTGACAAGTGAACTTGAATGTTTTGACTCTGGGTATATAAAGGTCGTGAACTTGGCAATCGAGTTACATAAATTTACATTGAGATGTGGCTAACCGTGAAAAGAGATCAATGATGAATAATTGACCTACTTATTAATTATTCTTCTTCCTGTATAAGTAAAACCAGACCAGACATCGATCAATAAATACTCGAAGGCTGAGGTCGTACAAGTATTGGCGAGCTGGGTTTAAAAACTTTTTTTATATTTTTATTTTTCACAAGGAAGCTGTCCGGTTTTCGTTCAAGGTCAGGTTCAACGACTGACGATCGCTTCTTACACAGCTAAAAAACAGATAAAAAAACCTAAAATTAACAATAATTTGACGTCTTGTAGACCAACTGAGTTTTTTAAGGTGGTTTTCTACCAGAGCTAGTCAAATTAATGACTAAAAAAAAATTATTATACCAAATTACTAACAATTGGTTATTAAAATTTATTTTTTAACTTTTTATGGCTTCTGAAATTATTTTCTACCAAAAAAACATTGACAATCACAACAAAACATTTTTAAAAACTTTTAACCTCACCTTTGAATACCGCAGTTTTGGGGGTTATTCACGTGAAAATTATTTTTGTAAAATTATTGCAAAATTCCAAGAAGGTCAATTTTTTGCAGTTTCAAGAAATGAATTCTTTGATAGTGAAACTATATGTATGTAGTTTTTCCAAAGGATCTCTATTGTAATAAGACAAATATCAATAATTTAATACACTTTTTCAGCGTAGCGGCCATACGCGTAATGAAAAAAATTCAATCTTCACACACATCCAGAAAATTCGAGCTCATTCTTTATTGTCATGCATTTGGTAGAAAATCACCTTAAATCTAGAAAAATCTGCAACTATTTACGAGTAAATATGATTTTTGTATAAAAAAAATAATATGATTTTAATTATAATAAATATTGGCAGGGATTCCCACGATTGCCACCAATTTGGAAAAACCGATTTTGTTATTCCGCTAGATCGACGCTGTTTGCGAAATATTTATTATTAGTTTATTCTCGGAATTGTCACGCGCTATACTTTTATTTCATCTTCGAAACACGCTCAAAGCTTTAAATCAATTTTTTATATACAATTTTTTATGATTTCAATAGTTTGATATATATTTCCAAAGTCCTAATCAGTGTAAACGTTTACTTAATTTATACAATCTACAATGTTAATCCCCTTACGATCTCTAATAAAAAAGAATTATTATGACAGCGAATCAGTTATTACTAGTGGAATATTTGGATACATGTCAATTTAACATAAAAATTGAATAATAATAAGCATCTGACTTGTCAGTTTAAAAAGTTTTAAAAATTCCCACCAATATTAAAATAATATATCGACGGTCCCAGCAAAAAAAAACCTTCGCCGAAAATCTGCAGATGAGAGGCTGACATGAATAATTAAAAAATCTAAGACAATATGAAACTTATTAAGATTCCCAATTTTATTCTGATTTATTTATTTATTTCAGCCTCTTATTAGTAATTTTAAATCAGCAGTATTCTAGCTAAGGTTTTTCTTCGTTGGGACCGTCGATATGCATTTAAGGACGTTTCAGACCTCCAGTGACTCTCATTCAGTTTTGGGGCTCTCCGCACGAGAAACAGCTGACGCGCCGGTCGTTCTGTCTCTCTCGCTCTCGTGGCGCAGCATAACCGCAAAGACTAAAAAATCAACTTTACGGTTAAATTACTCTGAAAGTAGGCCCGGTTGCCGTATTTTGAAAAATGTTAGATTGATTCTTGTTTCAATAGCTAGAATATACTCTTTTTTTTAGAAAAAGTTAACTACTAGTTAATTTACAGTCGTCGATAACATTAAAAAATTGTAGTGCTCTACGTGCCATCCCATGCAAAACGACCGAACTTTGAGCGTTCATAACTCAAAAACGAGTCCCGCTTGCCCTATTTTTTTTTGTGGCATTGGAAAGAACACATAAAAATCTTCTTGTATGCCGAGTTACAAAATTTGATAACGTTGACCGAAAATCCCTGAAACGTCCTTAATATATATTTATTTGTTCACGAGATTAGCCCTCGAGCGGTTTAAAATATATATTTTCCAGTCCCAGTTCACCTTGAAGTTCTAATAATTATCTTGCTCGTCGAAATTTTGATATGTAATTAAAAAAAAAAAAAAAAAAACTCACGCGAGTCTGATCGAATAAATGAAAACTTCAAAATAAAATTATAATTGAATCCTTCAAAAAAACCCAAAAACTAAAAATCGGTATGGCAGCAAGGATCGTTTTAAAATTTATTGTAGCGGACTAAAATAATAAATAAATTTTTAAAAGAATAATAAAAATGAATAATTAAAAAGTTAAAGTGGACGCGAGACAACTGAGTGAGTGCGACGTTGCTGTTGACGACGACTGGAGTTGATTTGAGGCTATGAAAAAGGTGAGACGTAAAATAAAAAAGAGAGAAGTTGAGAGTGAAGAAGTGAAGAAATAAAAAGATGTGAAAGAAAAGGATTTTCATCAAGGGTGCCTCCTCTGAGAAATAGTCAATTGTATGAATATTTAATGATAAAAGTTAGCCGATTGTTGTGACCTGGCAAAGAAAATAATAAATGTTCAGTTGTTCAATCATATTTATCAATATTTTATTTCGTTGCAGTTATTCGTGGCAGATTTTGGGCTTAGGTTTTTCTTCGCTGGTCGCAACTCGACCAAATAATCAAAAATTTTTTTTTCAAATCGCTTCGCGTTTTATTTTTTGATCGTTCCTCAAAAAAACCTGCTCCTAGTTATGAGCTAGTGACCTAATAGAAATAAGATTAGACAATATGGGAGAATCAGTCGAAATTTTTAATTGATTAATGTATTTTAGTTTTTATACCAAATTTATACCTAAAATTTCTACTCCCGTACACAGTTTTAAATGTTACTTATTAAACATAAGTACGTTTTTAATTCAATTTTTTTATTTACTTTTTTATTTTATACATATAATATAATAAAGCGTTCCAGAATAATAAATTTTTTTCTTTTAATAAACTTCATTAAGTCTGCGATCGGTTGATTGATTTTAACCCGGGAAATTTAATTGCGATGCCCTGAATAGATAACAATAATCGCTCTTGCAAATAAATAGTTTAACGTGAGCGTTGCAGAAAATCACATATTTGTTTTTCTATGTTAAACCCAGATTTTACAAACGCTGTGAGTTACAATAATAATTTTGAATTTCAACATACTTATCGAAGAAAAACCTTAACCTACAATCTGCAGATTCAAATCATCAATAAAAGGCTGAAAGATTTGAAAAATTTAAGACAATATAACAAATCTGTTTAATTGGGTGCAGACTTGCTAAGATTCTCAATTTTTTCTGATTGGTTATTTTAAATTGTAGATTTTCGGCCAAGGTTTTTGTTCGTTGAGACCTTCGATCTATCCCTTGGGGAACAGATCCTTTCGGAACTTTGGGGATAGTTTTCTGGTATCAAATGATGAGCAGCTTTTAATGGGAATATTATTGGATTAGCTAATTTTCAAAAATTCTTGAAACACTTCAAAAACTTTCCCCAACTGTTTCCCAAGGACAGATCATCTCCTTGCATATTTAAACTTGTAAATAAAACAAAAAATTTTTCATAGATCGCTACAACTATCAGCATAAATTTTTAATCAAAAAATAAACAATCTTTATGTTCAATAAATATTTTAAAAATTAAGTACCTTATCAAAGACATTGAAATGAATACTTTTAAAGTTTTTAATTTTCTGGTGGCTAAATTGTTATTTTTGGACGTTTTTGAGGGTGGAGTTAACAGTTTATTTTCATTTGATTCAAACCAATTAATCAAAGCTGATAATCTGTACCAAGTTACTTTGTTTTTATCAGAAAGTTTTAAAAATATCTTTGAAAGGAAAGTACTCGAGTACTTTGGTGAAATGCCGTGTAAAATATATTCATTTGGGCCAAACAACAGCCATAATAGGCAGCTCGCGGATAATTATTCCGTAAATTGGTTGAAAAATTTGTATTCGCTGCAAGAATCATTGGTTATTTTTTACACAAGTGACGTCAATGAAACTGTATCATTCATCGATTACTTGATTCTTCAACTTTCCATAATGCAAAGACCTAAATTTCTGATCGTTTACTCAAAAGATTATGCCTTGAATGATGAAATTGACATAAATAACGCTCTTAAATACGGTTGGAAAAAAAAATTCCTCGACTTTTCGGTCATAAAGATGAATATTTATGAAGATCGATTGACGAGGATCATTTACGACTACAATCCCTTCAATGGTCTTCTGAGTAAAAAAGTGTTGACCAAAAATGTCCAAATTTATAAAAATAAACTCCAAAATGCCCATGGATATTCAATAATCGTATCTAAGGTAGTAAATTCGTATAATGCGACCCACATAAAAGAACCACATAAAAGAGTTAAAATTATTCCCACAAATATTTTGGTCATTGAATCCACTGCTAAAATATTAAACCTTTCTGTTACTACTGATAAAAATAAAAAAAGATTCGATATGCAGCCTTACAGCGCGGTCTATCAAAAAAATCAGTACTTGATAGCAGCCATTAATGATAAATCAACGAGCGCTGTAGCATTCGTTCCAGTTCTACCAGCCTCGCGACTTGATATTTATTTAAAAATCCTGTACAACGTTGTTATAATCTTACTAGCAGTATTGATATTTATAAACATAATCCATTATTTCCAAAGTACAACTGGTGGAAAAATAAAACTGTTCGATTACGTAAGACTACTCTTGGCTCAAGCGACTGCGAATGAACCGGAAGAATCAGCCCACAGAATGATCATGATGACGGTAATAACAGCATCCGTGTTAGTAATGAACAACGTACTCTCTGATGTTATACCGATTCAATTTGAAAAGAGAGAGGTGCCTTTCGAGACTTACGAAGATTTGTACAAATCGGGACTTGAAATATCAACACCCTTTTATTACATAAAAAATCTCAATAACAGTGATGATCCGTATCTACTGAAAGTTATAAACAAGACTCTGCTTACAAATAATAACTCACTTTGCTTCAATATGTTGAAATTATGGAAAAACGTGTCCTGTATTGGCAAGCCATTCGATGCTAAATATCAGATAAACAAATATCGTAATCCGGATGGTTCACAAGCGATTAAAGTCGCATATCCTCCAATTGACACAGTAACTACTTTTTTTTATTTATTTTCAGATGCCTCACCCTACGCCATTGAGTTTCTCAAAGTTATGCGGAGAATGGAAGAAACGAGCTTGATGCACTGGCCAGCTTTGGTTTCTAAAGAATTAAACAACATGCTTTTTCAAGAATTTGAAACAACATTTGATGATATTATAGACTCTAAGCAGTTGTTTATTATTTTATGCTCTGGTTTATTAATATCTGTCGTTGTCTTCATCATGGAGTTTGTTATGTTCAAATTTAAAAAATTTTAAACATTACAAATTCAATGATTTAGATATAGCTTTGATTAAAAATAATTTTTAACTTATTGAAGTTTTTCAGAAAAGCTTAGGCTAGATTTGATGTTTGTACATAATTTTTTTTCACTAGTCATACCGGTGGCTCCAGCAAAGAAATACCTTAGGCCAAAATCTGCCACGAATAAACTATTACAACGAGGCGACTTTTGTAGATTGGTAGAAAATGACCTTTGATACCATACCGTTTATATATTATAATAAAAAAAAATTTTTATAAGCTGAAAACTTAGAATCATTTTATTCGTGGCTGGTTTGGCGAAATAAAATTTTTCACCTCCTTGTATCAACTAGCTGATACCAAAGATTCATTTTCTTCCAATTAAATAAAGTTAAAATCACGGATAAAGTGATTCAAAGAAATTTTACTGGCTAAAAGTACCAATAAAAAAATCAATAGTAACAGTTTATTCGTGGAAAATTTATTCAAACTTATTTTAAAATTTAAATTGTTATTTAAAATTTTCACCGTATCTATAAGTACTCGATCTACTTATTTTCTTATTTTATGAAAAAACATATATTATTTTCGATTACTAACGATTGTTTTCAACTTGATCATTATTTTAGATTGTTTTTAAATGAGCTCCAAGCGTTATTCAGAGTAAGGTTTTTTAAAACTCTTCCACGTTGGGAAAGTATCAAAGTCAAAATGAATTTTATCGCTAAAAACATTTTTTTGGCCACATTTTTTAAACAGTTTGTAAACCTTTCTTTAGCGAGTAATTGTTTTAATTACGTTGAACAAGTTTTAAGTTATCCAATACAGTGCTACCAACAAACGGTCTTTTCAAATTACTCAAAAAATACTATTCTTCAAAAAGTAAACGAATATTTAACTCGCAAATTTCAAAGAGTGCCACACGTTTTAATTAATTTTGGGAATATTTCAGGGGAAAATCAATTTTTAAACAATTTCACCATAAACGATCCCAGATTTATGTCTCTTAACGTTATTTTGACTGGCGAGGATTCCTATCAGGACAACAATTACGAAAGAGTAATTGACTTTTTGGCATCATTTTGTTCAGTTCAGTGGAGACGAAAATATTATTAATCAGTTTGGAAAATAAATTTTCACCAGCAGGTACAGTTTTAGAAAATGTATTTAAATATGCGTGGTCGAAAAAGTTTTTGGATTTCACCATTGTCATTGAAGGAAATCATACTAATTGCATTTTTCAATACTTCAATCCCTTCAAAAGTGAAATAATTCAAGAAATCAATGTTGATTCTGAAAAAAAATTATTTCCTGACAAATTAAAAAATGTTATTGGATACACAGCGAAATTGGGAGTTGTCAGTAGTGATGCTGTAGTAGAGAAACTACGGGATTCATCAAGTAACATAATCAATCGTAGTAACAGGGAAATATTATTTACCGTCAACGATTTTATAAATAATGAATTTTTCTCGCCAGTTTATCGAAATTGGCAAAAGTATGACGTACTCGGACGGATTATCTATTATTAAAAATAAACTAATAGACAATGAAATAAATTTAAACGTTAGGCCAATATTTTCTTCGACGAGAGATCACATGTTGATTGATATCGAAAATGACTGCGACTATATTATAGCTTCGGTTCCAAAAAAATCAGTGATGACCAAAGTATTTGTTTCAAAAATTGTCATTATTAATTTTATCTTTTTGCCCATATTAGTTATTATTATTTACGTTATAGTCAGAATTATGAAAACTAAGCATGAAAAATGGGAATTATTTGCAATCATACAAATATTTTTCGGTATGCCAATAAATTGGGCTGTAACAATTAATCTAGACAGAATAATGTACATGCTCATAATCATCGTGTCTTCAATATTTTCTCTAGATTTTTACTCGAGCTTTCTTCAAATAGGATTGACCAAGAGCGAAGATTTACTTAGTTCATTCAAAGACATCAACGAATCTGGATATGAATTATTTACTTTAAAAGGTTACCCAGATGACATTTTCGTGACTAGTGACCCTTATAGTCAGTATCAAGAGTCGGACCAATTTGCTGCCCAGTGTATCTTCCTGTTTAGAAAACTAGGCCCTGTACGATGATAGAATTTTTTTTTTGAACGAAGATTTATTAGTAAAATATTATCTAAACTTACAAAATCACGAGTTTAAAGTGGCTAAGCCCACTTTTAACTGTTTAAAACTAAGGTACGCTTTTGAAAAATCATCGCCATACGCAGAAAAATTCATCAAGATATTTCGTTACATACACGAGTCTGGTATCAAGCGTATACTTGAACCAAAGTGGAAAAATAAAATTTACAATAAAAAAGCAGATGCGGAAAATATTGCACGATTTTTATTCACCTTGAGTCTCATTTGTATATTGCTGTTAGGATGTATTATATCTCTAACTATATTCATCATTGAATTAGGGCTAATTGGTAACATGCGGAAGTTGATGACTCGCGAGCAAGGCGAAAGGAAGACTCGAATAAATGTGAAAGAAAATAATATTTTGGTCACTAGTGCGTAAAAACAAACTTTTAACTTATTTTACTCACTCGTTTCGGAAAATACATAATGACATTGCACCAAAATCTTTTTTTTTTTTTTTTTTAAACACCACCATTTTGTCAAAAACTATTATTATTTTTAGCTATTTTATGAATTTGATAGTAAATTTGTTGCTTTAAAATCCCGTTTGAAATTTTCAAAAAGTTTGATAGTTAGTGTAAAGTTAATCAAATAATAAAAAATCACTTTTAAAGTATTGAACTGACTGGATTCTTTAGATGTTCCAATTTAAGCTAACAGTCATGCATAAGTGTTCAAAAGACCCTTTGATTCGAAGCACAATTCGTCAAAGTTATATTATAGAATACATACTAATAGTAATCAAAGTTTTATCTACAGTAACATTATTGAATGTTAGATCATTGATTTTTTAAATTTCATGATGTCAGAAAATATTTACATTATAAGTAAAAGTAATAGACCAAATTATTTTTCATGACTGACATAATTTTTTTAAATCGATGTCGCGCAGCTTGACTCGAGCCAAGTAATGAGATTTCAGTTTTATTTAGTTTAAGGCTTTGAAAAATTATCACTTTAAAAAATGAAATCTACTGCAGATATTATGATTTTATCATTTTTCTTTTGCAAGCATTTTTCAAACTTTATAATGGCTGATAATTGCTTTGATTACATTGAAACTGCTTTGAGTAATCAGGTAAAGTTCTACCAAGTTAACCTTTTTTCTAACAACGCAAAAAATAATAATTTCTTAAAAGAAAAGGCTAAATTTATTAACATGTTTCGAAGAAAACCCCACGTATCGATTGACTTCAATGACTTTTCAAAAGAAAATCAATTCCTAAAAGAATCATCGAGCAATGATTCGAGATTAATGTCTCTTAACGTCATTTTTGCTGTTGATAATTTTTATCGAGACAAAATTTACAAAAAAATGATTGATTTTCTGGCAACATTTTGTCCGGTAAAGTGGAGACAAAAAGTATTAATTTTTTCATTGGTCACAAAACCTGAACCGTCAATTACATTATTAAAAGATATTTTCGAGTACGCATGGTTTAAAAAATTCTTGGATTTCACAATTATCATCAAAGCCAATCATTCCGGATGCACAATTTTACATTTCAATCCATTCGTGAATGAAATAATAAAAGACGAAATCAAAGTAGATTCTGATACAAAACTATTTCCTTACAAATTAAAAAATGTTTATGGCTACAACGCCAAATTGGGAGTTATCAGTGGCGATGTTGTAGTAAAAAGAACCAGAGATTCTACAAATAAAATAATAAACATCGAAACTGAAAAATATTATTTACTCTACACAAGTTTGGAAAAAATGAATTTTTCCCGTCAGTTCATAGAAGTTGGCGTTGTTAAGACATTTTCAGAGAGGCTAGCAATAATGGAACAAAAGTTAACGGAAAACGAAGTTAATTTATACATTGTACCAATGCCAACTTCAACAAGGGGTTATTTGCAGGTCGATATAGAGAATGACTGTGACAAAATAATTGCTATTGTGCCGAAAAGAGCTATAACGACCAAAATTCTTGTATCAACAAACGTTATTGTGAAATTCTTTTTTCTACCACTGTTGATACTAATAATCTTTGCAATTGTCAGAATATTTAGATACAGATTGACTAATAAAAAGTGGGGAATGTTCAGAATAATACAAATATTCTTTGGCATGGTAAAAATTGTGCCTGTAAACAGTATAGACAGAATAATGTACATCCTCATAATTGTAACATCTTCCATATTTTCTTTGGATTTTTACTCAAACTTTCTTCAAATAGGAGTGACTAAAAACGAAGACTTGTTCAAAACATACAAGGCCATTAACGAATCTGGTTTGGAACTGTACACAATCAAAGGTTACTTCAACGATGTTTTCGTAACTAGTGAGATTTACAGTCAGAGCCTCAAAATTCGAACTCGCATTCTAACAGATTTGATACCTTGCTTGGAAAATTTGGCCTTGTACGACGATAGAATTTTTGAAAGGAATTGTCAAGTACTATCCAAAACTTAAAAATCATGAGTTCAAAGTTGCTAAGCCCACATTCAACTGCTTGAAGATAAATTATGGCTTCGAAAAATCATCTCCTTACGCCCAGCAATTCATCACGATATTTCGCTACATACACGAGTCTGGTATCAAGCGTATACTTGAACCAGACTGGAAAGATAAAATTTACGAAAAAAAAGTTAATGTACATGATGCTGCAGAATTTTTATTTTCGTTGAGTCTCATTTGTATATTGCTATTAGGATGTATTATATCTCTAACTGTATTCATCATTGAATTAAGACTAGTTGAGAAAATACGAAAGATAATAACCAATAAACAAGGCAAAAAAATGATTAGAATATGTGTGAACGGAAAGAAGGCTTAATAACATTTTTTAAGTACTCAATTCCATTAATGATATATTTTAGAAGCCATGAAGGTGGGCCATTGTATTTTCAACACGTTTTTTGAAATTTCGAATGATTTGTAAAACGATTGGTTGCTCGAGGAAAACAATTGATAGGTATTTTGCTCACTAAAATGTCTTCATACCACTTTATTTATTATTCAAGCCTGCGAAAAAAATGTTGAAGAGACCACCCAGAATAAATGAACTTTTTCTTGTAATTAATGACAGCAAATAAGTAGTTTAATGTGAGCATTGTAGAAAATCACATTTTTATTTTTCTACATTAAATCATAGAGTTATAATTTTAGAGTTAAATTTAGAGTGTATGTACTTGAAGTTTAAAAAGTTTCAATGAAAAATTTAAATTACGTTCGATTGTACGGAAAATCAATGAAAACTGGGAAAAACTACAGCTAAAAAATTAATGTCATAAATTTACGTGTAAAATTTTTAAATATAATATACTAGGTATAAAAATCTACAGGAAGTGTAAAGGTCGATCGAGCTAATTTTCAACGGACCCTGAAATTGAATTTATTCAGTTCGTAACTTACACCAGCTTAGTTTCTACCTCGAGATAAAAAATAAAAATCATGAAATTTAACCATTTATGTTTAATAATTTTTTTCTGTAAGTCATCTTTTAATTATTTGTCAGCTCATAGTTGTTTTGATTACATTGAAAAAGTTCTAAATGATCAAACAAAATTTTACCAACTAACTGTATTCTCAAATTTCTCAAATAACGTTTTGTCGAAACAAGACTCAAAATTATTTCGCCTGCTTGGAAGATTTACACATGTTAAAATTGATATGAACAATTATTCAAGGGGGAATCATTTTTTAAAGACTTTATCATTTGACGATCCAAATTTTATGTCTCTTAATATTATTTTGACCAGTCAGAATTTTTATGAAGAAAAAATATACATAAATTTGATTGATTTTCTCGCATTAGTTTGTCCAGTTCAAACGAGGCAAAAGGTTTTACTCGTGTCTTTGGACATTTATCTATCATCATCAAAACGAGTTTTAAAAGATGTATTCGATTATGCATGGTCTACTAAGTTTTTGGATTTCTCAATATTAAGTCAAGAATATAAAACTTCTCACAATTCTGAATGCACACTTCAATACTTCAATCCATTCAATAATAAAATAATCAGAAAAACAAAAATAGATACTAACGTAAAACTATTTCCTGACAAGTTGATTGATGTTTATGGTTACACAGCAAATTTAGGAGTTATTAGTAACGACATTATAATAAATAAGACCAGAGATTCTACAAACAAAATAATTAATATTGAGATTGAAAAATACTATTTGCTATCGACAACTCTAAAGAAATTAAATTTTTCTCTCGAGTTCGTTGAGCTCGGTAAAAATAAGACATTTTTTGAAAGTTTGATTCTTGTCAACGAAAAATTAGAGAAAAATGAGATCAACTTTTACGTTGAAGCTAGAAGCTTAACCCCAACTACGGGCAAATACATGCTGATCGACGTAGAAAATGACTGCGAAAAGATTATAGCTTTGGTTCCAACAAAATATGTTAAGACTAGGTTTATCATTTCGTACTCTATAATTATGAATACTTTTGTCCTACCGATATTGATTATAATTATATACATAACCCCTGCGAGAAATTTCCGCCAGAATATTGCCAGACAGTGGGCAGATTTAGCGAAATTGGGCAGAAATTTAGTAGGGTTAATCGCCAGATTCTTGACAGAAGGCCAATGCTTTACGCATAGGGATTCTGGCGAGCTATGTGACACACGTGTGGCATACGTGTGCCACACGTACAATGGACTTGAACAAATTTTTTTTCTTTTGCTAAATATTGTAACACCTATAGAGTCAGGGCGGAGACCTAGTGCATAGGATAGCGATTATAACCTGGACATGATTTCCCCAGGAAGTTTTGACCTCGGAGGGGCCAGGGCGGATACCTGGTGCACCTGGTGATACTGACGCCTTGGAGATGATTTCCCCAGGAAGTTTGGACTCCGGAGGGGTCAGGCTGAACACCTGGTGCACCTGGTGATACTTACGCCTTGGAGATGATTTCCCCAGGAAGTTTTGACTCCGGAGGGGTCAGGCTGAACACCTGGTGCACCTGGTGATACTTACGCCTTGGAGATGATTTTCTCAGAAAGTTTTGATCCCAGTGGGTTCACATCATCAAGTTTACTATTAGGATAGCATCTTCAGAGTGTGGTTATTACCGGGTACACCAAGTATTTTCCCTGGCCCATCCAGGGTCAAAATTTCTTGATAAAATCATCTCCAAGGCGTAAGTATCACCAGGTGCACCAGGTGTCCGCCCTAACCCCTCCGGAGTCGAAACTTCCTGGGAAAATCATCTCCAAGGCGTAAATATCACCAGGTGCACCAGGTGTTCAGCCTGACCCCTCCGGAGTCCAAACTTCCTGGGGAAATCATCTCCAAGGCCTCAGTATAACCAGGTGCACTAGGTATCCGCCCTGGCCCCTCCGAGGTCCAAACTTCCTGAGGAAATCATCTCCAAGGCGTAAGTATCACCAGGTGCACCAGGTATCCGCCCTGGCCTCTCCGGAGTCAAAACTTCCTGGGGAAATCATCTCCAGGTTGTAATCGCTATCCTATGCGCTAGGTCACTGCCCTGACTCCATAATATTTAGCAAAAGAAAAAAAATTTGTTCAAGTCCATTGTACGTGTGGCTATACAGCAGGGAGAGGTTAGGATTTTCAAACAGCAAGCATGATTCATCGATTAAAATTATATTTCTATAAAATTATTTGATTATTTTTTATCAATTTTGTAACATCGGAGCTGCATGCTGCTGCTCCGATTTGTAAACTAACCTCTCATCAACGCATCTAGGTACATATACATATATGTATATATATATAGACATATACATAAAATAATAAGCTTGACAGAATTTTCTGCCCACTATCTGGCGGGCACCCCAGACGTTCTGTTGAAACTTCTAGCAGGGACGGTTAAAGTATTTAAAAGAAAAGGAAAAAATTTGGGAATATTTAGAATCGTGGAAATATTTTTTGGCATGTCAACGAGATGGCCTGTGAATAATGTAGACAGAATTGTGTACTTGCTTACCATAGGAACATCATCAATATTTTCTTTGGATTTTTACTCGAGCTTTCTGAAACTCGGCTTAATCGAAAATGAAGATTCGTTCAACTCGTTTAAGGACATAAACGATTCTGGTCTAAATATTTACTCCACCAAAGGTTTTATAAAAAACATATTCTCAGGAAGCGATGTTTACGGACAAAGCATCAAAGGCAAAACAATTGGCTTGCCAAGCTTGGCTCCGTGCCTCAAAAATTTGAGCTTGCACGATGATAGAATTTGCTTGATCGGTGAAGTTTTTTTAAAAGGATTGCGCAGGTTTGACTCAAAGAATTACTGTCAAAAATTAACCGAGGCGAAGCCAGTATTTAACTGTTTGAAGACGAAGTACAGTCTAGAAAAATCATCCCCGTACGCTCAAAAATTCATCTCGATTTTCCGTAAAATTCATCAGTCTGGAGTAAGTCGCGTACTCGAGCCGGACTGGAAGTATAATTGTAATAAAAAAAAATCGGAAGAAAAAAAAGATTCAACATTTTTTTTTCTTGTGGGTCTCGTTATTATTTTGACATCTGGTTACGTCTCTTCTGTTGTAGTATTTATTATCGAGATAAGACACGGCATGAAACAAAAAAATAGCAAACTGCCATTAGTGGCTGGTAGAAAACAGATTTTATTATTAGCTAAGAGATTAGTAAGGTCTAAGTAATAGAGTTTAAGTCGGAATAACTTTTAAAAGGCTCCTATCGCTGATAGCGTTGATGTTAGACCTTAGTCTAAAGAAATCTGGTTTGGAACTGTACACATTCAAAGGTTACTTCAACGATGTTTTTGTAACTAGAGACATTTACAGTCAGAGCCTCAAAAATCGAACTTGCATTTTACCGGACTTGATCCCTTGCTTGGAAAATTTGGCTTCGTATGATGACAGAATTTGTTTTACGAGAGAAGAATTATTGAAGGGTTTCATCAAATACCACCCAAAGTTACAAAATCATGAGTTCAAAGTGGCTAAGCCCACATTCAACTGCTTTGAAAAATCATCACCATACGCCCAAAAATTCATCACGATATTTCGTTACATACACGAGTCTGTATCAGGCCTATACCTGAACCAAAGTGGAAAAATAAAATTTATCCAAAAAAAGCGGAAGCAGAAGATAGTACAGGATTTTTATTTTCGTTGAGTCTCATTTTTATACTGTTGTTAGGATATACCACAGCTTTAACTGTATTTATCATTGAATTTGGGCTGATCGGTAACATACGGAAGTTAATGACTCGTAAACTGGGCTAAATAATGACTCAAATATGTGTGAAGAGAAAAAAATTTTAACTTTAGATTTTTTTAAAGCATTTTTATACAATGGCAATCTTAATTTCAGAAGATCGTCCATTGTATTCGATCAACAGGTTTCTCAGAATAAATTTATAACCAGACTATAAAACAAAAATATGAAAAAAAAAAAAGAAAATGCCTGATTGAACCCGAAAACTGTAAATAGGATATTTCTGTGAGTACAGCGAAAAAAGTTTTTCTCTCGGATCGATGTTTTTATCTAAAACATTTTCCTTGGTGAAACGACTTAGAACTGGGAATATAGTTGTTTGTTTGTTTTGTTTATTAATAAATATCGAGTATAGGGCAAGCTCTACCATTCTCGTCAGGTTACAGAGAAGTTACAACGTGGATTATAATATATGTAACAAATATAATAATAAGTTAACATATTGCAAATAATATTTGAAGAAAATTAATAATAATTATTAACAAGTATATACATTGATCTTATTAGTCTGAACTTTTTACCAGTCGATGCCATTATTTTATTCAGACCGATTAGTGACCTTGAAGAATAGGAAACAATTTATATAAATATGTCTTAATTATATTTATTAATTCGTAAAAAGCAAAGTAAAAAGGTATTACAAAAAAACCTTTTTACGTTGCTTTTTACGCTATTGACAAAAAATAATCGACATTTGTTGATTAAATACAGCGTCGATAATAAATCAATAATATAAATTTACTTGCATCAATAGTTATGCACTTAAACTAATATGACGAGGTATCAAGGTTACTGTAGATCTAGCGATATTTTTTCTGCCGTGGGTTAAAATAATAAATAACGTTCAGGTTTTGAGCCAGGTTTTAGGTTACTTTGATCTTTCAAAAGATTTAAAATGTGATAATTAATTTACATAAAGCACAATAATTTTGGACTTTGTTCAATTTTTATGATTGTCTGTGCATTTTTTTGGAATTAAAAATAGTTTTTGAAAGAACTAAATGGACATATTAAAATAAGTTGACTTTGTTTAAGAAAATTTGGGTTGTAAATAATCAAATGTGCGACTTGTGCAAACAAATCATTTGTAATATGTTATTGAATATGTATATGTATAATGTGTGTAATGCAGTGTAAACATTTTTAAATAAACCATTATTGAAATACTATTTGTAGTTTTTTTTTAAATAAAATTAAATAATTGCGAAATGTGTCAATTTATAGCTGGGAAATCAAGCAATTAAATCGTGCACCTCGGATAAATTATGATAAATATTTTGAGACACCGATTCAATATTTCGTAGTTGTAACTGAAGTTTTTTTACAGCAACATTATTAAATATTGAGTTACTTATTTTTTACACTTTCATGTTTCCGGAATAAGTTTACATCGTAAATAAAAATAATAAAGTAATTTTTTTCATCGATGTCGCGCAACTCGACAAAAGTCAGTATCATTTAGTTTGAGGGTTTGAGATACTTGAGGTAAAAATGAAACCTACTGCAGATATTATTTTATTATTATTTTTCTTTTGTAAGCATTTTTCAAAGTTTATTATGGCTGATAGTTGCTTTGATTACATTGAAAATGCTTTGAGTCATCAAATACAGTTCTATCAACTGACTTTTTTTTCTATCAGTGCAAAAAATAATAGATTTTTGAAAGAAAAGGCTAAATTTTTTGGCACTTTTCGAAAAACACCTCACGTTTCGATTGATTTCGATAACTTTTCAAATGAATATCCATTTCTATTTGAGAAATCATCGAGCAACGATTCAAGGTTAATGTCTCTTAACGTCGTTTTTGCTGTTGATAATTTTTATCAAGACGTAGTTTACAAAAAAATGATTGATTTTCTGGCAACATTTTGTCCTGTAAAGTGGAGACAAAAAGTACTAATTTTTTCATTGGACAGAGAACCTGAACCGTCAATTACATTATTAAAAGATATTTTCGAGTACGCATGGAATAAAACGTTTTTAGACTTTACAATTATAAATCAAGAATATGAAACTCCTCATAGATGCACACTTTCACATTTAAATCCATTTACTAATGAAATAGTAAAAGAAAAAGTCAAAGTTAATTCCATAAAAAAATTATTTCCTGACAAGTTAATAAATGTTAATGGCTACAAGGCCAAATTCGGAGATATCAGTGGTAGTCTCCTAATAAAAAGAACCAGAGATGCGACAAATAAAATAATAAACATAGAAACTAGAAAATTTTATTTACTGTCTACGAGCTTGGATAAAATGAACTTTTCCCGACAGTACATAGAAGTTGGCGTTGATAAGACTTATTCAGATGGTCTAACACTAATGGGAGAACAATTATCAAAAAATAAAATTAACTTATGCGTTGCACCAATGCTAATTTCTACAAGGGATCATCTATTGATAGATATAGAAAGTTATTGCGACAAAATGATTGCTGTTGTACCGAAAAAAGCAGTAACAACCCAAGTTCTTGTATCAACAAACGTTATTATAAAGTTCTTTTTTCTACCACTATTGATAATAATAATCTATGCAATTGTCAGAATATTTAGATACAGATTGACTAATAAAAAGTGGGGAATGTTCAGAATAATACAAATATTCTTTGGCATGTTAAAAATTGTGCCTGTAAACAGTATAGACAGAATAATGTACATCCTCATAGTTATAGTATCCTCAATATTCTCGTTGGATTTTTACTCAAGTTTTCTTCAAATAGGATTGATCAAAAGCGAGGACTTGTTCCAAACATACAAAGACATTAACGAATCTGGTTTAGAACTATTTGCTCTGAAAAGTTACCAGAATGATATTTTACTAACTGATGACTCTTACAGTCAAAGCATCAAGAGTCGGATTCAATTGTTACCTAATATAGCTTCATGTTTAGAGGACTTGGCTTTGAATGATGACAGAATTTGTATTACAACAGAAGAAACATTGAAGGGTCTTGTAAAATACTACCCAAAACTAAAAAATCACGAGTTTAAAGTGGCTAAACCCATATTCAATTGCATGATGATAACTTTTGGTTTCGAAAAATCATCTCCTTATGCACAAAAATTCATCAAGATATTTCGTTACATACACGAATCTGGCATCAAGCGTATACTTGAACCAAAGTGGAAAAATAAAATTTACAATAAAAAAGCAGATGCAGAAAATATTGCACGATTTTTATTCACCTTGAGTCTCATTTGTATATTGCTATTAGGATATAATATATCTCTAATTGTATTTTTCATTGAATCAAGACTAGTTGAGAAAATACGGAAGATAATGACTCGTAAACAAGGCACAACGAAGACTCGAATACGCGTGAAGAGAAAGAATATTTAACTATACACAACTTCAAAATCATAAATTTTGAGTGGCTATGTTTGGTACTTACAAAAAAATGCAGCCATTTTGTCAATTTTAATCGAATCTTCTAATAATTTATATCATAATAATCGTTGGAGTTTTTCCCTATTTTTGTCCGTCTTAGTTTTTAGAAAAATCTAATAATTTGTTTAAACAATTGAAGAGGTGGTCTAAAAAAAATTCAAGCATTTTTTTTTGGTTGTGTCTAGGTACCATCGCCGTGTACCACACACGGTACACGGTACACGGTAGCTTTTTACTTTAAATCCTATAATTTATCCCAAATAACCCACATAAGTTTAAAAAACTACTAGTTTTTACTTTAAATCCAATTGCCCATCCTAAATAACCCAAATAAATTCACAGAGTGTCTAAAATAACTCTTATTTGGTACCGTGTACCGTGCACCGTGCACCGAATACGGTACACGGCGATGGTATAATACCTAGACACTTTCTTTTTTTTTTCTTTATCACTTGTAACTCTCTCAAAAATTCAGAGATTTTTTGAAAAAACTGTGAGGTAGTTTCGGTGACACTTCAAAGAAAATTTTAATATTTTTTAAAATATTGAATTTAAAATTTTTTTTATTAAACAGAAAAAATGCTTAATTTTCATAAGATTACGTAGTCAATTATTTAAACAACTATTTAAATTTTTGAAAAACCAAAATGGAGAAAAATCCAACGTTTAGTTTAATATAAATTATTAGAAGATTCAATTAAAATTGACAAAATGGCTGCATTTTATGGTAAGCACCATCCTTAAGTAAGGAGTTGGATTGGAGTAATAATTATCATACGAAGAAACTTGAAGAAGAAGAAATTTCTGGATTTATATTTTTGTTGAGTCTTGTTTGGCATCAGGCTACGTCGTATGTAAAAAAAATTAAATAAATATAAACAGGATCAGGCTATTTAAATACACGTTAAATGAGATTGATTTTTATCAAAAAGACTATAAGAACATTCATATTTGCGGACTCGGCAATTTCCAAACAAAACAAATAAAAAATACATAGCTGCGTAAATAATGATAATAATAATAAATTATTATTAAATACTCAATAATTGATTATTTAAACTTTTAAGTTGGCATCACGAGTAAAAGTAATGAAGTAATTTATTAGTTAGTGAAAGCGTTTACGCACTAGCAGGTGTGCGGGAGGTTTCGGTGATTTTATTGCACGCGTATTAATAAAATTTTGGTTTTTTATCACCTTTATTGTATGTGTGCCTACAATGCAGTTTATTTTTATTTTTTGTGTCCAATTGTTGTTATGGTATTGAGGGGTCTTCAAGCCCACGTGCTTTTTTGATGTATAATTACTATGAAAATTTTAGTGTTTTTCTCGCAGACGAAGCATAATAAATATTCTGTCAACTAAAATATTATTGTTTATTTTTCCAAAATCCAATCTCCAAATTAAAATAAAATGTATTTTATTATTTATTCTGACAGGCTTTATTAATCTCATAATCGTTTTGAATAGCTGGGACTCTTCTTGTCATTATTTATTTATAAGAATCAAATAAATTGAAATCTGCACTACCTGCACTTGATAAAAACGGTAATGCATTTTTCATAAATCAATAAATTTTAGTTTTACGGCTATAGGTAATTATAATAAGTTGTTTATAGAATAGTACTTGAAATTTATTTATTTATTTTTTTTTTTAAGTAATCTTAAAAGAAATAGTCTTTTGATAATTTAATAAAATAATACTATTAATTTATGAGTTTTTTTTTTTTTTTTTTTTTTTAATTTTAAATAAATCTCATGCAAGGAAAAAGAGTCTAATTTCTAGTTTTTAAAAAAACTTCTCTAAATTTTTAGATTTATAATTATTCTATCAATAAATGTAAACTCGTTTTTAAAAAATTTTATAAATATCAAATAGTTTGACTATAGTAAGAGCGCGCCAATAACACAGTTGTTGGATGAATTGGGCTTTAAAATAATTTTTATAATTTAAAATTTTAATAAACTCCGAAGTTACCGAGAGTGAGAACTTCTTTATCAACGTATCGCTCGATAAATTTCCTCTTGAGTTTCTTGAAATGCTTGAATGTGTAGAGTGGCTCGTTGTTTAAGCGCTAGTCGGCGCTCATTTTTCACAACTTCTATAATTAAAGGTTTTTTTTTTTTTTTCAAAAACACGCAAAATGTTCTATTGCTCAAGCACCCTTAGATATTTAATCAAGTCGTAACTTAAAAAAAAAATTGGTTATAAAAATTACGTTTGCCGATAATGTATTGCACAATATTTTGAAAATCATCAACTTTTAAATGATAATAATTTGTAGACACAACATACTACTTATATTACCTTAAATTTTAAAAATTGAATTTTTATTTATGAAAATTAGTATCAAAAACTTATAAATCTTCAATGTTGGTCAAATGATTTGCTGTTTTTTAAATCATAATTTAGTGTGTCATATCAAAGATATATATTTTACCATTTATTATTCAAAAGTATAAATTTTTTCAAATATTTAAGGAAGAAAACTCTCATAATTGTACTGTAAGTTCAATCGTTCATTATTTTTGTAAATACTACTATAAAATTGAAATATTGTATAAACTCAATTCTCAAGATCACATGATGAAACAGAAAAGTACCAATTAATGGTATGAGTACTATTCTATTCACGTTGTGATTGGCTAGAGAAAATATTTCAATTATTAAATTACAATTTAAGTTAAAAAAAATTAAAAATAATTAGTAATATTTTATAACGAGTAATAATAAGTTAAATTGATTATTAAAGTTTTTTAAAGGCAATGCTTCGAGAAAATTAATTAAAGAAAATAATAAACGTAAATAAAATATCCCTTTTTTTAAACGCTGAAATTATGATATGAAAAAAATAAATATAAATGAAATATGACGTGACTAATTGACAGAGCTTGTAGCACCAAGTAAAAAAAGATCAATTTTTTTATTGGTAATAAATCCGATTACTGAATCGGTTTTTTCAGCAAAGAAAATGAAATTATTATGATTATTGATGCTACTTAAATTTATTTCACTGATTTAATAAAGATTACAGATTAGACATAAAAATTTTGAGAAAATTTGAATTAGCTACTAGTTATTATTCTGAATAATAAATGAATAAATAAAGTAAAAAAAAAAAAAGAGATTTTGTAAATAAATAAAAGTTTGATTTGATTTATTAATAGTGATAAAGCAAATAAGTATGAAAAAGAGCGAGTCATCAGGGGTGTAGTTCATCGAAAGGGCAAGAACAATAAAGCTTGAGAGTTGAGGTAACTCCCCGGATTTATCTGGAAAATGATGGATTTTATTAAAACCATATTCTTGTCCGAGCGCTGAAGAGAAAAAAGCCGTCTTTATTTCTTCCCAGTCCTACTGATGGAAATAATCAATATTTCTTTCTTTTTTTTTTTTTTTTTTTTTACTAAATTGCTGTAAAAAAAATTTAATTTGTTTAATTTTTACATATTCTACAGAAAAACCCAAAAGCTAAATACAAGTTAAAAAAAAAGGTTGAATAAGCATGAAAGTCAATGGACTTATTAAACGCATACATAGATGTCAAAAAATTACCATTGTTTTGATTATAAAAAAATATATTACACGGATGCGCATTTATCGTATGTACAAGGATAAAGATCGACTAAATGAATCCGTATCTATTAATAATTCATATTTTATGTAATAATCACATTCGAATAACGCCAATGTCAGTTTTGAATAAGTGCACGTACATTTTTTTTTTTTTTACTAGTCTTTTATCAAAAATTAAAAAATTTTAAAATTTTAATTCCAACAATAATTTAATATATTTATATTGATGAGAAATTGTATCGATTACGAGGTGATGAATTAATATTGAAATTAAAAACTTAAGATCGTAAATTTACGAGTATACGTAAGACTGTCAATCGCTGATAATTATGGTTATTGCAATAGTTTAGATGAAAAAGTTTTTAATTCATTAAATATGTTTGTTTATTCATCGCGCTCTACATAATAATAATGTTAATAGTTAAGTTAATAATTAAAAAGGATTTGAAGAAGCAGGATGTACCGAATAATAATTTTTAATTATACTTAAAAATTGTGCATAAGGATAATAAAAAAAAGACGGAACTAGAAGTTAACAACTGTAAGAAGGAAAAAATCGTGATTTAATAGAGGCTATTAATTTTGATTATCGTTTAATAAGTTTTTAATTTGTCTAATGTTTTAGTTTAAATGATCGAAAAAAAAAAAAAAAAATACACGCGGATGAAAGCAGGAGAGAATCTAAAAATAAAAAAGTTACAGCATCGCGTACGCTAAAGATGCAATAAGATGACTCTTATCCATGGGCCTTTGATAAATCGATGAATCGATAAATCTTATTGTTACCCTTGGCTTATTTAATCAAACGAATATTGTGAGCTTGAAAATTATTCTTAACAATCGAAAATTAAAACTTAAAAAAGTATATGATTTATAGTTAAATAGAGTAGAGAGTCTACGTGGGAATGGGCAGCGATTTATCTTACTTGTTCCCTGGTAGAAGTGAAAAAAAAAATAAAAAGAATAAGTAAGCTCCCTTCCCATTATATTTATGGCCAAGAGTCGAGACCTTCTTTCGTATTATTTTTATTTTTTTTTTATCCGGAACTTGAATTGCCCTTTCCAGGATATACACACCAGCTGTCCCACATTTTGACAACTTTTATTTTATAATTTAAAAAAATTACATAATATTACAGAGATTGAAATCGCGTTTGACCACCACTGCAGCGGAGAGAAAAAAAAGTTATTCAAGGCGTAGCCTTTGGAGTTTAGACGAAATGATTGCCACCGTTTGATGATGGTGGGGAAGGATAAAAAAGATAATAAAAAAAAATGGCCGCGTGTTAGAGGCGTGTACGACGCATGCATGGTGCTGCTGCAATTTTAAAAAATTACCCGTCCAACTAAAAAAATTGATCTTTATTCGAGATATTTTATCTACGCTTGATTTTTTTTTCCGCTCAATCTTAAACAATCCATTATACAAATGGACAAATTTTAAAAAGTTTATTTATCAGGATTTAGCAAGATCTAGGTGGATCTGGATAAAATTTAAATGAAAATTCATGCTACATGCAGTAAACAGCTTTTATGAATACCAAATGATCTCGCAGACACTTATTATTTATTTATTTATTTATTTATTTATTTATTTATTTAAAATGAAGCATCAGCTGTAAGTAGATAATAAGAAGAAATGACGGATTATTCAAAAGGGAGCTCTCGAATGGGAGAACGTCCTTGAAAACGACAGGCACGCAACTTCACACAGAGAGTGGCTGCGACAAAGCGCACCTGTTTTTTTTAATCATCATATTTTCTTTTAATTTTTATACTCATTTAACTAATGTATTTATCAATAAAAGCCAACCACCAAAGTTGCCCTTTTTTCATTCCTAAAGTCCTAACCTCAATTTGGAATCGATAACTAGCATGCAATTTTAGTCATTCTGGACAATAGCCGTATCAACTTGGAGCTATTCAATTTAAAGAATTAAAAAAACACGTGACCTTCATTGACTCACGCACTATATCCTTTCGGAAAAAAAGAAAAAACACTCTACATTGGAATTTAAAATTGATACTTTAAAGGTTGTTAACATAATAAGAAATTTAAGTATTACCAGCTAGTTATAAGCTTCATGAACTTTTTATAGTTGCGATTACTTTAATTAAGCTTTTAGTTAAATAAATAATAAAAGCCCATTGATAGATTATTGATTTGAAAAGAGTGATTGACAAGCGAACAGGACATTGAGCGAATTGATAATTAATAATAATAAGCGCGAACGAGCGCGTGTCATCGACACATCGAGTGCACTTTGTCGATCAACTGCGCGTCAGCTCAATATACTCCACTGCTTATAGTTGCTTTCCTTCCTTCCTTCCTTCTTCCAACTGACAGACAACTTTTTTCACTCTCTTTTTCATTGTTCTGTTCTGCCTTTTTTTATTCTTCTCATTTATTGGTGGAAATCATTTCAGAAGGCCGTCAGTCTTATAAACTAGTGCAAGGTTCCTCTTGTTCATATTCTCTTCATCTACATCTCCATCTTTTCCTAAATATTAATCAATTTTTATCTCACCGCTTTGTAATCCTAATTTTAACGAGCTCGATAATCTTTTTAAATTCATAAAAAAACGCCGATAATTAGCAGCCATGGCAATGATTGACGTCACCCCCGGAGTACTTCCGGGAATTCAAAAATTTCCCGCCAAATGTTGAAAAAAAAAAAAAGGGTAAAACCAAGAGCGTAAGTAAGTTTAATAAGAAGAAGAAGAAGAAGAAGAAGAGGAAGAAAAAAAGCTAGAAAAAAGCTTTGTTGACCTTACTGTGCACTCGATTCGCTCAAGCGTTATCGTACACTCGTACACTGTACTAAGTTCCGGCTTATTCATCTCGCTTTTTTTTTTTTTTTCATAAAATTAAAAAAAACAATAAAGTAATGAAAATGCGAGTCCCCTTATATAAATGATTGAAAATAAAAAAAGCACTAATTTCCGGTGGTTCGAAGAGACCGGAAATCCGTAAAACCGAAAAAAGTGACTTTTCGGCTGTTGGCCTGAAACATAATAAACCAAAGTACCTACTTCACGGAGATCAAGCGATAAAGGAAAAAAATTTCGCAACATTTCTTCTTCTTTAACTCCAAGACAATATTATTCGAGAGCGAGGACGACGCGTCATCGTCTTTAAGTTAAACTATTTTTCCTAGGAATCCCTTCTTTTTCTTATTTTTTCCTACATCTTCGACAATTAACACTTTTTCCTTCTTTCACCGTGATCTCTTATCTTCGTTCAATCTTTAACGGAAAAATTACCAAATTCAATCACCGAAACTGGTTAATCAAACATCGTTATTTATTCTTCATTTGTACTTACTTTTTTTATAACATCCATTTAATTAACTTGTAATCGGGGCTTTTAATATTTTAAATAAAGGAATTAAAAAAAGGCAACCTACTTAAAAGTAAATCAATTTTTTAATTTAAATTTATCAATAACTTTATAATGAATCATCACTCGGAAGTATCACAGAAAGTTCAAACTTAATGATTTGTCCCAAACAGGGAGTTTGAACTTTCCTTGCCTTGTGTTGAAAAAAACATAACAAACTATGAGCTAACCCTTAGGCTAGGGCTAGTTCACACTTTTCCAGCGCCCGGTGTGTAATAAATTAATGATAAATCAAGCTTTAAACACACATTTTAGGCCATGTTTGGTAAAATTTATTCCATAAAGTTAATTTTATCACGTTTTTTTATAAGTTAGCTGGTAAAATATCTTGGAACCACTTTATTTATTATTTTAGCTTGCGGAAACAAATGTTTAAATGTACAGCAGTTAAAAAAAAAAAAAAAAGTGTTTTAGAGAAATTTGATTGGCCAAAAGTTTGTTCGTGGTTAATTTAGGAGCATCGAAAATACAATTAATAAAAATGGTAGTTACAGTGTCAGTTGATTTAATATTATTCCGTTATGTATCTTGCGTTTGAAATGTTTATGCAGTTTTAAACGGTTAAATTTACGTCATTCCTTGGTCGTTTTTAATAGGATAATTAGTATTTTTTATATTGATCCTTTCTACGAATGATGATTTTAATAACTTTGCACCTGAATTGAAGCTAATGTTAAATAAATAAATAATCGGTATAACGGATACAGGACTTTTAGAATAGTAATAAATGCATGCATATGGTAATAGATTGCAGATTCAAACGATAATAACGATGTGGGTGTGTTTCTTGATAAAAAAAAAAGAGGAGGAAAAAAAAAGATGAATATATTAGCTTGATAATGATGTTGGGGGCTCGACTCATTAAAGATGAATCTTGCACAATGAGAGTAGGAAAAAAAGGATAATTAAGATTTAATATGAATTAAAAGTAAAAAAGGGTAGATTTGGGGGATGATAAATTAAAATTGTTGTTGAGTATGGTAAATCCGCGGTGGGGCCATTGGGTACCAGGAGCCAGCAGGAGCCACCAGGAGCCAATCGACAATAAGCGCGGCGCGAATCGACGCAAGCGCGTCTGGCTGGCTGGTGCCGCGGCAGCAGTGAAGGGAAGCGGCCAGGTTTAAAAACCGGCGGCATCCAGCCCCAGAGTCGCATTCGTCTGTCGCTCGTTAGCCGAGGACTCGACTCCAGACTCGCTAAGCCAACTAGTGTGTGAGCCTTCTGTCCATCAACATCAGAGTCCAAACAACATCCAACAACAAGCTAACGATACAACAATCACCAAGACGACGAATACAATCCTCAAACTAGGCCACTAACAAATTAAACCATCTTTAAGTGCTTTTTTTCTAAATTCAAACAACAATGGCCGCCGTAGCTGCTGCTCAGAAGAACCGCGAGATGTTCGCCATCAAAAAATCTTACAGCATCGAGGTTTGTGCAACTTTTATTTTCTCTTATTTTCAATTTTCACCCAGCACTTTTTCTCAAATACGTGACCAAATTCTTTTATTTTATTTAGCTTTCCCCGCTCATTACAGGAACACACATTTAAACGCTCAAAATATTCAATTACTTTCGTTTATTTATCAAGTACAAAAAAATCCTCCAAATATCATTTATCTACTATCATATTTAATATAAAATTTATTAAATATTCAAAAATTAAGTTATTTAAAATTTAAATTGCAAAAATAAAAGAACAGTTTGGGATAGTTAAATAAAACAAAGTAGTAAAAAAAAGATCCTTTATTGTTGAATGGTTTTAGATCCTTGAAACAAATATGATCAGTGCAGGTGAAAAAGAGAAAAAAATATCCGGAAGCTTACATAGCGGTTCGCATCGTAACTAAATGCGTCAAATAATCCATTTGTCCATTTGTCCATTTGTATATGGTATTTACTAGACGCGATTATCTCCAAGCAATTAACAATTAACAATTTACAGCTCAAGTGCGTCACTAAATAATGAGGAAAGTTTGAGGAATGCATTTAAACAGGTGCACATGTTTTTTCATTCTTAAATAAATTAATCTGATTGATACTTGTCGGGTTTATTTTTGATAAATTGATTAACTTACGATGACCCGATGCTTGTTCGATAAACAAAGTAATGATAATAAACTTGAATAATTAGAATTTTTTTAATTATTGCGTAATAAGTTGAAAAAGAAAGAAAAAAAGGTGTTATTAAAAATGAATAGTTGAATAGATGATTGTAAGCGTAAAGCGTACGGTGCAGCAAATAAGTCCGCAGGATAAGCGTGTCAATGCTAAGTTACGAAGAAGAAGCAGAAGAATTCTTCATTCTCACGATGACGAACGTAATTTCCTTTAATCAAGCGACGCCTTACGCTTTAAATTCATCATAAAATCCCTATTTAGCAGCGCTTATTAATTAAAGTAAATTAAAATAAGGATGCAAGCAATTAAAAGACTTGGACAACAAGGTTCACGCATACTCATCGTTCGGCTATTCTAGCCTGATTATACTCTACTTGGCCCACTTTACACCTTTACTACACCTTTTTCAGCCTTAACAGCCTTTTTTTATTTTGCTCAGTACTCGTCAACCATCATTTAAGCTTTTAAGTTTTTTTTAAGGATTTCAAAGAGCTAATAATCCAATTTCCGCGCTTCGGAACGTCCACTTGCACTCCGGAAATTTACGGAAATTGTATTATCTGCAGGCGTTGCCAACACAAAGAAACGTCTAATTGACAATATATTTATTTGCAGAACGGTTATCCATCAAGACGTCGCTCGCTGGTGGACGACGCCCGCTTCGAAACCTTGGTGGTCAAACAGACCAAGCAAAGCGTACTCGAAGAGGCGAGATTAAAGGCCAATGGTATATTTTTTTTTTTTTTTTTTTTATATAATCTCATTGTTTGCACGATTTTGTTTACCCTGCATGCTTTTTTGTTGTTTATTATTCGAATAAAGATCCAACTGATCAGAGCACTTTGATATACGACCAAACATCTTCATCGTCCGCCTCGTCAAGCGACAACGAACAGAATGAACAGGTTGAGCAACAGCAACAGGAAACCCTTTTGGCTTGCGCCGCCAAAGAAGGAGGTAATTTTGGTTTTTTTTTTTTTTTAAGTTTGCCCTTTTTGTTTTATGAAGCGCATGCTCATTGTTTTTTTTTGTTTTTTCACTTTTTTTTAGAAGCCAAAGCCGAAGCCTCGGCCTCGGACAGCGAAGAAAAAGGAGACGACGGTAAGTTACCAACCAATCTCAAAAGCTCCAAAATCTTTAAATTTAAAAAGTTTAAAATTGCACTATAATTTGACTTCCATTGTTACGGCTCCAGTGAGTGCACTTGCTCGAATTACCCCCCTTTTTTTTCATTCTGCCTCTCCTTATTTAAAAAAAAAAAAAAAAAAAAAAAAAGTAGCGCCCTTTAAATTGATAAATAAAACTCAAGGGCACGATAAAATCAAAAACGAAAATGAAAATGTAAAAAAGGTTGACGTGAAACAAGTTGACGCAACAGGTTAGCCGCTAGTTCGATCACGTCCACACTTAGCTGCACTTAACTTGCTCTTTTTATTTCCATTACTTTCCCCTCCCCTCCCTCCTTCCTTCCTTCCTGGCTTTCTGACTTTGAAGCACTCAAATGGACTTTAAATTGTCGAGAAGAAGTATTTCATGCACGTGGACACCTTTTTTTCTTTCTTTTATTCTCTCTCCTTTTTTTTTTTTTACCTTTGATTAATATTGAAAATAAATTTAATATACAGCTGACTTGAGCTTATCGCGATGACACTCGACGAGGAAAGTGTCCCTGAGATAACGACGATAAGAACAATAACAATTCGGCCATTTAAATCACTTTATTTATTCACATTTTAGCCTGCAGAAAAAAGTAATGTTTATATGACCTTTACTATGATATACTCGCAATGTTTTATAAGCTTGAAGTCGAAATATTTTTTTTTTTTACCACAGTATATCAACGGCTCGGTAGCAAAGATCATTTTATCATTTTTTTCTTCTGGCTAAAACAATTCATATAGTGCTTTGATTTTATCGTTTAAAAGTCGCAGTATTCGTGGCAAATATAGGTCTGAGGTTTTTTAAATAACAATAAAATAGTCTTACTTAAGATAATAATAAAAAAAAAAAAAAACCAAACAGATTTCGGTCTCACGGAGGAGGAAGTCGTGCTGTCGCGCACCATCGCCGAGAACCCGGATGACCAGAGCGTGCAAACCGCGGCCCTGGTCCTCAGACTCAGGGAGGGCGGCATGTCCTCCCTGCCCAGGATCCTCAAGACCATAGAGAACTTCAAGGGCCAGGTCGGACACGTCGAGAGCCGTCCCTCCCCCAAGAGGGGCGACAACCAGTTCGACGTACTCGTCAAGGTAAACGTTACCCGCCAGAACCTGTCCTCCCTGATACGCAACCTCAGACAGGGCAGCTCCCTGGGTGGTCTGACCCTCCTGGCCGACAACAGCACGACGACGTTGACGGTAAAGGATCCCTGGTTTCCACGGCACGCCTCGGACCTCGACAACTGCAACCACCTTATGACCAAGTACGAGCCCGACCTCGACATGAGCCACCCGGGATTCGCCGACAAGGAGTACCGAGCCCGCCGAAAGCTCATCGCCGAGATAGCCTTCGCGTACAAGTACGGGGATCCGATTCCCAACATACCCTACACCGAGACCGAGAACGAGACCTGGAAGCGAGTGTTCGACACCCTGGTCGACCTCGTGCCCAAGCACGCCTGCCAAGAGTACCAGAGGGCCTTCACCAAGCTCATGGAGGAGAGGATATTCGAGCCCCACTGCGTGCCCCAGCTCCAGGTGGTGAGCGACTTCCTCAAGAAGAACACGGGATTCACCCTCAGACCCGCGGCCGGACTCCTGACCGCCCGGGACTTTTTGTCGAGCCTGGCCTTCAGGATATTCCAGAGCACCCAGTACATCAGGCACATCAACAGTCCCTACCACACCCCTGAACCGTAAGTTTAAGTGTTGATTTTGTGATTTTATAGTAATTATTATAGACGCGACAAGAGGGAGGGAAAATCGATTTTAGCGCGCAAAGCGAGCTAACTGCGTTATCCGGAGCCGGTAGCGCTCGCTTGACTAAACTTGTGTAATGGAACGGGGAGCTCTAATTGGCTTTTAACGGAGAGACTCCTTTATAATTGACTTAGGCTTCTCTGTCGTAGGCTATTAAATGAAAATAATAAAAAATTATTTTTTTAAATTTGAAAATAAAAAAAGTGACGCGATCCACGAGCTTCTCGGTCACATACCCCTGCTGGCCGACCCGAGTTTCGCCCAGTTCTCCCAGGAAATTGGTCTGGCATCCTTGGGCGCGAGCGACGAGGAGATAGAGAAACTCTCGACGATCTACTGGTTCACGGTGGAGTTTGGGCTCTGCAAGGAGGGCACCGAGACCAAGGCCTACGGGGCCGGTCTTCTGTCGGCCTACGGGGAACTGTTGCACGCCCTCAGCGACAAGTGCGAGCACCGGCCCTTCGAGCCCTCTACCACCGCTGTTCAGCCCTACCAGGTTTGTTTGAAAAAAAGTAATTAGCTGAAACTTAGGGTTTATGTTAAACTTGAAAAACTTGAAAAACTTGTTGCAGGACCAGGACTACCAGCCGATATACTACGTGGCAAACAGCTTCGAGGACGCGAAGGAAAAGTTCCGACGGTGGACCGCGTCGATGTCGAGGCCTTTCGAGGTAAGGTACAACCCGCACACCCAGAGCGTCGAGGTATTGGACAGCGTCGAGAGGCTCGAGGGAGCCGTATCCATGCTCAACATCGAGCTCACTCACCTCACGAACGCCATCAACAAAATCAAGTCGTCCTTCACCTCGTAAAGTTTCGCCGTGTCGTCTTCTTCTACCTCGACCTCGACCTCCAGCTACTCCCCGGATCCTACGTATAACCTCTCGGAAGACGACGACTATTCAAACGTCCCCTCTACAACTCCCGTTCGCCGCGAAAACAACAACACCAACTACAACAACTTGAGGCGACGCGCTCGGGTATCTTGGCTCAGGTACCGTCAGCAGATATCCTGCCCTCTTCTTTGAACTGCTCCTTTTTGTACAAAGTTTTATTACTGTCATTTCTTCTTCTTTTTATTATTACCATTATTATCATTATTATCTTCTCTCTCTCAAGTACACCTGCACGCATTACCTTACCCTACGTTCGTGCTGTCTTTCAAGTATTATAAACGTCTTTTTTTTCTCTTTCTTTCCTTTTCTTGGTCTCAACTTTACCTCTTCGAAATTAACTGTTCATCCTTTCTTTTTATTTTCAATAATATCGCATGAATCTCAAACTCATTTTGTAAACAGCAACCACCTGTCCACTTATACTACACTGCTTGTTTACTTTTTTTTTTTAATTTTTTCATTCTTGCGATTTTTTTTTTCTTAAACAAACATGTTTTTCGAGATTTTTGAGAGGAAACTTTTTTTTTTAATCCATGATTAAACTTACCAAAAATTATCCAGAATTATCCAAGACAACGATTTGAGTGATTATCATTTGATGTTATCAAAACGAATGTATATTATTAATAATATGTGTAATCTCAGAGTACAATGATTAAAAAAAAAAAAAGAATGTTACTGGGCTTAAATAACTGTTGTATCAAAATTGATGTTGTACTTACGGCTTTATTTAAATGATAAAATGTTGTGAAAAGAGACATGTACGTTAGTTTTGTTGTACACACGCTCAATGTATCAGTGTATCAATAATAAATAAATTAATTAAAAAAAAGGTAAAAAATGAATTAGATTTATAGAAAGAATCGATGTAGAATAAAAGAAAGCGTGCATTAATTTGAAAACTGTTATCATATAGTCATACACACCCATACACGCGCGCACTTTGTTTGTATCATACTGTAAATTATAAAAATAAATGATAAAGTGATAAACATAACATGATTGAGATTTTATTGAAATAACCCATGTCCAAAAGTTTGAAAATGACGCTGGGCGCATGCGCGTTTAGATACAAGTTTCAAGTTTAAAAAAAGCATCGTGCCGTTCGCCCGCCATGAATAAGATGCGTGGAAGAAGAAGAAGAAGAAGAAAATCGGTTGGTTACGTCTTGCTCGGTCAAGCTCAGTTCTCAACTAAAATCTATGAGCTTGACTTTAAAATTAATACAATTAAACTCTGAAAAGAATAATAAAAAAAAAAAATTATTAGTTGATAATGACGTCAAACGCAATACGTGGTATACGACGTAAAAAAAGCACTTTGTGTGAAATCAAAGTGGCCGTCATTGGAGCCCCTGGAGTTGGAAAAAGTGGTGAGTTACATTTAACAATACTCAATCTCGAATAAATGTAAATTTAACGGTGAACAAACTTTAAATTTGAATAATATTAACTTTGCAAGAAAGTCGTTTTTTCAATCGATTTCGTCGGATGTTTTAAATAAAAAAATACTTTTTTGGATGCTCGCGAGAATCGAGAAAGTCGAGAAACTCTTTGGCGTGGCAAGCTGCATAAACGTACAAACGCTATTTTTAACTGCCTAAACTAACCCACCAACCACTAAATTCTACTTGAATTTTTTTTTAATCTTTACACTTCATAATATCGCAGTCACAACTCAAATAACCTTTTTTTTTTTTTTATTTATTTATATTTTTTTCATAAAATCAATCAAAAGTTCTCGAACGCAATTTAAAAGTTAAATAAACTTTATTCGTCATATTTTTAACACTTCCTGCTTTTAAAGGTGGCACTACTCCAGATTAATTAATATACTATACTTTAAAATAACTTTTAATTTATCCGATACGAAGCCAACAGTTTAACAAATAAAAGGGATATTTCAAATGAAAATCAAAATCAAAAGATCAAATTGATTGCCTATAGAAGAAAAACCTTAAATCAAAATTAGCCACGAATAAACTGTTACAATCGAAATTTTTTTTTTATTCAAGCCTACGGCAAAGATGTTAAAATTACCTTTACGTGTACTGGATTCAAGATGATAAGCCCAAATGTTTAAAATTTATTTGCACTTTGAAGCTATGACTTATATAAGGAATTTTGCTCAGTATTTGTGGAAGACCATACTGATCTTAACATTAGATATTTTTTTTTTTTTTTTTTTTTTTTATGATTAGATGTACTAAAAATCAGTTTAAGATTAAGACATTTGAAAAAAATTAATGCTCGAAAAGTGCGACTTTTTTTGTTTATAATGAATCTTTAGAAAATAGTATTTGTAATTTCAATTTTAATGATATTGTTAAAAAACAGTTGGGAATCATCATGAAGAAACTGAGTATGATTTAAAAAAAAAAGCATAGTAGTTAAGCAGCTGGTCTTGATAATATAAAAAATAAAACTAAACGATTGATTGCAGCTCTAACAGTGAGGTTTTTGACGAGGCGCTACATTGGAGAATACGATCACCAATCAGGTAAATCGATCATATTATTATTTGTTGCTATTTAAAATAAACTTAAAAAAAATGAATATGATTGAATTTTGAAGAAAACAAGTACAAGCACGAGGTTTTGGTAGACGGTGAGCCGATACTCTTTGAAATACTGGACACCGGACCAAAGGTAATCTCTTGCAAACTAATAATAGAGAAGATGCATAAAAAAAACTATTAAGTTTGTTTGACTTTATTCGATAGCGTATCGGAAAATAGTTGACATGTATTTTTTATTTTTGAAATAAAATGAATATATAGATATACTTTCAATGTAAAATGGTACTTATGACGTCACGAGTACCAATTTTTAAAAAATTATATCTGTGGTAATATTCATAGAAAAATTATGAAAAAAATCTTAAAATTCATTAAAAATCGAGAACTTTAAGAAAAAAATATCATTAGAAAGTGTGCATCTTCCCTATTTAATTTAAAATTTAAAAAAATGAAAAAATGGTAAAAATTGAAAAAAAAAAAAAGAGCGAAGAGGATTTGCCGAGCTCGGAGACGCTGCAGTGGGCGGACGGTTTGCTGTTGGTCTACTCGATAACCGACCGTAACTCGTTCAACTTTGTCCGAAGGGCCAAGGAAGCTTTGGTGATAATAGACCCGGAGGCGAGCATCCCGCTGGCCCTGGTGGGTAACAAGGCGGACATGATCCACCTGAGGCAGGTCAGCACCGAGGAGGGAGAGATCTTGGCCAAGGACTTTGACTCCTGGTTCGCCGAGATATCGGCCGCCGAACAGGTCGCCCAGGTCGCCGAGGCCTTCCACGAGTTGAGCCGGGAGGTCTTGGCGGCCAGGAGGAGGAACAAACAGTCCCTGCTCGACCGAATGCTTGGCGGCAAGTCCACCAAGGTCTACTCCAGGGGAAAGAGCGACTCTGCCCTACCCAAGGATTAACTTTTTTTATTTAAACTTTGTACATAGATTTGTGAGTGTGGAAGAGCGAATGATCTGTTGTCGAATAAATTAATTTAACTTGTACTTTGTCCGTATCAACTTTTATCAACTCCCATAACGTGATCATAATTCAAAGTTATGAGTAAGTATTCGAAATAAATAAGGGAGGAGCACTTTAGCTATATGCTCGAGATAACATGCTATCAACTAGGTTGGGAAAAAAATAGTTAAAACATATTTAAATTAATTCCTTTCTGGCTATAAAGTAAAGCTTAACCAAAAATTTAATATTGTTAATTAGTTGAGATTATTTGATTTATTCTGTAAATAAATAGCATTTTCACGCTAAGGTTAAATTCTTGTAAAATCATATTTCATGAAAAAAAAAAAAAATCATTTAAAAGTTTAATTCAGAAAGATAAAATAGTAAGTCGTCAGTTGAGCTGTATTACTCAGTTAAAAAAATTTTTTTTCATTATAAAAATGTTGAAAAGACGTATATTTGACCTGTTATAATATTACAACATAAAATTTTAAAGTGACTTTTAAAGAATGCTTTAAAATAGTTGTGAACGGTATTTTTTAAAAGAATTTTCTTTATTTTCATAATGAGTCATCATTTTTGGTCGATTGGCTTAAAATTTTCATACATTGAGCTTGATTTGAAAAAAAAAAAAATAATTACGACGAAGCTATTATATAATTTTAGAATTTAGTCGGTAATTTATCGACACCACGGTTATCCAAAGTTATAAAACGAGATAATGAGGGGTTTCCTGCCACCAGATGTCGCTAGTGTGCTTATTGGGGAAATAGCGCCAAAATTTAAATGTAAGAAATGATAAAATAATACTAAAAATAATAAAGCTACAAATATATTGCAATTAGGCTTTTTGAAGGATAAAAATAAATTGTATATCATTTTTTATTAATGATAATAAAAGAAAACATTTGTCATAGATAACGTAACCTAACAAGAACAATTTAAAATCGAAGATCTAAAATTAAAAGTTGGACCTGGAGGATATAACATTTGAAATAGATATTTAATCATCTCTGAAAAACATCTTTAAAATCATCAAAGTAATAATCATTAAATTGATTCGAATTTTTCCTTAAATTTTTTTGAATTTTCTAATTTTTTTCTTATAAAAAAATGACTTTTTATCAACCAAAGTAACAAATTACAATTTACTTTTATTTTTTTCTTTTCAAAATTTTTTTACTTCATATGATTAATGATGTATAGTTTTCTAAATTCAAATTTTGGCGCCATTTGCTCAATAAGCACACTAGCGACATCTGGTGGCAGAAAACCCCTCATTATAGTATTTATTTGGATTTTGGACATGTTCGATTATGGGGGTCATATACGGGCGTGTGTTTCTAGGCAATGCCGCATGCTGGAATACACGCTCGAACATGTTCAAATATCGACGGCCCGTGCAAAGAAAAACCATTGGCCAAAATTTGGGGAGATAAACGTAACAATGAGGGCTTGCCGCGATTAAAATATCTCCAAACCCACATTTTCCCCGATTTTAGCCTGCGGCGATAAAAATAATAAGTCAAAAGTGCTACCGGAGATAAACGTAACAACCCCACCCTCAGCGGCGAATAATAAATTCGTTAAAAATTAAATTCATTTTTTTTAAGGTCGCGACGAATTAAATTATCCTTCAGTTGCTGCCGAAGATAAAAGTAACCCCAACTACGCGATGAAGTCCGAGAAAAATAACTAATCATTTTGGGCCGCGAAAATAATAACCCCTTAATGCGTGAGCGACGGAAAACGTACGCATGTTCGTTCCCTCAACACAAGGGCAAAGAAAAAAATAACCCGACAATTACTAGCGGCGAAAAAAATAACCCCTGTCATTTTAACGATAGAATTTAGATCCTTCGAGTACAGGTGGCGAAAAAAAAATCCTCTGCCATTTTAACGATATAATTCCGGTCCTTTAAGCACAAGCCGCGAAAAAAAACGACCATCATGGTCTCTAGAAGACGGGCGACGAAAAATTACCCTTAAACTTTTCTCGATAGAACCAGCTGCCTTAGTCTTGAGATAATTTCGATTTCACGAGGTGATGTTTTTTCGCGGCCGATGCTCAAGAGATCAAAATTTGTTTTGAGGAAGCAAGAGTCATATTTTCTTCGTGGCTGGTGCACAAGAGAGTAAAAATTTATCAAGAGAAGGGCAAAGATCATTGTTTTGTGGTCAGTCTTCAAGAGGCCGAAATTCTGTCAAGAGAGAGGCGGTGGTAATTTTATTCGCAGTTGGTGCTCGAGAAATCAAAATTTTGTCAATAAAAAGGCAAGGGTCATTTTTTTCGTAAGGTTAAGGGTAATTTTTTGCCACCAGTCTTCTAGAGACCAAGATTTGTAAAGAAAAGGGCAATGGTCGTTTTTTTCGCGGCTTGTGCTTGAAGGACCGGAATTATATCGTTAAAATGGCAGGGGATATTTTTTTCCCCGCCTGTACTCGAGAGGCCAAAATTAAATCGTTAAAATGACAGGGGCTACTTTTTTCGTGGCCTGTGCTCGAGAGACCGAAATTCTATCGAGAGTTGGGCAGGGGTTATTTTTTTCGCGGCCAGTGCTCAAGAGACCATAATTATATCGTTAGAATGGCAGGAGTCAATTTTTTCGCCGTCGGTGCTTGAGAGACTGAAATTCTGTCAAGAGATAGGCAAGGATTATTTTTTTCGCGGCCTGTGCTCGAAGGACCGAAATTCCATAGAGAGTTGGGCAGGGGTTACTTTTTTCGCGGCCGGTGCTCAAGAGACCAAAATTATATCGTTAGAATGGCAGGAGTCATTTTTTTCGCCGCCGGTGCTTGAGAGACTGAAATTCTGTCGAGAGATAGGCAGGGGTTATTTTTTTCGCCGCTAGTCATTGTCGGGTTATTTTTTTTTTCTGCCCTTGTGTTGAGGGAACGAGCATGCGTACGTTTTTCGTCGCTCACGCATTAAGAGGTTATTATTTTCGTGGCCCAAAATGATTGGTTATTTTTCTCGGACTATACCGAAGGATGATTTAATTCGTCGCGACCTTAAAAAAAATGAATTTAATTTTTAACGAATTTATTATTCGCCGCTGAGGGTGGGGTTGTTACGTTTATCTCCGGTAGCACTTTTGACTTATTATTTTTATCGCCGCAGGCTAAAATCGGGGAAAATGTGGGTTTGGAGATATTTTAATCGCGGCAAGCCCTCCTTGTTATGTTTATCTCCCCAAATTTTGGCCAATGGTTTTTCTTCGCACAGGCCGTCGATATATGCTTATTCGGGCTCCAATCAATTTTAGGTGCTTTATGAGTGTTGTTTTCTGAACAAATGACAGCAAGTTCAGTCATAAACTGTGTTTCCGCGTTCTAACCTCAAAGCCTGGCACCATACCATGGTCGTTTTCATCTTTGAGTAAGTTTTAGGACGATCCGATAGGTGTCGACTGCAAAACAGACCGAAGATCGGAAAATAGACCAAATAAAAAAAAATATTTGGGCTGAAAAACAGACCATATATTCGGCCTGTGCTCGAAACACCATGGAGTGAATTTAAATTAGATCTTCGTATATTATTTTGGATTATATACGTGATTATTAAAAAAAGATAAATTTAAACAAAAAAATCAATGTCTGAATAAAAAATGAGAAACTTACGGGTGGCCGCGTGATCATCTCTAATTTTTTTATTTCACTCCGACCACGGCTAAACATCAGTATAGAAGTTACGCTTACAAAAAAAAAAAAAAAAAAAAATATTTATAACAGTTGAAATATGTTAATTAATGATCATGTGTAACAATTTCAGCCAGCAGTTAACTCATTGATATATTTCTCTCTCTTGGAAACTATTTTATCAGGTTAATCAGTTTCTATAGCGGAAACCCACTCATGCATTGAAGCAATCTCTTGGCTGAAATTTATTGTTACGTTAAAATTACCATCCGGAGGTAGGCTCGGATGAATGATACCCAAGTATATGGTTTTGAATACTATTTTTAACATATTTTTCAACATGTAGATGTAACTCATTCTGAGCTTACCCAATTTTGGGATTTTTTTTTTTTTTTTTTTTCGATATACCCGACTTATATCCACGAATATTTTTCGATTCAAGACGCAGAAAAAAACTGCCCGCTTCGGGATTCGAACTCAGTACCTTGCAACGGTGAGACCACGACGAGATGCTTAGACCACACGACCAATAACGCGACGACATCTCATTGCAAAAAAGTAAGTCAACTACTCGCGCCTGGGTCCTAGAGTGACAATGTGACATGCTATAAACTAAGGAATATTTTGCGACCGCGTTCGTGCACTCGCGCGCATGCGCCTTGCTAATTTTTCACCCACCAAATTCAAAATTAGACAAAAATAATTTTTAGTTTAAAAAATAAGGATTTTTTTTTTTTTTTAATTAAAAACAAAGCAAAAAAAATGATAAACATATATATTTTGTTTTATATAAAAAAAATGGCAATAAATAAAAAATGTTATAATTAAAAAAAGGAGTGAGGACAAGATGTAGCTAAAAATAAAAGACTAAAAACCTTGTATATTCATCAAGTTATTTATATTTATTGATAAAAATTGTTTGTATTTTAAATATAAAATTCTGTATTCATATCACAATTTTCTTTGTACTTTGGGTACTTACAATTAAAACATAAATACAATTATAATACCAATAGTAAAACTATGAGTTACAGAAAATTTTTAATAGTTAGTTATATAAAATAGTTAGTTAATATATTTCCCTAGTAAAAATATATGATGCGTACTCACATGCGTTTTGGGTGTAATTGCCTTCCCGGGCATCAAGTATCAACTTTGGCCTAATTGGAGTCAATACTTCTTGGAGAAATCATCCCCAGGGCGTAATGGCCACCCTGGAGCCAAATAAGAGCTTCTTTCAAGTGATATTTTATTGTGCAAGTTTAAAATTAATTTGAGTAACTATATACAAATGATTTAAAAGTTATTTATAATATTGTAATATAAAAACAATCACTATTATTATAATCTTTTTTATTCCTTCAACTGAATAATATAGCAATCGGTGACAGATTTATGTTGTTGTTTTTTTTCATTGTTATGGTTAGCTACTGTTAGAAAATTTATTATTCACCTGATTAAATCCCAGCCACAATATTTAACTGCCATCCGAATTTTATTTGAACAAGTAAGTGGTTGAGATCTGCAAAAATAAAAATAAAATGTACCACAAAGAAATAGTTCTTATTTTGTAAATAAATATGATAAAATTTTTGTCGCAATACTTATCTGACACTTAGGAATGAAGTTCTCTGACAACAAACAAATTTTTAGTTTTAAAATTCTTGTATTACTCAGAAAAGATCATTTTAAAAGTTGCATTATTTAATAACTTTCCATTGACATCTCTTCATAAAATTGTAGGTAATCCTGTAAAGTTGTAAATAAAAGGAAAGTGAAATAATTTCATACAACATTAGATGATCTCTTAAATAATTTATTAGCTGCTGAAAATTTTTAATTTATTAGCTTAAAAAAGTATTTAATAATTATAAACTAAAATCATAAAAAGAATTGTAAATTGATAGACTAAGTTGCAAAAGATGTACTAGTTTTTTAATTTAAATTTTAATAACAACGACAACTTATGTACATACATTTCAAAATTTTTCAAATGTTAGATACTTGTATGAATAACAAAGCTGTCATTTCAGTGAAACTACAGTTGTTGCAACTGTTGCAATTGATTGTTATAAGGAAAAATTGAATTAAAAAAAAACCAAGATTTTTCAACATGCATGCAATCCTTAGAAATTTTAAGAAATCTACACATAGCTAAAAGAAAAAGAATGCATTTTTAAATAAAAATATAACCTCTTAGAGTATCCAGCAGTCTAGAAGTAGTATAAATAATTCCTTTCTATTAATTGGGTAAACTAACATTTTCAATGAAAACTTTTGTCTATTATATAATATATTATACCAGTATATAATATATGGGAGGTGTGCGTACCGACGTATGATAAAAAAAAAAAAAAAGATTCCGTATTGATCGACGGCTGGTATGGGTGGTCTAGACGGTGCCGCCACCTCTCGGTAGTCACAAGGTGGTTAACGCTTACGAATAGTCGCAGGGGGTGACTCGGGCGACTCGGGGGCGGTGACCGAGGCGCGCGCATTCACTAGGGTGTAACACTCGGAGCTTTTGGAGCTTTTCTCAGCCAGCTCCAGCCAGTTTAATACCGGAGCTTCGGACTTTCACATGGCGAGCTTACTCCCCTCAAGAGCCTTCGCCAAGGCGCTCCTGCCCTCTTTATCTTCTTCTTCTCACCCTTTAACTTTTTTTTAAATTAATTTAAACTTTGAGTCTACGGACAATCCAAAGAACCCTTTTCCAAGCTTCGGTCCAGCTTAGCGGTGAGTCAAGATGAGGCCGGCTTTTGTTCTTCTTCTCGCTCTACCCCTGCTTATCGACTTTGGTTTCGCTTTTGGCGCATCCAACGACAATCTCGTCTTCCCCATAGGTGAGATCTCAATGCTATTTTCATTTTTTTTTACTAAACCTTTTTTATTTTTTTTCACAAATTTCAAGTTTGCTTCTTTTAAAATTAATAATAATAATATTTTAGTTACCGCTTAGCCCCTGCACACGAGAGCTTCAGGGCGTACTGAGCTTTATTTCCAGACCGGAAACATCCTTTTTTTTTTTTTTTTTTTATACTAACCCTACTGAAACAATTTTTGATACTGAAAATTTTATTATTATTAAGAACTCTACAAAATTTTAGAGTAAATGTATTAAAAATTAAATCATAATAAAATGTAGCCTAGTGTTTGGTCTTAACGAACAGGGTATTATTTACAGTTAATTTTACATCTTCCAAGTTGACATTTTATTATTAATACAACGAATAACCACCATTAAACAACAGTTATTTAAAAATTAAATCAGCATCAGTTGGTACAAGGAGACTTGAAGTAAAAAAAAAAATTTATATTCTTACTTTTACGCCTTATTTCCACAATTTAGCGAGCAAAAATAAGTTTGTTAAGTTTTCATAAATCTAAAACTTCCGTATCACAAATTGTAGCACTTACAGCCTAGATTGGTTATAGCTGGGGTATATCGTATATAAAAAATAATAAAAAAAAAAAAAGCAAACGAAAGAAAATAATAAATCCATATTTTTAGGATTAATTATAAAATGACGAATCACGAATCTCGACTATTCTTAAAATATGTTTATTGAATTAGTAAAATATATTTAAAGTTATTATAATTTAAAATAAGAAAAAAAGCCGATTTAAAATAAGCAATGAAAGACGAATATAAGTACAATAATAATATGAAGTATTGGGTTATTGGGTTACTTTGAATAATAGCTTAAACACTGATAATAGCTTGAAGGTAATGATAATTATTATTTAAAAAAGGGGGTTTGACATGAATGAAAAAAAGATATCAGTGTATATTGGTGTGTTTGGCGATCCACTGTCGGTACTTTGGTACAGAAGTGTAGACTCCCGGGTAGTGTTTGTCGGCGCACTTCATACCGAAGGAAACGACCCCGGCCAATTCATCGTTTATCACGGCTGGTCCACCAGAGTCACCCTGGCAGGTGTCGGTGAGGCCGTTACCGGCGCAGAACATCTTGTCGGTTATCGTTACGTTTTGCACGAAGGCGTACTTCTCTCCGCACTCGGCGTTGTGGACTATCGGAGTCGTCGCCGACAGCAGTGCCTTCGACACCGACTTCTTCGTCTGTAATTTACATTTTTTTACATTTTTTTACATTTTTTTACATTTTTTACGTCGATTAACAAATGAGTCTCATTTCTATAGCACTCACCCCAACAGCACCGTATCCGGTCAGGTAGACTTTACCCTTGTGCGGTATCTCGCTCGCCAGTTTTATTTTTTTTTGACGTTCGTCAAATTTTATTCCCGATTTCAACTAATTTTCAATTACAACAAATATCATTCAATTAATTTTGATAATCGATTGATCAATAATAATGAGCAAACCTCTATGAGGGCAATGTCGTTCTCGCTGGTCCAGCTGTTGTAACCCTTGTGGATTATTATGTCCTTGACAATGTGCTTGTTACCGTTTTGTCTGATACTCGAACCGGTCAATACGCTCAATTTATCCTTCGGAGTACCACTGTTTTTACGAGTAAATTATTTATTTATTAGTTTTTACCTAAATTCAAATTAAAAAAAAAAGATTTAATTATTACTGAACACAATGCGCCGCTGTGAGGATCCATTTATCACTGATGATCGATCCTCCGCAAACGGTCCAATTATCCTCGACCAGTTGGATCTAAAATATTTATAATTTAAGTAATTTTATTTCAATATTCTAATTATTTAAATCATTCCTCAAACGTACTTGATAAGGTGCTTTTTTTATCGAGGTTACTTCGCCATTAACAATGTTATCTCCAGAGTAACCTTCGTCTTGACGAGATTATTAATTAAAATAAAATTTTAAAAATTAGTCGCTCATAAAACAAGGAAGTTCAGTTTTAAAATTATTATTTCATTAGTACCTTCCTCGTCGCCGCTTTTCGAGTTTATGTCTGAAAAAAAAAAATCTATCAAGATCACAGAATTTGGTTCCAATGTTTAAAAAATAATCCATCGCGATCGCAAAGCTCTCTTATAAATTTATGAATGATTAACTGATGAAAATACAAATACAAAAACCTGGTACTAACACTGCTAAAAAAAAGGTTTAAAATAAAAAAAATGTATTATCTACCGTATCAATACTATAAAAATTAGTTTTGTAACGTTTCGTAAAAATAAAAGTATAATTATAAAAGGTAATATCCACAAAAAAGCAACTTTAAGGTAGTTCTCTCATGTCAGTGGTTCTCAAACTAACCTACTAATAAAGTCCATCACAATAATATATTCGAAATAAAAAAGTTTGAAAAGTTTAAGTATGGAAACTCAACTATTAAAGGCTTATTTTTCGGAGTAATTTCTATTTTTCTCAAAAGTTAGCACCGCTTGCCCTATTTTTTAAACTTGCAAGTTGTTTCTCATAATTAAAAGTATAACATATATTTTTTTAAGACGCATTTTCTCGGTATAAAAAAAATAAATAAAAATTTGAGACTTTAAGTTTAAAAAGTCAATGTACCTGTGAGCAAAGTGAGCTTGGTGTTTTTCTCGATCCAGTCGATGTATCGCGGGACCAGGGTGTAGACGCCCGGGAAGAAGCTCGAGGCGCAGTCCATCCCGAAGGAGACGACACCGGCCAGTCGGCCGTCCACAACGGCCGGCCCGCCCGAGTCGCCCTGGCAGGTGTCGGTGACTCCGTTACCGGCGCAGAACATCGTGTCCCTGATGCTGATCCCGGCGAATACGTACCCGAGCTTGCACCTCCTGTTGCTCACGACCGACGTAACCGCGCCCTCCAGAACCTGCGACACCTTTCCGCCTGTCTGCTCGACAATTTCAAATAAGATTAATCGATAAATACTTTTTTTTTTTAAATTATAATTTAAGGAGTTATTCGCTATGTGAAATGATCGGAACTAAGTGAAGAACCTGAAAGAACCGATCGGACTATCAAAATAAAAAATTTTTTAAAAACTTAACTAAAACTTAACTTGAAACAACTTATTAATAAAATATTTAATCAAATAGTTGAGCTACAAGTAACACTTTTTATATAGTTTGAGAGACTCAATAATGCATTTGACTTATGATTTGGTCGCGCATGAATGTTCTTCACTTATTGTTAGTTCACTTTTTCGCCACCATGAGCTCTAATCCCCTCCCTTCATCCCTGCATATAGATATACTAGCCATGTAAAATAGTATTGATGACGTCACGATTACTAAAATTCAAAAAATCATATTTCCGTTAATTTTGATCGAAAATTTTTTAAAATTCATTAAAAATCGTGAAGTTTTAAAAAAAAAATCACTGAAAAGTCGTCATCTTCTCCAACATATATCTACTAAAATCTACTCACGCTGTCGACTCCGAAGCCGGTTAGAAAAAGGTCAGAGCCGGCTTTGGGAATGGACGTTGACAACTCTATACTCTTCTGCGTATCGTCGAACTTTATTTTATTGCTCAGCTGCGATGAAATTTCAATTTTAATTAATTGTTAATATTTAATAGGCCAAAGAAGAAGAAAAAAAAAAAAGAACCTTGAGGAGGGCAATGTCGTGCTCGTTGGTGGCCTTGTTGTAACCCTTGTGCACCAGAATAGAGCTAACCTCGTGAACATCTCCGTGGTCCCGCAATTGGGAACCGCTCAGAACTCGGAACGTTCCTTTCATTCCTCTGCGTCCAATCAAATATTAATAAGTGTAAAAAATATTTTTAAAGACTAGAGTAGTTAAAAGTTGAACTTTGTTTAAATATAACTTACACCAAACAGTGGGCGGCCGTGAGTATCCAGCGTTGGTCGATAATGCTTCCACCGCAAATGGTAAACCAACTTCTGGGCCCCTCAACTGGTTCCCGCCATTGCAGTTGTACCTTTTTTCAAATAAAAAAACAATCAAATTCGTGAAAATAAGATTATTATTTATTATTAAACAAACTCACTTGATAAGGAGCCACAGTTATGGGGACCGGATCGCCGTTAACAATACCATCTTCGTCGGATGTCTCCTGGTTGGATAATAATTTATCCAATTCCTCCGATGAATCCTCGAGAGCTTTTAACATTTTTATTTATTTATTATTATTATCATCTCGTTATTCGAATTATTTTCGATACTTACCCTCGTCCTCGGCCGAGTCTTTGACATCGTACCGCGATTTTCCCTTATCTATATTTTTTTAGTTTTAGTAAAAGCTCTCAATATTTATGATTTTTAATTAATTATAATTACGTACCGCTGGAATTGATTTTCCCTGCCAAAGCGCAGCTTATTATTAATAATAATAAAAGCAACTTATTCATTTTACTTATATTTTTATAAACGGCTATGCAAATAATTTCAAAAATGACCTTTCTTATATAGCAACCGAGCACTAGTTATTCGTCACGTTTTTCAAATCAAATTTTCAAACGTCAAACGTAAAATACATTTTTCTAGAACAGGCGAAAAGAAAAAAAATTATTTTTTTATCAATTTGAAAACTATCTAAAGATATATTTAAAAATGATAATTAAATGAATCATGTATAAGTTCGTACGATGCAGGAAAACCTGTGATTAATTTTAAAATTCCAGTATTTTAAACTTATATTTATGAAAACTTAAAAAATGCTCGAATAAATTAGTATCGCGCATCTTTGAATTAATCCTTACATTCGAGAGGTCAATTGATCGAAAATCTCATAAATATCGAAATTCCTTTTAAAATTTGAAATATTAAAACATAAAATCCCAACTTACGTCAATTCTCGTGACGCATTGACAGTTTACGTTCAGAGAATTGCGCAACACATTTATTTTTTCCTGTAATTTATATATTTAATTGCTTAGTAAGAACTAAAAAAAAAGATAACTATACATATTTATTGAGGCTGAATCCAAAATTCTACGTACATGACATTTCAGCTTTCGATAAGCTGCGCTCAAAAATCTTAAACGAATAAAGTTAAAAATATTAATAGATCATACAGTTTTGGTGACTAAAATTATTTTTATTAATTATTAAAAGCTGTAGTAGGCAACAGAAGTGAAAATGAGTCACTTGCTACTAATCTTAAATAATATTTGTTCTCCACGCATCCTTGAGACAATATTATAAATTTAAAACTTGTAGTCATTTTATTCGCCGCTAACTACAAGCTTAAATAAGCATAATTAAAGTACCGACGAAGAAAAACCTTAACTTAAAATCTGTTACTATTTATAGGTACTTTTAAACAGTAAAATGTATATAAAAGACTTTATTTATTATTTTAGCCACGATAACTAGAAATTTTAAAATCATCTTTGCAAGTTTAAAGCTTACAAGAATCGCAAATAGTCATTTTATTCGTGGCTGGTGGGTCTAAAAAATTATTTTTATAATAATACGACATCAACGGTACAGTAGCAAAGATGATTTTAAAATTTCTAGTGATCGTGGCTAAAATAATAAATAAAGTCTTTTATATACATTTTACTGTTTAAAAGTACCTATAAATAGTAACAGATTTTAAGCTAAGGTTCTTCTTCGCACGGGCCGTCGAATTTATTCGTACTATTTATTCATACAATACCATAAAAATGAACCCTATTAAAATCAATTCATTAATATTAAGATTATATGAATTTTTTTTTAATTTAAAATATCATGAAAAAACTAAATATTTGTTACATATACCTGTAACGTGAAACAACTGTAAATTGTGAAGTTTATTCTTCTCTTTACCTTCATTCCTTTATAAAATAAAACTATCGCCATTTTGCGTAAACTTTTTACTCGTTAACTGATTGGAGGAAATGTTTTTAAAATATTCGTAAATTTTTGTCATTAATAATCAAATTAATGCTAAGTGTAATCCTTAAATTTTCTTCGACAGTAGGGTTGGCAACTTTTTGAAATTTATCATATTTTTTTGCTTATTTAGTTAAAATATCGAATAATAATCGACACGTATTTTTTCTTTTTTATAAATAAAACTAAAATTAAAGAAACTACAAGTGTTTAAATTTTTTTTAATTTCTATATATATAGATATACTTCTAATGGGATTTCGGATCAATGACGTCATTAACCCGTAGTTTCAAAAACTTTTCTTAATTTATTTCTTGCTCAATTTTGATTTAAAAATTCTAAAAAAAATGTTAAAATTCATGAAAAATTGAGTACTTTTAAAAAAATATATTTTTAAAGTACCGGTTGCCAACCCTAATATCACAATAACAGTACCATGCTAAACAACGTATTACTACTCTATAAATAAATGATCGCTGGTTAATATCAAATCTTAAATCAGTATTTGAAACTCCAAACTTATAACTTAATCAAATTCATGAAATTAATTAAATACTTCAAGGGCTTACTGCAATATTTATCTTTATCTTAGCTATAGTCTGAAAAGTAAATTTTAAAGTTAATAAACGTTATCGCACAAATTTAACATATTTTTAAGTAATTTTATATGTATTGTTGTGGTCAATATCCGAGCCGTACTTTAAATTACATATTCAAACTCTCTTTTTTTTCTAATTGGACCTTGAATAAACCCATAAAATTTACCAAAATAATAAATAATAATTGTAAAAAAAATAAAATAAAATGAATGAATAAATTGCTAGTCTTGCTGATAAACGATGTATAAAGTATAAAGAAAAAAAAAAAATGTTTCAGGTGCAATTTTTGAAGTTGGTACAGACGAAGTACAATCAGCGTTCAAGTACGCGTTCGTAAGTCAAAAGCAAAACACGACCTTTAAAATGCAAGTCAGCATAGACTTGATCAACACCGCGGACGCATTCAAGCTCTCCCGATTGAGTAAGTAAAAAATGATAAAAAAGTTAAATAATAATAATAAAAAACGTAAAACAGTATGCAACAGGTTCGCCAGCTCGGTTTACTCGATGATCGGGGCAGTTAATCCCGACTCCTTTGAGATTTTGCATTCCTACAGCAACACTTTTCAAATGCCTTTCGTCACGCCCTGGTTTCCGGAAAAGGTTTTTTATTTATTCTTTAAACTCATTTAAGTATCTTTAAACTCAAATAAGCCAATAATATTGTTAAAAGGTACTAACTCCGTCTTCTGGTTTTCTGGACTTTGCCATAAGCGTTTGGCCGGACTACCACCAGGCAATCATAGACACGGTGAGACATTACAACTGGAAGAAGATTATATACTTGTACGACTCCCACGACGGTGAGTTTATGAAAAAAAAACATTTTAAAATAAATAAATGAGGCTTTAAGTGTGGTAGCTTTGACGGTTTGAGGTGTGAGGTGAGGGAATAAGAGAGAGGGAATCAAAACTTAATCCAAGAGCAGTTATTGTCCGATTGTCGTGCGAGCCGCTTCGCTCTGTACTCTCTACTGCGACTCATTATTCTTTCAACTTAATTAAAAGGTAACTTTATAACCCTTTCTCTAATATTAAAAGCATCAACTACCTACAACACGTGCTGACTAACTCTGCTCATTTCAAACCGGTTTACTTGGTTATCCAAAATCTTTTTTCCTTTTAGAAAGCTTACCTTTTTTTTAGCCTTGAGCGACCTTTATGTCTCGCTACTAAATATCTAATTATTATTTTTCCTTCAAACTACGTAACCGTTACCATTTTTTTTTTATTATTATTACTATGAAAAAAAAAAGGAGAGTTTAATAATCCTTGAGCGAATTTAAAATGTTAAAATTCTCACGACTGAATGACACTAGTTTCATTGCGAAACTACTCGATAATCTCATCTCATCTAACTTTTTTATTTATTTATTTATTATCAATGATTGTACTAACAACAGGCTGACTTTTTGCTCTCAGTTTTAATTGATGGTACGAGTCTCGAGGGGCATTATTTATTCATCTTAATTTATTATGCGACAGAGTTGCACTATTACTGGTTATGCTAATATAACTCCACACTAAGCTTCCTTTCAGATCTACGATTAAATAACTTTTTATTATCATATTTTACTTTTCTTTTTTTAAGTAAGTAGTTCCGATGTAATCGAGACGACAAGTTGTCAAGTTGGCACGCCGTATTAGCGGCTAAGATCACTCGAGGCTTTAACGATTCACGATTTATTAAATCAACTATACGCATGAATGTACTTTGCTTACTCCTATTAGAGGATTAGAGGATTAATCTTGTTTAACAATCTACAATCTATTCTTTTGTCTTTAATTTATAAGTTTTTAATCATCTTGACCTTAACGCATTCTCTCTTCTCGCTACTAACCCAAATTCATTATTTATTGAGTTTTTATTTTTATTCACCTTTTTTTTCTTCTGATACTTGCCAGACACCACAATGTATTTGATAGCTATATTGGAAGTTATAAAATGACGCAACGAATATTTCAAAAATTTAAAACCTTTTTTTTCGAGGTAGAAAAATTTAATTAAAAATTAATCTACCAAAAAAATAAAAGTGGACATGGATTGAATAAGGTCAAGCAAGAATTTGGATTTAATATGGATTCGTCACTCTTACGCCAAATACTCATAGGAATTATTTGTGAGTATACCAGCTTTACTTGTATGGTGATGGTACGCCCGCTTATGTCGATTAACTAAATCCAGCTTTTTTTTTAAATAAATGAACGATGCTTTAAAGTTATATTATTCGATATCAAATAACCAATAAGGGGCGATGGAAAAAGACATTTTTAAATCATTAAATTGACGTATTATTGGCTATTAAGATTTATTGTATAAACATGATCACTTAATTGCCAAATAACAACGACCAATATTCGTTCAATTAACTAACAAGTCACGCGTGTGAACGATCTAATAATGGCTACAATCAAACCGTTTAACGAAGCCTGCTCCGCTTGGGTACCTATTAAAATAAAAAAACTTATAAAAAAAAAAAAAAAGCAATTAAATGAAAATATTGGCAGGCAACCTACTGATAATAGACAGCGGATTTCACGAGGGATGGAGCACCCCGATGATACCGAAGCTCCTGCGGGACGACCCCGAGGTCCGGATAAGCCAGGAAGAGAGCACCTGGATCGTAAACCTCCTGTACTTCGGGGTCGGCGTGGGCTCTTTGATCCCCCTCCTCCTGATGGACAGGATCGGACGCAAGTGGACCATGTTCGTCGCGGCGATACCCAAGATCTCGAGCTGGCTTATATTCGCGCTCGGCCGTGACTCCTGGGCCTTCTACGCGGGGAGGTTCCTGGCCGGGGTGGGCACCGGGATAACCTACTGCGTTACCCCGATGTACCTGGGCGAGATAAGCACCAAGCAGACGCGGGGACCGCTCTCGGCCTCCCTGGCCGTCTGGATAAACGTCGGCCTCCTGGCCATCTACGGCATAGGGCTGTGGTCCACCCGGCTGAGCATGTCCCTGGTCTCGTGCGTCGTGCCCCTGAGCTTCGCCCTGAGCTTCGCGTGGCTGCCCAAGAGCGCGGTCTTCCTGGCCAAGAGGCGGAGGTTCGGCCAGGCCGAGCGCGTCCTCAAGTGGTCCCTGGGCCGCGACAACGTCGACCTGGAGCTCGAGGAGATCAAGAGGATCGTCGCCAAGGACCTCACGAGGTCCAGGAACGAGGGGACCGGCACCCTGGAACGCCTGGGGAGGATCGAGAGCCGGAGGGCCTTCAACGTCGTGGCTATTCTGTTGAGCGCGATGATATTCTCGGGGGCGGCACCGATCCTGGCCTACCAGGTGGAGACCTTCGAGGAGGCCGGCTTCGGCTCCTTCTCCACGGAGACGAGCGTCATGGTCTCGGGGGCAACCATAGTCGTATCGGGCATAGCCTGCGTCCTGCTGGTGAGCTACACGGGGAAGAGGCCCCTGCTGCTGGTCGCGGCCCCGGCGACGGTGGCGAGTCACGCCTTCGTGGCCGGGTTCTTCACCCTGCAGGCCTGGGGAGAGAGCGAGCTAGTCGATCGGCTGAGGTGGGTACCGACGGTATTCACGATGACCTACGCGCTCTTCTACGGTCTGGCCTTGAATCCCCTGCCTCTGAGCTACATAAGCGAGGTTTTTCCGGTCGACGTAAAGGTGCCCGCGGCCATATTCACCTCGGTCTTCTACGCGGCCGGGAGCGTGTTCGTCGTCGACATGTACCAGGTAAGCTTTTTTTTCAAAAGAGTTATATATTTGAAAAAGGAAATGATGTCAAAATGTGAAACAGAAGCTGCGCCAGTGGTACGGTACCCACGTGCCCTTCTGGTGTTTCTCGGCGATAAGTCTGTTCCTGTGGCTCCTGATATACCTGTACGTGCCCGAGACCGAGGGCAAGAGCCTCGAGGAGATACAGCTGGAGCTGAAGAAGCGACCGAGGCGACCGAGCTGGCCACTCTGGAGGGACGAAAAGGATCGCGCCTTCATCGTACCGGCCTCGAACAACGCCAAACAAGCCGCGGCTGCTGATACGAATACCACGAGCAAACTTCGATACTAGATTTTAATTTTATCTCTATTTCATCGTAGTATTTTTACTTTTCACTTTGCGATTCTTACAAATTACTAAAAGTTACCTCTCGATCGACCTTGACCACAACTTGGCCGTTTTATTTTAAACTTGTGCCTTTTTTTGATAATATCTTTTTTTATTATTTCGTCTCTTACTTGTTGGTCATTCAATTCGAAAGGTATTTAACGTGGCCTTGAACATTTTTTCCATTTGAGCAAGCCACCTCGAGAATTATAAACAAGAAAAATTGAGCATCGTATATTTTTAAAGATTCCCCTGCTTTTCCTTGAAACGTCATTCACTTGATCTTCGCAACATAAAATTTTAAATTTTTTTTTTTTTTTAAGTAAGTTAAAAGAGAATAATAATAATAATAAATAAAAAGTTGTAGCTATTTTTAATTAAAAAAATATGTATTTATTCGTGATGATTGTACAATTTATTACTATGATAAAATGTTTAAAAGGAAACTGATACCCTTAATAATTATGTAAAAAATAGCTTCAAACTGAAGATCATGGTACTTTGGATGAAAAATGAAAAAAAAAAAAAAATATTGATAGTTTGAACCATAGGTTTGAAAGATGAAGAGAACAGGGCAAATAAGTAATAATAAAGTCGTGTAACTCCTCTTCCTCTTGATCAAGTCGCTTCGGTTGACGCTTTGACGCTTTGGCGCTTTGACGTTGCTGTAATCAAGCAAGCGTATACCTGCAGCTCTTTTGGTTCTCTATTGGTCCTCTTTTACCAATTAAACCAATTTAACCAATTTAAGGTACATCCTAACATTATTTACCTCGTCGTAAAACCCCAAGTATTTCATATCAGAATATCAACCATTTTAATGTCTTTTTTTATTCATCAGAGTCTATTTTTTATTCATACAGTTATTATATTATGAAATCCATAATTCAAAAAAAACTAAAAATTCAAATTATTCTAATAGTATATGTTGCTTGGCTCGCTGTTTATGGTGAAAATTTAGAAGACTAATTTAAATTGGTCGTACATTACTGGGAATAATTTAAATATTTTTTAATCCGTTGTCAATTCGGCTGGTTTATCAAAGTGAGGAATTCGTTTTAATGAAATTTCAATAAAACCTAATATTTCTCTTTGCGCTTGTCAATTAACTTCAAAAGATTTTACACCTTTTGATCTAGTTTTAGTAAAAAAAATAATAAAAATTAATTATTAGTAATGAAAGTTTTTGACTTTTTTTTTCTATCTCAAAATTTATTCAATAAGTATTTAATTAAAATGAATAAATATTTACTTTTAGCATCTGCAACTCTCTGAAAGTATCATAATCACCCATAATCTATGGGTGCTGTCAAAATATTAATTAACAACTGCGACTTATTTTTTTACATTTAAAATATAATAATTCGAAAAGATTTTTTAGAGCTGGTAGAATTATTTTTTTAAAAAATGTGCTTGAAAAAAAAAAGAAAAGGTGCTCGCTGGGAGTTTTAATAATATAAGCAGCATCATTTTTCCAAGGATTTATGGATTTTATTATATCTTTTTTTTTATTGGATACGAAAAGGGGGGAGAAGAGACGAGGGGAAGAAGAAGATTACTCTGATCCTGATCCTGATCCTACTTGCTTATTTCATCCTTTATATTCTTTGTTAATCGATTATAAGTTTTTTTTTCCACTAGGCGCTAGCGCCATATCGCGTAAACTTTTTATTCGTGAGCTGATTGGTGGAGAAGGTTTTTTTAAATATTCGAAAAGTGCAATTTAAGGTTACAATAATTGTTGTTTTTTTCCTATGCGCGCTGAGGGCTCCTAGTTTTTTAAATAATTATTTTTTTTATGCGTGGGTTTGAGCTCTTTGAAGGTGTTATCGATTCCTTTGATCGCGACTTCAAAGTGTAGCCACCCCTTGTATAAAACAACTTATTCTTTAAACTCTCGACTACTTTGAGATTTTAATGCAATTCAAGTTTATATGTTTATATTATCACACGAGGCGTCCTTTATACTGCAACGCACTCATGCGTGTAAACAATTAGTGTTGAAACTTTATCGATAAATCAACGTAGTTTGGGAAAGAAAAGGAGGAAATTTAAGTAATAAGTTGAATAAACTCTGAAAGCTCAATCTCCTAGGGCTCGCTCGGAACAAATGATGATAAAACAGGAAGCTGCACGCACTTTAGCCTTTTGCCAAACTCGAAAAGTTTAAATGATGATATTAATATTAATATTAATAGGACTTTTGCGACTCCAGCAAATATACCAAGGTCTCAGGCCCGGTAAAGACACGTTCCAGGTGGAAACTGTCAAGAGGATACAAAACGCCTCCGAGGCTCTTGACTTTTTGCGCAGCATCGAGGAGCTCAACCGGTGAGTTCAATCTCATTATTTATTCATTTGACTTTTTATATTTATTAAAGGTTTTAAATGATTGTCCCACCAAGTCTTTCGAACAAGTACGTCGTGCTCGACTGTCCGACGAAGATGGCCAAGGAGATAATAGTGAGCCACGTTAGGGACATAACCCTGGGACGCAGAACCTACCACTACCTCTTGAGCGGTCTCGTAAGTCCTCTTATCAACAACCACGTCATTGAAATCTTAATACATTATTTACTCGTTCAGATTATGGACGAGCGGTGGGAGAGCGAGGTCATCGAGTACGGTGCCATCAACATTACCGGCTTCAGAATAGTCGACACGAGCCGGCCCCAGGTCAAGGAGTTCCTCCAGGCGTGGAGCAAGCTACCCACCTCCGAGTACCCGGCCGCCGGCAGGGACTCCATTAGCGCCCAGGCCGCCCTCATGTACGACGCAGCCCTCGTCCTCCTCGAGGGCTTCAACGGCTTCGTCAACAAGCCCGTGCCCACCAAGGGCAAGGGCAAGGACAAGGCCGGCCAGCGGGCCCGGGGCGGGAGCAACAACCTCTCCTCGAACAGCAACAACAGCCCCGTAAACAACCTGTCGGCGCTCCAGGGCGACGCGGCGATAAACTGCAACTCGAACCAGAGCTGGATATCGTACTTCAAGCACGGCGACCGGATCTCGGAGGCCCTGAGGAACGTGGAGATCGAGGGTCTGACCGGACTGATTAAGTTTAACGGCGAGGGCAGACGTCAGAACCTCACCCTGGACGTGGTGGAGATGACCGTGAACAGCGCGCCGGTGAAGGTGGCCGAGTGGAAGAACGTCTCCGGGTACCAGCTCGTACCGACCAAACGGGAGCGACACCCCAAGTCCGAGATTCTTAAGAACCGGACGTACGTGGTGACCACCATAATGGAGGATCCGTTCATGATGAAGAAAATGTTCGACAACGAGCGACTTCCGGATAAGGTCAAGGATCAATACGAGGGCTACTGCAGGGACCTCGCCGAACTCATAACCAAGAAGTTGAACATAAGCTGTAAAGTTTTTTTTTTTTTTTTTTTTTTCAATTTATTGATTTTTTTATACCGATAATTGTTTGATTGTGTTCAAGGGGAATTGCAAATAGTCAAGGACGGAAAGTACGGCTCGGAAAATCCTTCTGTTCCGGGCGGCTGGGACGGAATGATCGGGGAGCTCATGAGAAAGGTAAAAAAAGCATAAAATCATAATTATTAAAAGTCTTGGGAGCGTTGAGAGTACTTTTGAGGTAGAGCAGCCGCAGCTGCAGTATTGATCTCGCACCGGTCCAGTCGGCAGCGCGCAACTCGGTCGTTCGTAGTAGTTCCAGCACCGACAGATGTCGCCTCGCGCCGATAATCTGATTCGAGTGCCAACTTTAAAAAAAGTACATAATATAATATTGAAAAATGTAAATAAATCGTTTCAGGAGGCGGACATAGCGATCGGACCGCTCACGATAACGTCCGAGCGCGAGCGGGTGATAGACTTCAGCAAGCCCTTCATGTCGGCGGGCATAAGCATAATGATCAAAAAGCCGGTAAAGCAGAACCCCGGGGTCTTCAGCTTCCTCAACCCCCTGAGCAAGGAAATCTGGGTGTGCGTCATATTCTCGTACATCGGGGTCTCCATAGTCCTCTTCATAGTCTCGAGGTTCTCGCCCTACGAGTGGCGCGTCCTTACAACCGGGAACGGCCGCGACGCCAACAGCATCCAGCACCACCACTCGCACCACCACCACGCCCAGGGCTCGCACTACCACACGACCATGGTAAACGACTTCAGCATCCTCAACAGCCTCTGGTTCGCCCTGGGGGCCATAATGCAGCAGGGCAGCGACATATCCCCCAGGAGCATCTCCGGGAGAATCGTGGGCAGCGTCTGGTGGTTCTTCACCCTCATCCTCATATCCTCCTACACGGCCAACCTCGCGGCCTTCCTCACGGTCGAGCGAATGGTCACCCCCATAAACAGCCCCGAGGACCTGGCCGCCCAGACCGAGGTCCAGTACGGCACCCTGGAGCAGGGCTCGACCTGGGACTTCTTCCGTAGGTCCCAGATCGAGGTGTACAAGCAGATGTGGCGCTTCATGAACGAGAACAAGCAGGTCTTCGTGAACACCTACGACGAGGGCATCGAGCGGGTTCGTAACAGCAAGGGCAAGTACGCCTTCCTCATGGAGAGCCCGAAGAACGACTACATAAACGAGCGCCAGCCCTGCGACACCATGAAGGTCGGACGCAACCTGGACGCCAAGGGCTTCGGAATAGCCACCCCCCTGGGTTCGAGCCTCCGCGACAGCATAAACCTCGCGGTGCTGTCCCTGAAGGAGTCGGGGGAGCTGGCCAAGCTCGAGAACAAGTGGTGGTACGAGCGGACCGAGTGCCGTCACGCCGACAAGCAGGACACCTCGAGACACGAGCTGAGCCTGAGCAACGTCGCCGGTATATTCTACATCCTGATAACCGGCTTGCTCTTGGCTTTGGCGGTCGCCCTCGTCGAGTTCTGCTACAAGTCCCACACCGAGGCGAGCAGGGCCAAGGTGAGATTTTTAAAAACCCGCTCAAGTATTTGATAAACTCTTTAAACTTTAGAAACACCTTATGTTTTAGATACCCCTGACCGACGCCATGAAGGCCAAGGCGCGGCTGACCATCGCCGCGGGACGAGACTTCGATAATGGACGTGTAAGTCCATCCATGCTCATCATCCTTTATGTACTCATTTTCTACACGATTCTTTTTCGATAAATCATTATTATTCAAGTTTTTAAATGAATAATCAATCAGGCTCTAGCGAAGAAGAACCTTTATTGTGTAATTGTCTAATTAAAAGTTTATCTTCGCTGGGAGCATGTATTAAGCTAAATTGCCGAACTTCGGGACACTTTGGACGATATTTATGAATCATCAAAGTACTCCACTTGAGTTACCAAAAAACCCAATTAATGCATCGTTAATTGGGTTTTTTGGTAACTCAAGTGGAGTACTTTGAAGATTCATAAATATCGTCTAAAGCAATTGAGCTTATTCAGCTTGGTTTCATTGATAAGCATGTTGACACGATCAGTTGAATAATCACTAAATTATTAGCTTCCAAAGTGATTTTATAATAAAGTTGCACCTGGCTGTTTGTTGCGTCTTATTTCATGCTTATTTTACTTATTTTATCCATTTCATTAATTAGTCTTTGGTTCTAATAATAATGATAATAAATAAACGAAAATTGTTTGAAAATTTTGTTTTATTTAAATCACAATAGTCTGTAAAAAATTATAATAAAAACCTTTATTTTTACTTAAAAAAAGAAAGGAAATTAATTAATCAAAGATAAATGAAAAATTTGATAAATTGAAAAAAAGCGTAGAGATGTAGAAAGCTATAAAGCTCGAGCAAGCATTGATGTATGATGTACAAGATATTATTGATTATTCTCTTTAGTGGTACGGACTGCAGAGTTAGACGGAGGATGCATGCACCCTGGCCAGGACCATGAGTAAGTATAAGCGTCGCTTACAAGCCTATAAACTCCTCAATTTAGAATTAAATCGTAGTTGGGTAATAATTAGCACGTTATGTCTAAGCATGGCTTGGGACTGGTCGTGAGACAACAATGTCAATCGTACGAGCTTTTAATTGAGATTAAACACTAATAAATCCGAGCACGTTTTAATTATTATTTAATTAATTATTGAATCGAGTGCGATTGAGCACTGTCAAAAAAAGAAGAAAAATAAAAATTGTTGTTTGTTTCAGTACTACGTACCAGCGAACGCGATAGTGAACGAGGAGCTGGATCAGGAAAACTACCCCTACCACCAGCACTATCACCAGCATCATCAACAGCAGCTTCAGCAACAACAGCAACAGCTGCAGCAGCAACAACAACAGCAACAACAGCAACAACAACAGCAGCAGCAACAGCTAAACAGCAACAGGGCTCAAGTGTAAGGCGAGTAACCTTCGCCGAGTCGCCGAAAAAGTTGCTCGACCTCGCCCTACCCTGGGTTCCACCCTCGCCGGCTTACTGGAACAACCTTCAAAGATGCATAGGCGATTACTACTTGAGCGACGAAGAAATTCAATAACTCGACGAGGACGACGATCCTTCTCTTTTTATCTGCGACTATTTTCTCCTTTCTTTGTAACGCTTAGCCAAAGCCAACAACGATACAATCAAATAATGTAATCAACATATGCTCCTTGCTTCGGTGCATGCTTGGGTGCTTTTCTTTTTAAAACTTCATCAAACTTCATCAAATTAATAATACTCGCAACAACAATCAAATTATCCAACCATCCAGACAACTTACCCCATGTATTTAAGGCCAAAACTTTTTTTATATTTCTTACTGCTTTTTTTTTGGGACGATTTTTATCAATTTTTATAAACACGTCAACATTTTAGGTACATTGTTTCATTTTTAAACCTTTGGAACAACATACTTGTACTTTAAAAGATATTTTTAAAACCAATAATTATACTCATTGTTATAAGAATTTATACTCTCAATGTTGTTTAAACTTACCTTCATGATTTTGGACTTGACTATATGTATAAATTTAATCAAGTAAACCATTGTGAATTTTTGATATGGTTAAATTTATATTATTAAGTAAAATCAAGCCAAGTTTTGAACTTTAAACTTAAATGTCATAATACCTATCTACAGGATAGGACTGTCGTTTATAATAAAATAAAACAGCCTGAATGTTTAATCTAAAAAGCAACAGTTTTAATAAATTAGTAATTAATCAATGCTGCCAAACTTAAAACAACATTGGGTTCTTCTTCTCAACTGTTTGTAAATACTCGTTAAATCAAGTTTAACTATCAGATAATACCAAGTTTTGATATTTTATGCATACCATAGTTACGAATTTAACGTGGATAGTTCCAATTTTTAACGGTAAAAAAAAAAAAATCTTTTTTAAAAACTTGATGAAAGTAAATTTCTTTTTTTTTTTTTTCGTAAGAAACCCAAATCTACTTGATTAACAGTAATATAGACTCAATTAGCCTTTGATTACAATCAAACCTATGAAAAAAATTTTCTATTGATAATATAAATAATATATTTTTGACGAATATAAACACAGCAACATGTCTAAGAATTTTGTTAAACTATATAAAACAATTAATAATCAGTTGCCACAGCAATAAATGAAATAAACTGTTAAAATTATAATCTGAAAAAAAATCCACGACGATGTCTAGTAATAAAGTGAACATTGGAATTGAAACTATAAAAATTCAAAGGAAGGAAAAGTTGTTAAACTTTGTATAGTAAATAATTTAAATCCTATAAGTTTATATGATAAAAGTATACACTTAAGATTAAATGAAATTCGGGAGTTAATAAGGGTAAAAAAAAAGTCTGTAAAATCAAAAATCAGTTTAAAAGTAAATTCGCATAACTGTTCTATTACAAAAGAAAGTAATGGGCGTAGAAAAATAAAAAGCTGTGCCAATGTATTTGTAAAAAAAAAAAAGTACGGGTAAGGTGTGATAAGGTGTTATGGTAATGAAAATTGAATTGAATGTAAGTCAAGCGTTAAATAGTCATTGAATAGTTTTAGTATATAAAAACAATTTATATGCAAAGTAGAGGGCATAATATGCATTTATCGATTATACCTTTTATGCGTGACCCCCTTAACTTATTATCGATAATTTAACATTTGTATCAAAACAATCATCATAAATAAATAAATGATCTTTTATTAAAATGTAAAAAAAAGGTGTTTTTAAAATATAAAAAAAAAAAAAAAAAAAATCCCGTATATTGTTTATTTTGGTAAATGCTATATATAGTATATTAAGGGGAGGGAGGGTAAGAGATGAAGGGGGATGCTGGGATGCTGTGACCTGGCTAAAAACAGCGTTCCTGCACGCAAGGTCGGTCGCGATCGATCCGATGTGGCGCTAACTCTGTGACGCAGCCGTGAATGACGTCACCTTTAGCGACCTCTGCAGGTTAAATAAACGCGTCATCTCACCTCTTGTTTTTTCAAAATTATTCAATAAATTAAAAATCGCCGGTTTATCATTTTTCTATATAATTGGCCTGCAACACGTTCGATAAATCCACCACCTAACTTGCGGGAATATCGATGTACTTCATTATTTAGGAACTGCTGCACTGCTGCACTGCTGCACTGCACCCAAGATTACTTTTATTATTCAACTTAGCTTCTCGCCTACTTTTTACTATTTTTCATTAACTAACTGACCATCGGTCGGTAAAACAGACTTAAGCTCTTTTAATTTCATATCCCATAATCAAACTTCCCCTGGTGAGTTTTAAGCTTTTAACATTTTTTCAAGTCGTAACAATAACTTAGCATAACGTTCCCTCTTAAATCATCTAGCGAGTTTTCATTGTTCCTCCCTTAAAACATTATTTTCAAAAAACGCATCAATAAATCATCAAAGTGATTGATGCAAAGCATCGGCCCTAATGACAGCCTAAAAAGTCATTAACTTTAAATTTGTGTATACTCCAAATGGGATTTAGTTGACATTGGGGAGATTTGAGGATATCCTTAGGCAGCGTTAATTACGCAGCAGAGAGGCAATAAATCAAGTAACGGCTTGGCCCACCAAAGTTCAACGTTCCAATTTCGGCTTATAGAATCATAAATTATAAAACTTATTCATAACCTGAATACCAAACTGTTTTCTGAAAAATTTTCTTTCGCTTCGTGACTCGCGTGCGTGTCTACGAGCAAGCGAGGTTACAAATTACCCTTGATACATTTAAGCGGCAATTATAACCCTGGCGACAATTATTATCTCAGTTTCCTAACATACTTTACTTGATCGATATTGCCTTTTTTTCTACCAGAATCCAGACTTTTTGATTACACGAATAGGAATTTTTTTTTTTTTCATGGAAACTGCACGCGAACACATTGATACATTAAACGATAGTCTAACACGCAACAACAACATCATATGTAGAGAGGTTGAGGAGGTTGTGGACCAGTGGACACAGCCGAAAAAAAAGAAAGTCCTTTCTTTGAAGTAGGCTGAACTAGGTAAATAAGAGCGAGTAACAAGCAGTAGCTCACTAAAATAGACTCTTTTAACAGCGTCACAGCTAGCTCACCGGCTCAAGTGAAAATAATAAAAGGAGCTAAAGGTGCGTTGGTTAGGCGCTCAAATTGGGGTGGATGCAGGAAGTGTCAGAGTCCGGGTCAGTAGTGCGAGTCAGGCATCGGCGCGGCGGCGGCGGCGGTTGGTTAAACGAGTCAACCCCCGGCGGCCGCACGCCTGTAGTCTGTACCTTACATTCCTGCGCCTGCGTCTCCTTTCAGATTTAATTTTTTTGTTTTTTGTTTTTTTTTTTTTCCATCAATGTTACAGCAGTAAGACACGAGTTATATACGAGATAAGGCCAGCAGCAGCGAAGAAATCCGTCGATGTACCGGGCAGCAGCAGCAGTAAGGTAGGACGCGCACGCGCCCCTCGCCGGAGGGCTGCAGCAGCTCCGGGTTCGAGCTAGGCTGGCAGCGTTCCGGGCGGGCGGAGGTTTACTCTCCTCCTCAGAACGTCGGGCGCCACTCCCGAGCGCGGATTTACCAACTTTCATCATACTTTCTTTAGTGTCTAACCTCACCCCCCGCTTTTATCCCTTGCATCCCCTAAAAACAATCGAGCCCGACTATATTATCAATTTATCTGTGATGTGCCCGGGCAATCGGTGACAGGGTTTCTTTTTTTTTCCACCCGCTCTCTCCTTATTTCTTTATTTTTAGTTTTTTTTTTTTTTTTTTACAATGACTTACCCGGTGGTGAAAGTGTCGTCGATCGAGGAGGAGTTGGACCGACGAGCCCTCGCTGACATCGAAGCGAGATCCTCGGATCATCCTGGACCAACGACATAGTGAAACTAACAGAATTAAGGATTCAGGATGTCGTCCTCTCCTCCGAGTCTCTTTGGGAAACAGGAAATGGGAGAAGAACAAGATATTTTATTGACCAACAGAAGGACCCGAAGAAGCTGCTGGAGGCTCAACTAGAAGAGGATCGTTAGAATTAGATTATTTGAAAAACAAACATCATCGCTACACCTCCCCTCTTACCCGCTGCTCCGCTGATCCGCTGCCCGAACCGCTTCCAACTTATGATTTAAAAAAAAACATCATCAACAACAACAACAACAACAAGCTCGCTTCCAGGTCCCTCCTTGCTTATACTCTAATTTAGTGTCTCTGTCTGTCTGTCTGTCTGTCTGTCTGTCTGTATGTGTTTGCCTTAATCTATCTTAAATTCATAATATCTGTAAAGTCATCTACGTCACTCGTAAAACTGCGTGCACCTCATTATTAGATTATATTCATCGAGCGAGTGTGTGTCCATAATAAAGTTCATAAGTCATGATATGTATGCGTTATTAGAAAGTACTTATTAGTTGTTCCAAGCGTAACCCAGCTAAGCGTTAACTCCCTCAGGATTCTTCGAGTTCTTCGATATCTTCGATCTGATGATCCTGGCTAACCGAAACTCCAAAATCATCCAACAGCAAGAAGAGGAAGAAGAAGAAGAAAAGTCCTCGAGTCCAAGATGAAGAGACACAGAGATCGTAATAACTATTATTATGATTATGTGGTGTTTGTGAAGTGAAAGCTAGATCATAAAGAGAATATAAGAAAGGAAGATTTAAATATTAAGATTAATTATGACGGCCGATAAAAAAGTAAGGGCCGTCGTTTCCTGGAGCGTCGTACTCCTGGTGAGCATCGTGACCGTCCTCGTACCAACCAAACATCGCTTGGCCTTCGCTCACGCAGCGTAAGTAATCTTAAATCCTATAATCCAACTTTCAAGTTAGAGAGACTTAGCATTTAGTTATTAATCTCAGCTCATCGGATCCTCCTTTCTTTCTTCAACGATTAAATATTAAAACGCACCTTTCATCCTTTCTTCGAGCCGCTTAAGTGGGCCAGACCATGAAATTAATGAATGCGAAATTGATATGCCAACATTGAAAGTGCCGAAAAAATATTAGTAGAAGTTGGAAAAGTTGTTGAGCTCTCTTTTGGCGAGAATATAGTTGAGTGGCGATGAAGTCAAAAACACGGACGGGTTCAAGGGTGTCGTTGAGTCGAGAGCTTGCTGATAGACGGGAAGACGAGAGAAGAGTTGATGCTATCTTGTTTATCGATACCGAGCCAAGATATCTGATAAAGAGCATCTCATTAAGCATCCCTTTGATAAGTTGTTAACATGAAAGACTAAACGGTTAAGCCATTGAAAGTTGCTTGAACAATGAATGAGTCGTGTTGGGCACTTGTTCTTCGGTGACCGAGCCGACCAGAGCCGACGAATGATATCGCGTGACCAACTCTGATTACCGACGATCCTCGCTCTCCTCAATCTCAATCCTTAATTAGTGTTTACACACTTCGTTCACACCACTTTTAAAAAAAAAAAATTATTCCATTGATTTATCAGTCGTGTCAAGGCTGGTTCACGCATTTATTTTCACAAAACATTAATTTTTGACTTGCCTCCCTGCTCACCCGACCTTAACTTGCTATTTTTTCACATTTTAAATAACTAATGCTTTTCCAAAAAATCTTGTAGCTTTACAGGCTTCGTACGAGCGCCTCTAATAATTTGATAAAAGTCTAAAAGAACAAATAAAGTAAGGGCAGGTTTAAAAAATAGAAATTTTGAGCGCACAAGTTGGAAAAGAAAAACCTTGACACGCGGTGGGTCGTCGGATATCGATCAAAAAATCGCGGCCGCCTGCACGCCGCAGCGAACCTAATGCAGCGAGGCCTTTACCCTCTTATTCCCTGTTCCTTGCTGTTCCTACAACGACGGCCAATTTGGAATATGGAACAATCGAGAAGAATCAGTATTATATATTCTTACCTTATGGCTAAGGCCGAGCTATGATTTAGATTAATATTGGCCTTGCAGCTGGCCATTCGAGGCCGCTCGATATTAACCTTATTTTATTTACTTATTTATTTATTGCTTTCACATTGCGGACCTTTTATGATTTAAAACCATCTTTCAAAAGTTCAAAAGTAACGACAAGCTCCCAGCAGCGAATCTGGAGTTTGGATTTATTTAGATCTAAATAAATTAAAATTTTCCTTTTTTTTAAATCTATTAGTCGAGTCTCTTGGTTAACCCTCGGTCCTCGGAATATAAAACTACTCGATTATTCCTTCTTCTTCTCTTAAAACTCGGAAATGAGTATTGATTGGTTTATTATTAAAAATTTCATCAGTCAGGAAGTTTACTTTTAAAACTCAGAGTGGTTCGACGTCTCTGATGACACCCGTAAATTCACAAATTTTAAATGCAAATTGGCAAATTTAATTATCTCATTTTCCTCCCACCCTAAAAAAAAAAAAAAATTAAAAAAAAATGTTCCAGATCAACTCCAGGTGGAAGCATGTTGGGTGACGTCAACATCTCGGCTATTTTGGACTCCTTTTCGGTCAGCTACGATAAAAGAGTAAGACCGAACTACGGAGGTGAGTCGATTTTTCAATTTTTTTTTTTTTTTTTTGCCTGTTTCTTTATTATTCTTATTCTTATAACTGCTCAAAATTTGTCTTATCAACTTATCGTTTTATTTCGTAAACGTTCGTAACTATGTGGTTTTTTATTTTGGTTAATCTTAATTTCTTTGTAAACTTCTACGTGACGAAGAAAAAAAAAAAAAGTCAATACCGATGAAACATCTTAAACTCGCCAGCGTCATCAAAACATAGCAAGACACATTTGAAAAATAAGTAAATAAATAAAGCGACGTTGGTGGGGTGGCTTAATTATTTTAAAATCTGGCCCGTCAAATGAGTAACCAGACGAGTGAGAGAGAGTCCTTAAAAAAAAAAAAGAAAAGGGCTTTTAATTGGCATTAATGAAAAAAAAAAAAAAAAAAAAAAGCGAAAATCAAGCCAATAAATCGCGATATGTATGTGTTAAAGTTTTTTGGACAATAAGAGAAAAAAAAAAGAGCTAGCATATACATACGTTAAGAAGGAATGATTTTCGAAGAGCTTTTCCAAATTAACGCGATTAAGATAAAAAAGATACCCCCGCCATACTCGAATGAGATTGAAAGTTTTCGCTTTGATTTTGATTGATTTAAAGTTTAATAACCAAACGTTTAATTCTAGGAAAAGGCGTAAAAAAGAGAGTGAGAATGATAGTTTAAGGGGGGGGGGGTTAGAGTCGCAAAGCCAACGAGTAAATGTTAATAAGTTGAAAAAGAAAGAGAGAGAGAGAGAGGGCAGCCAGGGCGGGGCAGCTGGTTCGGATCGATGCTGGGAGGACGCCCGGTTGCCAAGGGTTACCAACCATCCGAGCTGGCACTGGTAGCCTACTATACTCACTCCTATAACAGCCGGCATGGCTTTGCGACTATTTGATAAATTATTAAAAACTAAAAGCAAAATCATCGTCTTTTATAAAGTCGAGCGAGTCGGTCGAGTTTGTGAAAATTGATAAAATTACAAATTTCAGGTACTCCCGTCGAGGTGGGCATCACCATGTACGTCTTGAGTATCAGCTCACTATCAGAAGTCAAAATGGTACTATTATTCATTAGGTCTTTTTTTTCAATTAGTATAATCGCTCGGTTTTTATACCGGACAGACAATCCTTTGGCATTAATATGTATTTAAGTAAACCAACCGATTATCTGTCTCAATTTTATTTAAATAACTGCACTCAACTTACGTGTGTACCTTTTCCGAGCTTTGGAATATTTTTTTCGATCCCTTGTTTTTACAACTTACACTAAACACTCAATATACTCAGTAAACAACTAATTTAACATTTCCATGTTTGATGAAAATGGAGTTTGTTTGAAGTAGGTCGACGCGACGCGGAAAATTAAATTAATCTGACCACTGTTTTTTTCTGGAAAGTTGCCAATTTAATTTTTTTCTTCAATGTGAAAGAATATATTTATTTGGATTTAAAGTTTGAGATAGAAGGGAAGGAAGCAAGCTAAACTGTACTGTCAGTCACCTGTTGATTCTGCTGCTTCACCTGACTTGCTTCGGTCTCTATTCTCCTCTTTGATTTATTTTAATCCATCTCCTAGTTCGTTTCAAACCAAGATTTTAAGCAGCCTGTCAAATAGTCAGATATACTAATTTTTTTTTTTTTTTATCTTTCAAAAACCTTTAATTGTCGGCTTGTACGAAAAAAACAAACGTACTCGAAAATCCAGTAAAACACTTTTACACAACTGTTTTTCGAGATTTTGGGACTTTTTTCCGGGTAAAGTGTGGTTTTATTTATTTTCCAAGTTAAAAGTATTAACAGCTTTTCTCAGTAAAATTTGTCTTCAAATTTAACAGTCATTTAACATTATAGTTTATTTAGAAAAAATTGCAAACGTTTAAATTTATTAATTGTTAGTCTTTCCCGGGTGAATCACGTAATATTACTTTTTGGTCACAGATGTTTTTTTCGTACGAGCCAACGAATCTAATGAACTTTTAGTAAAAATGTCAATATTGAAAATTTGATTATTTTTGATAATCAAGCTCTTGAATTAAAAATTTTTAAATAAAAAAAGCAAAGTTTGATTAAAAAAAGTTGTAAGTTATTGGAAAGTAATAATAATATATTTGAAATGCATCGGAGCTTAGACAAAGTGTCTCATTGATTTGGTTCCGTACAGGGCGTGAGAGTGATCTCACAAGTAAACTACAGAGAGCGTACATGCGTCAATGATATAAACAACTGCCTCTCTCACTCAAGCACAGCCAGTAAATCACTCACTCAAAATAAAAAATCACCTAAATGTATTGTGTATTATCATCATATTGAGGTTATTTTATTGAAGATACGATCTGCGAGGGAAGGTGAACTAAAAAAAGACGATGACGATGATTATAATAATATTGAATAAGAGGGAATGAATAATATAATAAATGTAAAACGTACAGCTGTGGATATTGTGGATATTGTGAATGTTTGAAAGTGTCAACAGATCATCACCAAGGAGCTTGGTTTTTGTTTTATTGATTTCAGGTCCACCTGTCGAAGTTGGCGTCACCATGTATGTTCTCAGCATCAGTTCAGTTTCCGAGGTCTTGATGGTACAGTTAACAAACATATTCATTTATTCTTGAATAAATAAGTTCGTTCGTACTCGTACTACTGTGGATTGATTATTGTTTATCTTTGCTTTTTTTTTAAAAATCGTGTGTCTGTATGTGTTATTCGTCTATTTGTACGATTAAGATTAATAAAACAGTTATTAATCTTGACACACAAAACTATTGATGATGGATGAAATCAGATACCGGACTTGTGACTATTTGATTTCATCAAAAGTTCATTTACTTCTGAACCCTAATTATCAATAACACACTAACTCATCAACAAACACCAATAACCCACTGATATCTTCTCAAACTCTCTCGGAAATGCGTCATTGTATCGTTCCATTGTGCTGGTTATGCGTTATGCGTTATGCACAATTACAGTTCAAAGTTCTAATTGAATGGGAGACTTTTTTTATTCAAATACAGATTATTCCAGCGAAGAAAAAGCTTAGTCAATAATCTACCGGTTACTAAAATCATCAACTCTAAACCAGATTTCAACTTTGGCTACACGAAACAATTTTGCTGAAAAGCTTACATAGTAGATTAAGTCGTTTGGAGGCATTTGATGGGACCATCGAGCTAATCAACTGACCTGCTCAAAAGATCAATTTCTTTCAAATCTAACTCATTGACAGTATTATTTCAAAATCCTTATTTTCATACTTTGCCTTACTTCAAAAATATCATTTCGTTACATTCGAATGGAACTTTGAATTGGCTTTTTTTATTTACTTTTTTTTTTCAGTCGTTACATTTAAATCATAAATCGCTCATCAGATTTTCGATGCATAATTAATATTTTTCGTGATTAATACTTGAATAATATACGAGAAAATAAATTTTATCAATCTCATTTATTTATTAATGCTTATTTTATGGGTTTCACGGGTTACCCGACAAAATCTACAAAAAATCTAAAAATTATTAATTTTTGAACCAAACAAATTTTTAAATAATCCTGTATTCATTGTTTTTTACAAATTCATTGGGCTCAAAGGGTCAAAAAGTTAAATTCATATAATTATCAAATGATTATTTTTTTTTTTTTTCAAGTTTAATCCTTATTTGACACATTAGATTTATTTTTATTTGTAGATTTTGTCGTACCATACATACCTATGTATATTTTACTTCAAAAATTTCGAGCATCCACAAGAAGATTATCGTGACGTACATGACTGGTAAATAAACACAGGAATTATTCGAGCATCCTACAGTGACCTCACAATAAATAATAAAAAAAAAGAAAAACATATTTATTTACAGATATTAATTATATATTATTAAGTACTAACATATATATATTTTAGCTCGTCTATCACAGCTGTTTGGTTTTGAGCTGAACTGTTAAACAAGGGAACCTTACTACGTTCCACAGTCGTCGCAAGAAACTTATTTTTATTGATATTAATCATTTATTGTTACTTAATATTAACCTTTTTTTTTTTAACAATTACAACTTAATAATTAACAACGTACAACTAATTATTGGACATTGTTAACATTTTTTACTTCATATTATGAATTTTTTTTTTTTAATCAAGCATTGTTGCAATGTGCTCTCTCACTGTATCTCTTTATTATTATCATCAATATTATTTAAAATTATAATTTAATTTTATTCTCATTAATTTAATATTATTATCTTTTTTGCATGGCCCTGTTACGACAAAGCTTTTCTCGTTTGACGGTATTTAAGATAATTTAAGTTCATAAATTTGATTTTTTTTTTTCTTTAAATGACGTTCAGTAGCTCTTTAAGTTCCATAAAATATTATAAAAAAGGTATTAAATAAACAATTTAATGGTACCACCTTAAGTAGCTTTGTCTATAAAGTTTTAACGGCAAAATCCATTTTCACAGACTGCAAAGTGATAAAAAATAAAAAATAAAAAAATAAAACATTGAAAATGATATAAATGATAAAAGAATAAACGAGATAAGCTTTTGAGGCCACCGATATTGAATATGTTGTTGTTAATAACCCTTAAGTGTGTAAAAATAATAAATTTATGCAATACAAATTAAAAATACTTCACCTGTATCGCATAAAAGTAAATTGAAGAAAAAAAAAAAAACCACAATAAAATCCAAAGTGGCTGAGACATGTACCACATGTGTATAAAAAAAAGTGACCGCATTAAAAAAAAAATGTATTGATCCAGGTCATAGTATTCAGGTTTAAAGATTTGTAAAAGATTTAAGTCTGAATGTTAAAATGACCAACAATCGGTCAAAAAACACCCCAGGTGTTGAGCCCTGTGCGGAAACCAAATCAACGTTGACTTGACACTGTCACCTGGAACGTGACTATCTATATATATACATATATTTATTTATAACTAATTAATAACTCTTGTTAAAACCAATAACGATTGATATATAACAACTAATTAACAAACTATCTTGTTTTCTTTTTTTTTTCTCATTAAAATTAAAATTATTTCTTCTCCTCTTCTGACTCTTATTGCTAATGATAACGATGATGATGACGATTATGACTATGATTGCGCGGGTGCAAGGACTTTGGTATATAAAAAGTAGGAATAACGTTCAAAAGTCTCAAAATTCGTAGGATCGCGTATCTTCAAAATCAATAAATAAAATAAGCAAAACGTCTTCATCTTCATCGTAATATTGATTTATTTAATTTTTTAATCTTCCTCTTTATTACGTTTTTTTTTTTTTATTTCAAAGGTGGGATGTAATATTGTTGCGGGGTTGGAAAATATATGGAAAAACTGCTTAAGCTGCTGTTGTTGTTGTTCTTATATTATGCAAAGTGTCGGTGTTGTTATTGCCATTGCTAGTTATCATTGATTTAAAAGTGCTTTAATAGCTTGATAATATGTAAATTGTTGTAAAAAAGTTGTTAAATTTTAGTAAGTATTAATAAAGATAAAGATGATGGCTGAAAGTGCGTGTGTTAAGTTAATTCAATAAAAGGGCTGATTGCTTTCAAAGTTTTAAAACGTATCGGCTCAACTAAAATCACTTATTATTAAAATCATGAATTTTCTTTTAAACGATTAGTTTTTTAAAAAAAAGTAAAGTCAATAGATCTTCGGGAGTTAGTTATTCCTTCGAGTCGAGTTTAATGGAAGGGAAAATTTGGGTTATCGAGACGACTACCGCTACTATTTCTACTTCTTCATCGATTTTTCTGCTTTCTGCTTTCTCCTGTAGCACCGCACTTAATCAAATACCCTTTTTCTTTTTAAATCACAACTTTCAGCTTTTTCGGCTAAATAAAAAAAAAAAAATGTTTGCGAAATCATGTTTTTTAAAAGCGCTGACTTTTTTAAAAAAACCTCTGCGTTTTTATTTATCTCTTGTAAGCTGCTATTAGGCACCTTTTTTTTTTTTAGGACACTTATACAAAGCAACATCAGCTGATCCCTCGATATAACAAGCAAGCATGCTGCATGAGTATAGTTCTTCTCGGTTCCAAACAACTGTAGGGGATATTAAAAACTACCTAATCACACTCACTTTGTTCATCCTCGGTTATCTCGATAGTCAATATTCCAAAGCGAATTTCCGAAAAGCCGCGAATAAATAATCAAAAAGAAGGGTTACATCAACTCATAGTCACCAAAACTCTTAACGATTAACCAGTTATTAGCGTATGAATGTTTATTAAAGACTCGCTAAATGCGTTAGTCGAGTATCTCTTATTGATTTCCCACGATTGTGGTGGTTGGATTGAGCCAACTTCATAATCTTGTGTCCGCGCTCAAATATAACGCGTACTTACATCAATCTTACCAATCTGTTTGATGTTCTTTCAACTTAAGAGCACTTGAAGTATATTATCTAAATAAGCACAATTGATCATAACTTCAAGTACTTTAGCTCAAAATGTGTGTGTTTTAATTTAAATAACTGATCGTCCCAATGAAGATGAGTAATTGAGTGAGAAAATGTGAGTGGGCGTGGGAAAAAAAAGGAGATGGAATAATTGATGGAATAATTGTTTGTTTGTTTGGTTGAAAAATAAAAGGACTTTACGTTGGATTTTTACTTTCGTCAATTTTGGACGGATCCACGATTGGCGTTCAAAAAACGACCGGGCGTAGAGACGCTGAGCGTCGGCTCGGAGTTTATACGTAACATCTGGGTACCAGACACCTTTTTCGTCAACGAGAAGCAGTCTTACTTTCACGTCGCAACCACCAGCAACGAGTTCATTAGAATACACCACAGCGGCAGTATAACCAGAAGTATAAGGTAACCCTCTAAAGTCTAAACATATTTTCTGCACAGACCCGCGCTAATGCAGCTCCGGAGCGCAGATGCTCTTGAGGCTTTAAAAACCGCCGCCTCTAGTCGTTTAAATTTGAAGCTCGCCTTCATAATGCAAGCTGCTCTTCCACTGCTACCAACCGACCCAACCTTTTTATTTATTCCTTCGATTCCTAAACTAATTATTTACACGCTTTTTTATTAACTCAATAATAATTAATAATTTTTGTTAGATTGACGATAACTGCATCATGTCCGATGAACCTGCAGTATTTCCCGATGGATCGTCAGCTCTGCAACATCGAAATTGAGAGCTGTAAGTTAACTTATTATTTTTAATAATTTGACTAATTTATTATAAAAGAGTTTAAAAGCATAATAATAATCGTCAATTACAAGACGACTAGTTTAAAAAGCATCCATCAAACATTATACGTTGCAACATTCAAGCAAGGCTTTGTTTCAATCTTTATACTATGATAAAACTGTGTCACATCGTCAAACACACAGTTACATTGACGCTTATTAATCAACACTTGATCAAAAACAATGGTGTTTTGTGCAATTTACAAATTTTGTGAGCACACACTTGATTTACTTAATCTTTTCATCTTCTCAAAACACGAGTTAAAAAATAAATAAATAAATAAATAAATGATGCACAGAGAGAGAGAGAGAGGTTATGGTGGTATGGTGTTTAAGGGTAATAAAAAAAAAAGAAAAAATGTGAATACGCGAGAAGAATAAGAAGTTAATTTAGCTTACAGCTAGGATAAGCTGGATGGTCTTGAATACAAAATATGTGTGTCCTAGATTTGTCGGTACAGTTACTATGTGGGCTGTTCGGAAGAATAAGAAAAAAACCTTTCAGCATTTAGTATTTAAAACTTGACTATACTCGAGAAGCTTATTTTAGTGGTAGAAATGGTAGAAGTGGTAAAGTTTGATGGTGGGGAAAAAGTATAGGGAAAAAGGCATAATAAATCAGGGGCTAACGACCACCGAAACAGCTCGTTAACCGCACGAACTCAAACTCTTTTTCTTCTTCTTCTTCTTCTTCTTCTTCCGTTATAAAATTATAATTTTTTACTTCTGTTACTTTGAGCTTGAATAAAGCCAGGAGTTAAGGGGTTTAAGGGGACGATCTGCAAGGGACAAAAAAGTTTTGTGGGGAAGGGGAGTCAACATTATTGCAGCACTTGCCTTTCTCAGACCCTATTGTTTTTGGCCCCGAGCCAACCACTACAACCAAAACTCTTTATAAGTTGTACTGCCATGCCCACCGATCAATGTTTCTTCTTTCTCCTCCCCCTCCATCTCAAAGTTCATTTATTTATTTATCTTATAAAAAAAAAAAAAAAAAAAAAAGGTCTCAGCTTGATAAAAAAGTGTTGCAACTACAAAGAGCAAATGAGCAAATGAGCAAATCAGCAAGCAGCAATTCAATTCTTTTCTTAAAGTATCAATAAGACAACGATCAATAAGACTGACGATTACTAAGACAGTCGATTCAGCAATTTGAGCAATTAAAAGCAAATAATCCACCCGAGCACCCTTTATAAACGAGTGTGTGTGTGCATTTAATCTTCACCATGTTATATTTAGCACAAAACTGCATAAGGGCCGAAAAAAAAGTGAACGTTAACTTGTGGAAAGATCAAGATGGATCCAAGATGTAAATTGCATGCTTCTTTTAATAATAAGAGTATTAACGGCTGCTGAATGCTGATAAATGTGCTTTAAAAAATGTTGAAACTTTGAAAAAAAAGAGCCAGTTTATTCCTTCCTTGAAATCGCATACATCCTTAGCATAAAGCCATTATTCTCTCTTTTTTCAAAGTTTATTGCACTTGGCACCTTGCACGTCGAGCACCTTGTCAATTATCTTCGATACGACCTTACATGTTAGTCCTTACTCGCAGGTAGCAAGTCGCAGGCTACTTAATTCATAATTGGAAATAATTGTCAAAATTTTGTAAAAACCCTCATTAAAACTTATGTTGTAATCGATGCACGCGTATTTTAGAAGCAAGTGTCAGTTTGGTAGTTTGCTAATCGGTGTGAAGGGTCAAGGTCTTGCAGGTTGTTGCAGGTGCGCGTCGGCTAATTGGAGCACAAGGTGTTGAAAGTATCGATAATAAGAATAAGACCTTGACTCTTCCGTTTTAGAGATTGCACGAGTTTTTATAAACTTATTGTTTTCTGTGTTTCTTGTGTAACTACAACTTCTTCCCGATGGTGGCTTCTTTGGATTGGAATGGTATTTGAAATTAAAAAATTGAAAAAATTCGGGTGGTGGGATTATTATGGATATTATTGGATACAATATACAATTACGGCCAAGTTGGATACACAATGCGCGATATTAGGTACAAATGGAATACCGGATTGCAGTCAGTTGGAATATCCTCCGAGGTTGAACTTCCTCAATTTCGAGTCCTGGGACATCGACAGCGCCAAACTACCATACATCTTTCCACAGGTTTTTATCTTTTTACTTTTTTTCTTTTTTTAAGCTATTGCCACTTTTTTAGCAACACCACTGTCAAGTCTTATCAGACCCTGACTTTGACTACTTACTCACCCACTATTAAGCACCTGTAAGTATTTTTCATTCACCGATTGACCTCGATGCTAATTCAACACACGTTTAGCTTTCCATTTTTTTTTTTTTTTCTCCAAACGTCATCGACGTTAGCTTTAATTTCCGGAAGCCGCTAATTGGACAAATGGAAGAAAGCCAAACAAGAGAATTTCAATCGCTAATCGCTAATAAAAAGGAATAAGCCAGCCAAGCGTTTAAAGCCACCTATTCGGAAATTAAAATCATTATTTATTTATTCTCTTTCTCTGTGATCCGATCAAGCGAATAATTTAGGTTGCCACTTTGGTAGTTCTGAGAAAAAGGTATAATAAACAGTGAGAATTGAGTTTGTACTTTCGGTAACTAAAGTCTCAAATAGTATAAAAGCCCAAAAACGGATGAATTATTTTGAGAGTGAAAAGAGCAAGAAGAGGATGTCATTGAATTATTTAGAGTGCTCGGATGTATTTGGAGTTAAAATAAAATGTATAAGGTGCATTAAAAAGAATTGAAGCTGCTGGTTGATGAGTTGTTGAGTAGACGAGGTAGAGTAAAAAAGCACACTCGTCTTTACAGTCGGCTACACGATGAGGGACATTAGATACAAATGGAACGAGGGCCTGTCCAGCGTAGGGGTCAGCAACGACGTTAGCTTACCCCAATTCAAGGTCCTCGGTCATCGTCAACGCGCCCATGAGATAAGTCTCACAACCGGTAAAGTATCTTTTAACAAAACTATCTTCTCATCTTCGCTTCTACAACAAGCTCAATTATCTGCACTTGACACAGATAATAATAATAAATCATATCCAGCTTGCTTAAATGCAATATTAATATTTATCTGCGGCGAACGCTAAGCAGATGTCGGTTGTTCGGGTTGTGGGCTTTTGGGGGTCACTCGAGGTGACCAAGATAACTAATGAAATATTGTTTTTCGAAACAGGTAATTATTCGCGGCTGGCCTGCGAGATACAGTTCGTTAGATCGATGGGCTACTACCTGATCCAGATATACATACCCTCGGGACTGATAGTTATAATATCGTGGGTGAGCTTTTGGCTAAACCGACACGCGACCCCCGCTCGGGTCTCCCTCGGAGTAACCACTGTGCTCACCATGACGACCCTCATGTCCTCCACCAACGCGGCGCTTCCCAAAATCTCCTACGTCAAGTCCATCGACGTCTACCTGGGCACCTGTTTCGTCATGGTCTTTGCCTCTCTTCTTGGTAACTTTTGAAAACTTTTAATAACTTTTAGAAACTTTGATCTCTACAAACTGAGCTTGCTTGTATTAACTACAGAGTACGCCACCGTCGGCTACATGGCCAAGAGGATCCAGATGAGAAAGCAGAGGTTCGCCAAGATAGCCGAGAGCATGAAGGCGGCCCGGGAAAATCCGGGTCCTGTGCCTGGCGACCACGGCGATCACGCCCCCAAACAGACCGTGAGTATCTCTTTTCACATATTTTTCTTTACTTGTAAGTGATGTGTGTGTTGTCCAGGAGGTGCGTTTCAAGGTCCACGGCAAGGGCGGCACCCTCGAGAACACGATTAACGGCAGGGCCGACGAGGAGGCCCCTCCACCGCCCCAGCATCTCATACATCCTGGCAAGGAAATCAGTCTTTATGGTGAGCCTTTACTATCTCTTCGATATCTCTCAACATCCTCGACTTTTCCAAGGTCGCTTAAAAATCCTTACTATATACAACTTATTGTTACGATGTACCAATGTACCAAACGACGGTATTTTACTCTTTTTTACTACTTATACTTCTTTTTTTTTCTTCAACATGCTGACAGATTTTTTTATTTAAATATTAATAATTTTGACAAGTGGCCAACCCTTTAATTGTTTTTAAACCTCATAAATAATCATCAAATTCTCCTCCTTTATTAATTTATTTAACAACTTATATATATATATATTAAAATATTTAAAACGTATTGATTTGATCAAGTTTTGCAGTTTCATTTGTATTGAAAACATATAAAACAAATGTCTTACTTATTTGAATGTTACCTGCAGTTTAAGACTAATATTACAGTTTTTCATTTTATTGGTCAGTATAACACACCAACACTTTTATTTAGTTTTTCATCATCTTGAAGTATTAATCTAACTTGTAAATGCATTTAAATTTTTTTAAATTGGTAGTTTAATTCAAATATTTTTGCATGCATTCATGTTTCTCTGTGATGATTATTGTACTTTCTCAATATTTAATTGACTCTGAAATTTATACTAAATAAAATTAAATGTCGAATCAAATAGTTTTTTTTTTTTCGTTTCATCATTAAAGTTGAAAAAAAATTTTTGACATGTCTAAGTATTTTTAGTATATATGGAATGTTTGATAATATATATAGAATTTTTTTTTTTAAATTTCTTTCATATTATTTAGAATGCTATTGAAATTATTGTCAGATAAATTTTTATATTTTTATAGTTAAGGGAAACTTTTTCAAGAAATAGGATTATGACTTGTGTAATAAAAATTATCTTTTTAAATGTCTGCATTTTTTAAAATTATTATTCGAGAGTTGAAACTTTATTCATAATGAATTTGGACCCAGTTATTGTTTGAATTTGATAATACTTATTTATAAGTGTGTAACGAAGATTTATTTTCGAATTTATAAAATTTTTTTTATTATTTGGAGTCTCTTTTTAAAAAAAACATCGCATAATCACGTAGTAGCTACCCAGTACCCACAAAATATATGAAGTCACCAGTAGGTTGTGTTTGAGGGAAAGATTCATTGGCATCAGAGTACAGACCAAAAAAATGATTTAAAAAAAAAAAAAAAAAAAAAAAAATGCAAAATGAATCAAATCAATAAGTTTGATTGATAAATAAGGGGGTGAAAACCTGTTTCTGAAATTGTTCTCTTAGCTCAAGAGGATGCTCACGCAGCCCTACAGAGTTTTCCAAAGGCAACTAAACATACGATGCTGGGTAATTAATCCTTACTATCTGTACTTAAAGCTCGTTTGTTAAATTAGCACTATTATTAGCATGCTCTTAATTTAAAACAAAAAATAAGTAAATGCAAGAAAAAAAAGGTAAATTTAAAGATAAAAAAAATGTTTACAGGTGTTACGCCTTCGGATATTGACAAGTACAGTAGAATTGTATTCCCGGTGTGCTTCGTGTGCTTCAACCTCATGTACTGGATAATATACTTGCACATAAGCGACGTTGTGGCCGACGACCTCGTACTCCTCGAGGAGGCCAAGTAAACCAATAACTAAAAACACTTTCAAGTCTTGTGGTGTGTTTCTTTTTTTTTTTAATTTCTAATTTAATCCAACGAAAGACCAAACACACGAACACAATTTCGAACTATAACCCTCTTATTATTATCATTATTAGCCAAGACTGACAAGTGCAACCAAAGTATTATCCTACTTAACAACCGAGACGATATTACATGTGTATTTATTATCACTTAAACACTATTTAACTCTAAGGTGCCCCCCAATGGACTTTAAAAAAAAAAAAAAAAAAAAAAAAAAACTATATAGGAGATGCCGCGTTACTTCAAAAAAAAAATATCTCTAGATTTTAAGAGGACATGAGATTAAATTTTTCGATTGGGATTTCAGAAGATCGAAGAGGAGCCACCGTCGCGATCTTCTATTTATTATTATCATCATCATGTACCATGCGCATTTATTTATTTATTATTATTATTACTATCATTATTATGAATTATGATTATATTGATATATATTAAAAAAAGCTAAATCTAAATGAAAAAAAAAAAAAAAAAAAAAACACGTCAATTTAGCCACACTAGTTTACTAAGCTCGTCGATAAAAATGAATGAAATTAATATTAATTAAATAAAATATACCCTACTAACTAAACGGTTACGTCAAAACATGTAATTAGAGGATTAATAAAACTAAAAAACTCCGAGTAAAATAGATCCGAAAAGGTAGTTTTATCGAATGAAGAGAGCGTGTTGTTACTTGTACTTACTGCGAGGTTGTATCGGTTGTGTAATTATCGTAGCTTTAAAAATGAATTAATAAAAATAAACGACGATCCCAAGTGCTTCAGAGAGTTTTTACACCGACTTTTTAACAAACACGAAGTAAATTAAAAATGAAAAATGAAAAAAAAAAAAAAAAAACGATTTTAATAATAATAATGATGATAAAAAACCATTTTTTGGGTAAAATTTGCACGTAGATGCAGGTACGGTATAACTTAAGATCGCGCAAGGAGCAACGCAGCTTGGTAGGTACGCGGGCTTTTGAAATAAATTCAAAATAATGTCCGCCGAATTCGCAAAATAAAAGAAGCTGCAGCTGAGTTGAGACAGCAATTTTTGAAAGAGCATCTTTGAGGATGCAGATCCTTTAATCTTCTTGATTTAGAGTTTTTTAATATGTTGTCTGTTCGTTTGGCCCCCTTTAAGAGCTACAGTCAAACTTTTAATTTTGACACGGCCTTTAAACTCAAAACTCAAACGTCAGTCAATCTATGACACGCAACCCAAATATTACCCGCCCGCCTGACTACCAAACTATTTTACAACATTTCAACTTTATCTTCAAGCTTTCGCTCTGCAGCTTTTTTTTTTACTTTCAACTGCAACCTCGTCCGAAGTTTTTTTTCAATAAATTCTCTCACACGGTTTTTATTATGGGCTAAATATAACTTTAAATTACTCTCAATAAATTTCATAATTTTAATAATAATTTAACCGTCAACATATTTAAAATTCATAATAACTCGAGCAAGTGCTTCATGATAAAAGAAGTCTAGTTTTTATCATCATCAGTTTAAGATGTGTACTGTGTATACCAGTACTAAGTTTTTCAGTTTTTCAGTAGATCTTCAAATTTATTGCATTACAGCAGGCGCTAGTGCGTTTTTTTTTTCATATGCTCTTTTTTACATTTTTTCTTTCTTTTAATAGTAATTTTTATGAAGGTACTCCTCTTCTAAAAGTATAATATAATATAAACAAGTAACTCTTTTATAGTTATCAAGCGACACGTCCTCTGGTAGGATTTACCTTTTTATTATTATTTACATTTATTTTTCATAGTTTATAGACTTTTTTATTTTTTATTTCGTTCAACTTTTTGCTATTCTTATTATTACCATCATTTTCATTATTGTTATAAAATTTATTATAAATGTCTATGCGTTCGTTCGATCAAATTCGAGGAACTTTTGTTGAAAATTTTCAAGATATATACATTTATTAAAGTTTATTATTGATTATGTTTAAAGAATATTTTAAATTGTTACAGTTTTTTTCTGTTAATTAAGAATATCACCAATCAGCGCAAACTGAATGAACTTTAATTCTTGTTACTTAATGCATAGGTATTACCGTTATAAGTCTTATATAATTATTAATTGGACACATGACCGATAGTTTAATCTAGTAAAATAAATGAGTTAAAATAAATAATGGTAATAATAATAATAGCAATTAAAACTCCATCGTCATCTTGTAAATAAGAATTTTATACAGAACCTATACATTGTACTAATTTAAAGAAAATATCATGAATTAAAAGAGCATGAAGAAAAAATAAAAATAAATTAATATGGGTGAATAAAAAATAAATAATATATATATATATATAAAGAAAAAAGAAAAGAGAGAAATATTGATTATCAATATTAAAAATCCAAGATACGCGTAAGAGGTGATAAAATGTAAACTACGTTAAGCGCAAAGGTAGCGTAAAAATAAAAACTTATGAATATATTATACACACACACACATATATATATATATAGATATATATATAGTAAGATAAATTATATACGGAATTATAAATATTTATATCTGGAGTAGAAAAGTTGGCTTTGGTTGGAATTAATTTTGGACCTGCGCAGCCTTTGTATTATACAAACAATTTTCATAATATTATTTTTAGAATTTATCAAAGTCAAGTGTCAACTCTTGATTAGGTCATTGAATTACATTAAAAAAACAAGTCACAAAGATAATTAAATTAAAATTTAATTTAATTATTGACAATGTTATCATAATATTATCGACACCAACCAAAGCGTCACACTTTTCTTAGCTATTAAAAAAATTTGTGGATTATGTAGTGCACACAAAACGTGATTTTACCGCACATAAACACTTAGACTCGACAAATTAATAATAATAATACAAAGAAAGAGAGAAATAAATTAAGAAATTAAGATTAATAATAAATATCACTTTTAAGCTAAACTATTGCCCCATTTAATTAATTAATTCAATTGATGAGATCGCCGGAGATTATACATTATAAATTATCTACTATTGTTCTTTTTATTTACAAATTATTGTTTATTACGAAACAGTGATCATGCGAATAATGTGTATTTGAATGAATACCCAGAAAAAAAAAAAAAAAAAAAAAAAATTAAATTAAATTACTTAAATTAAATTTTGCACGAGTATAAGCACATCGAAAGGTGATGATAAATTACTTTTATACTTTAATTTTATAAATCGAAAAAATTTTTATTAAGACATAAATTTTTAGACTCTTGAAGCTTGATTTTTCTAAAGCTCTATTGACTGCCAAAAATACATACATATACATAAATATATTTAAAAAAAAAAAAAAAAAAAAAAATCTTATTTTTTTTTCTTAAACGGTTCAAAATTTTCCAAGTAATTTCACAAACGATTAGCTTCGACTCGAGCAAAAGTAAAGGGAACTAAAGTTTACGCGAAAAAGATAAAGAAATATCACATCGGTGTAAAGATACGCATGGATTGAAAAAAGAAAAGAAAAAACTGCCAATCTTGTCATTAACTAATACTACAATATCACATAATAAAAAAAAAAAAAAAAAAAAGATTAATAATAATATTAATATTGATTAAAAGTTATAGTAATGATTAATTATGTAAATGATAAGCAACATCATCAGCAGCATCTGGAAGGAAAAACTGAATCTCAAAAAGAAAAAAAAGTCATTGACTTGTCGACGGCTTTCTTTTTTTTTTCTTTTGCAATGAAAATTGATACAAGATTATTATAAATAAAAAAGAAAAAAAAAAAAAAAAAAAAAAACAAACAGTTTGAGATGAAGGGAAACGTTGACTTACCCGTTTTCACAATATATAAAAACTCTGAAAACAGTGCGTTTATTTTTCTATCCAAATACCTTTTTATTATATTTATTTATTTATTTATTTATATTTGTTTAATTTGCTTACTATTATTAGTCATATAGTTGCACATTAATAGAGTACATATTTCATTAAATAAGTCATTGATCATTCGTACCACTCATATAGCTGCAACTCTTAATATTCATTTAAATTTTGGCTTTTTTTTTTCAATTTTTTTACTTTACTTTGAATTTATGTACTTACTGATTATTATTTAAGGTTTGTTTTGAGAGAAGTGTTTGAGCTCGAACGTAAAGTCCAAGGTAATAAACGTTTTTAAATATTGACATATTTTTTTCACAAAACTAAATCATAACTTAATTTTTTTAAGGATGTACCTAGATTTTGTTTGTTCTTTTTCCAGTAAAATTAATTTAAATAATAAAAAAAAAAAAAAAAATAGACATCCTTTGAAAAATAAGTCGTATACATATTGACTTATGACTAATATGTACGTCAGTTCGCAAAGCACGTAAATGATTTTATTTCAGGATTAAATTTTAATTTTGGTTATTTAAATAAAAGAATAAGAAAAAATACACTTCTCTCAAGGAAAAATCTCCAGCAGTTGAATTGTTTATTTTAGAGGAATAAAATAAACACGAACTACTGATTTAGCTTCAGAAACGCTTCAATTAAAACGACCGACGCATGCAGGATCATCGAGAGAACGAATAATAAAAAAAAAAAAAATCAGAGGATTAAATTATTATAATTATTATTATACGCTTACTTACTTAATTGATTGATTGATTTATTTATTAAAAGCTACTCTATCCTATGAGCTTATTCTAACAACAGCTAGACTCTTTAACCAATTATTGATTAGCTGAGTTTTTTTTTTTTCTTCATTTTAGCCGACTCGCTAACGCCAACTTGATCATCGATACGAAGCACTTTGTCCTTTAAACAAATGATCAATTTTATTCGGTCACGGTTTTAAATAAAAGAGAAAAAAAAAAAAAAAAAAAAAAACCCTAAGATCTCGTCTTAATATTTCATAAACTTCGTAAATAAATTAAAAAATAAATAAATAAAAAATAATAAAATAAAATAAAATAAATAAATTTGTGTGTGAGTGAGAAACCGATATTAAATAGAAAAAGTAAAAGAAAAAAAAGAAAAAAAAAAACGCTCGCGCTTCGCGTGATGGCACGAAAAGATATGGCGTGCCAATTGCCAAGGCGCCGAAAGGAAGTCACTTTTATTTGCTTATATATTAAATTTTATTTAATTTTTTTTATTGGCCATTGTTTGTCAAGACTGCTCAGGGGCTTCCAAGCGAAGATAAATTTTAATTTTAAATTGATATATTTATTTTAATTATTATGATTATTAAAAAAAAAGGCACCACGCGCCGTAGACGAGAAGTGTCGGGCGCTGCGATTTCCTTTCTTCATTTTGCAATCATGCCACTTTTCGACTGCCAAAGTCTCCGCGATGTTTTTTTAAAAAAAGGGGACGACTTTTAATTGCGCCAGGCGTCGTGCGTCGCGAAACCTTTTTTTTTATATTTATTTTATTTTTCATTTATACTTTGTTCGCGTTGAGTGTGACCAAAGAGTGCTGAAGTTCGAAAATTATTCTGTTTTGGATCCAAGAATTTGACTTTCTTTGTTGACTGGTGATCTCACCCCTTTTTATACATACTCGTAACCACATTGTGATCTCATTGTTTATCCAAAAAACTCTCAGTGATCCAAAATAGATAATTTATATTTTATTTAAAAAAAAAAAAAAAAAAAAAAAAAAAAGATTTGTTAAGTAGTGTTACCATATTGTTAGATCAATTTCTGCATCAGCCTGTTCGTTTTAGTTGTTAAATGTGTTTGGTTAATCCTCATTGTGATAGCTCTTTTGCTAAACTATAACGACGTTATGAAAAAACAATTCATATGTTACTTATCATTGATTATTATTAAATAATCCCTGCGTACATTAAAGGCTCCAAATATATATATATTGAGCAAAATTAAATTATAATAATAAAAAAAAAAAAATTATTCCTTATACAACTACTACGCAACTGCGTGCATGCGCTTCCTTGAAAAAAGGACCTGAGACTAGTTTTGATCCTAAAATTATTCAAAAGACACGTTGTTTTAGCCGAGTGTATTCAACTTTAGTCGTAAAACAAACAAAAAACATACATATATAATATATTTATATTATATAAATTAATATTAACGATAATAATAATATGAAAAAAAAACTGAGTCTTTTAATGCGAGTCTGTTAATTTTGCACAATGTTCCTGTCTGATAACGAATGATCAAATCAAAAGTGCAGACTTACATTTTGATCAATTTATTGCTTCGTACTTTTATCGATAAACTCATTTAAATAAATTAATGAATATACACCTATTATTATTATTATTAAAATAAAAATTTTTCAAAAAAATCATGTTTAATAAAAAAAAAATCATCAAAAAATATATAAAATTTTAATAAATCAATAAATAAATATGTCTAATAGTATTTGCAAGATGAAAAGATGCCAAAACATCATCGAAACCGTTTAAATCATTGATACTTATAATAAAACTTAAAATAGTCTTTTTTTGTAAAACTTGAGTAACTTAAGGTATTATATTAAAGTACATATTATTATTATAGTTGGATATAAAATTTTGCACCATTGTTCTAGATAAATACACGAACGCAATAAAAATTTATAAAAAAACGGACAAATAACGATTGTTTACTTTGTTTTTTTTTTTTTCCGATAACGTATTTTAAAAAAAAGCACGGAATAATTGCAACGAAATGCAGGTAGCACTTTGAACAAAAATCGAGCGTAAGATTTAAAAAACTTGGTACTTATGGTTTTTTATTAACGTGACATAAACTTTTTAAAAAGATCTCCAACATTAATTTTGAAAAAAAAAAAAAGTTGCCAATAATAATAATAATGATGATAATGATTAATTAAAAATCGTCCGAGTAAGAACTTTATGAAAATCGACGGTGCTAACACGAGATTTAAAAAAAAAAAAAAAAAAACCGCACTACTAAAAAATGCAAGCCTTAATTAAGTATAGATGTTTATAAAAAATGAATCAAGAATCGACTGTAACGGTAGAGTAACGTTTTTAAGTTTAAACATTAAAAACTCCGCACTTTTAGAAACTTTGATTACCTAAATTAAATAAAAAACCGATAAATTTATACTCTACGAAGATTAAAAATAATCAGTTAAAAAGTATGTAAAATAGAAGAAAGATTAGTTTATTTGTGAACGATTAAAATCGTTAGAGAATAATAATATGATCAAAATATCAGCGACTATAAGTAGAAGCTAATAAATGAAGAACGATATTATAAGTATATTAGTGAATATTATTATATAAAAGTAGTTATGTAGGCAAACGGAAAGTGCCACGTTTCTGTGATCGTTTTTGTACTCGAATACAAGAGAAAAAAAAAAATAATAAATAAATAAAAAATATCGTTAAATAAAATGTGTTTATTCACATGATCGCGAAATAATTTTATTAAATTTAAATTCGTGAATAGAAAAAAAACTACTCACTGCAGCACATTTTCCATCTCAACTACACAGAATTAAACGTTTTTCTATGGGTAAATTTGAGAGAGGAAATATAAAACTAATCCGCACTGCACAACTCGCGTTTTACCGCGCATTTATTCATTTAATTTTAAATAATATAATACTAAATTAATATTATCATAAATGAAAAAAAAAAAAACTTAAAATTAAAATTAATGAAATGTTCGTGTTAGAGAAGGACCATAATTGAAAAAAATTGGAAAAAAAAGTAGATAAAAAAAGAACCCACCGTAACCCTGTAAATAAATCTGGAGTAACGTTCAAAGTTTCATATAGCATTATTATCAAAAAAAAGACCTAAAAAAAGTAAAAAAAAAAAGAATTGAATTTGATCCAGCCAGATACGATGAGGGAGGTAATGAAAAAAAAAGACATGCAAACGCAATGAATAACAAAAGCGTAGTTGATTAATAAAAGTAAGAAAGACTGTAAATAAAAAAAATAGACAACGTGCATACGTATAAATAAATAAGGTTTGATAAAAAAAAAATTAAATTGTAAACAAAATTTATTCATACTTATGCGCCGAGGAGGAGAGAAAAGCAGTAAAGTTTAGCAAAAGCGTTGAAAAATTAAAACCTTATAATAATAATAATAATAATAATAATGGAGCAACATGGTTGTAAATTAGTCATTTGCTCGTTGAAAAATATAAAAAATATTCTAAATTATACCCACTCGTAATGGAAGAAGGAATAATTAAAAATTAAACTTAGAACACGACACGAATAGGCATTACTTGTAAGTTTATATATACATATATATGCAAAAATAAATAAATAATAAATATACAAAAGCGTTTGACTTTTATTGAATATGCATGAATATATATGATTAATCTATTGTGTTAGCTAGTTTATAAAACCTCCCATACATAATCAGGTAAGTTTTAACTCTTTTTTCATTAAAATTATATAAATCTTGATTATAACTTTTTCACAAGGAGCTGTTTTTAATTATTTACGATAAACTCGATTATTTTCAAGCACCAATAACTTTGTCTTTTAAAAATCTCAAGCTCTAATTAATTTTAAAATCATAAAAACTCTACTCTGCTTTGATATAATTTACCAATCCATAGTTTTTATGAATGATAAATAAGTAGAAAATTAAAATTTTTGTCCAAACGTTAAAAATATTCAAATGATTTTTTTTTGATATAACAAAGCAAAAAGAAAAATTAAATCATTTCAAATAAAAACTTGCCGCAGCCCGCACGTATAAATTTTATATTTTTTAATTTACTTCAAATTTAATGAAACTAAAGTAATGCGATAACTCAGTTGTCAAATTGTATAAATTAGTATAGTATAGGTATAATTAAAAAATTTTATGTTAACAAAGTGTAAAAGCGACAAGTGGGGCGTTTAAGCAAAGGTCGGTAAAAAAGGAAGCAGACTTTGCCGCTTCTTACAAATGCAGTTGCCACTGCCAACAGCCAAAGGCAATTGTTTAAGATTTTTAAGTAAAAGCTTTTTCAGATGTTTTGTAAACATGCGAATACCTATAAAAAAAGCAAGTAAACAATTAATAAATAAATAAAAATATAACATTGCTCGGACGTCGTAAGATAATCGTTCGTCCGAGCCCCGAAAATAAGTCAAATACCTACCCGAAGATTCTAGACGCGGTGCTCTCATATTACAGCTTATTACCATTTTCAGTTTCCTTTGACCATTATACCTACTACATCATTGGTTCTTCAATTCTTATTTTCATTCAAATATTAGACTAATTGTTAATTTAAAAAAAAAAAACCCTGAAGAAATGTTGGATTTACGTTTTAGCTCGTTCACGTGCAATATCAACTCGGCCGGACTCGAATGTTCTCTTCTCGCAGTCCGTATCTTATTTTTAACCAATTTTATTTTATTATTAAATCAACCAACATTTTGTTCTTCAAACTTTTTTTTTTTTAATTTCATGCATTGTTACTTAAATTTGTATCTACTTTGTTTTTGAAAAAAAAAAATCCACGAATAATCGTGAATTAAAAAGTCGAAATGGTCAAAAATAAGCATCGATCGATTTTTTATTTAATTAAGAGTATATTATTTAAAAATTAAGAACAAACAAAAGAAAACAAACCGTTGGCGCGCGCGCGAAATTACCAGACTAAAAATCAAAAATCAAAATTTTCAAAAATCTAGCTTCAGTTGGTAAAATTTTTTTATATTAATATCAAAAAGATCTACTAAACTATAAGCCAAAAAAGTTGGACCAAAAAAAAAAAAAAAAAAAAAAAAAAAAAAAAGAAAAGCCGCGTCTCCTCGACTTTTCTAGACGTCAGTTTCGGTTAGTCAGTTGTAGTCAGTCGAGCGATCTCGCAGGTTAAACTCGTATCCAGCTATTTAAATCGCTTAAATAAACTCGAAAAACTTATAAAAAATAGTATAAATAATAAATAAAATCGTATTTGAGGTGAAAAAGGGGTAAGAAAAAAGATTCGGTGGACTCGAAAGAAGCTTCGAGAAGTTAGCGCTTGCATCCGGGCTCTAGAGCGAGCCGAAAGTTCTGGAAGCGCCGGCCTAGTCTATATAACCGGCTCGAGCGCGCGCTTTCTTCAATATTCTTACTCGAGACTCCGAGCGATACGCATCGATCTTTACCAAGCTATTAAACCTATTTTTATCATTCTTGTGTTTATCAGTGCTGTTTTTTAAGTGTTTGGATCAATAAGTAGTTTTAAAGAATAAAAGATGCCTGAAGACGTTGCTATGCAGGACAGCGGCGAAATCGAGACCTTCGCCTTCCAGGCTGAAATCGCCCAGTTGATGAGCTTGATCATCAACACCTTCTACTCGAACAAAGAAATTTTCATCCGAGAATTGGTCTCCAACTCGTCCGATGTAAGTTTTTTTTTTTTTTTTTTTTTTTTTATTGTCTTTTATCGAGACAACCTAACCTCTAATACTTATTGTTTGTTTACGTTTATCTTCAGGCTCTGGACAAAATCAGATACGAGTCATTGACGGACCCATCAAAGCTCGAGAGTTGCAAGGAGCTGGAGATCAAAATAATTCCCAACAAGAACGACCGAACTCTCACAATATGCGACACGTTAGTATTTTTTATCTTTCATTAATGGTCTTAAATCACTGAACAAGTTAATTAATAACTTTTATTCAAAACTTTCAGAGGTATCGGTATGACCAAGGCCGACCTGGTGAACAACCTGGGTACCATTGCCAAATCTGGTACAAAAGCGTTCATGGAGGCCCTGCAGGCAGGTGCCGACATATCCATGATTGGACAGTTTGGAGTTGGTTTCTACTCGGCCTACCTGGTCGCCGACAAGGTCACAGTCGTGTCAAAGCACAACGACGACGAGCAGTACATATGGGAATCCTCGGCCGGAGGTTCCTTCACCGTAAGGCCAGACAACGGTGAGCCCATTGGCAGAGGAACCAAGATTGTACTTCACATTAAAGAGGACCAGACCGAGTACCTCGAGGAGTCCAAGATCAAAGAGATTGTCAAGAAACACTCGCAGTTCATAGGTAAGACTTTATTTTTGTATAATCTTTTAGAACTACTAAAGTATTTTAATTTTAAAAATGAAAAATTTCAAATTTTTTCAGTTTATTTTTTTTTTCTTCTTCAATTTAACAGTCAAAATTTAAATTTGAACTCAAAGGTTAAAATTTCTGTTCATCTAAAATTTTATTAAAAACTAGAAAATTTCTTGATCTTGGAACTTGTATGTGTTTGTATTTATTTTCAAAATAGTATTAAAAAATATGAATTCCTTAAAGGTTACCCAATAAAACTCCTGGTTGAGAAGGAAAGGGACAAGGAGTTGAGCGAGGACGAGGACGAGGAAGAGGAAAAGAAGGACGACCAGGAGGAAAAGACCGAGGACGACAAGCCCAAGATCGAGGATGTAGGGGAGGACGACGACGAGGAGAAACCCAAGGACGACAGCAAGAAGAAGAAGAAGAAGACCGTCAAGGAGAAGTACACAGACGAGGAAGAACTAAACAAGACCAAGCCTATTTGGACCAGAAATCCCGACGACATAACCCAGGAGGAGTACGGGGAGTTCTACAAGTCCCTGACCAACGACTGGGAGGATCATTTGGCGGTCAAGCACTTCTCCGTTGAGGGTCAGCTCGAGTTCAGGGCCCTTCTCTTTGTACCCAGGAGGGCGCCCTTCGACCTCTTCGAGAACAAGAAGCGAAAGAACAACATAAAGCTGTACGTCAGAAGAGTCTTCATAATGGACAACTGCGAGGACTTGATTCCAGAGTACCTCAACTTCATTCGCGGTGTCGTCGACAGCGAGGACTTGCCATTGAACATCTCACGTGAGATGCTGCAGCAGAACAAGATTCTCAAGGTATTTTTTCATTTAATAATATTAGTATTAAATTTTGACTTTTTTAATTTCAAAATTTCAAAGATTAAAACACAAATTTGTAATTATTTGTTTACTAATATTATACATAAAAAAAAATATAAAATAAAACTTAAAAACAATGTTCTTCCTACCTAGGTGATAAGGAAGAATCTGGTGAAGAAGTGCCTCGAGCTGTTCGAAGAGTTGGCTGAGGACAAGGACAACTACAAAAAGTGCTACGAGCAGTTCAGCAAAAACCTCAAGCTCGGCATTCACGAGGACACCCAGAACCGAAAGAAGCTCTCTGAGCTCCTGCGGTACCACACCTCGGCCTCCGGGGACGAGCAGTGTTCCCTCAAGGACTACGTGGGTCGAATGAAGGAGAACCAGAAACACATTTACTATATTACTGGCGAGAGCAAGGACCAGGTCGCCAACAGCAGCTTCGTAGAGCGAGTAAAGAAGCGAGGCTTCGAGGTCGTGTACATGACCGAGCCCATTGACGAGTACGTCGTGCAGCAGCTCAAGGAGTTTGACGGCAAACAGCTTGTCAGCGTAACCAAAGAGGGCCTCGAGCTGCCCGAGGACGAGGAGGAGAAGAAAAAGTTCGAAGAGGACAAGACCAAGTTCGAGAATTTGTGCAAGGTCATGAAGGACATACTGGACAAGAAGGTAGAGAAGGTCGTAGTTTCAAACAGACTGGTCGACTCGCCCTGCTGCATAGTCACCAGTCAGTACGGCTGGACTGCCAACATGGAGAGGATCATGAAGGCACAGGCTCTCAGGGACACGAGCACCATGGGATACATGGCCGGTTAGTTTTCACTTTTTAATCATTTAATTTTTTAACTATCTTTTTTTATTTGACTTTATATAATTTTTCCTGTAAATCACTTATATTAGTCTCTCTTGAGAATCTTGTTATTCTTTGAAAATATTTTGAAACAGTTTTTTTATGTTTTTATATAACTGACATTCGGTAATGTTTTAGAAAACTATATAACTAGATTCAATATTGTTATTATAAAAAAAAAATATTTGAAATATGAATGATTATAATTTTTCAGCGAAAAAACACCTGGAAATAAATCCCGACCATCCTATAATGGAGAACCTTCGTCAAAAGGCGGAAGCCGACAAGCACGACAAGTCAGTGAAGGACTTGGTGATGCTCCTCTTCGAGACAGCCCTGCTCAGCTCCGGTTTCGCCCTGGAAGATCCTCAGGTTCACGCCTCCAGGATCTACCGGATGATAAAGCTCGGTCTGGGCTTCGACGACGACGACATGGTCGTAGAGGAGGAAAAACAAGAGAGCGAGGTACCACCATTGGAAGCCGACACCGAGGAGGCCTCTAGAATGGAAGAAGTCGATTAAAACAACAAACTAAAAAAAAAAAAAAAAAAAAACACCCAAAGACTTTATTAAGACTGTTAGACTGTTACTTAAGTATTAATCCAAGATCTTAAGGTTGGACGTTCGAGCGAACTGTAAAAAGTATAGATTATTATTATTATTATTTAAATAAACGAGTCGTCCAACTTTGAAGTTCGCTTTATTCGTGTTTCATCAATCATAAATCATTTTTTATTAATTTAAAATCGCGAAACCGTCGTCTTTATTAGTGTTTAATCATTCGGATCATCATTCCGTGAATATATAGATAGTTTAGAGTATATGTTAAAAATCGTATTTTAATTATAAGTGAAGAATGTGACGATTGATACCGCATGTGAATACGTGATGCTTAATAAAAACAAAACACCGTTACACTATTTATTACTGTTTTATTTCAATTTATTGATCCAATATATATCCCTTTTACCTTTTTAAATACTTTTTATTCACCCTTTTTTTTTCTTTTACAAAGTTTAAAAATAGTAAAATTTTAAATGATCGTTACATATTTTTCAACTAATTTAACAAAGCAATTTAATAAGACTGCAAATGATAATAAAAAAATTTAAAAATTATGAGTAAAAGCTCGCGTTCGATCGGTAAGTTGTAACTGTAGGTAACAAAGTTTTCCACCCTGCCATCCATCAAGGATAAGTCAGAAATAAAGTAATAATATTTATGATCACAGATGTCGACACTGCATCTATTTATGTGGAAAAGTATCAAATATGTTGAAAAAAAAAAAAAATTATTCAAGTCCGATGATTTGAGCGAAGAAAACCAGCTCAGTAGAAAAATAGTAGACTTAAAATAAGCGACTAGAGGCTTGAATATAAAAAACCTTGTAAAACAATGAAGTTTAATAAGGTATACATTTGATAATATTTAGCCTCTCCGCATTGGATTGTTTATCTTTTATAAGGATGAAAAAGAAGCTTTTAATAAAAAAAGAGTACCTAATTAAAAAAAAGTAAATCAGTAGAGGGCGCTGATCATGGTGATGGCCTACTTGAGAGTTGAGGTAGTCCACGTGCGTGGGTCAAAGACCTTATTTTATTATTTCCTCAAACTCCCCCTTGCTACGAAGGTTTTTTTTTAATTTTGAAAAATAGGACGACTACTTTGCTCGATTAAATAAGGGAGCGCGACCTACTGAGTCAGCCTTATAATTAAGTGCATTAATTTTTATATTGTTTAAAAAAGTTTAAACAATGAAAGATGAGCTGTTGATAATATTGGATAGAATAATAGGATGGTAGGTACAAGCGAATAGGGCGTCAAAAGGAGGACAGTTTGATCAATAGCTGGATCGAGGCCGAGCTGCTTGGTAACAAAGGTAACAAACGTAACTAACAAATTCCTCCTCTTCTCATTGGCTTTTTTTATTGAACTTATTAATAATAATATGAAAATGTGAAAATAAAAAGATCAATAGATTTAATGGATTAAAAAATGGGGGTACTGGGATAGACATATATATAGGGTATAGAAAAAGATTTCGGCACGTGGCCCCCCACCACGGTCTTAGCTTGGCTGCTATTCCCAATTCCAGGGAGCCACAAGCCGCCAACTGCTGCAGTACTTTTGACCCAAAATTAAAATTTGGGTCATCTTACACCTACCAGTTACCCACCACTACTGCATTCAGCGAGCTTTTCAGTATTATCATTATTAACAAATTAACCCCTTCCCCACCAAAATTAAAATATTTATCCAAAAAAATGTAAGATTATTATCAAAGTGAAGCCACAAAGGTAATAAAATAATAATATGGAGGGGATATTTCGGGCGTCGGCGCACAGAAGCTAAGGCCAAAGCTGCAGAAGCCAGAAGCTGGATACTTGCAGTTATTCCTCGAGCGTACTCCAGTGCGGTAGTTTTGCTCTCAAGGTAAGTTTTTATTACTTTCACTTTTTTTTTACCCACACCCACTATATCTATTTGACTTAATTTTTAAATAAACTTTTATCTCGAAGCGCCTATTTTTTAACAATCTTCTGGAAAATTCCATTGTACGTAACCAGGATTAATAACACGCTTTTTTCTTTTCGACGGTCTCTCTGTCGCAATGAACGCGTTACAGTTAACAGTAAACGCGCTCGCTCGCTCGCGGGTTTTAAAAAAAAAAATAAAAAAAATAAAAAATTGTAAATTTAAAGTAGCGATCGCACTTGAGAAAATCCGCGCGGTTGCATAACTAAGTATAACGGCCATGGAAATCACGCGCGCGTATGTATTTCTATTTCATCTTATCTCTTATACTCGTACCTTATTGAGAGAGAAACTGTGTCAAGTGAATTTTTAGTTATTGTAGATACTTTTAATTGGTTGCTCCAAAAAAAGCAGACGTTGAGCTTTTACTTATTTATTAAATTAAGTTTAGTTAGAAGTAATAGGTAAGCGCATTGCGGGTGTAATTAGGGTCAAGGCTGGTTGGACAGTTGGAGGAGAGAAAAATAAATAAAAGTAGGTAGCTGCAAGCTCGATTTCCCATAGCATTTGAACGAGATGAAAATGAGTTAAGGGTGGGGTGCTAATGGCGCATGCGCGATGTTAATGTGAGTCAAGGACGGCACGTGCAGCAGCTAAAAGAGCTGCAAGACCGACGACCTACATTTCGTCGGCTCTTCCAACGCTTCCTGCCTGGCTGACTAACCCGACCGAAGCTTCTTCAGTCCACCAACTATACCTACTTACAGTGAGTACCACACCTTTTTTTTTTTTTTTTTACTTTAATATTATTATCGTCTTTGTCCCAGTTGCCTAGCGCCTAGCGCCTAGCGCCTAGCGCTCAACTTCCCAAATCGATACAAAAATGGGTCAAAGGTTGTGGATTCCGCTTCTGCGCGCTTCTCTCTATCCCTTCGCCTTCGAGACAAAGGCCCGCTTCCAACTTCTTTTTTTTGAATTTTTCTAATACACGGAGCTTTTTCGGAATATTTAAAAATAGTGCGCGGAGGAATATTCCCAGCGATAGTTAAAAAGAAAAAAGGTTGAGTATTAGTAGAGAGCTGCGTCGACCGCAATTTCCACACATCTAAATGAAATGAGAAATAAGTAGCGCGTGAACGTGTGTGTGTGTGTGTGTGTGTCCTCCCTCCCTCCCTCCACAATTGCTCCAGTGCCCCTCCTGCAGGTTAGCTGCAGTAACCTACTCCCGTAGTCCCGTGGCTGCTGTCGACGTGGTTAACGCGTGCGCGAACCGCGAGCCAATGGGAGGGCCGCTCCTAAAAGTCGGCGACCAATGGGCGAGTCCCTCGGAGAAGGGGGAGCTCGGAGACCGCGAGAGCCGAGCCAGCGACAAGCGAGCTGCCTTGTTCGTCGCTGACTCTCGTGCGGTTCGGTTCTCTTCTTCTTCTTCTTCTTCTACTCCTCTAGTCTACTCTACTCTAACTAACACTCTTTCCTCTTTCTCAAACTTTCTAACGTGACATTCCGTTATTTCCCTCAAGAATTTCTGTACGATCACCTCGACTCTATTAACTTTCTAGAACGCGACGTTCGATTCTCTCTTCTTTTATTTTATCAACTTTTCGGCAAGTCTTTGTGCGCGACGTTTCTCGCGGTGACTAGATTTTAAAAAGGTAATATCAATAAAACTAGTCGCGTTCGCTCGCGGTACCGTACGCCATGTTGAATATCGTCGTCAAGAAGTAATATTTAATCTTTACCAAGTAAGTAGGTCAACCGCCGTTGCCGAGCTCGGGGAGTCGGGAACACCAGCGGGATTTATTAAGTAAAAGCACGTGCTCCGTAACGGTCGTTTTTTTTAAATAAAACCTTATTTTATTATTACCACTATTATTATTATTATTATTATTAAAAATGAGTTCAAATGGAGAATTTCAAAAAAGAGGAAAATTAAAAAAAAAGTGGTGCTTTTCGGAGAGACTAGGTAACTCTTCCGAACGACGATAAGAGTGAAGAAGAAGAAGAAGAGGAGAGATGAAGGAAGAAAATGGGACACGCGAAGAGGAGCGAGACAAAGACAGCAGCACAGCGGAAGTAAAGCTGCTGCTTATTCAAAATGGCGTCGGTTGGCGCGCGCGCTCTCTCAACAGTGGGAGAGGCTGGTCCGTGGTGCACAGTGACGCAACCATCGAAGCTAGAAGTACACTTTGATCACGTGACAATATGTGTACTTATTAGTGGTGCTATTCGTTGGGTCAGTGGGGGTGAGAAACTGACTAGGCTCCGTATTTAAATAATCACAGTCAGTCTTTTTCTCTCTCCTATTGGCTCGGTGATATTTTCAACATCTCTTTGATATTTCTAGTGCACTTTATAACTTATAAATCTTCTAATCTTCTTTAATTTAAAAATAGAGGGAAAAGTCGCGTTTACAAAGCCTACTCAGCAGTGAAAATCGTGTTCCCTCTGTCCGTCGTCAATACTTTGATTATCATTACAATCTCGGCTTTGGGTACACGGAAAACACTGCGGATGAGTTTTTTTTTTTTTTTCCATTACTTTTGGCTTACTCAACTGTGCGACTTTTCCTACACGTTCTACTGCGAGCAGCCAACCAGCTCACGGCAAAGTCATATGTTTATTTACTTATTTTTATCAATGTTATTGTTATTATTGCTGTTTATTCTTTTATATTTATCACAAATCTCAATGTTTTATTTTTTTTCACATATGTTTACTGTTTTTAAAAATCTAAAATGTGTAAAAGAAGAAATTAATGTAAACGTGCATGTGCAATACTAATTTATGTAAGAAAAAAGGTTTTAAATATTGAAATGTTTGAAATGAAAAAAAAAGTACGCAAGGTGGTAAATTAAGAGAGAAAAAGAGAAAGTTAATTAGGATTGTGCAGCAGCAGCCAGCAGGTTGGAGAAAAAAAAAAAGGCAGGCAGCTGTCATCCTCTTCTAGCTCGGCTGCGCCGTTCACTTCCAGTCCTAGTTGCTTGCACTTTCTAAATCCCGCTTGGTTACCTATCCTTTCGTAATAGCCGTCGTTTCTTCGAGATACAGCTTACTCACCTGGACTCACCTGACTTAACCTGACTTACTACATTCTGCACATACATTTTTTTGAAAATTTTATTTTTATTTTTACAATTTTTCATCTTAACATTATGTGCTCACAAAAAATGATAAATTTTTATAATCTGCACGAGTTCAAAAAATATATAATTATTATTAAAACCAACAACGCTGGATTTAAATTTGGGTGCGCGGTTTCGCTCGAATTTCCACGATAAGAACGACCGTCAGTAGAACCAGGAACTTTACCTCTTTCGCCTCGTCGTACTCGTATATCGAGGTCATTATTATTCCCGCTCAAAACACTCTCGATCCCGGACTCGTAGACCATCCTGAAGATCCTCTTGAACGGGGAGGATTTTTCGAGATCAGCCTCAGACAGTTTAACACGGGCTTGGCCTTGGCGAATTTCAAGAAGCTCGAGTAGAAGTCTTCTGAATCCCGCGAGCGGACCATCCTCGAGGCGTTGGAGAACGCCAGGTTCCTCGGGGTTATCTCGACGAACTCCCAGGTGGCCCGGACGTTTATCAGTTTCGAGGGGAATACTTCGGATCCCGCTTTGATAATCCTCCTCGCGAACGGGTTGTGGTACTCGAGCCCGGTACATTCGACGGAATCCACGGAGGAGAGGTCCAAGAATTTCCTCGACCTTTTTGTCTCTGCTGGGACTCGGAAAACTTAGCTACGAGATCGCCCTGTGCAGGACCACCACGTTCACCAGCTCGATTTATCAGGACACGCGGTATTTCCTTGAATTTCCCCGTCGACGTAACCTCGGTTTCGAGTCTGCCGAGTCCAGGCACTTTTCCAGCGCGGAAATACGGATCGCGTTCAAACTTAAAGTCTCCAGTTAAATTGACTGACCAAATAATCCAGCAATCACGGATTAGTTTTTTTTTTTTTTTTTTTTTTTTTTTTAAAGCCTACCCAGATAATTTCTGATCCATACAGCAATCACGGATAAGTTGAGTGCCAATCTATACAGTTGTTTATTTTAACGAAGGGCGCTTACTCGATCGGGTTAGAGATAAAATGGAATTGATCCTGCATATCGGCATTAGCGTAAGGATTCAATTAGAAAAACAATTAAGGCCGTCGAGTGTCCCGTGATAAGAATAATTACGAGTACCACCACCAGGAGGCTCCTCTTCCTCGAAATCCCGAGCGGGATCGGGCTCCAAGTTGGGCTCGATTCCCGACTCGTAGACCCGAGTCTCAGACAGTTGAAGGTCGGCTTGGCCTTCTTGAACTCGTAGGAGCTTCGCTTGCCCAAAGCGTCCCCCAGGCTCTCGAGGGCGACGCAAATTCGGTCGTCCTTGAGGGACGGGTAAGTCTCCTTGACCACCTCGGCCTTGGCGGCTATGCCAGGGTGCACCCAATCGACGGCCTCGAGGTGGTCCCTCTGCACGTAGAACTTGTACCTGGTCTCCCGAGACAGGTCCTCGAAGGTGTCCAGGTTGACCACCCCGTTGACCAGTCCGATGTCCAGGAAGCTCGAGTAGAAGTTTATGGAGTACATTGCCGAGACCGATATCACGTGAACGAACAGTAGTTTGTCCATGAAGCTTCTCCGGAGCGTGGACATGCCGAAGAATACCGAGACCGTAGAGGTCCGCCGAGACGAAGAGCCTCGAGGCCGAGTAGCTCGAGTTCCGGGGCACGAAGGCCACCAGCCTGTCGCAGTCGTTGTTTAGGTCGACCATGGCGGTGTCGGGGAGGTCCAGGTAGGAGCGCTTATCGCGTATCTCGACGAACAGGAGCAGGTGGTACTTGAGGGTACCCACTCCGGTGACGTTACCTTGAGCGTTTCGGATCTTCCGGACCGAGTCGAAGTTCCCGACGGCCAGTTTGATAACGTGACCCTGGACGTTCCTCAGCTTGTCCGGAAAGAGGCGCGCATCGCTCGTCAAGGGTCGTTTGGTCGTCTTGGTCCAAGTACTTGATGGACGATTGAACCACGTAAAACGACGAGTGTGCAGCGTCTGGGCGTGTTGAGCCGAATTAAAATCGTCGAGGATAAAGGTAATCAGGTGAGGACGGAGATGATGCCGAATGTTATCGGCGAGATTTCGAGCAAACAAGCGGTGCAAATAAAAAAAATAAAAAAATGAAAATGATAGTCGGTAAGAGGAAGAATTCCATGGCTGACTGAGGTTTTTGAAGTTGCGGAAAAGCCATTATTGCAATTTGCAGTTTAAACGCGGCGATCGAAGCCGCTGATAAATCATGATGAAAAAAAAAAAACAATAAGAGAGACTAATTAAAATGCTGAAAATGAATCGTAGACACATATAATAGATCGGATGACGTGACCGCGGCGTTAAAATCTCGGAATAAAAATTAAAATTCCTGATCATAGACGATGCAAGGGAAACGCAAGACAAAGAAGATACTAATTGCACAAGAATGCAACAGGTGCGTCGTACGATGAGGGAGATTGAGGTATATAAAGGGAGAAGGGAATAGTACTATTATTTATAACGAGTAATATCCTCATTAGTATGTATATGTATAAAAAAGCAACTCGGTCAGCATCCACTTGACCGTAGCTTCCGCTCGATGGGAGATTAAGAGAAACAAATAATAATGTTAGTGGCACGTCGCGCAAGCAAAAAGCTTGGTGAGTAGCCACGGTCAATTAGTCGCGAGGTGTTGACGAGTAAACGAGCAGCTAACTACTCCTCCGAGTCTTCTCAACTTTTAAACTCAAGTGAGCTTTTAACTATTATTTATTATAATTACAACAATATTTAAGGGAAGGTGCACCAATAAACCAATAAACCAGTTGCTGTTGTTGTTGCCTATATGTATATGTAGAATCTAATGAGTGCATTTGCAGGCTCGCTATCTAGCTTGATAAAATAAAAATATTCCACAGAAAATGTCGAAGGAAATGGTGGACAAGGAGAAGACGATGCAGAAGGAGCTCGAGCAGCTCAAGAAGAAGGAGAAGGACCGGGAACGCGAATTGCTAAAGGAGTACAACCGTCTGAAAGGCAAGCAGGAGCAGAGACTGAGGGAGATGGAGAAGGAAGTTGAGAGGTTGAGGAAGAAGGAGGAACACTTTGAGCACGAAAAACTCAAAGAACTCGAGCAGAAAAAACTCGTGAAAAAGCAGAAGGAGGAGGACAAACTAAAGGAACGAGAGAAACGCAAGGAAGTCGAGATCAAGAAGAAGCTCGAGAAGGACAAGCAGAGGGAAATTGAGCGAAAGGCCAAGGAGAAAAGGGACGCCGACAAAGCTGACAAGGAAAAAAAGGACAAACAGAAAAAAGAGAAGAAGGAAACTTTGAGCGTTTCCATGACGAGCCTCAAGAAAATAAGCGGTGGCTCATCCTCCTCGACCAAGGACTCCAACAAGTGACTTACTCATCGATCTCTCTAACTACTTATTAACAATCTTTTTTTCAACTAACAATAATTATAGTTTATTGCAATCAAAATAACATAAAACACGGATTTTTTTATACTTACAAAGTAAAGTGAGTTTTCATTCAAAATCAGCAAATGTTATTTATTGATTTTTAAATGAGTCAATTGGATGTGAGATTAATAAAATGCTAAAAGTATAAAAACGTAAAAGACTAACTAGTTATGATTGAAAAAATGGTGCAATGTGGTATGTATAAAGATGCAGCGCGCAAGATCGTAAGAAAGAAAGGAAGGCTATAAATGAATAAATTCGCGTCACGCAGCGCTAATAATTAAAATTCCGCTGGTGCAGCATGCACACTTTGCTGCGGGGAATACTATTTTATACTTTTAAACTTTGAAAAAAAACGGCAAATTGGCCACGCCCATGAGCATCCAAAATTCAATATTAAACTTGGCTATTACGCAACTGATTATACTTTTTGAACAATTTTTATGACCTACTGCAGTCCGCTGCAGGAAGCTACGTAACCCAATAACCCAGTTAGCCTCTGGACCGAAGGAAAGCTCCAAATAATAATAATAAGTACAGTTTTAGACGCCAAGTCGCGTTGCGTAAGCAGCCTTGAGCACCAGCCGATCTTTCTAAAAAATTCTTTTTTTTTTTTTTTTTATAATAAGAGTTTAACGCACCAGCCTTTTTTTATTTTATTTTAAATAATATTTGTACGAGAAACGCTGTGGAATTAAGCAAAGAGGAGACCGAGTTACGTAAGAGAATCTCATAGTTACGTAGTTGTTTTACTATCCGGGATACGACCAAGGTCTATTTCATTATTATTATTGTTGCTTTTTTTTTCTTTTTTTCTTTTTTATCTCTCTCTCTCTTTTGAAGATTTAATTAGATTTTACGATCCTGGAGACTGGACTACTGGAGTTAAATCGATGCCCCCAAAACTGTATCCATGGTTACAGTCCTCCGTTATTCTGGCCCTATAATTTTCTTTTTTTTTTTTTCAAGAAGAAAAATCAAATAAAGCTTGAAAGTTGATAAAATAAAAATAGAAAAAAAAAGGAAGGAATGGGGTCAAAAGCTCCGCAAGCTGGTGCTGCTGGAAGTGTAAGTCACAGTTAGCCTGCACGAGCCACGAGTCCACGACCCAGTTTGTAAACGGGCGGCGCGACCTCGATGCTGCAGCCCAATCAATACGCGCCTATACTCTATACCAACCTTAAACACTGCACCAAACTTTTTTTTTTTGTTTTGTTTTTTTTCTTGCTGGATCATCTCACTTAAAACAAACGGTAGCTCACTCTCTTGTTCTCAGAAAAAAAAGATCTACCCAAGCGAGGTCACACACGTCCACGTGGGCCTTTTTCTCACGGCTAATTTTAATTTTCTCAATCATACCGTACCAACAAGCTCCACGCTCAAACCTATTTTACAACATTCATAACGTTGCTTAATCTTTTTCATTACAATTCTACCTGTGTAACTACGCAACTACCTCAACTCAGGATGTTGCACCACTCTCTCTCGAAATTCTAACCTTTTTTTTTAATTTGGAAATTTTAAAAATCATCAAATCCGTAAATCTAAAAACGCTCTCTTGCCGCCAGAAACAGCAGACGCGTGACCTCGTTTCGTGCTGGTTTGCGCCAATCGTTAAACACACTCCCAAGCTCCCAAGCTCCCAGCTCGTACAGTGTATGTTATATCCTCCTCAATCGTCATCAGCTCAAATATTATATATATATGTACCTACCTCAAACCTCCAGGCTCCAACACGTTTTTTTCATATTCGTTATATTCGTCATCAATTCCACTAAAACTCCCTGGTGGCGCCATCTCTATGCTCCTCCATTTTCAACTAGGCTTACCTACTCCGTCGATTTTTTTTATCAATAAAAGCAACACAGATTTTTTTTTTACTCTAAATAGCTTGATTTTTATTATTATCATTATCATCATACATAAATCTCTAAACCTTTTTTTTTTAATTTCACACATCTTATTACCTATTACAAGTTACAACATCATTGTCATCTTAATTCTTAAATTCCTACTCTTCAAATAATCATTATTATTTACATTCATCAGTAATATCATTATTTTATACAATTATCATTATGTTTAGTTCATCATCTTTTTAATCTGTGCTCGAGCAGATCAACCTTTATCAATTTAATTTCAAATATCGCTCGTAGTCCAAAATTATGCGATTTATTACCATTATTTTTATAATAACAAAGCCCGTCAGATTTTATTGGCTTGGTCGTCAACTTTTCAACTTTTGTTATATTTATTTATTTACTCAAACCTTTTTGTGGAAGTAAGTATGGTGTCATTTTTTTTTCTACTTCTAAGTCATACATAAATAAACTACTTTTATTTTAATTTGTTTTTACTTGTAGATCTCACGACTCTTAAAAAAAAGGAAAAAATAGAGGAAAAAAATATGTATAGTTTATACATAATCAAGCTAGTCTAGTCGAAAGAGTTTTTTTTTTGCATATCTAGACAATAAAAATCGGCGAAGCAATCGCGAGTGATTATGTCAATCGTTTAAATTCTAAAATTACATTAGAGCTTATGATATTTTTTTTTTTTTTTTTTTTTTTTTTTTTTTTTATTTGATTTTTTTTCTTTTCTTAGCTAATAAAGAGAGAAAAATGTACAAGCTCCCGAGGGCGAAGATTGGAGAGAGAAAAAAAGTATTTGTTTAAAAGAAATAGATAAAGAGTTGAAGAATTAAACAGTCTGCTTTTGATGGTGCTCTATGGCCGCGATGTGATCTGGCTTTTCGCCGCGCATGTGGCGCTCCCACATTTTTCTGTACAGCATTTCCATACCAGTGACGTAGGTCTTGCAGTTGAACAGCGGACTCGACGATCTTGCTTCCCAAACTTTTACGCGTACGGCTTTCAAGCTGGAAATTAAAAAAAAACAATTTTATTTCAATTTCATAGCTTTAATTTTTGAGAGTTACTACAACCGTTATTTCAGCCAGCTGATTTCACTAATTTTCATTTCACTTACTTCATTTTGAAGATTATTGTCAAAATTCAATTTACAAACTCTAGGTTTATTGCAATAGTTAAAAGTTACATAATAAAAATTATTAAATAAGCAGATCTTTTGCAAAATTAATCGTCAATTTTGTCAAAATAATGACTTTTTTTTTTTTTAAATCATTGTAATAATCCACTTTAGAAAATTCAATTCTGAATTATAAAACTGATTACTTAAAATTTGTAGGTTTTCTCGGTCAATTATAAATCTTATATTTAAAAATTAAAAAAAAAAAAATGCTTTACTACATTCGATTTACGTCATAAGGAAAACGGTAGGTGACTGCACAAATTTTCAAAATTGATATTTTGAATTTATTAAATATAACTTTGAATCTTCACGTTTGAATTTCGTTAACCCGAAAGGTTAAAAAAAAAAAAGTTTACAGATTCTGGCCTACACAACCAAAATTTCGGATATTCTTCTACCATAACGAAATAAAACTATTTTTGAAGATTTAAAATACTCGTAAATTTGTCGTATTTTAAAATCTGTAACGGTGTTGTCAATCGTAAAATCCGTTAGATTTCAAAGTTTGAACTCTAAAAATACTCGATAAGTTACAGATTGCAGTAGATTACATTAAAAGAAAAAAAAAAAAAGCCTTTTAAATAATCAGTCTTCAGAGCCGAAATGAAAGTTGTATAAACCCCTAATAGAAAAAGTAAAGAACAAACAATTCTTGGTCGTTTCCGAGCCTGATGGCTATGTCTTGGTACTCCTGCCTGGTGCGTGCGACCAACTCCGGGCAGCCGAGGGTGTTGAGCTGACTGGCGGCCACCCTCGAGGCCAGGGTCTCCCCTGGTAGGGTTACCACTGGGGTTCCGGTCCACAGTACGTCCATGCTCGTGGTGTGTCCGTTGCACAGTGGCGTGTCCAGACAAACGTCGGCCAACTGTCCCCTTCGGACGTGCTCCTCCTTCGCGGCGACGTTGCTAAACAGTATCCTGCCTGGGGCCAGTCCCAGTTGCTGCGCCGTAACCTATATTCCATTAATTAAATCAATTAATTTTTTTACTACTAATTAATTGAAGAAAAAAATAGAAAAGAATAACAACCTGCAGGTTAGGTTCGCCCACGGCGGGGAATCGCAGCAGCCACAGGACGCTGTTGGGTACGTTCTTGAGTATGTAGGCCCACATGTGTAGGGTCAGAGGGTCGATCTTGTAGAGCTGGTTGAAGTTGCAGTAGACAACCGCGTCCTCGGGCAAGCCGTACTGCTGCCTCGTGGTTATGACTATGCTCTGTGGCACCTCCTCGCCCGTGGCGGTCTTGTTGTTGACCTGGTTGGTGGCCATGCCGTTCTGTACCACAACCCCGTTAACGGACATCTGGCACTGACCCGAGGCTATCATGGTCTCGATGGGCGTCGTGGTGGGTAGCTCGGCGACCTTGAGGGATATCTCGACGGGCTTGGCCTTGTCGGGCACCACGACCTCCTTGATCTCCTTGACCAGGGTGTTCTCGATCATGGGGGAGAGGTCGGTGGCGTTTATAACGGCGACGTTGTCGGCGAGCTTGGTGCCCGGCTTGTTGAGCTTGTCGGTAAGGATGAGACGCTCCTTAAGGTGGGGAAACATTTGCTTGTGGTCGCCTATGAAGAAGGTGTGGGGCATGTAGGCGAGCTTCTCGCTGTACTGTCCGGTGAGCTCGAGGGGCGAGGTGACCTCGTCGGTGATGAGGTAGTCCATGAAGACGGCCCCCGAGGTGCCCGGATAGCCGAGCCACATGACCTGTATGGGGGCGGGTCTGAGGGCGAATATCTCGTTTCTGGCGCCCTTGGTGTAGCCGTTCATGTTTACGAGAATGTGTATGCCGTCGGCGTTTATGCGGTCGGCGGCCTTGCCGTTGCAGGGTATCTGAGAGAGGTCGACGAAGTGCTCGGACTCTCGGGCAATCTTGCCCCTGAAGGTGGTGCCGTCGTCGGAGCTCAGGGCGTAGCAGAAAACCTCGACGTTGTTCCGGTCGTGAAGACCCGGGACGCTCTGCATAAGATGGGAGGTCGGGTGGTTGCCAAAGTCCGAGGAGACGTACCCGATCTTGAGACGTTGTCCGGCCTCGCGAGGGTACTTGTACGGGGGCTTGTGCAGCACGTGGATCTGTGTAAAATAAAAAATGTATAAGTATGAAAAAAATTATCAATTATTAAATAGTTATTATTAAACGGACCTTCTCGATGCACAGGTTGGCGTGTCTGGCGGCAATGGCCTTCCTGAATTCGTGGCTGAGGGGGTAGAGCATGGAGTGGTGGGGGTGGACGCTGGGCAGTCGGTTCTTGTCGAGCTGCTCGGCCACTATGGAGACGAGCTTCTTCATCCTGGCCTCGTAGTCGGTCCAGTCGCAGACGATCTGCAGGCAGTGGGCCAAGTTGCAGTAGGCGTCTGGAAAATCGGGCTTCAGCTTCAAGGCCGTTCTGTAGCTGGCTATGGCCTCGGTTATGTTGCCCGAGTCCTTGTGTATCGAGGCGAGGTTCGAGTGGGCGTCGGCGAAGGCGGGGTTTATCTGTATCGCCCTGGTGTAGCACTGGAGAGCACCCTGGACGTCTTGCATCTCCTTGAGAGTGTTGCCCATGTTGGAGTAGGCGTCGGCGAAGGTCGGCTGGATCCTGATGGCCTCCTTGTAGTGGAGAAGGGCCTCGGTGAGCTTGCCCTGCTGCTGGAGGACGGAGGCGAGGTTGCTGTGGGCGGCGGCGAACTCGGGGAATACCTCGAGGGCCTTGAGGTAGAGCCGGGTCGCCTCCTCGATGTAGCCCTGCTCGCGCTTTATGTTGGCCAGGTTGTTGAGCGAGTCGGCGTGGGTGGGGCAGAGCCGAAGGGCCGTGTTGTAGCACTCCTCGGCCTCCGAAACCTGGCCCTTCTCCTTGAGGGCGTTCGCCAGGTTGCAGTACGCGTCCGGGAAGTTCGGCTGGAGCTCGATGGCCCGACGGTACGTGTCGATCGCCAGGTCGATGAGCCTTTATTTAGATTTTATTAAAATAAGTCGACAATGATAACTCCAAAAAAGTAAAACTTACCCTTGCTCGTAGTAGACGCAGGCCAAATTGCCGTGTACGACTGCATTGTTGGGACTGAGATTAAGGGCTCGAAGATAAGCTGCGACGGCCCTGTTTTAAAAAAAAGTAATAATTATTAATAGCAGTTTGTTAAAGATATGTATAAAAGGACCTCTTAATAAAGGACTTGATCCAGGCAAGGCATCCTCGGGGAGGAGCTTTGTCGAGGGTAAGGCAAGTTTTGAGAATTTGAACCCTATGAGAGGAGGAGGACTGACTCTCGAGCTGCGAAAGTCTCAAGGTCGTGTAGACGATTACGGACTGATACTCCATAACTAATATTCGCATATCTTCTTTTCGACTTTTCCACTCTCCTTTTTTTTTTTTCTTCACCCTCATTCAAATAGTCTTCTTCTAAAATTAAAATTTAATCTTACAGCTCTGCACTTGGCTCCAAAAAGTCTTCATTTAATCGCTCCTGCTCTCTTTTACTTAGGCTCAACTTATTTGATCTTCTCTTTTTTTTCAGAACAACCTTGAGCGAATGAAAATAATAATGTTAGAAGAGTTAATATGAGATTAAATGAAACGACGCGAATACTTTGGATATAGGAGAAAAAAAAAAAAAAAAAAAAGTAACGATTTAATAGAATCGACAGAAGGTAATAAATGAGGTGTTTTGATTAGTCGGTATTTTAGGAGTCTAATCCACGGACGATTGAGCAAATAGTTGTTTTGACCAGTCGAGCCAGTTGCAGGAGTAGAAGAAGTCGACGCCGCGCCGACCGAAAGACTGCGCAAGCTCGTTTCCTAGGTGATTCCCGCCTTCCTCCCCGGGAGCTTAACAATGTTGCGCGCGCATCTCGACTGGCTACTGGTCCAATACTTTTGATCAGAGAGTTTAAGCTCAAGGGGATGCCTCAGCTTTTTTTAAAATTAATATCATTAGCTCACATTAAATTTAAAAAAATGTACGACTCGTGACTATCGTCGAGGCGAAATAAAATGCGCTTTATCGACGAAATAACTAAGAGTTACTTTTAATTTGATATCGCACCGACTTTAAAACTGCGTGTCTATTTTGAATTTAAACACCAGTTGATCAAACGGTGCTCCTTAAACCTTTTAACGGACTCGTCACATCCTGCCTCTGCATCGTTTACTTAAATGGACTTTTTAATATTCCAATAAAAGCTTGCACAATGTAAATAATAAAATAAATAAATTAAAAAAAAGACTGACCGGTCGAATATGCGGGCCTCTTTAAGTACATTTCCAAGGTTTATGTACGCGTCCAAGAAGTTTGGGTCCAATGCAACGGCCTTCTCGAAGTGGTGTATGGCCAGCCAAATTTCACCCTGGGCGTTGAACACGCAACCCAAGTTGCTCCAGGCCACCGCAAAGTCCGGACGCGTCTCTATGGCTTTCAGGTAGCATGCCTATACCCCGATTTTTCGTTTTTCAATACATTTTTTTTTTTCAATACATCCCTATTTTTTTTATTCACCATTTTTCTTTTTTTATTACCACTACTTAAGCGACAACCCCGAGTCCAATTATTCGACGCGTTTGTGGATTTGCACTTTTTTATCATATATTTCATATTTTTACCACAAGCACGTCGAAATTTTTTTTTCATTCATATATTCAGGACTCGAAGTTAATTACTTATTATTATTAGAACTAAAAAATCAAATAAAATAATCTATTTTTGCGCTCAAACTTTACGACTATTTTTACAAATTCATCTTTTTTTTTTTATTTAACGATTATCTTATTTTATTTTTTTTTTTACGCTTTGAAAGCGAAAAGAAGAGATAGAAGGAGAGGAGTTCCAAACAAAAAAAAAAAAAAATTTCTCAAGATTTTAAAAAATTGCACACCTTTCGTCAATTACCATTGCACTTGCAGTAGCTAGATTTTTTTTTTTTTTTTAATCACATGCTCATTCTTAAATGCATCAATTAAAGAAAAAATAATAATAATGTATTATTATCGTATTGAGCAAAATTAAAATTACATTTTCATGACAATGAATTTGATTAAAAAGAAAAAAAAAATGAAAAAACTCATCTGATAAAATAAAAAGTTTTGTTTTATTTTATAAGCAGTGAGAACATGCAATAGTGATGATCAAACAAAAAATGTTGTAAAAAAATGCGAGTCATTTAAGAAAAAAAAAAAACGTAACAAGTGCAAGTTACAGGTGGTGGTTGACGAAAACCATATTTTGATTTCTTTAAAATTCTCCTTTCGGTAGTTAAAAAACAAAAAATTTTTTTTTCATTCATTATTTTGGTTTTTTGACTTTGATTGATAAGGAATGCGATGTAGCTTGGGATCGTCACCAATCCGTGCTAAAGACTCTAAAGCCCTTACCAAAAAAAAGAAAAGAAAAAAAAAAAAAAAAAAAAAATTAAGTGTTAATGATGTACGTAGTCTACAGCACGTCCAATCGATTTAAATTTAAATATCCATGATAAATAAATGAAGAAAGAGTAAGTTAGAGTAAGGTGACAATCCCAAGTGATAGTATGTAGGGTTGATGTTAGAGCTCGAAAGTAAAGCTGTCGTCAGAATTCAGTTCAGTGTGTAATCCGTACCTAAAACAAAAATTACGAAAAAAAAAGGTCAGACAGCCAGCCTCTATGTTCCATTCTACAAACTGAAGCTGAAAAAAAAAAAAAAAAATTCTGGGGAAAAAAAATTAATATTTATTATAATGATAATTAATAGTAAGGGACGATAAGAGAACTTTGAGAGAATTGAATATAGAGATTGGCGGCTTTGGAGGGTCTACTTTACCTTAAGTTAACCCTTCGGTAGGTCAGGAGGAAGATTGATTTAAATTCATGATTCTTAGTTTAAGTCGCAAGTCGCATCCAGTTCATTTGATTGCAGTTCTACCGAAGACTGAAGAATTCATTCTTATCGTCCTTTTTCTACCGCTCCTATACTCCTGTGAGTGTCGACAACATCATTGTCCAATGACATTATATTAATCTTTCTTTCTTTTTTTTTTTTTTTTTCAAACCAAATTTTAAAACAAAACTTAAAATCGACAAGTTTTAATTACTAGCTTTACTCTTTTATAATATTAAAAAAAAAAAAAACATCGCGAGTTTTTTTAACAAAAACTTGTTTTTTTTCTCTGAAAATTTAACAGCTGTAAATTTTAAAATAATCAATAAATGGCTTCCCTTTGACTGCTAGCCGAGTAGCTTCGAGGAATGCGTCTTGGGTGTTGCAGAAAACTCTCCTTGTCACCTCGTTTAATCTTAACTTCAAATTTAAATAATAAAATTTAAAAAAAAAATACAAACATGAACTTGCATATGCACAAGGTTGTACCACTGTAATTCCAAAAAAATCAACATCAATCACTCAATAACATTTTTAAATATATATGATTAATTCAATAAACAAGTACATCCGTGTGCGTACGCAAGTTTGTGCCTTCGCGCTAAAGCAGACTTCTTGACTAGACCCATAATTAAATTTTTTTAAATTTACATTTTTTGAACAAAATCAAATCATTGATAGTTAAATGAAAATCATCGAACCGTTACTTTTTAAAAAATAAAAAAAAAAAATTATTCTTATTCAATTTTAAACTTTGATAAATTTTATTTTTTAGTTTTTCACTTGAATTGAGTTTTAAAACGGCGATATGGGATTTAAAAAGTTAAAAAAATGAAAAAAATTAGCCAAGCAGTCTTACGCCAATATAGGCTCTTTAACGCATTGCACAGATTCACAAAAGAGAAAAAGATAAAATGTAGGTAGGTTGGTAAGAACTACACCTTAGGATCATAAGTAAGGAGGTATGACTTTTTTTTTTTTTTTCTTTTTTTTTCACCAGATATGAAAAGAAGGATTTTTAGAGGTGAACTTAAAAGCTAACTGTGCGCGGACGATCCCATCAATTATTGTATCTGTACCTCGTGCGAAAATAAACCAGGAGATATATTTAAGTAGAGTTTTTTAAACATTCACATGTAACCTCTTTAACGTTTAAAATTCTTGAATTTTCACCAACTATTCTTGAAAAATGTCTCCAGTGGCTTTTTCTCGTACGACGTATCGGTACTTTATCATGCTTTTCTATATAACAAATTAAAATAATAATAATAATTTTTTAATAGACTCCATTAATGGGATCGTTGCAGAGTTTAAAATTGAAAAACTTGCGTCAACAACAACCCTAATTGACGAAAATTCTTCAAAAGTGTGCCTTTCAAGGGTTCATCAGCTGTTTGGCTAAGTCATACAGCTTTAGAGCCAATGGTAATGTAGTGGATTTTTAAATGACCAAACAGAGCTGGACAAATGTTCAAAAAAACTATTTTTTATTGCACAATGGCATGCTTAATGTGCAATATAATTAAAATTAAAAAAAAATCATTAAAAACTGTGCTCCGTTTTTCCAAATTTCCACGACACTCCATCAGTGTAAACGCACTGCTTGCGACAATATTTCAAAATCGTAGATTAAATTATTGATAAAGATACAACAGCAGCGGTATTTTACAGCGTATTTGTCGAATGCAGTACGTCCAAAATCACCACCCATAACTGTCTTTAACTTCAACACTAAAGTCTTCATAAATTACAAATAAACTAGCTACAATTGGGTGTACAACCGAGGCACCAATGATTGAATTTAAATTAAAAAAACTCTGACCGCGCACACGTGAAAATAAGTATTGTCAGGTTAAACAAAGTCAGCTTTCTGCAGCGGTATGCATTTTTAATACCATTAATTTAATATTTATAAACAAAACAACCATAACTCTATACATTCCTCATAACTACCCTAGCTAATATTAACACTTTAGCCAAATGTGCACTTACACTTTGTACTGCTAAGACGTTTTTTAGTTTTATGTATAAATAAACAAATAAACAGTTTCAATTAAATATCATCGAGTCTCCAGTGTTGCGAGTGTTAACGCACATAAGGTTAAGTGTAAATGATATTCATAATTTATTAGTTTTCTCGATGTCTCGAGGATTGAACATACCTTGGCTTCGTCTAACCTCGCTAATGCTTTCAATAAATTACCAAGATCGCTTCTCACGCAGTACAGGTCCTAAAAGTTAAAAAAATATTCATTGTTAAATTCAAAAATTTTAGATAATTCATTCATTTACAGCAGAGAAATACAGAATATAAATTTTATTGACTTTTACAGTTTTCTCAAATACAATTTAGATAAAATCACCTAAAGGTGTAGTCAAAAATCTTTTTATTTTTTCAGTACTAATTGAAAATTTGAAAAATCAATTCAATATGTTTTTTGATAACTGTTAAGTATAAAAAAAGATTTTAAAAGTTTAACTTCAAGTACTTGAGGTTTTTTTTTTAAATTTTTGTGTTAGTGAATTATTTCCTCACTGTATACTTTGATATCTGACATTATAAATTCAAGAGCCTTAATTTATCGAAATTTTAAGAGAGACTTTGTATTTTACTCCACTATTAATTGTAATTCATCTCTGGCAAATGTTTGAAACTGCCATAGAATAGGTATCAGCTTATTTGAAAGTGAATGTGACTTATTGTTATCAAAGCTTGTACAAATACTAACAATTATTTATCATTAACATGACATTTATGTTGACTGATAATTATTTGAAATAAAAAAAAAATTAGTATGATATAATGAAATGAAGAGGTTTTATAGGTTGAGTAAAAAGATAAAAAAATCTCACTGGATTGTACTGCAACGCAGTGACGTAGGCTTGCACAGCCTGCTCCATGTCTCCGGCTGCGACGAGTGCGGCTGCCAGGTTGATGTAACCGTCAATGAAGTCTGGCTTCAACCTGACCGCGTGTCTGTAATTCTCGAGGGCCTCCTGCAGCTGATTTCTCTCCTTGTAAACATTTCCCAGGTTGCTGTAGGCTTCCGCTAAAAGTGGATTCTGTTTGATGGCCAAACTGCTGTAGTGTGCGGACCTGGTTTTAAATTTATAAGTTTTTAAAGTTTTTTAATTACTTTGAATAAATGAAAGTAACAAGAGAGAGAAAGAGGGCTTACTTTTCTAGTCTTCTGCACTGAAAGTGAATGGACGATAGGAGTAGCAAGACACCGGTGTTGTTGGTCTCCTGTCTCCAGAGCTGCATGCAGTGTCTCTCTGCATTGTCGTAGTCACCGGCCTGGTACTCCCTGTGGGCCAGCTCTAGCAACCCTGTAACAGTCCAAAATATTTCAAGTTGAAAAAATAAAAAAAAAAAATTATAAAAAATTAAAAGATCGCCTTAAACGAACAGTATGACTCGACTGATTGCGAAGGGGCCGTAGAAGTGGAAGCCGCGGAGGATGCTTCGTTGTGCAGGGGCGAGCAGGAGGAGGAAGTCTCGGGGAGAATTTGTACAATAGGTGCTTGAAGATGAGCCTCCTGGTGGGGTAGTACGACGGGAATTGCCGCGGGCGTTTTGACGAACCCTCCTGCCAGAGCTAGGCCCCCGGTACTTTTGGTATGCTCCTGAGTCTGCTGCTGCATTATTACGCGTGCGCTGCTCATCTCCTGTGCATGCGTACCTTCACCATGAGGTAACCTAACCTCACTTTATTATAATTATTCTTCTTGTTTCTCTAATCGGTTAAGCTAAATAACCAGCTAATCTACTTAGACGTGTTTGATTAATCTGATAAAAACTGTCAACTGTATCGATGCGAAAGGAGAAAGAAACTCTATTAGTTGCACAAGCCGCGCGCACCAGCTAAACCAGGCAAGGTACTGTAAGCCTGTAGGGGAGCTGAACAAAGAGTATATGCTCTATATATGTGCTGGTAGCTCTGTCCTTTTCTAGTTTCTTCAAAAATTTTCCATGGGTCCTATTCATCGCACTTGCAGCAGCTGCTCAAATTGCTGCGTAATAAAAATCTTCTACTATACCTACTTTTACTTATTTAATGGGGATATTAAACTCACTGTGAGATTGAATGCGCGCGAAACTCGAGATTTTGCATGTACAAATATTGAGAAGGGCTTGGGACTTTTCAAAAAAATTTACAAAAACATGTAGGTTTTTATTTTTCCACGTTAATTATTCCAGTTGTTTTCAATGAAATTAATCATATTGATCAAATCGTTAGATAATTTAAAATCAAAATATTTAAATTAGAAATATTAATTAAAAGTAGAGCTGGGGGCTGGGACATAGCTGGCCAGTGTCCAAAAAAAGCAAATTTCAAATTTATTTATTTTCTTATAATAATAGTGTGACGCAGAGATTAAAAATTGCATTGAGAAATGAATAAAGCTTTAAAAGAATCCCTTTTGATGAAAAAAAAGGCCAAAGGGTGTGCACACACACATAGGATAGTACATATAGCTATGTGAGAGAGAGTAAGTTTAAGGTGGTGGGGGCTGTGGGAGCGAGCTTAGTCAATGGAAAATTCCACTGTCAACTGCACCTTTACTCGTATGGACTGCACTGCCTGCAACTGGGCCCAACTTTTATTTTTTATACTTACGTTACAATCTTTATTCTTTTAAGTCAAATAAAGTCAAACTTTTTAAATTATTTAATTTTTTATTAATTAAAAAAAATAAAAAAACTTTTGATCGTAATCAGGGGCGGGAATCGGACTGGGAATATAAGCGGTCCGGGACTTTCGGACCAAGTGGCCCTACAAACCAGCGGCAGCGGCCTAAAAAACAGCTAAAAAAAAAGACGTTATTATTGATCAAGATTTTATATAAATTTGATATTCTATTAAAAAATACAATAAATATTCCAGGGTTACTGGAGGTTTAAAGCTTGGGCCGCTTGGGGAATTATTTAGTAATTGTTAAAAGAACTAGGGCCCCCAGGATTACGGCGGTTTGATGTTTGAGAACAATCTGTGGCCCTGTGGCCTGTACTTACCAAACCTCCCAATTGCCAGTCCGCCCCTGATCGTAAGCATCAAAAGGGCGTCACAGAAGGAGGGAGTAAAGGGTGCACACCTTTTATTCCTTTGTATACATTTTTTATTTTACCCAAAATCAGTTCAACATTTTATACTTTTGCTAAATCCAATTCCAGTTAATTTTTATCCCGCAGTAGTAATTTTACCTCTGCAACCTTGAATTATTTCCAAAAAAAAAAAAAAAAAAAAAAAAATCAAGCCGACTTTGGAGACTTTGAAGGTTCAGAGTTCATACTCCTAAATTCAGCTTTTGCGCGTTTTATTGCAGCTATTGTTATCAAACGCTATTTTTATTGGCCAATATTTTGAAGAATTCACGCGAAAAAAAAAAAAAAAAAAAAGATTACGTCATAGACTAGGAGGAAGTAGAGAAGTTGGAGTGTAAAATTCCATCGCTGCACGAAAAAAAAGATGATAATTTATTTTCAAAATTTTCCAAACGTAACTTTCAATAAAAAAGCTCCGTGACTCGAAGTGAAGTGAATTTTATAAAAAAACGTGCAATTTGGCAATTACAGTAATTGGATAAAACGAAATTTTCCAATTATGTAAGTTGGAGCTTGCAAGTTGATAAAGAACGTCCGGCCCGCGCGCCGACGCACGTGGAGGAAAAGCTCGAAGCTCGATCGATGAAAGATGTAAAGATTATAGAAAATCTACTTTTCTTTTTTTTTCTTAGCAGCCTTAGCTTTTTTTTTTTCAATCACTCGAGTTAAATTTAAAAAATTAAAAAATAACGAGACATATTGGTATAATATGCATTAAAGACTTTAAAAAGCAATGAAGTCGGGTAGTTGCAGGTATAAATTAGCGCATGCACAGATTTAACAATGTAAAACTGGTTATTTCTGGTTTTGATTTTGAACGTAAATAGGTAGCAGATAGGTAATTAAACGTAAAAGAGCCGCGAGACTTGGGGGAAAAACACCGTATGTACGTAGGAGTAGGCACAAGAGCTAATTATGAATATAAAATACCTAATTAATTGAATAAACTAACCGACGGTGGAGAGTTGTTGTACTACGGTGTCGGCGTTCATCTTGAGGATGACGCTCGTTGGTGCTGCCGATGGTTGTTGTTGTTGTTGTTGTTGTTGTTGTTGTTGCAAAGGTTGCTGCTGAGGTTGTACTTGCTGCTGATGAGGCGAGGAAACAGTTGCCTGTTGCTGCATCCTGATTCAATTCCAACACCAAAATACTCAAATCTTTCTTCTTGAGTCCACGACAAAAACTTTAGCAGCATCACAATATAAATCTACTAAAGTATTCTCAACGAGCTAATCCGTAGCTCCAGTTTGGTGCTTGTGACTCGAGTAAAACTAGTAAAAGAAAAAAACTTTGACTAAATACTTGTCAGTAAGCACAGCTGCTCGAGCTGCAGCTAAAAACTGTCTCATACTCTTGGGAGTTGGGTCTTGGGGATCAAAAGCGCCACTGCACCGATCGCAGCCCCATCTCGCGACTACATTCATTATTTTATTTTTTTTTTCACAAATCACAATTTTTCTTTTTTACCTGCACTAGTGCAAAATAAACAACAATTTATTCATTTAAATAAATAAAAAAAAAACTATTTATTAAAAGCTCTATTTACCTATGATGAGCTTGCAAGCTCTTTAAAACTTACCTTCTCTTATGATTATTTGAAAGATTTGTTTATTTTAAAATGTTCAAAAGAATCGCGCGCTTAGCTGAAATCTGTGAATCTGTCCACGTGGAAGCTGTTAGAAGATGGCGCCAGTTTCCGCCAGTTTCCGCTGAGCCGGCTTTGTTGGCTTCTCCTAGTTCCTACTCGGTTCGGTTCAGCACTTCAGATCAGCCAAGATCGGCCAAGATCAGCAGAGCAAGCACGTTTTTTTAGTACCCGACTACCCGGACGATAACTCAAAAATTCATCAAAATTGGTCAAACGCTTGAAAAGGATATCAAAATGACCGACAACAAGGAACGCACTTTCATTATGATCAAGCCCGACGGAGTCCAGCGTGGTCTCGTCGGCAAAATAATCCAGCGATTCGAGGACAAGGGCTTCAAACTCGTCGCCATGAAGATGCTTTGGGTAAGTTTTTTTTTATCCTCCCATTTTACAACAACAATATTCATTGTATTTCGATTTAGATACTCCAAACCGTTCTTATGTTTCTTATCTACCGGCTTTGACCTTGGGATCATCTGACGTACAGATACTCGGATTACTTTTATTAGCCACCCAAGTCACTACAATTAAGACTATTAATACAGCTTGGCTAATTAGCTTCTTATCTTTCGATCCTACTCTTTTCTTTTTTCTTTTTTTTTATTTTAGTCATTCAATATTATTTTAAATTATTATTACAATATTTATTATCATTATTAATAATGTTCATATTATTAACTTAAAAATAATTCAATTTTTCAGCCATCTGAGTCTCTGCTGAAGGATCACTACGCCGACTTGTCCAGCAGGCCATTCTTCCCTGGTCTAGTCAAGTACATGAGCTCGGGACCAGTTGTACCAATGGTAAATTTTTTTATAAAATCTCCCCTTTTATTACTTTTATTACTTTATTGATTTTCTTCAACTTGAATTCTACTCCACTCAATTGCATTTGAGAAACCTTTTAAAAACTAAAAGTTCTGGCTTGACCTTTATTATGTAATTTAAATGAACAATCATGAGATATTTTTTAACTTTATAAGTTATAATTTAATTCTTTGAAAATTTTCATTGTAGATCAGGTAATTACAAAACCTTTTGTTGTATAATTTTAAAAAATACAATTGCTGGAGTAAGACTTTTTTTTGTAACAAAATTTTGGTTTATTTACAAAAAGTTATAACATTTTACGGGTGAAATAAAATTAGACCTTTTTTTTTTTGTAATTTCGAAAATACCATAACTAAAAAAGACCTCTATTGTTTGTTTTTTTTTTTTTCTGAAAACAGGAAATTTTTTCCTCAAAACAGTCTTATAACAAAAGTACGAAATTTTAACAGAAATTTTGTTACTGCAACAAAAATAACTTAAGAAAAATAAAAAATGTTTTGATACTCCTTAAATAGCAAATCAAAATTGTAAAAAAAATTTTAAACTCAATTGGTAACAGAATAATTCATTAAAACACTATAGTTGAATTTTAAACTTATCCATAGGTGTTTTTCATTGATGATAAAATTTTTTTTTGCAAAGTTTAAAAAATAGCTTAGGTCCCTGAGTTTGAAAAGTCAAAAAAGTAAATTTGAAGTAGAATGTAAAAAAATAAAAATTTGAAAGTAGTTGCATTGGTTGGAAAAAAAAAAGAAAAGAAAGCAGATTAGATGTACTCCCACAATAATAATGTTATTGTTAAGGTCTGGGAAGGTCTGAACGCAGTGAAAACCGGACGCGTTATGCTCGGCGAGACGAACCCCAAGGACTCTGCACCGGGCACGATTCGTGGTGACTTCTGCGTCCAGGTTGGCCGTAACATTATCCACGGCTCGGACTCGGTAGACTCGGCCAACAAGGAGATTAACCTTTGGTTCGGCGACGAGAAGAAGAAGGAGCTCATCGACTGGGCATCTTGGGCCGAGAAGTGGATCTATGAATAAACTCAATAAACATTCCATTATCCACAGTACCAGGAGTATATACTAGTGTGTTTTTGTGTAAATACCGTTGCTAAATTTTTTAAAATAAAAATACTCTTCTTCAAACATTAATATTAATTATTTCTGCTTCGTTTGATATTTCCCAGACATGAAAGAAATGTTATCTATATAACATCTTGATAGCAGCATGATAATAATTATAAAAATGAATATTTGCAGCAGATAAGAAAATAATATTGGAGTCAGTAAGGTTGTCTTTGATAGTTGAAATGCGGTTTTTAAAAGACACGAGCAGTCAAATTATCGGGGGGATTTTGTTCGGGGTAACGTTAGGATTGGTGTTAAAAAAACGGAGCTGGACCGAGCGAGAATTGATGTACTTGCAGTTTCCCGGTGAACTATTCCTGAGGTCGGTTAACTGTATGATTCTGCCTCTCGTTGTATCCTGCATTGTGAGCGCGAGTTCCGACATAAGTACCAACGACAATATAGGAAGTATCGGTACAAAAGCATTTTTTTATTACCTCGCGACCACCTCAATGGGAATAGGACTGGGCGTTTTTCTCACTCGGACCATACGACCCGGCGAGTGGAATAACGACTTGGTAACCGATGCTACAGCTGCCTCGCCGAAATTCGTAACCACCGACGTACTCTTGGACCTACTTCGGTAAACCTTTTTTTCATTTTTCAAAAGTTAACTTGACGCAGTTATTGTAGCTGACCCAGTTGCACGCACCTCCGGCTATTGAAATGTTTTTTCCTTTTCTTCAGAAACCTTTTGCCGGCAAATCTAGTCCAAGCCACTCTATCCCAGGTAGTAAACCAGCTGTACTTTTTCTTTTTTTTGACCAAACTAAAATTTATAAAATAATTGTTGTTACAGTACCAAACAGTTTTGGTGGAAGATCGTAAAAACGAAACAGCGGATCCGGCCTCGATGAGGATATCCCACGAGTACATCTCGGGCACGAACGTCCTCGGGCTCGTCTTCGCCGGCCTGATATTCGGTCTCACCCTGGGCAGTAAAAAAATACCACCCGGAAGGGCGGAACCCTTGAAGCGCTTCTTCAAGAGTCTCTACGAGGCAACCTCGAGGATAACCGACTCGCTGATCAAGTTGGCCCCGGTCGCCGTAGTGTTCCTCATATCCAGCAAGATCGTTAAAACTTCATCCGGCAGCGTAACCGATACGGTCGCGAGCCTGGGCGTCTTCGTGGTGACGGTGTTGAGCGGACTCCTGGTGCAGGCCCTGCTCGTCCTGCCCCTGATCTACATGCTGGCGACCCGCGAGCTGCCCTTCGAAATAATGGGCAAGATAGGTCCGGCCCTCGTAACGGCCTTCGGCACCTCCTCCAGCACGGCGACGGTCCCGACGACGACGAGATGCCTGGACCAGCTGGGAATAGAGTCCCGGGTGTCGAGGTTCCTGGTTCCCATAGGCGCGACCATTAACATGGACGGCATAGCCCTTTACGAGAGCGTGGGTGCCCTATACATAATGCAGCTCAGGGGTATCGAGTTGTCTTTGATTCAGAGCCTGGCGGTAAGCGTAACTTGCACGGTGTCGTGCGTTGGGGCGGCTGGAATACCGAGCGGCGGTTACGCGATGCTCGTCGTGGTCCTTAATTCGCTGGGCGTCCCGGCCGACGACGTTGCCCTCATCGTCGCGGTTGACACCTTTGTGTGGGTTATTGGGTCACCATTTTATTTTTTATTTTCAGTATTAAAAAACAAAGTAAAGTTAAAAAATTTTTCAGGGATAGATTCAGGACGATGGTAAACATAGTCGCCGACTGTCTGGGATCCGGAATAATCAGCCACATGGTACAAAAAGAAGAACGAAACTCAGACTTAAACAACTAATAAAATGTTTAATGAAAAAAAAATTTGCTAAACATAAAATATATACTACAGTCAGCAAACGGTGTATCCAGTGAGTAGGTAACCACCCTGGTCGTTGGTCGTGATCTCGGGATGCGTCCTGTCCGGGAGAATCTGGTACGACCTCAGGAAGTTCGAGAACAGCTTGACGTTGACGACGTCGGTTCTCTTTTTGAGTTCCACGTAGCTCTCCTGAAGTGGCTCCCTGTGGGCGTGGTAAATAACGAACGGCCTCGAGAACTTGACGAACGGTATAAGTTCCTTGACTATGTTCAGAGGATGTTCCCTCGTCACTATAACTAATCCATCTGCTTTTGACCGTCCAAGCTCCACTGCTCGTTCTATGTCCAGCTCCTTCCGCGACTTTTTTCGCACCGGACCTTCCTCTATTTCCGATGAATTTTTCCTCTTTTGTGCGACCTTCGTGCACTCGCTGTTTTCCTCCTGCGAGCACCTCTTCTCGCTCTCCTGTACGTTTTTATTATTATTATTAACATTTATACTTTATCCAAATATTTTTAATTAAAAACCAATCAAAATAAATTTATACACTTTTGAAATCAATTATACTCTAATTTTATTGACACTGTTAACTTCATGTTCTTAAAGAATTTTTTTTTTTACTGCGTACCTTATTAAAAAATGATCAAAATTCATTTTAGGAATTAAATGTTGTTTTTTAGGCAGACACTGATAACAAAATTAGTTTAATCAATTAATCAATTAATTTAAAACAATTTACTTAACACTGAATCACACTTGAGAATAAGGAAGATGCATGAAATAAAATTTTTTTTTTAATTGGTAAGTAAATTAAAAAATAATAAACTTTTTTAAATATAAAAAGACTTTAGAAGTTTCAGAAAATTGCATACGTATGTCGATAGACTGGTATTAACACCAACATTAGAATATGATTAATCTAGTCAAATTACAAAAACTTGAAAATTAGTTTCTTACCATGTTGGTATCACCACCAATATTGCACTCATCACTGGCATCGCTTTGGTTGCAGTAGTTCCTGAGAAAGTCAAATATGCTTGATACGGTCATTCTATCCATCTGCTCCTGGGGGAAGTTCATGGCCCTGAGTATGGGAAACTGTGGCAGATGATCCCCGCTGTGCAAGTACAATAACTTTCCCTGGGTCCCTTGGCCTATCCTGGACATAATACTCGCCGCTGCCAGGCCCATGGTGCCGCTGTCGTAGAGAATAAACGTCCCATCGGCCTTGACGTCGCAGTAGGACATAAGCTGAGCCAGGGTGTCCATCCTGAGGTTATTAATCTTACCCGGATCCTGCCTGAAGTGTATCTCCTGGAGGACGGAAATCGTTGGCTTTCTGACCAAAAGGTACTCGCAGTACTTTTTCTCCTTCTTGCGTATGTACTTTTCCTGGGAGTACTCGGTCTTGTCCCTGAAGGAGGCGTTGTTCTCTATGAGGCTGTTTACAATATCCCGACCGGACTTGCCGGCGTCCCGGAAGCCGAGTATGTCCTCCTTGGACAATTTTTGGGAGGTGTTGTCGTCGTTTATAGACCTGTTGTCGTACCCGCTCGAGGTAAGCGAATTTTTGAGGTCCTCGAGGGATTCGGACCTCTCGGCCACCTGCAAAGTCGAGGGCGGTCCTCGCTTCTTCTTGGAGGAGTTTCGGTCTCGGGAACTAATGACCTTGAAGGTCGTCCAGTAGGGCTTGCCGATAATCTCGGACATTTGGATCTCCTCCTTGCCGAGGTGGAGCGAGGTCGTCGCCGACACTTTGTACAGTTTTTTGTAGTCGAGCTTATGGATAATGACGTTACTGCCCACGCTTATAATATCCTCCTCCGAATTGCCGTTGTCCTCGACGGTTCCTACCATTTTTATTTATATTTACTAAACTGTACTAAAATAAAAAAAAACAAAGGGCGATTCAAGATTTTGAGGTTAGAGCGATCGAGCACGTAAACACGTGCAGCAGACTACACGCTTAGCGCGCTAAAGCTTGAAGATCAGAAGATACCTATCATGGAGGGTTGCCTTTGCGCAGGCATTTTATGTTTTTATTTATCACTTAGGAATGTAAAAATGCAAGTTATTAAAAATTATCTCAACTATTCTTGTGAGAATCATATAAGCTCTTGAATTTCCCAAAAAAATGAAAACTTACTCTAAAAGCTTTTATGTAGGTAAAAAAAATAAAAAAGCTTTGATGATCAATAAAATGCACATGCACGTGTTTTTTTGAAAATTCGATGTAATTTTAAAAGGGCTCAGATCCTGCAGAAAAAAATAAAAATTAAAGTGACTAGATTATAGCGTTGATATATGTGATTTAAAAAAAAAAAAAAAGAAAGGTTAGTTAGGTTGTTATAATAAGAAAAAAGAAGTATTGCGTAGGCGCAGAATAATAGTTAGGTAAATGCCAGAGACTTGCAGAGTGGCGAGTCCAATTAGAGAGTGTCTTGCCGGTCGCGAGTTTGCGACTTGCGTGGTGACAGTTTATAAATTTAAAACTCAACCTCGCTCCGCTTATAAGATCTGCAAGATCTGCAAATTACATTCTCTTTAATCTGGAATTGTTTATCATTATAAAAATAAGGAAGTGATAATAATGTGCAGCTTAATTTATTTCCAGGTACTAATAAGCCAGCAAGCTCAAACAGTTAAATTAAAAAAATGGTTATGTAATTTATAAGTAAAGTATAAAGCGTGGGTGGATTTGATGAATCTAAAATGCGGGTCAATGTCATTTCGTAAGAACTCGTTGGTCCAGTCAGTAGGTATTACCAACTTGCGACACTTTAATTGCTAAACTATGCTTTTTTGGAGATATCGGTTGGGTGAGACTTGAAAGTGTGTACCTAAGAAAATCGCCATTAGTTTGCTTGGAAATACCCAAGCTAACAATATAAAAATAAAATTGTAAATAAAAAAATCTGCGGCCAGGCGGGAGATGTAGCTGTATGTATAGGTGCGTAGAGTTAAAATGTGCAGTGCAGCAGGTATGGGACGTTGGGACTCATGGGAGTGGAGTGGGGATAGAGGTAAAAGCCGAGAGGACGACCACCGAAGCGAAAGGCAGCGTTTGGAGTGAGTTTAATGCGTGTTTTCAGCTATTCTCCACTTCCACCCGATTCCAGCCCATTCCAGTGTAGCGTAGTCCTTTTAACCGACAACATCTTACTTCCTAACCTTTTTTTCCTTTTTTCAATTCATCATAAACCTTTATCAATTTATTATTAACTTAAAGCAACCTTTTTTACTTTTAGTTTGTGTGTGTGTGTGTGTGTGTGTGTGTTGTTGCCGTTTTAGTTACAAAATTGTGCAAAATGTAGTTTTTGGACCACTTAGCTTTTAGCTAGCAACAGGTGAGTGTACTTGTAACTTGTATTAATTTGGAGGTTAGGAAGTTACCTTTTTTTTTTTTTTTTTTTAACTTAATCCTGGTGCAGCGTGCAGGATACCTAACGGTGCTCGAGGACTGCTTCCTATCTATAGCAACTACCCTACCGTGACTATTCGTATACTATTTTTTAAATTGACCATTTTCGTAATATTTAATTATACCCCTGTTCTCTTATACATACTTAAAAAAAAGACTACAATAGTCGAGGTCGCAGAGTGACAATATGTATATGCAAACAAGCCATAGGCAGGATGGACACGTGATTGCATTCATTGTTTAGCCAGTGTGCATGTATAACTAGTCAAGGTTTATTATTTGACCAGTTGGTTACCTAAGCTGTTCTATTATTTTATAGTTTCGCACTTATATTTTGATGAATCACGACTGATTCACCTATTCGAAAGTTATACTCTGCAACTGTGATGCGTGTGAAAAAAAAAAAAAAAAAAAAAAAAATCGCAGCCTACTTTGATGGTAGAGCTGTAGGTTGTATGCTAAGTAAATAATTGGTAAACTAAAGGGAATATTTAATTTAAAAAAACAGTTAGATCAAAGTCTTTGGTATTCAGCTTAGTATATGTGTAAGGCATTATAAGAGATGCAATCCACGTTCGTCTTGGTACACGTAGGAATTCGATAAGGTAAACTAGTTTTTGGAAAAAGCCATTATTTAATAGTTGTACATAGGTGGTGTATATAGCTATACGGATGTTACTCGTTCCGTGAAAATGATTTGGCCTGCAGTACCGTAAGCGAGGCTAAGCTATAGCAAGCGCATTTACATATTTTCATCCTATTATCGTATAATACATATTTTATAAAGTACTATTGTCCTCCTCGACTCTGCTTTTTGAAAACTCGATAAGATATGAAAAAAAAAAAAAAAAAAAGATGAATTTAGGAGTACAACAAAAGGTGTCATTGTCATTGTCATGAGAACACTAAAACTTTTTTTCTTTATAAACGTTCCGCGGTAGAAAGTTTTTTTCCCGCTTAAGATCCCTGATTGAGATTGAATTGAAATGAAAAAAAATGTTTTTAGGAGGGCGAGAATAATATTGTTGCTGTTTTCGAAAATTTAAGAAGAATAAGTGAAGAAGTTTGAGATATTAAAATGAAGAGTACGACGAAGAGGCCCGAGGCTGCCGTAGCGGCTCTTAAGTCTCTTATACTCGTCCTTGGAATTCTTACTCGAGCGGTGGTGAGTCTTCTTATTTTATTTTTTTTTCATTTTTCATTTTTCAGCCGCTCGTACTGACACATCTTTTAACATTTTTGAATTTATTGAGCTGAGCTGCATAGCTGATTTATTTTATTATGAATAATAGTTAATTTTTAATTTAAAAGTTACATAATAAGCTCGAAGCCATGCATAAAAGAGAAAGAAGATGCAGGGAGGGAGAGATGCAACCAGTGTAACGGTTTAATTTATAGTACTCAATAATAATAAAAATAACATGATAAAACAGTATTGAATTAAATATAGCTGTATAGTTGGAAGATTTAAGATTAATGTTTATGCGGGTCTAAATAAATTAAAAATTGTCTTATCCGGTTATCCGGTTATCCCAGTGGCCGATATTGGATATTAGATTTAAGACAAGAAGAGAAAAAAAAAAAAAGAAATAACTGTGCTCAAGATCGCTTGCATCTAGCTAACGGTTAAAGCGTTATACTCCTTTAAAAACCGGTTAAATAACATCAAATTTAATTATTTGATGAAAAAGTTTAACTAAAAGCGGCCTACGCAAATACGCAAGCAACTGTTGCGTAGGTTTATCAGCCACTACAACTCGCTACAACCAGCACAACCAGACGACGATAAATCAGCTCCCTTTATTCTCTCGATACCGCTTTTTTTTGTTTTTTTTTAGTTTCAATTTAAAAACTTAAATAAACTCAAGTACTTGCGAAAGAAAGTCCTCCAGTCTTATGTCTTTATACGCGTATGGATAATGGCCTCGGGACCAGGTAGAAATCGAAAGTGCCCCGGACCGCCGACACGCGTTTTCTCTTTTTCTCTTTTTAGCTCGTATGTATATAAATAAATTCTTCTTCAAATAATAATGATATCAGCTGTCCTACTGCAACTTTCTAATAAATTAAATTTATTTAATAAAATTAAATTTTTTTTAAATAAAAGAGCGCTGGTTCGCTCTCGGTGCTGGACACGGATTTCCAGCCGACCGTTACGGGTATATGCCAGCCCGGACTTATGAAGATACAGGTTAACTTCAACCAGAGTTTCGTCGGCATCGTACACTCGAGGGGCCTCAACCCCAAGTCCGACTACCGAAAGCCGCCCTGCGTTGTCCAGGGTAACGGATCCAACAGCATCACCCTCACCGTCGACCTCTTTACCCCACCCGACTCACCCGACTACTGCGGCATACAAGTTGATCACGTAAGTTTTTACCTTTTTTTTTTACTTTTTTCATTATTTTATCGAAACATAAATTTAAGAAAACCGAGGAGCGGAAGCTCAACATCGCGGTGAGGATACACAAAACTCTCGAGCTGGCCGACGACAAGTTTTACAAAATCAGCTGCGGCACGACCAAGTACAAGAATACGAGGTAACTTGATAGTAAATAAATAAAAGTAAAAATATTGAAGTATTGCGTCGTTCCAGAAACGAGACGTCCTTGGTCGCTCTCAGAGTCTTGGAACACGACGGATCTAAGCGAACCCAGAACGCGTACAAAAACCAGCTCTACAAACTCAGAGTCGAGATCACGCCTTTCGACGGTTAGTCTTGCGTCATCTCCAAAGCACGACCATAATAATACTCTGACTCATCGCTTTTATAATTTCAGAATTAAAGGAAGACTTCAAGGTCAAATCGTGCCTCGGATTCGACTCGGAGAACCGAAACATCAGCATCATTGACGACCGGGGATGCCCTACCGACAAGGGAATATTGATCACGAACTTTATCTACGACCGGGAACACGGTACCGCCGACGCCGTCATGAAGATGTTCCGCTGGAGTCCGGACCAGAAGCAGCTTCACCTCCAGTGCGAGGTAGTTATGTGCAAGGACGGCTGCGTCGAGCCGATCTGCGACGACGACGACTTCAACTCGGGCGGCAACGCCCTGGCCATCAAAACCGGGAGGGAGCAGGACGAGGCGGCCTACGCCCACCTCACCACGGGGACGAGCGTCTACATTCTGGAGCCGGGCGACACCCCGGTGGCCTCGGCCTCCTGCGAGGACGGCAAACGCTCCCAGTGGCTCATGTACCTGGCCATTGCATTGGGCGTATTGCTTCTGATAATGTTCATTATAAACGTCTTTCTGTGCTCGGCGATGACCTGCAGCTGCGCCCGAACCGAGATTATCGAAAAGGATCCCTCGATTATCGAGGACTACGATCCTTACCGAAGCTGGCACGGCTCCCAGTACGGCTCGAGGTTTGACTCTCTAAGATCATCATCACAGTCTACCCACCACCAGCCCCCTCAATCTATTCTCTCCCAAAGATCCCAACGACAACTTTCCGAACACCATATTTAGGATTTACGCTTTTACACTATTTTACACTCCCCCCCACCTCTGCTTCTTCGATTTACCAAGATCCAAGTCTTCTTCTACGACGAGTCACTCGGTACGATTTTTTATCTTTCTATTTTTTTTTTTTTTTCTTTGTTTGTGTCTTTAACTTTTGGTTAAAACAATCACCAGAGTTTAACTACTACAAAACTCGGTAACTTACTCTGCATTTTAATCACGCATTTATCACGTAACAATTCAGTAATTCAATTATTATTATGAGCTTTAAGTAAGCACCGACATTCCATCACTGACATCACCTCATTATTCAAAATAAATATTTAAATTCAATAGCCTTTATCCGAAGATTGAAAATATTTGTAAAAAATTTAATAAAAATAACTATAAATGCAGGTACTCGCTGAACGGTAAGCCAGGGTACACGTCTGGAGGCTCGACGATGAACTCGACGAGGTCGATATCGACAAACAGCGACCACTACGCGATCGTCCACTCTCGACCTGGAAGTCGTTACTCCGGACCAGGACACAAGACGCACCACCATCATCATCACCGGGGACCCTCCTCGAACCTCGGATCGCACTACTCCGCCAAGTGACTCTTTCGAGAAGAATAACTTAACATGTGCAATCGTAGACTTGTTTTTACCTTTTTCGTACTTTTCCTGCTTTTATTATTCATTTAACCGCAAACCATGGAATTTTTTTCTCGTCTATTTATTGTAAATAAGTGATAAATTTTTCAGGTGTACCTTCTTTTTTCGTACGAATGATACGATATAGCGTTTTTACTTACTCATTTTTTTTAAATTCTCTGCTTTATCATGATAGTCGATTATTATTATATAACACTATAATTTTTATTGTAAAAAGTGCATTAATACTTAAGTTTAGTCTTTACATATTACTAAAGTCAAATCTATACTTAAAGAGCTTTTAAACTGTATTATTTTAATTTTATTGAATTAGCATAATAAACGATAGTGATTATCGCGTATGAAAGGAGTTGTCATACTGATACTATATTAAAACATCGCCGATCGAGTCTCATAAGTCATAGATTATTGAGATGAGTAATATATTGATTATATAGATTGTATTTATGATATTAACAACCCGAGTCTTATTTATATAACTGTAGTTATTTTTAGTTCTTAATACTATGTATGTATAACAGACTGAATTATTAGGAAAAAACATTGTTGTAAAAAAGTATAATTAAATAAATTTTTTGTACATTTTATCGAAAATTTAATAATAATATCCATTAAATGATGATATTAAACTAAAAACATGATTTTTTTTATTTTATTTACTCTTTACTTATTTAATGTCAATATTAAATTGGAAAAATGCATCAGGATACTAATTTATTGACACCTGTTCTTATCGAATCTAAAAAAAACATTATTTTTTAAATAAAAAAAAATCGAAAATATGACGGGTTTATTGTAAATTAGTAGATCAAAAGCTGTATTTATACTTTTATATATAAATTCACTGAAGGCTTTTCGATTACCACCCTGTAACGTTCCAGCTTGTTTACTGTATAAAAAAAAAATTCAGTAAGAAACAACACAAAAAAATATTTAAAAAATATCAATATTTCTTCAATTTGGTAAGCTTTTTTTTTTTAACGGGCGAAAATTATTTATAAATCAAAACTACAGGTTTAAAAAAAAAAAAAAAAAAATCATTACAGTTGTTTTGACATTCACTGTAATCTTTAGATGAATATAAAATTATTAAATACTGTAAATTACTTTATTTATAAATAGTTCAAAGTTAGTTAGATTTCGATTAAAGTAAAAAAAAAAAAAAAAGTGCAACCAAAGTAAGTGACATAAAAATGTGTCTCTCAGATAAGGATTCTGTGGCTGTATATATTTAAAAATAAGATTTTCCACTTAAGTTATAAAAAATAAAAATTTTAAATTGATAAATTTTTAATTGGGAAACAACGGTAATGAAAAAATCTACATAGGTATCTCAGATATTGCCTTAAAGTTTGTTGGTTGTTTCTACTAATAAATCTATTATTTGGTTAAATAAATTAAAAAAAAGAAATTTTAAATTCCAATGAAGTATAAAAAACGATGTAAATAAAAATAAAAGTTGAAAATAAACAAGCCACACTAATCGTTGTTAGCTTGAGGTATAATTAGTACTGTTCTACCTGCAGTAGCTATGGTTCTGTGGTAAACTGTGGTCAAATGGTAAGTTGGTAACTGCGAGCCGAGTTACGTGTATAATAGTTTGTAGATCGAGGCGTAGGGGTCGCGTCGTGCGCTTACCAGATTACTTCAAATTTTTTCTCGTATGACGTATATGAACTATGCGTTCCCCTTATTTTTACATAAATATACTAATTTTATTTATTAAATTGTCAAACAAGTACTACAACTTCTTCTTAATCAATTCGCAGGAGGAAGTAAAATGACTTTAAAGTCTAAGGTGAAAGAGACTTTTAGTAAAAGTTTTTTGATCAATAATATACTCATATATTAAAGTGAAATAAAAAAGTAGCAAAGTATGCAATATTGTTGTAAGTTTAAGCTGACGCTGATTAATTTAATTTAATTTGAATGAATGAAACTCGACGCAATACTTGATACCAAGAATATAATTAAAAACTCGAAGTATCTGCAAAAAAGTTTAAGAAGATGAGCACCATATGAAATAATATTATTTGAACTTGAGCTCTGTTGGCTCAACTACCGCAACGAATAATTTAAAAGCAAGTTTGTGCAGGCTTCGCAAGCTGAGCTCGCTAAAAAAACTCCTCCCACTCAAACGTCCAATTTGAGCATTAGATTATAATTAATTACCTACCATTAATGATTTTATTGTCCAAAAGTGGCTACCTATAAATTAGTAAGGTTACGTTCGAAGGATGATTCGATGAAAGAGCATTTATTTGCGTAGGCGGAATTCGTAATATTTAGTCATTAAAATAGCTTCGTGTGACAAAAATTGGCCAACCTTTTAGCCTCAAATGAATGCAGAATATTTAATATTAATTCCAGCCAACGATATTTAATAACGTTTAAAATTACTCAATAAAGCAGCGCGATGATAAATATTAATCTGCAGAGTTTGATAAAAGCCTGCACCTTGAACAATATTCGCATAAGCATGTTAACTTGAAAGCTAAAAAAATTTGCAAAAAAGAGATTTTAGTGTAAGCGAGTTTATCATAATCGCATATATTTATAGATAAAACATATATTGGCAGCATTGGGATTGATAAAACTAAATTAAGCGATGTTTAAAAGTTGTGAATTTTTAAAATATTGAAATAGCGTTTAAAAGAGAAAAAAAAGTAGCTTCTTGCCGGTTGCGACATGTACGAAGCAAGAATGAATGTCCGTCGGTGAGAAATGAAATAAAAAAAAGTCTGCGTCAATAGAATTGAATAGTCTGAATAATTAAGTTCGACGACCTCAATATTTAAAATTGTAGAAAAAAAGAGAAAAAAGAGAAGCAACAGAAGTTTGAATAAAAATAGAGGATGACTCGTTTGAAAGGTAAAGGGAGGAGCCGTTTAAATCCCAAGCCGAGCAGCCGAGTGTGAGAAAATACCTTTCTCTTATACACGGATTTACACCTGTAGGTAGTTTGATCTTATTTTAAAATCGTTTTATATCGGTATCAATTACTAATTTTCAGTAACATCAGCTTGTGCAGATATATTACATCAACTTTTATTCTACTTCGGTGAGTATCTAGTCTACCATTTAATCAATAAGATTCATCTTTTTCACCTTTTTACTTTGCTTCCCAAATCTCCTCAAACGGGACTTTTCAACTTTTTTTCTTTTTATTCTACTTCTCAATCTTATCATTTTGAGTGTCAAAAATTTATTTTCAGTTTTAATCTTAAAAACTAGAGATTAGTTTGCTTATCTTTTTTTCTACCTTCTCTACGTTTAGGTCTACGGAATTTCCCTTAAAGAACCAGTTTAGAGTAGCTGTTGTTATTCTTATTAAGTAGAGCTTTTAAAATTCAGAATATAAAAAAGGTGGTGACTTTGGATCATTTGGTCGTATGCATTAGAAAGGACTTTATTTGAATAAAGTCTGTTGTTTTATTCACTAAAGTCAAAAGTCGGTGCTAAGTATACTTGGCTCCTCTCCTTATCTCCTACCTTATCCTGTACTATACCCAAGTGAATCATCAGTTGTACCTGCATTTTTTTTTAAAACCGTCATTTTTTATCTTTTAACTTAACTCTGCTTAATTAGCTTATCTAATAATTTATTTTTAAAAAAAGAGTGAGTAAGACTTTGTGGCTTCTATAGTCTATAGACATAGAGAGATAAAATCCCTTCTCTTTTTGAGATGCTTTGGTCGTTTGGTGGTCACTTACTCCTCCCCAGTCGCCACAGAAAAAAAAAAAAAAAAAAAAAAGTCAAGTTTGATTTGATTGGTCGAGCCCCCGCTCAAGACTCATATGTTCTTACTACGATTTTACTACGAGAATACTACGAGATCGGCGTGCGTAAAATTCTCTCCTCCACTCTTACGTGAATGGATTTACTTATAGTATCGTTCTTATACTCTCTTGACTCTTTCTTTCTTCTCAAATAACCACGTGCCTTTTTTTCTTTCTTTCTCTTCAATTTTAATTTTAATTTAAATAATATACAACCAAACTACAACTAAATGGACTTTTTTTTATTGCTGCTTCTTCAAGAGCGTAAGTTACATATATCTATTTATCTCTCTCTGGTGTACCATTAACAACATAAACAACATAAACAACTCTCCCTTAAACTCATAATCTATTTATAATTATCTTGTTCGAGTTCCCTTAGGTCCATCGACACAGTAACTTATAGTCTCGATTTATTGGCACTTGTGTTTGGACCTAAAACATCTTACTTTTATTCATACTTCAAAGTAGACACTTTTATAAACATCATTTAGTAATAATCAATTAACAATTTGATCAAACTCAAAAGCATGCTCTCTCTTGGTTGCGGGAGGGCCTTTTTTAACATGGATCGGGACTTTGAGGAACAAATATTTTTTAAATTAATAAATAGCGTAGTAGGCTATTTAAACAAATGTTTGTTTGAGTGGAAATTAAAAATATTGACCATTCAAACCTTACGAGACGCCATTTTATATTCTTCCCAACCAAATCCACACGCTTCCCTCGCTACTTACGCAACTATCACCCACTAAAACCCACTTTAATTTAACTTAATTTTCCTTTTTTTATAAATCAAAAAAATTAAAAATTTAAAATTCTAGTAAATGCCTTTGTTAATAAAGAGATTAAATAAAGAAAAATGTGAAAAAATTTTGAAGAGCTCCAACCGTTAGCTCGTACGTTGGTGAAAAAAAGGTTCGCCATGATTGGTTATTCAATCAAATCCATGATCCACACTGATGTTATATTTTTGGAAAATTCGCGTCTCGCAACGAGCATCGATGGCAAATAATTAAAATGCCGATCGTGTTATATCCTTTAGCTTTCAAAAACGTACGTTTTAAAAATAAATTAAAAGTCACTTAAATAATAGTATGATCTCAGTCCGCAGATGTTGCTAGTCTGGGCGTACTTATAAGTTTAATAGCTATATACACTATAAAGCCCGCAGCTCTTTCAAGGAGAGACTTTTAATATTAATATAATCCTCGTGAGCCGCCTTGGCGGTTTCCGGTTTAGTCTTACCAACTTTTGTTTAGATTTCGCGTATCGTAACTATCAATGCAGCCAGACACCTTTTTTTTAAACTCCAAACAAACTTTTCGAGTTTCATTATAAGGAATTAAAGGGCTTTAGATCCACGTTGCACCTGTTGCTTATTCTTGCTGGTGGCCTAGGCCTACCTATCTTACCTACTAGTTCCGGTCGGCTATACCTTTTTTTGTCAAACTTATCGTCTAGATTAGAAAAAAAAAAAAAAAAAAAAAGTTTAAAATGATGTTTTAAAAAGTATAGTTGTTTGAATAGTTGGCCTTAACTCGTACCGGGAATCGGGATTCGCCCCCAGCAGAGCGTGTATCACTGTTAATTGTTGTTGTTATACCTACAGGGCAGCTCTGCAGGGGGAGTCGTCGAACCGTGACGATTTTCAGGCTCGCGCCTACAATCGTTCCTTCTTCTTTTCTTTCTTTTTTTTCCCATTACATGAGGGATCTCCCCTTTTTCCCTTAAAATAAGATCGATACCAACACCTCGGATTATCCTAATCTTTTTTTTTTTCTATACCAATATTACTGCTCCAAATGACCAACCGATTTCTTTTTTTAAATAATCTCTAAATAACGCTAACGCCTTTCAAACAAAACACGTGAGCCAGATTGAAAAAAAAAAAAAAATTAAACAATTGATCGAGGTCACCGCACCCGCACATGACAACATGACGTAGTCGCGGTTCATTGTAAACGCGGCTTTAGCGGGCGTCTCTCCCCCCACCCCTGCACCTACCGTGTACGCGTACGTTGCACCGAACGCTCAGTCGGGCGAGCTCTTCCAACGCTCTCTGACCGAGGGCTTTTTATTTTTGAGTGCTGCTTCTTCTTGCAAACGTACAAACTTTTTTCTTTCTTTTTGTGCTTCAAACGACAAATTAACGGTGCATTTTCATACTCCTCGAAGTGTGTGCAGTTAAGTGCTAGCGTGATTTTTTTTATTGCTGCATCAACGACACCAGCGCTCTTACCTACTACACGGACTGTATTCGTCGTACGCGCACACACACTTGAATATTTTCTGTTTAACAAATTTTACGTTTTTTTTTTTTTTTTTTTAGCCCTGACACTATGTCTTGCTCATTCTCAACAAATTCAAGCTACAATCTCGTCGATTCGTCGTTCAATAAGTAAGTTTTATTTTTTTCTTTCTCTCTCTCTCTCTCTCTCTCTCTCTCTCTCTCTCTGACTCTCTCTCACTTTCGGTTACAAGTCCGTTCAAGGTTTCAACAAAATGTTAGGACCAATCTTTGAAACTTTAAGTGCTTTTTAATAAACGCAAGTTTATTGATGATAACTACTGAGATTACCGTTTATTACAGTCCTAATATTATAAGATTTGTAAATGAGGTTATGTCGAACCAGCGCTAGCTTATACGTATTGAATTTATCAGCTTTTATTCGTTTAGCGTGCAGTTAGCTAGCAGCATGATTAAAGAATGATCGAAAAATAGATTCTCCGCCCTGTTTATTTATAGTCTCGCTCTCGTGTTTGCTCAATTCTAAGCTCACTCGCGATCTTGAACTTTTACAACTTCATATTGTAGGTATAGGTACCTACACCGAGAAGCGTTTTAATGTGAGAATATGAGAATATAATTTACTTACCTGGCTTTGTAATCTGTGTTTGCTTTTCTTCTTCTTCAACGTCCCGCTATCACATGGTGATTATAATCGTCAAAATGAAGCCGCTCCAAATACATCCAAATTTTAGTCTTATCTTTTACTGCGTGCTTTCAAATATACCTACTGTTAATTTTAAAATCACGTGTTTTTTTTTACTTACCTCAATCATATGTACTCAAGTACTTTTATCATGCTTTTTTTTAAGAGTCCGACTATTCGCCCGCAGTTCTGTACGTTGGGAGATAAAACTCTATTTTCACCCATAAATTATCCAAACGTACGTTTTTGCTCTTAATGTCCAGACAAAATTTTTTCACACTAAGAAAATCTTTTTTTTTTTTTTTATGCAAAAAATTACTACAAACTCAGTATTAAAATTCAATAATGGATACTAGCTTTTACAACTCATCCCAAATAACCCTCCTAGCTTTACCTGGATACAAGTTTATACTTTGAAGCCAAATAACCCTCCTCGCTTCACCTGAATACATACTAGCTTTGACCTCAAAGCCAACAACTCATTCCCAATAACCCCACAAGCTTTTTCCAAGTGAAGCTAAGAGAATTACTTGTGGAATTTAAGATGAAAGCTAGGAGGGTTATTTGGGATGGGTCGTTGGCTTCAAGTCAAAAGCTAGTATCCAGTTAAAGGAGGGTTTTTGCATTTTAATACAGATCTTTTTTGAGCTAAAAAGTACGTTTGTTTTGACGTAGGTTTTTTTTTTTTAATTTAGAGTCACGTACGTTTGTAAACAAATTTTGAAAACGTACATTTATTTTTGGGTAATAAAATTTGTAATAATTTATTTAAATAACGTACGTTTTTTCTCCCAACGTACGGAACTGCGGGCGAATAGTCGGACTCTTTTTTTAAACAAACTATTTTTTATACTTTTAATAAATAAGGTTACATAAATTTTCATACTTAAAATATATTAAATCAGCTTAAATTTGAGAATAATATTTATTAACTTTTTGTAAGATTACCAATGGTTCGTCAACAGCTGTTTCAATCACTTTGAATTTTCTCTTAAAGTTAATTATTTACATCACTTAATTATCATGATTACATAATCATTAATTTTACTCACAGTTTTTGATTTTTTAATAAAGCCCAATATAAGATTGTGTGATTGATTATAAAAAATAATGACAACTTTGTAGGATATTATTTATTTATTTAAATATTCCATTGTTCATTTTTGTTATTAAATAATATGAAAACAACAGTTACGTTAGCTAACATAGTTTATGATTTTTGGTTACAGAACACTAAAGAAAATAATGTAACAACTTCCAGCTTGCAACTAGTAAAATTAAAAATAAGGTAAAAAATTAAAGATGTATCAAGAAAATCAGGAGCAGCACTCGACGCCACCCTCAAAGCAGGCCTACCCGGACCGACAGCAGCCACATGGGGCAACCCCAATGGAAACCTCACCGCTGCCAGCGCCAATATTCTACTCGCCCACAAAGCTCACATCCAACAACAGCTTCGACAGGTTCATACCTACAAGGTTGGGCAACAACTGGCAGACCACATTTTCCATGATAAACGAGGGAAGCAGAGGCGTAGGTAACAAGAAGAGCAGGGAGAACAACGGAGAGGCCAACAGAGATGGCATTGCTTACTCGTGTTTACTCAAAAATGAACTGCTAGGTAATTACTAAATTTAAATATTTAAATAAATATTACAATCATTAAACTCTCATTTTATCTTTAACCAAGGTGCGAGCATAGAGGACGTCAAGGGCCAGGGCGAGGAACGGCGGATACTGTCACCTCTAGCCAGCAAAAACCTGTTCAAGTTCACAACGCCAACCAAGGACCGAGCCCTTTTGGACCAGACCTCACCGTACTCGCTGTCGCCCTTGAGCGCGAAGAGCCAAAAACTTTTGCGCTCGCCCAGGAAGGCTACTCGAAAAATATCTCGGATACCGTTCAAGGTTTTGGACGCGCCCGAGTTGCAGGACGACTTTTACCTAAACCTGGTGGACTGGTCGAGTCAGAACGTGTTGAGCGTTGGTCTGGGAAGTTGCGTCTACTTGTGGTCGGCGTGCACGAGTCAGGTCACGAGACTTTGCGATCTGTCCGCGGACGGAAACAGCGTAACCTCCGTGGCCTGGAACGAGCGGGGCAGTCTCGTAGCCGTCGGGACCCACCTGGGCTACATACAGATCTGGGATGCCGCCGTTAACAAACAGGTTTTTAAAAGTTTTTATAAAGTTTAAAAATTCTATACACTTAAGTTAAGCCTATGTGGTTATATTAAAAAACTTGTTTTTATGAAAATCCTCAACCAGGTGAGCAAACTTACGGGTCATACAGCCCGAGTGGGCGCCCTGGCCTGGAACGGGGAGGTCCTGTCCTCGGGATCCCGGGACAGGATGATCTTGCAGCGGGACATAAGGACGCCCTGTCTGGTCCCGGAGAGGAAGCTGGGGGCCCATAGACAAGAAGTCTGCGGCCTCAAGTGGTCACCCGACAACCAGTATTTGGCCAGCGGGGGTAACGACAACCGTCTCTACGTCTGGAACTTGCACTCGAGCTCGCCCGTTCAGACCTACACCGAGCACCTGGCAGCGGTTAAGGCCATCGCGTGGTCGCCCCACCACCACGGTCTGCTCGCTTCGGGCGGGGGTACGGCCGACAGATGCATAAGGTTCTGGAACACCCTCACCGGACAGCCCATGCAGTGCGTCGACACCGGCTCGCAGGTGTGCAACCTGGCGTGGAGCAAGCACAGTTCGGAGCTCGTGAGCACGCACGGCTACTCCCAGAACCAAATACTCGTGTGGAAGTACCCGAGTCTTACCCAAGTGGCCAAGTTGACCGGACACTCCTACAGAGTATTGTACTTGGCCATGTCCCCGGACGGCGAGGCCATTGTAACCGGGGCCGGAGACGAGACCCTCAGATTCTGGAATGTCTTCAGCAAGGCTCGCAGTCAGAAGGAAAACAAATCCGTTCTCAACCTCTTCACTAGCATACGGTAAACCTCACTTGTAACGCTCACTTTTCTTTTGTAAATAACCACTCTGTGCACTTTACTTTGGTCCGTGCTCGAGAATCTATTTGCTCTTTGGTTTTTTCTCCAAATTATTATATCCGCTGTTTTTTATCAGGATTCGAGGCCAAAGATTATTCGAGGATCTATTTTTCAAACTTCAGCCACGCGCGCGCGCGACTTCATTTTTTGTATGAAAAAAAAAACTTACAATTTTAACTACTTTTTCTAAGTATTTATATTTTTTTTAAACGAGTATTTACCAAAGATTTAATTTTTTCTCCCTCATCGACCAGACAAAAGTTGTAATTTATGGAAATATATTGATTCTAAAATAAATTATATATTATTTAAATATATATATATATACTGAGACACAAATAAATAAATATATTAGGAGAATAAAATAAAATAAAAAATTAGGTAATAATGCGATATCCAAGTTATTTTTTATCTTCCGAGTATAATAATAATAATAATAATCCTAATGCACAGTCCGAAGCATTTAAAGTCATCTGTGCAATATTGGTTTTTTCATTATACTAAAAATTAATAATGATCCGCGTCACTTTACTTTAAGTTTATATAGTAGAAAATGAATGAAATAAAAAAAGGTAACCATATGACTTGTAATAGCTTTCACCTTCGTGAAGAGTAGTAGTAATGTTTGTTGAATCACAGTTTTAACTTATGTTTATTAAATTTAACGTCGTGAATTTATGTTTATTATAAGTAGGCGTTAGCAAAATTATTGTAGAAAGGTTTAATTAAAAAACAAAGATAAACTATGTATTATAGTTTTACCAAACGATTATATAAATCACGTGCTGCTTTGAATGTTTTAAAGTATAAAAATCATAACTTTTTTTTTTTTTTTTTTTTTCTCATTCCCTTTTGAATTTGAAAAATTGAATAAACACGTAAATCAACTTGCACACTTGCTCAGCAATGCTCGATTTTTATATTTTAAAATACGATAAGTTTTACTGAAAATTTATAATGTTAGTAATATTAAATTGAAATTGAAAAAAGTGCTACTTTTTCCACGATTTACTGTTAATTATTCAGCGAGTATCTGTATTAAGTAGTTTTATTTTTTTTTTAATTTTATACACCTCATGATTTTTTTTTCAAAAATTCGATGTACAAAAAAGGTTTCGCATCATCATCAATATTTTCTGTTTCCACGCTACTTACATGCGAGGTCCGAAAATTTAAATAAATTTTTATTATTTTTTTCTTTTTCGTTTAAAAAATTTGAAGCGCAAGTAATGAAAAAAAAGAATATATATATATATATATATAATATTTCTTTGTTTAGACATTAAGCAAAGTCAGTCATGTACAAAAAATTGAATCGACAAAAGATAAAAAAAAGTTTAGTAATTTATACGAAAAAAGTAAAAATAATTATATAACTTATGCATAAACTTAATCTTAAGCTGACTATACATAGAGTAGAAGCATTTTTAAAATGACGATTTATAATTTGTAGAATAAAATTAAATTCTGCAGTTTAATTATTTGCACCACCGTCTAGAGCAATTTAATAATGTTTAAAGTGCTTGGTATATATTATATAATTACTAAACTATATTTATAAATAATAAAATCGAAGTAAGCATAAAAAAATTATGTGTACATATTAAGAGTAATTAAAGATTAATAACAAACGTGCTCAATTTGGCAACGAGTCACTTAAAAACTTAAATTGCTAACATTATTATTATTATGGTAAATTAATAAAATCAAGAGAAGTTTAAAAACAAAAAATATATTGAATTTGTTTTTTCTTTCTTTCAATTTTTCCGAATCTTTTGAATTTATTTCAAACCCGAGTGTGTTGTGTTTGCATGTATTTGAATCTGTGATGTGCAGCGTTTAATGACGTTGATATAAAAATAAAAAAAAGGAAAAGTTAAAAGGGATAAACATTTAAAGTCTAAGAATTTAAAATTGTTTATTTCCCAGTAACATTTATTTCAAAGCCAGTAAATTTGCAAGTTTTCAAGTGTAGGAGTTTATTGTGCAATCTTTTTATTGTATTTTTCAATGTTCATGTTAATAATTAATTAGTGCACTTTACAGTAACAAATAGTACTTTTTTTTTATAATTTCTTTTTTGAAATGTAACGTCACTGGTTCAACATAGGACGTAATAGAAAAATATCATTGTGCTGAAGCCTACATACACAGTACAAAAAAGTAAGTTTTTCATTGAATTAAAAAAATGATGAACACGTCGTTGTATTTGATTGTAATGTCAATCAAGGAGGATTATAAATAAAAAAAAACACATTTCCTTAACAAAATTAAACATATATTTTCATTTTCTTTCTTCTACTGAAGGTACAGCTCAGAAAATCGAGATGTATATTTTAAATCTACAACTAGGGCTATTCTTCAAAAACTTCATTATTATTATTTACATTGTATTGGGTATAAAAATACACTTTTTATAGAAAAAAAAAAAAAAAAAAAAAAGAGTACAGAAGAATGAAGTAAATTTTTAGTCTAAAATATGTAAAATGAAAAGTCAGAGTCGATGGATTAATTCGTCAGCTCTTACGGAAAAAGACACCTGACTGAATTTTCCAAGGAAAATGTAATGGTCTTTTTTTTTACGACAGTATTGTAACTGGTCAATCATTTTCCGAGAAGAGAGTAACCATGATTTTTATTTATGTGATAGCGATAACGACAAACTCAAGCAGAATAAATTCTGGAGAAGAACAAGTTACAAGTGCACTTTTGCCGGATAAAATGTTCCCCGGTGACATTAGTTTTTGGGTTTTCTTGTAAATAATTGGAATGTTGCAATGTTTTTCGTGTAAAAGTTATCTCTAGTCATTCTTTTCCCGGAAAATGAGAGGTTTATCGTAATTTTTAAAGTCATACGTGAATTTTTTCGTACGAGCCAACGAATTTTGACAACAACCACTTAAAAGATAAACTGTATATAAAATCTATATACACAAAAACTAGTGAATTTTATATATATATATAAAAGAATTTAAGAGTAATCTTGGGGCTCCTGTTTAATCTTCTTCTTTTTCTTCTTCTTCTTGGGTGCTTCTTCTTGTTCCTCTTCTTGAAGTTCCTCCTCCTTGACTTCCTGCTTGACTTCCTCCAAGTCCCTCTTCTTCTTTTTCTTCTTCTTAGGTGCTTCCTCTTGCTCGGGTTCTACCTTGACTTCGACTTTGACGTTAACATCTTCTTGGTCCTTCTTCTTTTTCTTCTTCTTCTTTTTCTTTTCACTCTCCTCGACTTCTACTTCTTCCTCGATGTTTTCGGTTTTCCTTTTCTTTTTCTGGTGATTTTCGGTACTTTCTTCATCCCCGATTTCTTCGATCAGAGGCTTCTTATCCTCGGTCTCTGAGTGTTTGCGTTTAACTGTAAAATTATCATAATATTTATATAAGTACAAGTTTTTTTTTTTTTTTTTTTTAATAATTTATTATAATCAAATAATAGTTAACTAAACATTTATTTGTTATCAGGAAGTATTAATACTCCGTATTCTCACTGTAATAAAATTAGCTCCAACTCTCAATTATAAATGTTTTTGTACTTTTAAAATTCGTCATCTAATTTAAAAAATATGACAAATATTGAAAATCTGAAAATTATTTTTTTAAAATTAATTTAATTAATTATAAGAAAGTATAAATAGAGAATGTTATTATAGATTAAAAAAATGTAATATAAAAATTGGTAATACTTGAATATTCGAATTCTCAAATGTAAAATAAAATTGCAGAGTAGTTATTAGTTGAAAAAAAAGGTAAGTTTACCCGAGCCGGTCTGCAAAGTTGAGTCAGCAGCTGCTGGGTACTCGAGTACTTCGCTCTTGGTGTGGTACTTTTCGAACTTGGCCTTGGCCTTGGCGGTGCCGCTGATTCTCCTGATGTTACCTTCCTCCAGGATTCTCAGTCTGTTCTCGAGTTTGACCTTGTGCTCGGCTCCCAACTCCCCCAACTCGAAACCGTTGTTGTCCTCTCCAAAGGCGTCCACGCGGATGCACAGCGAGGCTTTGTTCGCTAAAGTTCGGGATAGCTTGCCCTTGTTCCTTATCGAAGTCTATATATACACACACACACACACACATATATATATATATATATAATTAAACCAAAGTATTATTTTTACTTTAAAAAAAAGTCATCAATACTAATATTACAATGCAAGTATGACACGTTGACTCGTTGAAAACTTATGGATTTGGATAATTTGCGGAATTTAAAAAAATTTAAACCCCTAAGAGTCCATGTTAAAAAAAAATTTTTCGAATAAACTGCCAAGCCTCCTTAAATGAAACTTTAAAAGTCTCGATTATCTTAGATATAAAAAAAAAAAAAAAAGTTACCTGTCCAATGAGCTGCGAGTGGTATATGTGACCGTACTTAGGGGTATTTTTCTTGGTCTTGAGGGCACGGAAAAGCGCCTTCTCAGCACCGAGAATTTGTACCGTCGAAGCAGGATGTTTTGCGAGATTTATCAGGGAACCCGAGTGCGATATTAGTCTTGCGCCAACTAGCTCACCAAGCAATACAGTCAAATTAGGCGCAACTGCCATCATTCTGGCCTTTAGGTAGTCGTAGAGCTGCGACCTGTACGACGATATCTCAATCACCTGATCGCACAGGTGCTGGATGTTTATAATGTCGTCCTGGGAAATCTCAGTTCCCATTGATATTTCAGCTGCTTCTTTTACTTTTTCCTCTACTTCTTCGGGCAGGATGTCAGACAAGTCTGACTTTATTGCGTACTCCCTGGTACCAATGATCTTTACAGTCTTTACGAACGCAACGTTGTCCGTTACTATTTTTCCAAGCTCTGGGAAATGCCAACCATACCTTTGAGTAAACAAACATTTTTTATCAAATTATTTTAAATTTCTGTTGTTTCTTGTCAAGACACTCACCATTCCCTGCACCTCATGACGTAGTTATTGAGCTCCTTGTCAAGGTCATCTAGCAGGCACACCGCGTGAATGATCATGATGTCAATCTTGTCGGGTGAGAACTTTAGCTTGTACCTGGACAAACTGTGAGCCAGACCCAGAGCCATGGCTGTCATTTCCTTCTTGGGGAGACCGGCCAGCAAACTGTCCATCTGACTGCGTATACACCTCATTAGTTCCTGGACATTGGTGTTGCTGACGCAGACCAGGTTGAGCTTGTCCTTGATTGCATTGCCCAATTTTGCATCAGCGACAGCAAGTTGCTCCTGGAGCTCCGAGCACTGGAGTTTTAGCATCTTCTTCAAGTTCTTGCATAGCTTGCCCTCGACCGCTGCGGTTGTGGCTGCCAAAGCCTCTGTTGTGTCCTCAAACTTCTCAAAGTGCTTTAGCTTCAGACTGAAATTTATATGATTTATTACAGATACTTTTTTATTTGATTTACTCAATTGATTGTTGTACAAATTCTCAATGTGAATGGGAAATTTTCTGTCAATAGTTTTTTTATTTAATATTAGAAAAATTCACAGTTTAAAATAAAAATAGCTCAAAAGGTGATGATGGGAACTGCATGAAGAGTTAATATGTGTTATCTATTAACTTAAGTTAGCCAGTAAGAAAATTATTGTGTATTTAAAATAATTTAATTTATATTTAAACCAGTAATATCAAAAATACATATAGTAATGGCACATTGTACTAGAGAGATAATTAGTAATGGTAATTTATTCAATGAATGCATTCAAAGATGTAGTAAATAAATTAATAAAAGTAATAATGAATTTGATATTAAAATGGGACTTACATTTTGTTTGCTTTCTCCGGGCTTTCGAAGTCGAGGTACAGGTTATCGGACTCCGATAACTTTTTCTCGTTCAACAGCTGACAATGAAAAAAAACATATTTTAGACTTTTTTGGATTTATGAATATTGATGTTATTTAACAAAAAATTGTTAAAATGGTTACGATTGATAAAAAAGGAGTAGTATTTTATGTTTGAAAAACAAACACGTGTGTAAATGGAGGTTATGTAAAACAGAAGGGTGAAATAAATACCTTGAAAAGGGCATAGCCCGCTGGCGTTTCGAAGAGTACCAGCATTTTGAAGGTTTCTGATACACTTTAACGATTAAACCGATGATAAACAGTAAACACACACACTATTTATCTATGAAAAAATAACATTTTAATTTACGAGAAAGAGATACTAAAAACACGAGGCAGACCGCCGGGGCAGGCGAACTGAGGCGTGCTGACTGCTGAGGCGAACACAGCCGAGCAGAACTACCAACTTTCGAATTTTAATTTTTTGCTTCTTATACATTGGCTATCACGAAATAAGTAAGTTTCATCCAATCAAATTTTATCGAAAGGATTTTAAAAATTTTGCTTCGACTTCTCACTTCGTCTATGAGAGAAAACTGGCTAGTGGTGGTGGATTTAAAGAAAAAAATGTTTAATTATTCTTGGTGAAATAAAATTTATTTACGATCTAAGTAAATTTTTTACGAAACTGATTATCGTGAGTTGTAGTGTTAACGTGCCAGCGAGTTTTATTATCAGTAAAACATATGAATTATACAGATCATACTAATTACGTAAATTAGTGTAGTCAAGATTATTAATATTCAAAAAAGTCAAAAAAGTATATCCCTGCAGGTAATATTACTGATCTTAGCACTGTCGCGATTTAATCAGCTGATATACGAGAATATAAAAGATTTCTTCAAAATTGAAGATGATATTTATTTTTTTTTTAATTTAATTGCAGATTATTAAATTCTCAGAGTTCGGTTGGTAACTGTTAAGTCGGTAAAGCAGCAATTGCGGTTTGAGTAGAGGTCGCCATGTATACATACATATACATAGCAGAAAATTTTTGGACAAGGCCGCATATATCAAGTTTGTGCGGTGCGACCTGTTTATTGTTTATTTATTAATTTCAACTGAGCCGAGTCTGCTAAACGAATAAATAACATTGACACTATCGAACCACTCTATTATAATGCACAGAAGGTACCGACTCAACATTTTTAACTGATTTTCTTATGTTACTTTTTAACAATTTCTTCTTTAACAAAGTTAAATATAACCTCAAAATTAAAACTACGTAAAAGCCGGAATCTTAAACAACCGATAAAGTTACTCTACCTTTTTTTTTTTTTTTTTTTTTATTATACTTTTTAATCTTTTCTACTTATATTACTTTTACAGTTAAAAACTGCTAGAGTTGTTGTTATTCCTTGAATATAAGAAAGAAAAAAAATCAAAGCGTTAACTCGTTTGTTATGATAAAATAAGATTTTCACAAAAAAAGTTTTGTTTAGAAATCCACATAATAACATGCTTCACTTGGAGCCGACAGGCGAAATACTGAGGTAAGCAGAGAAGTTTTCGCAGTGCAAGTCTTACATTAAACCCAACTTATATGTCTTGTAATAATGAATCACACCTTGGTCCCCCCATTGCACTTAAAATAATATTGCTTCATAATAGTGGCCCAAGTCAATTCCACAATCCTCAATGTTTAATTGTCGCTTAGAGATTTTAACAATCAATTGTCCGGTAATAACAAAAGTAGTTCTAACTTTTGGTATGAGCTCTAAAAAAAAATCATTTTGTTATTACCAAGTCCTCGATTAAAAAAAAAAAAAAACACATTTATTAAAATAGTTAAAAAAATTACAGCTCAAAGATGAAGGGAGTCATTGACGTCCTTGCCATGCAGCGGGAAAAGAGGTTGACTCTGCACAAAACAATAACCATTGACTACACCAAGGCCAAAACTGATAGCTTCACAGTTGCTAGATTTATATTTGAATGCGGTAATTTAATATTGAATAACTTGAATACTTAGATGGCATCACTAAATTGTTTAAATGACACAATTATTGTTTGCTTAGGATTGAAGTTGGATGCACACTTTTTAACAATATCAACGGCTGCCACACTGTACCACAGGTTCATGAGAGAAGCTAGTCCGGGTGGCTATGACCCATTTGTAATAATTTATCATTGATTTATTTATTATTATAAATATTGCAAACTGTAAATAAAGAAAATTGTTGTTGTTCCAGCTGATAGCGTCAACCTGTTTGTATTTAGCTGGAAAAATGAAAGACAACAACTTAAAGATTAGAGACGTAATGAATGTGTCGTACAGCACGTTACACAGAGGCACAGCACCACTGGAACTTGGAGATCAGTACTGGATAATGAGGGACGCAATTGTTCAAGCCGAATTGTTGATCATGAGGATGCTCAAGTTTCAAGTGATGCCTGAACACCCACACAAGGTTTTTTTTATTAAAAAATGACTAGTTTAAAAAAAAAAAACTAAAGTTAATGTGAAGAATGAATTTGAATTGAATGAATTTCAGTATCTGCTGCATTACCTGAGATCGTTGCAGGCTTGGTTCGGGGATGAGGAGTGGCAAAAGTATCCAGTTTCAAGGACGAGCATGTCGCTGCTCCAAGATTTTCACCACACTCCCTCGGTTCTAGACTATCCGCCAAATTTGGTCGCCATTGCGTGCATTAATTTGGCTTTCCAAATTTACGGGGTTGTTGTACCCCTCATGGACGAGTGCGACCAGCAGCCCTGGTTCAATGTAAGTTTTTTTTGCTTTTTCTTCCCTCGCTCACTACTTTTCAATCGTTTCGATATTTTATTTGAGATATTTGTCTTAAATATCTCAATTGGATATGTTAATGGTGGTAGATCAATAAAATAAGTCGAGCTTTGTTTAATTACTTTATTGCAATTAAGTTTTACTATTCCATAAAGTGAATCACATTTTTAATTTTTCAGTACAACATTTAAGTTTTCCCATATCCTTATATATACTTTTTTTATAGGTTTTCTCCAAAGATTTAACCAGAGAAAAATTATGGGAAGTTATGGAGAAAATCATGGCATCTTACGACGAAGAACCCGAAACAAGAGATCATTAAAAATTATAATCATTTATTATAGGTAGCTTTTTAAATTTTATTACCAACTGTCAAATTTTTTTATTTATTTTTTTTTAATATTTTTTTTTTTCAAGTGTTAAAAACGTGTAAATAAATTTTGAAAAAGAAATTAGTAACTGCAATTAACTTGTTCTGATTTGAAAGCTGTAATCAATTGAAACCACAAAAATACGGGCACAAAAATTTATATAATTAATCATTTTTTCACGCTAAAATCAATCAATGATCATCATTATTTTTGAAATTCATCAATTCCTGCACTTAATTGTAATTAGGTGTTTAAAAACTTTTTTTAATTGTACGAGTGTAAATATATATAATCAGTAAAAAATCTTTACTAACTACTAATTTTCGAATTTATTATTTTGATTTCCTTGTCATATTTTTTTAGGGGAATTCGCCGTCCACAGTCTCACTTTTATTACAGTTTCAATTAAACGACTTTAGAAAATACATAGAAAAATTTACACGTACAGTTATTATTATTATTATTAATTTTTTTTTTTATCAACCCAAATTGTGTTTTTAAAAGTTCTTATAATATATATAATTATTTGGTAGAAAAACCATTTTTTAAAAATCAGTCGTTTACCTTGAACTCGGTTACGAAAAAATATTTGCAGAACAAGAGAAAATCTTGGTGTAAAAAATATTCAAAGTAATTCAATTCCATGCAAACGTTATTTATTATTTATTATTAGAAAGCAGCTCTAATGAATTCGAAAAATGGGTCCCTGTGGTTTTGAAATTTCGTATAAAATATATGAAATATATAAAAAATTTATCGTAGGCAAACATTTTAAGTGTAAAATACTTTCTTTTAACTGTTTTTTAAAGGTAAACAAGATTTTAGAACAATAATATTATTATTATTTTCTTTTAACCGCTAGAATAAACAAAAATCACATTTAAGAAAAATAAAAAACGAAGTATAATTTATTATGTACATTCACAAGTAACGTTGTTTATTATATTTTCTACGATTTCTCATAGGACGTTTACATAAAAAATTATAGATAAAATAAAATATAGATTAGGTAAAAAGTAAAATAGTTTTAAAAACTTTATCACACAAATTAAACTCCATTGAAAGGACTATAGTATCATTATATTTTAAATATTCAAATATTCAACAATCAAATTAGACGTTTCTCAACATCACTAATAAATATCAAATGTTTGTTGTGCTATTAATAATAATAATTTAAAAGTTTAAGAGGTACAGTAGTCATGATAGAAGTAATTGAAAAACTATCTTTACAAGTATATACAATCTAAATACATGTAATTAAGTAAAATAAGTACACGTCAATAGTATAATATATTTAAATTGTTAAAACAATGATTATTAATAAGGTAATAGTTGAATGATTAATAAGTATAAATACTGTTTAAGTGTACCTATCGAAAAACTTGTCGATTATGTCAACAATGTTGTGCAATTTATATTATTATTTTAATAATAATACTGATTATAAAGGTATGAAAAAAATCATGATTTTTTAGATTTTAGACAGATGTTTTAATTAAATGCCTGCAGGCACATTGATTTAATTATGGATTTACTTACCAGTTAACGTTCATCATTATTCGTAAATCGTCGATGTACTGTTATTTTTAATTAATGTTAAAACACTCAATTTTTTTTTTCTTTTTTCTTTTTTAAGACATCATTGTAACAATTATAGTTAACATTAAAAATTCCTGATCGGCATTCGGCAGACTTTGAAGGTTCTTGTTTAGACCGCGCAGATAAAAAAAAAAAAAAAAAAAAAAAAAAAAAAAAAAGGGGGTCCTCTCGGGTATGTTGTTAAAGGACCCAAATGAAGCTATTATTGAGCTTATAACGGATAAATGGACTTACACAGCTTCCTTGGCCTTCATGAAGTAGGTGAGCATGTCTATCGGCAGCGGGAACACTATGGTCGAGTTCTTTTCGGCTGATATTGTGTTAAGAGTCTGTGAATTTAATTTAAATAAAACATTAATCAAGAGTGATGGAAAATTTAAAGTCACAAATGAGTTAACAGTTACTAAGTTACTAAAAGCAGCTCACCTGCAGGTATCTCAGCTGAAGGGCGGCGGGCGAGTCGCCGATGACCTCGGAGGCCTCCCTCAGGGCCCGGCTGGCCTTCTGCTCGCCCTCGGCGGCGATTACCTTGGCCCGGGCCTCCCGGGCGGCCTCTGCCTCGGCGGCCATGGCCCTCTGGAGCTGTACGGGCAGTCTCACGTCCTTGATCTCGACGCGCTCGACCTTGATGCCCCAGGAGTCGGTGGCCTCGTCCAGGGAGATCTGCATGTTCCCGGAAATGGTCTCCCTCTCGGAGAGTATCTCGTGCAGGGGCCTGGTGCCCATAGTGTTCCGGAGGGTCGTCTGGGCCAGCAACCTGGTGCTGTGGTGGGCGTTCTCGACGTTGGCGATGGATATGGTGGCGTTGTTAACCCTGTAGTAGACGACCGCGTCGACGGAGACGGTTACGCTGTCCTTGGTCAAGACCTCCTGGGGAGGCACGTCGTAGGTCCGGGTCCTGAGGTCGACTCGGGCGTAGCTGTCGACGCAGGGCAGGATGAAGAATATACCGGGCCCCTTGGCGCCCCCGGACAAGAGTCTGCCCAGCCTGAAGATGACCGCCCGCTCGTACTCCTGGACGACCTTGAAGCAGACGAAGAGACTGAAGGGCATGGTGACGACGACCAGGGCCCAGGAGAGGATTATGAGGACCTTGCCGCAGGTTCCCTCGTCGTCGCTCTTGCTGTTTCCATCCTCGGCTGAAAGGTTAAGAGTAAAGCCGTTCGTAATCATATTTTGGATCTTGCAACGCAACTGGCAACTCGCTCCAAAGTAGCTAATATGCTTGCTGCGCTTTTATATTCATAATCGCGTGTCTCTAATAGCAGCTGGAATCAATCGATATTATGGGGAGGCTTTTTTTTTCTTTTTTTTTACGACGGAGCTTACGTCAGATATCATATTTTCATATATTATCCTGCAAGCTCATGAATCCGCGTTAGTGCTAGATTGATTTTTTTAAGGTTTTTGAATAAATTGTTTTTCGACTAAAAATACACACGGTTCTTTTGAAGTTAATATTATACCTACGGAAGCTCGGGCTGGACGGTTAAACAAGAGATCTAAAGGTACGATAAAAAAAAAAAGCTGTACCGATCGATAATAACTAACAGCAGTTAATATAAAAGTAATCTTATAGTATTAATTAAAATATAGTATTTAAAAGAGCGAGCTTGCGGTTAAACGCTTCATGTTTTTTTCTTCTTCTGATAAATCGAGAAGAATATTATTTATGGCTTTGTAAACGAAAATACTTGTATAATAGATATTTGAGAAAGCTGATGTTTTAATTAGCGAAAAAAAGGGTATTTGGTATAAAAAAAAACTTAAAAAAGTTTCATGAAATATGATATTGTATGGGTTGTTAAAGTGGTTAACAGTGGATCGATAAGATGTCCAAATATGTCTTTTAATAATAGGCTTAATAGCTTAGAGAGCTACTTAAAGTATTTTTGTTTGTAAACAATGATGACTAGCTCTTAACTGAGAGTGTTAATCGTTTGGTTTTAAATAATTAAATGATATATTGAATTTAAAAAGGAAGTAAAAATAGTTATGTATAGTAAAAAAGTAAGTTGAATAATCACCTTTGGACATGATTAGAGTCGTAAACAGCAAAAAGCTTCTTCTAAAAGCACTAATTGTAAGGAGGAAGAATAAGGGGTAGACACGAATGGCCAGGCCAGTGTCCCCCGAAGCAATGCACTCGAACGTCAGGCGTCGGCGTCGTTCACCCCCCCACCCCACCACTTACACCCTCAAACACTCTCTCTCTGGGATAAAATCATTCATTCGATTTTTTTTATTATTTATCGTTAAGAGCTAGAGTCTTTTCAATAGCTACCCTTTTATTTCAAGGGTAAGTACATTGTTTTTTTATTATTTTTTCCAATGCACCTAGTGCGCACGCACCAACTTCATCATCCCCATTTTATTTCTTCAAACCTTTTTTACGTATCATCAATCTTTTTAATTTAAATTTATATTTAATATTTAAAAAAAGGAAATTTGTCGATTTTAGCGGTGACTATTTTTAAACTTATAAATAAAAGTATTAGTAATAATAATTGTTCACAGTCAGTCAATCGATTCCCGAAACTACGCACTTGCAGCGGCGCCTTTAATCTGACACTTGGATCACTAACCGCGAATAAAATGACTTTTAGTATATAATATAAAGGCAAAAAAAGTTTTTTTTTATTATTTATAAGTTTATTATAAAATGAAGCATATATATATACATATGTACATTAACAATTCGCATTGACGTTCGAAAAATATGCTATATTAAGTACACAGACGTCTAAAATAGACTACCTTTTTTACACAAAAAATCAATCCCAAACCGCCTTTTTGAAGCATATATATATATATGTATACATACTATACATATAAATATGTGTATATAGTATCCCCCAAAAAAACCTCAAAGAGAGTTTTAGTACCAGAACATTTTTTTTTAATATAAATTCGTTATATCAAAATGGTAGTTTTATAATTTTAAAAATACGACATTTATTTGTTAATTCTACGAAACTCTACCATACCTTACAATAGCCAAAACGGAATCTTAAATAAGGGTTTGGTAGAGTTTCGTAGAGTTAACAAATAAATGTCGTATTTTTAAAATCATAAAACTACCATTTGATACCACGAATTTTTGTTAAAAAAAAAAATGTTCGCCTACCTCTTTGAGGTTTTTTTGGGGGATATCACTATTTTTTGTTAGTTATAAAATTTTATTTAAACTGTATTTATTGTTTCTCCTTTATTTAACTCATCAAAGTAAAATAAAAATTTCTAACACTCAGATTTTTTAAAAAACTGTCATAAAATATAAATTTTCAATTAAGTTAATTCAAATTTAAAAGCCAGTGTAGAAATTCGCAAAAATTTGTTGTTGCCATTGCTTCAAAAACTTAAGAATCAACAGAGGTACTAATGAAATAAGGAAGTAGGCTCAATTTAAAACCAAGCTAACATTGTTAGTAGGGTTAAGGTAGCTCCAGTTGCTGTAAACAAAGCACGGCAGCTGGCTACGATTTTGACGCTGGCTTTGATCCTTATGGTTAATTTTATTTTACCAGTACCTACAAAATTTTAAGTTGGAAAATTTTTTTTTCATTTTTTCTCAATTTTCAGTTTTATTTTATCATATATATATTTAATTATATACGTAATTTTTATATAATTATGCTTCGCTTCCAACAGGCGTCCAAGACACCTTTTTTTTTACTTTTATCGCTAAAATAGTATATTACTTAACTAGGCAGTATGAATGGGAAACGTCTCAGATCGCATGAAATTGTCGTCCGAGGCGTAGCCGAGTGTGACAAACATTCAGGTGCCTAGTTGAGTATGCTATTTTTCCGCACGACGGCGCCGGGAAGCGCTACTGACTGTAGCGGCAGCGGCAGGGAAGTAGCGCTTCCCGGCCGGAGTCCGGAAAAAATCTTTCTTTCCCTTTTTTTTTTTTATTAAATTTACTATACTGAAATGAGCAGTAATAGAAAAATATAAAAAAGTAACTTAATAAAGTCCTCAAATGCTAATAAGATAAATTGGTTAAATTGGTGAAATTGTAAAGTTGAAAGCGCTAAAAGTGTCTTGGCAGTTTAATCACTAAACTATATTGATCGCTCTCGTTCAAAAAAAACGTACGCGATAAGGATCATTAGTTTTTTTTTTTTTTTTTTTTTCATTTCACGCGGACAATGAAATTGCTTCCAGGAATATATGATTTAATTTATTTTAATGATAATAAAAATGAAAAAGAATAAGGAGCGAATTGGCGTTGACCTAAGGCCGCAAAAGAGCCAGCGAAGATAATAAATAATTCAGCTATGTCGTGCAAGGGCACCTAAGCTCCCTCGCTAACTTGGAAATAATTAAAAACACAATAAACTTTTTTTGTTCCTGATAAGCTAAAATTAAAAAAAAATGTAAAAAAAAGAAAAAAGAAAAAAAAAAGCAAACCTTTGATGATCCTGTTTCGGATGTTTCTGAGGTCGTCGGGTCGCGAGTTTATTTGTATCGTGGCTCCGTTGCCGTTCATGTTCGTCATGGGTACGGACATCCTCGAGGGACTTACTCGGGCGTCGAAAACTGCCAGCTATATTTAATAATAAAAACCAATTTTTTAAAATTAAAAAAAAAAAGGAAAAATAAAAGAATGATGATAGAGTGCGTTAAGTTGGCATTAACTGTTTGACCCGATGTGCCGATGACACAAACGTCGATCGATTGGCCTGCTACTACTGCACTCGATCATACTCGACTTTGACAACAGTTACCAGTACTTAAGTATTAAAAATAAAATTCCAACTTAATTTAAAAAAAAACACACACACACACACATTAATTGATGGCGGGATGACCTATTATATTATTATTCTAACTCTAAAAGCGTTTTTCTTTCAATTATTTGCATACAACTTTTTAAATAATTTTTTTTGCTGATCGATTTAGCACTGTTGCTACTAATCAATACTTAAAAACGTCAATAAAACGCGCGGACATTTTACAAAGTTAAAGCCATTTACTATTATTTCTAAATTTATGTTTTTTTTTTTTTTTTTATAATAAAACTTTAATAAAAAAATTGGTCGCGGGGCTTTGAAGTACTTTTAACGATTTCGTGGTAAATTAGGGTCATTTGGAAACTAATCGACTTAACTGTCTGTATATACCGAACCGAACCAACAATTATTTTTTTATTTTTAAGATAATTTATTTTTTAACCGGGAAAAAACACGGTTGTTGCGTCATGTCACCAACTTGAATTTCATGATCAATGTCATTAGCAATGAGTGGGTTTTTTTTTGTTTTTTTTTACGTAAACGATTGTTTACTCAAGAATTTGGAAATTTTATTACGACCAAAGTCAATAGCGAAAGTTTGAACGAGGGGCAGGACAATCATTCTTTTTGTTTACTCAAAGGATCGTAATAGTTTTTTAAATCACTTTGATTAATATTTGATTAATAAAAATCCATTTCTAATGAACTTAGCGAGGTTAAATAAATAATCGATTCGACACAAACGGCGTTCCGGAGGGATTATTAAAAAAAATGAAAAAAATCCGGTAAGATGAAAAATGATAAAGGCAGGAATAGTATAAAAAGCAAGCTTTGCTGGACAGGAGTAAAAAACTTACCAGGTATGAAATAGTGAAGAGGTCCTGCACAATTAGGAAGGACAAAAGCACAAAAAAAAAGAGACGAAAATTGAAAATAGAGGTAGTACCTTGAGTAAGCGTGAGAGACTTTTGGTTGCAACTTGCTGTTCGCTCGCCAACGGCGGTCGAACAACTTGTGTTTATAGCCAGTTGTGCACTTTTAAAAGTACCGAGTGGGGGAACGGGGGAACGGGGGCTCTATCGACCATATACTCCCCAACCAACCAAACTGAGCTTTTTATACCCCCACCTGAGCTGCTCACCTGCGTCTATGGTACTTTTATCGGCTTGTCCATCGCAAACCTATTATTTCACCTTTATTTACAAACTAATAAAACCATCGGTACTCATCAAAATAGTCGACAGTCTTTTGGAGAAAGCGCTCTAACCTTCAAGTGTAAACACATTAAACACATGTTCTATAATCAAAATATCAAATCGAGACGTGGAATAATGGTTATATCGACTCCGGAGAACAAAACGACTTGTACCTCGGCCAACAGAAATGGTACTATTTGGTCAATTATAAGTCCGATCCCGAAATTGGCCTGCGAGCTCGCGGTCTTGTCCTTCAGGGTGACCCTGGCCGTATTGGTCGCCACCTTCAGACTGGTCATACCCAACTCCAAGAAGAGCCTCATCGGGGAAACCGTATTGGTATTTTTTTTTTTTTTTCTTTTTTTTTTCTTTTTTTTTCATCCGATTGGCTAATTGTTATTTGATTATTTAAGATTACGGGTGCAGGAGGCGGTATAGGTCGGGAACTGGCCAGTCAACTGTCCGCCCTGGGTTGCATAGTCGTCTGCTGGGACATAGACCCGGAGGCAAATAGGTCCATTGTGAAAGCGATTTCTCAGGACGGCGGGGAGGCCTACGGCTACGCGGTAGACGTGTCCAAGAGGTCCGAGGTCCAGGAGGCCGTGAGGATGATGCGCGAGGCCAAGATCCCCGAGGTGAGCGTCCTGGTGAACAACGCCGCGATACTTATGCACAAGGCTTTCCTGGAGCACGAGGAGCGGGACGTAGCGAGGACCTTCGAGGTTAACGTACTGTCCCACTTCTGGACCCTCCAGGCGGTTCTGCCCTCGATGCTGAAGAACAACAGGGGACACGTTGTTTCAATGTGCAGCATGTGCGGCTTCTACGGCGTCCTCGACAAGGTTCCCTACTGCGCCTCCAAGTACGCCGTCAGAGGTTTTTACTTTTTTATTAACTTTTTTAATTCAAAAAAAAAAAAAAATAGTCTTTATAATTCAATAGTGCTTTATAATTATTGAAGGTATGATGGACGGACTGATGGAAGAGCTCCGGTTGACCATTAAAGACGCTCAAAAGATGATCAAATTCACCTCGGTCTATCCCTTCTACGTTGGCACGGGTCTCGCCCAAGACCCTCGATACAGGTTTTTTTTCTTTTCTTTTTAGAAAAAAAAATCAAGTAATTAATAAATAAAAAAAAAAAAAAAAAAAAAGGTTCCCTTGGTTGTTCGAGGCGGTGCCGGCAAAATACGCGGCCGCCGAGGTTATAAGGGCGATACAGAGGAACTACGAGGAGTGCACCATACCGCGGTGTCTCCTCTATCTCGACGCCATCAACAGGTTACTCATTTTATTTATTTATTTATTTATTTTATTATTTATTTAAAATATATATATATATATATTGACAGGATCTTGCCAAAAGAAGCCATGAGATTGATAATAGACTTTCTTGCCCAAGTCGACAAGACGAAAAAACCCGGATAAATATACGAATAATATAAAAAGCTTGTACAGACTGTTTAAATGTAATTGTAAAATTGATTATGTTTTTAATAAGATGTGAGCACAATGAAATAATCGCGGGATTGCACCAGATTGCATTGCTTATCGGGATTATCGAGCTGTGCGGGTATAAGGAACTTTGGTAATTACTCGGCCTTACGCCATTTCTTGCGTAACTTTATATCTTTGATCGTACATAAAAACCGGTTCTATATCTTTTTTTTTATTTTTAAGTCATCAACTGCACTTCTACTTCCGTATTTTTGGTTTGACCAATAAAATGAAAAACTCAAAATCGAGTAATTCCAGGCTAAAGTGAAGCTACGGCGCAAAGATTTGAAAATATAATAAAATAAAGTATGGCATTTATTATGATTATACCACTTGACATTGAAGTTTTGAACGGTAGGGGTTTACAGTAAGGTTACAATAACATTCGTCGGGTCCTTCTGTCCTGAATGCTTAATCAGGTAAGGTGAAGATGCCGTCCGATATTGAAGGGTCGAAGGGTCTTTTCCAGAGTTTTTTCCACTTATCTGAATGAAAAAATTTGAAATAAATAATTATCTAACTTATACCGTAAAAATGTCCCACCGGTAATGAATAAAATGAGTAATAGTTTGAAGCAAGATTCATGAGAATGGTAATTGGTGAATAAAAAAAAGATGATGTTGAAGAAAAATGAATAGAGTTGGTAAGGTGAGCGCGAGTAGTAGGTATAGCTACAAGTAACCGAGTCGGCGCGTTTAACGTTTAGCTGTTGGCCGCATAACGCATTCGCGACTTATCCGCGCGCCAAACCGCTTCGTCTATTCGTTTCTATATGCTTTTAAAACATGATTTTATTATTAAAAACAACCTCCAAACTCTTCCAAACTTCTCAATGTGATAACCCAAGTTAAATGTGAGTGTTTTTATCAAATCTCTACACTATTTATTCAAAGGTTTGTTTATTCATTTTATCATTTATCTCTTTCACGAACAATCATTTACATAACCTTTTTAATATTTGACTTCTTTCATCATCGGTGTCTAGTGTCTACTGTCTCTGCACACGGCTTTTTTATACTTATATATAATATCGGTTATTCCTGGATTTTTTTAAAAAACGAGCCGAAAAGAGCGAGCGTGAGAATAAAATTATGCCAACTTCCGCGAATCTCAGAATAATAACTACTTAATTCTCCTCGAGTTTTTCATTTATTCGATATATCTATGAAAAAAAGCTCTTTTGCACTAGGCAATGATTAATCAATAGGAAGAGGACGATTAACTTTTTTATTTAATCGCTAATGAATATTCACCATTTTATGAGCAAACTACTATTTGAGGCTGAGAAAAGAAATTTTTAATTCTAGTTTGATAACAATTGACTACCTTATCTATACACTAGACACTTTATTTAAATTCGGTGCACCCAACTTAAACGCGCACGCAAAGTTAAAAGGTTTAAATTGGCATTTATTTTCATTTTATTTTTAATTTATGGAATATAAATCAACCGTTTGACCCACCCTACTTTTAGAGAATAATAAATCATAAAAATTTCATTAACTTAAGATTATCGCTAATTCATTGATTCTTCAGTGTAAAATAAAATTATGTAGCTTCATAAATGTTTAAACCTTAGAATGATAAAATGTGTCAAGTTAAATTTATTATTGTGCGGGAGTAGCCAATGGAAAATTTTAATGGCCCAGAATAAACCAAGCCGACACTTTCGACTTTCCCTGCGCACTTACACTTACACTTGTTCTTGCGAATACTCTATACCTTTAACTTCAATTTCTCTCGACTAATTTTTTTTCATTCTTTCTAACCAAGTAATCAACTTTATTATTGCTATTTAATCTATTTTAATAAGAATTACTATTTTTTATATTCAGTGGGATTTCAAGAAAAAACAAGATTTTTTTTAAATCATTATATTTTATTAGTTATCAAAATATGAATAATATTCATCGTTATTTTTATTTATAGCTCTTATTTTGTTTTCACTAAAAGATAAAAGTCTTATTATGTTTTTGGTCTGATTCCACACTAGAATAATTATTCCTGCAGTTGCATTGTACCATTGTTTATAAAAAACCTCCAGGCCTATAATTTTAAAATTATTAATTTTAATTGTTTAAAAGTTGAACGCTTGAGTAACTGTTTGCAAAATATGAGTTTTTATAATTTCTACTGCTTATTACGACCAATAAGAGATCATTCAAACTGAAGTTTTAAAACCTCCTTTTTAAGTTTTTTAAAATAGTCGGCTTGCGGTCTGTTTAGCGCTTACTGTTGATAACAAAAACAACCACAACTTTCTCAATTGTCAACTATTTAAAAATTTTCATTTACTCTGTACTCTTGCAGTTACATTAATACTAAATTATATATATATTTAAAAGGTTTACTTTACTTAAGCAATGGACCCTTTTTTTTTTAAAATACTCCGCGTCTAGTTTTCGGTTTGTATTTACGAGTAAAAAAAAAGAAAATTTTCTAAAGCTTACCTTGTACCAAATAAACTTAGAATGTGGGGATAAATATTTTTCGAAAAACAAGTAGCTAAGAAGATAAAAAATTCTTAGTACATGTACACTTATTTTAGTCGTCTACTGTCAGCTTATCCTGTAAGGCAGTGCACCTATAGTTCTTACTATTGCTTAATCCTTTTTTTTTTTTTTTTTTTTTTACTTCAGCCTCCTAGAGACGCTTACTCTGGAAAAATATTTAAATTGTTTCTCTATATTAATTAAATATCGTACATGCAGCTTACATTATAATATTCTCATTGATCAATTTTTAAACTTTCAAAGTTTTTAATAAAAAATAAAATATTATTCGGTAATAAAAAATGATGGAAAAAAAAAATGTTTTATTATATTAGCCTATAGCGATTGAAAGTTAACAACAAGTTTGGATTATATCGATTATATAACTTCAAATTTAACGTTTATTTTACTCTTGGGAAATTCAGGCTGGTTCGAACTAGTTTTAATTGAAACGCCTTTTTATTCTACAATAATAAAGTCTCAGCATGAATATGCAAAAATTCTTGTGGTTTTTTGGCATTGCCAAAATTTCATAATTATTCGTAACAACTCAATCAAGGTGCCCATGGATCATCAATCTGGATAATTATAGAAACGCACATTTATAGGTATAAAAAAAAAGTATAAAATTTAAACGGAAAAATCATAAAATGCTTTTGACATTATCCAAAGCTCAAGACAGCTGATTAATGGGAAATAAAAAAAGATCTTTAATGTATTTGATGAAAATCCAGAGCACGATGATGAAGATGATGCGCGAGCAAAGTCACGAGCCGGTGGAGTCTTTATCGTCGTCGTCGTCGGTGAGCTGGTTCTACCTGAGCTTCGAGTTTCTCCTGGGCCTGGGAATATCCGGTTTCGTCCTGTTCCTGGGCCTGGTAAGGTCCCTCCTGCCGAAACCGGGCCGCGACCTCAGCGGGGACGTCGTCCTCGTGACCGGGGCGAGCTCGAAGCTCGGCGGACTGTTGGTCGAGGAGTTCGGACGCGCCGGCTGCTCGGTCGTATGCGTCGACGCGGTCGAGAGCAACAGGAGACTTTCGGCCTACGCGTACGAGTGCGACTTGTGGGACAGAGAGCAGATAAGGGCCTTGGCCAAGAGGGTCCACGAAGACGTAGGCCGGGTGGACGTACTGGTAACCTGCGCCGCAACAAACTCCTCGGCTCGCTCGAGCTTCGACAGCCTCTCCGAAAGCCTCCTGAGCCACTACTGGGTTTGTTTTTAAAACATCTTCTTCTTGCTTTAAACATCTTCTAGTCTTGAGACTACAAAGACTCTTTTTATTGCAGACGGTTATGGCCTTTCTCCCGTCGATGCTGCACAGGGAAAGGGCTCACGTTATCGGTATAACTCCTTCCGCATCGACCGAGGACGCCTACCGCGGATCCAAAGCCGCTGTTGCAGGCTTTATGGAGAGCTTGGGGGAGCAATTAAGCGGACGAAATAATAGACTGACTTTCATAACTGTGGCCCCGAAAGCCGAGCCAAGGTAGCTTTGTCAAATCAATTTTATTTAAAAATTCCTTTTTTTTCATTTTCATTTTTTTTTTAAACTTCATTTTAAGTTTACTTAAGCAAAGTGAACGGGATATTGCCAAAGAAGTGGTGCACGCTGTTCAAAGAGACTTGCCCTCTATCAGCCCCAGCTGGAGTTCAAAGCTACTCTACCACCTTAGGTAATAAACTCAAATTACTTAACCAATCATGCACAAATATTCATTTTTTTTTTTTTTTCAAACAGCTGTTGGCTCTACGGTGTTATAACGACCATCACGACGTGGCTCGACACGTGACTTAACTTTTATATTAAAAGTTACTTATGTGATTCCATGATGATTTTTTGTTATTTTTAAGTAAAAAAAGTGAATAAAATGTACATAAAATTTATGAGCCCAGTCACTGAACGGGAAGCAGTACGTCGTAGTGTCCGTAGTCGGATTTACCGCTGAAGAGCAAATTGGCCGGCCTCCTGGTGAGCATCCTGCCGTCGTCGAACCTGCTGTGGAGTATCCTCCTGAGGACGCTCGCACCGGGAGTTCGTCGGTATATAGATAGGTCGAGTTTGTTGAGCCTGGCCGCGACGATGCACTCCAGCTCGCTCGCGAAAGCCCCGTCCCGGCCCATGAACTCCCCGTACTCCCGGACGCTCGATATGCTCCACTCGGCCTGCACGTAGCTCCTGAGTTCCCGCCAGGAAGACTCGATGTGCTCCACGACCATGTCTCTGAGCTGTCTGTGTCGGTTCTCGGTATTGTAGAGGATGTAGCTTATCGCCCGGAACATGCAGTTGCCGTCCCCGAAAATCTCCTTTACCCTGAACTCGACGTTCGAGCTGGTCCTGAGTAGCCTGATCGATCCTGAAACAATAAAAACAATAAACTCTCTCAGCGGGCGAAAAGTTAAATTTTATAGCTCGGAGCACGACTAAACGTACCTTGCAAGTTGGCTCTGGTACCGTTACTGTTATTGTCATTGTACGACTTGTTGCCGGCTCTGGTGCGCTGGCAGGCCGGACAGTTCGACCTTTTGCAGCTCGGGCTTTTCCTGGTGGACGTTGTAACCACTAAACTACTCCTCGTCGTTTTTTTATTCTTCTTATTATTATTATTGTTATTTGAGGAGCAGTCAGCAGCGCCACCTGACGGAGGACTCAGGGCTTCATTGGCGCCGCCGCAGCCGCCACAGCTTCGCTTGGACTGCCTCTTTGCTTTTACTGGATATTCTTTACAATTTTTTGTTCATTTTTTTTATTCCTTTTTAACCTTTTTAGCCAACCCTTATTTATTTTTTACTAACTGTTAAAATCCAAAGTATCGTCGTAATAGTCGAAGCACCAGAAACATGGCCACCAGCTAAGAGTGCTGAGACTTATAATCTTTCTTTCTCTTTTTTAACTTCTTCAATTTCATCAATTTTTCCTCAAATTCATTATTTTATCACTCGTACAGTCTCTTTATTTATTCTTTAACGTCACTTAACCCCCAATTAATATTTTTCACTAACATGTGAGTCGCTTCATTTGTTTACACTCACGAATAATTCTTTGATTTTGCAATTGCAAATTTATCCGTGAAGAGCGAATTCTAAAATGGTCAAATAAATTTAGTCAAAAATCAAAGTTATTGTCTTTAAAGCATAAAAAAAAAAATTATTTTTTAAACTTAAACTTATGAGAGCATGATCAAATTTAAAATCAAATAGTCAAGTGTTTAAATAATAATAATAATAATTACCGTATCCAGTAGTATGTACCTTATATAATAAATAAATAATAATAATCTTGATTAAATAAAACTTGAGCTGTCAGCAAAAATCGAGTACCATATTTTAAGAGTCTGGATATTATTATAATTTATAGTATTGATTGGTTAAATTTAAATTGATGGTAGTATGTAGTTGAATATAATGAAAGAAAATCAAATGAATTTAAAAAAGACATTTAGTAAGTTGAATTTATTGATGAAAAGTATGAGATTAAATTATAAAAAATAGAAATGCTAGTAAATAAAAAAAAAGCAATTCAAAAATTGGCGCTCTGAGTACAGCCAGGTTGGCAACAGTTGCATTAAATGAATCTCAGCAGTTGGCTCATTGGCTGGAGCGGCGAGCCGCGAGACTCGAGAGAGGAGGACAAAAGAAAAACACACCAACAAAGAAAAAAAAAGGCAGCAGGTCGCTCGTAAGCCGCGGTGCACTTGTCTCTCTTTTCCCCCTCCCCCACCCGCACTTAAACTCGTAACCGTTTCTAGCAAACGCCAGGCTCCTTCAGCGGCCAGCGGGCGTTTACTTCTCGGTAGTGGCCGGTAGTGGCCTGTAGTGGCCGTAGCCCGTAGGTATAGGCTGCTTTTCTTTTTACCTGTTACTTGTAACCACGGACGCTTGTAAGAGTGTGTAAGAAGAGGAGAGGAGATAAAATGGCGACGGTGACGCTGTTGCACCAGAAGCTGTTGCGTCCAGGCTAATTCACCTTTAGCCGCAACGATGATTATTCATCTAAAACGACCACGTAGAAGACTTTCTTTTTCATAACAACCAAGTGTCACTGTGTAGGGAACAACGCGGCTCCTGGTGCAACGCACCCTAATGCCCCACCATGGGCTTTTGCAGCAAGAGACACTTTTTGCTCACCATATGCACCCTACAACTCGTAAGTTTTTTTTTTCTCTTCTCTTTTGTTTTTTTCCTAACAATTGTTCAACAAATAAACATCGTTTATGCGCTCACATTTTTATAAATATAATCAATATTTCAATTTATCATATTTTCATGAATTAATGAAGATCATAACGATTTGAATATTTTATAAATCCTTATTTATTTTATCTATACACTGTGATCTCTCTCCTGGTGAATGAAAAGTACTGGATTTCAACCAGTTTTCTTACCTACTTTTTTTTTTTTTTTACTTTCATGGTCAAGATCAATCAAGATCTTGACTCATCCACTTGAGAAGAAGCAACTTTTATTCTATTTTCAAAGATTTTTAAGTTAAATCCTTAATGCATGGATACTGAAAAAAATACCTTCTTATCTATCTTTTTTTTTTTTTGCAATACTTATCATCAAACTCAATGAATATCATGTGTCGAACAAACATTACATATATCTGCAGTTGCATCACTGAAATTTTATTTTTTTAACCAAATGATTTCTCAACACACAAATTCATTCAACTGTACAGTTTGATTAATTTTTTTTTTGAAAATACAATTGCAACCATAAACCTCATGTGACTATTTAATAATTGCCTCAATTGACGCCAGCTTACTTAATTGAACAGCTGCCATTGTTGGGATATTTACTTAAAAAAAAAAGTAACTAGTTTCTATAAAAATTATTAAACTTAATCTTGATTGTATGTTTGAATTTTTATCTGTAAAGTAACTTAAGTTGCAGTTAAAAATCACTCAAAAAATTGTACCAAAGTTACCATTTAAAAAAAGAGTATCTTATCAAATAGCTTGATTATTTTTTCAAACAGTGACAGCTGTCACATTGTATGAAAGAGAGAACACTTATCTAAAAATCAATTTTTAACTTTGTTGTTTTACCAGATAACAACCTCGGAGAGACAAGTTTTTGACTTCCTGGGTTACATGTGGGTGCCGATACTGGTCAACTTTTTTAACATTATATTTGTCATACTTGGATTTTTTGGGGCTTTACAGTACCGAGCCAAGTACATCATTACGGTAAGTGGTTAATAAATAAAAGATACTATAATTCAGAATAGGTTTTAAACATAAATGATGCAAAAGTAAATTAAAATACTTCAATAAGTTACATTGAGTCAAGTCTACTGAATAGTTATATTAATACTTACTTAATCACCTAATAATTAAATATATCTGTAATTAATACATTAAATGAAAAAAGTAATAATAAAATATAAAAATGTATTCTTGATTTTCAGTCTGCACTTAAAAAAAAAATGTTTTTTTTTCATGTATTAGAAAATGTAAACAGTAGAGTTTATGCAAAAAGCTACTTTCTCTTAATTAAAATGTTGCCTTTCACAGGTGTTGATTTAAATGAAAGCAAGATCTAACAAGACAATAGGCTCATTATCACTAAAATTAAGACATTCAATCTTTTTAATTTATTATTATTATTATTATTATTTATTTAATCAAGAAAGCTTATATGTAGCTTTATAATACATGAACAAATTTATTTATATATTAAAAAAAGAACAATAGTGTTATCACTTGTATTTTAAATATTGTGATTTCACGGCATCAAAATAATATTTTGAATAAATAATTTTAATTTTTTGATCTTAGAAAATTATGTCCGCACCCTTTTAAAACACAACCATTTAAGTTTTAATTTGTACAATCAAATAATCGATTTCATATAGTATGCTCAAAATAATTAATTATAATTATAGATATTAATTATTGAAAAAAAAAGGGGTTAGAAAGTATTGGTTTTAAAAAAAAGCGGGCCAAACGTATGTAGACTGCGAGTGCAGACGTTTGAGAGTAATTCTTAGAGAGTTAGGATGAAAATCAAAATTTTTTAACATGGTTTTGACAGTACTGCGTATGGAACGTCCTGTGGCTGGGATGGAACGGATTCGTAACTTGCTTCTACCTCGACGCTGCTGGACTAGACAAGGTCAGTTTAATTTGATTTTGAGTCCACTCCGAAAAGAATAATAATGAAATATTGAAAAAAATAAAAAAGGTTTTTTTAAAGTTGATCCTTGATATGATTGATATATAGAATGATAAAATTTCTAGACGACCGACCTGTTGAACTTCGGAACCGGAAGTTTTTCCTGGTGGCTCATTAACGGACCAGGATGCAACCCCTACTTCAACAGAACGATTGATCGACCCGATTTCACAAGACCCGAGAGACCTCAGAGCGTTTCCGGCTGTGTACTCAATTACGAACTCGTTGAAGTCTTACACGCATCGATCCAATGCCTCCTAGCGGTTTGTATTTATCAAATAAAATCAAATTCATTCATTTTACATTATAAAGTTACAACAATTATTAGTTATAAATCTTAAATTTATGGATTTTTAAGCCTCGTTTTACCAAGTAGAATTAAATAATAAATATATTCCCAGGTCATAGCGGTCGTTGCTGGAATATTATTGAGCAGAGTCTTCATGGAGGAGGACGACAGCTGTAAGTGTGCTATTTTATAATCTCACTATAACGCAGCTTCTTACACTTAAAATAATCGCCAGAACTAACTTAATTTTAAATAACATAATTAGTAAATGCACTTGGTGTGATCGCGGTAACTAACTAAATATATATATCGTCGGTTCGTACGAAAAGGGACAGACAAAAAGTGCAACATTGTACCTATTAAAACTGCTGTTGGTTTAACTTTTCATGAAAAACAAGCCCCAAACTAATGTCTCCAGGGAAATTTTTTTATCGTACGTTACACTTTATCTGCAAAAAGTGCACTTTGTCACATAAAAAATATCAGTTATTTTATTTGTGAAAAATTATTGGGTTATTAAAATATAATTGTAAAAAAAAAAACTCTGTTACGGATTTTTAGGCATGTTACTTTATTCGTAAGAGCTGACGATTTATAAAATATAGACTCTGGGGTGCTTGGTACCTGTTATTTGAATATAAGATTGTCGGTTACAGTTGATTTCATTGGTGGATTCGACCCCCCTTTTTGGTAAGTGCACTATTGCAATTAGTGCCTTCTTAATAATAAATAATCGTCAATTGCATGAATTTATTACCTACTCCGTTTAAATTCGTTTATACCTTGCCTGCAGTTAAACGTATTAATTAAATTCATGGAAAAATTTGAAGTAGCGTGCGTTATACTTTGTAGTTCAATTTTGCCTCTTTTCAGCTTATCTTTATTCTTTATTCTTTGTATAGCATTATTATTAGATACTTTAAAGACTGTTTAATTTATCAGTTTTAGATTATCGTATTTTGAAGCATGTTTTTCAGTTTTATTCATTTTGCTTATGGTTCATTAAAAAAAAAAAAGTTTTAATTAGTTTAAAAATATTTTAAAAATAAAGTACTTAAAACAATGTGAGTTGGGACTGATTTATAATAAAGCTAATTGATGATATAAAAAGTGTAGTGACGAAAATAACTAGGAATATAGCCAGGAAAAAGCAATGAGAATGAATAAAATTGAAGACCGCTGCATTAGTATACTCGTGAGCACCCGTTGGCCTGAATCATCATCCTCGAACTTTTCCATGAAACCAAAAAAACAGATTTAAAAAAAAAAATGTGTTCCAGTTGACTTTGTTGGAGGTGGGGACTTTGGAATGGCGGGTCACACGCCTCTTCACCCGATGTACGTGAGCTACTCCGCCCTACCACCAGCAGCGGCAACTGGCCACAACAACTACTACTACCCGACCAACACGACCACGACTATGGCCTCGTCGTCCTCTGGCACTCTGAAAAACTACAACAACAACAATGTAAAAAACCAAAAGTTGCCAGAGTTGCCTCCGCCAAGGCAACGAAGAGCCAACGACAGAGCAAGTATCGTCGACTACTCGGCAGAACTGCCTCGTAACTACGATACCCTGGAGAGTCACACTCCTAACCTAAGCTTAAACAGACCGCCCTACAGTCCCATGCTGAGGAGCAGACAGTTAACTCGGGTTCAGGGCAACAGGAACAGCTACAGGCCGAGGTTCCTTCACGCCGACCACATTAGGGAGTCTCCCTCTAGCCACCAGCTCAGGTCGTTCCACTCTGACCCTAGACTCGCCATGGAAGACCAGGCCAACCGAAGTCCACTGCCCAGAAGGCTTGGGATTATGGGGACTAGCAATCATAACGATTGTAGACCTGGAAGACGAGACGCTAGGCCCATGTCCATGTTCATAAACAACTACTAGACATCAAATTATTAATCAAGTCTTTTTTATTTGGATTTTTAGTTTAAACAAAAATTCATATTTTTACTTTTTTTGACGGATTTTCACATGTTGCCTCTCGGTTTATCTATATGGATACAATTATTTGAAATTTCAGTTTCATTAATCAATAACATCTTTTGCACTAACATTCAGTTATCAATATTCATCTTATGCCTTAAGATTCAAATAAACCATTATATATAATCGCACTTTGAATCTTAAATTTAAGAATCGATTGATCGATTTGCCTGAAAAGTGCCTTCTATCTCAATATTTAAAAAATGAATAAAAGTTTTATTTTGACATTATGTGATTGACCAAGAGTTTACGTGGATCCAATAAATTTAAAAATTCGTTTAAACAAGCACATTTGTGATTAGTAAAAAAAAAAAGGTATAGAGAGACTAAAGACGATAATAAGTAAAATAGTGTTAGTTTAACCGCATAATCACGCGTTCAGCGCACTAATTAACGATAAAATAAAATAACGCACTGATTAACTGTGATACGTAGACTAACTACTAATGTCATCGATTTTTTAAGTATATAAATAAAAAATACAACTTAACGACTTAACATTTTTTCTTAACGAATTCATTGTGTTATTGAGATATTTTTTTTCGTTTTTATAATTATTACGTGTTACTGCCCGAGTGTGTTTTGATAATATTCATTCATTCATGATTTAAGGATAGTAGATGTTAGGTGTTAAGTTAGTTTACACATATTTTGGATGAAAGACGAAAAAAATTGTAGATTTAGTTTTATGTATAGAGTGTGCGAGGTCTTTGATTATGTAGTTTATTTATTACAATATAATATCAGTCCAATAAACTGACGTTTAAAAATTAACTTAATTACAGTTTTCGTTGTATAGTTACTTGTATAAAAGTTTGATTTATTAACACCAAATATTGTTTTAAATATATGTACCTACTTAAAATATAAAATTCATAATAAAAAGAGAGATTATTATTTGAATAATGCAATCGACTATAATCTTGCCTTAAATCACAATACTTGAGTTTTTAGACGGCCGATTGCATTTTCGATAATTTTTAAGTTTTTCGTAAAACTTAATCATAGCTTGTCGACTCGTCACCTTGAATGCTAGATTTAGGGATAATCATAATTTATAAATAATTAGTAGTTTCTTTGCATAAATTATTTCATAGTCTTTTCTTATGTTTTTTAGTTTTATACCATAGTTGATACATATTTTCGTATACATATGTAATTTTCTGTAATGAACACGGTCTTAATGCCTAAGAAAAAAAAAAAAAAGTAATTTTAACGCTTTCATGAAAGAAATAAAAGTAAATTTTTCAAAATTCACCTCTGCTTGCTTTATTAACTAACCCTTCACTATATTTATCTTTTAATTTAACAATGGTTTATGGTTTAAACTTATAATGGGTATTTAAAAAAAAAAGGTATGAATAATTAGTAAATTGAATGTTGAAAAGATAAAAAAATGAATAAAACTAATTGTATCGTTATCCAGCGCAAAGTAGGAAGAAAAAGAAGCAGCCGCGTCCTCTGTACAGTATAGAGTACTCGCAGCCGGAGCCAATAGTGATCGGGGGACACGACGACAGCGTGTCCCCCAAGCCCATGACTCCGAGGCGGGTTAAGCGACGCTCGGTCATATCCAGAGATGGCACCAGGAGGTCGAGCCGACGAAGTTCCGTTAGACAGAGCAGGAGGAAAAACCCCGTTAACCGAATAATGGACCACCAGGAGAGCCTCTACGCCAACAGTCCCACCATTGGAATCCTCACTAATCACAACGTAAACTCCCTGAGTCACGGGAACCTAAACTACGACAGAATTTCGGGACACTGGACCGACAGAAATACCAGTAAGTTTTTTTTTTTTTTTTTTTTTTTTTTTTCTAATGCATCAAGCTATCTTTTTTGTTCCAGTGATAAACCCACCTTGGCAGCTGGACGCAATGAACGCAATGGCGGCGTCGTCCCCGAACATCTGGAACCAGGATTCCAGCTCGTACCCCAACATGACCTGGGACAACTCGAGCTCGACCAGGAAGCTCACCGAGTCCAGCTGGCAGCAGCAACAAGCTGGAGCGATTAACAACAGCGACATGCAGTGGCAGGGACAGAGCAACCCGAGCTTCCAGCGGACGAGCACCCAGAGTCTGAACGAGGCCGAGGACCTCGACGAGCTGTACGGAAACAACAGACCGCCGAGCGCCAGGTCGAGCTACAGCAACTACCACGGGGTAAGGGCGACGCCCCAGAGACAGTTCGCTTTGAGTGGGGGTCCACCGGCCTACCAGGACACCGTTATCTAAACGGCCTACCAACTTTATATTTATCTAAATATCATCTCGACCCTTTGACAAAAGCACCATTTTTTATTGATCAAGTCTTTGTAATTAAAATCATACAAATTTACAAACTTTGATGCATCTAAAACTTAAAAATAATTTATATTTTTTATATCAAAGATTTTTTATAAACTCACGTAGCCTAGCGATTTTTTAATTTTTATACATTACATTTTGATGTAATTTTTTTATAATTATTATTGTAAGCTGCTTTCTTTATTACATATACGTTTTACTGACTGATAAAGTAACTGCGAGCTATTTCGAATGTAAAATTAATTCTAGTTATTTATTATTAGGCAGTAGTTTTTTTTTTAAATATAATAAATAGTTCAAGTAAAAAATATATAGTGGACCATCTTGAAACCAAACTAATACTTTTCTGATCTCATGAGTGTTGGATGAAAATAGCCTTAATACTATCGATGTATTTATTCTATAACTAATTTTAAAATCATTCTGTACTTTAAGTGGTTTTTGAATCAAAAAATTAAATTTTAAGTTTCAACTGTAAATATTAATAATAGTGAGTGTAGTATGGTTTTAACAAATGAACGCACTGCCTTTAAGTTTATAAATATCATTGCCATTTATGGTTATTTATTTGCGATCGCAACCTATAATTTTCCTTTGGTTTTTCATTAAAAATTTCAGTTGCGAATAAAGAGGAAACTATATCCTTTTCTATAAAAATTAATTGATCGCAAATAAATATCATGAACTTTTCAATAAATGACTGTTTATCTAATCGCATAAGCGAGTTTCAATCTATTACACACGCTCATATTGAATGCGTATATTTAAATAGAATTGAAATTTTTGGAGAAAAATGAGGTCTTAAAAAAATATAAAATGAGTTGTTTTACTGTATAAATGAATAATATTAATTTTGAGCTTTGTTTTCAGAGTCTTTCAATTGATTACAAATTGATACACAGCAATAAAAATAAAAAAATAAAAAACTGAAAGTAGCACGCGAGCTACGTGCAATAGATAAAATACATAGACTTTAGAAATGTGTGGCATATTCGTGTACTCAGACACCGAAAAATGCGAACCAAAGTTTTAAGAATTTATCGGTAAGTTTGTTAAACCCAAATGCAGAAACGGGTGTAAACAATGCCTAAATTAAAATCAAAAAATTAATTATATGCACAAATAAAAAAAAAAATCCCGTTTCTGAGTAGAATAATGAATTAATAGTAATTACGCCTACAAGTAAGTAATTGTATAATTTAGGACCAAGAACCTGAAATGTTTGCAGAATCTCAAGTTATCTGTTGAAAATAAAAACCCTGTACTTATTAAAAATTACGGAAAAAATTATAGCGATTAAACGTACTTGTAAATTAAATTTATGTTTTCCGTTCGAGTCAGAGAAGAGAAAGATTAGTTTTTAATAGAGTTAGATTTTATTATGTTTAATTATGATAAAATTGTAAAGCAAAACTAAAAAAAGATAATTATAAATAAATGATATTGAAAAAAAAATTAAATAAATGGTGGATATATTGAAAAAAAAAAAAAAAGGTCCGCCCGCCGTGACGAAGATGCATCAGCGCGCATGTCCATATGATAGCCGCTGCAGCAGGTGGAGGAGAGAGAGAGGTGAGTAGCCAATAGTAGTTGTTAGTCGCGGTGTACCATCCGCTTAGTTGGATCAACAAAAAGGTTCAACTTATTATTAAATTAAAAGCGTGTGGGTAGCATGTACAGCAGCTTGGAGGCTTTAAACGCGGCTGTGAGGATTTTAAACTCGTCTAGCCGCTCTCTGAGATGGCTTGTCAGACCTTTCCACGCGGCCACAATCAAGGTATTGATTTTTTATTACTCCTGTGTTGTCTGCTTCTCTCGCTCTGCTATCAATTAACAACTATTTTGCTCATTAAGCTTTTTTTTATCCTTTAATTTACTGCAAGCTCATTTTTCAAAATTCCCTTGACTAATTGACAATTGCCTCTGGAAAATCATCATTTTTTTCTCTCGGGGAGAGCATGACATCGCATTGAATTTAATTTCATTTTTGATCCTATTTTAAAATGAAAGAGTTTTTGTTTAGAGCTTGCAGTGCTCGAAAGCTCGAAAGCTCTAAAGCACGTGTTGTCAGAAGCAGATGACAGTGGCCTTTGTGAGCTTTCACTGCGCGAGCGCAATCTTTGACTACTACTAGCATTTAGCAACTTCAGCTGTGGTGGGATTTAAATAATTATACCGATGATTTATTTATGACCAACTTTCTCAGCTTTAAAAACTAAAAAAAGCATACCTTTTTTTAATTTATTTTTGAACATTCTCTGGGATACGGTAAAAAAAGCTCTGTTTTGGCTCGTATTTGACTTTTCGTGAGACCGTTGCCTGCAGGGCATACACCAAAATAAACTCAAAATTGGGCTATTAAGACGGAAGGAAAAAAAAATCTTGTTAAGTAGAACAGAGCACATTTTTAAAATTGAAATAGGCTGATTATTTTGAAAGCTGTACTTGTATTGATCTTATTAAAGATAATAAAAATGTTAATTATTCAAAAAAATGAGATCAGTGAAAACGGACTTGTCAAAGATACTTCTACTGCACGTTGAAATATTTTGTAGCTAATAGACAAAACAAATGCCTCGAAATGCCCCGAATATCCAGATAGAGACTTACAATTTTTCTATTGTATCTGGTATCTCAAAATCCATGCATATTTATATTGAGTTTTTTAAAATTTCTTATCAATTTTTAAAACTAAGCTCATACATCTTATTTAAAAAATCTAAATTTATTCATGAAATTATTGGAAAAGCACACAATATTTAATAATAGTAAAACTAGTAAAACATGGAAGATTGATTTATTTATTCAAAATTTGTTGAGAAAAATGAATTTAACAAAGTTTTTAGATAGAAAATTATATAAATAACTTGGAGTTTAAAGAAGACGAATATTTATAATTTGAAACAGCTGGCTATTGTTAAAGTAAAAAAATGAAGCTTTAAAGGTAATTGTTGTTGTTGGCAGAGACGAGCGGCGGTGCCAAAGTACACGAGATTGGGATCGGCGAGGTACCTGGAAGCCTCTTACGGAAGTGCCTTGGAACTCGAGAAAAATCTCACACGGTAACTTTTTTTTTTTTTTTTTACAACTTAAAAAAAAACACCCAATAGCACCAATTATCGAAAAAAAAAAAAATTCGATTTTGAGGGGCCCAACAGGCTACAATTACTAATACTCGAAACGAGATGGTACGATAATCCTTGCATTGTAAGCCGATACCAACGCGAACAATTAAGCGTAAAAACTTCTTACTATTGTATTTTGATTAAAAATAACTATGAGTTTTGAATGAATAATAAACTTATTATTATATTAACAGCAACTTGAGCTTCATTCATGACAGCCACTACATGTAGTGAGTACCATGTCTCTTTGTTCTCTTGTTATATGAAATTATTTGAATATTATTAATTGAGAGTTATTCTTAATACTTTTAGCACGAAGGATGTGGATCAGGCTACGAACGCCGAGGACGTTATGTTTGACATGTTCAAAAATGAAGAGACCGGACTGCTACACGTGGGAAAGTTCTTGGCCGTAAGTGTCAATTATGTATGTTTTTAAATTAAATTAAAATTAATAATTTACGAAATATTAGGCACTGAGGACGACGGGATTGAGGAAAAACGACCCTCGGCTACAGGAGCTAACGGACAACCTCAAAAAGGAACATATCAAATCAGGAGGTCAGGAAGGCATTTCTCACGAGACCCAGAAACTAAACAGAGAACAGTTCAAAAGGATAATAACCCCAAACATAGTGCTGATCTCGCGGGCGTTTCGTCACCAGTTCATCATACCGGACTTTCCGGGTTTCACGAAGCACATAGAGGACTTTTACTGGAAGTGCAAGACCAACACCGAGGGCAAGGTCGCCTCGTACATACCCCAGCTGGCGAGAATGAACCCGGAGTACTGGGGAGTCTCCGTGTGCACCATAGACGGACAGAGGTTTTGCATCGGCGACACCACCGTGCCCTTCACCCTCCAGAGCGCCAGCAAGCCCCTGACCTACGCCATAGCCCTCGAGAGGCTCGGCCAGGAGGTGGTCCACAATTACGTGGGACAGGAGCCCTCCGGAAGAAACTTCAACGAGCTCGTCCTCGATCACAACAAAAAACCCCACAACCCGATGATAAACGCGGGCGCGATACTGGTCTGCTCTCTCCTGAAAACCCTCATTAAGCCGGAGATGACCCTGGCCGAGAAGTTCGACTTCACCATGAACTACTTCAAGAAACTGGCGGGCGGCGACAATCTCGGCTTCAACAACGCGGTCTTTCTCTCGGAGCGCGAGGCCGCCGACCGGAACTACGCCCTGGGCTTCTACATGCGGGAGTACGGCTGCTACCCGGAGAAGACCAACTTCCGGGAGTGCATGGACTTTTACTTCCAGTGCTGCTCCCTCGAGGCCAACTGCGAGTCCGTCTCCGTTATGGCGGCCACCCTGGCCAACGGGGGCATATGCCCCACCACCGAGGAGAAGGTCCTCAGGCCCGACTGCGTCAGGGACGTCCTAAGTCTGATGCACAGCTGCGGCATGTACGACTACAGCGGTCAGTTCGCCTTCAAGGTCGGCATACCGGCCAAGTCCGGGGTATCGGGGGCGATGCTGATAGTCATACCCAACGTAATGGGCATCTGCACCTGGTCGCCGCCCCTGGACCCCCTCGGCAACAGCTGCAGGGGCGTCCAGTTCTGCGAGGAGCTGGTCAGCGAGTTCAACTTCCACAGGTACGACAATTTGAAACACGCGACCAACAAGAAGGACCCGAGGAGGGACAAGTACGAGACCAAGGGACTCGCTATCGTAAACCTGCTCTTCAGCGCAGCCAGCGGAGACGTGACCGCGATGAGGAGGTTTTTACTTTTTTTTTTTTTTAATTTATTCAACAATCATAAGCAAGTTAGAATGAATGAACTTCCAGGCACAGACTGAGTGGAATGGACATGACCCTGTCGGACTACGACGGTAGAACGGCCCTGCATCTGGCCGCTAGCGAAGGACACTTGGACTGTATCCAATTTCTCATTGAGCAGTGCGGAGTCGCTCACGATCCGAAGGACAGGTATCTTAACGTACCTACATACTGCTTGTCTTAATTATTTATTATCTAAATAATCTTTTAAATATTGATCAACAGGTGGGGCAATAGACCGATAGACGAAGCGAATACCTTCGGTCATAACCAGGTGGTCGAGTACTTGAAGAATGTCCAGGCGGAGCTCGACAAGAAGAACAGCACCGAGCTTGGAAATGGAGGGGGGAAAAACGGTAACGGAAGTACGACTTCCAACGGGACAAGTATACCGGCCAAAAAGGAAAAGTCGCCCGATTCCATGCCGCCCCTACCTTAAACGTTTTTTTTTTTTTTTTTTTTTTTTTTTTTTATTTCCATCACCAAAAGACTTATCGTTGCATGTCAATTTTTAAATAATAATGTCCTAACGCGCGTTTGACTCATCATATGATTTCAAAGCTTACGTTAGGCCGTCCTTTGAGAAAATGCCACGCTAGTACGTATATTGAAGCTGTGAATCGTGCGACACGTTAAGGGTGTCTCACTTTGATGACAATAATACTTTAAAGACTTAATATTATAGATATATCACCCTTTAAATCAATTGATATCCTTCAGTAGTAGTTTTAACTTTTAATTATGAGACGTTTACAGACTGGTAGATCTTTAAGTGTTCAAGATATTTTTCTTTTTACTTACCATCCTCTTTCTCTTTTTTTTTTGCATAAATTTATTTTTTTGTAAAATATGTAACGTAAGTACAAAAAATATTTTTCGGTCTAAAAGCAACCAAAGTCTCGTATTCCTGTTGGTAAATCTAATTTAAAATATATTTAAAAATAATGTCATAAATTAATAATATTGATTAATATTGATCGCATCGGATTAAAACCTGCACTAATTTTATCAAAACATAATGTCGTTGCCTTTGAGATTTCTATAGTCAATAATAAATATTATATCAAACTGTATTTCGAGAATCAAGTGAATATTTATAAGGACGCGTTTATGAAAGAATAAATAAACATGTTTTTTTAAAGGTTTTTATTGTTAAACTTAAAGTCAGTATTATCTATGTACTTAAATTATAGGTCTTTTATTATTATTATAAACTTTAAGGTTGTTGGGTCGGTCCATGATTTGACAAGTAGATTATAACAAAAAAGTACTCATTTTGTAAGTAATTGCTTCTTATTGATGCCACTAAATTTTTAGGGCAAAATGAACCTTGGGAGAAAAGATATTGCCAAATTTGTTTAACACGTAAGCTTATGGGAATCACTGTTTTCTTGAAAGTTTAATAGGAGCTGACAAGTATATTTTAATGAAAAAATTCAGGGTAAAAGAAAAATTTTTTTGAAACACTTATCAATTAAAAGCAATTACCAGTGGACCTTATGAGCTGAGAAAAAAATAATCAAACACTAAAATCTTAGGTTAGGTGCTATGTTGTGCCATGAGTGCGAGAGAGACAGAGAGCGCCGTGAATCTCTCCGTTCGACTCGCACTAGTATCTCTTTCTCTCTCGCACCGACCCAACAACCTTAATAAGACAATAAAGCAAGTTTTCCCAGAAAGCTTGCCCGAGTAGTGTAATTTACTTAAAATTCGAGAAAACTTGAGTGGTATAAATAATTTAAAATTTATGTTTAAAACATTCCTGCTGCTCCAAGCCGCTTCCACGTTGTTACTGTTTAGCTTAAATAGAGCTAATTTTTTCAAGATTTAAATCAAAGTACATAAAGCAACGAAATGTTTAAATTATTATTATTATTATTACACTGAGCTTTGTTGACTCGAGTGATTGGTCTGTTTTTAAAATATATATTATAATTAATTTTACTTGAAGAATTTGAAAATTTTAAGTTAAGTGCGGGTGCTACTTTTTTTTCACAGATAAAGTTGGCCCGTTAAAGTTGGCAACACTTCGTGTAATTATTGAAATGAAAATATAGGTCAAGAATGATAATTATGATCATATCGCGTCTTACAGTGTTATTCAAGAATTAATGTACTTAGCTACATTGAAAAAGTGAATAAATGTTATCAAAAGTTACTATTTCTGATGTTTTTATTTTATAATATTTATAAGTAGGTTTGAAATTTTACTCTCAACGATATTGAGATTTTGGAGCAAAAATGAAGTGGATGTTTCCTCAAAAAATAGAATCGGCATGATTTGATCTGAGATACAGAAGGATTTTCGACCGAAGCACTCGACGATCAAAGTTTTGAAAAGGTACTTAGAAAAACGAAAAAAATGCGAATAGGCCAAAAACAGCCTATTTTTTAACACAGAGGTTATATCGACGGGTGATACGAAAAAGGGCACTTCAGAAAAATTAGCGTGCCCTTTTTCACTTCTGCCCCTCTTCACTCGTCGATATGGGAAGTAGGTGATCAAAAAGGGCCCATTCTGGAAAAATAAAACCGAAGGGTGTGTGCAAGATCCCAACGGACAGTAAGATTAAATTTTATAAATGCGATAAAAAATTATAACCAGAAAAAAAATGAATAACTTATAAAATTGGGTAAATCATTCCCTGCTAGAAGTTTTAATGCTTGCCAGAATCTTGGCAGATAATTCTGGCGTTCAATCTTTAGAGCAAATGAGATAAAAACAGGCGAAACGTTTGGGACTCTGCCTGAAAATCGTGATAAACTTTGGTGATTTAAATGGGACCTACTTCAGGCAGATTGTGTTACCAGACAACAGATTACCCCATTTTGATCCCCACCGTTTTTTGAAGATTTATTAATTACTGTTTTTTAAATCTTCAGAGTCCTCCAAAGGAACGAAACGTTCAAGTCAATTATATCGTTTCCACACCACCCAGGAGGTAGATAGAATAAAGCCTAATAGTTTGCGTTTTTTTTTAAGTGGTTTCCCCAGTAGGCCTAATCCACTAATTAACTTTAAACAAACAAAAATATAAAAATGAACACGGCACCGGGGGTATTTACACCTTCCGACTTTTCGCCAGTTTTAGTAACAACTGTGCTTCTTCGTAAGTAAGCCCATACTTTATTTTTGATCAGTAGTAATGATTTTTGCTAACTATCGATAGAGCCATCCTCTCTGCGATGCGGCAAGGCTTCTTGATATGCCTTTCTCCCGGCTTAAAGAATCCAGTAAAAGTGGATCATCCTGAAGTACTTTTTTAGCAAACTGTTTTATCGAAGTTTTCTTTTTTGGCGAACCAATAATTACTTCATCGACTTCTTCTTCAAAAGGACGGATCTTCTAACGTCGTTTGATTCTGCTTCGGGTACCTCTCGCTTCCTTGGTTGCTCTCCTGTCAATTAAAAAAAAAAAAAAAAACGTTAAAACCCTGCTGCTAAAGCTCAGTTTTTTTACAGTTATGATCAGTTCAAAATTTAATTATAAATGTAACCATTTTTAAATTAATCGAAACTGAACTTTTACAACAGGGTTAGTATGCTTAGATACTCATGCAGATGCTTCGCGGCACGCGCAACAGGCGACGCCGAGCACGAGTACAGCAATAGATGGCGCAAGTAGTACTAGGAACCATTAGGAAAAAGATTGAATCTTTTTTTTGTTGTCCCGAGTATTGTGTAAGGTTTGCAATGCTTTTCAGCCTGCCGCTGTAATAGTATAAACGTTTTGGGCAACGTGTGTGATTTCCGTTGACGAAACAACTTTAGACCAGAGATGACACCTTTTTGTATTGTCCATGAATGTGGTTGGCCAAAAACGCACGAATCTAGTGACAAATATATATAAATATCAGATCGTAAATATTCATTGCTCCGTACCTTTGAACAATTATATTTATTATACGTCATCGCTACCAATTTACATAGCTAATATATCTATATTTAATCATACAAATATTATAAGACACTTATGCTAACAATCAGAGTATATTCTATGGTCAGTTGTGACCAAAAGGTTAGTTGTAAAGAGGAAATGGGCAGTTGTAAAACTGGAAAAAGTTAGTTGCATTGAGATGAAAAAAATAAAATATGAAGATTAATTATTAATCCCCCAAGCCTCAAACCCCGGAAAGACTGGGCGCCCGAGTTCAATGAATAAACTGATCAGCTATCTCCCAAGGTTTGAACCCCCAATAACCCAATAACCTAATAACCCAAGTTCAATAAATGAACTGATCAGCTATCCCCGAAAACCTTGGGAGCCCGAGTTGAATTATTCCAAAAATATGAGTGCATTTTAGTTAACCTAAGCATGAAATAAATAATTTTTTAACAATACCTAATTACTCTGCAAGTGGTGCATTAGAGCTTTAGGGATAGCCGATAAGTTTTGTTTATTGAACTCGGGTGCCCAGGGCAGTTGTAAAATTTCCTTAGAGTATACTCTGCTAACAATTGATTCAATAAATGGACACTTTTGCCAACATGTTGGCATGAGTCATAAAAAATTAAATTATATATGTATGATTTATATTGTACTTGCATCTAAGAAATTTTACGCGAAAAACACTATAAAAATGTGTCTTGGAACGTTTGGGAAATCGGGATTGTACGGGTAGGGTGAAAGCGCGCGGATTATGTAACGCGGCAGGATTGCGCGTTATTTTCCCAGAACGAGGGATGATTTTTACTCTAGAAATTTACATGTTCTTCGATTTAAGGTTATACCTAGTTTTCTCGGAAACCTATGAGATTCATTTTGGATGGTTATTTTATTATATTATTTTTTTATATTTAATTTATTTGAGGTGACACAAGTGTTTGTTTCTTCATTTATGAAAAACGAGTTTTTATTTTACAAACACTTAAGCCAACATGTTGTCTCAACTGTTTATTTAGATATTCATGTGAATGTATCTATCATTATTTGAAAAACTTCTGAAGTAGAATATAAAAAGTGATGATTTTGTTTTGTTTTTATTGTTTTTGTTTTTTTTTCACAACCACTTTTTAATGAAGCGAAACAAATATAATATTTTTCTCTTGCATCTTCCCTATTCGTCATGTTAAGCGAGCTTCATAACAGCCCGCGTTAAATTTTGAATTGTTCCGGCGCTAATAGTCGCTTAACACGACGAATAAAGTAATGTGTTACAATAAGTGTATTGTACCTTTAAACAAATGTATGTAGACTATTAACGAGTTATTCCTGATTTTGCTGTGGAGTACCTCTGTCAATTTCGAGTAAATCCCCGACACACGTCAGAATTGTCATTCTATGCAGCATATGGCGAGGATCATTTACGTGCAAGCACTTCCGGATACTATTGATCAGCTCGATCCTTGAAACGTTAGAGCAAACGTCGACTCGGTTCATTGAAAAATAATCTGAAGGTTTGTAATTATTGCCATTGATAATTCTATCTCCGTTTATAAAGTATTTGATTTGAAAAAATTTTCGAAATTAACCATAAGCATATAAGAAAAGTTTCGTACCTCGTCGCATCTCTTACGATGAGCTTCGATGAATCCAAAAATGACGGTTTCAGCCGCGTAAACCGCACGCAATAAGCTCTGAGAAGGCATGATCCGCGATAACATTGCCGAAACTGGCTGTCCACTAGTTGGGAAAATTATCAATTTATGTCCCAGTCCAAAAGAAGGTGTTCGTTTCGCGACCAACTGCCGATTTAATAGCTGTTAAAGCGCGCGAAATGTTTTCGCACTTGATGACGTGCACGGCTTTGTAGCAAAAACCGGTTAATCCTGAAGCGACACTTGCGCCTCGGCTTTTCCTTCGGAGTTTGTTCTTATCTCTGTGAAACCAAGGCCATCTACTCGCTCAGATAGTCTGCCACTTTAATTTCCAAGTACTTGGTGTTTTCGCACCTATCGTATTTCTTACTCCTGGTATTTACCCTTGTTATTTAATTTGCTTTAAAATCACGTAAACAAGGGGAGCCGACATCAATTCGGTTGCAACGGCAACTGCTGTATGGATGGCTTAATTTTTATGACGACTCTGCGTTATCCATAAACCGCTAAACGTTAACCGATATCGTTTCCGTTATTTAGATAATTCCAGAAGCCTCGTGTGACCTCAAAAAATAAAATCGTTACCGTCATGTTCTCATAAAAGGACCACGCGTTACCCAATCCAAGTTTGGATGAAAATTCATTCGGCAGAAAAATTTTTTGCACAATATTTTAATATAAAACTTTCCGAGTTTTTTTTCTAATCATAGTTAAAAAGATCTGCAATGGCAATTTTTTTCAAACAAAAAAAATCCAATTTCAAGGAACTCAATACTCAAACGATAGGAGAAATCAATTGATAACAAATATAATCCATTTTTACGTAAAATTCAGAGGTTTTTTTTAATCGCTGTAATTTTTTTAATTGGACGCATTGGTTTTGAGAAACAGTTCGTGAAAAGTGCTTATTAGTATTGAAGTCGGAAAATTATCAAGAATTATTATTAAATCCTGCTACTTTGCGCAAAATACGATGATGTATTTTATGAATTAAAATTTCATATTTTCACGATATTTAAATATTATCCCTGAAATAGATTTTTCTTTGAAACATGGACGATTTTAATTTTAATTGAAAAATACTCATGAAGATACAAATTGTAACATTCTGCAAGAAAAATTGATGCACGCTGACTCTTTATCCAAAGTTGGCAGCAGGCATCCCGTAGGACTCTCAAAAACGCATCCTTTGGTCTTTATATAATAACAATGTCTTTGGACCCCTTGTTTAAACGATGATAAAACTTATTACGAAATTGAGCCAGTTTTAGTTAAATCCTTTTCTTCAGGCTATTGAAAATAAAAAATTTGATTATTTTGGACATTTTCGCGTAAATAAAGCAAGTCATATGTCCCCCGGTTCCACGGACTTGGACGTCTGTCATTGGCGCGTGGACGTTGCGTATGCAATATTCGACTTAAAAGAAAATTTCACACGCAAGGTCCTTAGGAACCGTCCTACCTTCCTACCCTAAAAATTTGAAAATAATTATCTATCTAAGTACATACATATAAACATATCGTTGACCAGTACGAAAAGAAACACCTGAGACCGAGAATCCGTGAAAAAAGTACCATTACGTGATTTTCCGGGGAAAGAATAACAAAAAAAAAATTTTACGCGATTAATGTAACGTTGCAATTTTTTCCAAGAAAACTGTCATGATGTATAATTTTTCCGAGAAAACTGTCATGTTAAACTTGCTGTGGGTCGGAAGACAACATTCCCCGAGGAAAGTGTAACCAGTGTGTTTTTATCCGGGAAAACAATTACATTCACTCAAGACGAAAATATATATCCCGGGAAAAAAGTAATCTGCACAACTTATTCCAGGTAAAGTGTAACGTATTGGTAACTTTAAAAAGAAAGACCTTTAAAAAGGTAAGAATTTACGGCGAGTGGTTTTTTTTTGGACAGAACTAAAACAAAAGTATATATGTTGTTACTTTCAGATCTATGTTAATATTAATCAATTTATCCCGAAAGATACGAACAGATGAATAAAATAAAAAAATAAAATAAAAAACCATCTTTCAGTAGAGTTACAGTGAATTCTGTTCATTTTTTAAAACTTTAATTATAAATTAATTCGAGTATCTACTCTGATTTTGATATTATGTTTTCGGGGATACGAACAGATAAATGAAATGAAATCAAAGAATCATCTTCCGGACGAGTTTTAAGTAAATTTTTCTTTTCTTTTTTACGCATCTTTTTTCTTTTTTTCTTTTTAAACTTGAATTCAATTATTTTTTAGTAAAAGTTTACAATCAATTTATTCAATTTAGGTGTCGTTCAATATCGTTAAAATCATTCGAACTCGACGGAGCCGCAGATTAACGATTAACAGTCGACCAAAGATATTCATGCATCACCGAAAAGCAGAAACTGTATTAGGGTAACTAAAAATAAAAAGACTTACAAATCTAAGAGCTTTTTTTTTAATTGATTCTTTGAAAAGTAATATTATTCTAATTAATAAATCTGCGGCTCCGTGGAGTCCGAATGATTTTAACGATATTGAACGACACCTAAATTGAATAAATTGATTGTAAACTTTCACTAAAAAATAATTGAATTCAAGTTCAAAAAGAAAAAAAGAAAAGAAAAATTTACTTAAAACTCATCCGGAAGATGATTCTTTGATTTCATTTCCTTCATCTGTTCATATTCCAAAAAAATATCAGCAGAATCAGAGTAGGAATTTTAAATAATTTGAGTAAAAATTAATTAAAGAAATAAAACTGAAAAAAATTTAATAAAAACTCGTCCGGAAAATGATTTTTGATTTCATTTCATTCATCTGTTCGTATCTTTCGGGATAAATTGATTAATATTAACATAGATCTGAAAGTAACAACATATATACTTTTGTTTTAGTTCTGTCCAAAAAAAAACCACTCGCCGTAAATTCTTACATTTTTAAAGGTCTTTCTTTTTGAAGATTTCATTTCTTTCGCTAGGTATAAGGTGAAACTAAAAAAAAAATGGTAAAATTTACCAATTGATACCTGAGTAGAACAAACAACTTATGACTCCATTGAGATGAATGATTTTATCGATATTGAAGGACAATTAAAATGAATTGATTTTATTGTATACTTTTTTTACTGATTTTTAAACATCAAGTATAAAAGAAAATTTTTATTTTGATAATTCTGTTATAGCAACTATAGCAGTAAAAACCTAAGTTGCCGTTGGTATCTTACATTTTTAAATGTTTTTTTTTTTTTTTTAATTTTATCTATCTCGCAGGATTAAAAAAAAAAATAATGATATTTCAATAATTATTAATTTTTAAGTTCTCAATTAAAATGAGAGTAAAATAAATTGAAAAGATTTTTTTTCTTAGTTATATGTTGTTGTTGCTCTGCAAAAGAGGTTCTGGCGTAATTTGGTTCTTACGCCAGAACTATGCTTAAATGAATTTTTTGAGATGTTTTTTTTTTTATCATGTAGTCAAAAATATTTTCTCAAATCTCTGATCTTACTAAATTGTTTTATATTTTTTTCATCATTTTATTTACTTTGAATCTTAACTTTTCAAGCTTGAAGCATAATATTTTTATTCAATATTGTATCTATTTGTAAAAAAAAAAAAAAACTCAAAACACATCACTATGACTAAACTGACTTAAAACCCACACAATTTGAAGGTTTCACAAAAATATTGCGATCTGTAGTTATAACAGATACTGTACCGATAAAATTTTTGGTGATAAAATTTATTATATTAACAATTTTTGCAACGTGTCTGACAATTTGAATAACCCCATGAGACATTGATCGCCATCACATTTAAAGGCAGCAAATGTCAATGACCAAGTTGAGGTAGTTGGTATATAGCGGATAAAACTAAAATTAAACTTGATAGTCAGACAAATTCATCTTGGAAAATAAACTGAGAAAGTAAACCTTATCCATGTTGGTGTATTGACTCAGAATTTATAAATTTCAGTGATGATTTAAATGTATTTACTTGTCTGACAATTTGAATAATTCCATGAGACATTGATCACACTTAAATTACCTCCACTTGGTCATTGACATTTGCTGCAGCAAGTTAAGGTAGTTGGTATATAACGGATAAAACTAAAATTAAACTTGATAGTCAGACAAATTCATCTTGGAAAATAAACTGAAAACAGTACCCTACCCCTAAAATCCAGCTGGAAATCCAGCCGTCATATTGGAACCGAAATCCAGCTGGATAGTCATCTGGAAATCCAGCTGGATTAAAAAAAAAAAATTTCGTCAATTTTGCTTATAATCCAGTTATTATTCATTTTTCAATAATTTTGAAATTTTGAACTTATTTTTTTTTCAAAATTTTCCAGCTGGATTTATCCAGCCGGATTTCCAGCTGGATTTCTAGCTGCACAAATCCAGCTGGAAAATTAAAAAAAAAACTAAGTTCAATTTTTTCAAAATCATTGAAAAATGAATAATAACTCGATTTTAAGCAATATTAACTAAAATTTTTTTTTTTTTTTTTAATCCAGCTGGAAATTCAGCTAGTAATCCAGCTGGAAATCCAGCTGGATTTTAGGGGTAGGGTAAACCTTATCCATGTTGGTGTATTGACTCAGAATTTATAAATTCCAATGATGATTTAAATGTATTTACTTGTCTGACAATTTGAATCTTGGAAAATAAACTGAGAACAGTAAACCTTATCCATGTTGGTGTATTGACTCAGAATTTATAAATTCCAATGATGATTTAAATGTATTTACTTGTCTGACAATTTGAATAACCCCATGAGACATTGATCACCATTCACATTTAAACTACCCCAACATGGTCATTGACATTTGTTGCAGCAATTTTCACTGGATAAATAAACCTCTACAGCACCAGCAGAAGGTTTCACAAGTTCAACTCACTCTAACTCATAGATGATTATCATAGGGAGACTTTAGATATTTTGTTTTGAAAAATTATAGCCAAATATTTTTCTATAATTATTGATGGTTAACGGTCATAATAGTTATTAATTAAATTATGTTAATAGTGAATTTAGCGTGATGCCGCTATATATTTTATTATATACTACTTTTTTAATTACTTAATTATTTCTAAATCATGTAATAAAATAATAATAATTATGTCCGCTGTCTTCTGCTCAGCTGCTCGGGTCTAGGCGGCTCGGCCTCTTGCGTGCGCGCACCTCACCTGCGCAGCCTGCTCGCATGCCTTGCTGCAGGCTGCAAGAGTGAGACAGCGTTACGTAAGATCCGGCTTAAGCCACATGCAGCGCATGTAGAGAAACCGGATGCTCAGGGACTGGAAACGAAAAAATCTAAAGGAAATAACCGTTTCGAATTTTGAGACGGTTATAACTTCTTAACGCAGAAATTTTTCAGGATGATTTTTTTTTAATCTTCTCAGGGGATCTTAGGCTACACGTAGAATATATGGTCAAGGAAAAATAATCATCCTAATAGTGTTTTTTTCATGAACGACCTAACCTAAAACTTAAATTCAAAGTATATAAAGCGGTACCCTTTCACGGTAGTCGGTTTTAAAAACCCACTCGCCGTCCAGGGCTACCGCCCTTTAGGATCAACGATTAAAATAATATTTTTCCAGGTAAAAAGCAATAAGAACAACGACAACTTATTTTAAGCAGGCCAGTGAGCTTTTCCCGAGGGAAACGTAACGTTAAAACTTTTTTCCGGGTAAACTGTAATGTTGAAGTTGTCAACCATTAAGGTATTATTTTACCAAGTTAGAATATACAATATCTATGCCAACTTATTCAAACCAGATTTGGGAGCTTTTCCCGAGGAAAACGTAACGTTAAAACTTTTTTCCGGGTAAACTGTAATGTTGAAGTTATCAACGATTAAGGTATTATTTTTTCAAGTTAGAATTTACAATATCTATGCCAACTTATTCAAACCAGATTTGGGAGCTTTTCCCGAGGAAAACGTAACGTTACAACTTTTTTCCGGGTAAACTGTAATGTTGAAATTATCAACGATTAAGGTATTATTTTTTCAAGTTAGAATTTACAATATCTATGCCAACTTATTCAAACCAGATTTGGGAGCTTTTCCCGAGGAAAACGTAACGTTACAACTTTTTTCCGGGTAAACTGTAATGTTGAAGTTGTCAACGATTAAGGTATTATTTTTCCAAGTTAGAATCTCCAATATCTATGTCAATTTATTTGAAGCAGGTTAAAGAGCTTTTTCCGAGGTAATCGTAAAGTTGACAACTTCAACATTACAGTTTACCCGGAAAAAAGTTTTAACGTTACGTTTTCCTCGGGAAAAGCTCCCAAATCTGGTTTGAATAAGTTGGCATGGATATTGTAAATTCTAACTTGGTAAAATAATACCTTAATCGTTGACAACTTCAACATTACAGTTTACCCGGAAAAAAGTTTTAACGTTATGTTTTCCTCTAGAAAAGCTCCCAAATCAGGTTTAAGTAAGTTGGCATAGATATTGTAAATTCTAACTTGGAAAATAAATACCTTAATCGTTGATAACTTCAACATGACAGTTTACCCAGAAAAAAGTTTTAACGTTACGTTTTCTTTGGGAAAAGCTCCTTAGTATGGTTTAAGTAAGTTGGCATGGATATTGCTAATTTTCCTTCTAAAAATATTTTTATATTCGATGATTTAATCAACGTTACACTTTACTCGGAAAAAAGTTCTTAACGTTACGATTTCCTCGGGAAAAACTCCCTTAGTCTGTTTCTAATAAGTCGGCAATGGTCTTGTTACTTTTTACCTGGAAAAACAATATCTTAATCGTCAATTATCCCAACGTTACACTTTACCCGTAAAAAGTGGACCCGTTACTTTACTCTCGGAAATTTTCCCTTTTTATTGATCGTTATTATTATCACGGAAAAAATATACTAATTACTCTTTTCTCGGAAAAATGTTGCTCATATATTGGCCGATTTTGTTGTTGTTACAGTTTTCTTGTAAAAAAAGATCTTGTTACATTTTTCTTGAAAAACTGGCTCATATATTGGCCGATTATTTTGTTGTTACAGTTATCTCGGAAAATTGTTAACTTGTTACAGTTTTCTAGTAAAAAAAAAACTTGTTACGTTTTTCTTGAAAAACTGGTACCGTTACTGTTTAACCGGATTTTTTGGCAGGTGTTTGTTTTCGTTCGGGCCAACGATATATGCATACTTTTTTAAATACTTACTTAAATACTTTCGTCTGTCTCTATCTGGATATTTCGTCACTATCGGGACTGTCAGGATAGTGTTTTTGGGAAATGACATTAATGAGTTTTCCCGAACTCGGTTTACGATTAAAAGAAAAGATGATTATTTACAATAATAATTATTATTATTTATTCAACAAACACGATAAGTTAAATTAATAATTTTAGTTTGATTGTAAAGACGACGACTGGCGCGTGCGACCGGAGGTTTGAAGTCGAATGTCAGCTACTCGTTGTCGATCTCGTTGCCTGCTCGGCGTAATTGTCATGCACGGCGTCGTTGCTGAGCGCGTGAAGATCAACGAGGGTACGTAATTCGAACGTCGTGATCGAGGGGTGTTCCAACCGCCGCATTTTTAGTACCAATTTTGTCTGAGATTAAATTAAAATGAGCTCCAGGAATTGGTCGATGGATTATTTTTTTATTTTTTATTTTTTTTTTTTTAAATACGTGGGATGACAGCCACAACCTATGTTTCGCGTGCTTTTTATGATTTTTTGACTGCCAAGCAGCAGACGTGATTATCGAGGTTAGATTTTGGATTTTTTCACCTGGGTATGCTCTACACGATGGTGTAGTTTAAATTAGTAAAAATATTGATTTTCAATTGTTTATTAACAATTTAAAGAAAAAATAATAATAATAATAATAATAAGTGCGTTATTTTTTTTTTTTATTCAGTAAAGGGATAATTTTTTTTTTTTTTGCTATTCTAATAAACACTAAACGTGATTTTGGACCCTACATTTTCATTCTTTTTTTGATTGTTAATAATTGATTGTTAATATTCAATTGTTAATAAACAATTGAAATCAATTTTTCATTAATTTAAACTACACCATCGTGCAGAGCATACCCGAAAATAGTAGAATAGGGTATTTTCTAATTCATTTTTGAATTTTGCTTGTTCGTTACTTATTTACTTATTTATTTATTTCTTAATCGAAACTTTCGAGTACAATATTTTTAATGTATTCATACATTCAGCCGACGTCATGTTGGTTGTCTTGAAGGTATTGAAGGGGAGTTGCGGAAACTTTTGCGAAGTAGGCCCCAGACTGCTCCAATGAGTTTTTCTGGTTTGTTTTGACATAAAAACAAGCCTGAGATACTCAGAGGAGGTTTCTGGAGACCTTGCAGAAAACCTTTTTCTTGGACCCCCGTTGGGTGGACCTCAACCACCCACGAGAAATAAAACTTTTGCAAAGTCGGCCCCGAACTGCTCCAATGGGTTTTTCTGGTTTGTTTTGACATAAAAACAAGCCTGAGATACTCAGAGGAGCTTTCTGGTGACCTTGCAAAAACTCTTTTTCTTGGACCCCCGCTGGGAGGACCTCAACCACCCTGAAGAAATGAAACTTTTGCAAAGTCGGCCCCGGACTGCTCCAATGAGTTTTTCTGGTTTGTTTTGACATAAAAACAAGCCTGAGATACTCAGTGGAGCTTTCTGGAGACCTTGCTAATGACCTTTCTCTTGGACCCCCGTTGGGTGGACCTCAACCACCCACGAGAAATAAAACTTTTGCAAAGTCGACCCCGAACTGCTCCAATGGGTTTTTCTGGTTTGTTTTGACATAAAAACAAGCCTGAGATACTCAGAGGAGCATTCTGGAGACCTTGCGAAAAACCTTTTTTTTTGACCACCGTTGGGTGGACCTCCTTCAACCTGGAGAAATAGAACTTTTGCAAAGTCAGCCCCGGACTGCTCCAATGAGTTTTTCTGGTTTTATTTGACATAAAAACAAGCCTGAGATACTCAGAGGAGCTTTCTGGAGACCTTGCAAAAACTCTTTTTCTTGGACTCCCGTTGGTTGGACCTCATCCGCCCTCGAGAAATGGAACTTTAGCAAAGTCAGCCCCGGACTGCTCCAATGAGTTTTTCTGGTTTTATTTGACATAAAAACAAGCCTGAGATACTCAGAGGAGCTTTCTGGAGACCTTGCAAAAACTCTTTTTCTTGGACTCCCGTTGGTTGGACCTCATCCGCCCTCGAGAAATGAAACTTTTGCAAAGTCGGCCCCGGACTGCTCCAATGAGTTTTTCTGGTTTGTTTTGACATAAAAACAAGCCTGAGATACTCAGTGGAGCTTTCTGGAGACCTTGCTAATAACCTTCCTCTTGGACCCCCGTTGGGTGGACCTCAACCACCCACGAGAAATAAAACTTTTGCAAAGTCGGCCCCGAACTGCTCCAATGGGTTTTTCTGGTTTGTTTTGACATAAAAACAAGCCTGAGATACTCAGAGGAGGTTTCTGGAGACCTTGCAAAAAATGTTTTTCTTGGACCCCCTCGTTGGGTGGACCTCGCCACCCTAAAGAATTGAAGTTTTGCAAAGTCGGCCCTGGACTGCTCCACTAGGGTTTTCCGGTTTGTTTTGACCGAAAAACAAGCCTGAGATACTCAGAGGAGGTTTCTGCAGACCTTGCAAAAAATGTTTTTCTTCGACCCCCTCGTTGGGTTGACCTCGCCACCCTAAAGAATTGAAGTTTGGCAAATTCGGCCCCGGACTGCTCCACTAGGTTTTTCCGGTTTGTTTTGACCAAAAAACAAGCCTGAGATACTCAGAGGAGGTTTCTGGAGACCTTGCAAAAAATGTTTTTCTTGGACCCCCTCTTTGGCTGGACCTCGCCACCCTAAAGAATTGAAGTTTGGCAAAGTCGGCCCCGGACTGCTCCACTAGGGTTTTCCGGTTTGTTTTGACCAAAAAACAAGCCTGAGATACTCAGAAGAGGTTTCTGGAGACCTTGCAAAAATGTTTTTCTTGTACCCCCTCGTTGTCTGGACCTCGCCACCCTAAAGAATTGAAGTTTGGCAAAGTCGGCCCCGAACTGCTCCACTAGGGTTTTCCGGTTTGTTTTGACCAAAAAACAAGCCTGAGATACTCAGAGGAGGTTTCTAGAGACCTTGCACAAAATGTTTTTCTTGGACCCCCTCGTTGGCTGGACCTCGCCACCCTAAAGAATTGAAGTTTGGCAAAGTCGGCCCCGGACTGCTCTACTAGGTTTTTCCGGTTTGTTTTGACCAAAAAACAAGCCTGAGATACTCAGAGGAGGTTTCTGGAGACCTTGCAAAAAATGTTTTTCTTGGACCCCCTCGTTGGCTGGACCTCGCCACCCTAAAGAATTGAAGTTTGGCAAAGTCGGCCCCGGACTGCTTCACTAGGTTTTTCCGGTTTGTTTTGACCAAAAAACAAGCCTGAGATACTCAGAGGAGGTTTCCGGAGACCTTGCAAAAAATGTTTTTCTGGGACCCCCGTTGGCTGGACCTCGCCACCTTAAAGAATTGAATGAATAGTCCTGTACGGATCGGTAATACAATTACCTGCTCGTCGGGGACACTTTCTTCATTGGTCCCATCTTCACCCGTGTTTTCGCCAGAGTCAGTCTCTGATTCCTTATTTTCTTCTACACCTTCTGTATTACATAATTTCATCATGAAAGAAAAGTTTTTCCCACCGCATCTTGTAAGATTCGATGATGTGGAAGGGAGATCCAGAGAAGTTAGAAGAGATGCCTGTAAACAAAATTTTACGACATAATCAATTATTTTGACCAAACAAACCTATGAATAGTCCTGTACGGATCGGTAATACAATTACCTGCTCGTCGGGGACACTTTCTTCATTGGTCCCGTCTTCACCCGTTCTTTCGCCAGAGTCAGTCTCTGATTCCTCATTATCTTCTACACCTTCTGTATTACATAATTTCATCATTAAAGAAAAGTTTTTCCCACCGCATCTTGTAACATTCGATGATGTGGAAGGGAGATCCAGAGAAGTTAGAAGAGATGACTGTAAACGAAATTTTACGACATAATCAATTATTTTGAGCAAACAAACCAATTGTAAATATAAGACACTTTATCAACGCTCATCTTTTCGACCGCAAGAATAATTATTACCTTGGAAAATTGCAAATCAACATTGGAGTCTTGCGCTGCCGAGTTGTTAACATTTGTTTCCTCGCGTGAGAGACGTTCGTCCATCATCTAGAAGGTAGACAAATAATTAATGCTTTGAAATATAAAATTTCATACAAATATGGAACAGCGTTCACATTATTTCACATGTTTTCGACCAAATGGATACAATAAAAATTTTGGATACTCATTCGTCGCTCATCGTTATTAACAATTTTTGATATTACCTGCTTGGGATGCTCGATTGCTTGCAAGGAAATGTGACTCGCATTCATTCGTTCGTCGCCAATTACGAAAGCGTTATCCTGAAAAAAAAACTGTTGCTTTCACTTTCAAAAAAATTGATAAAAAATTTGACAACAGTTTATAACAGTCACAAAATTTACAATACACTTTAGAGTTCCAATATTTTCGTTTAATTACACCAACAATACATTTACTATGACTCTCTATCGTCGTTCGTCGTATTACGCAGAAACTTTTATTTACCTGCGAGACACCAGAGTTATCCTCAGCCGTAAGACTCGTACCAATCAATTCTTCGAAACTTTTGTTCTAAAAACAATAAAACATAATGTTACTACAATCAAACGTAAACTTTCAAAGGAATATTATCTTAATTGCATCGCGAAAGTTAAATTTATAAGCTCCAACATTAGATTAATTACTTGCTCTTAATAGTTCTCTTATTTTCAATATTTAAAATAATTTCCTCCTCGTGTAAGGAGGAAACCATTTTAACGCACTTTTGTAGTAATAAACTATTAAAATAATTAACATAAAACTTTCGTACCAATTCAGCTGCTTCGTCTACGATTGTTACGTTCAATTCATCAAGAATCTGCAACGTACATTAATTATCAATCATTTTTTAATGTTCAACAATCCGATATTTTTATATTTATACCTGTTCGATATCTGCTGATGGGTCAATAACAGCGCCGCTAGTCTTGCTTTGATTCTCATCCTGTAAAGTAAAAAAAAAAAAAAAAAACAATTAAACCCTTACAATTTCATTGAATAGTATATTTCAGTATGTTTAGTAATTTCAAAATTTGCATGTACATCCAATAATACTATTATATTTAAGGACGTTTCAGAGATTTTGAGCAATGTTAAATAAATTTGTAACTCCCCATAGAAGCACACATTTACACGTTCTTTAGAATGCCATAAAAAAAAGTATGACGAGCGGGACTCGTTTTTCAGTTATGACCGCTAAAAGTTCGGTCGTTTTGCTTGAGATGGCACGTTATAGCACAACAATTTTATATTGTTATCGACGACTGTAAATTTACTAATTGTTAAATTTTTTCAACATAAAGAGTATATTATGGCTATTGAAACGATAAACATTCCAACATTTATCAAAATACGGCGAACAGATATACTTTCAGATTAAATTAACAGTATAGTAGATTTTTTACTGTTTGTGGTCAAGCTGGGCTACGAGAGCGAGAGAGGCAGAACCAGCGGTGCGACTGCTGTTTCACGTGCGCGGAGCCCCACAACTCAATGCGTCACTGTAGATCTGAAACGTCCTAAACAGTCGACAACTATGGTTTTTGTTTACTAAATATAGTTGTTGAGAGTTTTTCACGTTATTCAAGAACAATTACACTATATGAACAAATTTATTGACTTTTGCAGCAAGGTTCCCACATATGCAGTAACCATTTCATTACTAATTTGTAATTTCATTTACCTTGTTTATTACAATGAACTCATTGAGCTCTAGAATAACATCTTGGGCGATTTTGTCAATTGCTTAAGTCGACTGGGATTGAGACGTAGGAACATCACAGAAGTTTAATTCATCGATTGCGATTCTATGTGCACCCAAGACCGCCTGTGAGTTCGCTACATTTTCCGTCTTGATAACCGCCGGGTCGTCATGGATCTCCGGTAGGCTCGGAAGCATACGCGTATCGTCCTGCTCCATATTTTCTTTGACTTGATTCATATTTACCTGGGCTACCTGCAGATTTATATTTAAATCAGTCCCTGCTGAGTCTTCAAGGCTCGTATCATTATAAAAAAAAAAAAATAATAATAATTAAAATATTACATCCACTTTCAAAGGTACTAAAAAAAAAAAAAATGCTTAGAGAAAAAATGTTTACTCTATGAGTAGATCATACTATACTAATATCGAACAGCTTTCACGTAATTCAAACGTTTACAAAACTTAAATTATGAATAAAATATATCTTTGACCAAACACATCGCATACAATTTTTAATACTCATTCATCGTTCGTGATTATTAAGAGTGGTTAATATTACCGTCTCAGGCTGTTCCCCGAAAATCTCCATCATATCGCTTTCGGTGGTCTCTATACCGTCGAGTATTTTTTGGAATGAGTCGAATGAGTTATCCTAAAAAAAAAAAAAAAAACCTTTTGCACCCACTTGCACAAAAATTGAAAACCTTGGTTCTAAAACCAATAAATAAAAATTATTAAAATATCATATATACTTTATTTACATTAAAATTGAAAGACTACTAGATTTAGTCTCAATTTTAGAACCAAGTAATTCGTAAAAAAATTGATTGAATATTACATTCGTACCATTGCAATGGGTTCGACTTCACCAAGAACGGGCGAAGTACCATCAAGTAGCTATAACGTATAATAAAAATTAGTCAATTTGTCATATTCAGCAATACAATATTTTTTTATTTACCATCTCGTTGAATTCAAATGACGCGTTGCCGACATCAGCACCACCAGCGCCGCAATCCTCCTCACCAGTACTGACTTTCCGCTATTTCGTGAAACAATAAATTTAATATTTACATTTTAATTTAAGTAACTATTTTAGTACGATAATTAATTTCAGACATTGTTTAAACACCAGATAATACGTTTCTATTGAAGAGTCGATAACTCTCTTTCTTGGTTTTCTATCGCTTACTTTGAAATATTTTTTTCCTTCAAATATATTTAGTAGGCACCTTTTAACTCTCACACAAGATGTACTTTTTTTTACGAAAAAAAAAAAAATTTCACTTACCGGGCCAAATTGTATGAACTCATCTAGTTCTTTAAAAACCCGTTCCTCAATTTTATCATCGCAGTACTGGTCAGGCGATTCCGTTGCGCTTGCAGTCGGTCCTTCAACAGTGACGGCTGCCGCGTCAAGAATGATCTCTGGTGATATGGCAATATCATTTTGTTTAACGTGGCCCCTCATTTCCGCTATCTTCAATTTCAAGATGCGGTCCTCTTGTTGAAGAAGAGCTAGTGCTTCATTAATACTTCCAGCCAAAAGATGCTCACGTAACATTTCATTCCGTTCCAATAAATGCTCCAAATATGAATCCCTGTAGAAATTTTTTTTTAATCATGCTTACTCACAATTTTCGTTTTTTATTGAGACAAACAAAATTAAGAGCAGAAAAACTTAAATATAATTATCATTACATTTACAACTGAGTGTAAAATAAATAAATAAATAAATAGATACGGTATTAAAATTTGTTCTGATGCTTTTTACTATACTCAAATTAATTCATGTTCATTTCTTACTCATTTGTAAAAAAGGACTAGTTACGTTCATGATATAAAAAATAAAAAATAAAATAAATAAATTACACGTACATTGTACAGTTTTATACATTTATTTTGCTTTGGGGCGAATACGTCTCAGGGAGCTGATGTTAAAAAGGCTGGAATACAAACTGAAACATAAAACATAAAAACAGCGTTTAACAGATTAGGAAAAAAAATGTGAATATATTTTTTGAGTGGTGTCCGAAGTCAAGAAGGCTAAAATATAGGGATCCTGTTGTATCGTTACAACTTTTTTGTTAAAAAAACAAAATAGATCACGTGGATGCACACCGACAAATAGCGCAGAAGTTGGAGGAGCACAACTTGAAAATTTCCTGAGAAATTAGATTACAAATATTAATTTAAAATTATTTTGATAATATTTTTATTAAGCGAAAAATACACTAAACAAATTGTAATGGGTTATGCCCGTTAATTTAAATAAAATAAAAAAAATAAAAAAAATTGTGAAAACGTCGTGCTCGCATTTGAAAGTAAGATCAGATGTTTTTTAAAACACTATAAAACTAGTGAAAATTTTACACTCAGGCATTCAAAATTCAATATAAAAATATGAGTCACGTTTTTTTATGCGGTGAACTGTTTGGTTCGGCTAGATCGTTCGTTCCATGAATGTTCCCGTTTTGTTCAACTAAACATTTTTTCTGTTACAGGTGCAGCACACTCAACTTGATTTTATAAATAAATAAGCGTAATGTTAGTTTTACTATTAAAAATTGTAATTTCACAGTTTATAATTTAATGTTCTGACTGATTCAAAAATCGTCGGCAGTTTGATACTCCAACTCGATTTAACTTTGTTTGAACAAATTTTTAAGATTTTTATTTTTTATTTTATCAAAATTAAACTTAAAATGTTTTAAATAACTATTTTTTTATAAAAATTTTTTTTCAAATGATACAATATGAAAGTTATGGTGAAAAATTAGCATAAGAAAAATCGTATTTAATTTATCAACTACTTATCAATTTTTATAAATTTTAAAAATCATAGCAAAAAAAGCAATTTTTAATTTTTAGAAAAACAATTATGTCAACTGAATTTGAATTAATTATAATTTAAAATAGATTTTTTATACTTATATTCTTATTGATGATAATTAAATATTCAAAGATACTTAAATTAAGAAAGAAAACTAAGGATATTTATTTTTATTTTTTTTTTATTTTAAAACAGTACATAAAATCTGTCATTAGCATTATTTAGCCATAAGACATGAAAAAAGTTCTTGGAACAACCATTGTCAACCTTCAATCAAATTTTGGCTATTGTATCACAGTATATGTTTATGACATTGATTGATTACATATGAAAAGAGCACTCAATATAACTGATACATACAAAATAGCATTTTATATGGATCTAAGCTAATTTTATGTACCCAGATTCATTCCATGACACATAACTAAAATATAGTCTTCATGTATATATAAAGTTCTTGGAACAACCATATTGATCTAAATTGCATTAAAAACTCTATTTAGATAACAATGCAAAACGATATAACCCATAAGAATTTCGAATATTTCATTTATGAATTTTACTGAACTAATCACTTTCTCATTTTGATCAAAATAAAAACAATTAAATCATCTCAGGTTTTTACATTAGCCGCATAGTGCAATGACTTCAATCAAAATTAAATGCAAAACGATATAACCTATAACCCATAAGAATTTCGAATGCTTCATGTATGCATTTTACTGAGGCCATCACTTTTTCAGTTTGATTAAAATGAGAACAATTAAATATTATACTCAATGGAGACTTATTTTTCAAACAAGTTACCTATGCACATGGATGAGTATATTGGAAGAAAACTGTGATAAAGTTGCACGTATTGGACACAATTACCGTCGTCACGCATTGAATGTTAGGATAGACCATAAACGATACAAGAAGATGATGCATCTGAAACGGCATGCTGACTTTTACGACGCCTTGCGCGCACGCAGCGCTACCAAAAGCGGCATACGTCACTGGTTTGAAATTGCATAAATTAATTCACTTTACAACAAAAAAAGTCTGTTTTAAATATCCTCTCGTTAATTTTTACGAGCAAACGTAAGCAAACATCGAAAACTATTATTAACCAGTTAATATATTTAAACTAAAGTAATTTGGATGCCACTTTTGGTTACGCTGCGCGCACGTAAACGCGCGGCGTGGGGTGACCGATGGAACGCTCTTTCTCGCGCCAAAATTAAATTTTGTTTTGAATAACTTAATTTATAACAGATAGTACATTTAAAAATTATTTTTTATATAAATGATTTACATAAGAGGATAATACATTAAACGTCAAAATAATTTCAATAAGACTGCATAGACTAAAAAAAAAAAAAAAAAAACATTGCATATAATAATAAATATTATTTAAAAAAATTAATTAACTAATGCAAAAAGTTTAATATTGTTGTATTTGAGTAAAATGAAAAAAAAAAAAAAATTTCAATAAATAATAGTTACTAAGGGTGCAGTTAAATTTTTAACCGCACAAACATATTTATTTTCAAGATCTGCGTATTTGTTTATCAAGTATGTTACAATGTTCATTAATAAATGTAATTATTGCAGTTGGACCCTTTGGTTGCAAGAGCTTATGAGCTTGGAGATAACAAGCTATCGTATTTTTTACCACTCAAATTTTTTGAGTTCCAGGATTGGCGTATTTGTTTATCAATTATTTAAATTATTTACCGATTAATTTAATTAATACACTTGATCCCAGCGATTGTCTGGGCTTAAGAGCTTAAAATAATAACTAGTGCTGTTAGTTTTAATTTCATTTGAAAACATTCAAACTTTCTTTTTGGTTACAATTACAATTTATAGAAACTGTAGTAAAAAATAGCTATTTTTTGAAGCTTCCTATGTTTTAAAATAAGCTACTTTTACGGTCCACAGGATCATATGACCTTGAATACAGAAACTCATTTATTGAATTACATTACTCATACAAGGCGAAGAATCTTAAAGCAAACTAAGAAAACTTAAGCCAATTGAAAAAGAATCAATTTAAAGTTTCCACATTGATGTTTAAATAACTAGATTAACATTACGTAAAAACAAAATAATTGTATATTTATTTTTCTAGACTACCTGCTACAGCAATCACTGTTAAACCAAATTTAAATTGTTTAATTGAACACGTTCGTATAGCTGTACTAAAAAAAGATAGTTAGGCCGCTACTACATCCAACGCGACTTCTAAAAAATATTTTCATTTGATTTAATAAACTAAGATTGAAGATTTTTTACTTTTTTATTTTATTAATGAAACAATGAAGTAATAAATTTTTCTACAATATTTGGTAAAAAAAACTTGGGTCCTGAAGAGCCTAGCCAAAACAGAATATTTGTTAAGGTTTCCGTTAATTGATTTTCTCGATAATTAAAGACCTCTATTCTTCAATAAATGATATAAGTTTTGTAAATTTCCCTGCATAACTAAACTAAAAACTAAAAAAATTTCATAAAATACAATAAAGGGTAGAAAAATTTGATAAGTTTGAACCTAGTTAAATTATGCTATTTTTTGAAGCATTCTGTGCCTAAGCGCAATCAATTTTAATAGTCAGCTAGTACCTGTGGACTTCATTAAAAAAATAAATTTTTGAACTTTTGTACGATGACCCCTATCTTAGGTAGTACTTGAAAGATTAATAAAAAGTTTGATTCAACAGCTAAAAAAAAAGTGGTCATGGCTTAATATTTGTTAATCATTCTTATTTTGTTTAAGGAAATTATTACTATGTAGCTGACAGCCATTGCATTCAGTTGGCTGCAACATACTCATGGAAAACTTCAAAAAATACAATATTTGGGAGAAACTTTGCATTCTGGTGATCCTATTCGAATAGAGTCACTTTCTGAAGCTTACTGGGGGTAAATATTACCTTTTTTCATAGTCAGGTAGTCCCTGGGAGCTTTATTCAAGAAACTCATTTTTGGGCTTTTGTTCGATGACTCCAATTCTAATCAAAACTTGAAAGATTAATAAAAACTTTGATTCAGCTGCTAAACAAAAAGTAGACATGGCTTAATTTTTGTTAAACATTCTTATTTTGATCAAGGAAATTCAAACTGAGTAGCTGACAGCCATTGTATTGAGTTGGCTGCAACAAACTCATGAAAAATTTTCAAAAATAGAATATTTGGATGAAAATTAGCATTTCAATGATCCTAGTGATGAAGAGTCACTTTTTAAAGCTTCCTGGGGCCAAATGTTACCTTTTTTCATGGTCAGGCAGTCCCTGGGAGCTTTATTCAAGGAACTCATTTTTTGCAATTTGTTCGATCACCCCAAAGTTAGGTAATTCTTGAACAATTCATAAAATCTTTGATTGAACTGGTAAGGGAACACTCCACATGGCTACATTTTTTAAAAATATTCTTATTTTTCAAATTGAATTTATTATTAGATAGCTGACTGGTGTGACTCGCTAGCTTGATTGAACGATTCGACCATTAAGTAGGTTGATAACTTGTAACTGGTTCATGCCTAAATATTCCGCTCGGGCTCTTCTAATTTGTTGTATACTCAGATTTTACATCTAGCTGAATTTTCCGGCGAGAACTGTCGATTTTTCGATTCGAATTAATTTTGATTCTACACAAAACTTCCAGATTGTTCTACAAATTTTTTAAAAATCTTGCATAAACCTTTTATAACAATTTATACCACAAGATGCGTGCGCTCAATGAAATCCTCGAAAACTTACTCGACTTCTCCAGTTCCAATAATCACTTGAACAAAATTTTTCGTAACAATCAATGTCATTATTGGATTATACAAACGTCGTAGACCTTTTGAACGAACCGTTTGTTCGTTTATAACGTATACGACGAAAGAAACTACTTTGAATAGTTATATCCCATTGTGGAAATTGCATACCTTACTTATACAAAAATCACATCGTATCAGAAGTTTGCGATGTAAGTTGAAGGTATTTCATTGTGAAATATTTGCTTTAGCGAGATGGATACTGTTTCCCGTGATTATATTTTTCTACAGCTTTAACTGCTCTCTGCACGGATATTAAATTACGAATTCTGTCCGTCCCAGGAACGACCACGAGGAGGTGGCAGTTTTCCGTTCCCATTTAGCCCTTACAAGGGCTGGGAGTTTTACGCACTCCCTAAAACTGACGCCAACTGATTAATCGGTGTAATAATTATCTATATAAAAGTCATTAAATCGATCTCGGTACTCCCGCATGTACAAATAGCGGGTCTCCAATGGCACGCCTCTCTCGTTACAGGGTACGTGATTTAACGTTTGAATTTGCCTATCTCTTACCGAATAAGAATAAGCGTAACATCGACGAAGATAGGCTACGCTGCCGCGCTTGGGTTCCTTGGACGGTACAATCTCTTCGGCTTTCAAAACCGAGTTCCAAAACCCAATAACCAGATAACCCAGTGAATGATAAAAGAATAAAGATGATGTTAAACTGTTTTCGTCAATTTTTCTGAATAATTTTTAATTTTTTTGGAATTTTCGAAAAATTTTTGTAGAAATCTAAATATTTTCATAATACTGTGGGATTTTTGCAATTTTTCATCAATTTTCTTACGAAATTTTCCATTTTTTTGTAATTTTGGTCGATTTTTCAGAAAAATTTTCATTTTTTATTCTATGATTTTTGGCGATTTTTGGTCAAATTTTGATAAAATTTTTATTTTTTCGGTATTACCGGCACCCGGTAATCCCCAAGTTTTTGTTGAAAGACCTTCAAAAAACGCCCTTTTTTATAAAAATCTTAAATTAAACGCGAATTTCCATCAAAATCCAGTTGTATTAATTTAAAAAGTGAAATTATTGCTTTAGTAATATTTCAGTTTTTCGCTAAATTAGCTACAATGAAAATTGACAAAATTTTCAACTCTTCTTGTAGTTTTGTAAAATTTTGGTCAAATTTGCAGAAAAATAATCTTTTATTTTGTTTTTTTAGACATTTTTAGTAAAAATTTGCAGAAAATTTTAATATTCTTTGAATATGGTATTTTTTAACAATTTTTTTGGAAATATTTTTATTTTACGTGGAATTTGATAGTTTTTTCGCCAAATTTTTGGTAAAATTCATCGAATTTGGTCTGTTTTTCGTCAAATTTTCAGAAACCTTTTTTTTCAACTTTTTCAACTTTCCTGGGTCATTGACTCATTGTTATTTGACCCAATGACCCAGAAATTTTGAAAAAATCGAAAAATTTTAAAAAACGCTGGAAATTGCTTAAAACGCGAAAATACGAATTTTTCGAAGTTTCGACGAAAAATCAAAAAATAATTTCAAACCCGTTTCACCAGAAATCGAAACGAACACCCCCCAGGTTTGATCGTCTCAAAATCTCCTAATTTCGACAAATTTTGAAATTTTTCGACTTTCGATTTTTTATACCGATTTCCCCGTCATCATATATCTCATAACCCAATAACTTAGAAATTTTGAAAAGTGCTGGAAATGGTCTAAAACGCGAAAATACGAATTTTTATAAACTTTTTTCACATATTTTTACTTTTTCTCAAATTCTAGCATAACTCAACTACCCAATGACCCAATAACGTGCCTTTCGACTTATTTTTTCGATGATGAGTCGATCCCCAGGGTCAAATCCGAGTTCCAAAACCCAATAACCACATAACCCAGTAAATGATATAAGAATAAAGATGATGTTGAACTGTTTTCGTCAATTTTTCTGAATAATTTTTAATTTTTTTGACATTTTCGAAAAATTTTTGTTAAAATCTAAATATTTTCATAAATACTGTGGGATTTTGGCAATTTTTCGTCAAATTTCTTACGAAAATTTCAATTTTCTTGTAATTTTGGGAAGTTTTCGTCAATTTTTCAGAATTTTAAAAAATTTTTTTAAGTTTTCTTGACATTCAAAAACACTCATTATGAAAAACTCTCAAAAAACGCCCTTTTTTCCAATTAACCGATGGTCGAAAAGCAGAATTATCAAAATGAGTGATTTTTGAGATTTCTGAGGCATTTTTTCGTGATAATTATTGATAAATTTCAATTTTTTGCGGATTTTGGCGATTTTTCGTTAAAATTTTGATAAATTTCAATGAATTTATGCGATTTTTTGTTACATTTTCAGAAATCTTTCTTTTTTCTACTTTTTCAACCTTCCTGGGTCATTGGGTCATTTTTATTTGACCCAATAACCCAGAAGTTTTGAAAAAATCAAAAAATTTTGAAAAACGCTGGAAATTGCTTAAAACGCGAAAATACGAATTTTTAGAATTGGGTTATTGGGTTATTGGGTTATTGGGTTATTGGGTTATTGGGTTATTGGGTTATTGGGTTATTGGGTTATTGGGTTATTGGGTTATTGGGTTATTGGGTTATTGGGTTATTGGGTTATTGGGTTATTGGGTTATTGGGTTATTGGGTTATTGGGTTATTGGGTTATTGGGTTATTGGGTTATTGGGTTATTGGGTTATTGGGTTATTGGGTTATTGGGTTATTGGGTTATTGGGTTATTGGGTTATTGGGTTATTGGGTTATTGGGTTATTGGGTTATTGGGTTATTGGGTTATTGGGTTATTGGGTTATTGGGTTATTGGGTTATTGGGTTATTGGGTTATTGGGTTATTGGGTTATTGGGTTATTGGGTTATTGGGTTATTGGGTTATTGGGTTATTGGGTTATTGGGTTATTGGGTTATTGGGTTATTGGGTTATTGGGTTATTGGGTTATTGGGTTATTGGGTTATTGGGTTATTGGGTTATTGGGTTATTGGGTTATTGGGTTATTGGGTTATTGGGTTATTGGGTTATTGGGTTATTGGGTTATTGGGTTATTGGGTTATTGGGTTATTGGGTTATTGGGTTATTGGGTTATTGGGTTATTGGGTTATTGGGTTATTGGGTTATTGGGTTATTGGGTTATTGGGTTATTGGGTTATTGGGTTATTGGGTTATTGGGTTATTGGGTTATTGGGTTATTGGGTTATTGGGTTATTGGGTTATTGGGTTATTGGGTTATTGGGTTATTGGGTTATTGGGTTATTGGGTTATTGGGTTATTGGGTTATTGGGTTATTGGGTTATTGGGTTATTGGGTTATTGGGTTATTGGGTTATTGGGTTATTGGGTTATTGGGTTATTGGGTTATTGGGTTATTGGGTTATTGGGTTATTGGGTTATTGGGTTATTGGGTTATTGGGTTATTGGGTTATTGGGTTATTGGGTTATTGGGTTATTGGGTTATTGGGTTATTGGGTTATTGGGTTATTGGGTTATTGGGTTATTGGGTTATTGGGTTATTGGGTTATTGGGTTATTGGGTTATTGGGTTATTGGGTTATTGGGTTATTGGGTTATTGGGTTATTGGGTTATTGGGTTATTGGGTTATTGGGTTATTGGGTTATTGGGTTATTGGGTTATTGGGTTATTGGGTTATTGGGTTATTGGGTTATTGGGTTATTGGGTTATTGGGTTATTGGGTTATTGGGTTATTGGGTTATTGGGTTATTGGGTTATTGGGTTATTGGGTTATTGGGTTATTGGGTTATTGGGTTATTGGGTTATTGGGTTATTGGGTTATTGGGTTATTGGGTTATTGGGTTATTGGGTTATTGGGTTATTGGGTTATTGGGTTATTGGGTTATTGGGTTATTGGGTTATTGGGTTATTGGGTTATTGGGTTATTGGGTTATTGGGTTATTGGGTTATTGG